>OY856412.1:391350456-392612956 GCA_963693085.1 Alisma plantago-aquatica | reverse complement strand
CAAGACCTATCATCTTCCTCATGCAATTGCCCCTTTACATTTATGGTGACCAATAACTTCACTACAAATGGATAGGAGATTTCAGATCCTAGAATCATCTATATATACAAGATATGGTCTCCAAGGAAAGACACCCAATCTGCATGCCACAAGGATTCCAATTTCAAATCCAAACACCTATCTCCAACTTTCATCAATAATTTCCATAAATTGATGGCCACATCAAAAGACAACCACCTTCCACCATAATCATCCATATGCTCTGCCATCACTACAACCAGTCCATTTCACAAAGAAGGAGATCGGAAAATTTTGGTTCACCTTTGACAAACATAAAAGGGTGTTCTTGTTGCTTGTTTGATGCCTTCATATTTGAGTTTGAGGAAATTCTTCCATACACAATGGCTGTGCCTCCTTCTTTTATTATGATGATGGATATCTCTCTCTTTTTCATTGTTGGACTTGTTACTATTTCCCTGTATGAGTAGTCTTCTTGTGAGGGCGTGGGGAGTAGCCCCTATACCTATATTTGTTCTCTTTACTGCATCTACTTTTGTATGAACCAATCTATGTTATGGAACAAACATTTTAAGCTTGCAAACTTCCTTAGACAACTATTTTGCATGTTTATTGTATCTTAAATGTTGATAATTCCAAACCTAAGATATGAGATATCATATATTTCATGTGAAACCATCAATAAGAACTTAATATAGGTGTTTGATGAGGCAATAGATAAATGATCTAAGGTCACATGACAATGAGTTTAGTGTAATCCTAAAATCAAAGGATGATTTACCTGACTTCAACATATGTGTGTTCAAGCTATTTATGATACAGTGAGAGAGTGAATAACATGTAGCCGTGGTGAGATCCATCCATCCTAGAGTTTTCACCCATTGATAATTATCTATTCTTTTTTATTTGCAAACTTAGTCAATCAAACCAAATCAAGCTCGTATGTTAAATACTAATTTTTTCTTGGTTACGTTGATCAAATTATTCTTATATACATTTTCCTTTGAGTTTTCTCTTGAACTATTATTATAAGATCCTTTCACTAGCATCCAAGATTGTCATATTCCTCTTTAAGATAAAATTTAGGGATTTAATCTCTAGGAAATTTTCTATGTGATGAAATCATGCATCAATATATGCCACTATTCATTGGGAAGGAGTGCTACATAAGTAAAATGATGCATTTTCATATGCTAAAGGTCAAAGCACAAATGTTACACATGATTATCACATAAAAAAATATCACATATACTAACCAAATTTACAAGATAAACCCAATGACAAGATTAAAATCTGATTATATACATTACATTCTCAAAATTTTGTTCTAACAATGATCATAAATGAATTCTTCCTTTTTAGACAATATTTATAGTAAATATAAGTATCACATATACATGTTAAGATCATATATTAATCTTTAAATCACAAGTAACAAATACGTACTAATAGAACTATCCACATGTACTATAAATGTAGAAGCAATACTCTAGGTAAATGTTTTCATCATGTTGATTTGATTTATAGGTATCCATGTCATATAAAAAGCATAGAAAAATACCATGTCTGTGATCTCATTATACATAAACAGCTCTAAACCACAAGTAAACCAACAACTCGTACCTATAGGTGGAGTCCACGTTACTTCCACTACTAGATCTATAGTGATGGCCATTCTTCCCAGTGTAAGTATGAGGAGTAGTGTTGTACTTTTGTTGATGCAGACAGGTGGGACACACTAGATTACATTGTTTGGGTTGGTTTGGTCTCAGTCAAGTTTAGCTTTGATCTAGTCTTCAATTTCATATATTTTCTGATTCATATTTCAAAATTTCACCCGATCCAATATGGTGATATATATATATATATATATATATATATATATATATATATATATATATATATATATATATATATATATATATATAGGCTGTTTTTTTATTGCCCGCGCGGGTAATGTAGATCTTCTGCCCGTCTCTTTGGCGCGGTGACATTTTTCATAAATAATGACCGATTGCTATACGCATCAGCTGCCGACCCCGCCGTTGCGACATCCTTCTCGTCGAGCATTGCGATGGTCAGGTCCGTCAACACTCTCTACGCGTGCCTTAACTGGACGTATCTGAGCAACGCAACACCGGAAGAGCTGATAGACATCTGCTGAGTTCAATAATACCAGCGTACCTCTCGAATCTGTCTCTAGAATCTACAGTCCTGGCTCCGTCTATCTCTGACCTCCGCCTATCTCCGACTCGATAATCTCTCTAATAAGAAGGGTTCTAAATCCCAACAGGTCACTCACGGTCTTCACTCAACTAGTAGGCTCCCTCCCAAAATGCCTTATTGGCAGGATAGGGGTAAAAGTATTCAAAGCCGGAAACTGCCTTGCTCCGCCAGCAGCTGACCAACAACCCACATTGAAGAAGTAGGTGTGTTTTTGAATTATGGTTTACAACCTGAATACCAAATTCTGTGTTGAGGAGTTGATTATCTGCTAAGTATAATCCCTTCTATTTCCCTTCTTTTCATGCTATATGTTTTTAAATGAAGTTTTTTAGTATTTTTCATTGTATATGTATTTGTCTATTTAGTAGTAACACAGTCGTACTACATGTTTTATTTTGTAGTTACTTTTATATGATCTGTTTGTTGTAGTTATTTTTCGTGCTGTATTAGTCACTTTTATATTTATATAGTTACTGTTTTGTTTACAGAGTTACTTTTCGATCTCTGCAATGGATGCTAGTCTTGATACTGATGATGCAAATGCTATTATTGACATTGACGATGATAATGTTCATTTTTCTTCATCTGTTGCTGCTGATACTGTGTCCTCAGTTGATGTCCCTAGAATTGGATTACAATTTGGAAGTTTAGATGATGGCATATCGTTTTACTATAGGTATGCTGGTTTGATTGGGTTTAATGTTAGGAAAGATGATAATCGTTATGAACGAGGTACTAAGATTTTACTTGCTAAAGATTTGGTATGTGATAAGCAAGGTCAGAGTAGTTGTTCTAAGAGATCCAAAGGTCTTCTTAGTCCTGTGTGTGACAATATTGGTGATTTGCATGAGAATTTATCTAAGAAGCACAAGCGTTCTGTGAAAAGGTGTGGTTGTAAAGCAATGATCCGATTTACACTAGATAAGTCTTTATCTGTATGGTTTGTTACTGCTTTTGTTGATGAACACAATCATGATCTTGTCGACGATTCTCACTTGTGCTACTTGAAGTGTAATTCATCTCTTGACCAAACTCAAAAAGAGATGCTTTCTTCTATGATTCAAGCAAATATACCTGTCTCCAGACAACTTGCATTGATAGCAACAAAGTCTGGTGGTTATGAAAACTTGACATTTACAAGTAGACAAGCTCATGGACATCTCAGTAGCAAGAGGAAGGAGTTATCTTTATATGATGTGGACATGGTTTTGGATCATTTTGCAAGCTTGAAGGTTTTAGATTCTAAATTCTTTTACTCTTATCAAAATGATTCTGATGGTTGCTTGATACATTTGTTTTGGTCTGATCCGGTTTCTATTGATGACTGTGCATTATTTGGAGATGCTATTGTATTTGACACCACTTACCGTACCAACAAGTATTCCATGGTTTTTGGAATGTTTGGTGGTGTGGATCACCATCCCAAGACGGTGTTGTTTGCTTCAGCTCTGTTGGTTGATGAGAAGTATGACTCTTTTCTTTGGGTTTTCAAGCAATACTTACTTTGTTTTGGCAAAGAGCCAGTTTCCATTATAACTGACCAAGACCCGGCTATGAATGCTGCTATCATTACTGTTTTTCCAAATTGTAAGCATCATTTCTGCAGCTGGCACATCCTACAAAAGCTTCCATCTAAGCTTGGCGGTGTTCCAAACAAGGATCAGATTATTAGCTCTTTGAATGATTGTGTATGGAATACAGACGATACATACACATTTGAAGAGAGTTGGAATTCTATAGTTCAAGAGAATGACCTATTATATATTAGTTGGCTTTCTGATATGTATGCTATGCGGTGGGATTGGGTTCCATGTTTTATGCATGATTCTTTCTTTGCTGGTATGAGGACAACACAAAGAAGTGAGAGCTTGAATGCTTTCATTCGAAGTCATGTCAACAGTAGGAAAACACTTTTTGAACTTGTATGTTGCTTAGAGACTTCTTACTCTCATGTGCGGCAGATTGAAAATTTCAAAGATTTTGATGATGATTACAACAATCTTCCTTTGTCATCAGTGTGGCCTTTGGAGGAGCAAATGAGAGGTATATACACCAAGGCAATTTTAAGATCTTTCAAGATGAAGTTCATCAAATTATGGTATATAATGTAAAGGAAACTTCTGATGATGTTGTGTTTGAGGTATATCGTCTTGGTGGTTCTTGTTCTCCTCATCTTTTGAAGAAAGACTCATCCACTGGTATGGTATCATGCAATTGTTTCATGTTATAATTCAAAGGAATTCCATATAGACACATACTTGCTTATCTAAAGAGTCGTGATTTTTGCACTCTTCCTGAGCCATATATACTGAAGAGGCGGACTAAAGGATATAGAGATCATCCTTTGATTTTCGGAAAATCATCTATCATGCATCTATCCACTGGGAAGAGACTGCAGTTGGTATCTGCTTGCAATTCAATTGTTAATATAGCATGTAGGAACAACGCTATATATATATCTTGAAAAACTCATTGCTTTGCGAAAGGAGCTATTAGAATTAGATGTTGATGATTTTGGTGTAACTGGTTCGAATACAGCTTCTTCTTCTACTGTCAAGGTCCATATTTCCAATGTTTGTAAAACTAAAGGTAGACCTAGATCTACTGATGTGCGGTTTAACTCTGGAGTTGAAATTTCTCAATCTAAAATGAGACAGTGTAAGAATTGTTTACAATATGGTGTTAACCATGACAGCAGAAACTGTCCATTAAAGAAATAGGTGTGTGTTTGAATTCAGCTTCTTCTTCCATTTTTTTAATTTCACATAGTTATTTTTATATTCTCATGATTACTTTTTATATTTACAGAGTTACTTTTTGTGAATCATGGTGTTCCTGACTTGATAAGTTTTCTTCTCTTGGTTGATCTATAATGGTACTGATGTTACTGCTGCCGTGGTCTGCTGTGGGTCGTATGGCTTACTGAAGTTGCGGATTTGATGCTACTGCTGCTGTGGTCTGCTGTGGTCTTCCTATTGTGCTTCCTGAAGCTGCGAATTTTCTACTACTACTGACAATGTCGTTATTGAAGTTGATTTATTCACTAGTTTTACTATAATGGTATCCAATTGTTTAGTGTGTGAGTCATGCCAAATTCTGATGTAATTGTAATGGCCAAGATGTACTATGTGACATTTGTAATTGATATTTGATTATAATGGTATCCAATTGTGTAGTGTGTGAGTCATGTCAAATTCTGATGTAATTGTAATGGCCAAGATGTACTGTGTATCTTCAATTGTATCGAATTTAAATCTTTTATAAAGATCATCCAAAATTTATTTATTGTGTGATAAGTTTTTCCATTTTATGTTATATATGTATTTCTTAATTAGTCTCATATTTCCTTTATATTAGCATCATACTTCATAATTCCTTTTTGATAAAAATTAATCCTTGCCTAAGATTATGGTCATTCTCCTAAATCAATAACTTACTTGTATTTTCGAAGGTTACTTTTTGCACCTCAGAGTTACTATTTCCATCTAAATCAAATGTTTTGTGTGCACCAGTTACGTTTTATGTGCACCTATTACTTTCCCGACTCTGATGTAATTGAATTACTTTATAAATAGAAATACAAATCTTTATTATCTTCATTCTTGATAACACCACGACCGCACTAAAGAACGGGCATGTCTGGGAGATTTGATGTGTAGAAATTACTCTTTGAACCACAGAGTTACTTTCATGTCGATATAGTTACTTGTTAGTTCATCTAGTTACTTTTCCTGGATCAAAGTTACTGTTTGATGTGTAGCAGTTACTCTTTGAACCATAGAGTTACTTTCATGTTGATATAGTTACTTATTAGTTCATCTAGTTACTTTTCTTGGATCAAAGTTACTGTTTGATGTGTAGCAGTTACTCTTTGAACCAAAAAGTTACTTTCATGTCGATATAGTTACTTGTTAGTTTATCTAGTTACTCTTCTTGGATCAAAGTTACTGTTTGATGTGTAGCAGTTACTTTTTGAACCACAGAGTTACTTTCATTTCGATATGGTTACTTGTTAGTTCATCTAGTTACTTTTCTTGAATCAAAGTTACTGTTTGATGTGTAGCAGTTACTTTTTGATATAGTTACTTGTTAGTTCAACTTTTTGTTTTACATATTTACTTTTCAGTTCGGAAGAGAGTTACTCCACACTTGCAATGAGCATCTACTGATCACAATCATCATCCATTAATGAACAATAGCTAGCTAAAGTTATAAGAACATTCAACTAAGATCAAACTGATAGTGTCTAAATGCCAAACACAAAGCAACAAAACATAACTATATACCCATAGAACTGATGAACCCATATGTTCAAATGTAAAACAAAAAGTAACAAACCATAATCATAAACAACTGATCTGCCTTTTGCGAAGGTTACTTTTTGAACCTCAAAGTTACTATTTCTTTCATGCATTCAGAATTGGCACACCATCTTCTGATTTTTCTTCATTCTGCTTGTCACCTGCTCTTTCTTTGGTCTATTCTTGATCTCTAGTGCAATGGGTCAGCACCAGCAAACCTTTTTATAGCAGGATCAACCAGTCAAAACCAAAAAACACTTGAGAATCAGGATCAAATCAGAAAATATATAGCTCTGTGAAGTAAAAATCTCTAGGAGGGGTAGACTGTGTAGGTAGTGATGGGGAAGATTATTGACCAAAAGGCAAGGAGAAAAGGGTGGCAATGCATACCTATTTATGATATGAAGGCTGGACAGAAGAAGAAGCAGTGTCTTCTGCAGATGTTGAGGTGTCTGCTGTTGTAGATGAGTCAACCTGTAAAGGATTTACAGCTGATCCCGGTGCTGCTTGGTATTTGTCCCTAACAAAGAGCTGATCTGCAGAGTCATCCGTTCCAGAGAATACTTCTTCACTAGGCATTCTGAAGAGCGGGATAAGCTCGGTTGGTGTTTCTAAGAACTGATCTGTGATCCATGCTGTAATAGTCTGGTGATTAGTTGGCTTGAGGAAGATGATCCAACCTTTGTGAATATTGAGCTATGCGATCGTCCTTTTCCAGCCCTTACCCGTTGAAAGTGATCCATTTTTATTCTGCATAAGGGTTATCTGGAATGTCTGGTTTCCGATATGGAAGGTGGTGTTGCCTGGTTTGATGTGAAAATGGAGATTTTTCTGTTCTATAGGAAGTTGAATGGATTCCATTGTCTTGTCGTCAAGGGTGTAGTTGATGGGCTGGATGAACGGCTCCATGGTAGGTTTTGTTGAGGGTTGTGAGAAAACTAGTAATGGTAGAAGACGTTAGGTTGTGAAGAAGTTGGCTGTGAAGAAGGTAGGTTGTTTGAAAGTGCTGTTGGTGCTGCAAAGATGGGCGGCAGTGCTCTGTGCTGTTGGTGTTGCAAATATGGCAGCAATCTGTGAAGAAGGTAGGTTGTTCGAAAGTGAGTGAAAGGGTGAGATGGTAGCAGTGATCTGTGCTTTTGGTGTTGCAAAGATGCACAGTAGAGTTTGCAAACATTCTACTATTTTTGATAAGTTACAGATTTTCGAAGGTTACTTTTCTTTGTGTTGCAAAGATGCACAGTAGAGTTTGCAGACATTCTACTATTTTTGATAAGTTACAGGTTTTCGAAGGTTACTTTTATTGGTGTTTACATAGTTACTTTTTCGTTTGCTGAGTTACTTTCCCGATTCAATAAGTTATGTTATACATCGCACGAGTTACTTTTTTGCTGGATGAGTTACTTTCCCGATTTAATAAGTTACGTTATACATCGCTCAAGTTACGTTTTTGCTGGACGAGTGACTTTCCCGATTCAATAAGTTACGTTATACATCACACAAGTTACTTCTTTGTTAAACGAGTTACTTTTTGATCCAGATAGTTACTTTCATGTCGATATAGTTACTTGTTAGTTCATCGAGTTACTTTCCTTCTCACATAGTTACTTTTTGTTTTACATATTTACTTTTCAGTTACTTTTTTGCTGGACGAGTTACTTTCCCGATTCAATAATTTATGTTATACATCACACAAGTTACTTCTTTGTTAAACGAGTTACTTTTTGATCCAATAAGTTACGTTATACATCACAGAAGTTACTTTTTTGTTAAACAAGTTACTTTTTGATCCAATAAGTTACTTTCATGTCGATATAGTTACTTGTTAGTTCATCTAGTTACTTTTATTGGATCAAAGTTACTTTTCAGGATACATATTTACTTTTCAGTTTGGAAGAGAGTTACTACACTCATGCAATGAGCACCTACTGATCACAGTAATTATCATTAAAACAACAATAGCTAGCTAAAGTTATAAGAACATTCAACTAAGATCAAACTGATAGGTCCAAATGCCAAACACAAAGCAACAAAACATAACCATATACCCACAGAACTGATGTACTATAACTTTACAGAGTTTACTTCAGATTCTGTAACATAAGCCTTGCATTCAGAATTGGCAGCAAATCATTACCATATACACATATAACTGATGAACCCGTAGGTTCAAATGTCAAACAAAAAGTAACAAAACATAACCATAACCATATACATATAGTACTGGTTGTAGAGTTTGCTTCATATTCTATAACATACACTTCTCATTGTGATACTACATTGTTTATCTAAGAGTTATTTTTAGTCTGACATAAGCCAAGAATTTAGACTTGGCACAACATCTTTTGATTTTTCTTTGTTCTGCTTGTCACCTGCTCCTTCTTTGGTCTCTTGTTGATCTCTAGTATGTTCTTCAACTGGCTGCAGTCTCCCCTTCTTCATTATTGTTTGGAAGATCTCTGACCTTATTGCAGGGATGTCTTTGCTCGTGAAGTTCATTTCCTTTCCATTCACTAAGCATTCCAGATACTTCATAACATAGACTCCACAGTCAACATCATCATCTTCTTGCTGGGGGCAATCAAGGTACTCTATTGGCCATTGAGACAGTTGACTTCCACGCTCAGGCACCCCCCTGAAGAATTCATGAACGAACCCCACCTGCATGCACAACAAAACATTCATAAGTATAATGTAACCTACACTATTTCATTCAACTATTTTCTAACAGTTTTTCTTTTTTGTTCCTTACCCATCTATTCACTTCTTTCTCAGATTTTGAACTTCCTGACATTGAATTATAAGACCTGTGCGCCCCATCCCTAAAACTTGCTTCAAGCAAATGCCAGTGATTGTTGTTGTTAAGTATTGTAAACACGGAGTCCATTGTCATGAATTCCTTGTCAGGTACATTGAAGAGTGGTGACAACATATCGATCTCTTTGAGTGTTATCTCATCCACCATCATGTGTAGCTTTTGCTGTAAAAACAATATTGTGAATTACTTTTCTACAACCTTTAGTGGCCTTGTTGTGATAAATGTAATCTAGTGTGATAGTCTGTTTGTCTTACCAGAACATAAGTGCTTAAGCAATGCCATGAAAGCAGTCCCTTCTTCCTCTTTCTGCTTGTTGTCTCTTTCAACATTTGTACAAAGCAATCCATTATCTGAAAATGCACAAGCATCAATTAGCAATCTATAATTTCGTAATAAATGTTTAATATTCCATTTCTTACAGGTGACTGCATCATCTTATCCTTAAACAACAGCGCTGATAAGTCCTTTCCCGTGCACCATGCTTCCTTTCCAAAAATCCATTCTCTTCTTGACCTGTGCATTTTTTTTTCAAAAGAATTCAGACTGAAGATGTGAGACAGAAATTTATGGATTGATCAAGTAATACATAATAAACATGTGACTGATAGAACTTTAAAAAGTATCTACTTACACTTCATCAATGTTGTCAATAAATTCTTTGACATCCTCTTTCATTTCCTTTGGTCTAAAGTGCTCGAATCCTATGAATGTTGAATTCTTTTTCTATTTTTGAAGTACAAATTTTGGTTAGTAGTCTATGTAAAAGACATATTTTATTATAGTTACTATACTGTTTAGTCCATAATATTGCTTTACATTCCATAATATTACTCTATCATTATCACAGTTACTTTTTATATTAACATAGTTACTTTATGGATGACATATTTTACTTTTCAGATCAGACAGTTGCTTCATTGATGGAACGAGCACCATTACAAAACAAATTTTACCTGTGCATGCCTTCTTATCTTGATATTTTCCTCTATTCTCCCAATGCCCGTCTACATATTCCCCTTCCTCTTTCTCAACATTTTAGTTGTTTTCATCTCAACTTCACTAGAATTTATCTCCTTCTCATTCACTCCAACTTCATTGTCTATATCCATCATTATGCTTTCCATTACATCTTCTGTGAGCTCTTTTTTATCTGCTAGTTGTTCTTTTTCTTATGTGTTTTTTTCTTCAGCTGGATCTTCTTTAGATGGATCTTTTTCCATTTCATCTTGTACTGGTTCTTTGGTTTCTTTAGATGGAACTTCTTCTACTTTCTTTGAATCTTGTGGTACATTTTCTGTCATTTTCTCCACTAATTTTCTCCTTAGTCGAAGCTTACTCAATCTTGGTCTTTCTTGTGTAGGTCCATGTTGGTCCATTTCCAACAACTTTTTCTTTAGATCATGCGTCCTATGTCTTATTACACTTAAATCACCTGAATGTCAACTTTCATTCTCAATGAAATTGGGAGTTGGTGTAGCTACAGATTGTGAATGCTTGTAATTGTCAGCTTGGATCCTTAGCAATCTATTTTCATCTTCAACTTCCTCTAGTCTTCTCTTCAACTGCTCATTTTCTTCTCTTAGAGCAGTAAAAGCTTCTAGTGTAATTCTGTTTCATGTTTCCTTCTATAGTCTCAGCTCGTCTTCAAGAATCAATACTCTATTCTCCAAGCTTCCTGAGACTTCTCTGCTTGTGTTATATGATGTAAGTATCTTCTTACTAACTACCTTGCTCTTGGCTTTATTTGCTGCGAGATAATAAGGCAAATCTTTCACTACCTTTGCAACTTCCCAATCATCATTGTCATCCTTCTTCAACACTACAGAAACCTGTGCACTAAAGTTATCAATTTATTATAAAGCTTTTATATTATTTGGCATATTTATTTTCACTTTACCCACACTGATTCTTACATTGTCATTGTCCAAAATTTTAAAATCCTTCACCATCTTAACAGGAGTTGCCCATCTTTTTATTCGTGGTTTTACCTCAAGGAATGTAGGCTCTGCTATCCCTGTTAACTCATAAGCCCAGACCTGTGTTGACAAGAAAAGTATAAATCAGTGTTTTAAATGTTCATATATGGTTGTTTAATGTAACCAAAGTAACTATGCAATGTGTCACTTACACACAAGCACATTACACATCCAGTTGTGTAGAGTGTTCTTTTACTAGTTTCCCCTCTTCTCCTCATCCTTATATTCTCACTTAAAACTTTCATTTTCTTGAATATGCTGCCGTGCACTAACTTTGCCCAGTTTAACTGCCCTGTAGCAGTTACATCATCCAAATAATGTAGAAGGTAAATGGGGGCACAATAGCTAGTGTCCGGTAAAAGGAATGTTGCTAACAAGTGCAACATCCATGCACGACACATATTTTGGTAGTTTTATTCAGATTTATTATTTGCAAATTCTTGCCAGAGTTTACTCAAGTTCTCCTTGTGTAACACATCCTTCTCTTTTATTTTCTTACTACTTTCACCAACTTATCTTTTCCTCTTGTTGCATTAGCAAAATCCTCCCATATTTTTCTTACAATCTGTGATTGCTTTCATGGAACTATATCCATACCTTTACTAGGCAAACCTAGTATCACTCCTACAACGTCTACAGTCATCCTCGCCTCAAAACCTGGTGATAACATGAACTTGTCATCTTCAACATATCTCTCTATCAGATCTTCTAAAAGAGTTACATCTACAGTAAGATGAGGCATGGCTTTCAGATTTGCAAATGCGGTTGACTTCATCATCCTCATTTGATTTGTGCTATACAACATGTTGTTTTGTATGCTGTTATAACTTTTTATGTAGCATCTATGGAAAAGCTTTCCTGTACCTGCATCTATATGAAAAAGTTTGTGTTAATTTGTCTAGTTACTTTTTATATTTCAGTGCTACTTTTTCAGTTCAACATTTACTCTTGTTTTCAGATAGTTACTTTTTAACTTTCAGAGTTACTATTCATTTTTTAGAGTTACATAGTACAATATCACATTTGCAAATGCGGTTTACCTTTCTTAGATCAAAGTTATTGTTTGATGTATAACAATTACTTTTTGATCCAGAGAGTTACTTTCATGTCGATATAGTTACTTGTTAGTTCATCTAGTTACTTTTCTTGGATCAAAGTTACTTTTCAGCTACTTTAGTTACGTTTCTTGGATCAAAGTTACTGCTTGATGTATAACAGTTACTTTTTGATCCAGAGAGTTACTTTCATGTCGATATAGTTACTTGTTAGTTCATCTAGTTACTTTTCTTGGATCAAAGTTACTTTTCAGGATAATTACTCTGATCAAAGTTACTCTATTGTCAGCACTGTTACTCTTTAGTCCAACAAGTTACACTTTCGTATATAAGTGTAAAAATAATCAATATTACCTTCTTCTGCAATTTTTGCTTTTCCTTTTTGCTTGGTATTTTGTTCCAAAGTCTTATTCTGGTTTCTTTTGCGATCTTCTGCTTCATCCTGATCAACTTGTTCAACATCTTCTGTTTCTTACTCTACAGTCTCTTCATGCACTACAGCCAATTGTTTACTAGTAACGTCATCGACTTGTTTCTCCCCTGATTCGTTGTCAGTTTCTGGCTCTTCAATCTCTTCATGCACTACATCCAATTGTTTCTCAGTAACCTCATCGGCTGGTTTCTCCCCTGATGTGTTGTCATCTCCAGTAGTCTTCTGGAGAGTGTCAGTTTTCTCAACGTTGTATTTATTCTTCTTAACTTTCTTTTCTTTTCTCGGCATAGCATGTTCACTGTTCTCTTCAATACTCTTGCCCGTTTCATCTCCTTGCAGTATGGTTGCAGCTACCTCTTCTACCATGTTGTCCACATCTTCATAGTGCTTGCTCAACAAATCTTCACTATCCGTTATTTTTGTACTTCCCTTTCCTGTCGCCTTCTTTGCTTTTACCTTTGTTTTCCCCATTTTGATCTCAGCGGCAGAGACTGGAAAATGCAGTTGTGGCAGAAACTGCGGTGAATGCTATAGCGGAGA
The DNA here is from genome assembly GCA_963693085.1 of Alisma plantago-aquatica. Lineage (NCBI taxonomy): Eukaryota > Viridiplantae > Streptophyta > Magnoliopsida > Alismatales > Alismataceae > Alisma > Alisma plantago-aquatica. The sequence continues at coordinate 392,599,592 of OY856412.1, read as the reverse complement.
AGAACGCCACACACAACAACGCAAGTACAGACCAGAGGACGAAGAATTCAGTAGTTGGGGTTGGGGAGTGGAGACCAAGGTGGATGAATTCGGGAGTTCTGGAGCGGGAAGACGGCGGAATTGGGGTTTTCAGGCGGAGAATGAGTCACAAATGTGTTTCTTCTGTAAGTCGTGCGTCCTTGCTTTTTTTGGATTATTTACAATAGATGCCACCGCGTTTTTTGAAACGGGCAGCCCCGCTACAGTACCCACGCGGGCAATGAAAACGGACTCATATATATATATATATATATATATATATATATATATATATATATATATATATATATATGAAGTCCAATCAATGAATGAATAATGAAATGAATGAAATATAAAGTAAAAAGAGCCACTCGTGTAAGAATGAGTTTTTGCATGATTACTCAACTAGTGCAAGTTGAGGCATTACGTGAAAAATGTGGTTTGTCATGTGACTGTGAGAAATATATTATAGTGATATATTAGGATGTGTGTCTTGATGTGCAAGCTACTGATTAGGGCTGAAATGGGTATAGATATATTCACATATCCACAATTATATACCCTTCAAAACCCATCACATACTAGAGTTTTGTAGCTACATACCTACATATTCACAGAACCACATACCCATTATTGGTATTTAAGCGGGTCCACAAATGAGTATGTCGAGACTCAAATCTGTTGACCCGTATACCTCTATATATTAATAACTATTTATTTGCATCATAATTTAATTCTCAATTTGATTAAATAGTTGATATTATATGCTACTCTAAATAATATAGTACTTTGAATTATGCCAATTAACAATTCTAGTTACAAACCTAAATTAAAGTAAAATGAACCTACAACCAAAATAGTCACATGGGTATGCTACATTAACCAAACACTACAACTTGACTACAATACAATCAAATTATCTTCAACCTGTAATTTATTGTATTATTTAATATAATAATGTGATGTTTATAGCATGTGCATAGCAATTTCTAGTTGGGTTAAAATAAATACAACATATTGTATCCTTTCTTACCTTGAAAATATTCATTTTATACATACCTATTTAGCCACATACTCGTACTACATATCCATTATATTGTCGGTATGGGAATGGTGCGGGCCTAGACCCATACCACTACCCTATATATTAAATAGATAGGGTATCAATATTATTAGACCCACACTGTACCTACACGGTTTACACCATATAGTTGATGTACTCATTGTAATGGACTTAAGGGCCCGTCTAGTTGGGTGTAAAATCAACCCACTGCATGAGTTGAAAAATAGGAAATCCAACCCGATTAGTTGAAACTGCAACTTTTTTATTTGGTTCCAAAGAAATTTAACTGGATGAGTTGGTATTATTTCGTGTGGTTGGATGTGTTTTCTCCATGGAAATGAATATGTAAGTATAGTAGGCACATGCACGCATGTCGGGGTACCCTCTCCATCTTCACTACAACTTTAAATCAGTAGAAAGAAGCGCAGAACCCACTGCTTGTGGGAGCCGAGGAAGCAACGGAAAATGAACCGCGACTCTTTTGAGCACAGTTCCTTTTCACATATTTTGTACATGTCCTGGATTAGCAGCAGTTCCAATTCTGACCGTGGGTTGTAATTCGGTCAAACGAAACATGTTAAATTGCAACTCGCATTGAATTAGAGCTGCTCATGTTGGAATTCATCCCAACCAGATAAGCCCTAAGTGCATGGTGTCGAATGAGTGGATATTATGCATACATAATTTCTATACATATTCAAAAGTATAGTTTAAATGTAACAACTATCTACCTCTACATATTCAATTAACACAGTTTTACTAACACACCTATATGTATTCAACTAACATAGTTTTACTAACACATTCTTATATTTTGTACTTATACTCTTATGGATGAATATATTATTGATATGAGATAATCTACTTTCAAGTACAATGCGGAACATTATGATATTAAAGTAATTTATCAAACTACTTCAAAACAACACTAATTGATGAGCACATTGTTTGCTAAACCAATATTGACGCATAACTACAAAGTTAGTTAGATGTTGATTATCACTAGTAAAATGTTATAAGTTATATGTTAAATTATTTTGTCCATTCTTGGTCTAATCTGGTCATGCACCTGATTGTTGTGGCTAGATCTGGATATGACTGATTCTTATTTGGGTCAATTTTGGTCTAAGGATTTCTTGTTATTTGGATTTTGGAACGGTCCCTCCCAGTGTAAGCTTGGAGTGATGTACAACCCTACTAATGAGGAAGTTGAGACCCTAAAAGCATGTAAAAAGATGCTTGAGACCTAATATCCTAGCAAATGATAACATTTTCAAAGAGATAGAAATATATTTTTTTAAAATAATTTAGCAAGTAGGTGATGGTGTATTAAAAGATAGAGTTAACTAAATAAAATATAGAAATACAATTGGAATGTAGATGATGTAGATGAGCAATAAGAATGTACAAGATATTATTAATGAATCAACTAATTAATTTATGTTTTATATATTATCATATTTATTTTTTTCATCGATTATCTTGGATGGAACCTACCAAACCATAGATAATAGAATTCATACACTTATCCCATGATAATACCTTGAGATACTAGAGCCAGTAAGACCATAGCCACGCCTTGTCTATGTGAATATATCACTCTAGGGACTCATTAGCGTATGATCTACAACACTAGCATAAACTTAGGTACTTGTGAACTGTCTCCTTATATAAGAATAAGGATGAAAGAGTTATGTTGACTTCCAAGAAACTCAAACTCTTTAGATTAAATGCATGTGATTTAGCATTGCATTCCCTAAAAGTTTATGAGTAGCACTTCTAAAAAAATCAATCTATGGGTATGCCCCCATTCTTGGTGAGGCCTCCGCTGAAACACATGGAATTCTATTGAAGTTGAGGGTACCCACTGTATGAGAATCCTCACTCTCCCATGTATATTTCACAATATAAAATTCAAGGAAACCTTCTCATATTCCCTAAATATGACAATATATCATGTTTACCTTCCCAAAAACCAGAACACTATACAATGACAATTTATCATGTTTGCCTTCCAAAACTAGAACACTAGAGAAAGTTATACAATGTCCAAGACTATATGTTCTCAAAGTTGATTTGAGAGATGTTTTATGGCTCTAGAGATAGCTATAAGCTTGGGAAAAAAAATCATGATTGAAACCTATACCATTAAAATTGTGAAAGCTATCAAGGGAAAGGGATAGGAACAACCCTTGTATGAACCTTAGAAGAATGAGATTTATATCCTTCCTGATCATAATTGGGTTGTCGATGGTAGTAGTGTGAACATAGAAGCGAAAAATATGGAATGGTATTGCAAAACACCACTTGTAAAACCAAGAGGAGGAAGCTATTTATTCTAGCCCGATCCATCTTTAGAATTTATTCTTTCTTTTTCTAGTCAATGTAATGGTAATATTACTACCACATTTAATTGTATTTCTTCTTCTACTTGACCTAGTGCTAGTACTACCTCTATTTATTCTAAAAAAAGCACTTTTTGGGTCTACTTGCAAGAGGAGGGCATGATGAATACCAAAACATTCTAACTTAATAAAATATATCAATTTGTATGTTACCATAATCAAGTAGGGAAATAGGCATTATACAAGTAACACCCTCCGTAGAGCTTCTTGTACCTCACACATTGCCTCATTTTTTATATTCAAGCATTCTCCACATAAATAAGGAACTCAAAATTCAATCATAAAATCATGGATATGAATTTTCAACATGTAAGCTATACCATTTTAGAAAGTTTCATGAAGAAATAAAGCATTAAAGCCCCATTCATAAATATCATGGAAAATGTGCTAATTTAGCATGTAGATGCAAACAAACAAAAGAATTTACTTGTTTAATTCACATAGAAGTAGAGTACTATATACAAACACCCATTTATAATTAGATAACAAATACCTTCTTTGACTTATATCTCCATATTGTCCCAAAGTAGGGTTCAATATTGTTCTGAATTCATTTTGTTTGAACTTACATTATAAAATCTCTAGAATAGATGTCAGATTGCTCACTTGTAAACCAAAAAGGCATGTCTAGATCAGATACTCTAAGATGAATCAAAACATCCTAATAATAGATGTTCTCCATAAATCAAATAGACTTGACCTCAATCTGGGTCAGAAGAAGATACAATAGGAATTATAATCAAAGACCAGATTTCCATGAAGATATTATGAATAACTTCAGAATGATGTTTAGAAGAAGAGATAAGAAAGAAAAGTGCATGAAAAGTCACAAAAATACCCCAAAAAAATCAAGATTGTGTGAGATAAATTTTTTTTTTAAATTGATTTGAGTTCATTATCCATAGACAATCTTATTCTTCTTACCCTTCTCTAAACATAAGCACTAGGTAGTTGAGTGAAATTTAGATGTATGCAAGCTCATTTACAAGTCTTATATAGTCAATTAGAAGTTTCATAGTGTTTAGACTCATTATATAGTCAAACTAACGTTTGACAATATTTGATGTTGTTATATTTTAGTAAGTCAAAGTTGAAAAGGGGGTGACTTTTTGATAGGTTGTTCTGACCATTGGACAAGTTAGAAAATGACCAATCCATAGTGTCCCAAGTAAATAGCTAATGGTACCACTGATAGGTTAGAATAATTAGTAGAAAGGTATATCCCACCTTTGCATGCTCCCACCTTTGCATGCAAGCCACAACCTCCCAAGTTGGTCTACAAAGTGACAAACATTGATAGGGATCGACTAGCCTGAAGGTCAGATGACCAATAATAAGGTTGGTCCAGCTTTTGGATGATACTAAGACAAAAATTAGATCTCTTTCCATAATAGTCACATGACCCCTCAATAGAGTGTCTAGTGTTTAAATAAACTTAAGTTAGGTCCACAACCACAGAAAAACATTCTCAAATATCAGGTGCATATGCGACAACTTTTTATCATTTTTATGAAATGAACATCTTGAAGTCTATTTTACCCTCGAAACCTAACTTCTCTAAAACCATGTTTGACTTTACCAAATCCTAACTAATAAGTTATAAAGTATATCAAGTACTTTGGTGTAAAAAAATAATACATGAATCAGGTAACAACTCATACAAAATCTCATGATCAAGTGATAAACACATGTAAGGTATAGACAAAAATACAATACCACAACAAACCCTCCTTTTAGGACTTCATCCTCAAAATCCTAGAAGAGTTAGGCAACACAAACTCATCATTGATCTCCATTGAAAATTCTTCTACACTATGGCAATTCCATTAAACCTTCAAATCAAGTGTCTCCTATTCCTCAACCATGAGATCCATGTATCCATGATAAAAATACCCCCTAATAAAAAATCTCTCTATAGAAATGTACATCCACAAGATATAAAGTGTGTTATGCCTCTGGGTGCACTTCTTCACAATGGAGACAAGAATAATGTTGTGTAGCATGTCTGGATCGAATTCTAACTCCAATCACATCTAGCTCAAACCTATCACCCACCATCTTCTGGGTCCTCCATCTGATCGGTTGGGTCCACCGGCCAATCGGTTCGGCTCATCCTTGTCGGTCCTCCAAGCGACCAACTCGCCTTTGAGATGACTGTCTAGTATGGACAAAATGTATTTCTTTTTTGTCATAATAGGAAAGTAAACTATCCTACTATTACATGATTATAGATAAACCTCATTTTACATTTTAGGGGAGAAAAGGTAGGAGAGAATAATAATTTTGCAATTGCAAGATAAGATAGAGGGTTGGTATGCAAACCGAGATAAAATAGGATTAACCAACCACACAACCATGCACAAACAATTAGGGTTATTGGTCACTACTACGTTATACACCCACCATCAAAACTCACTTTTAGGGCAAAACGTGTAAATTACTCTCTCTCTCTCTCTCACACAAACACACACACACAGATATATATATATATATATATATATATATATATATATATATATATATATATATATATATATATATATATATATATATATATATATATATAAGTTTGGGATTATGCGTGGTATTTTCTTGGAAAGAATTATTCACATCAAATGTAATAATTAAACAATAAAACCAAAATCCAATTATATCGATTATCCCAAAATAAAATAGATTGACGTGGCTCTGATACCATTGTAGGGAAATATGAATAGGCAGTGGAAACAAAATTTTTACTACCATATTCCCCCGTAAACTAGTAGATCGCATCAACAGTGATATTATGGAAATGATGGTTTCGAGAATATACCTAGTCCTATAGCAAGTCCAATGACATCTCCTCATTCTTGTAGATGCGCAACTCTCTTCTAGTTGCATTGGGACTCATCTACTGTACCTCTTGGTCTCACCATCGACAACAGGTCGACGTTGTTCTCCTAGCGATAGACAATGACCTCCACACCTCTATGGAAGTCCACACAGACCGTCTAGAATTCCTGTCATCCTACTAGAATGGACAGGAAGAAGTTGTCGTTCCATTGGTATAATATTCACCAACTTTCTCTCCCACAATTGTTTCTCCCTTGCTATCCCTCCCTTCAACGGGTAGGACTTGCTCAGGCTCTCTATTAGATACCACAACTAGAGAGGACAATAGTTGTCAGAAGAAATTGAGTTGTGTTCAGGGAAGCCCCCAATACCCCTCTATTTATAGGAGGGGTTAGGATCTAGGTTCCCAGTCTGTGTGGGAGCGGAAGGGACCAAAAGATCATGAATTTTTGCAACACATGAATGCTGAACTGGTCAGTTCATAGGTGAGCTGATCGATTCACCTACCAAACTGGTCATTTCTTCATGTTTCCCAATCACATATGAATTAGCAAATTTGAATCCAATTAATGCACAACATGATGTCAACACAAATCCTTGATGCAGTCGAATTTTTCCACGAATTGGATGGCTCACCCAATTGTCTCATGACCCCAACCGGTTGGTTGGTGAGCTGAGTCGATCTATATACTAAGTGAACCAATCAGGTTGCTCCCTAGTTCTGGCTGAACTCAGCTAATTCAATATCCAATCAACCTGACACTCTAGATGGCCATTTCATCACATGAGTGATTGGTTGGGAGTCCAGTTAGTTGATTCATTTCTTGAATTCAATATGTAAACACTTTAGTAATGAATCCAATCATCATTCAAGATCATACTCCTCTTCTAGGTCATGACCTATGTGTGTGACCCTTTAGGTCCCATATTTAATTGGCTGTGAATGCCCATAACCAGTTATGACATGAAAAGCAATGGACGGTGCCTAGTCACTATTTAGTGCTACACAAGTAAATGGAAAGTTGGAGAACAACTTCAACTTCAATCTGTGCTTGGTGTTACAATGCTTGCATAGTTCCTTTGTCACTGATATCCATATTTAATTCGAGGCATGGAGTAGTCATCCTCTTCAACATTCAATCTTATTTCTTGAATCAGAGTAGACTGTCTGAGATATATGTGATCTCAATATCACATATCAACACACATGTGTATGGTCATGGTTTTCTTAGTCTTGCTAATAAAGAGTCCTAGGATATCATACTCTCGTAAGAGGGACAAATCCCATCTAAATCACTCACAGTCAGTCCCCATGTGTCACAGTCACCTAATCATCACCTTTATGATAACCCTTAATTAGGATTATCGTTTGATGATGTAAAAGCATACCATACGACATGTGATGAGTGTAGTGATGTTAGGTATAAGAACCACAATTACCACAAACACTATGAGGGATGACTATGACTACCATGGTATTGTCTTCCATGTGTCTGTCTCATGGTGGGTCTGCCCGATACACTATCATCTAACATGTATCTAAGTGCTTGGTTTGATATCATGTATCTGACTAATGAGATTTTGTCATCAACCAACACACACTCTGATCTTATGTGTTATTGTTGTCTATCTACCTTCCGCAATAACAACCAACCACAGACATAATGAGAACGTATATACTCTTAACATCTATATGATCTCATTGTTCAAGTCAGGTACATGAAGGCATACATCATTGAGTAATATCATTCTCTAGACATTTATTATGTTACATCATTATCTTACAACTGAATAGAATAGAATAAGTTGGAGGCTTGCCTTTTATCAAATCATTTATATATCATGCCATTACAATCATCATATGATTGGCTCTCTGGGCATACTTACCAACAGGAAGGCCATCACAAAGACCAAGCCCAGGAGGGAAGGTCACCATGAAGACCAAGCCTAGGAGTGAAGGTCACCATGATCCCAATGCTGGGACATAAAGTAAATGATGTGCACCCTAAGACATGGAGAAAATTTGGGTTAAAGAATTACACAAAATTAATGTGTTGAAATATTATTAGAGAAACCTTAAGAAAAATGTGTATGGAATCTTAATAAAACTTTCGAAAGGGTAGAGCCCTAAGTCACCCCTAAGGTCTAAAGTAGGAATCTAAACCTTAGCTTTGAAGTTTTGGGACCTACAAATTTGATGTCCAAACTTGACTCTTGATACTGATAATGAAATCTTGACTCATGATTAATGATGTTGATAAGGATCTGACTACTATCATCACCCCATTTGGATCTTGAGGTCACCCTTAGTATATGATTAATGATTTCCATGTTCCCAAATCTCAAAAATGAAAAATGATGATTATGTTAACTCGCTCAATTTATGACTTAGGGTTAAGCTCCATGTGGACTAGTGCGAGCCCTTCCATCAATTTTGAGCACGAAATCACGATGTTGAAATATGATGTTTATCTCAAATTATTGAACTATGAAATCTCAATCATGGATATATAACCCCACCTTGACCAATGTAAAAGCCGAATCCCTAAATGTTGGGAATGAAATTCATGTTTTATTCTTGATTAGAAAATCTCTATTTGTTTGACCTAAGATATGATATCCCTAAACTTGTGATGTATAGGATGAACTCTCCAAATTGGTGATTCGTGTGACCTTTCTAAATTTGACAATCAATATAGCTATGATTGATCTTTATGCCCTATTGCTCAATTTTGAAGTGATAGTGATATTGAAAATGATAATGGTACCTTATTGAAACTATATTATGATTTTGATGTGAAAATGAACTCCCAATCTCAACTCAAGGATTGAGTTAATTTTTGGGACAAAATTTCTTTTAAGGCGGAGAGGATGTGATAACATGGGTGTTTCTCTCATTCAATTTACATACATCTCGACTCATTAGACGATCCATTGAACACAATAACCTTCCTACCCTCAACATGATGAATTTGAGTCACTTTATTCTCAATTGATGAGATGGATTTGATTAAATATCAAATTTGTACTTACATATGCCTTTAATTTGAGCTTTAAACTAAGTTCCATGCTTATTATGTGTAATCAATTTGTAATCAAAATTGAACCCATTAAATAAACTCTCTTTCTATAAAATTTATAGTAAATAATTAAATTGGAATCCAATTATTAAAAAATCACCTCAACCGAATCATCATAGATTGAATTATGTTCATTTGAAATTCCTCAATTTAATCAAGTTTGAACCTTTTTGTTGCTTCTTTAGCCTTAGTGGGACAAATTGGGCATGAGCTTTAATTGCCCACCCCCTTTTCTTTTCGCAATTCGACTATCTTTTGTTGGACCAATTGTGTACCCGAACCCAAAAGCAACACACCTCAGCCCTTGGATCTTATCCCTCAGATTCCTCCCTCCCTCCAATGGCTGTGTGTCTTCCTCAACCTTTGACCAAACAATGCACAAAGTAGATGTATCAGCCACTTTCCAACCACCAATTGGTGCCTTACGTGCCCATTTTGACAAAAATTGCTGCCACTTCTCTATTCCTCTTTACCCCCTCTCATTTTCCCTCTCTTTTTTATTATTTTTGTGCTCTACAACTTCACCTTCTCTTCCCCTCCTCCTTCATCGGCCACAACAGCACAACATCAACGTGATTTTGGGGGTTTCTTCCCCAACCCGCCATTGGTGTATCCAAGGCTAGCACTAGGTCCATGAGATCATCCTGAGGTTAGGCGACACCTCCTTTTGGCCTTTGACAGTCTAAATATCAAGAACCACCTCAGCTCGATGAGCTTCACAGCCTACCATCACAGATTGCAGAAGGTCTCGAGTAGTTGGTGTCGAGGGATAGTGATAGGGCGTGAGCCATCAATCATCTCACTAATGCCAAGATCTAACCTTTCTCCTCCCCCACCTTTGTCTTATTCAAGCACCCTCCTAGTCACTCGGTTTGGTCAGCGAGCTGACCAGCCAATGGCACAATGCCACGAGGGAACAGGGCCACACGACATTGTTGGTATGGTATGCCTAGAGATACAATCATGTGATGATTAAAATGGCATAAAACATAAAGGATTTGATTGATACTTATAAAGGCAAAGCTTCCAATTCATTATGTTTCATTCAGTTATGAGATAAGGAGGAAACACTATGAATGTCTAGATAATAATATTACTCAATGATGTATGTCTTCAAGTATTAGCCTTGTGGAAATGAGTGAGTCTCACTAAGTCATGATATGGCAATATCAAACCAAGCACACATATGCAGGTTAGGGAACAATATATCAGACAGGCCCACCTTGACATGGACGGATGGAAACCATCATACGGTAAGTCATAGTCAGCTCTCATAGTGAAGGTGGTAATTTTTATCCTTAGACCTGAAATCATTGCACTCATCACATGTTGTTGGGTACACTTTGATATCATCAAACACAGTCCTAAAACATGGGTTATTATAAAGGTGATGATTAGGTGAATTTGACACACGGGGATAGAATTTGAGTGATAGATATATGATTTGTCCCTCCTATTGGAGTATGATATCTTGGCCACTTGAAAAGTGAGACTAAGAAACAGATGCACATGCACATGTGAATCAATATATGATATTGAGATCACATTATCTCATACAGTCAGCTTTTGGTTCAAGAATTGTGAGATGAGCATCAAAAGATGACAAGTCCAAACCTTGTGTTCACTCTGGATATCAAAGACAAAGGAATTATACAATCACTGCAACACCTTACACATATTGTAGGTTGAAATTGTTGTCCAACTTTCCATTCACTTGGGTAGCACTGATGTGCGACTAGGCATCTCTCCTTTCTTTTGATGTCATAAGTTAGTTATGGACATTCATTGCCAATGCGATATGGGACCTATAGGGTCACAAACAAAGAAACTCATCTAGAAGAGGAGTTTATCTTGAATGATGATTGAATTGATTACTAAAGTGTTTAGGTATTCAATTCATGCAACAAATCAATAGATTGGTTGACTAAACTACCAAACAACTATCTCACTGGGTGAGATGTCATTTTGGGCAGCCAGAAGAGCATCTCAAGTGTTGATATGGGCGTTTAGGTTGTCAGGCTAATTAGAGTTCAAATTGGCATAATTTTGTCCTATGAACCTTCCGGTTGAACTGATTGGTTTAGCTCGACTCACCAGATGGGTGTCTAGGTGAGCGAGACAAGCATCTCGCATCGGTGAGATGGCTCGGTTGGGCCGAATGAAGGTTTTGGATGTTTCCTACACTTGTCTTGATTGCACATTATTTGTGGTGTAAGGAATTAATATATGATATTAATTGGAATCAAAATTGCCAAATACATCTGCGATTGGGAAACTTCCAAACGGCCATCTGGAAGTGTGAGATGACTGTCTCACTGGGTGTTCCAAATGACCATTTTGGCTGTTGTAGGTTGTTGAAATTCAAGATCTTCTAGTCACTTCCACTCCCACACAATCCCGTACAGACTAGGAACCCTGACCCTGACCTCTACTATAAATAGAGGGGTACTGGGGGGCTTCCCAAAACACAACACATAGAACTGAGAATCAGTTCCTCTGACAACTATTGTCCTCTCTGGTTGTGGTAACCGAGAGATCCCAAGCAAGTCCTACCCGACAAGGGAGGGATAGCAATGTGAGAGAACAACTGAGGATCATTGTTGTGGGAGAGAAAGTTGGTGACTAGTACACCAACGGGAGGGACATCTACTTCCTATTTGTTCTAGTTGGTATGTGTGGACTACTCTAGAGGCAGGAGTCCTTTGGCTACTACTCAGAGAGAAAAATCAGTATGTAGTCCGTGGTGAGACCACAAGAGAGCTGTAGAAGCTGTTCGTGTTCCCTATCCGTGGTGAAGACTAGGAGCTGCATAGCCACCGTTCAAGAGCAACTAGAAATAGTTGTCATTGAAGCAAGTTGTTGTCACTGGACTTGCTCTAGGACCAGGTATAACTAGCTAAACCATCCTTCCTAGTTCATAGTAGTTGAGGTGATCTTGATATTATGGGAATACAGATAGATTTTTTTTTATTTCTGATGCTATACTCTATGACATATTATCCAACACACACTTGGATGGCTTGGCAGTGGTAGGCGACCACAGGCATCATCCAACCACTCGACTATGGTATGCAGCTACAATGGGTGTTGGGTGGCTGTGCGGTCACCGTGAACCATACACATGGGTGGATGAGAAACCCAACCTTAGAGGCTCAGAGTGAGGCACCAAATCAAGAATCAACGCCCAAGATCGATCCAATAATATTTGGTAATGCCCGTCACTCCTCTTCAAAGTTTTCAGTGAAAATCTTCAAAAATTGATATCTTCCACATCCTTTGGCCAAATATGGCATATCTTATATGATTTTTGATCCTCTCAATGAAATCTATCCACAGGAGCTAGTTGTGAAACCTAAACCTAATTATAGAACTACTAATTTCTCAAAACATTTAATTTAAGACTTTTTGAAGATGATTAACACTACCAAGTACTCAACTCCAATTCCTTATGTTTGAAAATGTGATTGTAACCCTAAATCAATAATTTTTATTCCACTTTTGTCATAAGTTGATGCCTTGAATCCTTTGTATGTACTCTACATGTTTACCCTTGACCTAAAGGTGATTGAAATAAGTGTATGCACGCTATAGTCGATATCATCTAACTTTGTAATCTCAAAATCAGTGACCTTGTTATACTTTGTACCATGATAATGTAAGAGTTCATGCTAAAGGAACACATGTTTGATTCATGAAGCCTCAATTACCTAGTTTGTACATTAAAATGATCAAGTTGACCTATTTTACCTCCACATGGTGAAATACAAATTTATGCTAATCTCATTCCCTATCTTGTTCAAATTAGTAGTTTATCATATTAAGTAGGACAAGTTAACAAATTTATAAATCATGTACTCTTCTATGATCATAAGACTTGGACATACGATGCTAGTGCTTGAAATGGATCTTATATGACTAAATGTGATCTTGCATGATTAGACTTTGTTGATTACCTAATTCTCATGCTTCCTCATTCCCAAATTAGACTACACCTCAATCTTGTATCACTTATAATGTGGATGGTTCTCCTAGACCTAGGCCTTACTGTTGATACTTGTGCTGTGTTGAATCGTTACATGTATGTTTGGAACTTTGGAAATTATGTTTGATCTAATTGAACCTAGATCTAAGGGAACCTTTAAATGACTCATAAGATGTTTAGGTTAACAAAACATTATTGATCTAAACCATCTATTATGTGTTTTTATATCTTAGGTCCCCTTTGGATTTGACCTTCTCTAGAATCTACTCATGGATCATAACTTTCTCTCTACTCATAAGGTACACTTGATCTCTTGACTGTACTATGATATTGACTTGGTTGTATGCATGCTCGCATGAACTCTTGGCTAGATAATTACTAGGTTGATCTACTATTCCTATGAATACTACTTTCATGTTTCATTATAATATGTTGACAAATCTTGAAAATAATATAGAGAAATCCATTTTTCAATCTAATGTTAATATAGTGTATATATAAACCTAAATTATACTTGTTATAAATGAAAGTAATTAAGTATTCTTTCCTTATTTCTAGTTCTTGTTCAGTATCATGTTCCTAGACAAGCAAATTTTATAGTACTCTTAAACTGTGGTAACATGTTTTTCATAGAGTACTCAATGCACTCACATTGATATATTTTGTTTATTGACTTTGTATTTGCCAAATGAAGATCTGCTACACTCAAGACTCTAAGCTCTGAAATGGAACACCAATGGGTTATCTTGATATAAAATTGGGTACATATCTCTTTTCTCCATGTTTAAGTATCTTGTTATCTCTTGTTGTTATGTTTTTCATATATATTTCCTGTCTGAAATATATGTGCCATTCTATGGATGGGAGCCCAAACCCAAATACCATTGACTCTGAAGACATTGGGGTAGGATGAGGGTAACCAATAGTTCCATGACATCATCTCTTTTCTTTCCAGTCAAGACAACATATATGACTGAGAAGTTGGCACAAATATGTTAATGGGATAGTTTGTCTGCATGCTATCCTAGTTACCATAGTGTGTGACAGAGGTCCTCAGTTTACCAGTTGTTTTTGGTAACGTTTGCACTCAGCTATGGGGACATAGTTGAGGTTTAGTACAAGTTTTCACCCACAGACAGATGGTCAGTTTGAGAGGACCATTCAGATGTTGGAGGATCTATTGAGAGCTTGTGTCTTACAGTTTCTTAGTAGTTGGGATGTGAACCTAAGTTTAATAGAGTTCGCCTACAACAATAGTTACCAAAGAAGTATTGACAGGTTACCGTATGAAGCCTTGTACATGAGACGTTGCCTATAGATGAGTATCAGCTTTTGGGTCCTGAACTAGTGCAACATATTATAGTGAAGATCAAGGTGATAAAATAACAGTTGAAGGCAGCCCAAGATAGACTAAAGTCTTATGCAAATAATCGTCATAAACTGTTGGATTTCCAAGTTGGAGACCATATGTATCTTAAAGTTTCCCCTTGAAAGGGTGTGCTAAGGTTTGGTAAGAAAGGTAAGTTGTCTCCAAGGTTTATGGGAGCTTACTCTCTTATGGCATGTGTTGGGATGGTGGCATACAAGTTAGAGTTACAACCTGAGTTACATAGGTTGCATGATGTCTTCCATGTCTCCATGTTGAGGAAGTGTCACCCTGATACCGAGCCGACGTTGTAGCTAGTAGTGGTTGAGTTGGAGGTGGATGTGTCGTATGTGGAGGGTCATGTGTTGATCCCAGATAGGTGAGTGAAGAAGTTGAAGAAGAAGGATATTGTTTTAGTTATGCTTTTGTGGAACCTCCATGGTGTGGAGGAATCCGCATGGGAGTTATAGGATAAGATGTGTACGAAGTACCTGTCTTTGTTTGCGTAGGATTTCAGGGGTGAAATCTTTGTTAGGGGTTTATGGTTGTAACACCCCTGACCTTGCTTCTTGGTTGGTCATGATTTCTTAGCATAATTAGGTGCTTTAAACCTTAATCTAACCCTGTTATGTGCTTTGATATCATGTGACAAGATTATGTTTCAAGTTTGGTTCAACTTGGATGATGTTTGAGCTAGTTATGCATATATTTACTTGTTTTGGACCAGATTGAAATTTACCCACTTCTGGGGTTTTTCTTGTTGTCACATACTTGTTGTGATGCACATGTTTTGACATCATGTTGGATATGGTTATGCTTTGGTGTGCCTAGTCACACCTTGGTCTGAGTGATGACATCTTGTGTTGAGTTTTAGGGTTTGCTTGGATGCCCTACTTTGGTTGACCCTTGGAATGTTTGACCGATGATGCCACCTAGTTTTTTGCAATCTCCAAGGTTCTTCTAATCCATGTTCTAGAGGTTGAATATGTTTTCCTTTATGTACCCTAGGTTGAAAATCGACAAGATTTGGTATCTCTCTTCAGTTGCCAACTTTTACATATGTTGAGGGTCGATGAGTTTCTCTACGGTTGATTGCTTTTCTGACCCAAGTCCTCATCGGTCTCTATGCTCTCTTAGGCAAGTATTTTCAATGGATTTTCTTGTTTTTAATTCCTTGTTTCATGTGTGTGTGTGGTTCTTGCATGGACAAGATCCCTTGGACACATGTCATGTTTAGCATGACACCTAACCCTCTTTCCCTCTCTCCAACCCTATGCTACATATACCCCTCTCCTTTCATGCAAGTCATATGTTTTCATCTATATTCTTCTCTCTCCTTCCTTGGTTTCTCTTGGAGCTTGTCCCCTCTTTCTTGGTGGTAAAGGAGGAACTCAAGCTTGTAGAATGTGGGTCAATCTCCCTTGCATGTGGAAATAGGGTTTAGAGATACCCTTCTTGTGATCATTGGTTTTAGTTTTCTCTTCTTCTTGATCTCGATAAGAGAGTCCCTATCTTTTCCCTACATTTTCTTGTTGTTCTTCTCTTCTAGGCTGAAGCCATGGTGTTCCATGGTAGTGCTTGAGTTATAGGTTGAAGAACTCTTCCTTCTTGCTTTCTACCTAGGGTTTTCTCTCTTTCTTGCTTCCTTGACCTAGGGTTTGCTTCTTTCTTGGATGTGTAGCTATATTGGCCAAGGGAGGTGCTCAGGATAGGGTCTTCTTCCCCTTTTCTTCAAGCTTCCTTACTGTTGGAGTTGCTTCATTATTTCTAAGCTGAGTTATATAACTTTCTCCATTGTTATTGCTTACCTTTACCTTTCTTGCACTTAATCTTGCTCTAAAACATGGTTACAAGTAGAATGATAGTACTTTGCATCTAGGGTTTATGTTTACATCATGATCTTGGGTGGATATATCTTCTTGGATGAACCCTAACTCTTGTGCTTGAGTTTACCTTGGTGATGTAAGTTTTGGTGTTTACATGCATGTGCAAATCATTGGTTCTGATTCTTGGGTTTCTAGGGTTTTAAGTTGGCTTTCCTCCTTGACAAGGTACCCAATGATTTGGCCTTGGTTCATTTGACTTGGATTCCTTGTATCAACTCGTGGTTTTGACTTTGTGTCTGTTTTGTATCTGGTGTGTCCAATGAGCTCTTGATGTAGAATGGTCGCTAAGATTCACCTATATGATCACTAAGCCTGATTCCTTTCTATGTGGTCGATGAAGGTTGGGCTTTATAGTGGCTTCCAATGCCTTAATTTCTCTTCGATCACCAAAGCTTGGTATTGTCTTCAGTCTCAAATGCTCATGTCTTATTCTATCGATGAAGTCACCTGACCCTAGAGGCCGTTGAAGTGAACAATTTTCAGCGGTCGATCGAGCCAGAGTCTTCAAGGTAAGCGAATCAATCGTATCAACCTTTCCAACACTCATCCTTGTACAATGAGGGTCCCTAACCTAGGTGGTTACTAAGATTTCTGACCTCAAAGATGGCCAAAGGGTTGAACCCTAATCTCATCAGTTGCCAAAGTGGCTCATGCTGTATATGGTGAAGAAGAATTCTATCCATAATCACTATGTTTTCTGAACTATAGGGCCATTATGTTTTGTTGACTCCATAATGATAATGGTTGACCTAATTGCTTTCATGATTGTTGGAGATGATAGTAATTAGGTTTACCTTTAGTTGCTATTTTGTAACCCTAATTAAATAGCGGTTGACTACACGTGATCTAATAATCTTACCTTTGCCCTCAAATGAATACAAACCTAAAGTTTTGTGAAGTTTCAATTGATAATGTTAAATCAACTTATCATTCTTAACCTAACCCTAATGCAAGTAAGTGATGATGGTACATAGACTCTTGTGGGTTTAGTATGATCATAGAGTATTTTCTCTCTGTATGTGTTATTAACCCTAAACTATTTTTTGTGAACATCATATCTCTTGAATCATGTTGTACCAACTTATCAATGTCTTTTGTATGGTGATAGTGTGATGAGCCTTGATTAGGCAAGGAAAGATAATGATGTTCTAGCATGGAATGATGTGATAATCTTATGACCTTGGACATGGTCTTGTGCCCTAATTAAGGTGATATACTCTTTATAATATGATAGTGATTTGGAACTTGTGATGATATGATGATGAGTATGGACTCATGTTCGGCAATGAAATAGTACCATGTGGTTTGGTGAACAAAGTTATATCTCTTACATTTAATATCTTCTAAAGTTGCAATATACACCATGTTCTATAGAATTCTTTTAGGGTTTGTTTGTAACTTTATTGATGCAACCTTAAATCACCCAATTGGCATTAACTAATCAAGTGGAACACTAATCATGTAGTTGCCTTTGTGCTATAGATCCATTCTTGTGTTAGGACTTGCTGGATGGTGAAACATGTTCTCCCTTAGTGGAAGCTTGGAGTCGTATATTGTTGAGTATATGCATGTTCACAAGGATGGTTGCGGTCATACCTTGGTAAGAGACTGGCCGAGGCTGTATGTCAGATGATGATGATTCAATATGTATGATGTGATTGCAGACAACTATAGTGTACCTTGAATGTTTGGGTTTGTACACCCTGGTTTCATTAGTACCGTGACCTTTAAAGGCCAGACTAGGTTGTTCAATAGTGTCATGACATATATAGTAAGGGGAGACAAGGATGTTTTGTAGCTAAACTTATAAGTCATTGCGACGAACTCCTACTGACTAAGGATAGATGAGATCTTAGGATTTTGGCTCTCCTACAAGTCTTGCATGTCATTTATTTCAACTTAGTAGTTGGAACTGAGTGGTATACCTCAATTCCTCAGAGCATAATAAAATGCGTAATACAATCATGCAATATATCTGTTTAGGGTTAAACATGCTTCACATTGGATGTTAATCCTTGCCTTGTCTCTTATACTACTTAGTGGTTATATGATGCAGTAAGAGAAATTAACTATCTAGTAAGTGATATTCTTACATGTTCATATTCCGTCCAGTCATATATTTTACGATGCATATCTAATTAGTTTTCTTAATCTGCCTAACCTGTTATAATAGTTTAATATGCTTCAACAACTTAATCTACTTAACTTGCTTAATAATGATAGCCCGTTGTAATCAATAATTGTTGGTTGAGAGTTATATCTCTCTCTGGGACATGGGTCTCACCTCGTGAGTTACCATATCTTTTTAGGTGGTCGTCAGTGACATGGCCAGGATCATGTTTCTGAGGAAGAGTAGCTTGGAGAGTAATAGACGTAGAAGGTTGTTAGTTGTTGTAGAGTCCTAGAGTCATCCTTGTACTCTCAGGTCGGGATAGGGGATGTTTGTAGATGACACGTATATCGATACGTGGTTTTGGCAGTATATCATGGTTTGTACATGACATGTATATGTGAACAATATCTTTTGTGTATAGGTTGTGGCTGTTGGCACTGTAGTTATTTGTAAATACCTAACGTGGTATGGAATAATGCACAATTTGTTGTATCTTCATGTAATGTTTTTGAACATGATGGTAATATGTTAAATCAATTTTAATTTACCTTGTTTTCTGGTTTATGGTTTATTAGTAGTTGATAATACACTTTGTTTTGAGTAATCTTGTTCGGTGTGGTGAGGTGTCACATCAAATCTACCCTAAATGAAACTTCCCCTGGTGGTACATATGGCTATGATCATCCTGAGGGAAGAACCAACCAATTCATTCAATACTTGACAAGCTTGACATGCTTAGGGTCTCAAATCACCTTAAACTCCAATAAAAAATGTAGAAAGTAGGGTCAACATGGTAGTTTTTTTTTTATTAAATAAGATACTATGATTACTTGACCACTATTCATATCTTAGGATAGACCTCCTGATTAACATTAGTTGCCACTAACTCACCAAAGGGGTCTCACTCCAAAGAACATGCATGTTGACTAATGGGCCTAAACCCAAAAGAAACATAAAAACAACAACAACAACAAAAACTCTTCAATTGTATCCTAACATCTGGCTTGGTAAATAGATGCATAAGAAAACACCAAAAATGTCATGTTAAATCAAAATTTCAATCAAAACTCAAATTTGGATCAACTTCTTAATTAAAATGATCACTTTAATTTCAAAAGAAGAACTAAAAATCTTTGAAAAAAGTATTGCGAACAAATTTTACCACCAAAATTTAAATCATGATAATCCCTTACCTCTACAATGACAAGTGAAGAAGGGAAATCTCAAATGATAATGGCCCGCTATATGTAGGCATCACAATCATGACATATATCCATCAACAGACTCCATCAGGGAACTGTTGGAACAAGTTAGCAAGCATCAAGGACATGATGTATTGTCCAGTACAAAGACAACGTCTAACTCAAATCCATCTCCAAAAACACTTGCATACATCTATAGAGAAAGGGTCATAAAAGGCGCATTATCTCTCAAGATACTAAAACTCTTACCTGCTCTCCAAGACGGACCTACAATCCATGAAGGAGGGTTACCTCTTATCAGTTAGCATGGACTCACATGGTGTGCTCTCCGCACAATAGCTATTAAATCAACAAAGGACATGTAGTCCAAAGACCTTGTAGAAGGACATCCCTTCTACAATAATCTCGTGCCACCTTATAACAACGCTCGTAGTAAAGCCAACAAGACACAACATCTACTGATGACAACAATAGAGCACGTTCAAGCCTCTACCTTCCAATCGAAATGCACTGATCAGTTTACCAGGCCCACCAAAGACCCGTCAGAAATACAATTTCAGGGCCATATCACCAAAATAGACTAAATGATATGTTCGTCCTTGATTCTATATTCTTACCATCATCAGTTTTATTGCAATGATATTTCTTACCTTCAGAGCAAATGAAACTAAGGAATTCAAATGTCAATACAACTTGCATCAGACTTCAAAGATAAAGAATGACCTAGATTCATCAACCATGCGATTGGTGGAAGGACACCTGCTTGAGCTTTTGCCTCGATGTAAAAAGTCCTACACTCCTCTAGGAATCATCAATCATGACATTTGGTCATTTCCAATCCTTTTTGTTCCTGGACCATGACCTAAAATCAGACCAATCATGAACCTAACTTCCAATCACTTTTGGATCCTAGAATATGACCTAAAACTAGACCAACCAAGTACTTTACATTTCAAAACTTTTTTATGGTCTTGGATCATGACCTAAAACTGAGCCAAACCCACAATCACTTGTCTGAATGTTTTAGTGTCTTGGACTAATACCTTAAACTAGACCACAAGCCCTATCCTAAATAGGCACATTTTCTTCTTATAAAAAAGCCCTACACTCAGGTAGGCACCTACACTTAAGCCCTATTATCTATAGGCACCCCTACTCTCAAGCCCTGTCTAGAATAGGCATTTCATTTCTCAAAGACCTACATTTTAGGTAGTCATCTACACAATTTAATCCATACACCATGTAGGCACTCACAAATTGATCTCTTGATCACATATGAGGCCTAACTATCATCTAGATCTTGAATCTTGGATTGTGGTCCATATTAGTCAAGTTCAAAAGTTCACACATGATACATCTGTGCTTTCTATCCCTATCTTTAATAGGGCTCTCGTCTTCTGAAAGAAATATCTTGGATTGGAATCTCCTTTCCTAAAAACACTACACCGAATAGGAAACTCCTATTGTTTGAGATCTACATTCACGTAGACATAACCTCAAGACGTATTCCATAAAGGCACTACCAACAAAGCCCTATGACATGGTAGACATCCCTTTAAAATCCCCATGTTCAGGTAAGAATCTCCTAAAGCCCTAGTCTAAATAGGTATTCTATCAAATTCAAACCCCACATTAGGTAGTTATCTCTTAAAGACCTATCTTTAATAGGCACATCCTCCATTCGAAGCACTACATCTACTAGGCACCTTTTGTTGGTATGTATGCCCATAGAGCCAATCTTATGATGATTGTGATGGGGCACCATATACTTGATTTTATAATGATAAAGCTAAGTTTGTCTATTATGCTTGTCTCAATCATGAGATGATGATATAGATATAGTAGAGTCTAAAGAATGATATTACTTAATGACATATGTCTTCAGGTTGAGGACCTAAACAATGAGATCATGTGTATGATAAGAGTACGTACATTCTTGTTGTGTCCCTTGTCAGATATTACTATGGAAGCAAAATAGACGACAATAATACATAAGACTAGAGTGTGTATTGACTGATGACAAAGTCTCATTAGTCATGATATGTGATATTAGGTCAAGCACATAGGTACATGTTAGAGAATAATGTATCAGACAAACTCACCTCAAGAGTGATACATGGTGTAACATCCCTGACCTGGGTTATAACCTAACCCTAGAAGTTTTGCCTAAATATGTAATTAAACACTTGTAATTATCTTTTAGCAGGTAATAAAAGCTCCTAAGGAACATATGTTTCCATTCCTGTCCCCTAGGAACAATGTTGTAGTATTGTTTTGCAATGCAGGGACCTATGTGCAATTATCCAGTTAAGAGGTTTAACTTGCAGAGTTCACAGGTTAAGATGTACCCTTGATGATGAAACATCATAAGAGTGAATTTGATGAGGCATGATGGATTTTCCAAGCTTGGGCATTCAGATGCAGCTTGTGGAATGATCCTGGTGCTTAAAAACCCTAATTTGGAGTAAAGTGCAATTTACCCAAATTATGGGTGAAACTTGTAAAGTACACCTTCTAGAGCATCTTATATGACTCTTGGCATCATTTAGAGTAGAAATGATGAAAGAGATGCATCAATAAATAATCAGATAAGAAAAGTAATCTTTGTGCATAAAATTCACCATGTATGTGTATGAAGACCTTCATATGTGTACCCTAGTTGAAAGTTGATCTTTTCTACCCTTAAATATTGAGCTTTGATGAACTTGGTTTAAGTTTAGATGTCTTGGACGTGCCTAAGAAGCAAGGAGGGACTTATATGAAAATCCCATGCTTTAGAGGTCCTTATGGTGTAAAATGGCCTAAAGTATATAAGCCCTTTTCCTTGTAAACCAAGTGAACGATCCTTCATTTCTCTTCACTTCTATTCTTTCTCAAAACGTCTAAGGCAATCTCTGGAGCTCAGGGAGGCGACCAAGTAGTTCTAAGGTGAGAAGAACCATCTTCAAGCTCGGATTCTTGGGTGAATTCATCATGCAAGCTTGGTTTTGTGGATAACTCACTTAGTTTTCTTGTTCTAGCCATCCATTCCTACCTTTCTTTGGAGGAATCACCCTTTAACAAGTTGTGGAGTTCAAGATGCCATTATAGTCTTGAAGCTTGGAAGCTTGGAGCTCCAAGAACATTGTTTAAGGCGGGTTTTATAACTATAAACCTTTTGCTTTCTTATGCATATCTTTGTACTTGCAAAAGTAGCTTGTTCTTCTTTTCCCCATCCTTCCTTGCTTTCCTGCAACTAAAACCACGAATATCAGACCTTGATCTGGAGGTAGAAGAAGATGGGCATGATTACCAATGTTACTTTATCAAACGGTCCTGTTCCCCCCCCCCCTTTGACCAAACGGTTTGGGGCAAACGGTTTGCAAAACCGTTTGAAGGGCAAACGGTTTCACAAGGTCGGTTGGAGAAAACGGTCTCCAAGACCATTTGAGGGCGTTGACCAAGCATGGAACGTTTAAGATTTCTGTTCATAATTATGTAGGATAATGACCCACCAAATTTGAGGGGTTAACTCCAAAGGAATCGTAGGTTGAAGGCCAATCAATTAGGCAAATCGAATTTAATTAAATGCTGATTTTCAATCTGATTAACTTGAACGTTTTGGGAAAACGGTCTCAAGACCATTTGAGGGCGTTGACCAAGCATGGAACGTTTGGTATTACTGTTCCTAATGATGTTTCCTAATGACCTACCAAATTTGATAGGTTAAGTCCCAAGGAATCATGAGTTAAAGGCTAAACAATTAGGCAATCGAATTGAATTAAGTGCTGATTTTCCAATCTGATTAACTTGAACTTTTTGGGAAAACGGTTTCAAACCGTTTGAGTGAGTTGACCAAGCGTTGACCGTTTGGTATTACTGTTCATAATCATGTTGGTTAATAACCCTCTAAATTTGAGGGATTAACTCCAAAGGAATCGTGAGTTGAAGGCTAATCAATTATGTAAACCCTAATTGGATTAAGTGCTGACTTTCAACTTGATTGATATGACTTTTTGGGTTTTCTTGCCCAAACGGTCTCAAGACCGTTTGGGGATCACCCAAACGGTCTCAAGACCGTTTGGAGATCACCCAAGACCGTTTGGAGGTCTGGGGTCAAGTATAGATGACCAATTGAAGGTCCAAAGGAACACAATTACAAGGCAATCAATTGCTGATTTGATGATCAACTCAATAGCTCAAACCCTAATGATTTTTTCACTAGAATCCAAGGGTTGGGTGAGCCAAACGGTCTCAAGACCGTTTGGGACTCATCCAAACGGTCTCAAGACCGTTTGGAGGTCACCCAAGACCATTTGGAGGTCTAGGGGTGAGTATGGTTAAGCAATTGATGATCCAATGATACTAAGTTGGAATGTAATCAATTGTTGTTTTGGTGATCAATCCAATGATCCAAACCTTAATTGGTTGACTTGGATTTTGATGATATGATGGGCAAACGGTCTCAAGACGGTTTGGAGGTCATCCAAACGACCTCAAGACCGTTTGGGTTCAGGTCATGTCCCATTTGATTGATGGTTCAGTAGGTTCAAATCAATTAGACCCACATTGAAATATGTTGAAGGGTTATTGATTCCAAACCCTAATTCGATTGAGTTAAACCCTAATTGATGGTCAATTGAGGGTCAAGTGAGGGACAAATCAGGGACTATGTGATTAATGAGTTGACCCATGATGGTGATCAATGGGGCAAATTACCCTTATACCCTTGAAGGGTACAATTGAAGGATACCTTGTTTTAATCAAACCCTAATGTCTTGTTTTTTGAAGACTTAGCTTATGTTGATCAATGAGGACTTAACCCAACCTGTCTTGGAGTAATGTAATCATTATCCACCACATGAGGGGAGAGAAAGTCACTACATGTTAGTGAGAGGAGAGGGAAAGTATCAAATATGTTTGAAACTCAAGTAAAACACCTTCAATGTGTTTAATTGTGCACGATTAGGGTATGATCCACCTATGTGAGATCATGGAAACCCTAACTATGATAATTGATGAATCTTAACCTAACCTGAGAGCATCAAAGGTGATGTTTTCTCATACATGATGATGATATGAGTTCAATTCAATGTAATGTGAATAGTAAACCCTAATTCAAGGGGGATGACATGTAATGTGAATAGTAAACCCTAACTTCAAGGGTGACGACATGTAATATTTGAAAAGTAAACCCTAATTCAAGGGTGATGACATGTAATGTGAATAGTAAACCCTAATTCAAGGGTGATGACATGTAATGTGAATAGTAAACCCTGATTCTAGGGTGAGGGCATGTAATGTGTGCCTTAAAACACTATTTGATGAAAACCAGGGAAACCTAGCTCTTGTAAGAGTAGGGAGATACAACTTCTTTAAATGAGTTATTTACTGTTATCAGTTGAATTGACCCTGCAGGTTCCTATATGAGGATGATCATATCCAGGTATGGATGATGATGCTATATTCATTGAAAGCATGTTGTTAGCTTTATGAATAGTGATATATCCTGGTGCCTTGTTAGTGGCATCTTATGAGATTGATGGGCTGTGAGAGTCATGAGTACCATCAAGGTCATGCTTAACAGATGACTTGTGATGAGAGAATTGAGAAATGGTAATTGATGTAAGTTAGACTTGTTATATTTAGTATCCTTCTTTCTTAGCTGCTATGCTAATGTTTAATGTTCAAGAACATGTATGTTATCTGATAAGTGATAACTTATGAGTTTGATAGGTTGAATGAGTCATGAGTAATATGCACTGATGATCATCAAAGGTCATATTATTTAGATGACCAGATAAAATAAGATGTTCTTGGTAATAAATGTTATAATTAGTCCAGGGGTTTGGACTCTCACTTTCCGGATTCTTAGTGATAAGATGTTTAGGGATTGATATCCCTATGTTAAATTATGAAATGTGATCCTAATATAGAGTGTTACTATGTGAAATTCTATTACAAGATAATCCTATGAAAGGCTTAACTGTAGACTTATGGGTGATGAATGTAAATAACCCTTGTGTCACTTGAGTATGGTTAAGTATGATTTCATGTGTACTAATCATACAGTTATGTTGTGGATTTGGAATCCTAACACCTTGTAGGAAAGGGTATGGCTACATGCCATGATATCCCTTATTATAATGCCAGGTGATGGATATATGATCTAAGCCTGAAGAGAGCCAGTGTGGTGATGATGGATTTATAATAAATAGATGTTATACATGTCCTTTTATTTCTAAAAGAAAAGTGATATTTGGGTTTATCTTAGAGATGCTTTGCTTCTAGTAGGAGGAATAGATTACAATCTGTGAAACATTGTTCTAACTACTCCTAAAATATATATGACTTCTTTGTGTACTGTTATTCTCTTATTCTGTAATAATCATGTTTCTGGAGAAGAGTTATAACTCCCGCTGGGACAATTATTTAAAATTGTCTCACCCCGTAGATTTCAACTTTTTAGGTGGTCACCAAGGACGAAGGGACCAATCTCCAGGTGACCAGTATCAGCAACAGCATCACCCACAGCATCAGTAAATCTCAGGTGGAGATTCAGACTGCTGAGTTATATAGATAGATAGTCAGTCCTATGCATCCTCTGTACTCTCAGGTCCTTGGAGTCATGGTCTGAGTTTTGATTCGTCTCTTGAGATTTTGTAGCATGCTGTGTATAATTACTCAAGAAGTAATTAACAGAGATGTAAACAGTTTATCTTGAATCTATGAAAGGAGTTTTTATGGTTTCAATGTCTTATCTCAAAAAGTTTTAATTTCCGCTGATTTTTGGTATTCCACTGCTAAACGAATCGCTTCCGCTATGTTTACTTCGAAGTTCATGTGTTCATCTCGGATTTTGGAGATCAGAGCCCACACATGGAAACCATGGAATTGTAGTAAGAATGAACTCTCATAGTGATGATGGTGATTGCAGTTCATAGACCTGAAATCACTACACGTATCACATGTTGTTTGATGTGCTTTGACATCATCAAATGTGACCTTGAATAACGGTTTCCATAAATGTGATGTTCAAATACATTATAACACATGTGGATTGAATGTGAGTTATGTAGATGGGATTTATCCCTCCTATAGGAGATTGATATACTGGCCACTCGATATGAGAGACTGAGAAATGAATGTCCATACTCATGTGATTCAATATGTGATATGTGAACTCACATGCATATTAGAAAGTCTTCTCTAGTTCAAGGAACAATAATTGAATGTTGAAGAGAATGATGAATCCATTCCTTGAGTTGAATCCATATATCAGAGTCAAAGGAACCATACCATCACACAACATTGATCACAGATTGTAGGTTGAAGTTTTTCTCCAACTTTTCAAATTACTTGGGTGGCAATGATGTATTTCTATATACCACTCATTGCTTGTGATGTCATAAGTTGGTTATGGATATTCATTATTAATGTAAATTGGAACCTATAGGGTCACACACATAGGATGCACCTGGTACAAGAGTTTACTCATGAATAAGGTTTAACTTGATTACTAAAGTGTTTAGATATTCAATTTGAACAACATAGGTTGTATATTGGCTGAGCTAGAAAATGAAATGACCATTTCACAAATGAAATGACCATTTCACAAGTGAAATAATCATTTAATGAAATGAAATGACCCTTTGATGAGATGTAATAACCATTCCAAAGTGAAATGATTGGTTCATCATCTGGGTCTCCCAATTCAATGGTCAATATGATTGGATCAAGGATTGATGCTGACGTCGTGTTGTGCATCAATCAAATAATGAATATCAATGTGATTGAAAATAGGAAAAATAGTAAACTAACCGGTTCAAGGATTGAATCGAATAGTTCACCAATGAACTAATCATTTCAATAGTGAACTGATTGGTTCACCATTTGTAGCTTCCAAAAAATTCATGAAATTTCATCTCTTCGACTCCCAGATGAACCATAAACCATGTCCCTAGTCATCCTATATAGGGGGGGGGGGCAGTCTAGGCTTTTAGAGACAACTATAAACTCTGAAAATTGTTGTCCTCTTTGGTTGTGGTAACCAAGAGAGCTTGAGCAAGTCCTACCCATAAAAGGGAGGGATAGCAAGGAAGATACAATTGAGAGAGCAAGTCGTACTAGCATGTTGACTAGAAGAGACAACTCATTCTTGACCGTTCTAAAAGAATGACATGAGTTACTGGTGGTACACATGGACTTTTATAGAGGCAAGGATGTATTTGCCACCTGCTAGGAGGACACATTCAACCACCATCTATGGTGATCAACCAGGAGGTCGATGCCGAAAACTGTCCATGTGTGACTTCAGAAAGAAGCACACTACTACAAGCATCATCATTGGACTTGCACCAAGATCAACTACATGTCTTGCAAACCTTATTTCCTAGATACATTGTTGCTGACGTGATCTACTGGTTTGGAAACCAGACATTAATTTTTTTTATTTTTGCTACCTTATTTGTTTCCCTGATTTTCCAACAGTGATATCATAGCCACGTCAATCTATGGTGTATCTAGATTTATATCGATGTGACCGGATTTATTGTATTGAATGGATGTGAATATTAAACGATTAATGTGCATATCCAATTACATACCCCTTATGATCCCACAAATATAAAAATATATATGATATCATATATATGTAATAAATATGTGTCACCCTAAAAGTGTTTTGATTGTGGATGTAAGCATGGTTATGGCCGAAAACCATGTGGATTGTGTGCTTGGTTGTTTGGTTTTGTTTCCTATTTATATCTCAGTTTGCATACCCAACCTGTCTCTCATTTCTATATGTAAAACTATTAGTTCTTTCCTTCCTATTCTCCCCTCTAATCTAAATTGAGTTTTTCCTATTACCATGTAATATGTTAAATAGGATTAGGATAGTTTAATTCAAGTTAGAGCAAAGAAGTTGTGCATCACCAGACACACCAACCGTTCTAGAAGATAAATAGATCGACCAGAGGAACAAGGATTCCAGATAACAGGAGGAGCTGATCGATCAGTTGGTGGCCCAACCAATCGAGTGGAGGTGTCCATACATCACTTGGACTGAAGACCAGATGACCAATATGATAGACCAACTGACCGACCAGGAGTCGAGCTGATCGGTACAAGAGTAGAATCGATCAACCCAGACTGGTTCCAACATATATCTTTATTAACCGTATGCTACATATGATGTAGATCTTAGGTTGTAGTAATTCCTTGTGGATCTAAGGATTACATTAGTATGGTCGTGGAAATCACTTGTGTTTTATAATTGCATGTTTCGTTTGTGGATATATCATGTATATGATACATACTTTAAGTACGTCGTGATTGGATATGTATATGTATTTATATAAATACAAAATCCTTCAGTCAAACATATTAAGTCTTAGATACTTTCCATAAGCAACAAACATGAAAAACATGATCGACTAAGCATAGGTTATGCCAAAGCATGGTGTGTTGTCCATCTCTTGGAAGTGTGATGGTAGTTATGTGCGTCTACCAAAGAAGGGTGCATTCATGTTGTGTTGGCTTTTGGGTCAGACTTAACTAGGTGATATTAATGAGATTAAGTACCTAGAATCATGCAATGACTATGAAAAAGAGTTGTGCATACCATGTATCCAAGAATTGCACAAGAGATGCAATTTGCAAACATTGAATACCTTAATAATTGGTTATGGATGCTGACATTGGCCGAGTAATAAGTCAATTGTTTTGGATCTTGGCTCACTAGAAGGTTGTATGCTGCAATCTTGATAATTGATATGTGAGTGCTATCAATTTGAATAAGATGGTGAGAGTGATAATTAATTAAAAGCCTTATTATTATTGTTAAAGTTAACAAATCAAATAAAATCAAAAGTGTTTTGAAAAAAAGTTGCAAATTTTCTTTTGTAGAATCTAATGGCAAACAAAAACACATTTTCTTCATGATTGTTCCTTGAGAAGGACAAGTTGAATGGGAATAACTTCCAAAACTAGTTTTGGGCTTTGAGAAGGGTTCTCAATGATGATCATAAGCTTTATGTCCTGGATACCCCAGTGCTAGAGGAACCTACTCATGATGTACCTAGGACTGAAATGGATGCTTACTTGAAGCATGCCAATGATGCCGTAGAGATCAAAAACCTTATACTGTTTGGTATGAACTATGAGTTGCATAAACATCATGAAAGCATGGACATTCTCGAGATGGTAACACATCTTAAGAATCATGTAAAACGAGCAAGGCATAATGTCTCTAAAGCTCTATTTGAGTGCAAAGTCTGACAAAGGGAAATGTAGTAGAACCCCATGTGCTCAATATGATTGGGCATTTGGAACATCTAGAGAGACTAGGATTTCCTTTAGGTCAAGAGTTGGCAATTGATATGATTCTACAATCATTTCTTGAATCATATAGCCAGTTTATCAAGTGCTATTACTGAGTAACTTGGCTAAACCAATGTCTGAATTGCTTGGCATGTTGATGAATGTTGAAGAACACATGAAGAAGGAAAAACCCTTGATGGTGATCAGCAGAACAAAATTGAAGGACAAAGGCAATGTCGAGAAGTGTTGAGGCTAAGTTAAAGTCCAAGTCTTCTGCACTCAAGATAAGGAGAAGGGTAAGTGCAAAAGGAAATTTCCCTCTCCACTTAAAGGAACTGAGGAAAAGAAGGAGATAGAGATCTCCACTTTAGGACCCAAGAAGAGTAAGCTAGAAATATGCAGAGCAAGGGTTGCGGCCACTATAGTTGGAATCTATCATTCAGCCTGATGGGCATGTAATAGAATTAGTGAATTTCTATTATGCACCTACCATTGATGAAAACATCATGTATATTGTATGGACAAGAATATTATGACTAAATTGATGTTTCATTTTAAAATATGAGATCATATAGGGAAATATCCTATGTCTTACAATCTATACTCAGCAGTTGTAGAGAAAAATGTGTATGACACATATATTGAAGGACTTGATGACCCAAATAATGAATACCTATGGCATTGTCATCTAGAGCGCCTAAATGAGAAATGCATTTGTAGAATCCATAATGATGGTTATCTAGACACTTTAGGTTATTGAACCAATATACAGATGCAAGTCTTATTTATTGGGCAATATGACAAAAGCATCTTCACTAGATGTAGTGGGAGAGCGAGTATTCTATTATGGATCATATATACTAATGTATATAGACCTTTCAGAATAAATGCTAGAGGTAGTTAATAGTACCTAAATATATTTATTGATAATCTCAGTAGATATGGTAGATTGTATTTAATGAAATATAGGTCTAAATCTTTTGAAGTATTCAACCAAAGCACGAATAAAGTACGTAACAAGCTTGCTAAGAGTATTAAGACACTTCGATATGATTGATGTTGAAATATTTTAAACTAAGAGTTTGAAGACCTTCTAGGAGATTTTGATTGAGTATCACCATGAACTCCACTTGAAACATAATGATGTAGTAAAAATAAAGAATCACACCCTGTTACTCATGGTGCAATTATCAATAAAATCTAGCTGACCTTCCAATTTTCTTTTTGGGCACATGCTTTACACTAAAAATGTATCATCTGAAATGGTTCAAAAAACATCATATGAGATATGGCATGGGATGTGTCTCTGTATGTATTTTATAAGGATTAGGATTGAAATATTATGTAAGAAAATAGTTTCTTGAAAAGTTTATCCACAAATGACATAAATGTTATTTTGTTGAATACCACTTCTATATTCCAATCTGACAAAAAAAATGTTGGTTGCTAGGATGTCTAAATTCCTAAAGAGGAATTTATTTCCAAAGGAATTAGTCAGATCAAAGTAGAACTCAAAAAGTTCAAGAAAAACATTGAACCTAAAGAGGTACAATAGGAACAAGGAGAATCACAAAATTGTTGTGGAATCTCAAGTTCCTTATGTAACACAAGACCTCATAGATCTAGTAGAACCCACTTTGAGTTTGAAAGATTATATTATCTTATAACTCAAGAAGGTGATGAGATGGTCATAGATTATGAGCCAACAACCTACCTAAAAGCTATCGAGGGACCAAAGTCTGAGAAATGGCTTGAGGTCATGAGATCTAAGATGGAGTCCATATAAACCAACAAGGTATGACCTTGGTGGATCTACTTGAAGGGGTAAGACCCATAGGGTGCATTTGGGTCTTTGATAAAAGACCGACATAGATGGTAGTGCACAAACCTATAACAATATATTTGTTACAAAGGGTTTTAATCTAGTTCAAAGTGTTCAACATGATGGAATCTCTTCACCAGCTGCCATGGTTAAATCCATCATGATCATTTTTCCCATTACAACTTATTATGACTATGAGATTTGGACTATGGATGTTTTCCTTAACAATAATATCTATGAGTATGTGTACGTGATACATCCTAAAGGTTCTATAAATCCATAGAATGAAAATAAAGTCTATATGATACAAAGGTCAATCTATAGATTGATGCAAGCATCTCAGAGATGGAATCTTTGTTTTGACAAGATAGTCAAAATGTTTGACTTTAGTTAAAATGAAGATGAATTCTACTATTACAAAATATTTAATGGGAGCATTGTTCATATTCCACATAAATATGGAGAATAAAATCATTGTATCTACAAATATTATAATCTGGATGGGAAGTACCTTCTCTAAGAAGGGTTTAGGCAAAGCATACTTTGTGATAGTGTGAGACCCTTGATCTTGCTTAAAGTGTTGAACAAGATTAATTGTCAAATTTTTTTCTTTAAAACTTAATATAACCTTGTTATTTATTTTGATATCATGTGACAAGCTTAAGTTTCAAGTTTGGCCCAATTTGGACATTGTTAGAGCAAGTTATGCAATTTTATGCACATTTTGGACTTTTCTATAATTTGCCCAAATGAGGTTTTCTTTGCAATTTGTCACATTTATTATGTTCCTTATATTTTATCTTATCATTCTTGAGATTTTTGAGCCATGGGGCACTCAATTGTACCTTGGTTTTTCTAGGGTTGAACTAGGGTGTACCCCCCATGGATGAGCCACCTTCAAGGACAACAGTCGATGGTCCTTCTGTTAGGTGAACTACAAGTGGTAACCAACCAGTGGTTACAAATAGTGGTGACCTCTATATGGTTAGGAGGTTGATGGTTTTTTCTTTGAACCCATTGGACCAGTGGTTCACATAAAATAGATGGTTGAACCATGGTTCATGACCTTTTGAGATAGAACGTCAACAAATGATGGTTTGGGAGGGCCAAAAACCGATGGAAACAAAGGATGGACTATAAGTCCCCAAAAACTGATAGACCTTCTACTTGCATGTCCATGGAGGTCCTAATCCATGGACACATACAAAGTAGCTTGGACACCTCATGCTTTGATTCTTCCTTATCCATAAAGTTTTTAATACTCCTTCCTTAGACCCCAAATGATAACTTTAGTTTATTACCTCTTCTCCCCTACCTGGCACTTTGTCTTCCGTTCTTGGTTGTTGAAAGGGGCGCCCAAGGTTGAAGAAGGTGACCAACCTTCTTACTGGAGAAAGTAAAGCTTAGATCTACCCATTTCTAAAGCTACCTTAAGGTGTTTTTGACCAAAATGAGTAAATTTATCCTTCTACTTTCTTGTTTTTCCTTCTTTTCTTCTTCCTCCTACCTTCTTCCTAGATTCAACCATGATATTTCATGGTAAAACTTGCTCTAAAGCTCAAAAACCCAACTTTTCATGCTCCTTATGCTTAGGGTTTGCTTCTTTTGTGGAGAAAGGTGTTAGATGGTTGAGTTCTGAGCTTATGATTGGATTTTATACTCTCCCTACTCAAGTTTTCTTACTATTTGGGATCTGATCTTCTTCCTAGAGGTGATTTTTATAACCCTCTTCACTTTTATTGCTTACCACAAGCTTGCTTACTCATCCTTGCTCTAAAATGAAGATCTATGTATATAAAATCTATGCTTGCTTAGGGTTTTATGGTGTTCCTTGCTTAGTTTCTAGTTCTAAATGAACCTAAAACTAGGTGTACGACCTTCCTAAGGTAAAGGAAGGTTTATATCAAGTTGTATGACAACCAATGGTGCTTAGCACCTTTAAATCGATGGTTTATACTTAAGAGTTTTAGGCTGATTTCATCCTTGTTCATGAACTACTGGTGACAACCAATGGTGTCAACCTGTGATGAAAACCAATGGTATCAAATGATTTTCACACCTTAGGTTAAGTTTTAGACTCCTTTAGAACCTCAATGGTCGATGGTTTAGTACCCTAAAGATGGCATGAATCAAAGGTGATATTAGCTCAACATCTGATGGTGACAAATAATGGTAGTGTCGACTCTATCAACCGATGGTGGCACAATGTGTCACAACCAATGGTGGTTTAGGATAACACAACTAATGGTGAGTTAAGGTTTCAGATTTTTATTCAATTAAGCCTTAAAACAATGGTTTCTTAGGTCAAATGATTTAAGGGTTAGACTTACAATCAAATTGATGGTTTTGAATGATTAACCAGATCCAATGGTTGAGATCGGGTGATTCAACATCCAATGGTTTAGAATTAATTCTTTAGTGTTAACAGGTTGGTAGTGATGATGTGAATTTCATGATTTCCTCCTTGTGATCAACCTAAGGAGCTTGATTGTTGACAATTGATGACATTCTTTAAATATACAACAGATGGTGGGCTTTACCCTCACAACCGATAGTGGGTTTTATCCCCACAATCAGTGGTTCCCTTTATGTTATTAGTCAAGGGTGGTCTAGAGTTAGATGGTGACTCTTTCAAGATCACAACTCAATGACTTTATAAGTATTTTTTACAAGGTGTTTACTTATGTAACAATGAATATTTGTACCTTCTCCATAGTCCAATGGTTCTGGGTTGATGCCTGTGATAGGTGGGTATGGCGAGAATGATGTGAAACCAATGGAGGTTGCCTTTATTATGTAGTCTTAGCTTTATCCTCACATGAATAGAATTCATAATGACCATATTGTGTGGATATGCAACCCTAATGGGACATAACTTGTTACACCATAATTATGATGCAATAAGGTAATGGTGATTAATCATAACTAGCCTCCCTTGGATGATAAATAGAATAATGTAGTACTCTCTTATTATTGTGGAAACCCTATTATACTATAATCTGATGGTAATACCTTGAGTTATGCATTGATCCATACTTGAGGATGGTATGGAATGTGATGGTGATGCTTTGTCTTATGCACCCATGATTGTATGGGGATGCCATGAGTTAGGGTTTGTGTATGAGTGCGGAACTATAATTTCAATGTAACTTATCTTGATAAAACTAACTCTAATGCAAATAGAGAATGGTGATTAGTCATGATACCTTCTTTGAATGATTAATATAATGATGGAATGTTATACTATTTGATTGAAACTCTAATGAGTTAACTGGTGGTCATCATAGCTTCATATGTTAAACTTATACACTATAAGTGTGATGATGGTCAATCAAACCTAAATTCCTTATATGATGATGTAATAAAGGAATGCCCTTAAAAGCAAAGTTGATCCTTCTATGTCATTCTATGAATGATCTTTTAGCTCTTTAATGCAATATCATGCTAAGTTTGTAAATCACATGAATGGTGATGATTCATTGAGCCTTGATATAAGGCAAGGAAAGAAAGTGATGATCTTGAAGGGAATAATGTGACAGTCTTAATGACCTTTGGGCATGGTTGAACCCCAGAGGTGTGATCCTCTTCATGATATGACAAGGGTTGAAACTTTGGAATTATGTGACAATTATTGAAACCATGTGTTAATATGATGACATGTGTAGTCTCATGAATGACATATGATAATATGTGTAGTCTCATGAATGGCAATGAAATAGTACCATGTAATGATGTGATAAGCAATTATGTCTGATACATTTTATATTTCTCAAAGTTTTTATACTTGTATGCCTACTATAAATGAATCAGGGTTTATATGTCCTCTTGTTTGATGCAACCTAAATTCACCTAATTGGCATAATTAATAAAGAGAAACCCTAATTATGTAGTTCCATGTGCCATAGATCCATTCGAGCACCAGAACTTGCACGATAGTGAAATGAGTATTCCTAAGGAAAACTTGGAGTGCATACGGTTAAATATGTAGGGTGCTTGTCATCCGAACTTCAAGTGTTTTAGGAGGATGACAATGGTCATACCTTGCCCTCAGTTTGAGAATGGTTGTGGTCATGTCTTGGTGACTATATACATGATGCGATTAGATAACAACTGTAGTTGTACCTTGGATGGTAGGATATGCATACTCACCTCCTTTCACTTGTGCCATGACCTATACCAAGGACGAACTAGGCTGCTAGCATCTTGACCTTATGTGTCATTGTAGTAGACCCGTAGTGACCTAGGGCAAGAAGATAATAGGAGTCCGACTCTTCCTAGATCTTGTATGTCACTGATTTTGACTTAACAGTGGTCATTTGGAATTTGAGTGGTATTCCTCAAATTCCTTAAGGCTTAATAAAAGATGTTATACAACCATGTAGCATATCTATCTAGGGCTCTATACAATGCTTCACATTGAATTATTACCCTTTATTGTTCTCTTTACATAAAGATGATACCTAGTGCAATTAAGAGATAGTAGATATGCTTATACTGTGGATATGCTCATGTTGTAGATGTGTACATACAATATCCATGCTTATGTGATTGATATACAACTATTGTTGGCTATACTTATGATGATTATTATCACAAGATGTTAACTATGCTTAGACTATTAACCATACCTCTACTATTAGAGATGCTTAAACTTCTAATCATGCTTATGTAGATAATTGTGCTTTGATGCTAGTTCTACTTATGCTGTAGATCTTCTCAACTTGATAGATGAACTAATATTGTTAGCTATGCTTATGCCGCTTGAAATATTCATGATGTTAAGAGATGCATATGCTACTAGATTGCTTATACTATTAGCAGGTCATAAGATGATAGTCAGGCTAGTGATGACATTTATTATTTGATGCAATCTTATGAAGTCTAAGATGATAGTCTGCTTATACTCTGACAATTATTCTTGTTGTTAAGCTTAGTTGATGAACTTGTTCAGTATGCTTGAACTACTCAATTGTGTAATAAATACTCCAACTGCACAGTTTATCTACTATTTGAATAATATGTTGTAATCAATATCTCTTGGAGAGGGTTATATCTCTTGCCGGGACTGGGTCTCACCTCGTGGGTCACCATTTTTTAGGTGATCAGCAGCAGCGGCAGCAGACCCATGAGCAAGGAGAACTTGAGGTGATGAACCCTATAGATGGTAGTTTAGTTGTCTAGTGTGTCCTAGAGTCGTCCCTATACTCTCAAGTCTGGGTGGAAAAGTTTGAATATGATGTATTGATTGAATCAAACTTGTAATAGCATGCTAATTTCTTATATATGTGAAATACATGGAAAGTGTTTCTCATGAGTATATGTTGTAGCGGAGGCTACAAAGCAATTGTGTAAATGATATTTGGCATTATATGAAATAAAGCAAAAGGTTGGACTTGTGTATAAATGTTTCTGACCACTTTGGTAACGTTGAAATCGGTTTTAATTTATGCTCTTTTCTAGGTTTGCATTTAAGTAGTGCTTCATCATGTTTGTGTTTTGAGTAATCTCATTTAGTGTAATGGGTTCGAACAAGTTGGTATCAGAACTCTAGGTTCATTGAGTCTATATGACACTAGGACTTAGGACTAGGATGATGTCTTAGAAGTAAACATAATATGAAAACGTGGTGCATATTGTCTAATCTCAGTACTTGGATGCCCTGGCTAGGTATCCAATATTAAAGAAAAGGTAATTATGGAACTTTTAGATTGATTTCTTTCTTATTAGTCTGAAATAGTCTTTTTTAAACAATCTAAACAACATAATGAATCAAAACTCATGATATAAATATCTCAATCTTACCTAAGGAAGATGAAAATTTTATCATAAACCATCAAAATTTGAATGCTGGGTAACCACAAGAGAAGAATATGATATCTTGAAACCTAAATCTAATAACAAATGAGCTAAAGAAGAGTTGTTAAAGTTGTAATTTCAGAAGATAATGAAGTTAAAGAGAGATACATCTGTTATAAAGAGAGAACTCCTAAAATAAGAGAGAACTCCTAAAATAAATGTGATAAAAAGGATGAATACGAATAATAGAAGATGAATAAAGTGGAATCTGAGTTAAACTCAGATCGACCTATGTGAGTAAGGAAGTGTAAATTTAAAGTCTTTATGGCTTATGAAGGAATTAAAGGGACATAATCCATGTTTCATAAAGAAAACATGGAATGTGATGATCTATTCCTTGATAAGTGGTTTAGAAACATGACAACATGGAAGGAAATACTCAATAATGATGAATATTTAATGAGAAAAGAGAAGTGAGATACGATAATCTTAATAATTCATATGCTAATGGCAAGGAACCCAAGCTGAAAAGGGTAAGATGACACATAACAAGTGTAACCTTCATGGGGAAAAATAAAATTGGTTACCTTTTGCTTGTGATCCCTGGACAATGCTGCTACAATGTGGGAAGTGTGTTTCCCTTTGCGTTCCTTCTTATTAGTGCACAAACTTCAAGTGGATCTTATGCCACCTGGTACGTGTGGATTTGTTGAAATCTTGGGGATCGATTTCTTGATATGATGTGTGGTTGCCTTGGACTATAGCTCTAAGATCTTTATGTTTCATATGAGCATGCCTTTTGAGTCTTCTAAGAGTTAGGAAGATTCCTCCTATATGTTCTTAGTCGGTTATGATGTTGAGGTAGTGGATGAGACAAGGGTATGAGTTCTTTATATCACATGTAGTGGATACCAAGGTGATGAATCCTAGTATCCAGAATGTACTAGCAATATATGAATATATCTATTAGATGAGTTGTCCAGTGTTTCTCTCCCTTAGAGAGAGAGATAGAGTTGATGTTGATCCTCCAAATGTTGTTTGGGAAGAGAAGAGTGATTCCATAATGTTGTATGTGAGCTATTGACATCTAGATAAGATCACTACCAAGGATAGATGGTTTACCGACCAGTCAACATGTGCTACAATGTTTCCTCAATAGTCTAGAGGTCAGGATATTATCAGACAAGAACATGAAGGGATGAAATCAACTATATATCCACCATGAGATTAGAATTTTGTCATTTAGACTACCCAATACATCAACAATGTTTATGGAATCGATGAATAGAGTGCCCAGGTCATGTCCTTATGAGATGTGGAAAATTTTGATTGATAACATCTCTATGTAGTTCAGAGATGGTTCGTATCTTTTCTAAGCCTTAGAATTGTTGAAATATCAATTACTAGGTGTCAAGTTCATCAAGGATGAATTTGAGGTTAGCTAAGAGTATCTTCTCAGGGTTAAGATGTGTTTGCTAAAGTATGTTGTAAAATTGAAACAAGGTAAAGAATGTACAATGGCAGCCAAGTATGGTACAAAGTATGGCATGAGTATAGTTAAGTGTACAGAGGTTAGCAAGCAAGTATGTTTTTGGGTGATCTGTTGATATAACATACAAACTAAGTGAGGGATATAATAACTCAACAAGAACTAGAAATAGTTCGGGATGATAGCTAGAGTTCCAAGTTGGAGATACTACTAGAGTTGTACACGTGGTTTTATGCTAAAAAAGATGGGACATACATGATTTGAGGGAAAAGAACATGAGTACTATGAGAAGTTTTGTGACATCACCATGATACGGGAGGATCCATGTGAATGTAGGAAGATGAGGTTCATACGAAGTACACATCCTTATTTGTCTTGGATTTCAGGGGCGAAATCCTTATTAGGGGTTTATGGTAGTGAGACCCTTGGTATTTATTAAAGTGTTTAACAAGCTTATTTTAATAATTTTGTGTGTTAAACCTTAATATAACCTTGTGATATGTTTTGATATCATGGGACAAGCTCAAGTTTCAAGTTTGGACCAATTTGGACAATGCTAGAGCAATTTATTCAATTTTATGCACTTTTTGGTCTTTTCTACAATTTACCCAAATTTGAGGTTTTATTTACAAATTTTCACATTAATTATGTTCTATATATGTTATATTATCATTTTGAGCTTGTTGAGCCATGGGACACTTAATTGCACCTGAGTTTGGTGGAATTACCCTTCTAGGGTTGAACTAGGGTTTAAACCCCATGGATGAGCCACCTTCAAGGCCAACAATGGATGGTCCTTCTATTAGGTGAACAACTAGTGGTCACCAACCAGTGGTTACAACTAGTGGTGACCCCTATGTGGTCAGGCATTTGATGGTTTTGTTCTTTGAACCCATTGGACCAGTGGTTCACTTAAACTGGATGGTTGAACCATGGTTCATGACCTTTTGAGATAGAACCTCAACAAAAAGTGGTTTGGGAGGGACAAAAATTGATGTTTGTCCTGGGAGGCCAACTACCGATGTCCTAGAAGTCCCCAAAAGCCTATGGATCTGCTGCTTGCATCTCCATGGAGGTCCTAAGCCATGGACACATGGAAAGTACCTTGGACACCTCATGCTTTGCTTCTTCCGTATCCATAAAGCTTTATATACTCCTTCCTCAGCCCCCAAATGAGAAGTTTTGTAACATACTAGATCTTGGATCCTACCCTAGAACTTTGACCTTTTAGACTTAGCCAAAAAAGGTTGAGGTTAGACCTAAAAGATGTTTAGTCTAACCCTAATGAGCTAATGCATGTACACATCACCCTAATGTAACCTAATCTTTTCACATTAGACTTAGGAAAATAATGGACACATACAATATGTCACATGTGGTAAATAGTGAATTATATAATATTTCATGCAAAATAATCATACATAACTCCTAGGGTAATACTATAATGTTTTGGAGCATAATAGAATGAATAATAGTATTAATAACGATAAATGGTGAACTAATATAATAATGACCCATAAATATTAGGGTTGACATATCTCATACAAGGAAACCACAAAAGTGGAAATAAACTTCAAAATCATAATCTACATATCAAAAATAGTCTATATGTCAATTTTCATCTAATATATAGATTGAGGTTTGGGGAGGGCTATAGGCTGATTTTGATAACTTGTGTAGTCTCATGAATGGCATATGATAACTTGTGTAGTCTCATGAATGGAAATGCAATAGTACCATGAAATAATGTGATAGGAATTATGTCTGATACATTTTATATTCCCTAAAGTTGTTATATTTGTATGCCTACTAGAAATGAATTAGGGTTTATATGTCCACTTGTTTGATATAGCCTTAACTCACCTAATTGGCATAATTAATCAAGAGAAACTCTAATCATGTAGTGCCCTATGCCATATATCCATTCGAGCATCAGAACTTGTCAGATGGTGAAATGAGTATTCCCAAGAGAAACTCAGAGCACACACTATTGAATATGAAGGGTGCTTGTCATCCTGACTTCAAGTGTTTAGGGATAATGACTATGGTCATACCCAACCCTCAGTTTGAGAATGGCTGCGATTGTGTCTCAATGATTATATATGTGATAAGATTGGAGGAGAACTGTTGTTGTACCTTGGATGGTAGGGTATGTGTACCCACCTCCTTTCACTAGTGTCATGACTATAACAAGGATGAACTAGGCTGTTAGCAGCTTGGCCTTATGTTTCACTGTGGCAGACCTATACTGTCGGGGGGGGTGCAAAGAAGATCATAGGAGTCCAACTCTTCCTAGATCTTATATGGCACTAATTTTGAGTTAGCAGTGGTCAGTTGGAATTTGAGCGGTATTCCTCAAATTCCTCAGGGCTTAATAAAAGATGTAATACAGCTGTGTAGCATATCTGTTTAGGGTTATATACAACACTTCACATTGGATGACAACCCTATTGGATGATAACCCTTGATTGTTCTCTTTACATAAAGATGATACTTAGTGAAATTAAGTGATAGTATATACACTTATGCTATGAATATTACATGTTTTAGATGTGTACATATAATAACCATGCTTATGTGGCTGTTTACGGTTTGGTAAGTCCAGATGAAGGACCCATGTTCAAATCATGCCGAAAGCGCTCTGCAACTAGTAACACAAATTTGATTGGGCATGGGAGGGGGGTGACCAGACCACACCCTCTCATGTCCCGAGAGTTTACGTTTTCTGGGGGGGGGTCACTAATGTGGCGCTTCTACGGGGGCGGTTCTCTTGTAAATAAAAAAAAGAGATAGTAGATATGCTTATGCCGTGGATATGTCATGTTGTAGATGTGTACATATAGTAACCATGCTTATGTGATAATGCTATTGTTGGTTATGCTTATGATGACAGTTATCACAAGTTGTTAACTATTCTTGCAATATTAACCATACCTCTTCTATTAGATGTGCTTAAACTACTAATCATGATTAGGAAGATAATTGTGCTTTGATGTTAGTTCTACTTATGATGTAGATCTGTTCAATTTGATAGACATGTTAATACTGTTAGCTATTCTTATGCTGCTAGACATATTCATGATGTTAAGAGATACTTATGCTACTAGATTTCTTATACTGTTAGCAAGGCATAAGATGATAGTCAGGCTAGTGATGACATTTATCATTTGATGCAATCTTATCAAGTCCAAAATGATAGCATT
This sequence comes from Alisma plantago-aquatica, assembly GCA_963693085.1. Classification (NCBI taxonomy): domain Eukaryota; kingdom Viridiplantae; phylum Streptophyta; class Magnoliopsida; order Alismatales; family Alismataceae; genus Alisma; species Alisma plantago-aquatica. The sequence goes on along the minus strand of OY856412.1, from coordinate 392,557,036 downwards.
ATTATACTCTGACAATTGCTAAGCTTATTTTCTTAACTTGTTTAGTATGCTTGATGTAACATCCCACTCTTGCTATGCAATTTTCCAAATTATTTCATTCCTTGCATGCTCTTTTTCTAAATTAGATAATTGTTGAGGACTTAAATGCAATTTGTCCATGTTAATTTTACAAAATCATTTTATTATGTCCAATTGCTCTCTTATCCTTGTTTTATTTAAAGAAAATATTTTCATACATATATATGCCCTTTTGTTGAAGAAAATTTAGAATAAATGTTTTATGTCCAATTTTCTCTCTCATATGATAATTAGTGATTTACATGTTTAATTTCTTGTGTAATAGCCTCCATTTAGTTAATTAAAAAGAAATAATATTTAGGGCACGTTTTTATGATTTGCAATCCTTATTTGAGAAATCAATGGCTTTATATGCACCATTTATATTCATTTAAATGCACATAGTGGCCTTTTCTATTCTAGACCTAAAACGTGTAATAGTAGCAAATCTTATGGCATAGGAATGTTCTAGACCCTTTAACACACCTATGGTTCAAATTTGAACCCATTATGACCATGTTTGACCCTCCAATTAAGTTGAGAGAGGTTTGAGTATTTTATGACCAAACTTGGAATGAATTATCATGTATGCAGCCGATTTAAGCTATAGTTCATTTTAATTGCATTTGTCACGCGCTGCTTCATCCGTTTTATTCTCGCGCGCATCCACAGCCCTTGGATCTAAATCCAATGACACGACAGTCTTCTTCTTCCTCCGCTTTTCTCGCGATCTCAGGCCGTTTCACAGGCCGTTTTCCCCCAACCCCGTTCTCACTCCACAATCCACCGTTTCTCTTGTTTTCTTCACCAACAGTTTCATCTCGTCACCCCGATCTGAACGAGCCATCGCTCGCCGTCTCTCTCACACTATAGAAGAAACACCCAAAGTAGGGCTCGCTGCCATTTTTCACAGACGGCCTCCTAGCCTTCTCCTCCGCCACCCAAACGCTCCGCGAGCACCGCAGAACCCCAAGTATCCCTCCTCCCCACTCAATTCAACCTCTGATGCCCTCAAGAGCTCTGACCTACTCGACCTGTAAATCCAGCAAATCTGGCTTCGTCCGGCTTCCTTGGTTAACCCCGGCTCAATCACAAGCGTGGTAAGCATCCTCGTAGCCTCCCCTTCGTTTTGGCTTTCCCGGTTTACCCTGAAGTTGCCCCTATCGACGGGTCCTGTAGGGCCGCTACCTGTGCTTGCCGGCGCTAGCCGCCATGGCATCACAGTGGATCCTTGGCCACGGAGACAACACCTCCGACCTTGCTTGGCCTTAAGGGTGGATTTCCGACCTTCAGTTCATGTTTTCCGGCTCCTCTCTATGGTTTTGCCCCTCCGATGCTTTTCCCCTGTTCTCGTTTTACGGCGGAGCAGTCCAGAGCTCCTGGGCACCATTGGGCCTGACCGTCGGCTCACCGACTTCGTCCTGATGCAAGGAAGCTTTTGGCAGTCACATTGTCTCGGTGGCTTGCACCTTTTTGCGAGTTTGGATCGGAGGTAGCACCTCCTGATCGTGTGCTCAAAGCCATGGCTCGCGCTGTGAAGGTGGGGAGCAATCCAGGTCACGAAATGACCATGGTGCCCCCACGAGCACAATTAGTTAAACTCATCGCTCAAGGGTAAAATCGGTATTTCACCTTTGTTTTGTTTCATCAGCCGCGAGTGGTTTGCACACCCAAATGACGGTTTTACCCCCACTAGTCTGATTCATGTGTCACGCGCGCCTTGGTCTTTACGGGCATTTCATATTTTATTTATATCAGCTTTAATCGAGTTTTCTAATTTCTGATTGGTCCAGAGTGCAAAATTCATATCTTTTGCATACGACCTCAGAAAAATATAAATAAATATGTTTTGGAAAGGATTTTCAATGAGGAATCCGATTTTATGGTTTTTATCGACCTATTTTACTGATTTCACACCTCAATATTTATATGGGCAAATTAGGGTTTAAATTGAATGACAAATGATAATTATGTTAATTTCAGGTGTTTAGGGAATCCAATCAGTCAAACCAAGTTTGACTTAAGGTGATTTAGTTCAAGGTAAGCGGGCCATGCCCTTGGCATAAATAACTCTTGGTTTATTGAATGTTTATGATTATTGTTAAGCACTTTATGTCAATATCATTGTCAATATATGTTTTCCTCAAGATATATGATTATTGGATGTTGATTGATATAATCTAAGTCTAAGACTAGAAATTCCATTAAGATTATGGTTTATGATTAAGATGCAAGAAATTAAGATTTAAGAGGGAATAAGTTTCCCAATCATGCTCAAGAGGGAGAAATCCCATTATGGTCATGGGGAGAAATCCCAACCATGTTCAAGAGGGAGAAATCCCAATTGAGATTAAGTTTAAGATATTAAGAAGATAAGTGAAGTTTAAGAAAGATCATGAATAATAGAAATTTATTCAGATTTATATGCACCTTGTTATGGGCTTTCCGAGCAATTATGGGCTTTCCGAGCATTCATGGGCTCCTTATGGGGCATTAAGAGAGGAGCATATTTTTCTAGTAAATTTCTTTATGTAAAAGACAATAAGAAATGATTCATGATAAATGCATGTTCATGATTATGTTAAGTCACTTGTATATTTAATTTTATGTCTTATAATATGCCAATGCCGCTTACTTACTATGTTTGTTTTCCTTTGCATGGCTGGGGACGAGATGTCCGCAGGAGTTGGAGCCAAGGAGAAAGAAACATCTTGAGAGTACCAAGGACCCAGAGATCCAAAGAGTTGTTGCCTGGTGGGACGTCCATCTATGGAGATCCTATCATTATCTAGTTTATGTTTAATATATTTTAGGAAACTGATGTAGCTTTTATACCAAGAACTTATGTATGAATCTACGTTTTCATAAAGCCAAGTGTTATTTGTTTCTTGTTATGAGATCATGTATGTAACATTTCCTCCCAAATATGCCAAGTACCCCACATTATGGATAATGTTGGGGATTAGGCTGTGCTTCCTCTGGTTACGTAAGAAACCCTAGGGAGGGGTGTTACATTAATGGTATCAGAGCAAGGAATAGATGGCCACTAAGGCAACAATAAAGATTCATGCAAGTCACCCTAGGATGAAGAAATAGAAGTAGAAAACATGATTATGTATCCTAGAATGTCTAGAGAACCCTAAAGATGACTAGAGCCCTCACCTCAGTAGAGAAGTACATGTTAGCATGCTTAGGTAGTTGAAACCAAACCCTAGATGATGACATGTTTTTCCTTGTCTCAATGGTAAGGGCCACCCAATTGAGATTTGATGAAAATGTCATTTAATGTGACTTTTTATGTGTCTTACCTTCTTAATTGCGTGTGTGGTATGGGACACATGTGCAAATAAGTTGGTGAGATGTAACATGAAAAGATCCAACATTTCTAAAATATGTGCTTGATCACCACATATAGAGAGATGAAGGATATATGACCTAAGGTTAGACAACTATAAAGAGGAAGTCATGGTAAGTGGAAGATAGATTCCCTAAGTGTAATAAGTTAGGTGTAAAGATAAGGAGTAAGTATGAGACTTAGGAAGGGTAGTTAAGTAATTTTTGAATAATTATGCTTTGTTTTAATATGCCTCTTTCTAAAATGAAAATTTGTATGGAAAATTTGCAAGTTTATGTGAAACCCTTAAGGTGGGTAGAAACTCTAGGAAATTTCGAGGACGAAATTTATTTAAGGTGGGTAGTATTGTAACATCCCACTCTTGCTATGCAATTTTCCAAATTATTTCATTCCTTGCATGCTCTTTTTCTAAATTAGATAATTGTTGAGGACTTAAATGCAATTTGTCCATGTTAATTTTACAAAATCATTTTATTATGTCCAATTGCTCTCTTATCCTTGTTTTATTTAAAGAAAATATTTTCATACATATATATGCCCTTTTGTTGAAGAAAATTTAGAATAAATGTTTTATGTCCAATTTTCTCTCTCATATGATAATTAGTGATTTACATGTTTAATTTCTTGTGTAATAGCCTCCATTTAGTTAATTAAAAAGAAATAATATTTAGGGCACGTTTTTATGATTTGCAATCCTTATTTGAGAAATCAATGGCTTTATATGCACCATTTATATTCATTTAAATGCACATAGTGGCCTTTTCTATTCTAGACCTAAAACGTGTAATAGTAGCAAATCTTATGGCATAGGAATGTTCTAGACCCTTTAACACACCTATGGTTCAAATTTGAACCCATTATGACCATGTTTGACCCTCCAATTAAGTTGAGAGAGGTTTGAGTATTTTATGACCAAACTTGGAATGAATTATCATGTATGCAGCCGATTTAAGCTATAGTTCATTTTAATTGCATTTGTCACGCGCTGCTTCATCCGTTTTATTCTCGCGCGCATCCACAGCCCTTGGATCTAAATCCAATGACACGACAGTCTTCTTCTTCCTCCGCTTTTCTCGCGATCTCAGACCGTTTCACAGGCCGTTTTCCCCCAACCCCGTTCTCACTCCACAATCCACCGTTTCTCTTGTTTTCTTCACCAACAGTTTCATCTCGTCACCCCGATCTGAACGAGCCATCGCTCGCCGTCTCTCTCACACTATAGAAGAAACACCCAAAGTAGGGCTCGCTGCCATTTTTCACAGACGGCCTCCTAGCCTTCTCCTCCGCCACCCAAACGCTCCGCGAGCACCGCAGAACCCCAAGTATCCCTCCTCCCCACTCAATTCAACCTCTGATGCCCTCAAGAGCTCTGACCTACTCGACCTGTAAATCCAGCAAATCTGGCTTCGTCCGGCTTCCTTGGTTAACCCCGGCTCAATCACAAGCGTGGTAAGCATCCTCGTAGCCTCCCCTTCGTTTTGGCTTTCCCGGTTTACCCTGAAGTTGCCCCTATCGGCGGGTCCTGTAGGGCCGCTACCTGTGCTTGCCGGCGCTAGCCGCCATGGCATCATAGTGGATCCTTGGCCACGGAGACAACACCTCCGACCTTGCTTGGCCTTAAGGGTGGATTTCCGACCTTCAGTTCATGTTTTCCGGCTCCTCTCTATGGTTTTGCCCCTCCGATGCTTTTCCCCTGTTCTCGTTTTACGGCGGAGCAGTCCAGAGCTCCTGGGCACCATTGGGCCTGACCGTCGGCTCACCGACTTCGTCCTGATGCAAGGAAGCTTTTGGCAGTCACATTGTCTCGGTGGCTTGCACCTTTTTGCGAGTTTGGATCGGAGGTAGCACCTCCTGATCGTGTGCTCAAAGCCATGGCTCGCGCTGTGAAGGTGGGGAGCAATCCAGGTCACGAAATGACCATGGTGCCCCCACGAGCACAATTAGTTAAACTCATCGCTCAAGGGTAAAATCGGTATTTCACCTTTGTTTTGTTTCATCAGCCGCGAGTGGTTTGCACACCCAAATGACGGTTTTACCCCCACTAGTCTGATTCATGTGTCACGCGCGCCTTGGTCTTTACGGGCATTTCATATTTTATTTATATCAGCTTTAATCGAGTTTTCTAATTTCTGATTGGTCCAGAGTGCAAAATTCATATCTTTTGCATACGACCTCAGAAAAATATAAATAAATATGTTTTGGAAAGGATTTTCAATGAGGAATCCGATTTTATGGTTTTTATCGACCGATTTTACTGATTTCACACCTCAATATTTATATGGGCAAATTAGGGTTTAAATTGAATGACAAATGATAATTATGTTAATTTCAGGTGTTTAGGGAATCCAATCAGTCAAACCAAGTTTGACTTAAGGTGATTTAGTTCAAGGTAAGCGGGCCATGCCCTTGGCATAAATAACTCTTGGTTTATTGAATGTTTATGATTATTGTTAAGCACTTTATGTCAATATCATTGTCAATATATGTTTTCCTCAAGATATATGATTATTGGATGTTGATTGATATAATCTAAGTCTAAGACTAGAAATTCCATTAAGATTATGGTTTATGATTAAGATGCAAGAAATTAAGATTTAAGAGGGAATAAGTTTCCCAATCATGCTCAAGAGGGAGAAATCCCATTATGGTCATGGGGAGAAATCCCAACCATGTTCAAGAGGGAGAAATCCCAATTGAGATTAAGTTTAAGATATTAAGAAGATAAGTGAAGTTTAAGAAAGATCATGAATAATAGAAATTTATTCAGATTTATATGCACCTTGTTATGGGCTTTCCGAGCAATTATGGGCTTTCCGAGCATTCATGGGCTCCTTATGGGGCATTAAGAGAGGAGCATATTTTTCTAGTAAATTTCTTTATGTAAAAGACAATAAGAAATGATTCATGATAAATGCATGTTCATGATTATGTTAAGTCACTTGTATATTTAATTTTATGTCTTATAATATGCCAATGCCGCTTACTTACTATGTTTGTTTTCCTTTGCATGGCTGGGGACGAGATGTCCGCAGGAGTTGGAGCCAAGGAGAAAGAAACATCTTGAGAGTACCAAGGACCCAGAGATCCAAAGAGTTGTTGCCTGGTGGGACGTCCATCTATGGAGATCCTATCATTATCTAGTTTATGTTTAATATATTTTAGGAAACTGATGTAGCTTTTATACCAAGAACTTATGTATGAATCTACGTTTTCATAAAGCCAAGTGTTATTTGTTTCTTGTTATGAGATCATGTATGTAACATTTCCTCCCAAATATGCCAAGTACCCCACATTATGGATAATGTTGGGGATTAGGCTGTGCTTCCTCTGGTTACGTAAGAAACCCTAGGGAGGGGTGTTACACTTGAACTACTAAATTGTTTAATAAATACTCCAACTGCTCATTTTATTTACTATTTGAATAATATGTTGTAATCAATATCTATTGGAGAGAGTTATATCTCTCACTGGGACTGAGTATCACCTCATGGGTCACTGCATTTTTTAGGTGATCAGCATCAGTGACAACAGTCCCATGGCATCAAGAAGAATATGAGGTGATGAACCCTAAAGATGGTAGTTTAGTTTTCTACCGTGTCCTAGAGTCATCCATGTACTCTCAGGTCCGAGTGAATTTTTTTGTATATGATGTATTGATTGAATTGAGCTTTTAATAGCATGTTAATGCTTGTATATGTGAAATATATGGAAAGTGTTCTTTGTGAGTATTGTTGTAGTTGAGGGTACAAAGCAGTTGTAAATGATATTTGGCATTATCTGAGATAAAGGAAAAGGTTTGGCTCATGTATAAATGTTTCTAAGCAATTTGGTAATGTTTAAATCGGTTTTAATTTACCCTCTTTTTTGGGTTTGAATTTAATTAGTGATTAATCATGTTTGTGTTTTGAGTAATCTTGTTTTGTGTAGGGGGTTCTAACAGATAGGAATCAAGATCTATAAAGATATATCTAGAAGGCTTCTGTACCTAAGAAAAAGCACATACATTGGCAAGATGTTGAAAGGGTTCAACATGCAAGAGTCAGTGAGAGAAAATTTGTCCATGTTCCATGGGATTAGTCTCTCAAGAGCCTTGTGTCACAATTCTTGTGAAGAATGGGGAAACATGAGTAAGATGACATATGCATTCACAGTTGGATCTATCTGTTGGGTTATAGGGGAGATAGAGAAGGTAGCGGAAACAAAAATTTTCTTCTCCCAAACCCAGAATAAAGGAATCGCGTCAATGTCTATACAATAGGTAGGATGGTTTGTAGAGGCGTACCTTGTCCCGAGGCTTGCTCGACGACATTACCTTGCAGCTTGCACGGTCTTCACCTCCGGTCTTGGACGGTGTTTGTGCAGCTCCTGGTCTCACTGGGACTGTCGGGATTAACATCTGTCCTCCGAGCGGCAGAAGATTCCCGCCTCTGCAATAGTCTACATAGACCACCTGGAACTCCGATCTCCTTGTCCCACAAGGAATCGAAAGGAGTCGTACCCTCCTGTCGGCGTACTAGTCACTAACACACTCTCTTGCCACCAGTCGCTTTTCTACAATTGTCTTTCCCTTGCTGTGCCTCCCTTATCGGGTAGCACTTGCTCGGGCTCTCCTGGTTACCACAACCAAAGAGAATGACAAATTTGTAGAGCAACTGGTGTTCTGAGTTGTACTTTGAGAAGCCCCCAATACCCCTATATATATAGGAGGGTAATGGGACAAGGTTCTCTACCCTGGGAAATGCAGGATTAAAGTAGGAGTAGAAGGGTTCGAGATTTTCCACAAAACAACCAACTGCTTCAACTGAACCGATTGTTTCAAGCATGAAACGGTCAGTTGGGGACCTGAGCCGATCGGTTCACACCTGAACTGATCGGTTGGGACACCTAAGTCGATCGGTTCAAGCATGAGCCGATTGATTCATGGTCATGGTCCAACTTGAATTGAATTTCATGTTTGTTTCTGACTAATCAAATATTAGTCCTTGTCCAAATCAAATTTGTACAAGTGAAACAAATATGTTTTTGCAAAAAGAGCCTTCTGACTTTCCAAATGATCTCGGTTGGTCACACGAATCAACCAGTTCAACAATTGAGCTGATTGTTTCATTGACACATGAGTTGATCGACTCACCACTTGAGCCGATCAGTTCACTAACGTGATTCGATCGGTTCATCACATGAGCCGATTGGTTGGAAGTGCAGACTGTGCAAAATCAGTCAATTGTAGTTTCAATCAATCTGATACTCTAATGAATTGGTCCAACACCTTGAACACTATGATTTTGAGCTATCAATCAACTGAGTGTTTAATTGAACTACTAAACTCCTTTAGTAATCAATTTAAACATCATTTGTGGATAAACTCCTCTTCCAGGTTAAATCCTATGTGTGTGACCCTGCAAGTCCATTTCACGTTGGCAGTGAAAGTCCATAACACTTATGACTAATGCAGGAAAGTAAAAGATGAATTAAAGTTGGGTTTAGATCGATGATATAGAATCGCCGGGATGGTATCAGGTTTCACCACCGCTACACATGCAAACACATTCAATCACAAACAATCCATGTAAGATTTAACAATCCAAATAGAGCTGCTGCAAGACCCCCCATACAGGCGTTAGGTTCGCGTAAGCATCACCTTAGGCATCAGATGTATCATCACCATCCGGATCACTTACTTACGTCTCTGAAGATACAAAAATACAACAAAGCTTGTGGGCCCCCTATACAGGCGTTAGGCACACAGAAGCATCACTGAAGGCTAGATGGCTTGTCCCCTCACGGATCATACACTTACGACCTCGAAGAAATCCCATTCTATTTTTAGTTTGGAAGTCAACCACATTAATCAATAAGCAAGTAGGTGATAGATCTACAAACTAACATCGACGATAAACAAACACGATACACAATCCAACTAAGGTTGTGGTCCTCCCTGAGGGATGTTTAGACCACAAAAGCGTCACCGTAGGCTAGATGTCTCGTTCCCTCACGGGTCATACACTTACGACCTCAAGGAATCTTATCAGAAGTTCTCGTCAAAGAGTCGAACTTTGTAAACCGCCATTCTATCCCACATATAGAAGATTTTGTAATATAGGAAAGAACAAGATGAAAGCAAGTAGATAATCAATTACGAACATAGCAATTAACAACGAAATGGAAAGTTATATACATTGCCATGGAATGCTTAACAGAAGAACATGCTTACATGGGCAGCGGGGGACTAAACAAGAATGTATACTCTTAACATCTGTATGATCTCATCGTTTAGGTCCTCAACCCAAAAGCATACATCATCGAGTAAAATAATTCTTTAGACATCTATCATGTTACACTATCATCTCAGAAATAATTAAAACATATAGATCGGAAATTTCCTTTATTATTATTCAAATCATTTACAAAGTATCCCATTACAATCATCACATGACTTGCTATATGGGCATACATACCAATAGACTCCCACTTGCACTTAGAGCCAGTCACCTAGGAACCTCAGTCCTTGTGACCTAGCATGACCATCATGCTTCTGCTGAGAAAGGGCCTTAGTCAGTGGATCAGCTATGTTGTCTTCAGTTGGTACTTTGTAAATCTTCATATCTCCTCGTTGTACGATCTCTCATATGAGATGGAGGCGCCACAGTATGTGCTTGGACCGCTGATGTGATCTGGGCTCCTTATCTTGAGCAATATATCCATTATTGTCACAATAAAGCTCAATTGCACCACAACTACTGGGAACTACACCAAGTTCAGTGACGAACTTCCTGATCCACACAACCTCCTTTGCTACATGTGAAGAAGCAATATACTCGGCCTCTGTAGTATAATCGACAACTATTTCTTGCTTGGAACTCTTCCAGCTCACAGCTCCATTGTTTAGGCAAAATACAAATCCTGATTGCGATCTGTAATCATCTTTGTCGATTTGGAAGCTTGCATCGGTGTAATCTCTTACAACCAGTTCTTCCTCTCCGCCATATACAAGGAACTGATCCTTAATCCTTCACAAGTACTTGAGGATGTTCTTTACGGCTGTCCAGTGAGCATCCCTGGGATCTGACTGGTACCTACTCATCATGTTAAGAGTATATGAGACATCTGGGTGTGTTCACAACATAGCGTACATAATGGATCTGACAGCTGATGCATATGGGATCCCATTCATATGCTCCCTCTCTTCACAAGATTGGGGACATTGAGCTCTAGAGATGGTGACTCCATGTAGCATGGGGATGTTGCCTCTCTTTGATTTCTCCATGTTGAACCGCTTCAGCATTTTGTCAATGTACGTGCTTTGACTTAGTCCAAGAAGCCTTTTAGATCTATCTCTATAGATCTTAATACCTAGAATGTAGGAAGCTTCTCCTAAGTCCTTCATTGAGAAAGTATTCCCAAGCCAAGTATTTACCTTCTCTAAGGCTGAGACATCATTCCCCATCAATAGTATGTCATCCACATACAATATGAGGAATGTGGTCGTGCTCCCACTAACCTTCTTGTACACACAAGGTTCATCTTCATTTTTAATAAAGCCAAACACTTTGACTTCATCATCAAATCAAAGATTCCAACTCCGAGATGCTTGTTTCAATCCATAGATTGACCTTTGTAGCTTACAGACTTTATTGGCATTCTTTGGATCTACAAAACCTTCAGGTTGTGTCATGTACACATCCTCATTTATATTCCCATTAAGGAATGCAATTTTAACATCCATTTGCCAAATCTCATAGTCATAGTAAGCCGTAATAGCAAGCATAATCTTGATGGACTTAATCATGGCAACTGGAGAAAAAGTTTCGTCATAGTCAACACCTTGAACTTGTCGGAAACCCTTTGCAACCAATCCACCTTTATAAGTTGGCACATTTCCATCCATGTCGGTCTTCTTCTTAAAGACCCACTTGCACCCTATCGCTTTTACCCCTTCAGGTGGTTCCAAAAAAGTCCATACTTTGTTGGAGTACATGGATTCCATCTCGGATTTCATGGCCTCAAGCCATTTCTCAAAATCTGGTCCCTCCATAGCCTCTAGATAGGTTGTTGGATCATCATCTATGATCAAATCACCGCCTTCCTGAGTCATAAGGTATCCAAACCTCTCAAGTTCAAGGCGTGTCCTACTAGATCTTCGAGGTCCTTGTATTACTTGAGGAGACTGAGATTCCACAACACCTTATGAATATCTATGTTCCTCTTGTATATCTACCGGTTCAATGTTTTCTTGTTGGGCTTGAACCTCTTCAATCTCTATTTTCCTCCCACTGTTTCCTCAGGAAATAAATTCCTTTTCTAGGAACACAACTGTCCTAGCAACAAACACTTTGTTGTCAGTAGGGTGGTATAAATAGTATCCCCTCGTTTCCTTGGGGTATCCAGCAAAATAACATTTATCGGACTTGGGTCCAAGCTTATCAGGAAACATTTTCCTGACGTAAGCCTCACAACCCCAAATCTTAATAAAAGACAAATCGGGACGCTTCTTGTGCCATATCTCATATGGTGTCTTTTGAACCAATTTAGATGGTACTCAGTTAAGTGTAAACACGGCGGTTTCAAGAGCATAACTCCAGAAGGAAATTGGAAGATCAACAAAACTCATCATTGATCGCACCATATCTAGTAAAGTGTGATTCCTTCTTTCAGAAACACCATTATGCTGTGGTGTTCTAGGCGGAGTCCATTGTGATACAATACCACGGGCTCACAGAAGGTCCCCAAACTCTTGGCTTAAGTATTCTCCACCTCGATTGGATCGAAGTGCTTTAATACTTTTACCAAGTTGGTTCTGTACTTCATTCATGAAATCCTTGAATCTTTCAAGGGTTTCTGACTTATGTTTCATCAGGTACACATATCCATACCTACTCAAGTCATCAGTGAAGGTAATGAAGTACTGATACCCACCTCTGGCATTAGTTCTAAAAGGCCCATATACATCAGTATGTATGAGTCCTAATAGATCACTAGCTCTCTCACCTTTACCTGAAAAGGGAGTCTTGATCACCTTGCCCAACAAACAAGATTCACATGTCTCTATTGATTCATAATCAAAAGAGTCTAGATAACCATCTTTATGGAGTCTAGAAATTCATTTCTCATTTATGTACCCTAGACGACAATGCCAAAGATACATTTTGTTTGAGTTGTTGAATTTTTGCTTTTTGGTGTTTATGTTATATACACTTGTCTCTAGATCTATCAAGTATAGACCATAAGACATTGGGGCACTGCCATAAAAGATCCCATCTTTTGAAATAGAACACTTTCCATTCTTAATAAGAAATTCAAAACCATCCTTGTCTAAACAAGAGACAGAAATGATATTCCTATTTATGGTAGGTACATAATAGCAGTTCTTCAACTCTATTACTAGCCCACTAGGTAGAGTTAACTCATAGGTTCCTATGGCACTGGAGGCAACCCTTGCCCCATTGGCAACACATAGTTCAACCTCACCTTTCTCCAAAGGCCTACTTCTCTTAAGATCCTTCACATTTGAACAAATGTGAGATCCACATCCGGTATCAAGTACCCATGACAAAGAAGTAGTAAAGTTAATCTCTATAACGTATATACCAGAAGTAGAGATCTCTATCTCTCTCTTCTTCTTCCATTGTTCCTTCCATCCTCTCCATGTTTTGAGCACAAAAGATTCTGACATTGGTTTGGCGAGAGAACCCTTCTCTCCCTCACCTTTGTCCTTAGACTTTGTTCCATTGATCTCCATCAATGAACTATCCATCTTCTTAAGTGCACATAGAGTGGATTCAAAGGCTACCAGTATTTTTAGATTGTGCAGAACACTTCTCATAATCCCCAACCAGTTATGGAATTTATTCTCAATTAATTTGCCCATTTTAAAAGATGATTCTTTTGCCATTCTATAAGAGAAAATTGCATGCGTCAAAACTCCTTTTTGATTTGAATAAAATTGGATAGTAGTTAATTAGTCCTTTAATGAATTGCCACTCCTACTATTTTGATTCAAATTGATAGCCCTCACCATCAATTTAGAAGATTGCAGCGTACAATCTTCTAGTGGGTCAAGATCCTAAAATCCTATGAGTCCTGGACTAGCTAGGGCTGTCACCCACAACTCAAATCTTCCAGGTAGGCAACTTTTGCCAATTGCATCATATGCAACTCTTGAAAGATGTCATGCACAACTCCTTGCCATGATCACCTCCATGCCTCAAGGTGCTAGATCCTATCTAGGTCACCTTGTTAAGTCTGACCCAAAGATAACACGATGAATATGCACCCTGCTAGGGCAGACCCACATATCCATCCTTCATGCTTCCACGAGATAGATGGTGTACCACGCTAGGGCGTGCCCACACTTGGCCGATCAAGCTTTTCATGTGTGTCGCATTTGGAAGGCATCTAAAACTTTAATATTTAATGAGGGATTTGGTTTTTATAGGTACATATACATATCCAATCACCACAATATAGTAAGTATCATATACATGCTATATGCCACAGAAAACATGTGAAATGATAAAAGCAATGATTATGACCATCCTAATGTGATTCCTCGAACCAAGAGGAATCACGGTCATCTAGGTCCACATCACATGCAACCTGTATAAGATGAACTCTGTGATTTGCCTTTCTGAGTTTTATCAACTCATCTCCATGATTGATCTGCTCGCCATCAGGCAGGTCAATTGGGTGCCACCAGCCGATCGACTGGCCCCTCCAGCCGATCGGTTCACTGGTCGTCGTGCATCTCCTCAGGCCGCCACCCGCTCATCTCGCTCCTCAAACTGGTCGTCAAAATGTCCGCCGTTCTTTGACATAACAGGAAATAAAATCTATCCTGTTTTACATTTGAAAAAAGGAAACCCTGAGTTACATTTAGGAGGAGCAAAGGTAGGAAAGAAATCTCGAGTTATCTCGAGTTACATCAGGAATATGAGATAGGGAATCACTACGTAGACCGAGATGCAAGCAACCACATTCAACCAAGCACACACACATAGGGTTTATTGGTCATAATCATGCTGTACATCCACCACAAAACTCATTTAAGGGCAACGCGTATCGAGTGCATTCATATTACATATCATATATGTATATAGGGATTTGTGGATTTAGGATTGGAGATGCATAAAGACAATTCTTATTTGCATCGTATGCAATAAATAAAGGTCACAAACCAAAATCGATCACATCGATAATCCTAAAGTATAAAGCAGTTGACGTGGCTCTGATACCACTGTTGGGTTATAGGGGAGACAGAGAAGGCAGCGGAAACAAAAATTTTCTTCTCCCAAACCCAGAATAAAGGAATCGTGTCCACGTCTATACAATAGGAAGGATGGTTTGTAGAGACATACCTTGTCCTGAGGCTTGCTCGACGATGTTACCTTGCGGCTTGCGTGGTCTGCTCCTTCGGTCTTGGACGGTGTCTGTGCAGCTCCTGGTCTCACTGAGACTGTCAGGATTGACAACTGTCCTCCGAGCGGAAGAAGCCTCCCGCCTCTGCAGTAGTCCACACGGACCACCTGGAACTTCGATCTCCTTGTCCCACAAGGAATAGGAAGGAGTCATACCCTCCTATCGGCGTACTAGTCACCGACACACTCTCCTACCACCAGTCGCTTTTCTGTAGTTGTCTTTCCCTTGCTGTGCCTCCCTTATCAGGTAGCACTTTCTCGGGCTCTCCTGGTTACCACAACTAGAGAGAACGACAACTTTGTAGAGCAACTGGTGTTCTGAGTTGTACTTTGAGAAGCCCCCAATACCCCTATAGATATAGGAGGGTCATGGGATAGGGTTCTCTACCCCGGGTAATGTGGGATTAAAGCAGGAGTGGAAGGGTTTAAGATTTTCCACAAAACAACTAACAGTGTCAGCTGAACCGATCATTTCAAGCATGAAATGGTCGATTAGGGACCTGAGCCAATCGGTTCACACCTGAACCGATCGGTTGGGATACCTGAGCCTATCGGTTCAAGCATGAGCCGATCGGTTCGTGGTCCTGGTCCAACTCGAATTGACTTTCATGTTTATTTCTGACTAATAAAATATTAGTCCTTGTCCAAATCAAATTTGTACAAGTGAAACAAGTATGTTTTTGCAAAAAGAGTCTTTTGACTTTCCAAACAATCTTGGTTGGTCACACGAATCGACCGGCTCAACAATTGAGTCGATCATTTCATTGACACATGAGCCGATCGGCTCACCACGTGAGCCGATTGGTTCACTAACCTGAGTCGATCGGTTCATCATATGAGCTGATCGGTTGGAAGTGCAGACTGTATAAAATCAGTCAATTGTAGTTTCAATCAATCTGATACTCTAATCAATTGGTCCAACACCTTGAACACTATGATTTTGACCTATCTATCAATTGAGTGTTTAATTGAACTACTAAACTCCTTTAGTAATCAATCTAAAAATCATTTGTGGATAAAACCCTCTTCCAGGTTAAATCCTATGTGTGTGACCCTGCAGGTCCATTTCACATTGGCAGTGAAAGTCCATAACACTTATGACTTCACCAGCAAAGAGCGGTGCCTAGTCGCACATCAGTGCTACCCAAGTGAAATAGAAAGTTGGAGAAAAACTTTCAATCCTACAATCTGTGAATGGTGTTACAGTGAATGTATAATTCCTTTGTCACTAATGTCCTGAATGAACTCAAGGCATGGTACAATCATCCTTTCAATGTTCATCCATTTCCTTGATCTGAGAGCAGACTGGGTGAGATGTGTGTGACATCAATATCACATATTAATTCACACATGCATGCACATGGCTTTCTCAATCCTACTCATCAAGTGGCCATGGACATTAAACTCCCTTAGGAGGGACAAATCCCATATCTATCACTCACCCCTCAAAAGCCCCATGTGTCAAAGTCACCCAATCATCACCTTTATGACAACCCATGTTTCAGGACTGCGTTTGATGATGTCAAAGTGTACCCAACGACATGTGTTGAGTGTAGTGATTTCAGGTCGAAGAATCACACTCACCACCATCACTGTGAGGGATGACCGTGACTACCAAATCATGGTTCCATGTGTCACACTCATGGTGGGTCTGTCCGGTACACTTGTTCTCTAACAAGTACCTATGTACTTGGTTTGATATCACTATATCATGACTAATGAGATTCTGTCATCAACCAACACACAATCTAGTCTTTAGTGTTATTGATGTCTATGGTTATTTCCACAATAACAACTGACTAGGGACTAAACAAGAATGTATACTCCTAACATCCATATGATCTCATCGTTTAGGTCCTCAACCCAAAAGCATACGTCATCGAGTAAAACAACTCTTTAGACATCTATCATGTTACACTATCATCTCAGAAACAGTTAAAACATATAGATCGGAAATTGCCTTTATTATTATTCAAATCATTTACAAAGTATCCCATTACAATCATCACATGACTTGCTCTATGTGCATACATACCAACACTATCATGCATGTATTGTTATGTACTCATCCCATTTTTTCGTATGTATTGGACATGACGAGTGGATATCTGTCAGGTACCAGGGAAAGACACTAGACTTCCATAAGGAACATCCTTAAATACTTTAGAAGAACTAAAAGAATCCTTTCCATTGTTATGGTAATAAGGAAGAGTCGGGAGTAAAGAGTTACACTAATGTAAGATTCTAGTATGAATAAGATTGCAATCTAAATTTTTTTTAACCTTAAAATAGAACTATACGATGGAAGAATTCCAAGCAGGAGACGATTAATTTTTCTATATTAAAAACTGAATATCTTAGTGTTATGAGAACAACATAGGATATTGTATGAATCTAAAAGTTCATATAGATGAAATTGTGGGAGGTTCCAAAAATTAATGACACAATGGAGATATTGTGATAACAATAGAGCTACTGGTTAGGAAAAAGAACTTAGATAGCATACTACAACACTTCCATCTCATACGAGGTGTCATACAATAAGAAGATGTGAACTTGTAAAAGACCAACTAATAGCAAATGTTACTAACCCTCTATAAACGTGCTTGCATAGTAGAAACATGGTGGACATGTTAAGATCATTTGGAATAAGATTCGTGGGTGATTGTCTCTAAGTGCAAGTGGGAATATGTTGGTATGTATGCTCATAATATCCAATCATATGATGATTGTGACAGGGCATCATATACTTGATTTGATAATGATGAACATAATTTTATCTATTATGTTTGTCTCAATCATGAGATGATGACACAAATATAATAGATTCCTAAAGAATGACATTACTCGATGACATATGTTTTCAGGTTGAGGACTTGAACAACGAGATCATATGTATGGCAAGAGTACATACATTCTTATTGTGTCCATTGTCGGATGTTACTATGGAAGCAAAATAGATGATAGTAATACACAAGACTAGAGTTTGTATTGACTGATGAGAGAGTCTCATTAGTCATGGTATGTGATATCAATTCAAGCACATAGGTACTTGTTAGAGAATAGTGTATCAGACAGACCCACCTTGAGAAAGATACATGGAGACCATGGAATGGTAGTCAGAATCAACTCTCATAGTGATGGTGGTGATTGTAGTTCTTAGACCTGAAACAATTACACTCATTACATGTTGTTTGATGTACTTTGACGTCATAAAACATGACCTTGAATGAGGGTTGTCATCAAGGTGATGTTCAAATAAATTATAACACATAGGGATTGAATGTGAGTTATGTAGATGGGATTTGTCCCTCCTCTAAGAGATTGATATCCTAGCCACTTGATATGTAAGACTGAGAAATGTATGGCCATACTCATGTGATTCAACATGTGATATGTGAACTCACATGAATATTAGACAATATGATATAGTCAAGGAATAAGGATTGAACATTGAAGAGGATAATGAATCCATGCCTTGATCTCAATCAAGATATTAGAGACAAAGGAACTATACGATCAAATAACATTGATCATGGATTGTAGGTTGACGTTGTTCTTCAACTTTCCAAATTACTTGGGTAGCAATGATGTGTTTCTAGATATCTCTCATTACTTGTGATGTCATAAGTTGGTTATGGACATTCACTGCCAACATAAATTGGGACCTATAGGGTCATACACATATGATGCACCTAGAATAGGAGTTTACTCATGAATAAGGTTTCACTTGATTACTAAAGTGTTTAGGTATTCAATTTAAACAACATAGGTTGTATATTGGCTGAGCTGGAAAATGAAAGGACCATTTCACAAGCAAAATTACTGTTTCATGAAATGAATGACCATTTCGAAATTGAAACAATTTGGTTCATCATCTGTGTCACCCAATTCAATGATCAATATGATTGGATCAAGGATTGATGTTAACATCATGTTTTGCATGAACTGAATAATGAATGCCAATGTGATTGAAAATAGGAAAGCTAATGAACTGATCAGTTAAAGGGTTGAACCGAATGGTTTACCTATGAACCGAATAGTTCACCTATGAATCGATCGGTTCACTATTCATTGCTTCTAGAAAATTCATGAAATTCTATCTCTTTGACTCCCATATGAATTGGAAACCCTGACCCTGGCCATCATATATAAAGGGGACAGTTTAGGCTTTTAGAAACACAAAAATAAGCTCATAAAATTGTTGTCCTCTCTGGTTGTGGCAACCAAGAGAGCTCGAGAAAGTCCTACCCGTAAAAGGGAGGGATAGCAAGGGCGAGATAATTGGGAGAGAAAGTCAGTGCTAGCACACTGACTAGAAGATACAAATCCTTCATGTCCATTCTAAAATAATGACAAGAGTTCCAGGTGGTTTGCGTGGTCTACTACAGAGGCGCGGAGGCCTTTTCCACCCACTAGGAGGATGCAGTCAACGACTGTCCATGGTGATCAACCATGATCCCATTGCCGACAACAGTCCAAGTACGACTTGACAAAGAAGCACACTGCATCAACCAATATCACTGGACTTACTCCAACACCAAGTATATGCCTTCCAAACCCTCTTTCCTATATACATTAATGTTGACACGATCTACTGGTTTGGGAATCAACGATTAAAATTTTTGTTTTTACAACCTTATTTGTTGCCTTGATTTTCCAACACCTTTATCCAAAACCTTATATGGAATAGGCATTTCCTCCAGTCTAAGCCCTACATACAGTAGGCACCTTTATCCAATCCCTATATGGAATATGAATTTTACTCCAGTCTAAGACCTACATCTATTAGGAACCCTATGCTAAGATAGACATCTATGCTCAAGTCCTATTCAAAATGGGAATACATTGATCGACTTTGTTGAGTAGATGAATCCTATCTCAAATGTGCATTCTTCACGAATATAGTCCTATCTTAAATTGGCATCCACCTTAAGTCCCTATATTGAATAGGTGTCTTCTTGAAATTAAGCCCTACATTCAATTAGGCACATCTTGAAATCCCTAGGTAGGCATACCCAAAAAAACCCTACACTCAAGCGGTCACTCCTTAAAAAAGCCTTGTTAATAGATAGGAACCTCGATCACAGTCCTACATACAGTAGGAAAATCCCTCTCTTATCACACTGAACCATCTTGTATTCTAGATGCTCTAGGGAGAAGACAATTGTCTGATATAGTCATTGGTCGTAAAGACCACCTTAAATCTGGAAACGTGTATGGTGCCCAACCTTGTATATCTTGAGAACTTTTTTGGAAAACAATAAAGGCTTAGTGGAATAGACAATTGATCGATACAGTCACTAGTCACAAAGGCCACCCTAGATCTAGAAATTTGTCTGGACCCTTATCCCATCAGTCTTGTCAATCTTATCAACGCTAGAAAATGCTCCAAGGATTAGATGAGTGGCCAATACAGTCATTGACTATGAAGGTCCCCTCAAATTTCGAAACTTGTCTAATACCCAATGTACCCATATTGAGCACTCTTGTAGAGAACCTGAGACTATGCTATCAAAGGTCCTAAAAAGAAACCTAGAACCCTTCAAATGACTTGGTAATACGTTGTTGATCCCTACATCTGATAGGATATTCTAAATGATCATATACTTCCATTATCATATCTACAAAAGCATTTTTGTAAGATTTTAATAGGATCCTTATATATTCAAATATAATATGAATCAATATCACTTTAGGAACAAACCATTCCTAGTAGGATGTAGTTTAAAGGAAGGATCATTCAATCAAGTGAGAACTAGAGAGTTAGGATATTCATTTGTTGATACTCTAGGGGACAAATGATATACTAGTGAAGGAATACATTCTTGAGGCCCACTTAATGCTAGATAATCACATGATGCTTGCTCTTATCATCTTAGCACTCTTACCACAAACTTAATCCTATGGGAATTACAATTCTCTAAGGAACATATGAATAACTAGCTACGATCAATGGTTTTGAAGGCCACCTTAACCTAAGCTATTTATTTGGTTCTGAATCTCATCCATCTAGAACAAGTTTGAAGAACTAGAACAATCAAGACAATGCTTTTGAGGATCCTACTAGGAAACCTGGAGCTCTTTGAATGGCTAGTTGATTCTCTAAGCATTAGACATTTAACCGATACAATCATTGGTCATTAAAACCACCTTACATTAGAAAATTTGTATAATGCCAAACTTTACCTTTCTTGAGCATCTTTGAAAAGTTGAAACACTCTGAATCTAGATATATCTCTAATATCCAATATATGGTCCTAGATCATGACCTAAAACTAAAATCATGCCTACATCTCCAAATCAATATATGATCTCAGATCGTGACCTACAATTAACCAATTCCATGCTCTTATATTAAAAAATTTTAAGATCATGACTCAGATTACACAAATCATGTCTTAAACATATATCAATATTTACAGTCCTTGCATTTGGTATGAGCTTTTATATGATCACATATGCTATCATTTCCATATCTGATGATCCTTTCTGAGTAGCGATGTAGTTCAAAAGAAGGTGAATCAAATACGGTGAGAACTAGAGAGTTGAGTATAGTCATTCATTAATAATCTAGGAGAACAAGTGATGGAATAGTGAAGGAACATGTCGTGGAGGCTACCTTAACATTGGAGGTTCACTTGATTCTTGATCTCAAAATTGTTTAACATTCTTCCTATGAACTTATCCTAAAAGATAACACATGATCTAGGGAGAAGACAATTAACCAGCACGGTCACTAGCCATAAAGGTCACCTTATTTGGGATTTTTTGATTCCCTAATGTTCAATTTGATCAATAAAAGCCCTATTTTTCACTTAGGAAAACCCACCTGATTTTGTATTTTTAGGGTCTTGGTCCTAACCTTAGTTTGGTGTGCTACTCCATTTACAAAAAAAATAAAAACAATAAAACTTAAGTGTTTAGAAATCATAGAGATATGAGACTAGTTTTTAAGATCTTTTCTCCAAGAAGTTTCCACAATACTCACTGATTATAGAGTCTTGATATTAATATCTTTGAAAAATAAAAAAGTACATCTATTTTTTCACATCCATATTTTTCTCACAATGAAATGATTTGGTTGGAGAATCAAACATGCATTAGGTTAAGAACTAAATAAATGATGAGAATCAACTTTGTGACTAATAAACCTCTTAAGGCTCATTAGAACTCTAGAGGAATGAATGATTGGTTAGACATAGGCAATGCCTATGTGATAGCATGTCCTTTCTCTGAAGAAATCATTTATACTCTTTCTTTTCCTCACTAATTGATCCTTAGAAGGAAAAGACATCACTTATTCTTTCCACCCTGCATAAGGTTCGTCAAAACATCTTTGACGAATCCAACCTTTTTAGCCTTTCATGACCAAAAAGAGGGACAAACTTGGATCAAGATTGTGGTTCTCATTCTTATCTCAAACCTTTCCTTGAGAGTGAAAAAATATTGGTATCACATGATTGCACACGTGGTAGAAAATTATGCATAAATGTTAATTCTTTGTTTAATGATGAAGTCCATCCCATTTCCCACATTTTTAATTTTTTCACCTTTTTGATGAATGTATATTCATCATGGAATTCAATTACCATCTTGGGATCATTTGGACTTAACACATCAAATTTCACTCATTAAATATCAAAATATATCATAAAGTGCATAACTAATTAATTGATTCAATCATCATGATTTTAATTGAATTTATGTTGATTTGATGCAGGTCTTGATGAATTTGAATAATCAAATGGGTCCCACCTTCACTCACCCTTGGTTCTGACCAATCGATCTGACCAAACAGTTTCAACCATTCGGTCTCGCCAAATGATCTATCCAACCGGTCTTGACCAATCAGTTTCATCCATTCGGACTCAAGACCGAATGGACAGATCCCCCTCAAAACCGTTTGGACTTCACATGGTTTAAGACCATTTGGGCGCCAAGGTAGAAAGACCATTTAAGCTGCGAAGACCGTTTAGTCGTGAAGACCGTATGGCCACGATACTCTCAGATCGTATGGAGCCCGGTCTGCGAGACCGTTTGGGGAGTGCCGGTCTGCGAGACCGTTTAACGCAGCTACGTGCAAACTGTTTAATATTTGAAACCATTTGAGAAGACCGTTTGCTAAAATTGGCATGCAATGCGTAGACCGAATAGTCACATGTGCAGCAAGACCATTTAATAGAGTGTATCTTCAAGACCATTTGATGTGAGAAATGACGTGCAAGTAAACTGTTTGGGCAGTCAAGCTGCTAGACCGAATGAAGGCATTACACACAAGATCGTTTGCATGCAAACCGGATGACAAAGGAAAGCTGCGAAGCTCTACCAAACCAAATGAATTAAGCACGTGCATGCATGCAAACCGGATGACAAACCATTTGGATTTGCTGCATCAAGACCGTTTGCTATGCTCTAGCAAATGAAGACTGAATGGGCATAGAAGACCGTTTGGACTGGATAGGTATGAAGACTAAATGGAGCAATCATGCAAAACCGAATGAACTGCTGGTCACGTGAAGAATGCTTGAGTACTGAATGCATGCAAATCGTTTTCTGCTAAAAGTCACCAAGACCATTTGAATTAGGCACAAAGCTAAGACCATTTGCTGATCCATGCAAACCGAATGGAAAAATATCACGCAAAACCGTTTAATAAAGTACATAGTTGCAAACTGTTTGGGTATTTACATGAAGACCGAATAGACTTGTCGTGAGGACCGATTGGATCAACAATGAAGACTGAATGAATAAGTCTATGGGATCGTTTGATAAGTGCACACATAGTAGACTGTTTGCTGTATATCTAAGCAAAGACCATTTGAGTGACCGAATAGAAGACTGTTTGGATGAGATAATACAAAGACCGAATGCACAACCAACCGTTTGCTTTTCCCAACATGCAAACCAAATGAAAGGCAAACCAAATGAGCTAGATATTTTGAAAGAAAAGTAGCACAATACCCAAATTGAGAGAGCAAGACTGTTTGGTCAATTTTACCAAACCGTTTGAGAAAAATAAATATCTCCCAAACCGTTTGGACTAAAATCACACCAAAAGCATGAGGGCCAGTCATGTGCCTATAAAAAGGACCAGTAGGGTCCCCATTTTGGGGGGTGGTTCTGGGACGCCGACAGTCTACCTGTACACAGGTCCAATCCAAATCCAGTGTTCTACATGCCAGTTTCATTCCACCTACTGCCCGTGTTGCAACCAAGGAGATTGAGAAGAGAAGGAAGACAAAGCGAGGGAGATTGTCTGGTCTGTCTTGGCATCTCCCGTTTCACATCTAGATCTGCTCCGACATGATGTAGAAAGCCGTATCTTCTTCACTGAGCCGCGACTACCTTCTACACTGAGTTCATGGCAGATTTCTCTCTCTTTCTTATTCTTCTTGTTTCTCGCATCATGAGCGAGTAGTACCGTTTCGCTGGGGTGCAGGGACTAGCCCCGTTGCCCATGCAAGCATGTTCTTTGATTAAGCATTCCATGACAATGTATATAACTTTCCATTTTGTTGTTAATTGGTATGTTCGTAGTTCATTATCGACTTGCTTTCATCTTGTTTTTTCCTATATTACGAAATCTTCTATATGTGGGATAGAATGGTGGTTTACAAAGTTTGACTCTTTAACGAGAACTTCTGATAAGATTCCTTAAGGTCGTAAGTGTATGACCCATGAGGAGACGAGACATCTAGCCTACGGTGACGCTTCTGTGGCGTAAACATCCCTCAGGGAGGACCACAGCCTTAGTTGGATTTTGTATCGTCTTTGTTTATCGTCGATGTTAGTTTGTACATCTATCACCTACTTGCTTATTGATTAATGTAGATCTATCGCCGATGTTACTTTGTAGATCTATCTACTTGATTTCATCGTGTTCTTTCTTATATTACGAAATCTTCTATATGTGGGATAGAATGGTGGTTTACAAAGTTTGACTCTTTGACGAGAACTTCTGATAAGATTCCTTGAGGTCGTAAGTGTATGATCCGCGAGGGGACGAGCCATCTAGCCTTCAGTGACACTTCTGTGTGCCTAGCGCCTGTATAGGGGGCCCACAACCTTCGTTGGATTTTTTTATCTTCAGAGCCATAAGTAAGTGATCCGGATGGTGATGAGACGTCTGATGCCTAAGGTGATGCTTACGCGAACCTAACGCCCGTATGGAGAGTCTTGTAGCAGCTCTATTTGGATTGTTAAATCTTGCCTAGATTGTTTGCGATTGAATGTGTTTGCGTGTGTAGCGGTGGTGAAACCCGATACCATCCCAGCGATTCCATATCATCGATCTAAACCACACTTTAATTCATCTTTTACTTTCCTACATTTAGTTTAATTAACCACAAACCAACCAATCATTTAAATATTAGTCTTAACTCGAACTGGATTAGACTGACAATGATTCTTTAAAACGTTGTCCTTTGGGTTTGATCCTTAACTATACTTCGATAAGACCCGTCTTCTTGCGGGTGGTATTATTGCACTTTGGTTTTGGTAAAAGCTGGGGGATTTCAACCCCGAGTGAGTTTGTTAGTACGATAAAATCCCACATCAAATTCTGGCGCCGTTGTCGGGGATAACAGAATCAGTTAGTCAAAACTAGTTCTTTTAAGACTAATTTAGGATTTTGCTTTTTATTTTAACACAATCGATCATCTACTTAAAATTTGACTCTACTCCGTGATTCCCACTTTCGAAATCTTTCTATCTTAGGTACAATCCAAGGTGTAGTGCATGCACCGTTCAGACAACCCCGTACTAACCGCGAGCTTTGATCCCGAGATAGATAGAACCTTTCATCGTCAGATTAGAGAAAATCAAGCAAGATGGATCAAGAAGAAGAGGTACCCTGAAGGGTGGCTCAAGCCATCAATTCACAAAGAGAGAGGCTCATGCAAGAAGCCAGGGCTACAGTTCAATAGGAAATCCTAGCAGCGCAAGCATCAACGCAAGCAACTGGACTACAAAAGGATCTTAAAGAGTTCTCAATCTCGAAAGATGTGAATGTTCATCATCCAGTGCAACCTCCTCCCATCAATACTCCTAATTTTGAGATAAGAGCGCATTGGATCACCCTACTTCATAATAACCCTTTCTATGGCAAGCAAGGAGAAGATAGCCAAGAACATCTTCTGAGATTTATTGATCTATATGCCATGACAAAATAAAATGGAGTCACAGATGATGCCATTCGACTCTGTCTCTTCAAGTATTCCCTTGCTGATAGAGCTATAAGTTGGTACAATTCACTGCAAAGTGAAATACCCATCACCACCTGGGAACAACTCCAAAATGTGTTTCTAGAAAAGTTCTACCCTCCATCTCTTACCTATGAAATTAGAGGGAGAATAACAAATTTCACTCAAGTTCCTGGAGAAACCCTTGCTAAAGCTTGGGATAGATACAAAGAGCTTCTATGCAAGTGTCCACACCAAAAAATTCCCAAGAATCAACTCATCGAGATTTTCTATAGGGGTGTGGATGATGATATTAAGAGATTCCTAGATTCCTCGTCTGGAGGAAACTTAATGCATCAAAGTTATGATAGTGCATGGAGAGTCGTCACCCTGGGAGTAGAAAATCAAGCCAATTGGGGTAGATCTGTAGGTAAAGGAGTTTTGAAATTAGCTATGGCCAAAGCTACTCCTGAGTGCAAATCTATCGCTGAAACCTTAAAACTCTTAGTTGCCAAGCAAGACCATATTGAATCATCTCTTGCTGTCATTGGAAGAGGATGTTCACCCACTCGACAACCAAAAGAAGTCAAGTCTGCTTCCCTATTCTGTGAAGCATGTAAAGGAACTGATCATTCCACCTTATCATGCAATGTTCTTTACGATGTTGTTCTGAGCAACGTATGTGGCCAAGGAGATAATGGCCAAATGGAACATTTTAACGCTGTTAATACCATCCATGGTCAAAGTTTTAACAATCCGAATCAGAATATGAATCATCTAAGTTTTCAATATGGAAACCCCTCTGGAGCAGTAAAATCACATCAATTTGGTTCAAACAATCAACCAAGAGGCCCACCAGGATTCCAGTATAATCAACAACAGAATTTTGGGAATCAAGGAAATTTCAAGGGGAACTTTCAGAATAGGAACTACAATAATTATCAAAACAACTCTCAGTACCAAAATCTTAATTAACAACAAGGACAACAAGCAGGACCTGTCTCTTCTGAGGACAAGTTAACAACCATTGAAAAGATGTTGCAAACTCAACAGACTATGATCGCGAACCAGCAAGCCCAGCAGAAGGCTATTGAATCTCAACTAGCTCAACTCGCAGCTAGCATAAAGCCACCTGTTGGAATCTTTACTGGCCAACCTGAGAATAATCCCAAGCATCTGGAACAGTTGAAGGCAGTCACCACCAGGTCAGGAAAAGACTATTCAGATCCCCCTATAAAGACGCATATGGTTATTACAGACGAGGATGGACCTGTAATTGCCCAAGACTCAACAACACTAGAATCTCAAGTTGATAAGACAGATAAGGGAAATCTTAAGAAACCTACTGATGAAGAAACTGAAAACCAGAACATGATATTCCTATATATAAGCCTCGTATACCTTTCCCAGCTCGTCTAAGGCAAACCAGGCTGGATACTCGTTTCAATAAGTTCAAAGAAGCTATGAAGAAGCTTCATGTTGATATCCCCTTTCTCAATGATCTAGCTGAGATACCAGCCTGGGCTAAGTACTTAAAGTCGCTTCTCACAAGGAAGTATATAATTGAAGAGTATGAGACAGTAAAACTGGCGACAACTACATCCAATATCATTTTGAGAAAGATGCCCAAGAAACAAAAAGACCCAGGATCCTTTGGAATTTCATGTCACATTGGCGACTCATCATGCAAGAAAGGATTGGCAGATCTCGGCGCAAGCATCTCTATTATTCCACTTAGCCTATATAAAAGACTAGAGTTTGCAGAATTGCTTCCAACGGGCATGACCATACAACTTGCAGATAATTCGGTAACTCTTCCCATGGGAATCATCGAAGATGTCCCAGTCAAAGTGGGCAAGGACTCTTATATCTCGTGTGATTTTGTCATCATGGACATTAAAGAAGATGCCAGATATCCTCTCATCTTTGGTCGTTTGTTCCTCGCCACTGCAAGAGCCCTAATTGATGTTGAAGCTGGTACCTTACTGCTCAAATTAGGCAAAGAAACTCTCAAATTTAAAGTTTTTGAAAGTATGAGAAGACCAAGTATGCAAGAAGAAGTCTATCTAATTTACTGCATTGAGCAAATGTCACTTCTGACTCAAGAGCATCGTGAATCAAATGATCCTTTAGAAGTTTCTCTAACAAACCCATCAGTTGATGAACCAATTGAAGAATAAGTAAAAGATTGCATCGAATTCCTCGACTCTACTAAAGAAGATGTTGAAGCCACTTGTGAAGAACTCAAAGCTATGGAAACTACAGAAGAAACATGCGGAAACCCAGAGGCTCCCGAAATGAAGCCCCTTCCTGAGGGACTAAAGTACGTCTTTTTAGACGATCTCAAAGTTTGCCCAGTTATTATAAATTCCGATCTAACAGCTGAACAAGAAGATAAACTCCTGAAGGAATTAAGGGAAAGAAAGAAAGCCATCAGTTATAAAATGAGTGACCTCACTGGAGTCAGTCAAGCGCTGTGTATGCACAAGATCCCTATGATGGAAGATCGCAAGCCTACTATTGAGCATCAACGGAAATTGAATCCAAATATGAAGGAAGTGGTCCGTCACGAGGTCATTAAACTGCTCACAGTTGGAATAATCTATCCGATATCAGATTCGCCATGGGTGAGCCCAGTGCATGTAGTCTCGAAGAAAGGTGGAACAAATGTTATATGGAATGAAAACAATGAACTCATCCCCACTCGAACAATCATAGGGTGGAGGACGTGCATAGATTATAGAAAATTAAACAAGGCAACTCGAAAAGATCATTTTCCAATGCCTTTCCTTGATCAAGCCCTAGAAAGGTTGGCTCACCAAAAATATTTCTGTTATCTTGACAGTTACTCTAGATTCTATCAAATACCCATACATCCAGATGACCAAGAGAAAACAACTTTTACCTGCCCATTCGGAACATACACATTTAAAAGAATGTCGTTTGGTCTCTGTAATGCACCCGCAACTTTCCAACATTGCATGGTTGCCATATTCACTGGTCTTATTGAAACAATTATGGAGGTTTTCATGGATGATTTTTCTATATACAGAGATTCATTTGATTCATGTCTAAAGCACCTCTCCCTGGTTCTCAAACGTTGTGAAGAAGCACATCTTGTGCTGAATTGGGAAAAGTGCCATTTTATGGTAAAGGAAGGCATTGTCCTCGGCCATAGGGTCAGCAATAGAGGAATTGAAGTAGATAAAGCCAAGATTGAAGTGATTTCTAAACTAGATATCCCAACAAATTTAAAAGAAGTCTGTGCTTTCCTAGGTCATGCAAGATTTTATAGAAGATTCATAAAGGACTTTCCAAAGATAACCAAGCCAATGACAAATTTGTTACTAAAAGATGTTGAATTCAATTTTTATGAAGAATGTGTCAAAAGCTTCAACACACTAAAGAAGGCTCTCACAACAACACCCATCATTAGAGCTCCCGACTGGGACCACCCTTTTGAAATTATGTGTGATGCCAGAGACTATGCTGTGGGCGCTGTTTTAGGGTAATATATAGAGAAGAAACATTATGTGATCTATTATGCATAGAAAACTCTCGATGAAGCCCAGAGAAATTATGCAACTACCGAGAAAGAACTTCTAGCAGCCATGTATGCCTTTGACAAGTTCAGATCCTACCTAATTGGTTCGAAGGTCATTGTCTACACAGACCACACTGCCATTTGTTACCTTCTGGCAAAGAAAGATGCAAAACCCAGGTTGATTAGATGGATCCTCCTATTACAAGAATTTGATTTAGAGATAAGAGATAAAAAGGGTATAGAGAATGTTGTAGCAGACCACCTCAGTCACATCCACACTCTGGATACTGAGAAGATTTCGATCAATGATTCCATGCCAGATGATCAACTAATGAAGGTCTCAGAAGCTGTACCATGGTACTCAGATTTTGTGAACTACCTTGCTTCTGGGGTTATCCATCCTCAATGCACTGGAAATGCACTGAAGAAATTTATGCATGATGTGAAACAATATCACTGGGATGAGCCATATCTTTTTAAGCTATGTGATGATGGTCTTTACAAATGATGTATTGCTAAGGAAGAAAGCAAACTCATTCTAGAGCATTGCCACTCTGGCCCCATTGGAGGCCACATGAGTTCTAAGAAGACTGCAATAAAGGTTTTTCAATTTGGATTCTTTTAGCCAACCATATCCAAGGATTCCTACAACTTTGTTCTATCATGTGAAAAATGTCAAAGAACATGTAACATTATGAAGAGAGATGAGATGCCACTTAAGTTGTGGCAAGAAATTGAGATATTTGATGTTTGGGGTGTGGACTACATGGGGCCATTCCCATCTTCTTATGGATTTTCTTACATCCTAGTAGTGGTTCATTACGTTTCAAAATGGGTTGAATCTATACCAACCGTCACTAGTTATTCCAAACCCATCATCAAATTATTTAAAGATATTATTTTCCCCCATTTTGGAGTGCCACGAACTGTGATATCTGACGAAGGGTCTCACTTCCTTGAAAGAAGCTTTGAAGCTTTACTGAGAAAATATGGTGTAACACATAAGGTAGCCTCACCCTACCATACACAAATGAGCGGTCAGGTAGAGGTTTCTAATCGTCAACTAAAGGCTATTCTGGAAAAAACTGTAGGCCACAATTGAAAGGATTGGTCAGTAAAAATCAACGACGCATTATGGGCCTATCGAACTGCTTACAAAACTCCCCTCAGGACTACACCCTTCCAATTAATATATGGAAAGGCTGGCCACCTGCCTGTCGAATTGGAACATAAGCCATGGTGGGCAATAAAACAACTAAATTTCAACATGAAGAAAGCAGGCCAGGCCAGGATTCTACAACTTCAAGAGCTGGATGAACTCAGGGTGACAACTTATGAGAATGCACGAATCTACAAAGAACACACCAAACTTTGGCACGATGGTCATTTGAAAAGAAAAGACATACAAGTGGGAGACCAAGTTCTACTATTCAACTCAAGGTTGAAGTTATTCCTAGGGAAACTCCACTCCCACTGGTCTGGACCGTACATTGTCAAAAGCATCTCCCCACATGGTGCTTTCTCTTTATGGAGAGAAAAGTCGGGTGAATTTGTGGCAAACGGCCAATTCTTGAAAAGATATTTCACCACAGCAGATATGAGCACCAAATAAATAATAGATCTCTCCAATCCAAAGAAACCACCGTGAAGTCGAAGATATCAAGTCGAGCCATCAACATAAAACAAAGGCGCTTGTCGGGAGGCAACCCGATAAATAAATTCATATTTAGTTTTCAATTTCGAATTAGAAACTTTTCCTTAATTTTATTTTCACCTTTTAGATAATTTTGCACCAAATAAAATTCACATCGCGAGATGTTATCTTGAGTTTTGATTAATCTTTCTTTAGATTTTTAGATAAGAGGATGCACGCTGACTGGAACACTACTACATCTGGTGGTCAATCTGGCATGAATTTTCCCATCCATCTTGGATTTAGGGTTTACTCAGGATGAGCAAATCTCTAAGTTTGGGGTGGAGGGTGGGTGGTACGTACTACACCCATCCTTTTCATACTTAAGTTTTCACTGTCACATTTTTGATAAAAATTTCAAAATTTTCAAAAATCTTTAATGTTTTTCAAAGAAATTGAAAAAATACTTGATGAATTTTTGACACTTCCTATTTCATTAAAAGTCACTCTCTAACCTGCTATGCATTTTAAATCATTATATCCTCCTTATTCGAAGTAAATCCTTAAAAGGACCACTTTTTGAAACAAAGCCTTTTGATTGAAATCATCTTGTGAAGCTTATGATTCCTAACGTCATGATACTTTTGTAAAATTGATAAGTGTCTGTCAAACTAATAGGGATCAAACACGTCGTACTTCCTAACTGACTAGTGGAACAATAACATAGAATCTCCACCAGATCCTCATCAAGTTGTTATTTGAGCAGAGTATGATAAAGAGAACGACCCGGTGCAATGAATTGTAAACCAAATTGCATTCTGATCTGAACTCTCTTCTACACTTCTTCTACCATCTTCGTATCCCTCCATCCATAAAAAAAACAAAATAGCCAAAAGAAAGCCAAACCCTAAGTTTAGGGTGGCACACCACTTCCCTCTTCTTCCATACCCCTAATAGATAAACGGGGGTGTACCACCAAAAATGCAATCTCGAGTCGAATAGAGGAGATATTTGCAAACAAAAAGATGCCAAAGCGCACAAAAAAAGAAATGCAATCTTGAGTCGAATGGAGGAGAGATTCACATAAAAAAATGCAATAAATGAAATTGCAAATCATAAAATAAAAATCTTGAGTCAAATAGAGGAGAGATTTATTTCTTCCTTCCATACCACCATTCACTCCATTTTCTACCTAATCGCACAATGAATGCCCACACTATCCTGAAAAACACCAGTGTCAGATCAAATGCAAACTTGTTGTTCTGCGGGTGTCTCTGGACTCTTACAAAACTCTTTTGACATGCTTGTTGTTGGAAAAAGTGAGGAGGAAGTGATATTGGAAAGTGAACTCAGGAACGAAGATATGGTAAGATGTGTCTAGTGGTCTCAGGAGGTTGAGATACTGAGTCATATTGAGCCAAAAGAAAATATTCGTGATGTGAAGATGAAGCAATCACACGAATTGAAAGTATTCATTTGGCGACTGTTTCAGATTTTGTGTTACTCGAGGACGAGCAACGTTTAAGTTCAGGGTATTTTGATGAATGTATATTCATCATGGAATTCAATTACCATCTTGGGCTCATTTGGACTTAACACATCAAATTTCACTCATTAAATATCAAAATATATCATAAAGTGCATAACTACTTAATTGATTATATCATCATGATTTTAATTGAATTTATGTTGATTTGATGCAGGTCTTGATGAAGTTGAACAATCAACTGGGGCCCACCTTCACTCACCCTTGGTTCTGACCAATCGATCTGACCAAACGATTTCAACCATTCGGTCTCGCCAAACAATCTGGCCATCCAGTCTTGACTAATCGGTTTCATCCATTCGGACTCAAGACCGAATGGACAGATTCCCCTCAAAACCATTTGGACTTCGCACGGTTTAAGACCGTTTGGGCAACAAGGTCACAAGACCGTTTAAGCCACGAAGACCGTTTAGTCGCAAAGACTGTATGGCCACGATACTCTCAGATCATTTGGAGCCCGGTCTGCGAGACCATTTTAGGAGTTCCGATCTACGAGACCATTTGGGGAGTGCCGGTCTGCGAGACTGTTTAACGCAGCTATGTACAAACCGTTTAATATTTGAAACTGTTTGAGAAGACCGTTTGCTAAAATTGGCATGCAATGCGTAGACCGAATAGTCACATGTGCAGCAAGACCTTTTAATAGAGTGTATCTTCAAGACCATTTGACGTGAGAAATGACGTGCAAGTAAACCATTTGGGCAGTCAAGCTGCTAGACCGAATGAAGACATTACACGCAAGATCATTTGCATGCAAACCGGATGACAAAGGGAAGTTGCGAAGCTCTGCCAAACCAAATGAATTGAGCACGTGCATGCATGCAAACCGGATGACAAACCGTTTGGATTTGCTGCATCAAGACCGTTTGCTATGCTCTAGCAAATGAAGACCGAATGGGCATGGAAGACCATTTGGACTGGATAGGTATGAAGACCGAATGGAGCAATCATGCAAAACCGAATGAACTGCTGGTCACGTGAAGAATGCTTGAGTGCTGAATGCATGCAAATCGTTTGCTGCTAAAATTCACCAAGACCATTTGAATTAGGCACAAAGCCTAGACCATTTGCTGATTATCCATGCAAACCGAATGGGAAAATATCACGCAAAACCGTTTAATAAAGTACCTAGCTGCAAACCGTTTGGGTATTTACATGAAGACCAAATAGACTTGTCATGAAGACCGATTGGATCAGCAATGAAGACCGAATGAATAAGTCTACAGGATTGCTTGATAAGAGAACACGCAGTAGACTGTTTGCTGTATATCTAAGCAAAGACCGTTTGAGTGACCGAATAGAAGACCGTTTGGATGAGATAATACAAAGACCGAATGCACATCCAACCGTTTGCTTTTCCCAGCATACAAACCAATTGAAAGGCAAACCGAATGAGCTAGATATTTTGAAAGAAAAGTAGCACAATACCCAAATCAAGAGAGCAAGACCGTTTGGTCAATTTTACCAAACCGTTTAAGCAAAATAAATATCTCCAAAACCGTTTGGACTAAAATCACACCAAAAACATGAGGGCCAGTCATGTGCCTATAAATAGGACCAACAAGGTCCCCATTTTGGGGGGGTGGTTCCGGGACGCCAACAAGCTACCTGTACACAGGTCCGATCCAAATCCAGTGTTGTACACACCAGTTTCATTCCACCTACTGCCCGTGTTGCAACCAAGGAGATTGAGAAGATAAGGAAGACAAAGCGAGGGAGACTGTCCAATCTGTCTTGGTATCTCCCATTTTGCGTCCAGATCTTCTCCGACACGACGTAGAAAGCCGTATCTTCTTCACCGAGCCGCGACTACCTTCTACACCGAGTTCATGGTGGATTTCTCTCTCTTTCTTATTCTTCTTATTTCTCGCATCATGAGTGAGTAGTACCATTTCGATGGGGTGTGGGGACTAAAGCAAAGAGTGGTGCCTAGTCGCATATCAGTGCTACCCAAGTGAAATAGAAAGTTGGAGAACAACTTTCAATCCTACAATCCATGAATGGTGTTACATCGAATGTATAATTCCTTTGTCACTAATGTCCTGAATGAACTCAAGACATGGTACAATCATCCTTTCAACGTTCATCCATTTCCTTGATCTCAGAACAGACTGGGTAAGATGTGTGTGACATCAATATCACATATTGATTCACACATGCATGCGCATGCCTTTCTCAATCCTACTCATCAAGTGGCCATGGACATTAACCTCCCTTAGGAGGGACAAATCCCATATCTATCACTCACCCCTCAAAAGCCCCATGTGTCAAAGTCACCGAATCATCACCTTTATAACAACCCATGTTTTAGGATTGCATTTGATGATGTCAAAGTGTACCCAACGACATGTGTTGAGTGTAGTGATTTCAGGTTGAAGGATCACACTCACCACCATCACTGTGAGAGCTGACTGTGACTACCAAATCATGGTTCCATGTGTCACTCTCATGGTGGGTCTGTCTGGTACACTTGTTCTCTAACAAGTACCTATGTGCTTGGTTTGATATCACTATATCATGACTAATGAGATTCTATCATCAACCAACACATAATCTAGTCTTTAGTGTTATTGATGTCTATGATTATTTCCACAATAACAACCGGTTAATTGACCACAAACCAACCAATCATTTTAAATATTAGTCTCAACTCGAACTGGATTAGATTGACAAGGATTCTTAAAAACGTTGTCCTTTGGGTTTGATCCTTAACTATACTGCGATAAGACTCGTCCTCTTGCGGGTGGTATTATTGCACTTTGGTTTTGGTAAAAGCTCGGGGATTTCAACCCCGAGTGAGTTTGTTAGTGCGATAAAATCCCACGTCACTTTTTCCACATTGTCTAGATATTTAATTCATCCACTTTAACCTAGTTCAGGGCATTCTGCAAATAAAATATTTTATCTAGACTTATGCGTAGTTTATTTATTATTTTTATAAACCTTTTTCCATAACTTCCCAATTTAATTATCTTGAACTAAAAATTCTCCTTTTTCCCACAAATAATTCAGTTGTCTTCATCCACACAAAAATACATATCTTTTTTATAATAATGAAAGATAATCCTAAATTAATGTCTATTAATTTATTCAAAAAATCTGCCTTTCTATTATTTTGTCCAAACATTCTTGAAATATTCATAAATTTGAGAAAGTCGACTTTATCCAACCTGGGCCACAAGAAGGATCTTAGAAATCTGCCAGAGGAACGTGGTAGATTGCCTCGATTTGTGGGTCCTGCCTCGTGGGCATCAACATGATCCACCACCTTTTCCATGATATTTTGGTTGGAAATGTGAACCCTGAAATACACCTATAAATAGACCCCCACACTCAACATATTCAAGGTCCATCTCTTCTCTCCTAAATCCAGAGAAATAACTACCTCTATCTTTTATTTTCTTCTTATGATCAGATGATCCTTCATCTAACACCAACTGCTCTACCAAAGTTGGTAGGGTACGTAACAATAACTTATGCATTTTTTATTATATCCATATTAGTAACTGCTTCTATCTCTAATATATTCATAAATGTTGATATCTGCTCACCCTTTCTCAAACATATGCTCTTGCACTATTGAATCTATCTCTCTTGACTCTCTCTCTTTCTAAGCATTGATCCTAACTGTCAATGATGGATCTCTACTGTGGGAGTGCCTGAGGCGATTATGACCACAACACACCTAAAAATTAAGACTTTTAGGGATATGATGGAAAATCCACGAATGATTCTGGCTCCAAAAATCTTCCAACATAAATATCACTTGTGTCACATCGTAATTTTTGGGACCTAGCAAATATATGATTAAGTTATTGATGAAATCAATACAAGATTGATTTATGGTTAAAGTAAGGTTCCATCCAATTTTCATGACATTTCAATAGTGTACAATATTGTTAGTTTTGTAATATCCTTAAAGTTTGGTGATTTAATATTTAATTCGAGGATATGAGGCAACAAGCAAAGTAGAACAATGAAGGAAACATGATGACTCTAGTTAATGAGAAGAAGGTAGAGAGTTATATAACCCGCCTTAAGAAGAGATCAAGCTTCAAACATCATGAGCTCCAAGGAAGAAGATGATGCTCCAACCAAGATAAAAACTTTGGTCACAAGATCACCTCCATAGATAAGAGCACCATGGTCAAAGGAGAGCCCAAGAAAGAGGTGAAAAAATCTAAGCCGAACCAAAGAAAGAAGAAAGGCAAAAGAGAAGAAAGCTTCCTCTCTATTGAGTACCACCATGTCAAAACATAGTCTCTGACCCTAGTGAGGAGAAGTTTCTCTCAAGAAGACCACCATGGTAGAAGTATAGTCTCATGGCCGAGAAGGAAGGACAAAGAAGATAGGGTGCAAAGGAAAATGAGATTAAGGGTTCAAAACAACTTACCAAGAAGGGAAACCACCAAGAATCACCACAAGGAAGGTGATTAAGCTCAAAAGCACCACATCAAGGTTGATCGGCCACCAAATCACCTTGATCAACACCCTCTAGCTCCACGAAACTCCAAGATCAGCCAATCAAGGAAGGAAAAATAAAGAGATGAAAAGGATTGCTTGCATGAACAAGAGAGAGGTTATATACTCAAGGTAGGAGGGAAGTAAGGTAGATATGAGGTGTCAACACATGAGAGCACCAAAGGGACACTTGTCCACCAAGAAAATAGTCATGAAACTACTAAACACTTACATTCAACACATGGTGACACAACCTAGGTGGGGTATCAACCACATGGGTCACCACCACCCTAGGGGTCAAAAGAAACATCAAGGGACCATGTACAACCACTACAAAAGATCACCAAACAAGCATGGTTGTAATAGAACACTAGGTGACAAACCATATCTACCAAACCTCACAAAGTCCATCTAGGTCAAAACAACCATCAAATAGGGCAAGTGTTGCAGTCGCAACACTCCCAACTCAAGCTCACGATTGAAACACATCTCCAAGATCAAAACCCTAGAAACCCTAACATCACCATAGGATGCCACATCATAAACCAGGGTCCAAGCAAGGTGCCCCTCTACACCATATTCTCTCTCATGATGCCAAAGAACAAGAGAGACACTCCACATGTGACAAATTTCAAGATAACCCCTCAACTTGGGTAAATGCAGTTTGGTCCAAAATAAGGATACATAGCCCAAACATCATCTAAACGAGACCAAACTGAAAACATAAGATTGTCAAATGTTAACAAAGCATCTCAAAGGAGTAGATTAAGGTTCTAATCATCTTATTAAGCAAATCAAACATACACAAGAACTAATCTAGGCCAGGGGCCTTACAAGGTTGGGCACACAATCGATGTCGTGAGGTTAGAGACGATCTGGCACAAAAGTTCATCTATAGATATGGGGTCGACATGAAAGAGTAAGGGCCTTCTTGTCATTTGGCCTCTTGTATCACCCCTAGCCCCACTGACACTGGGTGATGAGATGGATCACACCTGTTGGATATATGGCCTGAATCCACTACTACTGTGGTAAATATAAACCATGTTGATGTGTCGATATGAAATTTCTTAGATTGTTAAAAATATTGCTATATTTCTAGTAATTGCTAGGATGGTCAAAATGAGACAAATTATATATGAAAACTGATTGGGAAAACAAGAGTAATACAACTAAAATAACTTTAGAGTAAAATTATGTTTCCTTTTTAAAAGTGGATAAAGATGCAGTCTTTAATATATTAAATGCATAGAAACCCTAGTTTCATTGTTTTAATGGTCATCACTTATTTGATTGATATTTATGGATACATTTTTTGGATAAAAAGAGCATCTTAGACCTTATTTTGGTTAAAAGTCCATATGTTGCTAAAATAGGGTTTCTAAAAGTGAATAATCAATGTTATATGTTAAAGTGGTGTTTAATACACAAAACCCTAGTATTTGATGAATATGTTGTTAACCATGATTTTTTAAGATGCCAACTGATAATATGGAATATAATGGTAGTTTAACATGTCCATGATCATAATAATTTAGAATGAGGGTTTCTAATGTGAATAGGCATGAAGAATTAGGGTTTTGGAGTTAAAGATAATAATACTAATGAACTCAAACTAATCCAAGCGATCATAATGAAAGGGATATGTTGGATATAGTAATTAGGGTTTCACCTATTATTAAATATGTGAAAAGGAATAATACCCTTATTCCTTGTCTAAACCCTAAATCCTAGAATAGGACTGAGAAGGGTTTAATCTAATTAATGTGATGGTGATAATTTTATATTTATGTACATGCAGATTAAAGTTGATTGCTTGATTTGCTTTCTTGATTGGATAATATGTTTGAAGTATATTCTGCATGAAAATTTGATGGCTCACCATTGAGGTACATGGTTACGCCTATGACTCCCCGCATTAGTTTTCCAAAATTTTTTGAGAATATCTCAAGGATCAAACAACTAAATTGTTTCTTGTTTATTTAATTATGTTCAATGATAATACCCTCTGAGTATCACATAAAGAAAGATTATTTGAATAATATGACATTTCTTATTTGCAAGTATTTGATAGAATGTATGTTGTTAGTTTACTTGCACACTTTTGCATGCACCCCATGTACACAATATAACATGCTATATTTATCTGTGTTTTTGTTTCATGATGTTTTAGGTACATTCCAGTTAAGGTTATATAAAGATGTTCAGAGACATGATAAACCAGATGAAATGACATCATTGCATTAATCTAAGTAAGGAAGATTTTCTAGACACTTCTTCTCTACGTACAATTCTGATGATAGATTTTCATGTAAAATCACCTTGTAAATAATATTTGAAATGAATGAATTTATTTACTATTGACTATTATTTGTTTAAAATCTAGATCCTTGGGAAAATTTCAGATAATGGCTCTCATCTTTTTAGCCTTCCTTAATTGGGGGTTGCTAAAAAATGAGGTTGTTACATTTGGTATCAGAGCACTAGATTTTTGAATAATATTTACTAATTTATAATTTCAAGTAATATGTAGAGGTATGAGGGAATTATTTGGGTATTTTCTAAAGATGATGGTGTCTAGAAGGGACCACGATGTGGGGGCTGGAAAGACTTTCCGTTGCACTGCTAGTCATCTTAGGAGGACTCCTGGGCCATCCTGTCTGACTGAAGTTGGATGATTCTGCCTAAAATAAAATACCTCTAGGTTTTCTTCTCATCTTGATTCATCCACTTCTCATTGTTTTTCTAAACAAAACCTAAAAGGAACTCCCATCCTCACCTAAATTAGGATTTTTGGAGAAGAAGTAGGATTAAGGTATCCTCCTCCAACTGATGTACATGTAATGTGGAAATGATAATGTACACATAATGTGGGAATAATAATGTACATGTAATGTGGAAATAATAATGTATAATATGGGAATAATAATAATAAAGAAAATAAAATTGGTTTATGAGTTACAAGGGTAAACTCTAGATGGATCTAGGGTTGGTTAGGAAACCCTAGTGGGTCAAGGGACATAGAAACC
Organism: Alisma plantago-aquatica; assembly: GCA_963693085.1. Taxonomy (NCBI): domain Eukaryota; kingdom Viridiplantae; phylum Streptophyta; class Magnoliopsida; order Alismatales; family Alismataceae; genus Alisma; species Alisma plantago-aquatica. The sequence goes on along the minus strand of OY856412.1, from coordinate 392,516,817 downwards.
CTAAAATATAGGGTGTAGATTGTATAGTCCCCAACCCATACCCTAAACCCTAATCCTGGGAAATGGGAGTGGTTTGGGTGATAGAGTAACCCCATCCACATGAACCCAAATTAGAGTAAGAGTAAAGAGAAGTAAGAAAAATGTGATTATGTGACCCAACCCCCCATGCATTAATGTGGAGAAATTCATGCATGATGCATGTGAAAGAATTTGAATACACGTGAGAGACATAAGTAACCATTGGTGATACATGAAAATGAAAATATAACTTGCTCATCGTCCTAATGCTATCTCTAGAGGAATGAAGGAATTGAGCGTAAGTCATTGAATGTACCCCCAATGAGTGGATATGTCATTGAATGTATCCCCAACAAGGGGGTATGCAACTGAAACTACCCCCATTGTGTGGTTGTGTTATCGAAATTACCTTCAGAGAATGAGTACGCAACCCCCAACGAGTGGGTATGCCATTGAATTACTCTCAGCAAGTGAGTATGATATTATGGATACCCTAATGAGAGGGTATGAATAGATATAACCCCTAGAGAGTGAGTAGATCATTGAGAATACTCCCAAAAAGTGAGTATGAATACCCCCCACCACCAACAAGTGGGTATACCACAGAGATTGGGCAAATAAAGGCTGAGAAGTTGTAATATAAAATGTAAGTAAACTAGATAGGTGACTGAGTCTCCCATGCACATGTGCATGTAAAAAAAAGGAATTAATGAGAAAAGTTTTAAGAAAACATAAGCAACCTATGAATAATGCATTTATAGATGTAACTTGCTCCAACCCTATATCAATATGTGGTGAGTTAAACAGCATGGGGTGAATAAAGTCATCACATGGGGATGAGTGATAATTAGGCTTACCAAGGAAAGCCTATCTATGAATGTCCACTACAGGGACCAAAATCCTTAGAGAGGGTTCACCATAAAGAGGCTCCCTTAGAGAGGGCACACCATTAAGAAAAGAGTATAAGGGTGGCAAGGTTATAACAAGAAATGTTTGTTTAGGTTGCATAAAAAGATGATAATATGAAACCCTTTGTTCAAATTTTAGGGTTAGTATCCCAAAATTGGTTGGGTGAGCCCAACATTCATAATGGGCCTATGGGGGAGGCAAACCCTAGAACTATAGGGAAGGGTTGTGGATAGAGAGACTAACCTCCTTCTATGAGCTAAGAGGGAAACCTAAGTAAGGACCTTCCCTAGAAGGATGAGATGATAAATCAATTTAAAGATTCAAATAATCTTAAATTTCACATAAGAGTAAAGAATTAAGGATATAAAAAATGAAAGAACATATATCGAGTATGATTCTTTGAACATAGGTATGCCATCTCTGAGGGACATGAGGAAAAAGTCACTATGGAAGTGACTGACAGTATGAGAACGAGGCCGGAAAAGAAAGTTACCATGAGATAAATGAGGGACATAAAATGAATAATGAGCATAATAAGAATTGGAGGAAATCTAGTTCAAATAATTACATATGAAAATAATGTGCTTGAAAATGGTTAAAGTGTAACATCTAGAAGAAACCCTTAGGAAGGGTAGAGCCTGAAGTCAATATTAAGGTCAAGTACGGAGTAATAAATAAGGTATTACACTGATTGTACAATTCCTTTGCTCTGATATCCAGAGTGAACTTAAGGCATGGAGTCTTCATTCTCTCAACATTCAACCCATGTTCTGTGAACCAAGAGAAGATTGTCTGAGATACCGTGATCTGAATATCATATATTGATTCACATGTGCATGTGCATGTGTTTCTCAGTCTCGCTTATCAAGAGACAAGATATCAATCTCTACTAGGAGGGATAAATCCCATCTCTATCACTCACAATCAACCCCCATGTGTCAAAGTCACCCAATCGTCACTGTTATAACAGCCCATGTTTCATGACTGTGTTTGATGATGTCAAAGCATACCCAACAACATGTGATGAGTGCAGCGATTTCAGGTCTAAGAATTACAATCACCACCTTCACTATGAGAGATGACTATGACCATCATTGATGGTTTCCATGCATCACTTTCAAGGTGGGTTTGTCTGATACACTGTTCCCTAACAGGTATTTGTGTGCTTGGTTTGATATCGACATATCGCCATATCATGACTAATGAGATTCAGTCATCAACCAACTCACACTCCTATCTTGTGTGTTACTGGTGTCTTCTACCTTCCACAACAACAACAAGTGAATAGGGACAAAACAAGAATGTACATACTCTTAGCATTTGTATGATCTCATTCTCCAAGTCACGTACTTGAAGACATACGTCATTGAGTATTGTCATTCTTTATACATTCATAATGTTTTCTCATTATAACATAACTAAATGAAACAAAATGAATTGGAAGCTTGCCTTTAAAAGCATTAATCAAATTCTTATGGTATATGCCATGTGAATCATCACATGATTGGCTCTATGAGAATATCTTACCAACAAAAAGCCCTCACTACTACAGAAATAGCTTATAACGTCACATTTAGAGTCGTCGATTATTACCAAAAACTGACACCTAAACCCTACAACATCGGCTAATTACAGAGACCGACATCTATATTTGAAGATCGGCCAGACACGAGTATCACTTTTTATTTAGCGTCAGTTCCCTATAATGAACTGACGCCTAAAGTAGCCTGCCAAATCCAATTTTCAAGCGAAAAAAATTACCCCCAAAGTTTCACATACGGCGTCGATTTTTTGACCTAATAACTGACGCCTAACGATGAAAAAAATTACCTCTAAAGGTCGTCAGTTTTTGTGGAAAACCCGACGTTGATAAGGTTTCGCGCGCCGTCCCCGCGAAATTTTTTAGGGTTAAGATTGTCCAATGGATGTTGGTTTTTTCTGGTAACCGACGCCTATAGTTTTTAGGGTCGGTTGTTTTTAATAACTGATGCCTATTATTAACTTAACCGCACCCACATGAGCCAGACTCTTCCCCTTCTATTTCATTCATTCCGCGATTGATTAGGGTTTTAGGCCGTTCTGACGATTCCTCTACTCACCGCTGCTCACTACTCCTCTACCCCTACCTCCGTCGTCGCTGGCTGGTTTGCTGCTTGCCGCCCCCACTCGCTGCTAGCTCCAGCCGCTACTCTCTAGCTAGATCACTGCTCCGGTCGGCCGCTCTCTTGCTACCCTACTCTCTTCTTCCTCTACGCCATTGACAAGTAAGTTGTTGCCCTTCTTCTTCCTCTACCTCTTCTTGTTCCTCCACCTCTTCTTCTTCCTGCTCCCTCCTTACCAAATGTATGGATAAAAGAAAGGCACGACCTGCATGTGGGCTGGACACGGCGGCCGTGTCTAGCCCACATGCAGGCCGTGCCTTGCTTTTATCCATTTGGTAAGGAGGGAGCAGGAAGAAGAAGATACATTTATAATTGAATACTAATGCTTGACCTAATTCTGTAAATTTTGATGCATGTTGAATTAAGATATTAAAACCCTAATACACATTTCACCATAATCTTGAATTAACTATATTGCTGAAATCTTGTGATCAATCTATGTAGGATATTAAAACTGGCTGTGTCCATCCCACATGTAGGTCGTGCCTTGCTTTTATCCATTTGGTAAGGAGGGAGCAGGAAGAAGAAGATACATTTGTAATTGAATACTAATGCTTGACCTAATTCTGTAAATTTTGATGCATGTTGAATTAAGATATTAAAACCCTAATACACATTTCACCATAATCTTGAATTAACTATATTGCTGAAATCTTGTGATCAATCTATGTAAGATATTAAAACCCTAATGTTAAATCTCTGATAGTGATGTGTCACCCTAACATCTACATGAATCCCTATTGTATGATGTATATTGATGATAATGAATGAGCTAGTTTGAAATTTTGAAATCAATTATGAATTATCTCTCCATCCCTAGGTCATACTAATTTATGTGTAATCTTTATCTTGATGATGAACATGCATGGACACTTGAAATGTTGAAATCAATGTTATAGAATGACAACAAATGTATTTGTTGGCCTAGAAACCCGTCCAAGATTTACTCATTAGGAGTAAATCTTGGATAGTCCCCAGTTTGGGACTATTCTTGAACACCTAATCTTACTTAGGATGTAAGTGTATAATGTGTATTGGGTTTTCAAGAAAATTTCAGTAGCATTTCCCCTTTTGTTCTCTAAGTACATATGTACTTAAAGAACAGCGGGGAAATGCTATTGAAATTTTCTTGAAAACCCAATACACATTATACACTTACTAGTGAGATTAGGTGTTCAAGAATGGGATAGGTGGTACACATTTATTATATATAAGATTGACAACACATGTATTTGTTGGCCTAGAAACCCGTCCAAGATTTACTCATTAGGAGTAAATCTTGGATAGTCCCCGGTTTGGGACTATTCTTGAACACCTAATCTCACTTAGGATGTTATAACCATTAATTATATATAAGACCTTAAACCCTAAAGTTTTAACCATAAACCCTAATCTTTTAACCCTATACCCTAATCTTATTCTAATATATACTTGTTTTCTCTTTGATCATAGAATGGATAGATCATGGATGTCCATTCCAAATCGCTGCACCCCCGAGTTTATTTCTGGTCTTGACCAATTTATTAGATTTTCCGAGGAACATAGGAAACAACCTGGAGATAGGTTCTACTATCCATGTAGGCATTGCGGTAACAACTTGAAAGTCAGCACTGGTGACGAAATCAAAAGTCATGTCATGTGCAATGGGATTGTACAAGGCTATACAGAATGGCACTGGCATGGAGAGATTTCAAACCTGAAATCAGTGGATGTCGATAGCAGTGCTTGTGTGGAAGAAGAAATTGCCTTCGATGATGTAGATGTGAATGAACCAGTTCCAGTAGACATCGTTGATGCGATGTTGGATAGTTGTGGGGTAGAGTACACCAAAACTGATCCACCTCCCATGTTTAGAAACATTGTGCATGATGCTGAGATACCGTTATACACAGTTTGTAAGTTTACGAAGGTTAGCGTTGTGTTGAGATTGTATAAACTGAAAGCTAACAATCTATGGAGCGACAAAAGCTTCACATCATTGTTGTCTTTGTTGAAAGAAATTCTTCCTGAAGGAAATGAGCTGCCAATCTCAACATACTGGTTAAAGAAATTGTTGTGCCCAATGGGAATGGAGGCCAAGAAGATACATGCATGCCCGAATGATTGTGTATTATTTTAAAAGGACTATGTGGATTTGAAAGATTGTCTGAAATGTGGTGCGTCAAGGTATACATTGATGACTTCGGGGGAGTCCAAAACTGGTTCTCCTGCCAAGGTGATGTGGTATCTACCTATAATACCACAGTTTCAACGCTTGTTTGCCAATCCTATAGATGCGAAGAATTTGAAGTGGCATGCAGATGTTAAGAAAAATAATGATGGGATCCTACGACATGCGTCTGATTCCCCACAGTGGAAGAAGATTGATTTATTGTACCCTGAATTCGGTGAAGAAGACAAGAATCTAAGACTTGGGCTTTGTATAGATGGGATGAATCCGTACGGGACATTGAGCAGCCAACATAGCACTTGGCCAGTTATTCTTGTTATATACAATATTCCTCCCTGGTTGTGTATGAAAAATACATATGTTATGTTGTCGTCCTCCCTGGTTGTGTATGAATGCTTGGTAAATGTTAAGGTGCCACAGGGTTACTCATCCAACATCTTTACATTGGTATCAATGAAAGATATGAAGTTGATAGGTCTTAAATCTCATGATTGTCACACTCTAATGCAACAAATATTGCCCACAGAAATTCGATCTATATTGCCAAAGTATGTACGGTTTGCAATCACCAGACTTTGTTTCTTTTTCAACAATATGTGCAGTAAAGTTATTGACCCTGATACTCTCGATTAATTGCAAAGAGAAGTGGTTGTTACCCTATGTCAGCTCGAGATGTATTTTCCTCCTTCGTTCTTTGATATCATGGTACATCTTATTGTCCACTTGACTAGGGAAGTGAAAATGGTGGGACTAGTTTTCTTGCATTGGATGTATCCCTTTGAACGATACATGAGCATTTTTAAAGGTGATGTTTGAAACCATTATCGGCCTGAAGGGAGTATTATTGAGGGTTATGTGACGAGAGAGGTTATGGCTTTTTGCAATGACTTTCTAAGTGCTAATGACGCTCCTGTAAATGACAATAATATTGAGGAACATTTTGGCAAAGGAATTTTGGGATCATGGGTGAAAGTAATCATCCGTGAGCAGTTGGAGCAAGGTCACTTGTATATTTTACACAACATTGACGAAGTGAGTGTTTATATCGAGGAACATACTAATTTCATCAAGAGACAATATCCTCGATCCAATTCAATGTCGCTTGCTAGAGAGCATAACAAGACATTTATTAAGTGGTTTGAAGATAAAGTCGTACATCAACTATCTCAAACACCAGATAATCTTACTGAAACCATCAAATGCCTCACCTTTAAACCAAAATTGAATGTTATGTCTTATGAAGGGTTTGAAATAAATAGATTCTTGTATTACACAAAGCGTCAAGATGATAAGAGTGTCATCCAAAACAGTGGGGTCACCCTTCAAGCATCTTCATTGTTTTTTGCAAGTGCAAAGGATAAGAGTCCAAGTGAAGATAAAATGTCATATTACGGTATCATTGAAGACATATGGGAGTTTGACTATGTAGATTTCAGAATTCCGCTCTTTAAATGTAATTGGTTTGACAACAAAAAAGGAGTTATAGTGGATGAATTGGGTTTCACATTAGTGAACTTTGAAAAGATTGGCGAGAAGGGTGAACCATTCATATTGACATCACAGACGAAACAAGTATTTTATACCGATGATCCTGCAAATGATAAATGGTCGGTTGTTCTTCATGGTAAAAGATAGTTCATTGAAGATCCTATAGATGAAGAAGAGTACTATGATAAGTATGATGACTCTTGTCCATTCTTAGTTGGGTTGCCAAAACCACCAAACATTGAAGCTGGGGATCACAATGACTTGTATGTTCACAGGGATCACAATGAAGGATTGTTAATTGATAAAGATCACAATATTAGAGGCATGAATGTTTATATTTTTTATATGTTTTATTTTTCTGAATGAGAACTTTACAATGTGAATGTGGACTTTACAATGTGAATTACTTTACAATGTGAATGTGAACTTTACAATGTGAATTACTTTACATTGTGAATGTGAACTTTACAATGTGAATTACTTTACAATGTGAATGTGTACTTTACAATGTGAACTTTACAATTAGTGTTACTTTACAATGTGGAATTTATAATTTGAATGTGAACTTTTAGATGGCTGAGCATTCCCATGATGACCGTGTTGATGATCACCGTGAGGGTGAGGACGTGCTTGTGCCGCCTGACAATGTAAGTTTTAAGAATATATCCCTGAGGTTTCTATCTATATGTTCATTTATAATTATATCATGTAAGTGTGTTTTTTTTATCAAATTTTAGGTTGATGATGTACCCCCTAAAGAAATTACAACACTTGATGAGCAACAAAAGAAAATTGAGAAAGTGAGGGGCATCACAATGATGAACAAGTTAATACAGCAAAGGGGCAATGGACCCAAATTGGCTGTGGATTTCGATCATGCAGGAAATCCATATGGAGTGAACCACAACTCATTTGTTTCATATCTTGGGGTTCTTATTCGCATCCATTGCAGTCCTATCCTAGAATCCTAGAATAAAGTTCCTAAGGGGAAGAAAGACCACATATGGAAGGAACTATGCGTGAGTTATTATTATTTGTAATTCTATTTGTGTAGATTACTAATTTTTAGGATACTAGTTAATAGCAATTATATTTAATTTGTAGAGTATATTTGATCTAGATGAAAAGATACATCGTAAATGTGTGATGCAACGTTGTGGGAGGGTCCTAAGGAACTATAGGACCAATCTCACCCGAGATTACATATGCAATACTGATAAGAGGTTCTTGATTGATTTCCAATTCTAGACATTGATCACTATTTCACTAACTCTACACTAATAATTTTTGTTTGTATTCTCTTTAAAAAATAAATTTAGGCAGAAGGAAGCCACAAAACAATGGAACTACCTGGACCCCAAAGACTGGGAGGCGTTTGTTACCCAAAGAAAAACAGATGAATTCAAGGTATTAAGCATCACTCCCAATTTAATTAATATACATTTTTATGTGTTCACCTATTCAAGATTAACCTTTAGTGTTACTAACCAAATCAATGTGCTAAGTAACTAGGCCCTCAGTGAGGCACAAAGAGCAAGGCGTGCACTAAATGTGCACGACCACATAATGGGTCCAAGAGGATATGCTGGCGTTCGCCAAAGACTACATGATGAGTCTGCTCAGCCTACTACTACTCAGGAGACTGCAGAGTCCTCTACTACTGCTCCCGCACCTCTGCCTCACCATACTATGTGGATAGCTGGGAGGCAAAACAAGAAGGGAGACATACTGAAGCCCGCAACTGCTGAGGCGGCTGCAAAAATGGTAGAAATCAACTCTTAGAGCAATTGATCGATATTGATTATTGTTATGTTTACTTACTAATTTTTGTTGATGGTGATTAGCGGGAGCTGCACGAGCAGAGGAAGGAAGGAAAGTTCATCCCTCAAGGCACAAGGGATGAACTGACAGTTGATCTGGGTAACCCAGAGCATTCTGGACGTGTTCGGGGTGCAGGCGCTGGTGTGGGAATCAAAGCGTTCTTTGGGCCATCCCAGCGCAAACATGTCCCAAAAGTGGGACTTTCACAAGCTGAGGTAACATATTCTTATTTTAGAATGTTATTGCAAAAGTGAATTCAATAATCAGAAACTAGCGTTTCTTTTATCCATGTATAGGTAGATTCGTTAATTGAGAAGAGAATCCAAGAAGAGAATCCAAGAAGCAATGGCGAAGTGGCAGATGTCTCAGCCTGCCACTCTGACAGTACCTGTGGTGGGCTGCTCTTCTCCTACTGTAGAAGTGGTTGGGAGTAATCCTGCAGACCCACCACCTAGCACATCCTCTGTAAGTATTTTTATGACATAATAGCTAGTCTGTTCAAGATGATATGTTTGTGTATATATGCATATAACATTCTTTACGTAAATTTATAGGGGTTGAAGCCATGTCGACTAAAAAATCAAGAATATATCGTTGCAGAGGCGTCAGCTTACCCACCCCTTAAAGGGTACATGTTTCATGGGTATCCAGTACCAGATGGTGTGGTACATGTGAGCTCGATACATGTATTTCCCAACTGGACGGATCTTGCACTGCCTCATGCACACCTAGATGCTGAAACACTTGGTGAGGCAGTGGGTAGAGTGATACTGTGGCCCAAAGCGGATGTCCTCTATACTAATATTATATGATAAATTTCCATTACTTTAATTTTTAGTGTGTATATATGAGTCAATTGATATGAAATTATATATACATGTCAAAAAGATGAGACCCGCTACATCTCGGCCTCCACCTCCTCGACTACCAAGTTGGCTTCCAAGGGACCTACACACCTCGATAGGTCCTAATTGTAGGGGTGTGGTAGTATGGATCAGCGAACATGATACATATTGCCCACTATTCCGGAGGATGCTGTAGGTAAATTATACGATAACAATCTATTTATATAAGATATTAATGCAGGTCAATTAAGATATTTATACAATGTATTAATGCATATGTATTAATGCAGGTCAATAATATGAAAACAAGATATTTATACAAGATATTTTTGGAGTTGTTTAGTTATGAATGACTGAACACATCTATGATAGAGCTGTGGATATGGTGAGATCTTGCTTATACGTCCATATACCTTATTTTATATATGGTGATCTGGCTTCTTATATATTAATGCATACGTAATACATGTTTTGCAGCCACTTACACAAGATATGTAGAGATTTTGGGTTTTCCCATGTGGGATTTTTGTTCCATCTTTGATTAGTCTTGTAATATACAGACCCTTCTTCAGTTACTTCATACTGTTGTGACGCTTTTGAATACTTTGGTAAAAATAAGAAGACGGTGATAATAGCTCCATTCAATGTCGAGTAAGTTTACTTTGCTTATAATTTGGACTTAAGAAAATTACATTTTTATTGTGGATTTTGAGTTATTAATTTTTAACTTTCTTACCTGTAGCGGTAGGCATTGGGAGTTACTAGTTATTGTCCCCAAGACGTTCACAGTCTATTATCTAGATCGTGCGGGGAATGAGTTGGAATTATATGGACATGCAATTAAAAGGCCATTATTCTCGTGAATAATATTTCATGTTTTTATATCTGTTAACATATGTTACTACATTACTATTTAATTATGCAATTTAATGGGTTACATTAATATATGTAGGGCTTTATAAGAGTACAAAAAAGCTGGAGGAAAGGTCCCCAGGAAAAAGGATCTGTCACTAATTTGGGAGAATGTGAAAGTAATTTCCTGACTCCAATGTATATATTATTTATGTGAATTGTGCTTATTTATATTTTTGAATATTTTATATGTTTCAATTTATAGTGTGCTATACAAGACAACGGCTGGACATGTGCCTACTATGTGATGTTATTTATGGACCTAATCATCAAACATGCCGTAATGGAAATCAATAAGATACAACAGGTATTATACATAGTCTCATTAGATAATATGAAATATATCAATCTTATTATATATTATTAATTATATATACGTCATTCTCTTTGTAGGTCTTTAAAACTGTTGATTTTAGCACAGGTGGAAAGTGTTTCGATGTACATGCTCCCTATATGAGAGATGGTTTAGATGTTGTAAGAGAAGAATGGGAAAAAACCCTACAAAGAGTGGGAATTTTTAGATATAATTTTATTGACAATGATGACAATGATGAATAAAGAATAACTTTGTTCTCATAATTATTTTTATGTGAATGTGAATGATTTTTTATGAATTTTCATATGTGTGTGAAGATGATCAACACATAAATGTTTCTACATGTGTCTGAATGTGAAAAGAGATGAAATGAATGGAACTACAGGTTGCGACTGATTTCTACATGTGTGTGATGGAAAAATAATATGAATTAAATGTATTTATACATGTGTGTGAATCACATATATATAATATTGTCCATCTTGTTAATTTTATAGATTTGTGGCATGTTGTTGGCTGATATCAATGGATGTCGTAAACCTACAGTTCAAAACTAAACTGCAGGTTCTCATCCTGCTGACCAGCCATACATCAGGCCTGCAGACTAATAAAAAAAAATCTTAACATAGGCGTCAGTTATTTGAACAAAACCGACGCCAAAGACATACGGCAGCAATTTTTGATAAAAAACCGACGTCTATGTGGCCATGAACCATGGCCGTGCTGGGAAGCACAGCCGTGGTGGCATGTAGGGGATATGGCATTGGTTATTTGCACAAAACTGACGTCGGTTCAGCTGATATGACCAGGAACCACGACCGTGCTGGAAAGCACGGTCGTGGTGGCAGGGGAGATGGCATCGGTTATCGTACAAAACCGACGCCTATAAGCCCTTTGCTGGCGCATTTTCAGTGGCGGGAAGTGTTGTGACGTCAGTTCTTTTAATAACTGACGCCTGTAACAATTCTATAGTGTTAGTTTTCTTAAAAAATTGACGCCTATAGTCCTTTTGCTGGCGTGTTTTTTGGTGGCGGGAAGCTTTTTGGCGTCGGTTGGGAACCGACGCTGAAGGGGTCCACCTTTAGCGGTGCCCACTTGGGTGTCACTTGAAAACTGACACTAAAGCCCTTAATTAACCGACGCTAAAGGCATGTTCTGTAGTAGTGCCTCCAACAAATTCAACAATCCAACAACTGCTATTTCCACTACCTATACTGGATGACAACTTCAGAACAACGAGATGTGAAAGTCGAAAGTCTGCAACACAAGCGCTACTACACACTCTAAGGATTCTACGCCGACATGTTGTTGCGCTCCAACTGGGCCATCAAAGGACTCCCACATGAAGAGTAAACCCCACCTGTTTATTTCCAACCTCCATTTTTGACACTCCAGGATGAGGGGTATGATAAGTTTGGGGATGTTATAAACGGGCACGGTAGGATTACTCTCATACCCTCTTCTCATTACATTTGATTTCTTAAAATTTTGATTTCATAGTTTTGATCTGGCATTGAAGCCTAGTTTTGGAAAATTGTGAAAATTTGAAAAATTTTAAACTTTCTGAACATAAATTAGAAGTATTGCTAGAATAGTGCAACATGCAAATTTTGGATCCAATTTTCCTAGATATAGTCATAAGTCCCACTCATAGAATTTCTTGTTTTCAGGATGACTCTTAGCATAATTATTTCAAGAATGACAGTTTTTGGCTATCCATTTCATCTAAACCTCAAGTGTGAAAATGTTCTTACTCTAGCCTTATTCCAAGATACTATAAACTACAAAAAGTTGTTTGTTATTCCAAGATGAACCCATGAGGTAAGGAGGACTTAGTCTAATATGCTCCTGATTGATCTCCCTAGATCTTAGGTACAAGGAGAAAAGCACATAACCCTGGAAAAAAAGAAGTAACTACCCCATCTAGTGCTTAAATCCCCACTTTGGGATCAAAATAGGCTCGATAGTCTAAAACTTCCTTAAAAAGTTCCTATTACCCCTTAGCTTGTGAGCAAGAATAAAAGTCAAATGGAATAAAATCATGAGAGTTGTACCCAAAATTCCAAAGAAGTTGAGGGGTGCAATCCCAGAAGCCAAATTTCCCACTTGCCTCACATAACCACTTGAGATTACATCAGGACCCAAATTCGGTAACACTATTATTACAACAACAATAATGGTTGAGGAAACCTAAGAAAGATAGGAAACACTACGGTCTTAGCCTACCCCAACACAATAGTTAGGATCTTCAAAAAAATAAAAGTTGGGTGTGAAAGCTACCTCTAACCAAAACCTTGTGCAAGTACAACCAGGAAATGAATTGTTGGTGCATCATAACGGAGAAATCCTTCCTTGAGAAGAAGGTTGCAATAGGCCATGCGAGTAAAACAACTCTTGAAATGAGAAGGTGGATCTTGGGATCAATATCACCTAGCCATGATACATACATATTGAATTAAGGTTGACGAAATGATATTCTTCACACTACAAAAACAATAATCTAACAAAGCCCTTTGAAGTTTTTTGATGCTTCAATTCTATTTGTTAGCCTAACGATAAACTAGTCTAAGTTTGGGGGATTGATAACATTCAATTTTGTGGATATTTGAGTCCTTTTTTTACCCTCATATTATCATTTTGACAATGTTTTATTTAGATAAATCTATTTGTTTTGGCAAGTTTTAGTATAACTACCTAATTTCATCTCCTTGTCTTTTATTTGCACAGAATACCACTAGAGGTGGATTTTAAATCTCAGCAACCACTGGTAATACCACACTTAAACAATCTTGGGGTTTCTTCAACGAGTGATCACTGGGATGCTACCTCAGCGTTCGTTGAGAAACCTCTAGCATCAATGACCGATGACCTCAACATCACAACAACCACCGAACATGTCATCCTTTGGCGACTGATGGAAATGCCAACGACAATGACCATTGGCATCAATTCTTTGGGTGACCATTGAATGTGAGAGAGGACCATTGACCGATGGAGACATTGACATCAATAACCGCCAGACTTATCATTCCAGCGATCACTAGAGACTTATAATCTCAACAACTGATGGGACACTACATGAGAATCGTGCCTATAAATAGCCAACCACTTCATTCATGAGGGGGGTCGCGACGTGTGAGAGATGACAAAGTGTTTCCGCACCGCATAGCCATCCTTCCATCGATTCGAGATCCCTGAAGATGAGTCTGAAGGAGATAGCTCACCTACGCCATCACCAAGCCTTGCTGATTTCCCCTTTGAGAGAAGGAACAACCATTTTCAATGCCCACTCAATATCTAGATATGAAGGAGACATGCATAAGCCTTGGTCATTTGTGGTCATAGTTGGTGTATCTCACTTCTTCTCTAGATCTGTTAATCTATCTCCATCTACTTAGTCCATTTCATCATTCTCTCTCATGTCTCATTACACTTTTAAAACCATAATGCTACTTACCACCATGAGTGGCTAAACATACATCTTGGGTTGGGAGTAGCCATCAAGGTTCTCCCAACATGTAAATACTTATATCCCTTGAATATATGCTCCTATCAAGGATTATCTCTATACTCTTACTCTTAATGCTTCACTTGTATGATTAGCTGCCATCTTGTTATTGGTATGTATGCCCAGAGAGCCAATCATATGATGATTGGAATGTGGCATTAGATACATGATTTGATAATAGTGAAAGTAATTCTATCTATTATCACTACTATAGAAATGGCTTATAAAGTCACATTTACAGGCGTCAGATGCATACAAGAAATTGACGCCTAATGCATACAGTGTCGATTTATAACAAAAACTGACATCTATCTGTAAAGAGCGACCAAACACGGGTATCACTTTTTATTTGGCGTCAGTTCCGTAATAACCAACCGACGCCTAAAATCGACCGCCAAATCCAAATTTTCCAGTGAAAAAAATTACCTCAAAAAATTATCATACGACATTGGTTTTTGTCTACGCAACCGACGACTAATGTTTATGCGTGAGACAGAAATTGGGCCCATATTTATCGTCGGTTTTTATGAAATAACTGACGCCAATGTGTTTTCGCACGCTGTCCCTGTGAAAATTTTCAGCCCCTTTGGACGTCGGTTTTTTATTACAGCCGACGCTGGTTATTTTAAGTGTCGGCTGTTTTGAATAACCGACGCCTATTGTTAACTTAATACACATGTGCGAGCCAGGATCTTCCCCCTTTCTCTGTTTCATCACCTCTGCGCTTAGGTCTGGCGATCATTTCTGCTCCGACCGCCGCTCACTGCTCCAGCCGCCGCTGTTCGTTGCTCCAGCCGCCGCCGCCTGCTTCTGCTCTGGCCAGGACCTTCTCCTCTGCCTCACCGCCGCTTCTGCTCCGGCCGGCCTGCTCCTCTACTCCGGACGACCTGCTTCTGCTCTCCGTCGGCCGTCTGCTGCTGCTCACCGCCGACCACATTCTCCTCTTTTCCTCTGCCGTCGTCGAGGTACCCTTCTTCCTCCTCTTCTTCCTCTAGGGTATTCCTACATATGGCTACTGGTTGTTTGTTTTTTTCCTTTTCTAATGCTCCCCTCTTACTCGATGAGTGATGGTCGAGTTTTTTGTGGGCTTGTTTCTTGGTTGGTTCTCTATAAGGTTACATGACTATTTGCTTCTTTGAAAAAGGGGTGTTATTCTTTACCTCTCCAATCTTATCATAAATACTCCAGATCTAACATATCAATCGTTTTTTGTTAAACCCTTGATGAAAACTTCAGATAGGTGCTTTATATGTTTTAACCCTAATTAACACCAAAAGTGGATTAACACGACCTCAACATATATGTTAATGCTTAATGTGATGCGGTAAGACATTGAATGATAGGTAGCGATGGTGAAATTCATTCCGACCTGTGTTACTTTCATATGATAATTTAGTTCAACCCTTTTATTAATCACAACTTTAGAATAATCAATATTTAATTCAACCCTTTTATTAATCACAGAATAATCAATCAATCCAGCTTTTGTCTTAAATATTAGTTAAATAATCACAACCTTAGAAACATATCAGTTTGTCCCCTAGTCAAATCACATCCAGACCTGCACAAAGATTAGACCAAGATTTTAAACCATCGCTCATCCACGAGTTTCCTCCACTACATATGTTGTTATGAATAACCTTAATGTTGCTTTTGTTATAACAATCTGGAAAAATGTTGCTTTTGTTATATATTGGGCATGCTACTTAATTTTATATGGTATAGCTACCACGGGTTTTGTTACAAATATCTGTATATCAGGTTAAGGACATGTTTCTATTGTGACATGTTGAGTTTTTTTCTATGTTATACCCACCACGATTTGTGTTATAAAATAATACATTGATTAATTTAGGAAGGATTGATATGTTGTTATGGCTGTCCACACGTGTTTTTATAAGAAAATTGTGTGTTGAATGAGGTTGTGAACAAGGGACTGTTGTTATATTATGTTGGCCTAGAAACCCGTCCAAGATTTACTCATTAGGAGTAAATCTTGGATAGTCCCCAATTTGAGATTGTTCTTGAACACCTAATCTCACTTAGGATGTAAGTGTATAATGTGTATTTGGTTTTCAAGAAAATTCCAGTAGCATTTCCCCATTTATTCTCTAAGTACATATGTACTTGGAGAACAATGGGGAAATGCTGTCGAAATTTTCTTGAAAACCCAATACACATTATACACTTACTAGTGAGATTAGGTGTTCAAGAATGGGATAGGTGGTACACATTTATTATATATAAGAATGCCATCACATGTATAAACCCTAAAGTTTTAACCATAAACTCTAATATGTTTACCCTAGATCCTAATCTTGTTGTAATATATACTTATTTTCTCTTTGATCATAGAATGGATAGATCATGGATGTCCATTCGCAATCGCTGCACCCCAGAGTTTATTTCTGGTCTTGATCAGTTTATTAGATTTGTCGAGGAACATAGGAAACAACCTGGAGATAGGTTCTACTATCCATGTAGGCATTGCGGTAACAACTTGAAAGTCAGTCCTAGTGACGAAATTAGAAGTCATGTCATGTGCAACGGGATTGTACAAGGCTATACAGAATGGCACTGGCATGGAGAGATTTCAAACCCAAAACCAATGGATGTCGATAGCAGTGCTTGTGTGAACGAATCAGTTCCAGTAGACATCGTTGATGCGATGTTGGATAGTTGTGGGGTAGATCACACCAAAACTGATCTACCTCCCATGTTTAGAAACATTATGCATGATACTGAGATACCGTTATACATGGGTTGTAAGTTTACGAAGCTTAGTGCTGTGTTGACATTGTATAAACTGAAAGCTAAAAATCGATGTAGCGACAAAAGCTTCATGTCCTTGTTGTCTTTGTTGAAAGAAATTCTTCCTGAAGGAAACGAGCTGCCGATCTCAACATACCAGTTAAAGAAATTGTTGTGCCCAATGGGAATGGAGGCCAAGAAGATACACACATGCAAGGATGATTGTGTATTATTTTAAAAGGACTATGTGGATTTGAAAGATTGTCCGAAATGTGGTGCGTCAAGGACTCAAGGTATAAATTGACGACTTTGGGGGAGTCCAAAACTGGTTCTCCCGCCAAGGTGATGTGGTATCTACCTGTAATACCATGGTTTCAACGCTTGTTTGCCAATCCTATAGATGCGAAGAATTTGAGGTGGCATGCAGATGTTAAGAAAAATAATGATGGGATCCTACGACATGCGTCTGATTCCCCACAGTGGAAGAAGATTGATTTATTGTACCCTGAATTCGGTGAAGAGGATAGGAATGTAAGACTTGGGCTTTGTACAGATGGGATGAATCTGTACGGGACATTGAGCAGACAACATAGCACTTGGCCAGTTATGCTTGTTATATACAATCTTCCTCCCTGGTTGTGTATGAAAAATAAGTATGTTATGCTGTCGTCATTGATATCGGGCCCTAAACAACCTGGAAATGATATCGACATTTATCTTGAACCTATGATTGATGACTTGAAGAAGCTCTGGGGTGAAGGTGTGATGACCTATGATGCTTCACGAAGAGAGACATTTTATTTGCACGCTATGTTGTTTTGCACTGTGAATGACTTTCCAGCATATGGGAATTTGTCTAGATATAGTGTCAAAGGATCTAAAGCATGTCCTATATGTGAAGAGAACACTGATTCAATACGACTAAAACACGGCGGCAAGACTGTATATCTTGCTCATCGGAGGTTTCTTCCAAAATTTCATCTGTATCGTAGGTTGCACAAAGCATTCAATGGACAGAATGAGGAACGTAGTGCACCTAAACCTATATCAGGGGAGGATGTTTATGAAAGAGTGAAATACATCACCAATGAATTTGGTAAGAAATCACAATGTACGATGGCCACAAGGAGTGACAAGTCTTTATTCAAGAAGAAGTCGATATTTTGGGATCTTCCTTATTGGAGTTCTTTGACAGTCAGACATTGTATCGATGTCATGCACGTTGAGAAAAATGTATGTGATAGCATCATCGGTACTCTGTTGAATATACCAGGTAAGACTAAAGATGGGATAAAATCTAGAATGGACCTACGTGAAATGGGAATAAGGACAGAGTTAACATAAGTAGTTAGTAGCGATTGGAGAACATACTTACCTCCCGCTTGTTACACGTTGTGTAGAAAGGAGAAGAAAGCATTTTGTTAATGCTTGGTAAATGTTAAGGTGCCACAAGGTTACTCATCCAACATCCGTACATTAGTATCAATGAAAGATCTGAAGTTGATAGGTCTTAAATCTCATGATTGTCACACTCTAATGCAACAAATATTGCTTGTGGCAATTAGATCTATATTTCCGAAGCATGTAAGGTTTGCAATCACCAGACTTTGTTTCTTTTTTAATAGTCTGTGCATCAAAGTTATTGACCCTGATACTCTCGATAATTTGCAAAGAGAAGTGGTTGTTACCCTATGTCAGCTTGAGATGTATTTTCCTCCGTCGTTCTTTGATATCATGGTACATCTTGTTGTCCACTTGACTAGGGAAGTGAAAATGTTGGGACCAGTTTTATTGCATTGGATGTATCCCTTTGAACGATACATGAGCATTTTTAAAGGTGATGTTTGAAACCGTTATCGGCCTGAAGGGAGTATTATTGAGGGTTATGTGGCGAGAGAGGTTATGGATTTTTGCAATGACTTTCTCAGTGGTAATGATGCTCGTGTGAATGACAAGAATATTGAGGAGCATTTTGGCAAAGGAGTTTTGGGATCACGGGTGAAAGTAATTAGCCGTGAGCAGTTAGAGCAAGGTCACTTGTATATTTTACACAACATCGACGAAGTGAGTGTTTATATCGAGGAACATACCAATTTCATCAAGAGACAATATCCTCGATCAAATTCAATGTGGCTTGCTAGAGAGCATAATAAGACATTTATTAAGTGGTTTGAAGATAAAGTCTTACATCAACTATCTCAAACACCAGATAATCTTACTGAAACCATCAAATGCCTTACCTTTAAACCAAAATTGAATGTTATTTCTTATGACGGGTTTGCCATAAATGGTTTCTCATATTACACAGAGCGTCAAGATGATAAGAGTGTCGTCCAAAATAGCGGGGTCACCCTTCAAGCGTCTTCATTGTTTTTTGCAAGTGCAAAGGATAAAAGTCCACATGAAGCTAAAATGTCATATTACGGTGTCATTGAAGACATATGGGAGTTTGACTATGTAGATTTCAGAATTCTGGTCTTTAAATGTAATTGGGTTGACAACAACAAAGGAGTTATAGTGGATGAATTGGGTTTCACATTAGTGAACTTTGAAAAGATTGGCGAGAAGGTTGAACCATTCATATTGGCATCACAGGCGAAACAAGTATTTTATATCGATGATCCTGCAAATGATAAATGGTAGGTTGTTCTTCATTGTAAAAGACAGTTCATTGAAGATCCTATAGATGAAGAAGAGTACTATGATAAGTATGATGACTCCAGTCCATTCTCAGTTGGGTTGCCAACACCACCAAACATTGAAGCTGGGGATCACAATGACTTGTATGTTCGCGGGGATCATAATGAAGGATTGTTAATTGATAAAAGATCACAATATTAGAGGCATGGATGTTTATATTTTTATTATGTTTTATTTTTCTGAATGTGAACTTGACAATGTGAATGTGGACTTTACAATGTGAATTACTTTACAATGTGAATGTTAACTTTACAATGTGAATGCGAACTTTACAATGTGAATTACTTTACAATGTGAATGTGTACTTTACAATGTGAACTTTACAATTAGTGTTACTTTACAATGTGAAATTTATAATTTGAATGTGAACTTTCAGATGACTGAGCATTCCCATGATGACTGTGCTGATGATCACCGTGAGGGTGAGGACGTGATTGCGCCGCCTGACAATGTTAGTTAATTTTAATTATGAATATATCCCTGAGGTTTCTATCTATATGTTCATTTATAATTATATCATGTAAGTGTGTTTTTTTATCAAATTTTAGGCTGGTGATGTACCCCCTGAAGTTGTTACAGCACTTGATGAGAAACAAAAGAAAATTAAGAAAGTGAGGGGCATCACAATGATGAACAAGTTAATACATCAAAGGGGCAATGGACCCAAATTGGCTGTGGATTTCGATCAGGAAGGAAATCCATATGGAGTGAACCGCAACTCATTTGTTTTATATCTTGGGGTTCTTACTCGCAGCTATTACAGTCCTATCCTAGAATCATGGCATAAAGTTCCTAAGGAGAAGAAAGGCCACATATGGAAGGAACTATGCGTGAGTTATTATTATTTGTAATTCTATTTGTGTAGATTACTAATTTTTAGGATACTAGTTGATAGCAATTCTATTTAATTTGCAGAGCATATTTGATCTGGATTAAAAGCTGCATCGTAAATGTGTGATGCAACATTGTGGGAGGGTCCTAAGGAACTATAGGACCAATCTCACCCGAGATTACATACGCGATGCTGAGAATAGGTTCTTGATTGATTCCAATTCTAGACATTGATCAGTATTTCACTAACTCTACACTAATAATTTTTGTTTGTATTCTCTTTGAAAAATAAATATAGGAAGAAGGAAGCCACACATCAATGGAACTACTTGGACCCCAAAGACTGGGAGGAGTTTGTTACCCAAAGAAAAACAAATGAATTCAAGGTATTAAGCGCCACTCCCAATTTAATTAATATACATTTTTATGTATTCACCTATTCAAGATTAACCTTTAGTGTTACTAACCAAATCAATGTGCTAACTAACTAGGCTATCAGCGATGCTTAACAAGAAAGGCGTGCAATGAATGTGCACGACCACACAATGGGTCCAAGAGGATATGCAGGCGTTCGCCAAAGACTACAGACTGAGTCTACTCAGCCTACTGCTACTTAGGAGACTGCAGAGTCCTCTACTGCTGCTCTCGCACCTCTACCTCGCCATGCTATGTGGATAGCTGGGAGGAAAAACAATATGGGAGAGATACCGAAGCCCGTAACCGCTGAGGCGGCTGCAAAAATGGTAAAAATCAACTCTTAGAGCAATCTATCGATATTGATTATTGTTATATTTACTTACGAATTTTTGTTGATGGTGATTAGTGGGAGCTGCACGAGCAGAGCAAGGAAGGCAAGTTCATCCCTCAGGGCACAAGGGATGAACTGACAGTTGCTCTGGGTAACCCAGAGCATCCTGGACGTGTAAGGGGTGCAGGCGCTGGTGTGGGCATCAAAGTGTTCTTTGGGCCATCCTAGCGTAAACCTGTCCCAAAAGTGGGACTTTCACAAGCTGAGGTAACTTATTCTTATTTTAGAATGTTATTGCGAAAGGGAATTCAATAATCAGAAACTAGTATTTCTTTTATCCATGTATAGGTAGATTCCTTAATTGATAGGAGAGTCGAGGAAGTACTTGATAAAAGACTCCATGAAGCAATTAACAAGTGGCAGGCGTCTCAGACTACCACTCAGACAGTACCTGTGGCGGACCTCTCTTCTCCTACTGCTCGTAGTGAAGATGTTGGGAGTAATCCTATAGACCCACAACCTAGCACGTCCTCTGTAAGTATTTTTATGGCATATATAATAACTAGTCTGTTCAAGATGATGTTTGTGTATATATGCATATAACATTCTTTACATAAATTTGTAGGGGTTGAAGCCATGCCGACTAAAATGTGAAGGATATATCGTTGCAGAGGCATCGACTTACCCACCCCTTAAAGGGTGCATGTTTCATGGGAATCCAGTACCAGATGGCATGGTACGTGTGAGCCCGATACATGTACTCCCTATATGGACGAATCTTGCACTACCTCATGCACACCCAGATGCTGAAACACTTGGTGAGGAAGTAGGCGGAGTGATACTGTGGCCTGAAGCGGATGTCCTCTATACTGATATTGTATGATAAATTTTCATTACTTTAATTTGTTAGTGTGTATATATATATGAGTCATTTGATATGAAATTATATATACAGGTCAAAAAGACGAGACCCGCTACATCTCGGCCTCCACCTCCTCGACTACTAAGTTGGCTTCCAGGGGACCTACACGCCTCGATAGGTCCTAATTGTAGGAGTGTGGCAGTATGGATCGGTGTACATAATCCAAATTGCCCTATAAATGTTACTATTCCGGAGAATGTTGCAGGTAAATCATACGATAACAATCTATTTATATAAGTTTAGCATACATATTAATGCATACGTAATAGAAGTTATAGATACATATTAATGCAGGTCAAACATTCGGAAACAACATATCATATTTTGGAGTTGTTTAGTTATGAATGGATGAACACATCTATGATAGAGCTATGGATATGGTGAGATTAATGCATACGGAAATCTGGTTTATACATCCATATACCTTATTTTATATACAACAATCTAGTTTCTTATATATTAATGCATACGTAATACATGTTTTGCAGCCACTTACACAAGACATGTATATATTTTGGGTTTTCCCATGTGGGATTTTTGGTTCCATCTTTGATTAGTCTTGTAGATATAGACCCGTATTCAGTTACTTCATACTACTGTGATGCTTTTGAATATTTTGGTAAAAATAATAAGACGGTGATAATAGCTCCATTCAATGTCGAGTAAGTTTACTTTGCTTGTAATTTGGACTTAAGCAAATTACATTTTTATTGCGAATATTGAGTTATTAGTTTTCTACTTTCTTACCTGTAGTGCTAAGCATTGGGAGTTATTAGTTATTGTCCCCAAGACATTCACCGTCTATTATCTAGATCCTACAGGGAGTGAGTTGGATGTATTATATGGACATGCAATTAAAATGTCATTATTCTCGTGAGAAATATTTTATATTTTTATATTTGTTAACATCTATTACTGCATTACTATTTAATTATGCAATTTAATATGTTACATTAATATATATAGGGCTTTACAAGAGTACAAAAAAGCTGGAGGAAAGGTCCCCAGGAAAAAAAATATGACACTCATTTGGGAGAATGTGAAAGTAATTTCCTGACTCCAATGTATATATTATTTATGTGAACTGTGCTTATTTGTATTTTTAAATATTTTGTATGTTTCAATTTATAGTGTGCTACACAAGACAACGGTTGGGCATGTGCCTACTATATGATGCGGTTTATGGACCTAATCATCAAACATGTCATATTGGAAATCGATAACATACAACAAGTATTATACATAGTCTCGTTAGATAATATGAAATATATGAATCTTATTATATATTATTATAATTATGTATATACGTCATTTTCTTTGTAGGTCTTTAAAACTAAGGACTTCAACACAAGTGCAAAGCGTTTCGATGTACATGCTCCCTATACGAGAGATGAATTAGATGTTGTAAGAGAAGATTGGGCAAAAGCCCTGCAAAGAGTGGGAATTTTTAAATATAATTTTGTTGACAATGATGAATAAAGAATAACTTTGTTCTCATAATTAATTTTGTGAGAATGTGAACGAATTTTTATGAATTGTCATATGTGTGTGAAAATAATCAATACATGAATGTTTCTACATGTGTCTGAATGTGAAAAGAGATGAAATAAATGGAACTGTGGGTTGCTATTGGTTTCTACATGCGTGTGATGAAAAAATAATATGAATTAAATGTTCTTATACATGAGTGTGAATCACATATATATAATATTGTCCATCATGTTAATTTTGCAGGTTTGTGGCCTGTTGTTGGCTGATATCAATGGATGTCGTAAACCTACAGTTCAGTTCTACTGAACTGCAGGTTCTCATCCTGCGACCAGCCACAGCTGGCCTGCAAACTGATAAGAAAAAAAAATCAAAACATAGGCGTCGGTTATTTGAAGAAAATCGACACCAAAGACATACCGCGAAGGTTTTTCACTTAAAACCGACGTCTATTTCATCATATGTGGCGTCAGTTTCTTTTCTAAAACCGACGCCTATAATCCCTTTGCTGGCGTGTTTTTGGTGGCGGGAAGAGTTTTGGCGTCGGATGTTTAGTAAACAACTGACGCCTATAGTCCCTTTACTGGCACGTTTTCGGTGGTGGGAAGAGTTTGGGCGTTGGTTTTTACTAAACAACCGACGCCTATAGTCCCTTTGCTGGCGCATTTTTGGTGGCGGAAAATGTTGTGGCGTCAGTTGGAAACCGACGCCGAAGGTGTCCCCCTTTAGCGGCGCCCACTTGGGTGTCGCTTTGAAACCGACACTAAAGAGCTTAAATAACCGAAGATAAAAGGCTTTTTTGTAGTAGTGTATGTTTGTCTCAATCATGAGATGGTGACACATAGATTGTATATGTCTAAAGAGTGATGTTACTCGATGACATATGTCTTCAGGTTGAGAACCTAAATGATGAGATCATATTTATGATAAGAGTACATACATTCTTTTATGTCTCTAGTCGGATATTACAGTTGAAGCAACATAAATACATAAGACTAGAGTGTGTGTTGATTGATGACGGAGTTTGATTAGTCATGATATGTGATATCAAGTCAAGCATACAAGTACATGTTAGAGAACAATGTATCAGACAAACCCACCATGAGAGTGATACATGGAGACCACATATTGGTAGTCAGAATCAGCTCTAATAGTGATAGTTGTGATTGTGGTTCTTAGACCTGAAGTCACTACACTCATCACATGTTATTCGATGTACTTAGACATCATCCAACATAACCTTGAATAAGGGTTGTCATAAAGGTGATTGTAAGGTGAATTGTGACACATGGGGATTGAGTGTGAGTGATGTAGATGGGATTTTCCCCTCCTATAAGAGATTGATATCCAGGCCACTTGATAAGTGAGATTGAGAAATGTATGGCCATACTCATGTGATTCAATATGTGATATGTGAACTCACATGCATCTCATATAATGTGATATAGTTCAAGGAACATGGATTGAACATTGAATAAGATGATGATTCCATGCCTCGAGTTCAATCCAGATATCAAAGACAAAGGAACTATACATTCATGGTAACATTGAACATGGATTGTAGGTTGAAGTTGTTCTCCAACTTTCCAAATTACTTGGGTAGCAATGATGTGTTTCTGGATACCTCTCATTGATTTTGATGTCATAAGTTGGTTATGAACATTTGGGACCTATAGGGTCATACACATAGGATGCACTTGGAACAAGAGTTTATTCATGAATGATGTTTAACTTGATTACTAAAAGTGTTTAGGTATTCAATTAAATAAACGAGGTTCAAAATTGACTGATTGGACTCTAAACCGAGTGGTTCAAGTGTTGAACCGATCGATTGAAGTGTCATGTAAATTGGAAACAACATTGGCTGAACAATGGTTGAACCAAGGCATGAACCGAATGGTTTACTAAGTGAACTGACCGATTCATATGATGAACCACCCGGTTCAATGGTCAATTTGATTGGATCAAGGATTAGTGATGACGTCATGTTTTGCATTAGTCGTGCACTGAATACCAATATGATCTTGAACAAGCAACTGCATGAACTGACCGATTCATGCATGAACTGAATTCTTGGGCATGAAAACCAACCAGTTTATTGTCGGAAGTTTCTATAAAATTCATGAATTCCATCCTTTCGATTCCTACACAGACTGAGAACCCTGACCCTAGCCTCTCTTATGGTATTGGGAGCTTCTCATACACAATAATAAGCTTTGACAATTGTTGTCCTCTCCAGTTGTGGTAACCAATAGAGAGCTTGAACAAGTCTTACCCGTTAAAGGGAGGGATAGTAACAGAGAGACAATTGTGGGAGAGTGGATCAGAACTAGTACACTGACATTCGATGGACAACTCTTTCCCATTGTCTCTAGTAGCACAACATGTAGTTCTCGTTGTCTGTGTGGATCACTCTAGAGGCTAGGAGTTTTTCCTACTAGGAGGAATACGTCAACTGCCGTCCATGGTGCCAAACCAGGAGGCCATTGACGATGACTATTCGAGTGTTGCTGAAGAAGAAGCTCGTTGCTACTTGGAGAAGAAGCACGTTATTACATCAAGAGTTGTCGTTGTACTTGCTCGAGGACCAGATATAACTCTTGTTACCCTTCCTTCCTAGATACTTTGTCTTTGACATGATTTTCTAGTCAGAGAATCGGGATTTAAATTTTTATTTCTGCTGCCTTATCTGTCACCCCAATTTCCCAACAGTGGTATCAGAGCCACGTCAATTTACGGTGTATGTGGAGTTGAATTGATGTGATCAAATTTATTTTATTGCATACTATGTGAAATCTAAACTGTTTAATGTGCATATCTGATTAATTACCACATACGATTTTACAAACTAATATATATATATATATATATATAATATGCAATTCACATGTGTCACCCTAAAAGTTAGTTTTGGTGGTGGATGTTAGCATGGTTATGGACAGTAACCCTAGATCTGTGTGTGCATGGTTGTGGTTGTCTATTTCTGTTTATATCTCAATTTGCATATTGAACCTCTCTCCTCCTTTCCAAATGTAAATTTAATACTCTTCTTCCTACTTCCCCTCAAATGTAGCTCGAGGTTTTCCCTTTACAATGTAATATTAAATATGATAGTTTTAATTTATGTTTCATCGTGAGATGGCATTCTGCACCAGACAAACAGATCGGCTCGTGAGATGAATCAATCAACTAGAGGATAGATCAAGGAGGATAGAAGACTAGAGGATGAACTGATCGATTGGTGATCCAACCGATCGGCTAGAGGATTCCAGACATCAGTTGAATGGAGACATGATGATCATTTCAAGAGGCCAACTGAGCGGCCAGGAGGTGAGCTGATCATTCAAGTGTTGAAGCAATCAACCTAGGTTGGTATGAGCACACATCTGTACTAACAATAGGTTTCTACATATGATGTATACCTTAGGTGGTAGTAATTCCTTGTGGTTCCAAGAAACTACATTAGTATGGTCATAACCATCACTTGTGCTTATAATTGCAAGTTTTCATTGTGGTTATAGAATGTATATGCCACATACTATAAATATGTGGTGATTGGATATATATATGTATTTACATAAAATCCATCAAGATAATATTAAGTCTTAGATGCTTTCCATAAGCAACACACATGAAAAGCTTGATCGACTATGTGTGGGCATGCCAAATGTGGTGTGATGTCCATCTCATAGAAGTGTGACGGTAGTTATGTGGGTCTGCCAAGCGGGGTGCATTACTACCGTGTTGTCTTTTGGGTCAATATTAACTGGGTGTCCTTAATGAGATTAAGCACCTATAAGCATACATATGGACTATGGAAAGGAGTTGTGCATACTAAGAATTCCATGAGATGCGATTGGAAAAAGTTTCCTACCTTAATAATTGGTTATGAACGCTGGCATTAGTCGGGTTATAATTTAATTATATTGGGTCTTGGATCACTAGAAGGTTATACAATGCTTCCAAATTGATACATGAGGGTTATCAATTTGAAAAAAATATTGGGAATGAAAGTTAATCACAAGACCTGATTAATATTGATAATATTATCAAATCAAATCAAAATGTTTGACAAAGTTGCAAAATATTTTTTTAGACAAACACAAATATGCTATCATTACGACCGGTCCTTAAGCAGGATAAACTAAACATGATTGACTTCTACATCTAGTTTAGGACTTTGAGAAGTGTTCTCATAAATGAGTGAAAGCTTTATGTCGTTGAAAGACCAGAGCCAGAGGAACCCACTCCAAATACACCTAAGGTTGAAATGAATGCTTACTTGAAGCATGACAATGATGCCATAGACACAAAAGAACTTATGCTAAGCTATATGAACTATGAGTTGCATGAATAGCATGAAAAACAAGGACATTCTTGAGATGGTAGCACATCTTAAAGAATCATGTAAAGCAAGAAATGTATAATGTCCCCAAAGTGTTATATGAGTGCAAACTGATAGAGGGAGATCTAGTAGAGCCCCATGTGCTCAATATGAATGGGCATATGGAGAGATTGGGATTTCTTTTAGGTCAAGATTTGGCCACGAATATGATTCTATAATTGTCTGAATCATATAGCCAATTTATCGAGTGTTATCACTTGAGTAACATGGATAAACTTCCATCTGAGTTTCTTGGCACGTTGGTGTCAAAGCATGAATGAAGAAGAACAAATCTGTGATAGTGATCAGTGGAAGTGAGTCCAAGGGGAAAGGCAAGGCCAAGAAGAGTTCAAAGGCTAAGGCGAAGTCCAAGTCTTCTACACTCAAGATAAGGAGAGGGGTAAGTGCAAAAGGAATCTATCCTTTTCACTTAAATGGTTAAGGAAGAGAAGTGCCACCACTGTCACCAGCCTGGACACTGGAAAAGAGAACCGCCTCTCTTTATAGAGGATATCAAAAAGAAGAAGGAGATAGAGATCTCAACTTCAGGACCTGAGAAGAAGTAAGCTAGAACTGTGTGGAACAAGAGTTGCTGCTACTACAGTTGGAATATGTCATTCATGGGCATGTAATAGAATTAGTGAATTGCTATTATGTACCTGCCATTAATGAAAACATCATGTATCTTGTATGGACAACAATATTTGAATAAATTGATATTTCATTTTACAAGATGAGATCTTATATGGCAATGCCCTATGTCTCACAATCTATACTCGATAGATTTAGAGATAAATGTGTATGACACATATATTAAATGACTTGATGACTCAAACAATAAATACCTATAGCATTGTCATCTAAAGAAGATAAATGAGATAAGCATTTTTAGAATCCATGATGATGGTTATCTTGATTATTGAACCAATTGAGGCATGCATGTGTTATTATTAGCTTGATTATAGCTTCATCAAATAGGACCTCAAATTCATGAGTTGAAAATGATCTAAATATGAAATTTTCATATTTGCAAAATAATGATTGTTGAATCCAATTATATTTTATTTCTTATGTACAAAATCATGGTTGCACCCACATACCAACATAGAAATATGTTGATGTTTGGTTTGTAAGTGTTTTAGGTTAACTGTTGAATCTAGAACAAAGGGAAAGATGAATATGAATAAAGATGGAGCATAAAGTATCATGTAGTATCTACATAGACAATTCTTCTTTCTTTCATTTAGTTTAAGAAGATTAGGTTTACTTTCCTTGCATTAGTTCCCATTATGTAACTCATTCGTAAGATTTCTTTCCTTTTCATTTGTCAAAGCTTATCTTTGATTCCAACTAAAAGAGTTATTATTTTAATATATTCATGAATTTTTTTCTTGGAAATAAGAAAAAATGTGTTTTCTCCCTTATCCTCATATATGTGGGTCATTGGGGTTGGGGTCATTACATGATGCGTATCATGAAATATCACAAGGTTAAGAAGAAGACTAAAAATAGAAAATCAATTGCGATAATTCCTTTGGATAACTAGATGGGTATGTTCAGATGATGGCATCATGCTCATTTATGAATCATCATGGTATAATTCCATAAGGATGGGGATACTAAGGGCATGCTCCTTGATTTTCTAGCAATCTTGAACTTTAATTGTACAAGTGAGTCATTAGGTATTGAGTCTTATTAGCATTTTTTGTCAAGTTATATTGATATTGATAATTAAATATGTTTGGGGTGGTTAGAATGTGGTTAGTCAAGAAAAACTCTAATCTAATACTAGTTACACTATAGAGTTTATTCAAAGGTTTATCGATTCTAATTATCTTAATAAAACAAAAGGATTACATTGGTAAAGGTAAATTTTCATCCTAGTATTATAATAGGCTTAGAAGTAATAATAAGTGTGTTAAATATATGTTAATATTGATTACAAATTAATTTGTTGTGTTTTAGAGTAGTTGTATGGCATATATCTAACAAGACTCGGAATTGGCCTACTTTCTAACATGTCTAAACTCTTGATTAATGTTGAGCATCTTTGCTGAATTTATGGTTGACTGACCTTATGACATTAGCCTAATGCATCATAACAACTTGTTCACAAGCCAGTCGACCTTTGAAGAATTGGATAGGTCAACCAACTTCTCAAGTTTATGGAGGCATGAGAGATCAAATTACATTCAAGAGGTTGATCAAGCTTTGGGATGGAAATTGCACAAGTCTCCTAAGCTTGTGAGAGGACAACTAACCTTTTCAGAAGTTGGGCGACCTCTTTCACTATTCACCAAATTGTTTCTGTATAAAATTTAAAAAGAAGATAGGTCCTAAACATGTAGTAGCTCTGATTTACATCATACTTTATAATGGATCTTGTATCAACCCTATTAGAGGAGAACATTAGGGTTGATGATATTTGATTCTACAAGAGCTTGAGAAAGGCTAGTTCTATGGTATTATGGTGGATTTTGGTGAGTAAACTTAGATTTCACTAAATGTTGATGTAATCTCGACTCATGTACGGGTTATCTAACCCTAAATTAGGAGTTAGGGTGATGGATAATATTTACTTTTCCCTCTTTTACCACAATTTGAGTGTCCCTTAGATTTTTCAAAAGCAATTTGTGAAGATTGTATTGTAATCTTCATTTTTGGTGAATATTTTTGTTGATACCTAATGAAGTTTGACTTGAGAGTGTCTCTCTAGTTGTGAGTGAATTAGTTTCCTTGTTAGAATTATAATTGGAATCAAACTCAACATGGCTTGTTTCACCCCAAATGGAGGTTTTAGTCTAAAATGGCATAGTTCTTGAAGCTTTAATGAATTTATTCATTCTCTTGCATGTGATTAGTAACTGTATTGATACAAATTTGACCTCATTTATACATTTTATTTTCACTAAGACTAAATTTTATGACATTTTGAAAATAAATGTTAATGAAGTTCATCTAGGTTGTGTTGAAGGTATTGAAATAATAGTATGATTATTTATTAAAATAATTAAAATTTAAGAATATGATCTTGAATGATGAAATGGTAATGTATGATTAGTAAAATTTGACTTCATGCTCTTATTGTAGAATTAGGGTTAGCTGTAACTCGATAAAGCTAACTTGTTAAACAGTAAACTATAAAAAGGTATGAAGACCATGGTTTTGTATCCTTATGTACCCTCAAACACATATATTTAGAGTAGTTTAAATTGAATAAGAAACTTACCCTAAATTATATTGATGTTGTGTAGTCTATATCTAGATTAAAAAAAGGATACAGTTAGTTGTGATAGAACTTGTTGTTTAGGTATTAGTAGATGTATATCTTTGAGAGTATAAGGATGCTTGATGCCCATTATAATTGTTCAATATGTTGTTCATACCCTAGTACTTTAGATAAGAACCTTCTAGTAGATAGGCATAGTGCTACGAACTTAGAATGTTTAGGATAACCAAAGGCAAACTACAATTTTTTACAACCCTAAGGTTGACCATGGTTTGTTGTATTCATCTTATGGTGCATGGATAAACCCAAATATATGGAAGGTTTGTTGACACAAGCTGTAACATCCCTGACCTGGGTTATGCCTTAACCCTGGGAGTTTTGCTTAAGCAAGTTAATTATATCCTTAATTTTATCTTGTGAAAAGTAATTAAGGCCCAAGAGAAACCTATGTTTCAATTTTGGTCCCGTTTGAATAATATTGAAGCAATGTTTGCTTATTTTAGACTAAAGTGCAAATTACCCAAGTTGAGGGGTTAACTTGCAAATGTTACATGATTATATGTTCCTAAAGTGTTGAAGCATCATGAGAATGAAGATGATGCAAAGGTATGGCTTGGGAAAAGCCTGAGTACCAAGAAAGAGCTGATAAAGCAATGTTTGTGCATTAAAACCTAGTTTTGGTATAATATGCAATTTACCCAAAACCTAGGGTTCAATATGAAAATTACCACTTCAAAATAGTCCCTAATGTCTCTTGGAATCATGTAGAGAAAAGAAAATGAGAGGGGAATCTCATTTGTATCACTTTGAAGGAGAGAGAATCTTGATATTAAAATAATCAAGATTTAAGCATAATTGGAACCCTAATTCAATTTAATGCAAAAATAATTATATTAATTGGATTGCCCTTCAACCAAAATTGTTTTGGTTGAAAATAAACAATCTTGGACGTCCTTATGCCTTGAAAAGTCAATGGAAATATCTACTTGAGTGGAGAACCCACTCACATTAAGAAAAGAAAAAGAAATATCCACTAACTTATGGATATGAGTATTATGTGATTTAAGGTGCATAATTTCTTTTCCTTTAATTCATTGATAATGGAGAGGAATTCGGAGGTGAGGAAGATATCTTTGCATGCAAGGAATTTAGGGGGGAGAGGTGGCACCAATTTTGGAATTAAAAGATTTTTATAAGGCATTTTCTCTCTCATTGATTTCCTTATAAAAACACCTGTTACAACTCAAATCAAAGGATTTTTCGAATCCACTTCTTCTCTTTGCTTGCAAAACGACCAAGGGAGCTCTGGAGGATCAGGAGGACGACCCCCAACCTGTTGGTAAGCTTCTTGACTTCCTTTCACCTTAATTCCATGGTGGAAATCGAAAATCAATGCATGATTTCTTCTTATCTCGATCCCATCTTCGTTTCTAACCATTCCTTATCACTCAAAGCTTGAGGACGAGCCTTGGGATAGTGAAAGGAGTTGCATCCACCATTTTTTATGTGAGCTTGAAGCTTTGAAGCTCAATTGGAGGCGGGTTTTATAACTTGAACCCTTACTATTGTTATTGCATTCAATTCCTTATCAATTGTTGATCATTTGTTCTTCTTGAAATTTACTTGATCAAATCAATAGAACCACCATGAAAATTACAAAAAAAAATGAAGGATCGTATCTTGATGATGATGACATCATCCTAAGCACACACCTCAAAAATATCCTAGGAAAATGGTTTAAAAAGTTGGAAACCAATCAGTTTCATTGAAATTGGTCAAACGGTTTCAACAAACCGTTAGAAACCAAACACTTTCAAACCGTTTGGAGTGGTTGACCATTTGCAATGGTTGACCGTTTGGAGATCATAGGATGATGTTGATGGTTGATGACCCATTAATTTCAATTGATTAGTTTTAAAGGCTTCATCAGTTGAAGGTTAATCAATTATCAAACCCTAATCGGGTTAAGTGCTGAAATTTCAATTAGTTGATTTAAAACTTTGGGTTGACTAACCCAAACGGTCTCAAGACCATTTGGAGGTTACCCAAATGGTCTCAAGACCGTTTGGAGGTCAAACAAGACCGTTTGTAGGTTTAGGGTTGAGTATGGTTGAGTATTTGAAGGTCCAGAGATAGCAAATTGTAATGCAATCAATAGTTCAATTGGTGATCAATCTAATGATCTAAATCCTAATTGAATTTCACCAAATTTTAATGATGGGATGGGGCAAACGGTCTCAAGACCGTTTGGAGGTCATCCAAACGACCTCAAGACCGTTTGAGGTCAGGTCATATCATAATTTGATGATGATTCATTGATTTCAATTGAATCGGTTCCACAATGTTAATCATTGAAGGTTCCTCGATTTCAAAACCCTAATTGAAGGTTTCTTGATTATAAATCCTAGTTCAATTGGGTTCAAAACCCTAATTTATGGTCTAATTGAAGGATGATTCAATATTTCAATTGATGAATGAATCAAGGATTCAATTGATAGTCGGTTCATTGATTGAAACCTTGAATTGTTTAAGTGTTGAAAGACCTTTTTGGTCCATTCAATTTTGAGAGGGTTTGGACCAAATAGTCTTAAGACCATTTGAGTCCAAACGATCTCAAGACCGTTTGGGTCCAAATGGTCTCAAGACCCTTTGGGTCCAAACGGTCTCAAGACCCTTTGGGTCCAAACGGTCTCAAGACCCTTTGGGTCCCCGTTTGGAGACCCAAGTCCAATCGGTTTGCCTAAACAGTTTCAAACCATTTAGAGAGTAAAGGGTCAAGAACGTTTAGTGATTCAATGTGATCATATCAATTGAAAACTTATTGTGATGAAGGATCAATTGACCCTATAATTGTTACTGATTTATCTCAAAGATAATCACTAGGGTTGTACCTTTAAAGGTACTAAGTAATTGGTAACCCTAGATGAGTTAATCCCTAAAGCTTAAGTAAGCAATATTTTAATACACTATGTCAACCCTAATTGAATAAAGGGTTGGTTGACCCAATTTATCCAAGTTTCACATAGTCAACATCCTAGATAGGATGAGAGAGAGAGGAATCCATACATGTAGGATAATCATGTAATGGATAAGGCTCAAACACTTTCAATATGAATAAACTAAGATTTTAGGGTATGATCTTTGATGAAGTGATCATGAAACCCTAATTAAGAAGATTGATGAACATTAACCCTAATCTAGGGCAATGCTAGGTGTAACCCTAATCTAGGGTAAGGATGTAACCCTAATCTAGGGTAAGGATGTGAAACCCTAATTGAGGGTGATGCCATGTGAAACCCTATGCAATGGATTGATGAGGAGCCCTAATACAGGGTGAAGGTATGTGAAACTCTAATTGAATTTATAATACATAAGCCCTAATCCTGGGCAATATGACAATAAACCATAACCCTACTTTCTAGGTAATGGTATAAGAAAACCCTAATGATGAAATAGAAGGAAATACCGTATAAAGGTGAAATATTTCAAGTGGCTATTTATAGGAAACCTTATAGTAAGCAATGTCCTTATTACTAGATAAGTCCATATCATTAAAGATAGTTGGACAATTCTAATGTGTGACCTATGCACTACATGATAAAGGTGATAGGTTAGTGGTTAAAAGTATTAAGAGGGAAATACCTTAATACCAAATAAGTTGATAAACCCAGGCAAGATAGAAGTGATGAGAGAAGGGATACATCAAGACATGACAGTTATTACATTTAGCATTTCAGGGTAGATATACCTTGATGAACCTCTAATCCAATATTTTTGGATAAGAAACACATGGAGAGTGTTATGTAAACTGTTACAATAAGATGTAATGAGTTTAATGTATTTTGATAAGCGTGGGCTATATACCTTGAGAAAAGGATAAGCCAAACTAATGAGTATGATATAATCATACCATGGAAAGGATGAGAAATGATCTCATACCTTGTATTGATAATCATTAATGATATATGATGAAAGTAAAAAATTTGAGTGAATACTTAAGATGTCAATGGATGCTCCTAGAGGTGTGGAGCAATATATTAGGGTTGGACTAATAATGTGAACATGAAACCCTAACTAATGTGAAATGGGAAATCCTAACCCTAAATTGAGCAATGGAATGAAAAATCCTATTTGATAGTAAACCCTAATCCTAATAAAGGAATGATTGTGTTACTATTGTATCACATGATGTGATAAGTGTTTTTTTATGGTTGTTATCATGTGTATCAACCATACAGGTATCATGATATGATAAGCATAGCCAAATATGATATATGATGATTATTTGATATAGATGTTGATTGGCCTTGTGAGCCATATGAACAAGCTGTTGCCCAGTGAAAGGTGACAAGACACCTTATGGCCTTGTGAGCCATGTGAGATGCTTGTGTAACAAATATCATGTATACCTCAGTCTGAGGACCTAGAGGTAATAAGTTACCTAATAATTGGTAACAATGATTAGTGATGAACTGAGGGTATGAATACCCAAATTTGATAAGTATGATAGTGATGTTGTTGAGAAAGGTGAACTTTCAAGTAATGAAATGAGTGACTGAGATTCCAATGTCTTATAAAGTCTGAGAAGTCATTGATGATAATAGTACATGTTTCTTTTTAGCAATTGTCATAATAATTCATGTTTGAGAACTCGACTGATGCTAAAAGAATATACTAATTTACTTAATTAATCAAGTGAAATCATATCATGTAGAGCCCTGACCATAGATCCATCATTGTTAGTCATTTGGTGATGGTGAAACAGGTTACTCCGCGGCATAACCTGGAGTTCGCATATTTTTTAATATGCGGGGGTTGATGGGCGAACATATCCTTACGTCCTAATGAGGGAATTGATGGAAGGTAAACATTAAACCTCTCAATCCTTCATTATTTGTATTGAGATGGATGTATCATAAATCTCCCGAAGATTTAGGATAGATGCAGTACACATCTCCCAATAATACTTAATGTCGGATCGATGGAGGTAAACATGAAATATCTCGATTGCGAAGAGAGTACAGCCGCCACTGTAACTCTATAGAAAAGTTGCCAGTATACCCTGGAAAGCTATATAGTAGAGACATAAGATGTCCTGCATGTGATCTCGCACTGACCGAGATGTGGGAGGTCTTGGAAGCCGACTCTTCCATTGACCTTGTATGGTACTAATTTCGACTTCACAATGGTCGGTTGGAGTATGAGCGGTATACCTCATCTCCTCAGGGCATAAGTGTGATTGTAAAATGTAATCACCCATATAGCATGTTTGCTTAAGGATTGAATACAGAAATTTACTGACTGATGTTACATTTGTTTTATGAATCTCTAGTTGATAGATGTTATTTATATCTCTTTACATTTGTTGCAAGTAGATGGATGAATTATGACTCTACCATGGGTAGATGCAATGTTCTCCTTAGGAAATGAGATTACTTCACTCTATTCATATAGTGATTTATCTACTGTTAAATATATATAAAATCCTTCTGCTCAATTTTATTCTAATAAACTGCAATAATAATGTTTTGGCAGAGAGTTATATCTCTCGTTGGGGCAATTTATAATTGTCTCACCCTCGTGGGATCCAATGATTTTAGGTGGACGCGGACGAGGGAATAGAATCCCCACAGCAGAGAAAGGACAGCAACAACCAGGACAACAGTGAGATCTCAGGTGGAGATATTGTCTGTCAAGTCATATAGATAGTAGTCCTATGTGTCGTCTCTGTACTCTCAGGTCCTCAAAGTTAGTAGTTAGTGCTTTTAATGAATCGATCTAAGATTTTGGCTTGATGCCTCAAGGTTCTTATGCTGTCTGTAGATAATGTTAATAGGACAGTTGATGTTTGTAATCCTCAAGAAGAGATGGTACAAGTTATGTACTTATGAACCAGGATGTAAATGTTAGACATTGGTTCTTGATGAAAGAGTTTTCATATGTTTGGATCTCTTTGAAAATGGTTTTAATTTTTAGTGATTTTCAGCAATCCGCTGCTAATGTTTGATTCTGCTTAATCAGTAACGATTTGTTCGGCTGTCGCTACAAGTTTGGTATCAGAGTTCTAGGTTCGCCGAGTCTACAGAGACATAGGACTAAGGTAGTAGAGTCTATTCTAAGTGTCTTCCAGTCTATCTGATAGTGACTTCTGCTCATAGGAGAAAGAAGTAAAGCTTGAAGATGGCTGAGTCACATGAAGAATATGCTGCAGAAAGCAGCAATGTTGCACCAGGAAGAGGTGCATGAGATTAGGCAAGAGAGGAACAACTGTCTGAGAACCCTCAAGCTGATCCAACTATGATAAGAAATCCTTCTTTAAGTATCACAGTTGGGCAAATTAGGGCAATTATGATGTATTTAGTGAATCAAGCATTGGCAATACAACCTAGATTACCAGCCCCCAATGATGCAGTTTTGGATTTAGACCGAATTTGTGCTCAACCTCATCATGTTGAATCAATAAATAGTAATGGAAGGAATAGGATACAACTTGAAATCAGGGTCTGTCACAAGTGTAGGAAACTTGGACATATCAGAAGGTATTTCCCAGAGAAGAAAAATAAGGTAATAATTGAGAAAAGGCCTATAAAAACTCAGGAACAGAGGCCTAGTAGTTCCAAAAGGAAGAAGTTTTTGGTACCACCAGTACAACTAGAGCCTAGTGCAGCAAGGCAATGTCTACTTGGAAAGGGTAAAGAACCTTCTAGACTACATCTAAAGCCCAGAATTTGCTACCAATGTAGACAGGTAGGACATCTGGCAAGAGATTGCTCAACCAGAAATGTTATGCTGAATCAACCCCTAAGGCAGAATCAACCTGAGGCAGTGAACTATCCACAAATCATGACAGGTTAGACAAAATAATGTCATTCCAATATGTCATTTCATGATTTCCTGAGTTAAATTGAGATGAACTTTCCTTGATTAGTCCTAAGAGGACTTATATTTTGCATAGTAAACATTATATATGTTTTATATTGTTCTTACCTCTATGAAAGAGGATGAGGTATAGAAGAGATACCTGGATAAAATCCAGGAATGTTAAATCTTATGCTTGTGATAATATGAAAAGTAAGGAATTTGATAGTATATAAAGTGCATACTACTTAATCTCAGTATTTATATACCCTGGCTAGGTATATAACTATTGATGATAAAGTAAGTATGGAAACTCTTAGATTGTTATCTTTTTTATTGCTCTGATCAAGTAGTCATTTTGAGACAATCCAATGAGTATCATGAAATTAGAAATATGGAATGGAAAAATGTGTCATATCCTAAGAATAAGAAAGAGAAATATGAAATAATCCCAGATCAGTATGTGTGTATGAGGAAATAAAAAGTATACTCCTCATAAGATAAGAATGAGAACAAGGGAGGTGATCCATGTTCGATAAAGTTTGTGTATATAATAAAGACCTTTTACCATAATGAGGAAATGGGAAATGTGATGAGATCATAAGATGCTCATGAACATGTTAGATAATAACAAAGAAAGGAATAATGTCATGTGATCATCCTTAAAAATTCATGTTCATAGGGCAAGTAACCTAGGATGAGACAAAGAGTAATGATTCATGAATAGTTGAGAACTCATGAAATAATAAAAAGAATATGATCCATTGCTTTCTTTCCTTTCGGGGACATGGAAATCAAGTAAGTCTTAAGATACTTGTTGTGCGTAAGATAAAAATGTTCATGTGATGGATACATAGAAAAGTATCAGTTTATCTTGGATTTTAGTTCCAAGATAAAGATATGTTCAACAAATAATGTCTCAAGATGAAAGGAAGATAAATATGTGATGTGTTTTCAACACATATGACAGATACCAAGGTAAGAGATTCTGGTATCTGAAAAATACCATATGGTTTATGTCGGCTACCTGGAATGGTCAACTAGGAAATCAGTTTAATTATACATAAAATAATATGAACATCATATGTTAGCGGTTTATGCTTTGCATAAACATAACAATTAAAGACATCCTTAAGATAAGTTCTTAATTGATAAGTAACCTCTCCTTATGATAAGGAAATGTACAACTAATAAGATAGTTAGTACAAGTAACAAGAAAGCTTAGTGTTGTGTCAGTAGTTTAGATGGCACGACTGAGGTATGAAAAGACTTATAATCCCAAGAGGGTGACAGAACATAATTGTGATCATGAAAGCAAAATTCTGAATTAAATAAGGAGAATGGGAGACTCCTCAGAAACAAGAATATGTCACATGAAACTATAAATTAAGAAAAAGTGTTACCTGACACAGAATTAACTCCACAATCATTAATGAAAGCACAATGGAGTATGTGTCATGTGTGTTTGATTCTATAAGAACCTTATGTTGATCAAAGCTCTATAGTGTCTCCATAACAATGAGATGTTATGTAGAGACTTGATGGTATGATGAATGAATAATATCTGTCTCCCTTTATCTGAGATTTTGAGGACGAAATCCTTGTTAAGGGTTTATAATTTTTAACATCCCTGACCTGGATTATGCCTTAACCCTGCGAGTCTTGCTTAAGCAAATTAATTAGATCCTTAATTTTATTTTGTGAATAGTAATTAAGGCCCAAGAGAAACCTATGTTTCAATTTTGGTCCCGTTTGAATAATATTGAAGCAATGTTTGCTTATTTTAGACTAAAGTGCAAATTACCCAAGTTGAGGGGTTAACTTACAAATGTTACATGATTATATGTTCATCAAGTGCTGAAGCATCATGAGAATGAAGATGATGCAAATGTATGGCTTGTGAAAAGCATGAGTACCAAGAAAGAGTTGATAAAGCAATGCTTGTGCATTAAAACCTAGTTTTGGTATAATATGCAATTTACCAAAAACCTAGGGTTCAATATGCAAATTAACACTTCAAAATAGTCCCTAATGTTTCTTGGAATCATTTATAGCAAATAAAATGAGAGGGGCATCTCATTTGTATCACTTTGAAGGAGAGAGAATCTTGACATTAAAATAATCAAGATTTAAGCATAATTGGAACACTAATTCAATTTAATGCAAAAATAATTATATTAATTGGATT
The DNA here is from genome assembly GCA_963693085.1 of Alisma plantago-aquatica. Taxonomy (NCBI): domain Eukaryota; kingdom Viridiplantae; phylum Streptophyta; class Magnoliopsida; order Alismatales; family Alismataceae; genus Alisma; species Alisma plantago-aquatica. The sequence continues at coordinate 392,476,569 of OY856412.1, read as the reverse complement.
GCCCTTCAACCAAAATTGTGTTGGTTGAAAATCAACAAGTGTGGACGTCCTTATTCCTTGCAAAGGCCATGGAAATATCTACGTGAGTGGAGAACCCACTCACATTAAGAAAAGAAAAAGAAATATCCACTAACTTATGGATATTAATATTATATGATTTAAGGTGCTTAATTTCTTTTCCTTTAATTCATGGATAATGGAGAGGAATTCAGAGGTGAGGAAGATATCTTTTCATGCAAGGAATTGAGGGGGGAGAGGTGGCACCAATTTTGGAATTAAAAGATTTTTATAAGGCATTTTCTCTCTCATTGATTTCCTTATAAAAACACCTTTTACAACTCAAATCAAAGGCTTTTTCGAATCCACTTCTTCTCTTTGCTTGCAAAACGACCAAGGGAGCTTTGGAGGATCAGTAGGACGACCCCCAACCTGTTGGTAAGCTTCTTGACTTCCTTTCACCTTAATTCCATGGTGGAAATCGAAAATCAATGCATGATTTCTTCTTATCTCGATCTCATCTTCATTTCTAACCATTCCTTTTCACTCAAAGCTTGATGACGAGCCTTGGGATAGTGAAAGGAGTTTCATCCACCATTTTTGACGTGAGCTTGAAGCTTTGAAGCTCAATTGGATTTGAGTTTTATAACTTGAACCTTTACTATTGTTATTGCATTCAATTCCTTATCAATTGTTGATCATTTATTCTTCTTGAAATTCACTTGATCAAATAAATAGAACCACCATGAAAATTACAGAAAAATATGAAGTATTGTAGCTTGATGATGATGAAATCATCCTAAGCACACACCTTAAAAATATCCTAGGCAAACGGTTTCAAAAGTTGGAAACCAATCAGTTTCATTGAAATTGGTCAAATGGTTTCAACAAACCGTTAGAAACCAAACGGTTTCAAACCGTTTGGAGTGGTTGACCATTTGGATCTCATAGGCTTATGTTGATGGTTGATGACCCATTAAATTCAATTGATTAGTTTCAAAGGGTTCATCAGTTGAAGGTTAATCAATTATCAAACCCTAATCGGGTTAAGTGATGAAATTTCAATTGGTTGATTTAAAACTTTGGGTTGACTGACCCAAACGGTCTCAAGACCATTTGGAGGTTACACAAACGGTCTCAAGACCGTTTGGAGGTCAATCAAGACCGTTTGGAGGTTTAGAGTTGAGTATGGTTGAGTATTTGAAGGTCCAGAGATAGCAAATTGTAATGCAATCAACAATTCAATTGGTGATCAATCTAATGATCTAAATCCTAATTGAATTTCACCAAATTTTAATGATGGGATGGGGAAAATGGTCTCAAGACTGTTTGGAGGTCATCCAAACGACCTCAAGACCGTTTGAGGTCAGGTCATATCATAATTTGATGATGATTCATTGATTTCAATTGAATCAGTTCCAGAATGTTAATCATTCAAGGTTCCTCGATTTCAAACCCTAATTGAAGGTTTCTTGATTATAAATCCTAGTTCAATTGGGTTCAAAACCCTAATTGATGGTCTAATTGAAGGATGATTCAATAGTTCAATTGATGAATGAATCAAGGATTCAATTGATAGTTGGTTCATTGATTGAAACCTTGAATTGTTTAAGTGTTGAAAGACCTTTTTGGTCCATTTGGTTTTGAGAGGGTTTGGACCAAACAGTCTTAAGACCGTTTGAGTCCAAACAATCTCAAGACCGTTTAGGTCCAAACGGTCTCAAGACCCTTTGGGTCCAAACGGTCTCAAACCGTTTAGAGACCCAAGTCCAATCAGTTTCAACACACTTCTTGCCTAAACAGTTTCAAACCATTTAGAGAGTAAAAGGTCAAGAAAGTTTAGTGATTCAATGTGATCATATCAATTGAAAACTTATTGTGATGAAGGATCAATTGACCCTATAATTGTTACTGATTTATCTCAAAGATAATCACTAGGATTGTACCTTTAAAGGTACTAAGTAATTGGTAACCCTAGATGAGTTAATCCCTGAAGCTTAAGTAAGTAATATTTTAATACACTATATCAACCCTAATTGAATAAAGGGTTGGTTGACCCAATTTATCCAAGTTTGACATAGTCAACATCCTAGAGAGGATGAGAGAGAGAGAGGAATCCATACATGTAGGATAATCATGTAATGGATAAGCCTCAAACACTTTCAATATGAATAAACTAAGATTTTAGGGTATGATCTTTGATGAAGTGATCATGAAACCCTAATTAAGAAGATTGATGAACATTAACCCTAATCTAGGGCAATGTTAGGTGTAACCCTAAATCTAGGGTAAGGATGTAACCCTAATCTAGGGTAAGGATGTGAAACCCTAATTGAGGGTGATGTCATGTGAAACCCTAATTGAGGGTGATGCCATGTGAAACCCTATGCAATGGTATGATGAGGGGCCATAATATAGGGAGAAGGTATATGAAACTCTAATTGAAGTTATAATACATAAGCCCTAATCATGGGCAATATGATAATAAACCATAACCCTACTTTCTAGGTAATGGTATAAGAAAACCCTAATGATGAAATAGAAGGAAATACCGTATAAAGGTGAAATATTTCAAGTGGCTATTTATAGGCAACCTTATAGTAAGCAATGTCCTTATCACTAGATAAGTCCATATCATTAAAGATAGTTGGACAATTATAATGTGTGACCTATGCACTACATGATAAAGGTGATGGGTTAGTGGTTAAAAGTATTAAGAGGGAAATACCTTAATACCCAATAAGTTGATAAACCCATGCAAGATAGAAGTGATGAGAGAAAGGATACATCAAGACATAACAGTTATTACATTTATCATTTTAGGGTAGATATACCTTGATGAACCTCTAATCCAATATTTTTGGATAAGAAACACATGGAGAGTGTTATGTAAACTGTTACAATAAGATGTAATGAGTTTGATGTATTTTGATAAGCATGGGCTATATACCTTGAGAAAAGGATAACCCAAACTAATGAGTATGATATAATCATATCATGGAAAGGATGAGAAATGATCTCATACCTTGTATTGATAATCATTAATGATATATGATGAAAGTAATAAGTTTGAGTGAATACTTAAGATGTCAATGGATGCTCCTAGAGGTGTGGAGCAATATATTAGGGTTGGACTAATAATGTGAACATGAAACCCTAACTAATGTGAAATGGGAAATCCTAACCCTAAATTGAGCAATGGAATGGAAAATCCTATTTGATAGTAAACCCTAATCCTAATAAAGGAATGATGGTGTTACTATTGTATCACATGATGTGATAAGTGTTTTTTATGGATTTTATCATGTGTATCAACCATACAAGTATCATGATATGATAAGCATAGCCAAATATGAGCTATGATGATTATTTGATATAGATGTTGTTTGGCCTTGTGAGCCATATGAACAAGCTCTTGCCCAGTGAAAGGTGACAAGACACCTTATGGCCTTGTGAGCCATGTGAGATGCTTGTGTAACAAATATCATGTATACCTCATTCTGAGGACCTAGATGTAATAAGTTACCTAATAATTGGTAACAATGATTAGTGATGAACTGAGGGTATGAATACCTAGATTTGATAAGTATGATAGTGATGTTGTTGAGAAAGGTGAACTTTCAAGTAATGAAATGAGGGACTGAGATTCCAATGTCTTATAAAGACTGAGAAGTCATTGATGATAATAGTACATGTTTCTTTGTAGCAATTGTCATAATAATTCCTGTTTGAGAACTTGACTGATGCTAAAAGAATATACTAATTTACTTAATTAATCAAGAAAAATCATATCATGTAGAGCCCTGACCATAGATCCATCATCGTCAGTAATTTGGTGATGGTGAAACAGGTTACTCCGCGGCATAACCTGGAGTTCACATATTTTTGAATATGTGGGGGTTGATGGGCGAACATATCCTTACGTCCTAATGAGGGAATTGATGGAAGGTAAACATTAAACCTCTCAATCCTTCATAATTTGTACCGGGATGGATGTATCACAAATCTCCTGAAGATTTGGGATAGATGCAGTACACATCTCCCAATAATACTTAATGCTGGATCGATGGAGGTAAACATGAAATCTCTCAATTGCGAAGAGAGTACAGCCGCCACTGTAACGCTATAGCGAAGTTGCCAGTATACCATGGAAAGCTATATAGTAGAGACACAAGATGTCCTGCATGTGATCTCACACTGACCGAAATGTGGGAGGTCTTGGAAGCCGGCTCTTCCATTGACCTTGTATGGTACCGATTTCGACTTCGTAATGGTCGGTTGGAGTATGAGTGATATACCTCATCTCCTCATGGCATAAGTGTGATTGTAAAATGTAATCAGCCATATAGCATGTTTGCTTAAGGATTGAATACGGAAATTTACTGGCTGATGTTACATTTCTTTTATGCATCTCTAGTTGATATATGTTATTTATATCTCTTTACATTCGTTGCAAGTAGATGGATGAATTATGACTCTACCATGGGTAGATGCAATGTTCTCCTTAGGAAAGGAGATTACTTCATTCTGTTCATACAGTGATTTATCTGTTGTAATATATATATAAAATCCTTCTACTCAGTTTTATTCTAATAAACTACAATAATAATATTTTGGCGGAGAGTTATATCTCTCGCTGGGGCAATTTACAATTGTTTCACCCCTGTGGGATCCAATGTTTTTAGGTGGACACGGATGAGGGAATAGAATCCCCACAACAGAGAAAGGACAGCAACAACTGGGACAGTAGTGAGATCTCTGGTGGAGATAATGTCTGTCAAGTCATATAGATAGTAGTCCTATGTGTCGTCTCTGTACTCTCAGGTCCTCAGAGTTAGTAGTTAGTGCTTTTAATGAATCGATCTGAGATTTTGACTTGATGCCTCAAGGTTCTTATGATGTCTATATATAATGTTAATAGGGAAGTTGATGTTTGTAATCTTCGAGAAGAGATGGTACAAGTTATGTACTTATGAACCAAGATGTAAATGTTATACATTGGTTCTTGATGAAAGAGTTTTCCTATGTTTGGATCTCTTTGAAAATTGTTTTAATTTTTAGTGATTTTCAGCAATCCGCTACTATGTTTAATTCCGCTTAATCAGTAACGATTTGTTCGGCTGTCGTTACACAAGCATTGTCTTGCTGACTTATACTCAGTTAGGTACAAGACAAGTATCTTTAGAAAATGTTGTTACGAGATAAAAATTCAAGTAGTGATTTACTTTCGCCGTCCATATTTTCCTAATGTTTAAATATGATCTAAAGGTTGGTGTGTGTATATAGCATGCATGATATTGTGCATGTGATCCGTAGATGATATGGTAAAATTTATATTGATGGTTTCATATAGTTAATCATTAACATTCAATGATATCCCTCACTTTCACCTCCTTCGTTCACTTATACATTAGCTAACGTCTATTGATTGATTATTTTTGGTTCCGAACTAGCTTCTATTTCTAAGTATAAAAAGAGGAAAAGCCTATCTTATCTTGTTTGATGCTAATATATATGTATAGATTTCTAGTGTAGATTGTACCTATACTAGGAGGTCTTGGGTAGAGTATGTGATTTTGGAACAATGTATATGGTGTGACATGCTTTTGATTGTATCTACTACTCCAATTCCACTTTTGATATTCTTTATTTTACTTATTGATGATTATGTGTGGATTCACGTAGCTCTAGAATAATACTACTTCATGAATGATTTCTTTCCTACTAATACAAAAAGGAAAAATATACTGATGTATTAATACCTTTTTAGTGGTTTCACGGTTAGTTGACTCTAGATAATTTTTTTGTGTTTACCTTTAAACTATCACCTAGAGGATTCTTAAAATATAATTTGCAAGGTGGATCACGACACTTAGTGTATTTGATATATTTTAAATATTTTTGTGTTATCCATCCAATGTGAAAAATGCCAATTTCATTACTTTGTCGCCAACAATTTTCAAGTGTTTAGAAATAGGGTGTAACTAGTCTACATGAGCTCAATTATTTTCCTATAAGTAGTAATGCTTATTATTATAGTCATCATGGATTTGATAAAAAAGTGGGTTGTCATTTGCAAAGTTGAAGGATAGGGTTGAATTCAATCACCAATATTAATGCTATTTAACAATTTATTGTTGCATTTCTAGTTTGGTAAACATATGGGTGGATAATGGCTCTCCTTTCCTAAAACCATTTGTGCCTTTGAATAAGAAAAAAAGGTATTATTAAATACTATCAAGAATAAGGGATAATTATGTGAGCTTCAAACTAAGAGATCCTTTGTGGTGGCAAGATAAGCCTCTAATACAATGGAAACTAAAATATGGTGACTTTTTCAATATCTTCTTAGAAATGAGATTTAGCATAATCATTCAGTACCCTTATGTGATAACATCTAAGCATGCATTCATTATTTCTGACAAATAGCCTTCTACTTATTATCCATTATCAAAAGAATGTATTTCATGTGTCTAGTGTAGTAGCAAACAAGAACTCAAAAGTATATGTGATGATTTGTTTAGACAATTTAAGAGAGAAACAAGTCAAAAGCCCTTTCTAAATATTGGACAAGATAGTTTCAGATTGAAATATATATATATATATATATATATATATATATATATATATATATATATATATATATATATATATATAATTTATGTACTTAATGGAATAACGTAAGGCCATTTTTTCTAGGGTTTCAAACAAATCAGAATTGGTAATTTGGAAAATGTCCCACAATGATTTAAAGAAGGAAGAGTAAAAAAGCCAGAAGGATGAGGACATATGGCATTCACTATAATGAACGCAAGGTACTCGCATAAATTTCATCCTACAAGAATTATGTTGCAATATTGAGGGGATGGGTTGATTTGAAAGGGCATTTACACCCAATAAATGATAATATTGGTTATAATACCACTATCTATGACCAAATACATAAAAGAAATAGTTGGTCGTGTGTTTTATTGTGGTCCTAGATCTAGGCATATAAAAAGTTATATTCAACATGTTTATAGAGTTTGAGAATTTATCATAGTTAAAAAGATCTGAAAAAATTGTTGTTTTAACCATTTTTAGTCATGTAGTTTGTTATCATTTTTATTAAATATACATCATTTATTAGAAAATATTCAATTGCAATACCAATATTATATTTTCCAAGAAATAGGTTGTGGGGATTTACTTAGGTTGAATTTCTAATATAAGGGATTGGATCTTGGTCTCCTTTTTGTTTTGTGAAGGATTCTAAACACTTAAGTTCTTAATCTCTTTAGTACACATTGATGTCATTTGTATTTGTAATAAAAGTCCAAAATTCCTTTTTTGAAAAAAAAAATCGGTTTGAAACAAGTGGTCTAAACAACACCCATAAAATAGTGGTACAACATGTTCTTAAAGTTGAATGGTCTAGGTCTTTAAGGAGTGGGGCAAGAACTAAAAGAAGCTAGAGTATGGGAACACAAAGAGAAATGACTGAGATAGGTGACAATCATGCAAGGAAAAAGGTAATGACAATCTATAAAGCACAAAAATCTATCAAGAACCCAAATTGGTTCAATCATTTCTATCAAGTGTAGAGAGAGTTTAAGAGCCACCATTAAATGAGATAATAAGAGTCAATAAATTGATCAAATATATTCATATTATATATGATACATAATAGTTATTAGCACTTACTAGTATACAATATTGTGGTATTAAACTTTCTGATATTATGTTAAGCATCTAACAATGTATGAACATAAACAAATATCTCGTTCACAATATCAAATTTATATTGGCATGATTCATCATAATATATAAGAGTGAGGAACAAGATACAATCAAGGACAATGTGTTCATATTTAATGATGATGATAATAATATATGATTTAATAATCAAACTTAGAGCACTATTTTTTATGTTCAAATCTCCCAATACCAATTTTCCAACCAACTCGATTAGGAGATAGCTCATGCCATGCATACAATGAGTAACAATTGTTGGCTAAAGTGGACATTAGCTTATCCTCTATTTTTATGACGACAAACATTTCATTCTTATGGATCTAACTTGCTACTTAAGTGATTCAAGGTTCAAGGAGATCACACTAAATGGATAGATGAAGTTAACATGCTTAAATGCTTGTATTTACATTATTCGTACAACTTGTAATATCTTGTACAAGTGTATAATGTACAAGTATCTATAAGTATTGTAAAATCAAGCGTTAGATTTTCTCTATCTACCCATAACCCTTATCAGGATCCCCATTAGAGTCTAGAGTCATTGTCCTTCATTAGAAAAATTATTTGATAGGTTTTATAAATATTTGCACACTTGTTTACAGTAACATTTTTGGTCGAGAAACTAGTCGACTGAGACACTCTTGGTTGAATACATTGTCGATAAAGAATCACTTCAGTCGAGGATTAGAGCACTAGAAAAAATATTACACATTTATGCTCTAAATCATTTTTGGTCAAAAATATTGTCGACCGAGACACCTTTGGCCAAAGAATACATGACTGTTAGACCAAGTATTTCAAAGTGGTGACTATCCGTTAGAAAAGTAGTTGAGCATTTAACTCACACTCGATTGAACAAATTCTCAACCGAGACATGGTTGGTCAACAATGTCTTCGTCCGAGCTGGGTTCAGGACTGATTTCTAGAAAGACCAAATTAGTCACTACACCTAACATTAACTCATCTAAAATGACTAATTACCCACTAAGAACCCTCTAGACACTTTCCTAAGGTACTCTAATCACTTGCAACCCACTCCTATAAATAGAAGTGACCTTAGGACTCCAAAGAGACACACACTACACTGGAGCAATCCTTCTAGAGAGAAAACAAGCTAAATTATTCTTGCCACATTCTTCCTTAAGCTCTAAGTTAGTATCCTATAGCTACAATCTCCTAGACACCACCTAGAAAAATCCATCCTAAGTGGTTAGGAGGTCTAACGCTTGATATAGGATCAAAGCATTGTAATACATTGGTGTAATCTACCTTCTTCCAATCTATTTCTCCAAGTTGATGTGATTGTGCCCTTAACTATTCCAAGTATGAGAGGTTGTCTAAGGGAGCTTGCTAAGAGCTACTTCAAGGTGACAAGGCTGCTCTTAGGCGATTGGAGCTACTTCAAGGTGTGAAGGCTTCTCCTAGGCAATTGGATCTGCTTCAAGGTGTGGAGGCTGCTCCAAGGTGTTTGACAATACTTCAAGGAGGTGAAGGTTACGTCAAGGTGGTGGAGGTGGATCACCATCCTCACCTTGGGTTCTCTTCCGCATCCTGATAAAATAGAGGTTGAGGTAAGGTGATTGTATTTTATTATAATTCCTTGAGAGGTAATAATATTGATCACTTACAAATCTCAAATGGAAACAATTGAGTAGTGTACTGACATCCTTTGATTTGTAGGGTGAAACCACTCTAAATTATGAGTCTCTTCATTGTGCACCTATCCTCTTGAATTTTTAGTTTTAAATTAACTATAAAATTATCAAAAGCTCTATTCACCCCCTATAGATCTTTCAATTGGTATCAGAGAAGGTCCTCAAGGAACTCCCATGAGTCTTGAAGCATGGGGGAAAACTTACTTAGCAACCTCAACCTTGAAGGGACGTATGTGAGCTGGCCACAACCATTCGATGGATCCAACTACACCTATTAGAAAAGGCGGATGCAATTTTACTTCCAAGGAATATGCTTGGAGCTATGGAGAATGGTGACTCAGACATATGAGCTTCCAACCACAGAATATGATAAATGGGATCCGGAGACGGTAAATAAGGTTCAACTCAATGCCAAGGTTGTAAATATTTTATATTGTTCAATATCCGTTGGTGAGTTTAATTGCATATCTTCTTATGAAACCACTTATAAAATTTGGCATGCACTTTCAATTACACATGAAGGTACTGTTCAAGTTAAGAACACCAAAATTAATATGCTTAAGCAAAAGCTTAAACAATTTCGTATGATGCCTAATAAATCTATAAGTGAGATGTATGCTAGATTTTCTTCTATCATCAACGGCTTGAATGCTTTGTGAAAATACATTAGTGAAGAGGATCAAGTACCCAAGATACTAAGATCATTGCCTCAAAGTACAAACCTAAGGTGACAGCCATTGAAGAAGCCAATGGACTCACCAAATTGATGATGGAGCAACTCATTGACAACCTTGAGACACATGAGGTCACCCTTGAAGAAGAAGAAAGAGTGGAGGTCGAACTCCAAAAAGGGAGAAGGAAGGACATCACAGTGAAGGCTACAACCAAAGCTCAATCAAAAGTCACCACTCAAGAAAGTGATGAGACAAGTGAAGGAGATGATGAAGAGGATGCACTCATTGTAAATGGTAAGAAATATAGAAGGTATAAATCTAACAAAAATTCTACTACTTCTTCCTCTACTTCTGGTGCTTTGAATGCGACAAGAAGGGATATGTGAAGAATGAGTGTCCTAAAATCAAGAAGGGAAAGAAATCCTATTTCGAGAAGAAGGACAAGGGAGACAAAGCCTACAAAGAGGCTTGGGATGAATCAAGTGATGATAGCGAGAGTGGAGAGGAAGAAGTGGAGTGTCTCACTGAAGACTCAAAAGAGGTAGATATTTTTGAATTATCTAAAACTAATCTAGTTAATAGTCTTGAAAAACGCATACTAAATATGTTGACTGCAAAAGAAAATTGAAAAGGCTCTCTAAAATTAATGATGAGTTGCATTCTAAACTATATGATCTTACTTCTGAAAATGAGAGTCTTAGTTCTGAAAATGATACTTTGAAAGCCTCTATTAATGACTATAATGCCAAGTTTCTTGTTTTAGAAAATAATAACGATCTTATTTCTCAAGAAAAGGTTGAATTGCTTGCTAAGATAAATGACTATCAAATAAAATCTATTCTATGCACACATTCAGATTATCATTTCATTATTAGAGAAAGAGATATTCAGCTTTAGCTCAGGTCAATCTAGATATTACAAAGGAGCTTGCTAAAATTGCTGAGTTACAAAAATATGTTGATAGTTCAAAACATGATGATATCCTTGATAGAATCTTGAAATTCCGGACAGGTTGGAGAAGGGGCCTAGGCTATGTACCCAAAGAAAAATCTTACCAAAATCCTAGAGCTAGAAAAACACAAGCCCCTAGAACCAAGACCATCCATGTGTCCAAAAAGAATATAACACATACCCAAAATGTTGAGAAAAGAAATCAAATTGGTTTGTTTCTTGTTTCCACTGTCAACGTCTTGGACATTATTCATTCTCTTGTGAATACAAGAAGAAAAAGGACATCGTTTGGGTTCCAAGACCCCAAACTTAGATATTTTGAAACACTTTGTTGAGATTTGACCTAAACTTCATTGTGAAATTCATATGTGTGTCTTATCTCAACTAAAATTTGCTTTAAAATGTATATCTTTATGTATTTGATTATTTACTTGTGCCTTTCATGATTAAAATAATTGAAAATGATATATCATGTTCACCCTAGAAATGTTGCATATTTTGGAAATCTACAGAACTGCCTCTCGATCGACTAAGATCTCACCGAGGGGCCTCCCAGTCGAAGTCAAGGTTGACCGAAAATAAGCCTGACAAAATTGTTTTCTTGCAGACTTAAATCATTTACTTGTGATTAACATTGATATGTTAAACATGTAAAATGTTCTTCATTTTGATTTATTTCAAATACTAAAAATGGTATAATCTCTAAGGCACATATATTAATTTTATTAATAAAAAAGGATCACCACATGGGTACCAAAACCTTCATATCTTGCAAGATTGGGTGGTTGATAATGGTTTGCTCCAAGCATATGATCGGAAACAAGGATGTATTTCACACACTTGAAGAAAAGAAGATTGGAACATTCACATTTGGAGATAATGCCAAAGGTAAAATCATTATTGTAACTAAGTGGGTTTTTTTTAAATAAACTTAATGAAGTCGGGGAAGTGGTTAGAAACAAAGCTAGATTAGTTGCTCAATGGCACAATCAACAAGAAGGGATATACTTTGATGAGACACATGCACCAGCACCAAGACTAGAGGCTATTCATATGTTATTAGCTCTATCTGCCCATAGAAACATCAAACTTTTCCAAATGGATGTAAAAAGTGCTTTCTTAAATGGATTAATAGAAGAAGAAGTCTATGTTGCCCATCCACCCAGTTTTGAGATTCCAAACAAGCTTGATCGTGTCTATAAACTCAAGAAAATTCTTTATGATCTAAAATAAGCACCCCAAAATTGGTATGAAAGACTTCAGAACTATCTTTTTGATAAGGGTTTCTCTATTAGAAAGTCGAATTCCACATTATTTTTTCAATTCATATGAATCTGATTTTCTAGTTGTTCAAATATATGTTGATAACATTATCTTTGGTGCTTCAAATGATTCTTTATGTACTCAATTTAGTGATATCATGCAAAAGCAATTTGAAATGAGTCTTATGGGTGAATTGACATTCTTCCTTGGTTTTCAAATAAAACAAATGTCCGCTGGAATTTTTCTAAGACAAGATAAATATACTAAGGAACTCTTAAAATGGTTTAACACGGAAAATTGCAAACATACTACTACTCCTATGGCTACTTCTACTAAAATTGACAAGTATGAAGATGGTGAACCCATTGATGATTCCTTATATAGAGCCATGATTGGTAACTTGCTATACTTGACCGCATCAAGATTGGATATAACGTTTGCCGTTGGACTTTGCACTAGATTTCAATCTAACCTTATGCATTCTCATTTTCAAGTCGTCAAAAGAATTTTGAGATATCTTACTGGCACCATAAATTTTGGACTATGATATCCAAAGAATAAATCATTGGATTTGAAATATTATACCAATACCGAGTATTCCGGTTGTCGTATTAATTGAAAGAACACAAGCAGTGGTTGTCTCTTTCTAGGAAGAGCCTTGATTTTTTGGTTTAGTAAGAAACAAAATATGGTTGCTTTATCTACCACCAAAGCTGAATACATGGCTGCAGGATCATGTTGTGCTCAAGTGCTTTAAATGCAACAAGTCTTGAATGATTATGGTTTTGTGTTTTCTTCTACACCTATTTGTTACGATAATACTAGTGTAATAAATTTGGCTCATAATCTTGTTCTACACAGACGTGTCAAGCACATTGAGATTAGACATCACTTTTTGAGAGATCATATTGCCAAGAATAACATCTCTCTTCATCATGTTGATACTAAGGAACAATTGGCTTATATTTTTACCAAACTGCTACCTTTGGATCAATTTTGATATATTAGATGGAAGTTACTCTTTACTCCACTAGAAGATGTTTACTTTGATATATTTTCTCAAGATTCTTGATTATACTTAGTTTCTAGCGTGCATCTTAAAATGGTGGCTTTCGTTGGACATTTTGTGCTTACTTTGGTTTCTATACTTTAAAACATTGGTATTCAATTAAGGGGAAGTATCCCATTTAGGGGGAGTCATCTTAATTCAAATATTTGACTATCTTTTTGAGATGACAAAGGGGAAGAAATAAAATATAAAGCAAAATATTTTTCATTGAGCTTCACGACTTTACTCTTTTGGCAAAAATAAATTTGATTCTAAATTGCTTTACGAGATGGATATCATGTTCCATATCTCTCTAAGCATACTAGCACACATTTTTATGCCACTCAAGGATTTATTCTTCCCAAGTATGAAACTCATATTTATAATATTTTGCTTATGTTTTAGAAATATTTGCCATCTTCAAAAGGGGGGGAGATTGTTGGCTAAATTGAACATTAGCATATCCTCTATTTTGAAGATGACAAACATTTCATTCTTGTGGATCAAACTCGCTACTTAAGTATTTCAGGGTTCAAGGAGATCACACTAATTGGATAGATGAAGTTAACATGCTTAAATGCTTGTATTTACATGTTCATACAACTTGTAATAACTTATACAAGTGTATAACATACAAGTATTTAGAAGCCATTTAAAATCAAGTGTTAGATTTTCTCTATCCACCCAGAACCCTTAGTTAGGATCCCCCTTATGGTCTAGAGTCATTATCCTTCCTTAGAAAAACATTTGATAGATTTTTCAAATATTTGCACACTTATTTCTAGTAACATTTTAGGTTGAGAAACTAGTCAAACGAGACACTCTCACTCAAAGATATTGTAGATCGAGAATCACTTCAGTTGAGGATTAGAGAACCGAAAGAAATATTACACATCTGTGCTCTAAATCATTTTCAGTAAAAAATATGGTCAATCGAGACACCTTAGGCCTAAGAATACATGACTATTAGACCAAATAGTTCGAACTGGTGACTAGATGTTAGAAAGGTAGTTGAGAATTTAACTCACATTTGGTCGAACAAATTCTCGACCTAGACATGGTCGGTCAACAATCTCTTTGACTAAGCTGGTTTCTGGACTGAATTCTAGAACCGACCACATTAGTCGTTGAACCTAACATGAACTCATCTAAAAGGGATAATTCTCCACTAAGAACCCTCTAGACACTTTCCTAAGGTACCCTAGTCACTTGCAACCCACTCCTATAAATAGAAGTGACCTTGGACACCAAAGACACACAAGATACACTTGAGAAATACTTCCAAAGAGCAAACAAGCTGAATTACTCTTGCCATCTTCTTTCTGGGACTCTAAGCTAGTGTCCTATAGCTACAATCTCCTAACCACTACCTAGCAATGTCCATCATAAGTGATTAGGAGGTATAACTCTTGATATAGGATCAAAGCATTGTACTACATTGGTGCAATCTTCCTTCTTCCAGTCTATTTCTACAAGTTGATGTGATTGTGCTTCTTGACTACTCCAAGTGTGAGAGGTTGTCTGAGGGAGCTTGCTTAGAGCTAATTCAAGGCGAGAAGGCTACTTCTAGGTGATTGGAGATACTTCAAGGCGTGAAGGTTGCTCCTAGGCAATTGAAGCTACTTCAAGGTGTGGAGGCTGCTCCAAGGTGCTTGACGCTACTTCAAGGAGATGAAGGTTGCGTCAAGGTGGTAAAGGTGGATCGTCATCCTCATCTTGAGTTCTCTTCCGTGTCCCGGTAAAGAAGAGGTTGAGGTGAAGTAATTTTATTTTATTGTAATTTCTTCAGATGTAATAAAATTGATCACTTGCAAATCCCAATTGGAAACAATTGGGTAGTGGAATGACATCCTTCAACTCAAAGGGTGGAACCACTCTAAATTGTGAGTCTCTTCCTTGTGTCCCTTTGCTTCTTGCAATTTAACTTTTAAATTAACTTTAAGATTAAAAAAATCTCTATTCACCCCCCCTCTAGATCTTTCAACAATCACATACGAATATTCATGTGTGAGAGTGGTTTTGTATCATACAAAATAACAATGTCTGCTTTATGAGTTTTGAGTAAATAAGGTTCTCCTTATATAAGAGGATGTTCCTCTAACGTTGTAGGAGTTCATTGTCAGTTAAAACCAAAGACAAACTCTAACCAATGAGAAAAAAGTAGAGGGTATATTGTTATTCAAGATGTGTTCTAAGATGATAGTAACCATATGAAGATGCATTTTTCTAAACCAGCTAAGTCTTCATTCTAAACCTTCAAATATCATAAATTAGCATTTTAGAAAGAATTGAAGGCTATACAAAATTTACCATAGAAAACTATGAAAGACAAACATCACTGCAAAGGAGGGTCCCAACCATGGATGCTACAAATATCCTCTACAAAAAGAATTTGCTTAAGAAGGGAGTGTGTTGAAATGATACCTAGGATGCCTGATTGGTGGGAAATCCTAACAATGTACTATTCTCTAAACTATGAACTAAACACAGTGATATATCGATAAGGTATGTATTTGACTTGTATGATATAATTGAAGTAGATGACAAGATTATTTAAAATTTGATCATATGGTGCGTCAACAATAAGAGAAACAAAGGAATGAAGCCACTGACCTTGAGTGGAGTTATGCATAAGTATTTCTTAAGTTTGAGATCCAAGAACAATTAATGGGATTGAGGTGATTATTGTTGTTTTTGCTTTTGTTGTTTTTGTTTTTGTTTTTGTTGTAGTGTAAATGACTGTCAGCAAAGTTCCTTGGTGCTTTGTATGAGTTGTTTAATGTATGACTTTGCCTCAAAGACTTTTTAAGCGAGGATCATATTATTTTAAGGTTCAGTACTTGCACTCTTTCCCACAAAATGGTCCATGTAGGAGGTGAGTTATCTCCATATTAAGGAACATTCTTTATCAGGTTCCAGACAAGAGGGTGGGAATCTTGGTCTATGAAGCCATCAGTTATCATTTTTTGGGTACTTGGAGGTGAATAAAGAAATGCATCATTCTCTAATAAGGAGATCGAATCCATTGGGGATGCTCATACACTTTTAAAAATAAACCACGCCTTGACATAGCTAAGAATATGTGGAGCCTCTCGAGGGATATCACAATAATGATGGATAAGACTTCAAGATCCTAAAGATGTGGAGGAAGGCTAGTGATATCTTTTGAACCATGTTGATTATTTGGTGTGAATGATGCTCCATATCAACATGACCAAAAAAGGATGCAAGTAGGGATAGGTATCCTACTAGATTGGATGAATATCTTTCCCATACAACAATAATCACCCATTTTTGTAGGGGAAAATGTAAAACATTCTAAAATTAATAAAAAATTAGGACTATAGGATGGACACCACTATAGCCATTCATCTTATTGTCGTGCATGCTTTAAGGGAAGCAAGGTTCACTATAAAACCTTAAAGAGTCTAAAACTCTTACCAAATCTATCAAAATGCTCAACTTCCTAATTTCATGGATGTCACGGGAACAAGGTTCATTGAAGAAATATCCACCTTGGTCATGGATAAGGAAGGACTCTTTCCAAGAGAAATGGTATGTTAGAAGAGTCTTTTATGAAAAGTAACTTGAAAATAGTGAAAAGTGAGGCACCCCATGATGAAGGAGTTGTTTTAATCCCCAAATGTTGATAGAGAGACTATTAAGACCTCTTAGGGGTACCATAGGGCATGCCACTAGGGATATGATAGTTCTTTAGGTCACCCACGTGGACAATATGATTTTAAGACCTTTATGTCCCCTGGTTGATACAAGCATTTGAAACCCTATATTTTTTTCATGAGCTTGAAGCATATTTAAGCCAATTAATAGCATGGAGAACACAAGTGAGATTGGAGAAGTAATGAGTCAAGTTAATTTTTAGGTCACATCCACCACCCAAATTAGTAGGAAACTTGTTTTTAGAAAAGATTGCTCTTTGCAAGTCAAGAAATAAAACAAGATTTAAATTTAAGAAAAAAGACAAATGCATGAAACAAAAATATTTTAGAGATGGAGAAGAATGAGAAACCCGGAACAGGATGGGGAGCACAGGGGAGGCCATGGCAAAATCTTTGAACAACTGAATGTAGACACGATGGAGGCACAAGATGTAATCGAGGAAGAATGAAGAGAATCCATGATTGGTACTATAGATTGTGGCAAACAAGAACAAGACCCAGTAGGAGATTCCCAAACGTTTGAAAATAACCTTAAGCTTTGGGGGGAAGAAAGGAAAGGAAGGAAGGGAAAAAGGGACCCCAACACAGTGTCTAATATGGAGGTGGAGCTTGGGAATTCCATTATAGACAGATTCTTAGAACTGCATCTAAATGGCCTAAAGGACAACAACTTGCTAAACAATATGTCCAACCTTGATCCGCACAAGCCAATATTGCACAAGGATATTATGTGTGTGGGAGATGGAACTATCGTTTCCAGGATTCAATGACCCTAATATCCGAATGTCGAAGAATGATATAAAACCAACAATATAGACAGAATTACCAACTTCATGATTGATAGCAACATCTTTGGTGAACTGGTGAAACCCTGGACCTTCTTTGTGGTTGTCAAAGTTATTTCCAGGGAAATAGGGTTCCTAACACTCTCAAGACTGGTTACGATCAATGTGGAGGCCAGTGGAAGCATTTAGACTGATAGACCTATGAGACAATTTTCTTCATAGTTCCTCTAACAAGAGAAGATGATTATCTAAGGGAACTTACTGGAGGACCGTGGCCCTTAATGGGATCATACCTTAGCGTTCAACCTTGGGACTCAACATTCTCCTGGTAGACAACAAACTTTAGGTTCATTGTAGCATGGGTGCATATACCCAAGTTTACCAATATTTCTCTACCAAAGTGAATTCCTGGAGGAAATATGTGATGTGATTGGGACTATGATTAGACTGGATACAAACACTTAAAAAAGGAAAAGATGCAAATTCACAAGGATTGTTGTGAAGCTAGACACCATCAAGCCTCTAATTTTGGATATCATTGTCCAAGAAGAAAGATATAACATGGAATATGAGAATCTCATGAGCATATGAATGTTCTGTGGTAGAATGGGCACACAGATAAAGATTACATAGAGAAAAAAGTGGCCACGGACGTACAAGCAATTACAAGCAAACATGTGGAAGGTACTAAGGTGAACCCAGAGCCATTGGGAGCTTTCATAGAAACTATACATGTGAGGCCATTTCAAAGACATCTAAAACACACAGATAACCTGGACAGAAACAAGACTATTGAGACTCAAAATAGGTTTGGCAGCTTGAATCTGTATGAAGACAATCATGCAAACAACACAAGCCCGGGAAGGGATAAGCCAACAACACCAATGTTTGAGTGGATATAGTGGAAGGTTGAAATTAATAAGAAAAGACCAATTGAATAGAACTCTCATACCAACTTCAGATAATTCCAATCTCAAAAGAATAACCAAGACATACACCAAACAAGCATAACCCAAAGGAACCATGATTGTACACATGGAGCAACACCAATGGAGGGTGAGAACATAGTGGTCATACCTGGTGATGACATAGGTGAGATGAGAGTTCTGCAATTCAAGATGGGGGGCCTTCATTGGCCATGGGCACAATAGGCAGTCCAATAAAAAATCAACTCATATATGGATCTTCGGAGGGGATTCATCTCAGAAATAGGAAGGTCCTAAACTCAAAAGACATGACTAAGAACTAGCCAAGGAAAAAGAATTGAAGAGAAAGAAATCAGGATGGTGAGGGAGAACAACTAGGCAAGGAGGACCTGAGAATAAACGACATGGTTATTGAATGTTAGTTGCAACTTGGAATATATAAGGTATATGTAGGACGGATACCCAAAATATTGTGAGAGATCTCATGCAGTTTTACAAATTTGACATTTGTGCAATTACTGAAACTCAATGTAGTGGATTGCAAGATGACAAGATCATCAAGTCTCTTGGCTTCGAAGCATATTACAGAGTGAAATATGTAGGGTTTGCAGGTGGTATATGGGTTATGTGGAAGAATAAAATTGGGATTGTGGAAATACTAGCAAGTCATAAATAGTCTGTACATTGTATGATTAATAAGAGCATACTCATCACCTTTGTTTATGCAAGTATCAAACAAACTGGTCATTGATTGTTTTGGGAAAATCTAGAGACAATTTCAACTTCATCCTCCCTACCATGTCTAGTTTTGGGTGATTTCAATGTGTTTATCCACAAGGATGAGAAGATAGGGGGTCAACCAATACACCTAGGGAGTTGTAGAGAGTTTGCAGCAGGGTTATCGAGAGTGGGACTTGAAGACATGGGTGCTTCAGGACCAAAAATGACATTTAAAAGAGGATGGCTTCAAGAGAGGCTGGATCGAGCTATCTCTAGCCAAGAATGGGTTGATGCATACCCTACATCTTCTATACAAGTCCTCCCTAGGATAAACTCTGATCACTAACCTCCACTGGTTTCCAAGGGAGGGGGTAAACTGGTAATTAATTATTGACCAAAGTCTAGTGTGGTGTGGAATAGTAGGGCCTCCTTTCCAAGATTCATTCATCTAGACGTGAGAAGAAAAAACAAGATCAAGGAAGGATATGCTTATCACAAAGATAGGTGCCAAGCATAAGACCATACATACTGACTACAATAAATCCTTGGGGGACTATATTGTTGAGATGCAATTGGAGTATAATGAAATCATGTACCAAGAAGTGGAGGAGTGGAGGTAGCGGGCTCATTGTGACTGGATGTGGGCTAGAGATGCAAATACAAGATACTTTCAATCGATTGTTAACTCTAAGAGGCAAATGAACACCATCTCCAAACTAAAGAACAATGTAGGGGACTAGACATAAGATAAGGTTGTGCTCAAACACACAATGTGAGAGTTCTTAAAGAATCTATTTAATGAGGAAAGGGGGATATCATGAGCTATTGATGCCTCAGAATACATCACAAGCTTTCCCAAATTATCAGACCAAGATATGAATCATATGACTCGTACCCCAAGCAACCCAGAGATCTAGTCAGTGTTTATGAAGATGAATCCTATCAAGGCCCCAAGGCCTGACAGGGTGGATGTGAGATTCATGCAAAAAAATTGGGGTCATCTAAGCAGCTCACTTTCACTAATGATAGCTTAGTGTTTTGCAGGTCACCCCCATTTAAGGAATCCTAGCAAACTCCACACTTGTCTTAATACCGAAGACATCGACACCTGAATCATGCAACAACCTTCGCCCCAATTCCTTAAACAATGTTGGCCTCAAACTATTGTCCAAAATAATAGTGGAGCGCATCAAGCCATACATGCCAGATTGGATTTTGTCAATGAGAGCAGTTTTGTGTCAAGAAGACGAATAACATACAATATTATTCTTGTGCAAGAGAAAGTCCACTTCATGAAGGTAAGATTAGACAAGAAAGCAGCTATGTCTATGAAAATGGACCTATCCAAGGCGTACAATAGGATGAGCTGAGAGTTCATCCTAGACACACTGAAGAGGACATTCATCCCACACAACATAGTTATTGTCATCATGAACATCATCACCACTGAAGATAGTGTAGTCGTGTGGGATGGAGAAACTCTACAACCATTCAAGGCGTCCAGAGGGGCTTGCCAAGGTGATCCACTATCCCCATATATTTTTGTACTTTGCTTGGACCATCTAAGTCAGGCAATAGAAGAACAAGAGCACACAGAGAAATGGAAGTCCTTTCAATATACCCATGGAGGAATTGGGATTTCACATGTCTGCTTTGCAGACAATCTAGTTTTGTTTGATAAAGTGATAGAGAATCAAGCCAGGAACATGATATGAAGGTTCTAAAGATATTTGAGAAATCCTCAGGAAAATTTTTGTCAAAGGAAAAATCATCCATCTTCTTCTCCAAGAATGCAACAAGTACAACCCGGAGAACCATAACCAGAATCACTGGAATAAAGAAAATGAACAAATTGGGAAAGAACTTTGGTGTTCCAATTATTCATGAGCGAGACAACAGAGAAATGTACCTAGGGACAATCAACAAGATAGAAGAAAAGATCTCATAATGGGTGAATCGATCACTATCCTTTGTTGGAAGGGTGACAATAATAAAATTGGTCCTTAACTCTACACCGTCTACACAATGCAGACAACACAACTTCCATTATCAATCTTTGATACCATAGATCAAGTTGTTAGGACGTTCTTATGGAAGGGAGCTAGAGGTGTTGGAGGGATCATATTAGTAGCGTGGGAGAAAATCATAGCTAGCATAAAGGACGGCGGCCTCGACATCAAATCAGCTTGTCTACAAAATGAGGTGCTACTACATAAGGTCGGGTGGGATTTCATCTCAAACAGGATAGCAATCTCGAAGGTTGTAATGGATGATAAGTATGTTTACATGACCAACTACAGAGTATCTAACGCATCACGATTGTGGAAGTATCTTGCTAAATCGTAGAGATTGTTGCTAGCGGATAGAGGAAAGGAAATCCTATTTGGTGCCAGCACAAACGTTTGGCGAGAGAGATGGGTGAGCGGGTGGACAACTGCATATCACGACATATATGAATGTTCCAACTGAACTACAAAATCTCATAGTAGAATCTAGGGTTGACTTGGATGGAAACTGGGATGAATAGTTCATCCAGAACTAGTTTGAGGAAGACATTATTAGGCATATCAAATCTATGTCCCCTCCATGCGCACAGGATGGATTGATGAGGCCATTTATCTAAAATATGCCAAAGGAAAGTTCTCAACAAAAAGTATCTACTGTAAGATTCAACGAGAAAATGCTAAAAGAGTCCCAGGTCAATGGAGAACCATATGGAACCTAAAAGTTCCTCATCGAGTAAAGACCACCGTATGGTTAGCTATGCAAGGAGGGTTGATGATGAATTTGAATAGAGATAAGGGGATTCATAGAACAAGACTAATGCCCTTGATGTGGTGTTGAAACAGACACACTGAGGCATGTGTCTGAGAAATATAGAGATACACAAAAGGTTTGGGAGCAAGTCCAACAAGAAGCTAATGAGACGTTAACCATTGCCCAAATTTCACAGCCTGACTGACTACAAATCTACATAGATGAAAGGAACAAACAGAATGACCAATATGGGTTGCAATAAAAGTGTGGAAACTCTGATACTTCTGTTGGAATTTGGTGTTCTAGGGTTTCAAAACAAGCCCTAAGGGGATATTCAAATCAATCAGACACAAGGTGAGCACATTCTTAGCTTCATTCAGACATGAGGATAGCTTGAACTGAAAGCCTGCTTTGGGTGATGAAAGATGGACATTGCCAGAACTGAAATGGATGAAACTCAATGTAGGTGTAGCGATGAGGAAGAAGAAAACACACCATGTCTACTGGATTTGTAGTGAGGAACTGTACAAGTCAATGGCAGTGGGGAGGATATGACAAAGAGACTGAGATGGATACACTTCTGGCTGAACATAAAGCAATTTCAACTAGAATGCGAGAATGCAAGACTAGGTTCGGTAAGATTTTGATTTCATCTAATAATAAAGAAGCTACCAAAATGTTAATAGGAGAAATCAAGATCCCTACGAAGTATAAACCAACCTGCAAGTTTATGCTAAGGAGCTCTTGTGCATTTAACTCAGTGTTATTTAAGTTTCATAGATAGATGTGTAATAAAGTTATAGATGTGGCAGCTAAATGGGCCCCAACCCAAGTTGATAACTCATGTAGGTGGAGACAATGCCCAGACTTCATTTCTGACCTGGTTAGGGATGTTCAGCTTTCACCACAATAATTCTATGTCATCAAATTGGCTTGTATTGGGAGAACATGGTGAATAGATAATCTCCCAGATTCTCTAAAAAATATTTTAGAGAAAGCATAAATATCATCATATCTCTTACGATCATAATAAAATATACATCATCATATATACATAACGCCACTCCTGAGGAAAACTTATATGTAGTATATTGGGAGGAAACATCATCCAAACTCGAAGGAATGGACGTCTAATATATTATTCTCATTTTACCACTTACCATCTTTTGCTAAACAATTCCTCATTTAGCCCATGTTTGGTTTGCAACCCAATCTAGATTATGGCCCATCATTTTGCACCACATCAGCTTAATCTGGTCTGAGTTGGCTAGAAATGTTGTTTGGTTGGATATCTCAGAACGGCCACATTTTGGGGTTCCGTTATCACAAAATATGGACCAACTCGGTCCCGATTCGAGCAGGATTGTAAATCCTAGTTCGGATTATCCTTCTCATCCCTGACTTTCCTCCCTCTCACCTCGAATTTACTCCATATCTGCACAAACCAGCTGCTACAAGCGTAGTTCCTTCACCCCTGCCCAAGGAAGAAAATAGCCAAAAACTAGGAGGTATGGCTGCTAGACTAGTTGTAGAACGAGGTCTACTACTAGTTGTGCAACCAACAATGAAGCTGCGTGGTCTGTCTCAGTGGTGAAATGTGATCCATAGCCTCGACTTTACTCATCAGCTATGTGACCAACAACTATATCACAGGTGGAACAACTGCTACCAAGTGTCAAATGGAAAGGTAGGCCTTTTGTCCATCATTCTAATCTCATTCTCTCCCATCCCTTTAACCATAATTGGGCATGTTTTCAAGGAAGAGGTGAAAGAGAAATCCTATCTTCTGCTTGGGGTCCTCGTGATGCTATAAATTAGGGTCAATGTTAGCAGAGCTACTACTCCTATAGTTGCACATCGTTCTCCACGTCCTTGCAGATGTGGTGGCTTCAGATTCTTCCTTGGGTGAGCTCTCCTTAGTGGTTAGGTAAGGCTGTCTTTTCCACTATATTCATTGTTGTTGCATTATTTCTTATGATTATAGAATCATATTAACATGTATGTATTCTTTTTGCTCTGTTCTTTATCATACTTGACCTAGACGCTTCCTTGTGAATCTAGATATGTTTCTACAATCTCAGGGATTCCCTTCCACCATTTTCCTCAAATTAGTTTCCCGCATAGTGAAACAATTGCAATGTATGTGTACCATACTGTGTGAAATTGTTGTTGATGTAGTTAAATGTGATAAGACAATGATTTTCCGAGACACCGTTTGTTGATTTTGCTATAGAAATTGGTTCGAGACAATGATTTTCTTCCTCTGATTTAAACTTGTTTATTGTTGCTGACATGGAAATCGTATGCCATTTTTAATAGCATATGACAATTAATTTGTTGTCAATATAAGGAAAATGTACTTAGTGCTGATTGCAATCCTTGTATGGAAAACAATGAAATTAATGTGTTGTTCTTTGTAGGATTGGTGCAAAAAGAAAGATTTCAATACAATAACAGAGTAGAGTTACCCTTACTCTTTATATTAGAGGGTAAAATGTTTATTTCTATTTTTAAATATAAAATGGGTGATTCATATGTATATATCTAACCTCCTTTATACACAACATATGGTACCATACAAGATACAAATGTTACGATCCCATTGCTTCAATCTTGTGAAATATAATTTAGATTTTAAAACCCAAAAGTTCTACAATGTATTGTCCATTAAAAATGTTTTCTGAATATGGATCATGTATGGAATTGAATTAAAACATGCCTCATTTAACCAAATTATAGGATTTTAATATAATGTCATTGATTCTCTTTCTCCAAACCTCCACTCTACAAGGAAACAATAATTATACAGAAGTAGCAGTAATACTTGATCATGAATTCATATTTCTCTAGACTCAAACCTCAATTTGTTTAACTTCTTCCATATAATCTATTGATATGGAATACTAGCTAAGAATTATGCTTATAAAATCTTTTCTATCATTGTACCATGCTAAGCTTGTAGATGGTCTGGTTTCTTCACAACCAACCTGGTTCCTCATGAGACATAGCTAATAAAATGTACTTAGGCCGAGTAAGCATTCATTAGTCCATGTGTTTGCGTAAATGCCCCTGGTGATTCTTGGTTTTATTATATGATCAATTTGTCGTACATAATACACATTTAAAGTGCTTATGGAAATCATCTCCCAATCTTCTCAAATGACACCTTGCTTCTTCCTGAATACCCATTATGGAACAACCAATGCATCAATACAATCAGTTGGTATATCCGTCCATACTTGTTAGGGTAGAGGATGGAGCAATCCTGGAGGAAGGACATACCCTGATGTATTTTCTTAGTTGTCCTATCATGAGGATTTATGTAGTTGACTCATGCATATTAAGGATTGAGGTTATAATGATTGTGTTGATTACATATATCTCTACCCTTAAAATAGATGTTAATGAGAAAACATGATCTAGTATACAAATAGTTGTCCAATTGCAATATAAATACATATATGTCTACCCCAATGAAATATTACTCGTGGATATTTATTTGATTGTGTTTCTTGGTAGTTGCTTGAATCAGGTTATGATGTTGAGGTATTTTCTTCCCTTGAAACATTGCTATATTTTTTGTAATCCCCAACTCAAGTCTAAAATTAACGTGAAGTGGATTATAGAACTTATATAAGAGTCTTTTTGTATATTTGTGGAACCTCTTATACCCATATTATCACATATATGTTTATGCATCCAACTATGCAACAATAGAATTGCATATATATACAATGATTGTTTGTTTTTGTATATTAGTTCATTCACCATAACTTTATATGGATTTATATACATATGTATATGAAATATACCATATATATGAAGGGGAAACGTGATAAAACAAAGTGATGTGAACATGTGCCTACTTTACTCACCATAACTTTATATGTATTTATGTACATATGTCTATCAACTCCAATCTGGTATCCTTGTTTATCTTTCTAACTTAATAAAGTTGTGTAGCACCATGTTTACAATTTTCAAAGTAATTTAATATTTACAAGCATGTGTGATGCACATGTTTCTGCCCAAACATTTATACATTCAAACTAAGTCAGTAATGAATGATATAAATAGTAAATTTGGGCAAACACGTACAAATGAGAAAACATGTCAAAGACATAATTGATTTGGAGTCAAATATTCCTATATTAGGTATGTAATTAACAATAAAATACCCCTCTGTCTTTCCATGAAAATAGATGCATTTCCTATATGTATGCATTTCTATTATACATGAGTCTAGGGTAATGCCTGCTGGTGGGGTAGACCCTACACAAAATGTACATAACCATGATATTCATTGAACCAAATAAAAATGAAGAAAATGCACTCTCATATTCATCAAATGGTGCACAACATAATTCTTTGTTCATATTCTTTGTTATCTAGGGAGTAATATGTTTCTTAGACTATCTTTGTAAATCATAGAGATGTATTAGTAGAATTTTCTTCTAAGATATGTCCTTGGTAATGAATTTTGAACATAACAAGGCATTCTATCTACAATATATGAATATTGTTTGCTTATGAAATACTAAATTTGACACTCTGTCTACAAAGTATTGATCACATGAATACTATTGTGCATTATTTTGTGTGAATTGAATAATTTATGGATGAATCATCAATCAAACATGAATATTGTTGTCGATTAAGAAGTATTTAGGCCCCTACTTGAGTCAAATGAATCATTGATCAGAAATAATTAGTTATATGTGGATTATTAGCTGGTTAAGAAGTATTTAGTTTTGTATGTAATTTTGTGTCTGAATTATCATGTTGAGGATTTTATTGGGATTATATTGTTGTGTATAATTTATGTAGACTATAGTTCTATCGATTTGTCCAACCTCCATCTTGCATATTTTTTTGGTGTGACTTGATGGCTAAAGTATGAATTGTTTGCCCCATTTTCTGCAGATCATGGTCTGACTTTGTTGTTCCTGGACTGCATTGTTTACCTATTTATAACCAAATACCTATATATTTATTGTACATACCTACATTTAACATGGTTGGATGGATATAAACTTGATTACATACATGTGTACGCCCCCATGCTCTGTGTGGCCAGTATGCCTTCCGCAGACCCCAATCTTACCCCAACTTTAATTTGCATTAATGTGAATTTTAACTTAATTTGCATCAACACCTACGTTGACAAAGATTTGGTTCAAACACCCTTACTATCGTGTCTATTGCCGCACCATTTCTATGTCTTCCGCAGACCCCAAGCTCAGTATTGTATGGTCGAGGGAGTCTGATGAGGCTCTAGTTGCATCATTGAGAAGGCAGTATGACATATGTAGGTGTATAAATGGGTAGTTTACTAGAGAGGCTTGTAGGGAGACGCTCTGTGATTTGCAAAATAGTGTGGGGAGGCCGGACTGAACATTAGAACAGGAAAATTTGGTGGAAGAATTTGAAAAAGGAGTCTATAAAGTTGAAGAATGTGAACAACAAGAATGGTGTTGGATGGGATGAGACCAGGAACAAGCCCATACTACCTGACACCCCAGAGTGGAGGGAGACACTTCTGGTATGTAGAATAATACACCAACGTAAAATTCATGTATTGCATGCATATTTAAGCTCCTAACTATTGGTGTTTGACAATTAGGAAAATAAGGATCTAGCAAGATTGATTAGCCAGTCCTTTTACCAATATTGTGACATTAAGTTGATGGGGGAGGAACATTACTAGAGGCCACCACTTAATGTCTTCAACAGACAGACACCTATTGTCTGACACCACTTTCGAGGATGATGTTGATGTTGACTTAGATGCATTTGATACTCCTGTCAATGTAGATAGCACTAAAGTTGTAGCAGACGTGGACTATTTTGCAACCTAGAGCGAGGGAGACAACGCCGGAACAGATAACCAATGTTTTGGGGGCAAGGACTCCTTCGAGACACAGGCGCATGAAGCGAGCATCAATGACACCTGAGTGATGTATACTATCTAGTGATATGGTATCTGAATTCACAAAGGTGTATGCAAAGGTGCACGAGTTAGGCACCGGAGTGGCTACCTGAGAAATTGGAAAGGAAGACTTTGCAATGATTTTACAGTATTTCCACGAAACTTTTCTAGATGTCCCTGGCCCTATTTTTACAACTCTTGTGAATGACATAAAGGAGTCAACCAACCGTAATATTACCTCAACGTCCGACATACCCCACACAAAGTTATGATAGGGTTGCAATACCTTTGGGAAAGGTCCCACAATGCTTATGCAATGTCACCCCCTTTTGTGTTGTCTTAACAGGGATTTGCTTTGCAATCTCCCCCCTTTCGTCTTTCAGCACCACATCAAGTATGCCATCCATGCGGCATACTGGTAGTGATGATTTTGCCTCAAGCGGGAATAGCAGAGGCCACACGCCATAGTCAAACTCTTGTATGATACAATTCCAAAAGCTCCTCCCAGTTATGATATCATTTTCAATATCTAGGTCATATGTTTGTTATCACATTTGCTAAGTTTGGGAACATTAGGTACATGTTATTATTTTTGTAGTATTTACTTTCATAGTGAACACTTCACTTTGATTTTCATATCTAGTTTTAAAGTAGTTTTGTTTCTGCACCCTCTTTCATGTTATCTTAGGCTTGTTATCATTTTAATTGTACGCATCATGATTAACAGTGATCATATACACACACCAGACCTAGTTACACAAAATTTGGATATCGTGTATGAGCCATCAAATTGCACTGTTGACGCAATAGCTAACTCAATAGTGAATGCCATCATGGACAATTCCAATGGTGACGACATACGACATCCAATACCTAGGACAGTTAGTATTAGGAGTGGGCACAAAAAGGTTTGAGAAACATAATTGGACATGAACAGAGGGCATACAACATGTATTAAATGCTAATATAAATTGTTTTAGCCCTCGTGGACAAGCTTGAGAGTCGTGGCTTGTTACGAAGTAGTAGAGGTGTCTCATCAGTGGAGATGGTTGGCCATGGCCATATAAATCGTATTTTAGTTGAGGACTACATTCACTATAGTGAGACCATAAGTATAAAGTTCAACAAAGTATTGGACGAGATGTGTGTCTTGTGTCATGAATATGTTATGATGTAAACTACAACCACAACGCTGCAGCATTACATCTTAGAGAGCCCAAGGTTCTATCCTTACTTCAAGCTAATAGCTATCACCAAAAATTGTGATGCATGCCAACAGTTATTTTGTAAATTGGACCCTATACTTTCTTGTTTAGGATGCCAATAGGCAATTGACGTGACACACAAGCCAATTTTGATGAAACGTGATAAGAAAAACCATTACCGAAACAGAAAAGGGTCTGTCTCGCTGAATGTTGTGGCTATAGTAGACCTCTCCATGGAGTTTATGTATGTCCTGACGGGATGGGAGGGTTCTGTAGCAGACCAGAGGATCCTACAATCAGCCACGACCATAGGCGGTTTCATAGTACCCATCGGAAAACATTACCTGGTTGAGTAGGAAACACATACACCCGTTAGTTTCTTGCACCATATTGCAACACATCTTACCATATAGTTGAGTATCGAGGAAACATACATACATACAACAACAAGGAGATGTTCAACCACCGACATACAATTATGTAATATTGTTGAAAGAGCATTTGGTGTGTTGAAGAGGAGGTTTTCTTACCTAAAAAAGGTGATGTATCCCATGCATTCACAGTGTCACCTAATTTTGACTTGTCATGTTCTCCAAAATTTTATATGATTTCAAAATGAAGGTGACATTATGATGGAGGAATTTCTAAAAGACAGTTCATCAACTGGCCTCCCAGACAATGGGATTGACTTGAGCTCCCTCAAGCAAACAACTCAGACCAATGCTTGCGAGGGTGATGTATTGCATGAAAGCATTTCCAATTTAATTTGGAAAACTCGATGACCTTACTTTGTACTTGGTATCATTTTTGTATTATTTCTAAACTCATCCAACATTTGACATGTGTGATAATCTTTTTGAATTCCTCCTTAGATTTTTGTGGTACAATCTTATTTTGCCTCCTAATTAAAAGTTTCACATTATGCCTCATTAGGTTTTCTTACAATGGAGAATAGAATGCCCTTGTGTCCATGTGGCCTGCAATGTAACTTACGAGTCTATATGGATACCACAAATGCGGCTAATGGACAGTTTGAAGACAACAACCCCCACATACCATATTTTACATGTAGTAAGGGTTTTTGTTCAAACCAGATTTGCATGATGTTTCCTATGTATGCGCAGCAAGTGCTACATACGGTGACCACCCTTACTGCAATTAAGGATACACTGGTAACACTACTTATGCTCTCAACGAATGCAAGCACTGGTCTTCTTGTTGCGACTTTGCATGTTCCACAAGAGCAAACATTGATAGGTTAGTAACTAAAATTATGACTCTTAGGAGGAGACACCACTATCTTTGTGAACGAATTCACCTACCGAGATCTCAACAGAGGATTAGGGATGCAATACATCATAGTTGTAATATACTTTATCCTATCGAAATAGACTTCAGTTGTACATTTGAACAGTCATTTGTCCATTCCTAAGTTTTGATTTGCAATCTATAGTGTGAACCCTACATTGTGTTACTAATGCACAATATAATTTTAGATGTGAATGGATGCATCCGAAGTCCAGAGGTGTTTGTGTAGTAATGTTTCCACATTGCAGACTAACACGAAAGATATGGAGTTATATGACTTTAACATTCTTCGTGAAAGGTCGGGAAAAATGTATTACATACATTCTACCAAAAGGTTTGAAAGTAAAACTATAAACAACATGTTACACTACTAAGTAGATTATACATTTGTTGCCATTAACCCGAACTTGGGAATACATTTTGGGGAAAAGACCGGTGCAAATACTTCCACTGGGAAGTCAATCTCCCCTCAAAAACTCAATCTCTTCCGACTGAGATTAAGTTACTGACTGATAAGTGCAAGTTAGTGTGGAGCCAGATAATGAACATGAACAACTTTGTTAAGATCCATTACTACAGTGAAGAACTTCACAACTCCTATAAGTATGAGTTTGAAGCTCTAGAAATCACAGTTAACAGGTTGGAGGAGAGTTGCAGTCTTCTTTTGGACACTCCTTCACCTCCGATGACTTCTTAAGCTTGAATGGAAAAGTTAGATATAGATGAATGATATTTAATTCCTACATTTGGACTCTTGAGTTTGGTTGTTGTTCAATTTACATTATATTGTTGCTGAATTTTCTATTTTAATGTTTGAATTATCATTATCGTGATGTTGGTTAATGTTTATGCGACACAGACTTACACTTGAAATGTATTATACACAGAATTGGTAACATGGTTGGACCAGATAGGAGGTTGTATGTTTCTTGCACATTATGTCTTCATGTTTAAATTGTCATATTATATCCGCATATTTGTGAAATACACTCTTACGATTGAAATGTATTACACACAAAATTGGTAATGGTTGGACAAGGCACGATGTCGTATGGTATATGGTGTAGGGAGACTGATCAGATCCTACTTAATGCAATGAGAAACCAATATGACATGAGGATATGTGTCGATGGAGTATATACTCAAGAGACTTGGAGGGAGACATTGTGTGACTTTCAAAGCATAATAGGGGTACCTTACATATCTTTAAATGAGGTAAAAACTCAATGGAAGAACCTCAGGAGATATTTTATTAGACGAAATCGTTTCATTTTGAGAAATACATTGGCACTCAACCCTCAGGCGTGCAACAGGAAATTTCATGTAACTTTGTGATGACTCATCCTATGTACCCACCAGGAGTTGTAGTACACATGCACAATGTTGAAAACACAAATGATGCAGTTGTAGGAGTAAGTGGTGAAGGAAATGAAGTAGCAAGAATCCCTAGAGAAAAATTACACGTCAACTTTATGGCGCACTTATGATGTTTGTTTTATGCACTTCAAACTGTACTTGTTAGAATGATTATGAACTAGTACTTGTTGAAGTGTATGTCAAATATGTTACCTGTGTATTTAACTTTTTTGTTAATTATTTTCATCGTTTGTGTTAATTATTTTTATCATTTTTAATTATTATCATTATGGGCTCAAACTTGTATTTAACTATTCGGTTAAACATTTTATTGTCTAGATGTCACCCTCCAAGATTGAAAAAAAATGCACGGTCCAAAATGTTATGCAAGTGTTGTGAGGCTTCGCACTCCCATTCCCCATCTTCGCATGAGGAGCCCATGCATATGCGTCTTGGACAACCCACAGATGTAAAACAAAGCAACAATGGGGTTGCTCACCCTGTTTGTCATTTGTCCTTGTTGTTTGATTGGCCAAAAGACAACGTCAAGCAAATAGGCAAGGAAGCGGTGCAAAAAGAGTGTGGGGTCTCATGAGACGAGTACGATGATGCCATAAAGTGGGCCAACTGGGATGGTCCTACCTGAGATTGCATAAACCTTCTCCGCCGCCACAGAAGGATCAATACAACGATTGGTTGACATCTTAGACCGATTGTGGTGTGTTGACTTAGGCATCCACCATGAGTTGTTGTAACGTTCGAAAGAAGTCAAAAGATCCTTCTAGTAGAGATATGCTTGACTTTACCGGTTGATGGATCCAATAAAGATGGTAATATGATGCATTATGCTTCTCTTTGGCCAACCAAATGTAGTCCCATTGCCAAACAAAATCAGACTATATCATGTTACTGTCTTCACTTGATACATCAACTAGTAGTTAAGCTTCTCTTTACCAAAAGGAACATTTGACTTCTTTTGACAAATACACCAACTCATGGAGAATGTCGAGCCTTCTGCATGAACTCACAAGATGTTGTCACTCCAACCTTTTCGTATTTGCCCATTATCTAGTCGACCTATGACTATTTTATTTTTGCATATTTTACATTTCAAATCACCTATGTACATAGTATTTTTATAGAACTAGAACTTTTTGTCAATGTGAATGACAATTATAAATTGGTAATATTGAGTTCTTGTACATGTAGTAATTTAAAAGTGTTTCATTGTTTATTGTCAATCTTACTAATTCTAGGTTGTTGGCATTATTTCTAGTACATCTAGTAGGGCAATGCTTCTATTATTTGTTGCCCGTCTAGTAAATTAATGCTTGTATTGTTTGTTTCTTATCTCATAAAAACAAGTATGTCCTCATGAGTGGCTAGTTGAATTCAATCACAATTTTGTTAGCAAACACATACACTGCTAACATCGGTATCTTTTCAAACTATGCCAATTGCTTCTCGATAAAATGAATCAATTTCAATGGGATGACAAGTCAGATGCAACACTTGGCACAGTCTTAGGATGTCAATACTATTTAGGTTGATGCGTCGACCTTTTCTACGTCAAGCTTAGGGTGATCTCTTTCATGAATTCCACATATTAATGGAGAGGACTAGTATCAATATGTATATGTTTAAGGTGAGGTGGAGAGTACTGAAAATTGTAGTTGTTGTTCTAAGAACCTTTTGGACCAGTCCACGCACATACCCACCAGGCCTACAATGACAACCCGACTAAGCACAAAGCTCTCAACCAAATCCAACAGTTTCTAACGATGGAGTTATTGCACCAAATATTGTTTCTCACGACGAAATTACTACACCGAATGATGTTGTTAGAGGCGTTGGAGGTGAAGAAAAGGAGTTAAAAGTCAAATTAATGACTATCTAAAGTGTTGTATGTTAGATCAGATGAAGGGCTCTAGTGGGGGTGAATAGATCTATAAATACTTCAAACTGAATTCATTAGACCTTCAAATCATATCACAAGATAAGGTTGTTAATATGGAATTTGAGTGCAAATAAACATACATAGAAAGGGAGATAGAAATTGACAAGCACAAGTAACACAAGCTATCTATAGTGGTTCCAAACTTCTAACTAGGAGATATACGTCCACTACCTAGAGAGGTCAACCTCTAGGATTTTTCAACCATCTCTCACTCATTATATTTCGTTATAAGAGTTACAACATATGACCTTCCTTTTCTAGGACAGGGATACCTAACCTTCCCTTTGAGGACAAGGAGCAAATAACCTTACAAAGGACTTACATATCCACGAGCAAGAGTTTTCTACCTTACCAAGGATTTACCTACTCTTGTAACAAGTCTTCTGCCTTCTTCCAAAGACTTATCCACTTTTGCAACTAGTCTTCCGCCTTTAAGGATTTACCAACTCTTGACTTGGATCTTCCACCATTGACTTCACCTTCACCCAAAAATAGCTTTCACCAAGGGACTCTTTCCCTTCTTCTTCTTCACCTCTGTTATCCGAGAGAGAGAATCTTCATCTTCATGGTAGAAAGAGAGATTGTGAGGTGGAGGAAGTGAGAGTCTCACAAGATATACATGTAGGACTAGCTTTCTTACAAATTTCCTACTCACTCTAATAGATGTAGCAAGTGATTAAGCTTAAGAGTGGAAGGAGGCTCTTAGAAGCACTCAACTATAATATAGGGATCTTCATAGTGTTTGGCTAACCATGGGATGAAGCCCAAGGGGTCCTATTTATAGTTGGAGATGCCTCCTAGCCAGTAGAAGCATTTAAGGACGAATTCTAGTTGTTTGGGGTGTTGCAACATATCTATTTTTGAGTTTTGCAACACTCCAATGGCTAGAAACATTTTTTCTGCACATTCTGTATAGTGTGGTTGGTCGAGTTTATTTTTGAAAAACTCGACCGATAGCACTAACCGACAAATCAATTTTGAGTTGTCAATCGAGTTTATCCTGAAGGAAACTCGGTCGATGGCTTAAAATTAATTTTCCTGTGCATGGGTGTCGGTCGAGTTTGTCCTGGGAAAACTCAGTCGACCCTGTCAATTCTCAAAATCGATCAAGGGTGTCAGTCGAGTTCAACAAGGATGAAACTTGACCGATAAAAGTCCATCAAAATTTTAAAAATTGTCATTAGAGTGCTTAAATATTTGTTTTAAGTATTCCTAATTTTTTCTAAGCTTAATTACAAGTCATACAATCGTTATAAGTGATTTACAACATGATTCTAAATGATTTGAGGCTTATTCCACAAAAGTGCACTTGCATTGATTTCGACTTCTCTTTCCCCAAGTTAGGATCCACAAGTTAGGCCATTTGGAGTGTGTCTATTCCTAATCCGAAGTCACTCAAGTAGAAGCATTAGACACACATAAGTGGAATGGTTAGCCATCATCAAAACAAGGGTTTAGTCAATTAGACTTTGAGAGTCAATTAAAGTTTGAGTCAACATTCTCCCCATTTTTGAAGATGACAAATCATTCCATAAATGTATTGAAAGAATTTAAATAGAATCATGCCTTTGAAGAAAATCTAAGGGTTTCCATGAAATTGAGTTCATATGCTCCCCCTCAATTGATGCTAATGGAGTTCTTATACTCCCCCTCAATTGATGCTAATTAACCTACATGGTTAGCTTTTATAACATTTATAGAAACTATGCCTTCTACTCATATGTGTCTTCTACATATATGTGTTCTCTCCTTTACATAAGACATGTCTTCTCTCCCTTTGTCATTTCAAAAAGTAAGGGGGCTGAAGAGCTAAAGCACGACTTGTTAGGAAAAGGGGCTGTAGAAGAGCAAAAACTAGGGTCTTGTACAAGCAATGCAGATAAAGCAAATTAAGACGTGCATTAGAACAACCTTGGATGCAGTTCTAGCAAATAATCAAGGAAAAATAACAAAGGGTCCTTGAAATTATGACATAATGTGCTGGAAAAAACTAATAAAGCACGAATTTGACCCTCAAGATGAACGAATTCACAAAAAAATGCCAGGGCTTGTGATTAAAGCCATGAGTCTTGCTTAGAAGGTCATTTCTGCATTAAAAATACTAGTCTTGCACCATAATCTGACACTGGAGCAGAAAATTCAAAAATTGTATAAATTCTTCAGATGCTCCAATTTTTACATATAATGTAGTTCTATTTATTGCACATTGCAAGACTTGCAAGAAACTCAAGATAGTAAATATGTTAGTCAAGGAACAAACTTGAGTATGTATGAAACAGGATACAAGCATAGCATATAATTGAATACCAATTGATGTCTTAGATATCTAAAGATGAACAAGGCTAGAACTACATGTATATGGGCTACTAGTAGATGATATCACAAGTTAGAGCTACTAGTAGGATCTAGATCATAGAAAAAGATAAAGAAGTTAAAGAACAAGCTATGATTACATGTAGAGAAATATCCAAATAAAGAGATATGCAATTTCAGAAGCATGCAATGATATTACTCACTAGTAAAAATGCATCATTATTAAAAGATAATTTCCACTAAAAAACTCAAGGTTGCTTCAAAAGATATAATATTAGATAGATGTAGTAAGTTAGAGCACAATGGAAGCAATTAAAATCACAACCTAGAGATTAAAAGAGATCATCGTCAAAATAAGCATTACAACTCAAGGTAGGTAATAGCAAGACATATCAATTTATAGCAATTAGAAATAAAGAGTTCTAAGTAAGATAGGTAGGCTAAAGCATGGTAGTATGCATATAAAAAAAGTACCAAGGGAATGCCAGAAAATAAGGCTATTGGTTGAGAAAGTCTAATTGAGAGGGAAATTCTCATCCAAAGAGCCATATGTGTATTTTGTGCACAGTGTTGTCGGTCGAGTTTCTAGGTTGAATTTTTTGGCCGACAATAGTTGTTGGCAACACCCATTGGTGCTTGTCAGTCGAGTTTCTTTCAGGACAAACTCGGTCGACAATAGTTGTTGTCAAAAAGAACATATATTTCAAAAAGTCATATCTAGAGGTATGATAAAAATATAAATCATGTCCTAACATGTGTAAGCAAGTTAGTAATACACTATGAAAGCATCATGAATAGTTTTTGAGCGAGAAAGTGACGAGAATCACAATATACCAACGTTGACTCAAAAACCATAAGTATAGTACATACTAACTTGACAAAAAGCACACAATGATTGGATATGAGCAAGAATAACACTGCCTTTGATCTTATCAATTCTTTTTCACTTGTTGTCACCCCCATAGACATCTCACTTTTCTTCTTTTATGTGGATTGAGAGACCAATTTCCAAATCAATAGCTCAAGTCAATCTATTAGCAAGTGACCTACAAGAAGAAAGATGAAATGCCCAATCATATTTTTGGATCTGGAGGGGTTAGCTTAGCAACCCAAGTCATGTTACTCTCAGGAGTTTTCCTAAAAGGGAAATATGTAGAATAATGACCAATTTCATCACAATGATTACATGATCTCATAGCCTTGGAACTAGAAGATTCTTCATTGAAAGATATATACTAATTTTAGATTTTATTTTCTTGCAAAACAAAGTATTTGTCCTCTTTTTCAGTTTTAAGAACATTAATGTCAAGCATGAGAGAATTCACGGTTTTAGTATGCTCTTCATTAGAACTCGACATAAGAGGTTGAGCTTCTATAAATCTAATCTTATCAAGCAAGTTAGCATTTTCAAATTTAAGAGGGTCTACTTGACTAAGATAAGCATTGTTTCCATCTTGCAAGAAAATATTAGCACACTCACAACAATTTTTTTTCCATGCAAGTTATCAATAATTCTAGCATGTTTTTTCTTTTTCTTTCTAGTAGACTTAAGAGAGGCATGAGTAGCATGGATAATTGCAACTAAAGATTCTTTATCAAAAGAGTTTAGATTGACCTCATTTGAGTCTTCATTTGAACTTGCCATGAGAGAAAAGTGGCATTCTCCATCTTCACTAGAGCTTGAGCTAGATCCTTCACTAGAGCTTGAGTTGGAGAACTCACTAGAGCTTGTGTGTCATTTCTCCTTCTTCTTGTGCTTCTCTTCCCTTCTCTTGTGATGATGGGTCTTTTGTCTTGTGGAAAATCTTTCTTAAAGTGACCCTTCTTTTCACATTTGAAGCAGTGGGTGGAGGAGGACTTGCCCTTATAGAATTTACCCCTGGAGTACATGGCACTTCTTCAACATGAGAGGATGGAGAAGCTTGACCAATGATAGCTTCAGTTTGGGCTTTGATTTCATCCTTCTTCATTCTCTTGAGCTCTTTTTCTTCTTCTCTATCTTCTTCCTCTTGCTTATCAAGTGTAACTTCATGGGCTTATAGATCTCCTATGAGCTCCTTAATAAGAATTTCACCAAGGCTCTTGCTTTCTTCAATGGAGACCACCTTGGATTGCCACCTCTTGGGAAGAGATCTAAGGATCTTCGAGTTGATTTCTCCTCTAGCCATCAGATGACCTAGGATGGAAAGATCATTTACAATGATGTTGAGTCTTGAGTACATATATGTCATCCTTTCCTCCTTTCCCATCTTGAAGTTTTCAAGAAGTCCTTTGAGCATGTAGAGTTTGCTTTCATTCACTTGCTTTGTCCGCTCATAAGTGACATATAGCTTTCTCCATATCTCATAGTTCGTTACACATGAAGAAATCTGGTTGAACTCAGAGGGAGAAATGGAGGTATAGAGAATGTTGATGGCTCTATCATTTAAGGTTGCTTTCTTCAAAGTAGCTTCATTTCATTCTTCTATCACTGTCTCCGGTAGCTTGTATGGAATGTCCACCATTCTCAATAGCTCAATACTTGATCCTTGGATGTAAAATTGCAACATTCTCTTTCAATAGGGGAAGTTGCTCTCGTCAAATATTGAAATGTTGATGAGGTATTTTCCACCTTGATAATCGCATATCTTCTCCTACTTGTGAAATAATTGTTTGGAAAAGACATGCTCTGATATCAAATGTTGGATCGAATGATGGGATCTAGGGGATGAATAGAGCTATAAACACTTTAAACTAAATTCATTAGACCTTCAAATTATATCACAAGATAAGGTTGCTAATATAGAATTTGAATGCAACTAAACATACATAGAAAGGAAGAGAGAGAAATTGAATAAGAACAAGTAACACAAGCTATATATAGTGGTTCCAAACTCCAAACTATGAGATGTACGTCCATTGCCAAGAGAGGTCAACCTCTAGGATTTTTCAATCATATCTCACTCCTTATCCATTATAAGAGTTACAACATATGACATTCCTTTTCCAAGACAAGGATACATAGTCTTCCCTTTGAGGACAAGGGAGCGAATAACCTTACAAAAGACTAACCTATCTATGACTAAGAGTTTTCTACCTTATCAAAGACTTACCTACTCTTGCAATAAATCTTTTACCTTCATCTATGGACTTGTCCACTTTTGCAATGAACATTCTGCCCTCAAGGATTTACCCATTCTTGACTTTGATCCTCTTCCTTTGACTTCACTTTAGCCAAGGAGAAGCTTTCACCAAGGGACTCCTTCCCTTCTTCTTTACCTTTCTAAGCAAAGAGAGAGAACCTTCATCTTCATGGTAGAAAGAGAGATTGGGAGGTGGAGGAAGTGAGAGTCTCACAAGATATACATGTAGGACTAGCTCTCTTACAAATCTCCTACTCGCTATAATGGATGTAGCAAGTGATTAAGCTTAAGAGTGGAAGGAGGCTCTTGGAGACACTCAACTATAATATAGAGACCTTCATAGTGTTTGGCTAACCATGGGATGAACTCCAAGGGATCATATTTATAGTTGGGGATGCCTTTTAGACACTAGAAGTATTTAGGGATGAATTATAGTCGTTTGCAGTGTTGCAACAGATCTATTTTTGAGTTTTACAACACTCCGACTACTACAAATATTTGTTCTACACATTCTGTACAGTGTGGTCGGTCGAGTTTACTTTTGAGAAACTCGACTGATGGCACTATGTGACAAATCAATTTGAGTTGTCGGTCAAGTTTATCCTGGATGAAACTCGATCGACGGCTTAAAATTGATTCTCATGTGCAGGGGTGTCGTTTGAGTTTGTCTTGGAGAAACTCAACCGAACCTGGCAATTCTCAAATTTTATCAAGGGTGTAGGACAAGTTTATCAAGGATGAAATGCGACCGAAAAGAGTCCTTGTAATGAATTTTAAAATTGTCATTAGAGTACTAAAATATTTGTTTTAAGTGCTCCTACTTTTCTCTAAGCTTAATTACAAGTCATAGAATCATTACAAGTGATTTACAATATAAATCTTAATGATTTGAGGCATATTCCACAAAAGTCCACTTGCATTGAGTTTAACTTATCTTTCTCCAAGTTAGGATGGGCAAGTTAGGGCATTTGGAGTGTGTTTATACCTAATCTTAAATCGCTCAAGTAGAAGCATTAGGCACAAATAAATGGACTGATTAGTCATCATCAAAACAAGAATTTAGTCTGTTAGACTTTGAGAGTCAATTATACTTTGAGTCAACAATCTAATTAACCTTATACAACTTGATTTCATAGTTGGCAATCTCTAATGTTAGATCTGAAGTGATGTAATAAGTTAAAGTCAAATTAATGACTATCTAAGTGATTTAATTAACCTTATGTAAATTAATTTAGTAGTTTGTAATATTACATACTGGTATTATAGAAGTATTTCATATCACATAGTTGGTTTCACTTATAAATGAACATGTATTTAGCTTGCATTGTTTGGTTATTATACACATGTTTTGTCTATCCATTTAGTCATTATTTATTCAAAAAGATACATAGCTAAATATAGACTGAACAACACATATCTTATGGTTTATGTCAAAATGTGGGTAAAATATACGCATCGGCTAAAATAATCGTATTCAAAATTCTATTTATCATAGTAAAATATTTTTTGTGTATGCATTTTTTCTATTGCACAGAAATCTAATATCGATCAAATTCGGATCATACATTATAGTACTCATATTTGTGTTAATTTCAAACATATTAGAGCCAGATCAAATTATGTAGAGGTTGCCAAACAAAATCAGACTATATATCTTGATCAGATCCTAATTAGACTGTCAAATAGAATCAAACTGAATCCTAACCAGACGACCAAAACCATATTGGGTTGTCAAACAAAATCAGACATGACTAATCTAGATCTCCTGACTAACCCCAACTAACCCATCTCTGACTATAGAATATCAATCCTAAACCAAAACGCAGTATAGATTTATAAATGGAACTATAAGATCTAGACATCTAACTCTTTTTCTAGAACATTAGTCCTACTCCTGATGAAATAAAGTTGCATTTACATATAAAGAAAACAAATTATATTAAGAATACATAACCATTACAGTTCAGCAAATGTGTGTGCATTTTTCTCATTATTGTGCCATATTCATCGAACCATCTACCAATATTCCTATAAAAGATGTAATCTACGTTGATTGACGTCGCTCCTAGAATTTGCATGCCATTTATCTGGAATAGATCTACCAAAACATAATTAAACCCCATCCAAATCCAGATTTGTTTAAGTGAGTTAGTGTCTGAAGGTTTTCTTCCTGATCCCAATTTGACCCAAACTCAAAATTATTTTAAGATTGGGTCCTGGCTGACTTTAGACCCTATTTACTCAATTGACCCAAAATTCAAATTATATATTCCAACAAGAACACCCAATGACATTGAATTATTTATACGGCCATACAATTCTAAAGCTTTTAATCAATTTGTATTAGTTTTAGAGTAATTGTTTTTGTTATATTAATTTATATTTTTATATGATATATTATGATAATATGTTAGTGAATTTGTGTTTAAACCTCTTGTACAATGTGTTATTAATCTATATACGTGTTTCAATCATATTTTAAGTTTGTCTCATTGAAATCTAATGATTACATATGATTAGTTTTACAAATATTAGACTAGTAATGTCTTTTTTTAATTATTCTCTTGGCTTGTGGATTTAGAAGTCAGACCTAACAGACCTGAAAATAGTTACATGTTGGATCAAGGTTAAGAGTTTCAATCCAAAAATTCATATTTTGCATTTTTATAGTCTAGTCAAAAAGTGTTGACTTAAAACTTAAATGCAAACTAGCCCACTGTGTGACATAAATGCCCCCTAGGTGTACGAGTAGTCGAGGGGTGAGGGTTTACACTATTGGGATAGGGTCGTCAAAGTGGCTTTTTCTCGAGAGTGCTCCCACATCATCTAAAAAACCCAATCAACCCAAATCCAACTATCACCCCCAATTTCAAATATTTATTTGTATTTGAAAGTATCACAAATGTCGTTCACTTGTAGAGACACCTCCTTTCAGTAATGTACTTATGTTCCAAAAAAAGTAACAATATTGTAGGTAGTGATATGCTTACAGTGAACTCAAGTAGAACCCAAAGAATATATCTGTGCTAGTGTCTAGAATATAACTATAGGACAAGAGGGATTAGAGATGTAAATGGATAGGATATTACATGTTTACCCACTACCCATGGGGTAATCATATTTTTTACCCACCACACCTTCACTTATTATCAACTTTACCTGCATCTAATGAGGGCAGGGTAAAGGCAGAAACTCTACCCTGCCCACTTTACCTTTTGGTATAAAATTGATTTAGTGATTTTGGTTCATAATATATTTTAATGCCTAATAAATCCCCAAAAACCTGACCACTACTTTCTTAATTTATACTATTATTTCATTCCAAAAATTTTATTAAACAATTGATAGCATGGCACACTTTATGTGATCATATATTATAGAGAGAAAAAACATTCCTCAATAAGAAACAGTATATTAAAAATGGTAGAGCCTCATTTGTAATACTAAATTTTGGGTTAAATATCAATGTATTTGGTGTATCACCAGATACATAACTATTACCATCTAAAATTCATTTTAAGAATGTCATCTTTCATGTAGGAATTATCATATCAACTTATTCTTGAAAATAGCGTGTACATGTCTTCGTGTTGCTTTACTTGCTTCGCCCTTTACCCCACATACTCATTTACTCTATGGGTAAAGATGTCAGTCTAAGGGTAGGGTAGATATTTTCATGAAAAGGGTAATTATCCTCCCATTATCTGCAAATTTGATGAGAGTAAGGAAGAGTAAGCCTTTACTTTACCCTACCGTACCCATTTTGCAGCCCTAAGAGGAATAGATTTCCATTTGGCTCTATAAAGAACTTCCATCTAAATGTTACCAAACAACAAGTGTGAGCATTTAAATTCCATCTAAACATAAATAAGGAAACTAAAAGATTTAGTCATTGAAGCTAATTTACTTTTTGATAGCTTCTCACCTACCAACGTCTTTGAAATGACGGTCCATCACCCTTCATCTTAGAGCACCCACCAGTAGCACAAGGGATGCAATATATTCATGACTGAGGAATATAGCTTAGCTTCATAAATTTTAGATTTTATCACTTAATACAAATTAACAATTTGGTGAGTGCAACACAATATTAACAATAACAAAGATGAAAAAAGTGGCAATAAAAATAGAGGAAGGAAAACAGATTATGATAAACAGGAAATATGAACATAAGTATCTGGAGTAGCAATGATAATTTATGATGAGATAGGAGCAACGGTTTGATAAGAGAAAGCACTCGGGCAGTTTTATTTACGACATACGTAAAAACATGCCAAACCACTTATCCAAACAAATGATAGCAAGATAGAAATGACACAATCAAAAAAACATAAGTGGCATTTTAATCAATTAAGAGAAATGGTGTAGGCATTAACATTAATAGGAATTATAGAAAAATATATAACATGATGTTATCTATAACCATTTTCCAAAAAAAAATTACTATTCCTTTTGTCACAGCGGAAAATGATTACTAAATTATATCTATTTATTTATATATGTTGAAATTGGATCATAATGATGCAGGCAGATATAAAAAGACAAATAGCTTAGGGGAGAAAATTGTGGAGCGATAAAGATACCAATAGGCAAGAGTGAATGTGGCATAAAGGTTTAGGATAAGAAGGATAAGATGTTGTGGACTATATTGCTTTAGGAAATATAAATAAAAGCAGAATTTTGACAAAGAACCATTCTATAAATATTGGATCATGAATACT
Organism: Alisma plantago-aquatica; assembly: GCA_963693085.1. Classification (NCBI taxonomy): domain Eukaryota; kingdom Viridiplantae; phylum Streptophyta; class Magnoliopsida; order Alismatales; family Alismataceae; genus Alisma; species Alisma plantago-aquatica. Next base: position 392,432,468 of record OY856412.1, on the reverse strand, counting down.
TTGGTTTCTTATAGCAAAAAGATGATAATATTGTCATGGTGATAGGGTGGTTTTGATCATAAAAAAGTTGAGAGGAAATGTAGCAGAACGTATATGTAAAAAATAAATTTATCAACATTTTTGAATTGTAATGAAGGACAGTAAAAAATGTTTGAAAACAGTTTTATAAGAAGAAACCAGATTTAACAAATAGATTTATAACTTATAACGGATTTAATAAATATTTGTGTGTAGCCTGCCACAAATGTCAAACAATAAATGAGGCAATAATAACGAATACCATATTGGTTTTAGATTGTCATCTAGCAAAGTGGAAATAGAAAATCTCGGCGTGTAATACTAACTAGGCCTAACATAAGATAGTTGGTTTCATGCACCTCCTGAAAAATTGTTTAACAGATAGAATAAACAAGAAAAATGGACTACCAAAAACATGATTCATAATATGCACTTAATTTAAAAAAGAGCATTCACCACTAGATTATCGTAAGGGTACAAGGAATCATAGTCCATAGTGACCATACAGTAGACCTCCATTCTCCAGTAGGTCGTAGAGTTGTGCACGGATTTACATCCGCAGAGATGCATATACAGAGTAGGCCGCCAATGGAGAAACATAGGGGGAATAAGAGTGCAAGAGAGGGATATGGAAAGAAAAGATGGAGTGGCATGAAACCATTTAACAATAGAAAGTATTGCAACCGCTTAAGCTATTAGAAGAATAAAAAATGAAGAGTTCAAAATGTAAGAAGAGAGAGAGTTAATGATTCTTCAATTTCCCCTCATTTTTGTTGTGTAACAAAACAAAACGAAAAAACATGAAAAGAGAAAGAGTCAATGAGAACAAGTCGGACTCTAAAAGAGTGAGAGAATGAGAGAATTATTTGAGACTAGTTATGGATAGGAATAGATGGGAGAGAGATGACATTGGTTGAAGGAGAGAACATAATATAAATGAATTGTTGGTAGTGAACCTTGTTGTTGATTTGTACTCTAAAAAACAAAGACTGCAAATGTGAGAAAAAAGAGTTAAAGGAGAAAGCGGGATTTTTAAAACATCTTACTCTAGTTGGTTGATTATTTTCTACGTGAATGTAAAAATGATATGCTTGTAATTTTATCAACGCTACTTTTGTAGTAGAAATGATAATGGTGTCAGAAACTCTCACATGCAGACCGTGCAAGGACAGAATAATACATGTACAGCTATATTCATGACATTCCCCAACATAATTTTAAGCATGTCTTGCTCCAACATAGAATTTTTGACAGGCAATTAGTCTGCCTTTTAAGAGGTCACTTCCTATATTACAGATTGTGAATCGTGCATGTGCATATCATACTCCAACAAACATCCGCGTACGTTTTAACCAAGAAGTAGGTAGATAAAAATTAGCCAACACTTATAGCTTACATAGACACACTTCCCAAGAAAAATAGTGGGGCTGAGTGTTAACAAACTTAGCCTATGGCTTTCTTTATCGCCTTTCCAAGCTCTTCTCCATAATCCTCTTGTACATGATGACCAGCCTGAGCAATCAAAGAAAATTGCATACATGAAGCAAAACCAGCTAGCACCCGAACTGATGAATGTATATCAATAAAACGACCGCTATGATCATAAATGAGTAGTAATGTCCTTTTCTGAAAGAAATTATATTTATTAAGGTTGGCTTCATTTTGAATAACACTCCATAGGAACTTAAAAAGGTACTAAATACAGGCCAGAATTCGAATAGCACACTCTCAGATACATGCCCGAGATTTGCATATAGTTCCCTTGTTTCTATCATTTGGATATCAAACCACACAAAGATCTTCTGGATTTATTTGTGGTGTATAGATATACTGTTTTACTATGTTATTTACTTGTTTTACTGTTTTACTTTTAGTCTCATATTGCTCACTTGTACTTACGTCTCTATTCTCAGTAGCTATATTAGAGACTGTCATGTAACCTATTTTACTAACTCAATGAACAATTCCTTTTCCCTCTAAATGGTATCAAGAGCAGGTCTCTTTTTCCCCACCCACCCGTCCGCAGTGACGTAAGAACACCCCCCCACCTGCCCGCCGCCGGCCTGCCTAAAACTGCAGTTCATGGCACTGGCACGGTTTCTATTTCACCAAAACTGCAATTGCATTCTGTTTTATATATTCCAAAGTTTCCTGTTAATCTGTTGTCGGTCAGTAAAATGATAAAACAACTCAAGTGTTCTATTAAATTTGATCCTTCTGGCTATGTTTTGAAGGATCTCCGCACGAAGACGATGATTGGTTCGGGCCGTGAAGGACCAGATGGGTTGTATTATCTAGATGGACCTCATGTTGCTTCTGCTATGCTATCTACTTCAGTGACGGGACTACAGTGGCACTTTCGCCTGGGCCATCCATCTGCTACCAAATTAAAACATTTATTTCCTACTCTATCTGAGAACAGTTTTTCCTGTGAAACTTGTGTTTTAGGCAAACAAACTCGGACTGTTTTTCCTGCTAAGAAAGTTATTGCTTCTAAAGAAATTTTTGACATTGTTCATGCTGATATTTGGGGACCGTGCTCCGTTTCGAGTCACTCGGGTATGAAATATTTTATGACCTTTATTGATGATTATTCTCGCACCACATGGCTATTTTTACTTAAAGGTCGAGATACTGTGTTGGATACTATCCGTACCTTCTTTGCTGAAATTCACACCCAATTTAACCGACCTATTAAAATCTTTCGTACTGATAATGCTCTTGAGTTCATGCAACAATCTGTTACATCCTTCTGTGCTACCCGAGGAACCATCCATCAGACCACTTGCCCTTACACTCCTCAACAAAATGGCGTAGCTGAAAGAAAAAACCGTCACTTGAGGTTGCTCGCACTCCTCATACACTACAAAGTACCCCATCATTTCTGGCCTGCAGCTGTCTCTACGGCTTGCTATCTCATCAATCGCATGCATTCCTCTGTTTTAAAAAATCAGGTCTTGTATGCCATTTTGTTTCCTGATAAACCCTTATTCTCTCTGCCTCCTCAAATTTTCGGGAGTACTTGTTTTGTGAAAAATCTTCGTACTGGGCTCACCAAACTTGATGCTCGCTCAGTCAAATGTATTTTTCTGGGATATTCCCATACACAAAAAGGCTACCGCTGTTTTGATCCTATTAAAAACAGTGGTTTGTTAGTGCGGATGTGACCTTTTTTTAGCATATGCCTTACTATTCTGCTAATGGCGCAACATTGTCTGCTGATATTATGGCTACCACACCGTTACCGGTGATTGTTGAGGATTTACCGTCCCCTGATGTGCCTAAAGAACGCCCATTGCAAGTCTATCAGCGCAGGTCAAAGAACCAAAATGCTTCTGAAGCCCCGGCCGAACCAAATCCTACGTCTGCGGTTGATCCACCATCCACTGAAGTATTTTCTGACCTAGATCTTCCTATCAGTTTACGGAAAGGCGTTCGATCATGTACTAAGTATCCTATCAGTAATTTTTGTTCATCTGACAATCTCTGTGGTAACTTTGCTTGCTTCAACTCTGTTTTGTCTGTTGTGACAATTCCTAAATCAGCCGAAGAGGCCCTTCGCATTCTTGCCTGGAAACATGCTATGGAGAAAGAAATGCATGCACTCTGTGATCGTCACACCTGGGATCTGGTTAATCGTCCCTCTTCGTGCCATACCGTTGGCTGCCGCTGGATATTTACTATTAAATATCAACCGGATGGTACCATTGAACGTCTGAAAGCCAGATTAGTTGCAAAAGGTTACACACAGACATACGATGTTGACTACTTTGAGACCTTTTCTCCAGTCGCACGCCTGAATTCTGTTCGTATTCTGATCTCTATTACTGTAAATAAAGACTGGCCTCTGTATCAACTTGATGTCAAGAACGCTTTTCTCTATGGAGATCTTCAGGAGGAGGTATACATGGAGCAACTGTCGGGATTTGTTGCTCAGGGGGAGTCTGCCTTCAAAATATGTAAACTCAGAAAGGCTATCTATGGTCTTAAACAGAGTCTGCGTGCCTGGTTTGATAAACTCAATCAGATCTTAATTACTTTTGGCTTTCAGCGATCACAATCTGATCATTCTGTATTTATTCGTAAGTCAGCAGCAGGGCTTGTTATTCTGATTGTATATGTAGATGATATTGTTTTATCTGGCAGTGATACTGCGGGTATCCAGGCAACCAAACATTATTTGGCACAACACTTCATCACCAAGGATCTTGGCAAACTGCGATATTTTCTAGGTATTGAAGTCGCCAGATCTACTGTAGGAATCTGTCTTTCACAAAGAAAATATGTTCTGGATTTATTGCAGGACACCGACATGCTGGGCTGCAAGCCATCCAATACTCCTCTAGATCCCAACATGGATTGGGATGATGATAGCTCTCCACCTTATGCCGATCGTCACCAGTTTCGAAGGCTGGTAGGCAAGCTTATCTACCTGACGGTCACTAGAGCTGACCTAGCAGCTGTTGTAGGATTCATAAGTCGGTACCTTGATAAACCCCGGCAGTGCCACTGGGACGCTGTGTCACATCCTACGATATCTTAAAAGCTCGCCAGGGAAAGGTCTTCTGTATAAAAAGCATGGTCATTGTAATCTGTCTGGATTTTCTGACTCTGACTATGCAGGAAGTCGATCTGATCGAAAGTCCACTTCTGGACATTGTACCTTTGTGGGTGGCAACCTAGTCACCTGGCGGAGCAAAAAGCAAACTGTGGTTGCTAGATCCAGTGTCGAGGCCGAATATAGAGCCATGGCTCATACTGCATGTGAGCTTCTGTGGGTCCATGGCCTTCTTCAAGAGTTTGACATTGCTTATTCTAGTCCCATTCCTATGTTCTGTGACAACAAAGCCTCGATTTTCATTGCAAGCAACCCTACGTTTCATGAACGCACAAAGCATATTGAGGTTGATTGTCATTTTGCTCGGGAGAAAGTTTTGTCTGGACATATCTGCACTCCATATATTGGCACTGCTAAGCAGCTTGTGGATATCTTCACCAAGATCTTGCCTAAAGCTCGGTTTCAGACTTTGATTGACAAGCTGGGCTTGTTTGACATCTACGCTCCAGCTTGAGGGGGAGTATAGATATACTGTGTTATTTACTTGTTGTTTTACTGTTTTATTTTTAGTCCCATATTGCTCACTTGTACTTACGTCTCTACTCTCAGTAGTTATATTAGAGACTGTCTTGTAACCTGTTTTACTAACTCAATAAACAATTTATTTTCCCTCTAAATGGTGTAAATCTCCTAGTCGACTTGCCTTGCAGCCAAATTTGTACACTTGCTATTCCATATGCACCCCATATGTACAATGCACAGCAGATCCAACCTAAAGATGTGTCAAGGAAATCGATTTCTATTTTATGCAAGGTATTAAGGAAATCATTATTATGCACTTAAACGTTAACAACAAGCAGATTAATGTGAACCTCGCAAGCATTTTCTTCCTTGCATGGAACTTTTTTAGTTTATTGACAAATAAAATATCCCCTTATATGCCATCTAATTTTGCTATTAGGGAAAATGTCTAGTATATCTATCAAGATTGTGGATAATTTATTAGATTACCGGAAGCCTCAAAAGTACAGAAGCATGACCCAATCTACTACACCCAAGAGTAAGGAGCCCCTAGCTGACAAAGAGGATCAAAAGTCCCACAGAGCACTCAAAGCACAGTACCTTGGGAGAGTTCCCAATGCCAAGAGGGAACCATGCATGCAATATGCTGAGAAGTATGTACCAACATGAAGATCTCCTGAACACATTATCGTTCGCCATCATGCCACTTACCTGATGTTTCCACACAAAGTAGGTTGCAATGATCATACTCGACATTGTAAGGGGTCAACCATGCCCGGTTGCCCTATGTGTGCTAATCAATATTAGCAGAATCCCGCCAGCTATGGAGGAACATCAGATGGGGCATGCATGATCCTATCCATGATCCAGTCCATGTAACCCGACCTGTATCTGACATATATATCTTATGGAAGTGGTCCTGACCAAAATTTAGACCGGTATTTTTTCCTGTTTGGTCTGGGCCAAGGCAAACCCAGAACCATGGGCCCGAATATAGAGTTTACTATAAGTGTATGAGTTATCTATCATATGCATGCATGTATAATATCATTCTCTATAAAATATGTTTTCTAAGTCACTTGCATAATAATCTAAGAAGCACAGATACGGATTCGTTTAGGATACAGGTACATGTATGAGGATACGGCAATTTTTGAAAATATAGGATACAGGTACAGAATGGGTACGACAATATTTTAAATATTTATTTTCATATTTTTAAAATAACCAATATATTTATTTTTGAAATAGATGAAGACAATCAAATTTCACTCATAAATCAAAATATATCTAAAGAAAATGGAAACCAATTCCATAATATCGAACAATGATATAAAAATTGGTCTTTCATTCATATTAATGTGAGATAGAACATAGAAGTTACAAAGGGACGTCATAATATCATATTATAAACCTTTCACATTTCATGTATCATATAATGTTGTGTCGCAAAGGGAGAAAAAACACAGTAAAATGTATTACAAAAATGTTAATGTGAGTAATATGACGTGGGTTGTAGTAAAGCTAAGCTTCAAAATGCATCGCACAACCTAAAGGAGCCGTTTTACTGATTTGCAGAAAGAATCAATAAAAACGCAGGTCAATCCATTGAAAAAAGGTCTCAAAAAGAGAAGGAAGAAGATGGAAGCAAAAAAGAGAGGAGCATAGCAATAGAATAGAGAAGAGGGTGAAGTACCTGGCCGTGGAGAAGAAGAGCCCCCCCAGCCGCAGCAAGGATAGTAGGGAGAAGCCTCCTTCACAATGCCTATCCGCCATGGAGATTGCTAGCTTCGGCGGCCGTTGTTAGTTGCAGTGGCGGATGTTGTTAGGTGCAGCGGCGGGGCAAAGGGTAGAGGAAAACCCCCGACTGGTCGTCTACAACAGCCAGAGAAGGCAGCACCATTCAGCCCTAGCAGGCGGAGGTAGGAGCAGGCGAGTCGGGAACTCTGGGTGTCAAGGTCCAGAGAGCGTAATCGGGGGAGTTGGGGGTTCAGTGTGATTCACGTCTTTTACTGATTACGTGTGTGGGGTAGTGGGTCTAGAATAGGGTAAAGAGTATTTCTTATTGAGTGAATAAAACGAATACATGACCCTCTCTTTTATAAGACAAGAGAGTAAGACATAGAGTAGAGCTAGGCAATATGGGATAAAAATACAAGAGGCTTACAAAGACAAAAGCCAAAATACACTAAGTAAGAAACAGCACAGCACAATAAAATGTATATACTAATACTCCCCCTCAAGCTGGAGCATAGATATCAATCATGCCCAACTTGTCAATCAGAGCAGTGAATCGAGTCTTCGGAAGAATCTTGATGAAGATATTTGCAACTTGATCAGAAGTATGTGTATAAGGCGTAGATATTTGACCAGATAGGACAGCATCTCGTACAAAATGACAGTCAACTTCGATGTGCTTAGTACGTTCACGAAAAGTAGGATTACTTGCAATAAACATTGCAGCCTTGTTGTCACAGTACATAGGAATAGAATTGGAATGAGATACCAAAATCTTTCAGAAGGCCACGGACTCAGAAAAGTTCACAGGTAGTATGAGCCATGGCTCGATATTCTGCTTCAGCACTAGAACGAGCAACAACTGTTTGTTTCTTGCTGCGCCAGGTGACCAAGTTACCACCTACAAACGTGCAGTAACCAAAGTAGATCAGAGATCTATTTTACTCTCAGAATACCCTACAAGATTACAGTGTCCATGTTTTTCATACAGAAAACCTTTTCCAGGAGAACTTTTTAAATATTTTAAAATATGGCAGACAACATCCCAGTGACATTGTCTCGGCTTATCGAGATACCTGCTAACAAGTCCAACTACAGATGTGATATCAACTCGAGTGACAGTAAGATAAATAAGCTTCCCGACCATGCGACGATATTGATGATGATCAGGATAAGGAGGAGACGTCTCGTCATCCTAATTAGTGTTCAGATCCAACGGGGTACTGGTAGGCTTGGCTCCAAGAAGACCTGTTTCAGATAGAAGATCCAGAACATATTTGCACTGAGATAGGCACAGACCAGAAGATGACCGAGATCCCAAGAAAGTATCGCAGAGTACCTAAATCTTTAGTGACAAAATGAGTTTCCAAGTAGCGTTCAGTAGCCTGAATACCTACAAGGTCACTCCCAGATAATATGATGTCATCAACATAAACAATCAAGATAACAAGCCCAAAGGAGGTGTGTTTGATAAATACAGAATGATCAGACTGAGAACGACGAAACTGAAATTTTTGAAGAACAGAGCTCAGCTTATCAAACCAGGCACGGGGGCTTTGCTTCAGTCCGTAAATTGCTTTGCGCAGACGACACACTTTTGAGGACTCTCCCTGAAGCACAAAACCAGAAGGTTGTCCCAAACTTTCATGTATACCTCCTCATGCAGATCACCATATAGAAAAGCATTTTGACATCGAGCTGAAATACAGGCCAGTCAGAATTAACTGCTATAGAAATGAGTACACGAACCGAGTTTAGACGGGCAACAGGTGAGAAGGTCTCAAAGTAATCCACGTCATATGTCTGAGTATAGCCTTTGGCAACAAGGCAAGCTTTGAGACGTTCAATAGTCCCATCAGGCTGATATTTGATCATAAATACCCATCGACATCCAACCGGAGAACAATCAGTAGAAGGATCAACTAACTGCCAACTGTTGCGTTCAATAAGAGCCTGCATTTTAGATTTCATGGCCTGACGCCAAGCTGGATGCTTAAGAGCCTGAGAAGCATTCTTAGGAATAGATACAGCAGAAAGAACATATGTGAAATTTGCAAAATTAGTCCCCAAGTGATCAGTGGTACAGAAATTCCCAATGGGATGTCGTGTACAAGTCTGAGTACCTTTGCGTAAGCTGATAGGTATATCTAAGTCAGAAAATACCTGGGATGGAGGTGGATCTGCCATTGAGGATGAAGAGTCTGGATGGGCCATGGAGGGAGTTGGAGCCTTCGATCTTCTTTGATAAACCTTCAGTGTAGGAGCAGCAACGGGACTGGTATCTGATGAGTCAGAATCATCAATCAGCGGTAAAAGTGTATCCCCAAATAAATCTGATGTTACGGCAGAACCAGCAGAAGAATAAAACGGCATATGTTCAAAGAAGACGACATCAGCTGAGACCAACCATTTCTTTCCAACAGGATCATAGCAGCGGTACCCTTTTTGAGTCTTAGAGTACCCTAAGAAGACACATTTGATGGCTCGGGATCAAGTTTAGTTAATCCAGGACGCAAATTTTTAACAATGCAGGTGCTTCCAAAAAATCTGAGGGACAGAAAACAATGGAGCATCAAGATATAGAATTTGATATGGAACTTGATTTGCAAGAACAGAAGATGGCATGCGATTGATAAGATAACATGCAGTAAAAATAGCTTCGGACCAAAAACAGTGGGGAACATGATAGTGAAACAGAAGAGTACGAGCAACTTCAAGAAGATGTCGATTTTTGCGTTCGGCAACTCCATTCTGTTGCGGAGTATAAGCGCATGAGGTTTGGTGAATAGTACCTAATTTGCGACAAAAAGAATTGACTGAGGCTTGCATGAATTCGAGGGCATTGTCAGTGCGAAAGATTTTTATAGGTTTACTGAACTGGGTACTTATTTCAGAAGAAAAAAAAAGGCAGTAATAATATCAAGAATGTTAGACCGATCTTTCAACAGGAATATCTAGGTGGTTCTAGAGAAGTCATCAATAAAACTCATAAAATACTGAAAGCCAGAGACACTGGGAACAGAACATGGACCCCAAATATCAGCATGTACTATATCAAAAAGCTATTTTGAGCCAATACATAGTTTTTTTGAAAAAGTAGACCTAGTATGTTTGCCTAACTGGCAAGTTTCACAATGAAAAACAGAATCAGGAATATCAGGTAAAATGTGCTTCAACTTGGCCGCCGACGGATGTCCCAACCGATAGTGCCATTGGATGTCCGTCACAGAAGAAGTCAAAAATGCAGCAGTCTTCGGTGCATCCAGGTAGTATAAGTCGTCTGGTCCCTAATGGCCCGAACCAATCTTTGTCCTCGTACGCAGATCCTGAAAGATAACACCATCCGGATCAAATGGTATAGAACAGTGCAAGTTCTTAACAGTCCGACTGACAGATAATAAATTAATTGGAAATTTAGGAACATATAATGCAGAGCGCAAAGGTAGGCGGTCAGAAGTACAGATATTACCAAAACCAGATACAGGTGTTTGTGAACCGTCAGCAAGAGTAACAAGAGGAATAGCAATAGTTTTATGCAAAGTAGAAAATAAGGTAGGATTGTCAGTATTGTGGGAGGTCGCACTAGAGTCGAACACCGAAGTGTTTTTACCATACTGGGTTAGGAGAGCAGTATTGCCATCAGTGGAAGTCTTCGTAGATGAGGCTAAACGTGCTTGAAGCAGTTTCTCAAATTCCGATCTGATCCAATCGGCAGATGGTGGAGCAGAAGAGGAGGCAGTAGTATCAGGTTGCTCAGACGTGACTTGATTTTCCCATGCAGGTTTCCCATGTTTGATCCAGCAACGGTCTTCATTATGATTAGTTTGTTTGTAGAAGTTGCAAAAGCGTTGTTCAGTAGCATCAGTAGTAGAGGAGGACCCCCGTCCTTGACCAATAGAGGATCGTCCACGACCATGTCCTCGACCGCGGCCACGCCCACGGAAGGAGTCACCAGTCCTAACAATAAGGGTTGTCCGGTCAGAGACATCAGGAAGTGCTTGAGAGACAGAGGGAAGACGATGCACGCGCTTTAGAACATCGCGGAGGGTAGGAAGAGGATCGCTAGAAAGGATTTGATCGACTATCCCCGCAAAGGGCGACGACATGCCAGCAAGAAATTGAACTGATTGTAACTCATTGCGCTGGCGCTGGATCTCAATATCTGATGATAGGGGGTGATAGACCTCGAACTCATCCCAGAGCGCAGAGCATTGATTATAGTAGTCCTTCACAGAATCAGTAGTCGAATACTCCGGTTTGGTCAAGTTTTTGAAGATCTCGAACACCTTCTTTGGATTCTGCTGGTGAGAATACACGTGGGAAAGCTGATCCCACATCTCCTTGGTCGTCTTCAGGCGGAGCAAAGACTGGTTGATTTTGGGCTCTGTACTATTGATCACCAGGTCATGACGCCATAATCTTCTTTACACCAAAGATCATAGGCATGTTTCGTCTTGTCATCAGCATCTGTAGCAGGAATCGGTGGACCTTTGGTAGACAGATGCGAGAAGCGTCCTTGAGCCTTGACGTAGAGTTCAAAGGAGGCTGCCCATAAGTGATAGTTGGAGCCATCTAGTTTGACAGTGGTGACGCGCAGGTTGCGGGGAACGTCTGAGGTCGCCATAACAACAGTAGGCAGCGTGAATCAAGGGCGCAGGCAGCAGTAGCAAGCAGAAGGTTGACGTAGCAGTCCACAGAGGCAGACAACAGCAGAAGCCCAACACATGGGCAGATCTATAGATAGAAAATAGGAGATCCAAGCATCGGATCTCAGAAACCCACGTAGGGGCAGCAAGGAATATAAAAGAACCTACACCAACATGGAGGAAAAATTACTCCACCATGAGGTGTAGGCAGTCAGAGAGCGGAACTGATTTTATGTCTTCAACGTGCCAGAACTGGAAAGTGTCTGAAGCTGCCCGGAGGCCAACGGGAAGAGGATGGGGTGTCCGGCGGCAGCAGGGTAGAGGGGGGTGGCTAGGGTTAAAGAGGGAGGGGTTTACGGAGGATCAGGAGGCTCTGATACCATCTAGAATAGGGTAAAGAGTACTTATTGAATGAATAAAATGAATACATGACCCTCTCTTTTATAACACAAGAGAGTAAGACATAGAGTAGAGCTAGGAAATATGGGATAAAAGTACAAGAGGCTTACAAAGACAAAAGCCAAAATACACTAAGTAAGAAACAGCATAGCACAGTAAAATGTATATGCTAATAGTGAGTTATTAGGAAAATGCTTAAATGGACCGGGTCGGGGCCGTATCCAGAACATACTCAGACCGTATCAGACCATATCCAGGCAAAAAAAGCTGAAAAAAGGGGATACGGCTGGAGAGGTATTTGATACGTATTTAGGTGTATCCATGGAGTATTGGTATAGGATACGTATCGGGTACGGCACCTATTTTGGAGTATTCGTGCTTCCTAGATAATTAACAACTTAATAAAGCATAATTTATGAAAGATATGTTTAGTTGGTCTCATTAAAATACATGAAATTAGTAATATTTAGTATATATATTTTCCTGGATTTTTATTTTGTTGTGTTTTGGGCTTTAGACTTGTCGTGTCTATTAGCCTTTCTTTTATCCCATATTGCTTGTTCCTGTTATATGTTTTACTCTCTTGTCCTATAAAAGAGAGAGCATTGTGCTTGTTTTAGACACACATCAAATAAGCATCTCTTATTATTTTAATGGTATTAGAGCAACATGATCCACCCTAACCCTTCTAACCCAGGCCGCCATCCACCTGCTCCCTACCCTAGCCGCAGCCCACCTCCAGTCGCTCACTGTTGATATTAAAGAAATCCAACGTCAGCACAACGAGCTTCAGCTAGTCCAGTTCCTTGTTGGGTTACCACACTCTTTTGTTGGCACTGTCGATCAAATCCTATCCAACGATCCTCTGCCTACCTTGAAAAATGTTCTCAAACGAGTCTAGCGCTTACCATCTGTCTTTCCAGTATCTCTTGATTCCTCTGATGCAGCTGCCCTTGCAGTTCGTTTTGGAGATTCAGTCTATGGTCGTGGTTGCGGTCGCGGATGTGGTCGTGTTCGCTCTACTGTTGGGCCCGGTCGAGGATCTTACTCATCTAGCTCTGATTCTTCCTCTGCTGAACAACGCTACTGCAACTTCTGTAAGCGTACAAATCATACTGAAAATCGATGTTGGATCAAGCATGGAAAACCTACATGGACAAATCAAGCCACGTCGAACCAATCTGACACTGCTCCATCCTCGTCCGCATCACTATATGCATAATGGATCCGCTCAGAGTTTGAGAAGCTACTCCAAGCTCGTCTGGCTTCCTCTACTGAAACTTCTACTTATGGAGGTTCCGCTCTTCTTGCCTCTCATGCACAGTCTAGTAGACATACTGGGTGATTGATTTTTGAGCCACTTCACATATTTCTGACACTGCATAAGACTTCCATTGTTCCTCTTGTTACCCTTGTTGAAGGTTCTCAAACGCCCATTTCTGGAATTGGGAATATACACACTCCTGGTCGACTTTTATTGCGCTCAGCTCTATATGTTCCAAAATTCCCAATTAATTTGTTATCGGTTAGTAGAACTGTTAAGAGCCTTCGGTGCTCTATTACTTTTGATCTCGATGGTGTTCTCTTTCAAGATCTACGCACGAGGATGAAGATTGGTTCAGGCCATGAGGGACCAGATAGCTTATATTACTTGGGTACGCCAAAGAATGATGCTTCGTTGACTACCTCTATGAACGGCCTCCAGTGGCACTGTAGATTGGGCCACCTCTCTCCTGCTAAGTTGAAGCAATTAATGTCTAATATTTCAGAGTGTTTTTCATTGTGAGACATGTCAATTGGGCAAACAGACTCGTCTACTTTTTCCAAAAATATTGTATTAGCTCAAAAAGATTTTTTGATATTGTGCATGCTGGCATTTGGGGGCCCTGTTTTGTTCCTAGTCTTTATGGATTTCGGTACTTTATGAGCTTCATTGATGATTTCTCCAAACTACATGGTTGTTTTTGTTAAAAGACAGATCTCATATAGTACATACTATCACATCCTTTTTTGATGAGATTCCTACCCAGTTTGATTAAACTATAAAAAACTTCCGCACTGATAGTGCTCTTGAGTTTGTACAATCTTTTGTCAGTCAATTTTGTAGAAAAATGGGTATTATTCATCAAACCTCTTGTGCATATACACCCCAACAAAATGGGGTTGCAGAGCGTAAAAGTCGACATCTCCTTGAGGTCACCCGCACTCTCCTTTTTCACTACAACATACCAAAAAAAATTTGGCCCGAAGCAATATCCACTGCATGTTACCTGATTAATCGCATGCCTTATTATGTTCTTGGCAATCAAGTGTCATATCAAATCTTATATCTGGATGCCCCTCTCTTTACTGTGCCTCCTCAGATTTTCAAAAGCTCATGTTTTGTTAAAAATCTTCGTCCTGGCATGACTAAACTTGATCCTCATGCAACTAAATGTGTTTTCTTGGGGTACTCTAGAATCCAAAAAGGGTATCGTTGTTATGATCCTTCTACAAAGAAGTAGATGGTCAATGTAGATGTCTTTTTTTAGCATATATCGTTCTACTCTACAGTCGGTTCTACTCTAACATCTGAGTTACTTGTTGCAACCCCTCTACCGGTGACTGTTGATCCAGACTTGTCAGATATTGTTATTGTCCCAACTCCTCCGCAGAAAGTATAACAAAGAAGACCTAAAGCTCCAACTCCCTCCATGGCCCCTCCAATTCCTCAATCCTCATCAACAGATCCACCTTAGGTACTTCTAACTTGGATATTCCTATCAGCTTACGCAAAGGGATTCGGTCTTGTACTCAACATCCCATTGGAAATTTATGTTCTAATGCTAACCTAGGACAAAATTTTGCCAATTTCACTTCTACTCTATTTGTTGTGTATATTCCTAAAACTGTTGCTCAGGCTCTTCAGCATCCTGCATAGCGTCAAGCTATGGAAACTGAAATGCAAGCTCTTAAAGATCGATGTACATGGGACTTGGTTGACGCATCTACTGATTGCTCACCTGTCGGCTATTGATGGATCTTTACGGTCAAGTATCAACTAGATGGCACCATTGAGCGGTTCAAAGCTCGCCTTGTAGCCAAAGGATATACTCAGACATATGGCATTGATTATTTTGAGACTTTTTCGCATGTTGCTCGCCTAAACTTCGTTCGTGTGCTTATTTATGTAGCCATAAATTCTGACTGGCCTTTATTCCAATTAGATGTGAAATGTCTTTTTAGTTTTTATATGGAGCTTTGCATGAAGAGGTTAGTATGGAACAACCTCCTGGTTTTTCTATTCAGGGAGAGTCTTCAAAAGTATGCCGTCTGCGAAAGGCAATTTATGGCTTGAAACAGAGCCCTCGTGCCTGGTTTGATAAACTGAGTTCTATTCTTCAAAAGTTCAACTTATGCAAATGTCAGTCCGACCATTCTATTTTTATCAAACAAACTCCATCTGGACTTGTTATCTTGATTTTTATGTTGATGATGTCATTTTATCTGGCAGTAATCAAGGAGGCATTCAAGCCACGAAAGAATACTTAGAAAAAACACTTTGTCACCAAAGATCTGGGCAAATTAAGATATTTTCTAGGCATTGAAACTGCTCGCTCATCCTAACGTGTCTGCTTATCAAAACGAAAATATGTTTTGGATCTCCAATCTGAAATAGGACTGCTTGGGGCCAAAACTATTGCTACTCCCATAGACCCCAATACTAACTGGGATGAAGATAGCTCTTCTCCATACCCGGACCATCAACAATATCGAAGAATGGTAGGGAAACTTATATATCTTATTGTTGCCAGTGTAGATATTACCTCTATAGTGGGTCTAGTCAGTAGATATCTAGATAAATCCAGACAATGTCACTGGGATGTTGTATGTCACATTCTAAAATATTTGAAGAATTCTCCAGTGAAAGGCTTGTTTTATAGACGACATGGGCATTGTCAACTCAAAGGCTACTCTGACTCTGATTATGATGGAAGCAAGATAGATCGCAAATCTACATCTGGCTATTGCACTTTTGTAGGTGGCAACCTCATTACCTGAAGGAGCAAGAAACAAATTGTTGTTGCCCGATCTAGTGCTAAAGTTGAGTATGGAGCAATGGCTCATACTACTTGTGAACTCTTATGGGTCCGTGGACTTCTGAAGGAATTTTAGGTTTTCGATTCTACACCTATTCCCGTGTATTGTGATAACAAAGTAGCTATATTCATTACTAGCAATCCTACTTTCACGAACGCACCAAACACATTGAAGTAGATTGCCACTTTGTAAGAGAAGTTGTCTTATCTGGCAAGATCTCCACTCCATATACACACACTTCTAATCAAGTTGCAAACATCTTCACCAAACTTCTTCCGAAGACCAGATTCTCTACCATGGTGGACAAGCTGGGCATGATTGATATCTATGCTCCAGCTTGAGAGGGAGTATTAGTATATATATTTTCCTGGCTTTTTATTTTGCTGTGTGTTATGGTCTTTAGACTTGTCTTGTCTATTAGCCTTTCTTTTTTTCCATATTGCTTATTCCTGTTTTATGTTTTACTCTCGTCCTATAAAAGAGAAAGCACTGTACTTGTTTTAGACACATCAAATAAACACCTCTTATTATTTTAGACTAATTATCTGTACAATGTGCTAACTTTTTGTGTTAAGCTGGCATGCGCAAATCTGGCCCAAAACCTATATTTGGTGAGCATGTCAGAAACGTGCCAACATTCTAAAATGTTATTCAGGTCTGGACCCAGCCTTGTGTCCCATGTGGAATTGGGGTTTAGGCCCACCAAAACTAAGGGTGACCTGGCCTAATACCCATCCCTACAGCTGTCGGCATCATAGGCAAATCAAAAGTCTGCAGAAACGCACTGATTCCAGCTACATTGGCTTGGAGAAAGCATAGTCAAAGAAGGGATGCTCGAATGTGTCGTCCCCCTATTGACATAACATGCACAGTGATGTCCAAGTGGAACCATTTCTATTCGCTAAATAGCTCACCCACCAAATAGGGGCCAGCATGTGGTTGAACCACCTTCCAAGCGTCTAAGTTTACATCGAGTTTGGAGAATTTGCCATGGTTGGGTTGCCAGAACAAATGTTGAAAAGTTAGCCAAAAACTTGGTCCCAATGCAGAAATTTGTTTCTAAGATAGCAGTGTAGAACATAAGCATATCGCAGTTGCACCCATGAAGTCCAGATTGAAGAACACTCAGTGCAGAGGCAAAAGATGCACTTGAGGATCGCATATCTTCAAAGATCTTCACCCTAAGACTTTCCTCCTCAAGGGGAAAAGCCATTCTATGCCAGGCCATGGTGTGTCCTACTCCAGAGTCCAGACCGAAGAAAATTAGTAGCAAGTCTTTGCATTCCTATTGAGGGCCCCGGATGAAAAGGCCTTGAGCAGTCAAAAGGTAAAGGATGCCCAAGATATTGACCTTCACCAGCACCACTTGACCCACAAAAAAAGTTGTGGGTAGGCCATTATTGATCATGCATCGGAGCTGGTCCAAGTCATACTTGTTAAGGTGCACTCCTAGGCATGCCTAGGCAGCAAGGCGCCCTAGGGCAATGTGCCTTGCTATTCACCTCGCCTAATTTGTCACCTTGGTAATTATGTCAGTCATGGGGCATGTTAACGGATTCTAATGCACTATTTTACTATCATAGCGTTCAAAATATTTATTGTTGTCAATTTAAAGTGCCAATATCGTTTTCATTTGGAATTACTACTCAATACTCATTGTGGTAATTTGTGACTGTCTTTGGGCATGTTCCTGGATACTCATGCTATGCTTCGCAACCATAATGTTCAAATTAGATGTTGTGTATGTAATGTGTAAATATCATTTTCGTCTGAAATTACTACTCTTATTACACATTTCCTGATTTTCTTGTTTTGTGCCATCACATTAATATTAGGGGCTATCTGGCTATGTTATCAAGGATAGTCACTACTTTGTTGAAGACTTGGAGCTATGGATTCGGTGTGTTTATTTACTCTTTTTTTTTGCAACAAAAACTAGAAACTAATTGGTTTTCATTTTTCTCACAAATGCAAGCAATAGTTCTTGGAAACACAAATCTATGATATGTTGTAGCCAACATGGCTTAACATAAGAAAAGGAAAAAGGACATGAACTATTGATAGTATAATTAGGTAATGCATTTACGGCTAGATTAACTTGCCTCGGGAAGAAGGCACTAGCTAGAGGTGAAGGGGAGGGGGAATTGTTTTAAAACCATATGAATGATGGAAGGTGCATGCACAGTGAGGGACCCGTGCACTTTGACATGTTAACGGCTTGGAGGGAGTCCAAAAGGACACAGTAGTGTCTCCAACCTATGCCTGAACAGATAGAAATAGTCTTATTGATTGCATAAATCTCAACCTCCAGAGCGTAGGTAGCCAACGTGAGATTTCCACTGGAAAAAAAGACAACGCCCGTGCTAGTCAGGTGGCTTGCAAACCGATGGCAGTAGTTCCCTAGTCCTTGTGGTATGTTGGGTCCACAAAGATGTAGAACAAGTTGTCAAGAGGAAACATGATGGCATGAGAAGGGACATTTCCATGTGGTCGAGAGGTTGCGCTCGATACATTAAGAATGTGGCTAGTACGCTCCATGTTGAGTTTTCCAAACATTTTCTGAGGTACCATGACTGTTATAAGCAGTGTTCAAAAAATCGGCCTAATCGGCCAATTAACTGGCCGAATAGGCGGTTCAGTA
Source organism: Alisma plantago-aquatica (assembly GCA_963693085.1). Lineage (NCBI taxonomy): Eukaryota > Viridiplantae > Streptophyta > Magnoliopsida > Alismatales > Alismataceae > Alisma > Alisma plantago-aquatica. The sequence continues at coordinate 392,413,867 of OY856412.1, read as the reverse complement.
GGTGTACTGCTCTGAGTAAAATTCGGACCTATAATTGGTCCAGGACCGATTAATCGGTCACAATCGTGCGTATAATCTTCCGATTAATCAGCGCTTTTTGAAATCCTATTGTTGTAGTATTTTTTACAGTAGTTTTTTTAAAACCTATTGTTGGTCATTATAATTACTTACAATCCCTTCCCCCTCTTCACATATTTGATCTTCTCTCCTTGTTTAACTCGATAAGTACATAGTCTAATGCTCATTGAGTTGCTGCTTACTATTGATTTTCCCTTCTCAAATATCGTCAATGTTTCTGATCACGATACAAATAGATGCCCTCTAACCTCTAATTACTCCTCTGATTCCCCTTAAACCATCTATTAATCTAAAACTGACCTTGTCCCATATTCCTGCCCTGTTTTCCTTCCATCTGCATTTCAAATACTATTGTTGCAATTTCATTTTAACAATATATTTGTTATTATTTATTATAAGTCAATAGTAATAATTCAGTTAATTGTCTTTCATGTGAGTATCAGTATGTATATGTTGTTATTTTTTGTTCAGCCACCAATAATGTGTTACTATGTGTTCTTTCATACATTAACATATATTGTTGTACTTCTAGTCTTCTTGTCTTGTGTTTGGTTTGATGTGATTTTTACACATTATTGGTCAATATATAAATGTACGTATTAATTATAATTAATTTTTTAAAAAATCAAAAATTATTATTATTCCGATTATACTCCTGCATACCGCATATACTCGACTCGGTACCTCGTCGGCCCGTACACTGATTACCGCTTTTCAGAACATTGGTTATGAGCAAGGAACAAGGTGACCGATACCAACGCCGTTTCGACAGCTTGGAAATAGGTATTTACCAGTATACCGATGGAAATACCGACAGATGTAATCCTGGTTGTTTCGACGCCAAAATGAACAAATTAATTCATGAAACTTTACAGGTGTAATCTCTACACCTAAATGCAATGTTTTATGCAATAAAATTCTATATTGGGAGTGTGTGTGTGTGTGGGGGGGGGGGGGTCCATCATGTGGGAGGTAAGGAATCTGTCCTATTTTGTTGGGATTTCGATGACAAAATGTAGGAATTAAGATATGAAATTTTACTAGCACAAACCACAAACTTAAATACACACAATTATGCAATACTATACAATTTACCACATACGTATAACACATTTACTTACAACTCAGAGTGGCGCGCTGGTTCTCCATACAGAAATGAGTTGATATTACTGAGATATTGCGGCCATGACATATGCATCCTATAAAGGTGGTTGTATGTAGTCACATGCTCCTCATACACATCATTATTGGAAAATTGTATGAAGTTCCGTGCTGCTCATTCATGTGCAATAATGTATAAGTGTATATTACTCCTTTGTATTATATTCACATTGCTCTTCAGTAAAACATCTTCCACTAAACATAAATAACTAATTATATCAATACTAATTGTAATATGCTTAGATATATGATAATAGTAACTAATAGTGTTGTGAGTAGGTAGATCTAGTGATAATATTGCATATCTACATAATATACTTATAGATGTATGTATAGTTTGCGTAAACATATAAAAATTGGAGTAATACTAGGCTTTGGCGGTAAAAAAGACCTATTTAGGCTAAAGTGGAAGAAAAAAGTAGGAAAAAGAGATGGAGAGGTTGCTAATGGTAGAAATGAAAGAGGTTAGTTAGAATTACCTTGATTTGGGTTGGTATTAGCTCCAATCGACAAAAATCATCCAAATGTACATTTTGTTCTCCTCCCAATAAGTAACAACAGTCATTCTCGCAAAAAACGGTATACCTGTCGGTATACCGCCGGTTTCGGTCGGTACAGTGAAGTTAGTAATGCATTTTGCACCGAAACCATCGAAGCATGGCGGTATTGGCGGTATACACGTCGGTATTATCGGTATTTGCGATCATATCGGTACGCACGCATGTTTCCGTGTCGGTACCCGTCGGTATCGGTATTTCGGTCGAAATACCGCCGATACCGGCGAAACCTCATTCCATGGTTACGAGTAAGTCATTTCTCACTTTCCATAAGTGCCATCAAGCGATTTCTAATAATATGGATTGGCACCTTCACATGCTTGGGGATTGATGATGTGCCACAACCATTGATCCTCCAACATGGCTTGCATTTCATTGAAGAGGCAAAGCTGGATCGGCAACAATTTGCTAAGAGAATAGCCTCTGAAGCATGAACGACTGTATCATTGCCATTGCCACAAGCTTGGCAAGTTGGGGAGAACATCAATGTGTCTTCTCCATTATAACAGTTTGTAAGCAGTGCCTTGTGTTGGGAGGAGCCAAAGAAACACTTTGGTCTTCTCATGAAGCTTGGACCGCCAAATAGATTACCATTTGCTAGGGACTGGGCACTCCTTGGATGGGTGAATCCATTTATACATTGATTTTGTCGTGATTTTGCCATTGGATTTGAGGGGCCAAGCCAAGGAATCCTGTGGTGTATTCGGAGTTGGCATAGGTAGGTACTTAACTATACTCCAGGCTTTGTTGGGTATGTGGGAATGGATGAAGTCCAAGTCCCACATCCCATGAAGGTTGACCACATAACTGACTTGGAGATTGTTCAAGCCTTTCAATATGCTAAGATATGGACCAAGTGTGCAAACAGAGTGACTAGCAAGCCAGTGATCCTCAGATACTTTTTTTGGACGTCCCATTGTTGACTACCTTATGACATATTGCTTGAGTGTTCTGGATTTGCCTCTTTATAAACGACCATGTTGCAAAGCACGGCTTGCTGGAGGAGGCACATTGCATGTATATGTCCATCATGATGCTAACCCAAATCATAAGTGTCAAGTTTTGGTCTCTCGTATCTTTGATCCTGAGGCCACCCATGTCTTTATTAGATGTAGCTTTTTTCTAGGAAACTAGGGATAACTTCTTTGTCTCCTTGTTGCCAAACCATATAAAGTTTTCGAAACGTCTATTAATATCATCACAGAGACTCGGTGAGAGTTGAACAGATTGCATTTTGTGGGACGGAATAGCTTGGAGTGTCTATATAGCCAAGGTGACTCTACCCGCAAGGGAAAGGTGATGAACCGATCAACTATTCATCCTTGACTTGATCATCTCTGTGATGTTAGCATGTATTTTTTATTCACTCTATGGTGGAATATGGGCACTCCGAGAAACTAGCCTAACTCATCAATGAAAGGAGTACCTAGGCTTCTACTAATAGTTCGATTTTCACTTTTGGTAGTGTTCAAGGGGAAAAGGCAACATGAATTTTGAGAGAGGAGTGTTGTTATGCAGTATTGGCCATGAGAATCAGATCGTCGTCCATGTTTTCTTACATACAAGCAATTGTAGTAAAATTATAATCTCTAAAAGTCCTCAAGGCATCAAGGGACCCAACCTTGGCACCTTGACGTTTAACAAGTATAGACCAAGCAATCACCAAAGTGCCTTACCTTGAAGTTTCTTGCAACGACAAGGAACCCAAATCATACAGGATCTTACCAGCACGTACTCCAACCATTTTAGCCACAAGATTTTTCATGTGTTTGGCTGATTTTAATGCAAAGAGTAGGACTTTATGGGGTTGATGCGGAGACCGGCAATGTGCCCAAACTTGTCCAAGATTTCATGTATTGTTGCTATGCTCCTTGTTGGATTCCATTACTATTCACAAAGAGTCTCGAGTGAAGACTATCCATGAGCATCAAAAATGAGTTGTATCAAAGACGAAGCTATTCAAGATGACAGAAAGTACCTCCAATCTTACGGCCATAGGCCTTGGAGGTATTACACACCTTGGGCTTGTCCCTCCATCATGGTTGTTAAGCCTGACTTCCTAGGCACCGCCTAAGTGGGTATGAACCAAGGGAAAGCTAGATGTCTACTCTTAAAATTGCAAGGGAAACTATTTGGGTACTTAAGTTAGTGTCTAGAACCATTTAGGCACCTACATGTGTTTTTTAATTTAATTTTCTTTCATTTAAATCTCACATTTTATGTGGCTTTAGGGTCATAGTTCAAAATATCGATTTCGACATCATTTCAATGGTCCAAAAATAGAAAGTTACATAAATTCTGATCGAAATTTTGGTATTTTCACTCCTGTTGACAAACTTCGACGACCAAACAAAGGAATTAAGTCATGAACTTTTACCATGATGATATATAATAGTATATATATTCTCCTGGCTTTATTTTACTTTTATTATTGTGTTATGGGCCTTTGTTTATTAGCCCATTAGTATTTTTCCTTATTCTAGAATATTCATGTTTCAAATTATTCTTACTCTCTCCTATATAAGAGAGTCTCCTGTAATTGTTTCACTCATCTAATGCAAACCATCTTTTGTATTTTAGATGGTATCAGCCACCCGATCCTCCTTAATCCCTAACCCTAATCTATGCCCCCATAAACCCTAGAAGCCTTTCCTTTCTTCCCCTCCATCTTCCTCCCTCATGCCGCCACCTTCCCCTACTTCTCCCGCCACCACAGCCCCCCCTCTTGCTTTTCCAGCTGCCACACCCTCTCCTTCTCCCTCCCACCGCCGCCCCTTGCTCCCTGCCCACTCCCCGTCGTCGCCCCTACCCACTTGCCACCCCCAACCGTTGCCACCCACACATCCCACCCCCGACCCCCTCCCGCCCTCTCCTCCCCGCTACGCGGCCATCTGTTGTTGTCTTCTCTCTCCCACCATCCTTTCCTTTGCCTACCCACCACCACCACTCGTTTCTTTTTCGGCTCGCCTCTGGGCCTCTTCGGTAACTTTCCAGTCATAGCACGTTTAAGGCGTAACCGGATCTTGCTCTTTCTCTGCCTACGCCTCATGGTGAAATAAGGTTTTCCTCCATGTTGGCATAGGTTTCTATATCTACTGCTGCCCCGACGTGGGTTTTTGGGATCTGATGCATCAGGTCTTCTTCTGCTATCTTCTGCCCATGTACGGGTGTTTTTAGATCTGCTCGTGTTGGGTTTCTACTGCTTTCGTCTGCTACGTGCCTACTGTTGTGTCTGCTGACTGCTACGTGCTTCCTGCTCCGGCCTGCCACCACTGCTTGTTGTGTCGTCCTGCATTCTGTGACCTCTCATGGCATCCTCAGATCCGCTTCACAATCTCTGCGTGACGACTACCAAGTTGGACGGCTCCAACTATCACACTTGGGCAGCCTCCTTTGAACTGTATGTCAAAGCTCAGGGGTGCTATCCCCATCTCTCTATTATAGGTCCAGCAAAACCAACTGCTAATGCTGATGACAAAACTAAACAGGCGTATGACCTGTGATCCAAGGACGACTCTGGGGTTATGACCTGGATGGTCAACCATGTTGAACCCAAAATCAGCCAATCCCTTCTACGCATGCGCACGGCTAAGGATATGTGGGATCAACTCTCCCACGTCTATTCTCATCAAAAGAATCCCAAGAAGGTGTTTGATATTTTCAAACACCTGGCCAAGGAGTATTCTACCTCAGATGCTATTGAAGATTCTACAATCAATGATGTGCCCTCTGGGATGAGTTTGAGTTTTATCATTCACTATCCTCCGATGTTAAGGAAGCATAAAGACAATGGAATGAACTACAACTCGTTCAATTCCTTGTTGGCCTACCACCCTCCTTTGCGGTGAAGTTGATCAGATTCTCTCCAGTGATCTGTTGCGACCTTATGCGATGTTCTGAAACGCGTGCAATGCTTGCCTTCTGTATCTCAGGCGGCTCCTGAACTTTCTGACAATGTTGCTCTTGTTGTTCGATCTGGTGATTCTTTCTGTGGACATGGCCACAGTCGTGGTCGTGGTTGAGGCCGCTCAACTCCAGGTATTGGTCGTGGTTCGTACTCCTCGGGCGCTGACTCCTAAACTGAACCACGCTTCTACAACTTTTGCAAGCGCAACAATCATACTGAAAACCGTTGTTGGATCAAGCACAGCAAACCTGCTTGGGCAAATTAGGTTTCTTCATACCAGCCTGACACCTCTACCTCTACGTCTGCCCCGCCATTTGCTGATTGGATCAGATCTGAAGTTGAGAAGTTACTCCAAGCTCGCCTGGCCTCTTCTGCTGAGACTTCCGCTACTGGCAATTCTGCTCTTCTGACACAATCTGCTCCTCTAGCAAAGTCTGGTAAACATAAATGGGTTATTGACTCGGGTGCCAATTCTCATATTACTGGCAATCGGTCTTTATTTTCTACCTTGCATAAAACTATTGTCATTTTGCATGTCATCTTAGCCGATGGTTCTCAAACATATGTTTCCGAAATAGGGAATATCTATATTGTTGGTCGTTTTATGTTGAACTCGACACTTTTTGTTCCTAAATTCCCTATCAACTTGTTATTTGTGAGTAGAGTTGTTAAGAGCCTACAATGCTCAATTGCCTTTGACCCGGATGGTGTTATTTTTCAGGATCTGCGCACGAGGATGAAGATTGGTTCGGGCCATGAGGGACCATATGGGCTCTACTATTTGGATGCATCGAAGACGAAGGCTTACCTGATTACTTCTGTGACCGGCATTCAGTGGCACTACCGCTTGGGGAACCCTTCACCGGCAAAATTGAAGCATTTATTACTTGACATTTCTGAGTTAGTTTTTCATTGTGAAACATGTCGGTTAGGGAAACAAACTCGGTCTACTTTTACTAAGAAAAACTGTATTAGCTCAAAAGCATCTTTTGATATTGTGCATGCTAATATTTGGGGCAAGGAAGAAAATGTCCGATTTCGATGCCGTTTCGGTGGCCACAGAAACAGAAATTTCGACAAATTTTGACAGAAATTTCGATAAATGTGTTCCTGGCGTTTCAACGGCAAAATAAACGAATTAATTTATGAAATTTTACCAGAATGATCTACTAGTGTAGATCTACTCAAATATGTAATAATATTTCATATTGGGTATGTGGGGGTTGGGGTCTCCATTTTTTAGTGAATGACCCTGAACTGTTTTGATGGGGATTTTTTATGTTAATTTTCAATAGTGAAATCAATGAATTAAGTCATTACAGTTTGCAAGCACAATATATGGACTGAAAAACACAAAACTGTGCAAAAAAATATGCTCTAGGTAGTACATAGTATATGAAAACGTAGAAAAAAATCGATGATCTGCCTGTTTGAGAGTTTCATCAGTCAATTTCGATGTCCAATTGCCACAAAAACAGAAATTTCGACAATTTTGTCGAAATTTTGAACATTGATTTGGGGGTCGTGCTCTGTTGCTAGTATTTCTGGATTTCGATACTTTGAGTTTTATTGACGATTTTTCTAGAACCACCTGGTTTTTGTCAAAAGACAGATCTCATATTCTTGACACTATTACAACTTTCTTTGCTCAGATACGTATCCAGTTTGGTAAACCCATTATAATCTTTCGAACTGATAATGCACTTGAATTCATGCAAAGGTCAGTCAATCTGTTTTGCAACAAAATGGGTACTATTCACCAAACCTCTTGTGCATATACACCCCAACAGCATGGCATTGTTGAACACAAGAATCGACACCTTGAGGTTGCGCGTACTCTTCTCTTTCACTATCACGTTCCTCATGTTTACTGGCCAGAAGTTGTTTCCACTGCTTGTTATCTTATTAACCGTATGCCATCTTCTGTTCTTGGCAATCAAGTGCCTTTTTAGATTCTATACCCTGATGCTCCTTTGTTCATCGTACCTCATATTTTCGGGAGTACGAGTTTTGTGAAAAAATTGTGTCCCGACCTTACTAAACTGGACCCTTGTACTACCAAGTGTATTTCCCTGGGGTACTCTCGGACACAAAAAGGGTACCGCTGCTTTGACCCGGTTACTAAGAAATGGATGGTGTCGGCTAATGTTGTCTTTTTTGAACATATGTCGTTCTACTCTTCTGTTGGATATGCCCTGAGGTCTGACTTATTGGACAGACACACCTTTACCTCTGCCTGTTGATAATGCCCCGTCAGATAGCATTGTTGCACATGCTCCTCCTTTAAAAGTCTACCAAAGAAGACCAAAGGCACCAAATCCCTCTATGGCCCAACCAAGTCTTCCAACCTCATCAGCAGATCAGCCAACACCTCAGGTATTTTCTGACTTAGACATTCCTATTAGTTTACGCAAAGGCACTTGCTCTTGCACGCAACATCCTATTGGGAATTTTTGCACTACTGCTAATTTGGGAAATACTTTTGCAAATTTCACTTCTGCTTTATGTGTTAATACTATTCCTAAGAATGTTGCTCAGGCTCTCAAGCATCCAGCATGGCGTCAAGCCATGGAAACTGAAATGCAAGCCCTCACTAATAGACATACTTGGGATTTGGTTGATGCACCCCCTAGTTGTTCACCAGTTGGTTGCAGTTGGATTTTCACAGTCAAATATCAACCAGATGGTACCATTGAACGACACAAAGCTCGCGTGGTAGCCAAGGGCTACACTCAGACATATGGAGTTGATTACTTCAAGACTTTCTATCCTGTGGCTCGGTTAAATTCTATTTGTATCCTTATTTCTGTGGCAGTAAATTTTGATTGGCCTTTATTTCAACTAGATGTCAAAAATATTTTTCTATATTGAGATCTGCATGAGGAGGTTTACATGGTGCAGCCTCCTGGTTTTGAGAATCAGGGGGAGTCTTCCAAAGTTTGTCGCCTTCGCAAAGTAATTTATGGCCTTAGCAAAGTCCTCGAGCCTGGTTTGACAAGCTCAGCTCTATTCTTCAGAAATTTGACTTTCGTCGCTCTCAGTCTAATCACTCGGTGTTTGTTAAGAAAACTACCTCTGGTCTTGTTGTTCTCATTGTCTATCCTGATGACATTATCTTATCTGGAAGCGACTATGCAGGTATTCAGGCTACTAAGACATACTTGGAAAAGCACTTTATTACCAAAGATTTAGGCAAACTAAGGTATTTTCTTGAATTGAAGTCTCTCATTCATCCTCTGGTCTTTGTTTGTCTCAGCGTAAGTATGTTTTGGATCTCCTATCAGAGACAGGAATGCTTGGGGCTAAGCCTGCTAATACACCTTTGGATCCCAACACTAACTGGGATGACGACACTTCTCCTCCATATCCTGATCATCATTAGTATCGCAGAATGGTTGGAAAACTCATCTACCTTACTGTCACTAGGGTTGATATTTTCGCTCCTGTTGACACAAACTTCGACAACCAAACAAAGGAATTAAGTCATGAACTTTTACCATGATGATATACATACATAAATACACCTAATTATGCAATAATATCATATGTTTGCATAGGGTGGGGGGCTCCTACATGTGTGAGTGAAAATATATAAAACTTATTTCGAAGGATTTTCGATCATGCAATGTACACATGCATATATTCTTATGCAGTAACATGCTATATCTTATATTAGGATTTAATTAACAGAGGGGTCTCCGCATTTTTTTTTCAGTTTTTTGATGAAATTGCATATCAAAATTTCGACAATTTGGCATGTTGATTTTTCGATGTCTGGTAGTGGTCAAAATTTTGCAATTTCGACCATAATTTTAATCGATGTTTAGGGTGGAAGACATTAGATCACTACACTAATCAGTTTTTCTATAAAGGGTATCCTTTAATAGTTGGGTAGGCACCCTAGGAGTGCAACCAGGCTAAGGCACCATCTCTGCATCTTGATAATTGTTGTGTTGTATAGACCAAATCCTACACATGAACAAATTTGAGTTTCTAAAGGTTAACTTAATAACAATAAATAAGGATGCAGCTAAGCGGGCAAATGTTTGCCAACATCATTCAGCTGAATGAATGACATGATAGATATAAACACACGAAATTTTTGACTATTGAATCATTAATGCTAGTCAAGCAAAAATGCAGAGAACATTATAAGCTGAAAATCTGAGGCAATTCCAAGAAAATATTCAGATAGCTACTACCAATTCTCCACTGCCTGGCTGTGTTGATCTGCAAGAGGAAGTTCAGATTTTGAAGTGAAATATTAATGTCAGGATTGAGCTTTTCTAAAGTAGAAAAAAATATAATCTTGCATAAGTTGTCCAGATCTGGTACAGTCCAGTCAGATCTCCTAAGGCCAGCACAAGGAGTAATCCAAATTGTTAAAAAAATCAGTGAATTGCACATGAATATTAGTTCAGGTCTTCGGATTTACTTTCCCTAAGTTTCACTATACATAAACTTTAGCTCATTAATATGAAGATGTCAGACTAGTGCGCATGTCATATTACAGTATGACCTTGTTGCTAGGCCATGGGACAAGGTGCATGAAGCTGATCTGTTCCTCAAGAAGCCAATTAATCTTGAAGAAATCTCGAAATCTGTTAAGAGAAATGGTCTGGTACCACTCATCATGTATAGACGAAAGAATAGAAGAAATTTCGAGCCCCATTTTCAACAAAAGAGATTGTCTGTAATCCCATTATAGATATTATAATGCAGTTACGTGGATAATTTTTCTTATCTTTCTTTTTTTACTATGCAATTCGTTTGCCATTAGTCTATTCGACATACATTAAGATAAGAAAACTCAAGACTTACAGATTTGGAATATATATATATATATATGTGTGTGTGTGTGTGTGTGTGTGTGTGTGTGTATGGCTAAAAGAATTGTTTACCCGAGTACATGAAGCTTATATGTACCCATCTTCATTTATGATGATTGTAAAATTATATTGAACAATCGAACCTAATGGATGTGATGTATACCCCTCAGATAAGATGTGTATCAAAAATCACCACAATATGATATCCATACATCCTTTAATGAAAGAATAAATGTATTTTGCATCAACGATAAGTTGCAGAACTACAGAAACCGTTGGATGGTATATTGCTATATCTCATGATCCATACGAGACATGGTGATGATTTCTTAAACACATCTAATCTATATATTGTTGAACCAATCCATATGGTCGGATCTTGTCAACATACTCCACATGTGCCGCTTTAATGGTCGGTACACGTAAGTTATATGTACCGGCCGGTACACACTTCCTAACCTCTATATGTAACAAAAAATAGACAATAGTCGAAAGTGAAATCTGCCTTAGATACCTATGTCCCTAGTATAAGCAGAGTCGAATAAGCTGAACTAACTACTCTTACCCCATGTTTAAGATGTCGATTTCGACGCCGTTTTATATGGTCCAGAAACAGAAATTCTGATATTTCTGCTTGTTTTGAAACAAGATTGCGGCGCAAATTTTGACGATTTTGATGACAAAATAAAGGAATCAAGCCATAAAATTTTACCATGATGATCTACATAATATATACAGCTAATTATGCAATAATATCATATGTTAGGATAAAGTGGGGGCTCCTACATTTTTGAGTGAAAATATACAAAACTGTTTCGATCGGGATTTTGATCATGCAACGTCATACATATATTCCTATGCAATAACATGTTACATCTTGTAATTAGGATTCAATTAGCTCAGGAGGGTCTCCCACATTTTTATGGATTTTTTTAGAATTTTTTTAAAATGAAATTGAAAATCGGAAATTTTGGTTATTTGGCATGTCCATTTTGATCTGGTACTGGTCGAAACCAAATTTCAGGCAAAATTTCGCAATTTCGACCGAAATTTTAATCCATGGTCTTACCTCCAAAAAGAAAAACTACCACTAACTAGTCAAACATTTTTGGGCTTTTGGATTTTATTCTCAGGAATTTGATTCTAAAAATCAGCTCCAGGTCTCCTACATCTTGAAATTTGTAAATTTGGGATTCCAGAAATTCTATCCAATTGGTCCCTGAATCTTTAAAATTGGGAATATAAAAAAAGTTAGATTCCTGAATCCTGGTGCGTCAGGGTGTACTATATTCTACATTCCATTAATCTCAACCAGAAAGGGCCTTTGTATTTTCATGAGAAATGTGTTAATATATCTTTACTTTGTGTTTATTTCATATTTCATATTACTGTTGTACCTACATGTAAATTTCCCTTTACTATAAATAGAGAGGAGAACCCTATTGGGTTTCTCATGTTGCCAACGTGCAACAACGCTCCATCTGTCTCTTCCGTTCACATGGTATCGAGAGCAGGTTAGAACTCCAGCCGCCGCCGGCCCTCCCTCCCGCCCGGCGTCGCCCCTCCCTTCCGCCGCCCTCCCCTCTCCCCTCCCTCCTCTCCCCTTCCAGCCGCCGGCCGCCGCCGGCCCTTCTCCCGCCGCCGGCCGCCGCCGCCAGCAGCAGCGGCTGCTGCTCCTTGCTGCCGGCGCGCGGCAGGAGCGCGGGGCCTCCCTGCGGCGCTGCTGATCTTCGGTAGTCCCTCTCATGCTGCCGTAGATCCCGCCGCACCGATCTAAAGGCTCCATCTACGTCTCCGGGCTCTTTTTCAGCCTTTTTCGGTCCCTTTTTCGGGCGCCGACCTTGCTGCTCGGGGATCTCCGGTTGATCCAACGGCCTTCTAAAGCCCTACCCGGAGGTCTCGTCTCTTCCACCGTGGCTTCCTAATCACATCTCCTTCATGTGTGATTAGGAACTTCTCGTTTGAAGGCTGTCGATGCGTCAGTAACGCATCCTCTTTTCAGTTTATGTTGTGACGTGTATCTCTCCGTCACGGGACGCGTATCTATCCGTCCACTCAGCCTTCTGTGTGACGTGTATCACTCCGTCACCCGTATCTCAGTTGCATCATGGAGCACAAGACCTATTATGAGGTCTCGCCTATTCCTATCAAGCTCAATGGGAAGAATTTTCTGCTATGGATGAATGCGGTTCATACTGTCTTGGAATCGCGCGATCGGGCAAAGTTTGTTGATTCTGCACCTCTCACTAGCACTGACAAAGACTATGCCGAGTGGAAACGTCTTGACAGCCTAGTGAAGACTTGGCTATGGGGTAGCATGGAACCTTCTATTGCTTCGAGGTTCATGTTCTACTCCACTGCTAAGGAGATTTGGGATGCCGTTAAGCAGCACTATGCTCAGGAGAAGAATGCTCTTCGCCAGTTTATGATCTATGATCGTCTGTTTGCAGAGAAACAGGGTGATAGATCCCTTGAAGAGTATTTTGGTGTGATTCAAGCTATTTCCCAGGAATTGAGCTACTATCATCCAGTGAAGGTTGCTGAGCAGATTAAAGATAGAGATGATCTTGTCACTGCTAAATTTCTATCTGGCCTTAGCTCCTCACTTGGTTCCGCACGCAGTGTGATACTTGCATCTGACAAATTACCGAGCCTTGCGGAAGCCTTCTCTAGGATTCAACAGTCCACCTTTGAGTCTGTTGATCCTACTCCTGTTGTTCCTTCTGGAGATTCTCATGCCTCCATTGCTGCAGCAGTTCGCGGAGGACGACCTGCACCTACTCCAGCTGACAGACCTGGCTTGGGAAGAGGACGTGGGACTCGTCCTCGATGCACTTTCTGTGACAGACCGGGACACATTGTTGAGAAATGCTGGAAGAAACATGGGCGACCTGCCGCCCCACCTGTTGGAGCTGCCAACTGTGCTACTTCTGACTCTACTACTGCGAGCCCGAGTTCCTCTGGCATCACACTTACTCAGGAGGAGTATGACAGGTTTATTCAGGCAACTCAACATTGGAGTATGGGCGCCTCTTCTGCTTCTACAGCGAATCTTGCCTCTACCGCGGGTAATCAGGCTACATCTTTTATGGCTTCTGGATCTGCAACTCCCTGGGTGGTTGACTCTGGTGCCTCCCAGCACATGACTGGTATGAGGCGATTGCTCCACACATTTGACTCATATATTCCTCACCCATCTGTTACCTTGGCAGATGGTTCTGTGAGGAAGGTGGTAGCTAGTGGTTCTGTGTCCCTTACCCCAGATATTGATTTGAAATCTGTTCATTTTGTACCTGAATTTCCTTTCAATTTGCTTTCTGTTGCCAAGTTGATTGACACTGTAAACTGCACAGTAACATTCGGGCCTTCTTGCTTTGTTTTACAGGATCTCAAGAGTTTGAAGATGATTGGTGGGGGGCCTAGGAAAGGTGATCTCTACCTCTTTCCTGGTGATTATCTACCTCGCCATCCACCTCCTGCTCCAGTTTCCTCCGCCATGCTGAGTGGTTCCCCCTTGTTGTGGCATTGCAGATATGGCCATCCCTCCTTAGACAGCTTGAAGAAATTGGAACCCGATCTAGCTCATGTGTCCTCATTAGAGTGTCAGTCCTGTCAGTTGGGCAAACATCATCGGTTGTCCTATCCTGTTCGTGTCAATAATCGGGCTTCTAGCCCGTTTGAGTTAGTCCACAGTGATGTATGGGGTCCTGTTAAAAACCAGAGTTATAATGGTTTTAGCTATTTCATTTCTTTTGTGGATGATTACTCTCGTATGACATGGATTTATCTTTTAAAAAGTCGTGAATCTGTGCTTTCCATTATCAAACATTTTCATAAACAAATTCAAGTTCAATTTAACTGCAATATCAAAATTTTTCAATCTGATAATGCCCTTGAGTATGTTCAGAAAGCGATGAATGAGTTTTGCAGTTCGGTTGGTATGATTCATCACACCTCTTGTCCTCACACTCCTATGCAGAATGGTGTTGCTGAGCGAAAGAATCGCCATCTATTGGATATCACTCGGTCTATCATGTTTGAATCCAATGTGCCTAAACGTTTCTGGTCTGAGGCTCTTCTCACTGCCTGTTTTTTGATTAATCGGCAGCCCTCTTCTGTTTTGCATGGGCGCACTCCCTTTTCTGTCTTACGCCCTATGGATAAACCGTTTCATGTTCCGCTTCGGGTTTTTGGTTGTACATCCTTCGTTCATAACTTTGATCCCAAACAAGACAAACTCTCTCCTAGGTCCTTGAAAACCTTATTTCTTGGTTATTCTGGTACGAGTAAAGGTTACAAGTGTTATTGCCCGAGTTTGCGTCGTATGTTTGTTTCTAAGGATGTCACCTTTCATGAAACCAGTCCATATTTTGCACATGCTATGAGCAAGGGGGAGCAATTGAGTGAGGGAGTGCCACCCGCAATTCAAAGTGAGGGAGTGCCACCTATCATTGTTGAGGACATACCGCATGATTCACCTACCATTCAACCCTATGCCCAAGTTTATCATAGGCGAGGTAGACAGGATCCAGATGAGGTAGCGGCACAAGTCCATGAGCCTCCTTCGCCATCTTCTACTCAAGAGATTCCTGCAGAGGCCTCTGACCTTGATCTTCCTATTGCTGTCCGGAAAGGTATACGTTCATGTACTATTCGACATCCCATATCGAATGTATGCTGTTTGTCGCACTTATCTACACAGGCTCGTGCATTTGCTGTTGGGATGGACTCCATTCTGATCCCAAGAAACCACTTAGAGGCTCTGAAGGACAGTGGCTGGCAGCAGGCAATGCAGGTGGAAATCTCTGCTCTGATTGACAATGGCACATGGGATCTTGTTACTTTACCTGCGGGCAAGAAAGTTGTGGGCTGTAGATGGGTCTTTACAGTCAAACACAACCCTGATGGATCGATTGAGCGGTTGAAGGCCAGATTGGTAGCAAAAGGCTACACACAGACATATGGAGTGGACTTCTTTGAGACTTTTTCTCCAGTTGCTCGTCTCAATTCTGTGCGGATCCTTATATCTCTAGCTACTACTTTTGATTGGCCTCTTTTCCAGCTGGATGTCAAGAACGCCTTTCTTCACGGGGATCTTCAAGAAGAGGTGTATATGGAGCAACCACCAGGTTTTGTTGCTCAGGGGGAGTGTCAGCAAGTCTGCAAATTGAAGAAGGCTATCTATGGGTTAAAGCAATCTCCTCGAGCTTGGTTTGACAAGTTCAGTGCTGTTGTTTTACAGATGGGCTTCTCTCGTTCCATGACTGATCACTCTCTATTTTATTCAAATTCTTCTGGTGGGTCCATAATTATTGTTGTCTATGTTGATGATATTGTGATTACTGGCAGCGATTCTACAGGCATATCACGTGTGAAGGAAGGACTACAGCAACACTTTCACACAAAGGACCTGGGGAAGCTGAGATATTTTCTAGGGATTGAGGTTCTTAGATCCCATGCAGGTATAAATCTCTCCCAGAGAAAGTATGTGCTTGACTTACTACAGGAAACGGGTATGACTGATTCTAAGCCCGTATCCACTCCTATGGATTATCACATCAAGGAGGTGGAAGATGATACTGCATATTCAGATCCAGGTCATTACAGGAGAATAGTTGGGAAGTTGATTTACCTAACTGTCACAAGACCTGATATTTCTTTTGCTGTTGGAGTAGTAAGTCAACACATGTGCACACCACGACAGTCACATTGGACAGCTGTATGCAGAATTCTGAGATATCTGAAAAGTGCTCCTGGAAAGGGGATCACTTATTATAAACCCAAGAGTCCTCTATCTTCTTTGACTCTCACAGGTTATGCAGATGCAGATTGGGCTGGTAATCAAGTTGATAGAAGATCCACATCTGGCTACTGCACCTTTCTTGGTGATCATCTGATTACTTGGAAGAGCAAGAAACAACAAGTGGTAGCACGATCTAGTACTGAGGCTGAGTACCGTGCTATGGCACATGCATGCTGTGAACTACAATGGGTCAAATCTGTCTTATCTGAGTTGAAGATTTTGATTCAAACTCCCATGATTCTCAAGTGTGACAATCAATCTGCTATACATATTGCCAGGAATCCTGTCTTTCATGAGCGCACAAAGCATATAGAGGTTGACTGTCATTTCATCAGAGATCAGATAAAGAATGGCAATGTGGTGACGCCATATGTCAAGTCTGAAGATCAACTAGCTGATATCTTGACAAAGCCATTAGGTCCAGCAGTGTTCCAGAATTTATGCGGCAAGCTGGGCATCCACAATGTGTACACTCCAGCTTGAGGGGGAGTGTTAATATATCTTTACTTTGTGTTTATTTCATATTTCATATTACTGCTGTACCTACATGTAAATTTCCCTTTACTATAAATAGAGAGGAGAACCCTATTGGGTTTCTCATGTTGCCAACGTGCAACAACGCTTCATCTGTCTCTTCCGTTCACAAAATGAAAACAAAAATAACTCATAAAGTGCATATAGATCAGCTTAGGTAAAATAAGATTAAATTGATACGAAAATTAAAGATGATATAAGAAACGATCAGAAAACTAAGAGTAAGGCAACAAGAATAGCATAAAGCACAAACCATTGAAAGATCCACCAACTGAAGCTTCAAGGAACTACAAAGGTCCTCAACACCGTCGTAGCTCAACCAACGATCTCTCTTACCCCAACACACAGTTGTTGGGATAGTCCAACCCTTGTCAGACAATATGCTTCTCATCTGTTCTACGTAAACCTATAAAAATGAGACAATGCATGATACTGGTGACTTTGAATGATCATTGAAAATTACAAATTCCAAATTATAAAAACTGTTACATAGAATTGTACAGATATGCAAGTTTGGTGTTTAAGAGATTGTCCTGAGTCATTTATGAAAAAAGGGCTACCAATATTGGGACTTAAAACTTTAAGCCAAATTAGCCATTTCTGGGTTACATGAAGCAGCCACCTATGTGTCTGTAGCCTTGTTTTACCAAGTTTTGTTGAGTCAAGAAATTTGTAAGTGGAATATTCTAGATATATCTTCTTCATCCAAGCCTGTAATTTTCATTTTCAATCCTCCACTTGTACTCCTTGTATTTACACAAGAATAGCAGATGCTCGTTTATTGTAGTACTTGAAGCTTTTAGCACCTGTCCGAATTCTGGAACTGTTACACTTGTTGCATTTTCATGTGTCTATCTTCCTGTTCAAAGCCATAATTTACTGGAATCGTAATTAATATACCTACATTGGTTTTCTTATGCTACGCAGATTACTTACATTAGAAGGATCTAACAAAAGATTTAAATCAGTAATTGGAGGTGACCATAGTGCTTAATAATGACTAATTGTCTATATAATTATGTAAATGAGTCAAGAGTGCATCTTCAATATTCTTTCTGAGGTTTTTTATTAAACATTCAAGTGTGTCTCTAGAACTCGTCTTCTTACCAGCTTTCTACACGGAATTGAATAGTTATACTTCTTTTATATTGGTCTATTGGATTGTTGATACTTGTCAGGCTATGTATATTTAATGTAAACGGTTCAGGTGAAACTGTTGAAGGAAATACCATTCATCTTAGGCAAACGAACTGAAATTTTTGTAATCTCCCAGTTAGCCTAGAGAGATAGATGAGCCAAATCCCACAGAAGTTTGTTGTGCAGAACAAACCACGGCTATTCTTAAGAAGGATGTTGTCTAGATTCACAGAATGATGTTATGTAGTTTTGAGAAATGGTGTTTTTTAAGATAAATATGAATCAAATGAGCATAGAAACCAAATTTGATTCAAAATTAGATTTACAATGTATTAAGAATGCTTTTGCTCCCCAAAGTTAGCTAGGATGAATAGCACGAAACTGTGAATCTAGATTAAGAAATTTAAAGATAAATGGGTTTATCTGAGAAATCTCGACTGCAGACATGGTTTCGATTTGAATAGAATGAGATGATTGTCTTGGAATTTAGAAGTGCAAACTCGGGTTTGGCTAACTGACAGAAGAATGTTGAGGGCGAGATAGATTAGAATTTGTAAGATATTTTTAAGGAGACCAAGGTCTAAAGTTCATCAAACAAGAAGAAAAGCACAAATGGGATTATATCAAGCCTAGAAAGCACGGACACTTCTAGACAGCCCCCGTGTCCGTGTTGGACACATTTTGGACGTGGACACTTCCAGGACACGGCCCAAAACGTTTTGGACACGGCTGGGACGTGTCCAGTTCATTTTGGTCCTCTTTTACACCCGACACAGCTGGACACTGCCCAGACCCTTCCTGGACACATCGCTGCAGCTTCTGCTGCTGCCGTAGCCCATTTCAGAGTGCAAATATTGAATATACAACTGATGTCTATGCCTTATTACTGAGAAAATCTAACATAGAGCTGAGATCTAATGACAATTTCAAACAAATCTGTTGAAAAGAACCAATATGCAAATTATTATAAGCTGAATCAGATATTACAAGTCAAATTATAGTCTTTGGTTAAATGAGTAAGACGAACTCATATGCATTTACAAGAAACATACACTTAGGTTTCTACTTCATATTTTTTTACCATACACATAAAGACACACATCTATCTACATATAAGATTATACATACATAGATACATAAATATGGACAAATTTTAAGATATATTCCAGCCAATACGTCATACACCCACATGTGTACATATTTTAAAAAAAAACTCATCCAGTGCCATGTATGTGTCCTACATTTTAGAAATTTGCCGTGTCCCGTGTCTGTGTTAGTGTCCGTGTCCGTATCTAGAAACGTGTATGTGCTTCCTTGAAAGATCTAGAGGGGGGGTGAATAGAGCTTTTTGATAATTTAAAGATAATTAAAACACTCAACCAAAGAAGGAGGAGGAAATAAGGAAGACACTTGTGTTTAGAGTGATTCCAACCTTTTAATACAAAGGTTGTCAGTCCACTACCCAATTGTTTCCAATTGGGATTTTGAAAGTGATTAATTTTATTACCTCGCAAGAATGTTACATAAAATACAATCACCTTCCTTGAAGTAGCCTTCACCTAGAAGTAGCCTTCACCTAGAAGTAGCCCCAATCCTCCTTGTGGCAGCCTTCTTTGAAGTAACTTCAATTGCTTGGAGCAGTCTTCTCTTCCTAGAAGTAGCTCCACCACCTTGAGATAGCCTTCCTTTGGAAGTAGCTCCAACCACCCTTGAAGCAGCCTTCCTTGAAATAATCTCAAGTTCCTCTCGAAGCAGCCTTCTCCACCAAGAAGTAGCTTCAACTGTGCTCCCTTAAGCAGCCTCCACGATCTTGGAGTAGCCAAGGAGTAAAACCATCTTGTACCTGTGAAGGGGGATTGGAAGAAGGAAATACAACAATGAAGTACAGCGCTTTGATTCTATATCAAGCGTTAGAATCTCCTATCCACTTAAGATGAATGTGGTTGTGTGGTGGCTAGGAGATTGTAGCTATAGGACACCTTCTAGAGCACAAGGAGGAAGACAACAAGTGACTTTTAGCTTGATTGCTCTCAATGGTGAATGCTCAAGTGCAGCTTAGATGCTTTAGGTGTCCTAAGGCATCTCCTATTTATAGGAATGGTTTGCAAATATCTAAGGACGTTCTAGGGAGTGTCTAGAGTGTTCTTAGTGTTTAACTAGCCGTTAGGTATACATTAGTTGGCTAGCAATTACTAATTTATTCGTGCATGAAAAGAACAGTCCAGAACCCTGTTCGGTAGATAATTTGGTCGACCGAACTGTGCCTCGGTCGAAGTTCTCTTCGACCGAGCATAGGTTTAAGGCAAAAATGTTGCAACGTCTATTTTCAACTCCCAACTACCAACCACTCAGTCTAACGGTCACAAACTTTAGACCGAAGCTCACTCGGTCGATATTATTTTCAACCGAAGACTATTTTAAAGCACAATTGTGTAAGTTGTTGAACAGTGTGCACAAGTTCGACCGAGGTGGTTCTCGGTCGACAAGAACTTTGACCAAGTATGTCTCGGTCGACAAGTTCTTCGACCGAGGGTGTCCTTGTTTTAGACTTTTGAATTACCTACCAAGTGTGTGTTTCAATGTGTGTTGGTGACTCTATCTTTGGGGGGAAACCTATCTAAGGGTTATAAGTGGGTGGGGAAGATCTAACGCTTGATTTACATGATGTCTAAGTACTTGTACATTATATTTTTGTACAAGTGTTTACATTTGAGTACAATCATGAACATTTATACAATTAAGCGCATTTGATCTTTAATTTGCATTGATCTTCATCTTCCCACTTAGTAGGATTTTCTTATTCCTTTGATCCCTGAAATACTCAAATAACATGTTAGATCCACAAGTGTGAAATGTTTGTCATCATCAAAACAAAGGGTATATTAATGTCCAATTTAGCCAACAATCTCCCCCTTTTTCAAGATGACAAATATTTTTTAAATATAATCAAAAAGATTTAAATGCGATGAGTTTCATACCTGAGATTTACCTGAGATAAAGAGTATTTTCTTGTTTTCATTAAATGTGTGCTAATTATT
This sequence comes from Alisma plantago-aquatica, assembly GCA_963693085.1. NCBI lineage: Eukaryota > Viridiplantae > Streptophyta > Magnoliopsida > Alismatales > Alismataceae > Alisma > Alisma plantago-aquatica. Next base: position 392,392,823 of record OY856412.1, on the reverse strand, counting down.
CCTAAAGAGATATGGAGCATAGTATCCATCTCTTAAGGAATATAGCATCAATTAATGTTTAAGCCAAGAGAGCATGAAACTCATTCATTTTGTTTTATATTATTTCTCCCCCTTTGTCATTTCAAAAAGATAGCCATATGAACATTTTACTCCCCCTGAATGGGATACTCCTCAAAATGATACACAAGATGCAAAACAAAGTGATAGAAAATGTCCAATGAAAGCCACAAGATAGATTTTACTAACATGATCAAGTGAACATAAACAAGCTCAATTCCATTGATAGTAACATAAAATAACATCATAGACTTCACCAGAATTGATTACATAAGTTGCACTACTCACTACATAGGACATCATCACTTGAAGGATTGCAAGATTACATCAACCTCAGGATCTTTCCCAAGAAATAGAGCATCACCATAGTACTTGACAAGTGTTTGCCAATCAAGTGCACCTGTCTTAGTAAGAGCATATGCCTCCAAAAATGTAGGTGCCCTATCAAACCTGAAGTGGGCAGCAATGTCCTGGAGTTGCATGGGTGAGTATTGGGTATGGGAAAGATCATGTGAAGGTGGTTGTGGGACTTGGGTGTATTGGATAGAAGGGTTAAAAGGATAGAGACTCTCGAGATAGAGTGTATATGGATGTGTTAGGAACATAGGGAGACAAGGCTTGCATTCTTTGATTAAGATAGGTCATGGCATGATGATTGTAATCTAATTGTCTTCCAAGATAAAAGGTAGCCCCTTTGAGATAACACACATCATTTGTTAGATTTTCTATGGAGTAGCTAGGAGTAGGAGGTGGAGGATTTGCTTCGGTAGATGTCTCTCCTTCGGTCCTAGCCCTCTTGTGTCCAAATTCAAGGCCATTTTATCTATAGTGTGTTTGGTGAGTTTTTGAGGACTCCTATCACACTTGTAGTTTAGATCCTCTAGGTTTTTGTCAAGGCAAAATTAGATAATTTGACACACAAAATCAGCATAGGGAGGATTTCCTAAGAATTCAAACATATTGGATAGGATAATGCGAATGAAATTGACTGGAATGTTTTCTAGGATAGCATAAATTAGATACACCCTAAATTGTGGGATTTCAATGTTGTTTGCTCTAGGGTAGATGTTGTGGGAGATAATGAGGTTTACTACCCTAGCTTCAGGGGTGAGAGATGTTGTATAGTAGGTTCCCCTATTCTCATGACATGAAGTATTAGGAAGGAAAATGGCCCTTTTGATGTCTCCTAAGCTAATGGTGTTATCATTGGTGGAGAGTTTGGATAAAGGGTTTTCGGTGGTTGTCTATGAAACCTCCATATTCCTCCTCATCTATATCTAACATTTTAAGGATGTCTTTTTTAGACCCATCAACCATGGAAGTGAAAGAGAAGGGGTTATTGGAGTCCCTAGTAAGATTAGCATAGAACTCATTTACGGCCTGGATGGACCAAAAATGAAAGGATAGTTCAAGAAACTCCGTCACCTTTTGCACCTTGAAGAGCTCGGGGAGGTCATGGAGCGTGATGAAGTCGTTAGTGTCCACCGGGAATCGAGGAAGAGGGGTCTTTGAGGTGAGCTTGAGGTAGTGTTCTCCAGCAGCAACGGCGTTGAAGGTAATGTCGTTAATGACACTCAAGGCTAGAATGATTGTTCTTCCCTTCCTCGCCGCTACTTGCTTCTTCCCACCGCGCGCTGAAGATGAGGCCATCTTGAGCAAGTGGAGGTGGAAGAAGTAGGGATGGTAGTGGAAGAGTATTGCTGAAGAATAGCTCTAAAGATCACTAGAGAGGAGGTGGAGAAGAGAGCAATTGTAGTGTGAGTAGAATGGGAGGATTGGGGTCCCTTTTATAGCAAATCAGGGACCTGCTCGGTCGACGGTGGGGTCCCTTTTATAGTAAATCAGGGACCTCGTTCGACGATTTCGTCGACCGAGAGCCCAACGGCTCTCTTCTAACGCTCCTCGTAACGGCTAGTTTGGTCGACCGTTGGAGTTTGAAAATTGACCGTTATAATGAGGATTCGGTTGAAAATTTGCTCGAACGAGGGGCCTTTCTGCAAAAAAAATCGGTTCGCAAAAATTTTTAGAGGAAATTCGGTTCAAAAATGCCTTGTCGGCAGAGGGTTCCACCGAGTGGAACTCAGTCAACAATTTTGTCGACCGAGAATCATCTCGGTCCAAAATATATTCGACCAAACAAGAGTCTGTTAGTAGTTTTGGTGAATTGTTTTGAGCTTGTTTATGTACTTGTGTGTGATAATAAATTATTGTGACTAATCAAAGAAACATTACTAGAATCTTGTGCAATAAAAATAACATGAAATTCAATTAGGAAAATTAAAAATTTTGAGTACATATATCAAAGAATACATCTTCTAGGGGAGTAATAAGTAACCTCTTTCTAATATATTAAAATTGATCAAGAGGAAGAGGTTTGGCAAAGATATCCACTAATTGCTCTTCAATATCAACATGATGGAGAGAGATGATTTTTAGAAATATGATCTCTTAAGAAATGATGTATGATTTCAATACGCTTGGCACGACTATGTAAAACAAGATTATAGGCCAAGTTTATAGCACTAGTATTATCACAAAAAATCAGCGCAGAAGAAAATGCAAAGCCATAGTCATTCAAAACTTGTTGCATATACAGTACTTGAGCACAGCATGAACCAGCAGCCACATATTCGGCTTCAGTGGTGGATAGAGCAACTGTATTTTGTTTCTTACTAAACCAAGATACTAAGGCTCTTCCTAGTAAGAAGCAACCAACACTTGTGCTCTTGCGATCAAGTCGACAACCAACATAATCAGCATCGGTGTAAGCTTTTAGGTCTAGCGATTGTCTTTTTGGATACCACAAGCCATAGTCGATAGTACCAGCGAGATATCTTAAGATCCTTTTAACAGCTTGAAAATGAGAGTGCATTTGTTTAGATTGAAATCTAGCGCAAAGCCCAACGGAGAACATGATATCCGGTCTAGAAGCGGTCAAATATAGCAAACTACCAATCATGGCCCTATACAAGGAATCATCAATGGGTTCACCATCTTCATCCTTGTCGATTTTGGCAGTGGTAACCATAAGAGTGGTAGCATGTTTGCAATTTTCCATGCCAAATCATTTTAAGAGTTTTTTGGTGTATTTCTCTTGGCTTAGAAAAATTTCGACGGGCGTTTGTTTTATTTGAAAACCAAGGAAAAATGTTAATTCTCCCATGAGACTCATTTCAAACTCTTTTTGCATAATATCACTAAATTGATTACATAAGGAATCATTTGAAGCACCAAAAATGATGTCATCAACATATATTTGAACAATTAGAAAATCTGATTCGTATATTTTGAAAAATAGTGCAGAATCTGATTTTCCAATCGAAAAGCCATTATCAAATAGGTAATTTTTAAGTCTTTCATACCAATTTCGTGGTGCTTGTTTAAGACCATATAGAGCTTTCTTAAGTTTATATACATGATCAATTTTGTCAGGAATTTCCAATGTTTTAAAAAACGTTAAGCGGTAACCGTGCGGACAGCACCTTGTAACTGGTTAAGCGGTCGATTTTTTAAAAAACGGGTTTTAATTTCCTATATAATTTTATACAAAATTACATATATATGTATATAAATACTAATACTCTTTGAAACTTTTATATATATCTAAAGATTCTAAACACTCTACCCAACAGTAAAAACACCCAATTAGTTTATAAGATAGCTATAAGACAATAATTATAGCCATAATATAATAAATAATAGATTTGACATAGATAAAATACCCCACATACATGATTCAGAAATATTTTTGCATCACATGTTTACATAGTTAAGCAGTAAACAATAGACTCATTATTGGATACCTTTCTAACTTATTGTTATATGTGCATATCATCAATTAGTCATACATTACAGCAGTACAATTAACTAAAGTATGCATTCTAAAATTAGATAATAGTTACATATATTTTACTTGTATAAATTACACTTTACAACAGTACCCTATTATCCCAACTTGCAAACAGTAAACAATAGACTCATTATTGGATACCTTTCTAACTTATTGTTATATGTGCATGTCATCAATTAGTCATACATTACAGCAGTACAATTAACTAAAGTATGCATTCTAAAATTAGATAATAGTTACATTACATATATTTTACTTGTATAAATTACACTTTACAACAGTACCCTATTATCCCAACTTGCATACAAGTATGCATTCTATTAGACTAGGCTTATCATAGGATATTTAAGTTTAATATATTATAGTCAGTAATACTTGGGGCCATATAGTTTATATAAAGTTACAGGTGTACAGCAAAATTTACAAAAAACGGACAAAAAACGGCCAAAAAGCGGGAAAAAAAGGGCAAAAAAACGGAAAAAACGGGTAAAAAAGGGAAAAAACGGCCGATTAATTACAAAAAAGTTAACCGGCGATTTTAGCAAAAATCGAACGGGCTGGGTGTTTGGCCGATTAATCGGCCGTTTAATCGGCCGCTCAGCCCGTTTTTCATTTCACTGGGAATTTCAAAGCCAGGTGATTGAGCAACATATACTTCCTCTTCTATAATTCCATATAGGAAGGCACTTTTTACATCCATTTGGAATAGTTTGATGTCTTTGTGAGCTGCTAGAGCTTATAACATTCTAATAGCCTCAAGTCTAACCGCGGGAGCATAGGTTTCATCAAAATCTATTCCTTCTTGTTGATTATATCCTTGAGCTACCAACCTAGCTTTGTTTCTAACTACTTCCCCGGCTTCATTAAGTTTGTTACGAAAAACCCACTTAGTTCCAATAATAGTTTTATCTTGTGGTTTAGGAACTAAGTCTCGTACATTATTTTTTATAAATTGATTTAGTTCTTCTTGGATAATCATTATCCAATATTCATCTTTTAAAGCTTCATTTACCTTTTTAGGTTCAACAATTGATATGAATGCCATGTTTGCAACATTTCTACGAGTTTTTAATTTATCGAAAGGGTTTCCTATGATTAAGTCTTGAGCAATGAATGAGATATCGCCGGTATCGTCAGTATACCGGTCGAAATACCGATACCAACACCATCGGGCATCGGTTTGAGCAAGTCTACCGCTAGTACCGCAAATATCGGTATACCGGTGAACTTACCGGTAAATACTGCCACTTACCGCCGAAAATCGAGGGTTACCACTGCAAAAAGCCCAACTTACGGGTGATATAGGCGGTATGCCGCCCAGCATGCCGATTTACGCGAACCTGTTGCTTGTTGCTGCTATTTGAGTGGAGTTTCTTGGAGATTAGAGGCGATTTCTTTCCTTGGAGCTCGAATCAGCCCCGATCAAGGTATGTTTTCTTAATTTCTTTCATTTCTCATCTTCTCTAACCCCTCCCCTCTCTATTTTCTTCTATTTTCACCATAGAACTTCTCCAAAATTCTCTAAATACACCCAAAATCTAGATCTACTCCTAACAACTTAGGATTAATGTTATTTAACCATAGATCTATGATTAATTTATATAGATATACTAATGTATCACTAGATCTACTACTATTAATTAATATTATCACATAATTTCACTAATTAATATAAAATTCGTAATAATACAATAAGTACTAATAATAATAGGTATCTAACTTAGGTTTAGTAGAAAAAGTTGTACCAAATACTAATATGAACAAAACAAACAAAAATATAGTACAAATAAATATATTTTTCGTTTTTTCATTTATTAAAAATGCTGAAAATTAAAAAAAGCATTTTTTTTGTTTTTTTTTCTACAAATTTATGTGTGTTAGTGTAATATAAGATGGAATGAGTAATTTGTAACACATCACTTGCCTTGAAAGCACTGGATGCTTTGGGTTATCATATATGATTTTTGCAGTTGCGCCAGTTTCGTGAAAGCACTGGATACTTTGGCCATCCAAATGCGGTTGCTGACAGCGATGCAGGTGATCCTTGTGAGTGGTGAGTTTGGAATGGAACAGGTGCCACTCATTTAAGAAAAGTGGCTATTTGCATCCTTTCTCAAACAACATCTGCAGGGGGTTGTGAAAGAAACTGGAGCACTTTCAATCTGATACACTCCAAGAGAAGGAACAGACTTGGTGCAAACAGGTTGAGGGATCTTGTATACGTTCATTACAACATGCGGTTGAGGGCTAGAGCAATATGTGATGCCAACTACAAGGAAGTGGATTTTGATGTTGTCCATGATCCCATTGACACCGCATATACTTTTAATACTGAAAGACGTAGAGGACTGGAGGATGATTCAGAAAATCCTTTAGAAGAATGGATGAATGAGATAGGCCGTCCTGTTCTTGATAGTTTAGATGGACGTCCAGATCCATATATAGAAGAGCAATTTGATGCAAATAATGGTGATGATATTATTATTGATGCCCCGCCTGAAAGACTTGATCCTGAAGCTGCACATGTTGATACTGATATGGAAATCAATAGAGAAGTGGAAGAACAATTAGGTAGCTCAGATTCTTCTTCTTCTACATCTGGTTCTAAATCTAAGTCTGATGATGGCGGCAATGATGGTGATAATCGCAGCCAACGCTCTCCAAAATATCCTCCAGTTGTTGATCCTCAAAATGATGATCGGCCTTATGTTAGTCATGTTACTAGGGTTGCACCTCTACAAGAACAGGGAAATCCCATGGCTGAAAAAAGATTTCAAAGAAGAAAAACTCGAACTGGGAAATATTACAGCGGTGCACCTCCACCACATGCCAGTGCCACAATGCCCACAACTACAAGCCCATACCCACAATATCATAGCCAAAGTGATTATCATTCTGATCTTGTTGATTCAATGGATAACATGAGCATATCTGACTCTCAATCTCAACATTCATTCGGAGATATGTTATTTGGGCAGACACTTCCATACCCATCTCAGCCCCAACATGGGTATCCTGGATATCATGTTGAACCACCACCAAGATTACAATTAGAACTTGGACCTGGTATGGGATATCACGAAGCATACTCTGTCCGTAGCCCTTATGGATGCTTTCGGGTGAACACTAAAGCATACTCTAGTGATGGAGGTCAAACATGGAGTGGTGGGCATACTACAATTTATCCTATTGTCGGTTATCCATTACAACCTCAAGCTCCTCAAACATGGGCTCCTCCTGCCTCTACAACTACTCAACCTCAAGCTCCTCGAGCAAGGGCACCTCCACCTGCTTCTACTCAACTTCCCTCCATTTCATCAACAAAGGAAAATTATCTAAAGATTTGGAAGAACATTTTCCGAAGTTTGGGATGATGCAGTTTGCCAATCCTAAAGTGTATGAGGAACATGTTGTTTCATACAACAAGTCTTACAGAAGTTACATCACATGGGAGCAATATGTGGACCATATGAACAACATATTGTATAGAGAACCAGCGCGCCACTCAACATACAACTGATGTGAGTTAGTAATTTACTACGTTGTTATATGTTTGTTGTAAAGTGAATATTATTGCATAAGTGTGTTAACATGAGTTTATAGATTGTGCTAGTCAAATTTCATATCTTAATTCTTGCATTTTGCCATCGATATCCTTCATCGAAATCTCCAAAAAACAGGACATATTCCTTAACTCACGCATGATTGACCCCCCCACACATACCCAATATAGAATTTTATTGCATAAAACGTTGCATCTAGGTGTTGAGACCATGCCTGTAAAATTTCATGATTTAATTCGTTCATTTTGGCGTTGATATGGCCAGGATTGCATCTGTCGATATTTCCGTCGGTATACCTGTAAATATCTATATCCAAGCTGTCGAAACGGCGTCGGTATCGGTCATTTAATTCCTTGGTCTTGAGGATGGTCCTTGATTAATCTAGGAATGGGTTGTTGTGTCTCGTTTTGTTGTTCATTTTCAGTATTTTGATCATCTTTAGTAGATATGGTTTTAAACATAACAATCTTTGGTCGACAATTTCTTCAACCGGAGAGACCCTCGATCGAGTACTTTGTCGACCGAAACTGGTTTTGCGTGAATTTATCGATTTCAAACAAAACATCTTGTTATTTCTAATCAAATCATGAAAAATATGCAAGTTAAAGCTATGTTTAGTTGAGATAAGACAATCAGATTTTCAAATTTAGTTTTGGGTCAAATCTCAACTAGGTATCCCCATATTTCTAAGTTTGTGGTTTTAGAACCCAAGCTAGATCCTTATCTTTATTTTTCTTGTAAGGGCATGAAAATGAATAATGTCCAAGACGTAAACAATAATGAGAACAGATAAAATCAATTTCATTTCTCTTTTTACCATTGTGGTCATGAGTTGGAGTGTTTTTAGGTGCATACATGACTTTGGTCTTGGGTACTTGTGTCTTTCTAGTTCTAGATTTTTGATAGGATTTTTCTTTGGGTACATAGCCTAGACCTCTCCTCCCGATTTGACCAGAAGAGTCCTTTAGGATTTTATCCAGAATATCTTTGTTTTTCAAGCTACTAATATCTTTTTGCAACTTAGCAATTTCATCTATTTTTCTTTTAATATCTAACTTTGTTTGATCTAGATTAGATAGCAAATTGTCTCTTTCTTTGACAATAACATCATAATCCAAATGAGTGCATAAAATAGGTTGAGTTTGAAGATCATTCATTTTAGCAAGCAATTCAACCTTTTCTTGGCAAAGAAAGTTATAGTTTGTTTCTACAGCAAGCAACTTGATATTATGCTCATTAATGGAAGATTTCAAGGTATCTCTTTCAGATATGAGACTTTCATTTCAGAAGAGAGGGTATATAGCTTAGCATGCAAATCATCATTAGTTTTTGTAAACTTCTTTAATTTCTTTTTACAGTCAATATAATTGTCATGTATTTCTTGGAGGCTAGTGACTAGTTCTTCTTTAGATAATTCAAGAAGGCTTACCTCACTTGAGTCCTCATTTTCATCTTCTTTGGCCATAAGACATTCAACTTCCTCCTCCCCGCTTTCACTTTCATCACTTGATTCGTCCCAAGCAGCTTTGTAAGCTTTATCGCTATTAGTATATACACTTTACTGTTGTTTTTACTTAGTGTATTTTGGTTATTTGTCTTTTAGTCACTTGTTTCTTTATCCCATATTGCTTATCTCTAAATGTTGTACTACTCTCTTGTCTTATAAAAGAGAGAGCATTGTATTGGTTTTATTCACTCAATAAGAAGCAATATGTTTCTATTCTAGATGGTATCAGAGCGTCCCGATCCTCTCTAAACCCTAGCCGCCCCTCTCCCTCCTCTCTCTCCCCAGCCCCTTTGTGCTGCTGCCACACCTGCCCCCCCTGCCGCCGCCCACAGCAATCACCACCACCACTCCTGCCACCACCCACCCCTCCGCCAACCCTCCACCACCTTTCAACACCATAACCCACTCCATTACCATGGCTTAATCCATCAAGTACACCCAATCCTCTACCCATCTTCTTCCCTGAAACCTCCGGACAGCTTCGGTAACTTTCCAGTTTCTGGCACGTTGACGTCGTAAAAGGCGTCTTTCGCTCTGTTTGCCTGCGCCTCATGGTGGAGTGATTGTTCCTCCATGTTGGCGTTGGTTTCTATCATCTCCTGCTGCCCCTACGAGGGTTTCTTAGATCCATGCTTGGATCTTCTATATTCTACTTCTAGTCCATGTGTTAGACTTCTGCTGCTGACTAGTGACTACTACCTCTGCTGCTATTTGCACTCTTGATTCTGACTATCTCTATCATCTCGGATGGCGACTCCTGACCTTCCTCGCAATCTGTGTGTTACTACCGTCAAGTTGGATGGCCCCAACTATCATCTCTGGGCAGCCTCCTTTGAATTGTACGTCAAGGCTAAAGGGTGTTTCTCTCATCTGTCGACCAAGGGTCCGGCCATCCCTGCTGTTGATGCTGATGACAAGACCAAACAGGCCTACGATCTCTGGTCTAAGGAAGATTATGGTGTTATGACCTGGATGGTCAATAGTGCCGAGCCTAAAATCAGCCAGTCTCTCCTTCGCCTCAAGACTGCCAAGGATATGTGGGATCAGCTCTCCCATGTATACTCTCACCAGCAGAATCTGAAGAAGGTTTTTGAAATCTTCAAGCTACTGGCCAAACAGGAGTACTCTGCTACTGACTCTGTGGAGGATTACTACAACAATTTTTGTGCTCTCTGGGATGAGTTTGAGGTCTACCATCCTCTATCTGCAGATATCACGGAAATCCAGCGTCAAAGGAACGAGCTTCAACTTGTCCAGTTCCTCGCTGGTCTGCCTTCATCTTTTGCAGGAGTCGTTGATCAGATCCTCTCTAGTGATCCCCTTCCTACCCTGAGAGACGTGCTGAAGCGTGTTTAACGCCTTCCTTCCGTTTTGCAAAACCTACCTGACTCTTCTGAGGGAACAGCCCTTGCTGTTCGGACTGGTGACTCCTCCCGTGGACGCGGTCGTGGTCGGGGACGTGGCCGCGGGCATTCTTCTAGACCAGGACGTGGCTCCTCTTCTCTTGCTGAGACTACTGAACAACGCTTTTGTACCTTCTGTAAGCGTACCAATCACAATGAAGATCGTTGTTGGATAAAGCATGGGAAGCCATCCTGGGCGAATCAAGTTACCACAGATCAGCCTGACACTGCCACTACTTCTGCACCTTCGTCTGCCGATTGGATCCGATCGGAGTTTGAGAAACTACTACAAGCACGGCTTGCTTCCTCTACTGAGGCCTCCACTGATGGTAGCACTGCTCTTCTGACTCAGTCCGATAAAAACACTTGGGTGATCGATTCGGGTGCGACATCCCATATTTCTGGCAATCCTACATTATTTTCTCATTTACATAACACTACTGTTATACCTCCTGTTACTCTGGCTGACGGCTCTCAAACACCGGTTACTGGTTTTGGTGATATATGCACTCCTGGATGTCTGCCTCTGCGCTCTGCTTTTTATGTTCGTAAGTTCCCTATAAATCTGTTATCTGTCAATAGAACTGTGAAGAGCCTTCGCTGCTCTATTACTTTTGACCCGGATGGTGTTGTTTTTCAGGATCTGCGCACGAGGACGAAGACTGGTTTAGACCATGAGGGACCAGATGGTTTATATTACTTGGATGTTCCAAAGACTGCGGCGTATCTGACATCTTCTGTGACTGGCATCCAATGGCACTATCGGTTGGGACACCCGTCGGCAACCAAATTAAAGCATTTACTACCTCATATTTCAGATTCTATTTTTTATTGTGAAACTTGTCGATTGGGCAAGCAAACTAGAGCAACTTTTTCAAAGAAATTATGTATTGGTTCAAAATAGTCGTTTGATATTATACATGCTGATGTTTGGGGACCTTGTTCTGTCTCGAGTATATCTGGATTCCGTTACTTTTTTAGCTTTATTGATGATTTCTCTAGGACCACCTGGATTTTCTTGCTAAAGGATAGGTCTAATATTCTTGAGACTATTACTGCTTATTTTGTTGAAATACGTACCCAGTTTAGCAAACCTATAAAAAAAATTTGCACTGACAATGCTCTTGAATTCATGCAATCCTCGGTCAGCAGTCTTTTTCACAAACTGGGTACTATTCACCAAACCTCCTGTGCCTACACCCCGCAACAAAATGGAGTCGCCGAACGCAAGAATCGCCACCTTCTTGACATTGCTCGTACTTTACTTTTTCACTATAATGTTCCCCAGTGTTTTTGGCCTGAAGCTATTTCCACTGTGTGCTATCTCATTGACCGCATGCCATCTTCAGTTCTTGGGAATCAAATCCCTTATCAAATCTTGTACCCTGATGCACCCTTATTTTCTGTTCCTCGTATTTTGGGAGCACTTGCTTTGTTAAAAACCTACGTCCTAGTTTAACCAAACTTGATCCCCGTGCCATCAAGTGTGTCTTCTTAGGGTACTCTAGGACTCAAAAAGGGCACCGTTGTTATGATCCAGTTTCAAAAAAATGGATGGTCTCGGCTGATGTTGTTTTCTTCGAGCACATGCCATTCTATTCTTCTACTGGGTCTGCCCTTACGTCAGATTTATTAATGGAGACACCATTACCAATGACTGATGATTCTGATTCCCTTGATATTGTTCCTGCTGCTGCTACTCCTCAGCTGAAAGTTTATCAAAGAAGACCGAAGACGACAACTCCCTCTATGGCCCCTCTAGAATCTTCTTCCTCAATGCCAGATCAGTCATCACCTCAGGTATTCTCTGACTTAGATATTCCTATCAGTTTAAGGAAAGGAACTAGAACATGTACCAAACATCCGATTGGGAATTTTTGTACTACTGCTCACCTGGGGACTAACTTTGCCAATTTTACTTCTGTTGTTTCTATTCCTAAAAATGTTTCTCAAGCTCTTAAGCATCCGGCTTGGCGTCAGGCCATGGAAGCTGAGATGCAAGCTCTTACTGATCGTAACACTTTGGAGTTGGTTGATCCTCACACTGATTGTTCTCTGGTTGGATGTCGTTGGGTGTTTACTATTAAATATCAACCAGATGGCACGATTGAGCGTCTCAAGGCTAGGCTTGTTGCCAAGGGCTACACACAGACTTACAGCGTCGACTATTTTGAGACTTTTTCACCTGTGGCCCGGCTGAGTTTAGTTCGCATACTTATTTTTGTTGCAATTAATTCTGATTGGCCCTTATTTCAGCTTGATGTGAAAAATGCTTTTCTATATGGAGATCTGCATGAGGAAGTCTATATGGAACAACCTCCCAGATTTGTACTTCAGGGGGAGTCCTCCAAAGTTTGTCGTTTGCGGAAAGCAATTTATGGCTTAAAACAAAGTCCCCGTGCTTGGTTTGATAAACTGAGTACCATTCTTCAGAAATTTTATTTTAGACGTTCCCAATCTGATCACTCTGTCTTTGTTAAACAGAATACTTCTGGCATTGTTATTCTGATTGTATATATTGATGACATCATTCTATCAGGGAGTGATCTTGCTGGCATTCAGGGGACTAAACGTTATCAGGAGAAACATTTTGTCACCAAAGATTTAGGCACCTTGCGCTACTTTCTTGGGATTTAAGTTTCTCGGTCAGCCTCTGGATTGTGCCTATCTCAGCGTAAATATGTTCTGGATCTTCTATCTGAAACAGGTCTTCTTGGTGTAAAGCCTGCTAGTACTCCTCTGGATCCAAACACCAACTGGGATGATGAGAATTCTCCTGCTTATCCTGATCACCATCAGTATCGACGCATGGTTGGCAAGCTCATCTATCTTATTGTCACTCGTGCTGATATCACATCTGCAGTTGGACTTGTTAGCAAATATCTTGACAAACCCCGACAATGTCACCGGGATGCAGTCTGTCACATTCTCAAATATCTGAAGAGCTCCCCTGGGAAAGGTATGCTGTATAAAAAACATAGTCATTGTAACCTTGTTGGGTATTCTTATTCTGACTATGCGGGGAGCAAGATCGATCGACGCTCCACCTCCGGCTACTGTACTTTTGTAGGTGGAAATCTGGTTACCTGGCGCAGTAAGAAACAAACAGTTGTTGCTTGCTCGAGTGCTGAAGCAGAATATCGCGCCATGGCGCATACTACATGTGAACTATTCTGGATACGGAGCCTGCTGAAAGACTTTGACATTTCTGATTCTACTCCTATCCCTATGTACTGTGACAACAAGGTTGCTACCTTTATTGTCAGTAATCCTACCTTCCATGAACGAATAAAGCATATTGAGGTTGACTGACACTTTGTTCGAGAAGTTGTCGTATCTTGCCAGATATCTATGCCCTACATACATACCTCAGATCAAGTGGCTGACATCTTAACCAAAATACTTCTGAAGTCTAGATTCACTGCTATGACTGACAAGCTGGGCATGATTGACATCTATGCTCCAGTTTAAGGGGGAGTATTAGTATATACACTTTACTGTTGTTTGTACCTAGTGTATTTTGGTTATTTGTCTTTTAGTCACTTGTTTCTTTATCCCATATTGCTTATCTCTAAACGTTGTACTACTCTCTTGTCTTATAAAAGAGAGAGCATTGTATTGGTTTTATTCACTTAATAAGAAGCAATACTTTTCTATTCTAGAATCCTCTTTGTCCTTTTTCTTGAAGGAAGACTTCTTTCCTTTCTTGATTTTAGGACATTCATTCTTCATGTGAAGCAACCTGTATCTAAGTCGATACCATCGACATCCTGTCGATGGTATCGAGATCTGTCCAGGTTCATGATGGAGCAAGCCGCATCTTGGTCGATACTATCGACACACATGTCGATAGTATCGAGATTGGTTCAGGCGCAAGAGAATACTCCGTCGATACCATCGACACAAGTCGATGGTATCGACACCGGCACAGCGGCGGAACAGTAAACCGGCGGCTGACCTATTTTTGTTATAAAATGTTATTTTTATTTGTTTTCTCTTCTTGTATCTCATGTACTCTACCCTAATGTATAAATACAAGTGTGTAGGCACTAACCCTACTCACGTTTGCTGCACATAGCAGCCGACATGTAATCGGTGTTCTTCATCTTCTTCCTCCGTCATTCTTAACATGGTATCAGAGCTGTAACTTCGACCGGTCCATCGCCTCTTCTCCAAGCGCCGCCTACCCTTCTTCTTCTCCACAGGGCGCCGCCACACCTTCTCTCCACAAGGCGACACCGCAGCAACTTCTTCTCCACAAGCCGCAGCCGCAGCAACCGGTAGAGCTGTTGTTCTCCGGTTTGAAGATCTCCGGTTGATCAAACGGCCACCTAAAGCCCAAACCGGAGGTCTCGTCTCTTCCAAAGTGTCTTCCTAATCACATCTCCTTCATGTGTGATTAGGAACCTCTCTCTTGAAGGCTGTTGATGCGTCAGTAACGCATCCTCTATCTTGTTCAGTTGTGACGTGTATCTCTCCGTCACGGGACGCGTATCTATCCGTCCACTCCATTTTTTTTTGTGACGTGTATCACCCCGTCACACATATCCCAGCTGCATCATGGAGAACAAGACCTATTATGAGGTCTCGCCTATTCCTATCAAGCTTAATGGGAAGAATTTTTTGCTATGGATGAATGCGGTTCATACTGTCTTGGAATCGCGCGATCGAGCAAAGTTTGTTGATTCTGCACCTCTCACTAGCACTGACCAAGACTATGCCGAGTGGAAACGTCTTGACAGCCTAGTGAAGACTTGGTTATGGGGTAGCATGGAACCGTCTATTGCTTCTAGGTTCATGTTCTACTCCACCGCTAAGGAGATTTGGGATGCCGTCAAGCAACACTATGCTCAAGAGAAGAATGCTCTTCGCCAGTTTATGATCTATGATCGTCTGTTTGCGGAAAAACAAGGTGATAGATCACTTGAAGAGTATTTCGGTGTGATTCAAGCTATCTCTCAGGAGTTGAGCTACTATCATCCAGTGAAGGTTGCTGAGCAGATTAAGGATAGAGATGATCTTGTCACTGCCAAATTTCTATCTGGCCTTAGCTCCTCATTTGGTTCAGCAAGAAGTGTGATACTTGCATCTGATAAATTACCGAGCCTTGCAGAAGCCTTCTCTAGGATTCAACAGTCCACCTTTGAGTCCATTGGTCCTCCTCCTATTGTTCCTTCTGGAGATTCTCATGCCTCTATTGCTGCAGCAGTTCGCGGAGGACGACCTGCACCTACTTCATCTGACAGACCTGGCTTGGGCAGAGGACGTGGGACTCGCCCTAGATGTACTTTTTGTGACAAACCCGGGCACTCTGTCGAGAAATGCTGGAAGAAACATGGGAGACCTGCAGCCCCACCTGTTGGAGCTGCCAATTGTGCTACTTCAGATTCTACTACTGCGAGCTCGAGTTCCTCTGGCATCACCCTTACTCAGGAGGAATATGACAGATTCATTCAGGCCACTCAACATTTGAATATGGGCGCTTCATCTGCTTCTACAGCACATCTTGCATCTACAGCGGGTAATCAGGCTACCTCTTTTATGGCTTCCGGATCCGCAACTCCCTGGGTGGTCGACTCTGGTGCCTCCCAGCACATGACTGGTATGAGGCGATTGCTCCGCACACTTGACTCATCTATTCCTCACCCCTCTGTTACCTTGGCAGATGGTTCTGTGAGGAAGGTGGTAGCTAGTGGTTCTGTGTCTCTTACACCAGATATTGATTTGAAATCTGTCCATTTTGTACCTGATTTTCCATTCAATTTGCTTTCTGTTGCCAAGTTGATTGACACTATGAACTGCACAGTAACTTTCGGGCCATCTTGTTTTGTTTTACAGGATCTCAAGAGTTTGAAGATGATTGGTGGGGGGCCTAGGAAAGGTGATCTCTACCTCTTTCCTGGTGATTATCTACCTCGCCATCCACCTCCTGCTCCAGTTTCCTCCGCCATGCTGAGTAGTTCCCCCTTGTTGTGGCATTGCAGATATGGCCATCCTTCCTTAGAAAGCTTGAAGAAATTGGAACCCGATCTAGCTCATGTGTCCTCATTAGAGTGTCAGTCCTGTCAGTTGGGCAAACACCATCGGTTGTCTTATCCTGTTCGTGTCAATAATCGGGCTTCTAGTCCGTTTGAGTTAGTCCACAGTGATGTATGGGGTCCTGTTAAAAACCAGAGTTATAATGGTTTTAGCTATTTCATTTCTTTTGTGGATGATTACTCTCGCATGACATGGATTTATCTTTTAAAAAGTCGTGAATCTGTGCTTTCCATTATCAAACATTTTCATAAACAAATTCAAGTTCAATTTCACTGCAATATTAAAATTTTTCAATCTGATAATGCCCTTGAGTACGTTCAGAAAGCAATGCATGAGTTTTGCAGTTCAGTTGGTATGATTCATCAAACCTCTTGTCCTCACACTCCTATGCAGAATGGTGTTGCTGAGCGAAAGAATCGCCATCTCTTGGATATCACTAGGTCTATCATGTTTGAATCCAATGTGCCTAAACGTTTCTGGTCTGAGGCTCTTCTCACTGCCTGTTTTTTGATTAATCGGCAGCCCTCTTCTGTTTTGCATGGGCGCACTCCCTTTTCTGTCTTACGCCCTTTGGATCAACCGTTTCATGTTCCGCTTCGAGTTTTTGGTTGTACATCCTTCGTTCATAACTTTGATCCCAAACAAGACAAACTCTCTCCTAGGTCCTTGAAAACCTTGTTTCTTGGTTACTCTAGTACGAGTAAAGGTTACAAGTGTTATTGCCCGAGTTTGCGTCGTATGTTTGTTTCTAAGGATGTCACCTTTCATGAAACCAGTCCATATTTTGCACATACTATGAGCAAGGGGGAGCAATTGAGTGAGGGAGTGCCACCCGTACTTCAAAGTGAGGGAGTGCCACCTATCATTGTTGAGGACTTACCGCATGATCCACCTACCATTCAACCCTATAACCAGGTTTATCACAGCCGCGGTAGACAGGATCCAGATGAGGTAGCGGCACAAGTCCATGAGCCTTCTTCGTCATCTTCTACTCCAGAGATTCCTGCAGAAGCTTCTAACCTTGATCTTCCTATTGCTGTCCGAAAAGGTATACGTTCATGTACTATTCGACATCCCATATCGAATGTCTGTTGTTTGTCACACTTATCTACACAGGCTCGTGCATTTGCTGTTGGGATGGACTCCATTAAGATACCACGAAACCACTTAGAGGCTCTGAAGGACAGTGGCTGGCAGCAGGCAATGCAGGTGGAAATCTCTGCTTTGATTGACAATGGCACATGGGATCTTGTTACTTTACCTGCGGGCAAGAAAGTTGTGGGTTGTCGATGGGTCTTTACCGTCAAACACAACCCTGATGGTTCGATTGAGCGGTTGAAGGCCAGATTGGTAGCTAAAGGCTACACACAGACATATGGAGTGGACTTCTTTGAGACCTTCTCTCCAGTTGCTCGTCTCAATTCTGTGCGGATCCTTATATCTCTAGCTACTACCTTTGATTGGCCTCTTTTCCAGCTGGATGTCAAGAACGCCTTTCTTCATGGAGATCTTCAGGAAGAGGTGTACATGGAGCAACCACCCGGTTTTGTTGCTCAGGGGGAGTGTCAGAAAGTTTGCAGATTGAAGAAGGCTATCTATGGGTTAAAGCAATCTCCTCGAGCTTGGTTTGACAAGTTCAGTGTTGTTGTGTTACAGATGGGCTTCTCTCGTTCCATGACTGATCACTCTCTATTTTATTCAAATTCTTCTGGTGGATCCATCATTATTGCTGTCTATGTTGATGATATTGTGATTACTGGCAGCGATTCTACAGGCATCTCACGTGTGAAGGAAGGACTACAACATCACTTTCACACGAAGGACCTGGGGAAGCTGAGATACTTTCTAGGGATTGAGGTTCTTAGATCCCATGCAGGTATAAATCTCTCCCAGAGGAAATATGTTCTTGACTTGCTACAGGAAACGGGTATGACTGATTCTAAGTCCGTATCCACTCCTATGGATTATCACATCAAGGAGGTAGACGATGATACTGAATATTCAGATCCAGGTCATTACAGGAGAATAGTTGGGAAGTTGATTTACCTAACTGTCACAAGACCTGATATTTCTTTTGCTGTTGGAGTAGTAAGTCAACATATGTGCACACCACGACAGTCGCATTGGACAGCTGTATGCAGGATTCTGAGATATCTGAAAAGTGCTCCTGGGAAGGGGATCACTTACTATAAACCAAAGAGTTTCTCATCACCCTTGTCTCTTACAAGTTATGCGGATGCAGATTGGGCTGGAAATCAAGTTGATAGACGATCTACTTCTGGTTACTGCACCTTTCTTGGTGACCATTTGATCACATGGAAAAGCAAGAAACAACATGTGGTAGCGCGATCCAGTACTGAAGCTGAGTACCGTGCTATGGCACATGCATGCTGTGAATTACAATGGGTCAAATCTATCCTATTCGAGTTAAAGATTTTGATTCAATCTCCCATGATACTCAAGTGTGACAATCAATCTGCTATACACATCGCCAGGAATCCTGTCTTTCATGAACGTACAAAGCATATAGAAGTTGACTGTCACTTCATCAGAGATCAGATAAAGAATGGCAATATTGTGACGCCATATGTCAAGTCTGAGGATCAATTAGCTGACATCTTAACAAAGCCATTGGGTCCAGCAGTATTCCAGAATTTATGTGGCAAGCTGGGTATTCACAATGTGTACACTCCAGCTTGAGGGGGAGTGTGAAGCAACCTGTATCTAAGTCGATACCATCGACATCCTGTCGATGGTATCGAGATCTGTCCAGGTTCATGATGGAGCAAGCCGCATCTTGGTCGATACTATCGACACACATGTCGATAGTATCGAGATTGGTTCAGGCGCAAGAGAATAGTCCGTCGATACCATCGACACAAGTCGATGGTATCGACACCGGCACAGCGGCGGAACAGTAAACCGGCGGCTGACCTATTTTTGTTATAAAATGTTATTTTTATTTGTTTTCTCTTCTTGTATCTCATGTACTCTACCCTAATGTATAAATACAAGTGTGTAGGCACTAACCCTACTCACGTTTGCTGCACATAGCAGCCGACATGTAATCGGTGTTCTTCATCTTCTTCCTCCGTCATTCTTAACACTTCACATGTCCTTCCTTACCACATTCAAAACACATAAGGGAAGAGGAAGAGGCACTAGAATTTTTGTTAGATTTATACCTTCTATATTTCTTACCATTCACAATGAGTGCATCTTCTTCATCGTCTCCTTCACTTGTTTCGTCACTTTCTTGAGTGATGACTTTTGATTGAATCTTTGTTGTAGCTTTCAAGGCTATGTCCTTCCTTTTTCCCTTTTGAAGCTCAACCTTCACTCTTTCTTCTTCTTCAAGGATGACCTCATGAGTTTCTAGGTTGCCAATAAGTTGTTCCATCCTCATTGTGGTGAGATCATTTGCTTCTTCAATAGTCGTCACTTTTGGTTTGTATTTTGGAGGCAAAGATCTGAGAATTTTAGACACTTGATCTTCTTCACTTATATATTCATTAGGTTGCACTTAAGCTGTTAACAATGGAAGAAAATCTTACATACATTTCACTAATAGATTCATTAGGTTGTATACGAAATTGTTCAAACTTTTGCCTAAGCATATTAATTTTGGTATTTTTAATTTGGGTAGTTCCTTCATGTGTTATGGAGAGTTAATGCCATATATCATAAGTTGTATCACATGAGGATATTCTATTGAATTCACTTACTGAAATAGAACAATATAATATGCTTACCGCTTGGCATTAAATTGAACATGTTTTACCGTGTTTGGATCCCATGATGCATATTCGGTTGTAGGAAGCACATAGGGAGTAGACACCATCCTCCATAACTTCAAGCTGAGTCCTTGGAAGTAGAATTGCATTCTTCTTTTCCAGTAAGTGTTGTTGCTTCCATCAAATGGTGGTGGCCGAGTTACGTGAGTTCCATCAAGATTGAGGTTGCTAAGCATGTTGTCCTCCATTCTTCAAGACTTGTTAGGGCTCCTTGAAAACCTACTCTGATACCAATTGAAAGATCTAGATGGGGGTGAATAAAGCTTTTTGATCATTTAAAGATAATTAAAACACTCAACCAAAAGAGGAGGAAACAAGGAAGACACTTGTGTTTAGATTGGTTCCAACCTTTGAATACAAAGGTTGTTTGTCAACTACCCAATTGTTTCCAATTAAGATTTTGAAAGTGATTAATTTTATTACCTCGCAAGAATGTTACATAAAATACAATCACCTTCCTTGAAGTAGCATTCACCTAAAAGTAACCCCAATCCTCCTTGTGGCAGCCTTCTTTGAAGTAACTTCAATTGCTTGGAGCAGCTTGCTCCTCCTATAAGTAGCTCCACCACCTTGAGATAGCCTTCCTTTGGAAGTAGCTCCAACCACCCTTGAAGCAGTCTTCCTTGAAGTAATCTCAAGTTCCTCTCGAAGCAGCCTTCTCCACCAAGAAGTAGCTTCAACTGTGCTCCCTCAAGCAGCCTCCACGGTCTTAGAGTAGCCAAGGAGCAAAAACAGCTTGTACTTATGAAGGGGGATTGGAAGAAGGAATACAACAATGAAGTACAGCGCTTTGATCCTATATCAAGCGTTAGTAAGACGAACGTGGCTATGTGTGGTGGCTAGGAGACTGTAGCTATAGGACACATTCTAGAGCACAAGGAAGAAGACATCAAGTGAATCTTAGCTTGATTGCTCTCAATAGTGAATGCTCAAGTGTAGCTTAGATGCTTTAGGTGTCCTAAGGCCTCTCCTATTTATAGGAATGGTTTGCAAGTGTCTAGGGACGTTCTAGGGAGTGTCTAGAGTGTTCTTAGTACTTAACTAGCCGTTAGGTGTACATTAGTTGGCTAGCAATTGCTAATTTATTCGTGCTTGAAAAGAACAATCCAGAACCCTGCTCGGTCGACAATTTGGTCGACTGAACTGTGTCTCGGTCGAGGTTCTCTTCAACCGAGTCTGGGTTTAAGGCAAAAGTGTTGCAACGTCTATTTTCAACTCCCAACTACCAACCACTCAGTATAACGGTCACAAGCTTTAGACCGAAGCTCACTCGGTCGAGATTATTTTTGACCGAAGACTATTTTAGAGCACGATTGTGTAAGTTGTTGAACAGTGCTCACAAGTTCGACCGAGGTGGTTCTCGGTCGACAAGAACTTCGACCGAGTGTGTCTCGGTCGACAAGTTCTTCGACCGAGGGTGTCCCTGTTTTAGACTTTTGAATCACCTACTAAGTGTGTGTTTCAATGTGTGTTGGTGATTCTATCTTTGGGGGGAAACCTATCTAAGGGTTATAAGTGGGTAGGGAAAGATCTAACGCTTGATTTACATGATGTCTAAGTACTTGTAAATTATAATTTGTACAAGTGTTTACATTTGAGTACAATCATGAACATTTATACAATTAAGCGCATTTGATCTTCAATTTGCATTGATCTTCATCTTCCCACTTAGTAGGATTTCCTTATTCCTTTGATCCCTGAAATACTCAAATAACATGTTAGATCCACAAGTGTGAAATGTTTGTCACCATCAAAACAAAGGGTATATTAATGTCCAATTTAGCCAACATTCCTTGCATCAAGCACTCAAGAACGATACCTAAAAAAACTAAAGAACAGAGCAATCTATTGACAGCATGTTCTTTCTATCTCCTCACCGCTATTTTTAAGGAGACCAAGGTCTAAAGTTCATCAAACAAGAAGAAAAGCACATATGGGATTACATCAAGCACTTAGGAACAATACCTCCAAAAAACACTCAAGAACAAAGAAAAACTATCAACATCATGTTCTTTTTATCTCCTCACAGCATGAACCCAGAAGAATGTATTGAAAGTGGCTCTCCTAGTCCTAACAATCAATCTGTAAGGAAAAACATTCATGAAGCTTCGGCATTATTTGTTCCCCTCTTGACTTATAGTAACCACTCGCCCACAAGCAGTAAGCCACCAGTTCTCTTTTACCCCATCTTTCAACCAACTTATTGATTAATGTACATGGAGACATGGATCGGTCTGTAATTATGTAAATGTCGTTGTTGTTGCAGATAGGAGCAACAACTCTAATTTTCGCCTTTGTCACAAGGGTACCAGCAGAGGTACACCCCCCCATTCTTCTCCGATTTTATTCTCCTTCTCTCATATGTCTCAGAGAGGCTAACGCCTCACCACAGCCTCCACGCCTCAACGCCTCTAGCCCGCTTCCCTACTTTGAGGCGCATGTCTTGAGGCACACTAGGGATCACCTCAGGGTGCACGCCTTTAGCGCCTCAAGGTCCGCTTTTTAAACCATGGATGAACCTAACCCCACAACCTTATCCTAGAAGGTCTGAGGCAATGGAGCATCGAGGGGAGAGCAGTAGCTTTTCTTTACTCTCATATTGTCATCAGAAATTTTGTAGCATCATAGTACAAAGCAGCAATTTAGGGCCTTTGGGTCCCCGCTTCAACTTTTGGTGGTTCCGATCAAGATCTTGGTTGATTAATATCTTCTCAATAGAGCTCAAGATCTCACTTCAGAAATGACAACAAAGAGAATATGATGCTAAGGCTAAAAAGTTTAATTTCAAGGTTCACGACTGCTACAAAGTCAGTAAAAAAATTATTTTTAAGGTCTTTCGTTATAGATTTAGTCTGGTTTCAAGTTCCTTTGTGTTGATTTACCATCTTTTAGTCAACGTATCCGATAAGGAGTCGACACGCCAGATTTTTACTACTAAAGAAGAGTACAACCAATTGATGCACCTCCGAGACATAGAGTTGGTCCTTCAGTGTGCATATCCCAGGATTCCAAGGCATCGTCGTCCAGTATATTCAAATATATTGAGTTGGTATATTCAAATATATGTAACCAAACCGTGTTACTTCCAAGCTGGGCTATAAGTATTTTATCATCTTCGTAGATGATTATTCACATGCTACATGGTTTTATTTGATGAAGGAAAGATAGGAACCCTTATCTACACTTAAATCTTTATGTGTGGAAATAGAAACTCAATTTAAGAAGAGTGTGTACCCTTCAACCTGATAATGCCAGAGAATACTTAAGCCATGACCTCACTCACTTCACCACCACCCATGGCTCATCCACCACAACAAAACAAAGTGGTTGAAAGAAAGATTCGTCATTGTTGAGACTGCTCTCACTTTTTTCTTCACATGCATGTTCTCTGAGAATTCTAGATGCAATTTTTATCGACACTTATTAACTGCATGCCCTCATTTATATACATGTTCAAACTCTTACATCCTATGAAGCCATTGTACATTGTTCCACCTGAAGTGTTTGGGCATATTTGCTTTGCTCATACCTCCATCCAAGTTGGGTATGAAGTTCACTAAGTGTGTTTTCTTAGGTTACTCTAGAGTGCAAAAGGGGTACGAGTGCAACAGCCTATAGTCCTACTTTATGTCGCTTTGTTGTTTTTGCTAAAGTCACTTTTTTTAAGATAGTTCTTCCGTGACACCAATAGTTAGAGGAGCTCTTGCCCCTTCTTGTCGTCATTGAGTCTCATGTGCATGTTTGATCTAGTAGTGATGGTTTTCATGTTAATGTACCACCCAGCTCAGGTGTATACTCGTCATAGATGTGCAACTACAAGTCCGTGTTGGATCCTAGATGGGTGATTAGATGCTCTAGAGGGGGGGTGAATAGAGCTGAAAGCACTTAAACAAAATTCATTAAACCTTCAAGATATATCACAAGATAAGGTTGCTAAATAGGAAATTTGTGTCCAACTATAACATTCATAGCAAAGGAGAGAGAGATTGAACATGCACCAATTAGACAAGCTATTTAGAGTGGTTCCACACTTCAAACTAGAAGTGTGTCAGTCCACTTGCCTAGAGAGGTCAACCTCTAGGACTTCCAAACTATTGCACTCTTATATTCATTCATAAGACATACAATGCATGACCAAACAAAAGACTTACCTATCCAATACAAAGAGTCTTCAACCTTACCAAGGACTTACCCACTTTGCAAGAGTCTTCGGCCTTCTCCAAGGACTTACCCACTCTTGCACAAGTCTTCAGCCTTGCAGGGATCACCCACTCTTCTTGGATCTTCAGCTTTTGACTTCACCTTCACTCGGAGAAGCTTCCACCAAGGTCTTACCCACTTGAGCAAGGAGTCTTCTGCCTTCACCAAGGACTTACCCACTCTAGCTCCAAGTCTTCAGCCTTGATCTTCACCAAGGGACTCCTTCCCTTGTTCTTCTTCACCTCTCTTGGACAAGAGAGAGAACCTTCATCTTCATGATTGAAAGAGAGAAAAGGAGGTGGTGGAAGTGAGAGCCTCACAAGATATACATATAGAACTAGCTCTCTTACAAATCTCCTACTCACTCTAATGGATGTAGCAAGTTATTAAGCTTAGAGAGAGAGAGGAGGCTGTAGGAAGCACTCAACTATAGAATAGGAACCTCACATAGAGTTTGCAATGAATGCTCAACCTTAGAATGAAGCCCAAGGGGTCCTATTTATAGTTGGGGATGCCTCTTAGCCTTTGGGGACACTTGAGAACGAAAACTAGCCATTTTGTGACTTGCAACGGATATATTTTCACTTGTTGCAACTCCACAACGGCTAGAAGCATTTTTCTGCACTTTTCCATACAGTGCAATCGGTCGAGTTTCTATAAGGGTAACTCGACCGATCAAGTAAACGACAAGGTCGATACTCAAATGATCGGTCGAGTTTGTCCTGGCAAAACTCGACCGACCATTAGGAATCGAAATATTCAGTTACTTGATCGGTCGAGTTCTGTGTAAACACAACTCGACCGATGCAATCTGCAGAAAATTGATCAAGGATGATCGGTCGAGTTTTCAGGCTGGGAAACTCGACCGACAAAGTGTCTGTAATCAATTTTCAAAGTTGCATCTAAAGTGCTCTAATATTCGATCTAAGTGCTCTTGATATTTTTCTAAGCTTAATTACAAGTCATACAATCATTACAAGTGATTTACAACATGATTCTAATGGATATACATCATATTACAAAAACGTGCACTTGTATTGACTTTGACTTGTCTTTTCTCCGATTTGAGATACGCAAGTTAGGGCATTTGGAGTGTGTCTATACCTAATCTGAAAACACTCAAGTAGAGACATTAGACACCAATATGTGGAATGGTTAGTCATCATCAAAACACGAGTTTAGTCAATTTAGACGTGAGTCAACATTGACCTAATTGACCTTGAGTCAACAGTCCGCAATCGGGTTCAGGTGCTAATACATGTAAAACAGAGGCTCTCATTCCAGGCTAGCTCCTCCCTATCAAAAGTCAAGTAGACATTGTCCCTTCTTCACCTCGTTAGCAGGTTCTCCTATTGCCTTGAGTAAAGGGGTTCTATCTTGCACTCTCAGAAAAACTCATCATCTCGTTTCTAAGTTTGTTTCATATAGCCATCTTTTGCCTTCACGTTATCATTTTATTTCCACTATGTCTTCCATTTCTAAACCTTCATCTGTTTTCGATGCAATGGATCATCTAGCTTCGCACTATGCAATGGAAGAGGAGATGTCATCTCTAGAACATAACCAAATGAGGTCACTTATTCGTAAGGCAAGTTAGTACTTGAGTGGCGTTGGGTCTATACTGTTAAAGTGGAGCAAATGAACGCAACGACCGACTCAAGGCATAATTGGTAGCCAAGGGCTACACTCTGGTCTATGGCGATTACTCGGAGACTTTTTCTCATGTGGTGAAGATGGCATTTGTCTGCATTTTCTTGTCTCTTTTTGTCATTCATTCTTGGCCCCTACATCAGTTCAATATTAAGTGTGCATCACTACATAGCAGTGAATTGAAAAATGGCCTGAGCGGCAGCTTAATCAGCCCAGCACTCCGGCCGCTCAATTTTGCCCAAAATCGTTGGTTAGACGGATTACGCTAAATCGCCCGCTTAATGCCCGATGTTTGCGGTTAATCGACCGCTTAGAGGGGATAAAAATCGCCCGTTTTAACCTATGTTGTACAAGCGAATCGGTCCAGGCGGCCACCTGGGGCCCAGATAAGAGCGGCCAGCCTAGTTAAGCCTCCGAGCGGCCTGGGCGGACAGGGCGAACGCCTAGGCTGCGGCTGGACTTTTTTTTGTATGTTTTTGTCAAGCTGTTGTAGCTGGCTTACTGTAGCTCCCTATAATAACTAATTTACTGATGCTCTTCTATTACTCATCTACTACATGCTCCATGATTTTTTTCCTTCACCAAGCAACAACTTTGCTAATTGACCAATTTACTGTTGCCCTCTATTACTAATTTACTGCAGCTCCTCTATTACTAATTTTCTGCTGATCCACTAAGTTAAAAAATTAAATGTCCACTTTTTATCATTTTTGTAGACTTGCTGCAGTTTTATTTTTGTTATTTCTTCTTTTACTTCCCACTTTTCTGTATTTGTATTCTTTTTCCTTCATCAAGCAGCAATATTGCTGCTATGCAATGATTTTTTCTTTCTCTTTGTTCTTAATTGTCCCTGTCACAATGCTCGGTTGTGTTTTTCTTGTTGCTCCACCAAGCAGCAAATTGGTTACTACATTCTTCTTCTTCATCGCGATGTTCCTTCTATTCCCTACTTATGTTTCATCCATCTCCTCCCACACTAATGTTCCTCCCCAACTACTCGTAATAATTCCTAGTGATTCATATATTGCTTATAGATTAATATATAACTTTGTGTATATAATTATATTATATTATATTATATAGCATATATATATATATATATATATATATATATATATATATATATTAAAAATATAAAATAAAATAATTCCTAGAAACGCTTAGGCTTTCGCCTAGGCACCTAGGCTATCTCCCCAGGCAACGCCTGGCCACCTATACAACCATACTTTTTAACCCTTTTTTTTGGGGAAAAATGTCCAGCTGGACCCCACAAAGGCCCATAATTTACTGGACTTGTTCCTAATCAACTTTTCTACCTATCTATATGCATGCTAAAGTTTGCAAATCAAGGTATAATAGTTATATCCCTGGTAGTATATGGTTATGAATATTGTTATTTGTTGTTTGCACAATGCATATCTTACACAAGTTTGTATTTTATTTTTATGAGAGATTTTTTTGTGATGATTTATGCTCTGAAATATTGTGTAACTACGTTTATATCCATCAATCACCTACTATTTTACTTCTATTTTATTCAAATACTAATCTATTGCTGATTTAGATTATCCGAAGATTGTTGTAGCCTGTATCTACTGATACGATAAGCGTGTTGTTTAATGTTGAGCTATGTAAACATTCGATAAGTCTATTGTTTAATGTCTTAAATCTATGTAATCTATTTGTATTTGTTCAATCATTATTTTTTAGTTGTGTTATAAACCAGTGTTTCAAAAAAAGGCTGCACGGGCCGCATAAGCGGTCCGCATATACTTAGCCGCTTATAAGGCCGATTAGTCAGCGCTTTTTAGATAGAGATTTGTTAATCTCAGCTCAAACTAGATTATAGTTCAATTGATAACATTCTCTTAATGTACTATTTTGTTAATGTCTTGTATGTTAAATCATAAAAGACGGCTAGTTGTTGTATTAGATAAGAGAAACCTTGCTTCCTATAAATAGGAGAACAGGGAAGCATACAGACTTAACTAAACCCTAATGGGCCAAGACACAGTGAGGCCCATATTACAAGGACAATATAAATAACTAATAAACGGACTCTCTAACACTCCCCCTCAAGCTGAAGTTGGGAGAATCCCAAATCAACTTGCAGATAGAGAGTCAAACTAGAAACCAAATAGACAGAAATAAAAGGATAAACCAAGCCCATACAAAAAATTTCTCCCCCTCAATATTACATTAAAGCACTCAAACACTCCCCCTCAAGTAGATACTCCAAGCAAGTAGGTAGCAGTTGCAGAAGCTTCATGATCATGTAGAGTAGAACTAAGCAGCAACACAATCATCTGGAGCAAAAGATATAATAGTTGATAGGCACCAAGGTCTTCATCAACGTCGTCGTCGTAGTAGCCAGAGAGTGCTGGGTCACAGGCAGCAAAGTCCAGAGAGTGCTGGATCACAGGCAGTAGAGAGTCGATGTGCATACAAGGCACAGACACGCTGAGAGTCGACGTGTCAAAAACACAGACATGCCAAAGAGTGCTGGCGCACAGCAGTAGAGAGTCAACGACGTAGGCAGATAGAAGACCAGTAGGCACAGTAGCAAGCAAATAAATAACTCCAGTAGACGAAGCTCCATGTAAAGTCAGCAACAAATGTCTGCATCATCTTCCCTCTTCATAAGGCATCCATTACAGCAGAATGAAATTCTTCTTCTTCATCTCATCTCTTCTCTATTTCTCCCCCTCACACCAACCACAGAAAGAATCAAGAGTGGTTGGGGTGGATAAAGATAAAGGAACTCCCCAGAAAAACAATTCACAGAACTGCAGAGGGGGGGGGGGGGGGGGGCGCGGCCCCCCAATTAGGGGGGTCTACAATGATTTTTGAAGAGAAATCAAGCACGAATCTTCATAAAGATTAATAATATTACGGATAAAATCCAGCAAAATTTTCTCTAGTTAGTCATAAGAAGTCTCAATGAAACCGAAGAGATGCTCTGTTGGCCTAGATCAGGCAGTAGCATGCCGGGAAGTTTGTAAGGTGGTGGGCAGCAACGACAGCAGGTTGATGGCGGCGACAAAGGGCTGTAACGGGTGGACATGACAGCGAACAACAACTAGGCAACAACAGTACCGTGGGGTGGCTGCGTATCAATGGCCAACAGAGCTGCAGACAGTAGTGGGGCCTTGACGGCAGGCAGCAGCAACATAGAAGCAACGGCGGGGGAGGCTGCGACAGGAGGCTTGCACAGCGCAGCCGCTGGGAGCAAGCATCCGCGGATGGGGCGGGGCTGGCTGGGCCAACAGGCATCATCAGGCCGACACCCGGAGATGCCACAAGCCGACAAGGGCGACGGCGGGGACGGCGTGGTCAAGGGAAGCGCACCGAGCCAACCCCAAGGCGGAGAAGAACCCAGCGTTATCTCTAACCAGATGAAGCCACCGACTCAAAGATGTAAGAACTCATCAAAATCCAGTCGCTGCGGCAGAGGGAGCAGTGGATCCCCATCGTCGGGCCACGAGGCAGCCAAGGGTCAAGGCCCAAGTCCGCACAGAACCCAGCAGCAAGGAACGCAGCCCACAAGGTGAAGCGGATCTGCCGATGATGGGAGGAAGGGACAATCCCGCCAAATGCGTCAAGGAAGCAGCCGCCAGGCACTCTATAGCCCAAAGGCAAGGCCTTTAGGATCGGTGGTAAGGCGAGCAGCGAGACCACACGTGGACAACAGCACGCCGATAGGCAGAAACCAAGGCGGCCAGCTATATAGGGGAAGGGCGGAACGGGGGTGGGCGGGGGGAAGAGAAGGAACCAAGGACCGGCGGTGGCAGGTAGTGGCAGTGGGGGCGTCGATAACCGGTGGCTTGGTGGTAGTGGATAAAAAATACGGTCGACGCTGGAGTAGCGGGCAGTGCACAGGTGCGGGACGCTGGGATTATGTAGGCAATAGGAATAACGTGGTGTAGAGGGGCCGGCAGTAATTAGGAAAGCATGAGCATAGGAAGTCCTTGCGGGCAGCCAAGCAGCACCAGGGGCGGAGGCCGCCCGCAAGGGAAGGAGACACTCTTTTCTTTCTCTCTCTTGGGCTTAGGATCGCTGCTCTGATACCATGTTAAATCATAAAAGACGGCTAGTTGTTGTATTAGATAAGAGAAACCCTGCTTCCTATAAATAGGAGAACAGGGAAGCATACAGACTTAACTAAACCCTAATGGGTCAAGACACAGTGAGGCCCATATTACAAGGACAATATAAATAACTAATAAACGGACTCTCTAACATTGTACATGAGTCGCATGCTCGTTTACTGTTTGTTGTTTTGGACCTCTAGGGCATGTAGGCATCCTTTTGTATGATTTGGCTAGTCTTCATTGTTATGTACTTGTGTTAAACCATTTCGTGCATGCTTCATTTAAGTTTATATAAATAATTCTAGAATGCATTCTAAATGGTACTTTACTTTTCGTTTAAACTTTATATCTAAATATATCTCAAATTTCAGGGTTCAAATATGTAACTGTATAAATTAAATATGCAATTGTCTGGTTAATTTATATATAATTAAATAACTTAAAAATATATAAAACCGCATATACTTCCACATACACTCCCGCATAACGCATATACTCTACAAGGTGACCTCTCCGCACACATAACGCATACTGCTTTTTAAAACACTGTTATAAACTATTTGAGTGTTTTATATTGTTCAGTAGGTGTTCAGATATATAGAAATTTCCTAAAAAATATAATATTTGTATACATATATGTGTAATTTTGCATAAAAGTACATAGAAAATTGAAAGCCGTTTTTTTCAAAAATCGTCTGCTAACCGCTTAACCAGTTACAAGGTATTGTCCGCACGCTTACCGCTTAACGTTTTTAAAACATTGCTACATACTCATAGTGATCTAGATGAAGAGATTTACATCGAGAAACCACCAAGATTTGTTGCTTAAGAGGAGTTTGGTCTAATATGCCATCTTCATATGTCTATATATGGGTTGAAGCAATCACCTGGGGCCTGGTTGGGCAGGCTTAGCAGTGCTCTTTATGAGTTTAGGCTGTAAAGATGTACAATGGATCACTCAATTTGCTACATGAGACAGTTCAGGTTGTATCTATCCAGTGGTATATGTTGATGATGTTGTGATTACTAGAGAAAACAACATGGCATTACACAGTTGAAGACCTTTTTGCAGGGGTAGTTTCAGACAAAGGACTTGGACCATCTTATATATTTTCTAGTATTTAAGGCTGCCAAATCAAGGTCTAGGATCGTGTCTCACAGAGGAAGTATGTCCTAGATATACTCACTGAAACAGGGATACTTGGAACAAAACTTGCTGACACTCCATTGGATCCCAAAGTCAAATTGTTTGTCCACAGGGGGAGTTACTTGATGACCCTTGGAGATATTGACGGCTTGTTGGAAATATGAATTATTTAACTGTCACTCGGCTTGATATCTCGTTGTGAGTTAGTTTAGGAGCCCTACATGGGTCATTTGGAGGTTGTGATGTGTATCTTGGAATATTTAAAGAAGTTTACTAGCAAGGGACTCTTATATCAGAATCACGGTCGTCCATAGTTGTTGAGGCAGACGCCTAGGTGGCTGGGCACCCAAGGGGGATCCGTCTAGGTCACCCACCTAGTTAACCTGACATTTGGTCACCTAGGCAGGTGCTTAGGCGGTTTTTTATAATTTTTTAGAATGTGTATGTGTCATGTTAACATCATATTTGACATGTATCAATGATTTCATGTGTTTTTAGGCTTCTGCTTCACTCTAACATAACTATTTAGGATGTAGAACACTACATCAGTACACAAAGTACCTTATATATGTGACATATATATTGAACATTACGTTATTATTAAGCATAAAATAAAAAAGGACAAGCGCCCGTTAAGCGGCCCAGGCGCCCAGCCAGGTCAGGCCACCTTGACAACCATGTGGTCATCTACAGAGTATAAGGATTTTATATGCTGATTGGGTTGGATCCAGTATTTAAATGAGGTATATTTCTGGTTATTGAGCGTTTGTGAGAGGAAATCGGTTTCCTGGGAGAGCAAAACGCAGACTCTTGTAGCTAGATCCAATGCAGAGATTTGACTTTTGAGTACAGCACAACGGCTCTAGCAACATGTGAGTTGCTATGGATTCATCACCTATTGGAGGAGCTTCGTTCCACGCAGATACCCTTATGAACTTGAAATGTGATAATCAAGTTTGATGTCCATTTCGCACAAAACCATATCTCTCATGAAAGAACTAAAACATATTGACGTTGATTGCCATTTTTTCAAGAGAAGATGCATGAGAATTTGATTTCTTTGTCACATGTTCAGGCTAACGACCAATTGGCTGATCTATTTACAAAGTCTCTTAATGGTTTTCAGGTTCATTCTTTATATACCAAGCTGGGCACATATGACATATATGCTCCAGGGAGTGTTAAATGTTCATGGATACATGTACCCATTTGTTTATGTAGAAATCAGGCACTTATTTGTATAGACCTTTGTATGTAAATATATATATACAGGACCTAACACTGATGAGTTAAGAGTCATGGGAATCCTCCTCAACTGTATGCCTTTAGAGAAGCCTCCCCAATTCTGAATTAGGAGAATCTATTGTTTTGAAACAAAGTTCTCCAATCACACAGATAATCTACCAAAAAAGAATTGTATCCCTCTGAAAATTTCACAAAACATGCATATAGTGCTTAAACAAGCATGTGAAGCGGCCGCTTCAAGTCTGGGTAGAGGAATTTGGTGCTAAGCAAACAGCTAAGCAACCGCACACCTGGAGGGCCTTAAAAGGGCCATTGATTGTGTGTTTGTTAATCAGGCATGTCATGATGGTCTCAAACTAGCAACATTACCTTCACACACGCACAAAATATATATATATATTAAGTGATCTAGTGATAAATAACTTACAAGGGAGAATGGGAGGCATTTTCATAACTGCAAAGTAAGAATGATTTCCTAACACTAACTGTATGGATGGAAAGACCCTTGATTCGTTTACTTTTATACAAAGATATTACTACAGGGTTTAGCTATACTCAGTAGAAATAAGTTGTCCATAGCTATGCAATATACATAGGGATGGGATGGAAAAGAAGTCATATTGTTAAGATTGAATTAGGCATAAGCAGACCATCCCGTTTAGCCTGGTTTGGATAGCTAGCACATTCAAGTCTGCACATACTGATTCGAAATGGACTGGTTACCTGGTCATAATCTAAGTGACTGGTTAGGCTGAACTTAACTAACCACATACAATATTTTAGTTACTTATTAATATATTATGTTATTCTTGACTGGACAGTAAGGGTTAGGGTACACAAAGTGTGCACCCCATATATTTATAAAGAGAACAATTACAAAGAGGTCCTTGTAGAATAGGAAAATAACAAACAGAAAATAAAGAGCTTAATTAAACACTAGTTAACAGTTATAATTGTTATTATATTAACCAAAGATGTATTGATATGATATTAATATATATAACATATTGCCATCAAAATATGGGTATAAGAAAAGGCTTTATTAATTAGCATAAGAGAAATGAGAAGCTTAAAACTATGGGGGGCTATAGCCAGTCAACACCAATGAACGAGAAAGGCAGCTCTAATTGAGCGTTTAGAAGTTCATATTCTGTAAAATTAGTGACACTTATTTGTCTTTAATCTACTGCACTTTTTATGCAAAGAAAATTTGATGGATTTTCTAAATTAATGTTATGATTGTGTGGCATAGTATACTTATCTTACATTCTGAAATGTGTATATCTTGACTGTTGAAACTTGAAATATACAAGATATGCAGTTAGTATATGTACAAGTAATGGTTCCTTTCATTATTTTAATTAGAAAACCTTAATAAGATGTCAACCAATAACTTGGCATAAAAATTAGTGAACCTTCATTAGACCAATTGTACAAATTGGCCTACATTTGAGTGTGCTAGTAGCAAGTACAAAAATATATTGTTTTAGACCGAGTCGACCACAATTCTATGATCAAGTTCAGTCTGGATCTTGCCAACGGTCAAGTAAAGTCAGGAAATTTTTCAGACCACGGGAAATTGTGTGGTCTATGGTTTTAGGCTCAGATCAGATCATGCCAGCCTCTGCTAAAGATTCTCACGGGTCGCACATGGGGTGCACATGACAGATGAAGTATACAATCAGCTACTATGGTTTAGGGCATCTCAGCAAGCTTCATCCTCAATACAATCTTCATGTTCAAAAGTTCACTGTAATTACTTCCACATTGCAACGTTTGATTATTTTGTTTCGGTCAATACTTTAGGAAATCAAAAACTCAACAATCATTGACATACAATGCTACGTGGATCTCCATATATCGACTTTATTAATGCCCTAAATCTATATTATTTCTATATTCATTTCTTAAAATGTAGTCATTATGAGGTCATGTGTTCTTTTATTGGAGAGTTATATGTGTGTATTATTTTATTTGGTATTTAGTAGTCAATATGATAACTGTACCTACAGACCATTTCAAAATTCAGGCGACAACTTGAGTTGTAGTCAATCCCACTATAAGCGATCTCACTATAAGCGGTTATTTTGAAATAAGGAGAATCTAGATGCAATATATCTCAATTAGAACATAACCTGAAAAGAGCTGAACAAAACAGGAGAACCCATGCAGCCAACCCAACAAGATCCAAACTGAAGCTTGGATGATGATAATTTTTGATATTATAGGTTAAATATGTATATCAGGAAATGATACTATCTTACAATTTCATGCTGAATTTCAATAGTTTGTGTTGTGGTTCCTCAAAAAGATCTACTGATACTCGAAAAATTTTAGTTTTTTCTGTTGCATTCTTCGTTGATGGCAAAATGGCATTGAGGTTGGCAAGTTGAATCTCTTACCATTGGCAGCATGCCATGGAGAATATTAATATAAATATGTTCTTCTTACATCTTACAAAATACATTTGCAAAAAGAAATTGGAGAATGATCAATATAATCGACACAGGCCAGCTTGGAGGAAGCATAGTTATATTAATGTTCTTGACATTACAATTAACTTGCACGCGCTAGCTGCTGTTCCCGTTTATGGAGAGTGTTTTTTTGTCAAATGGCATAGTATAGAAGGGTAATTAACAATCAAGGAGAGTTTAAATACGCATAAAGCAGTTAAAAATTATTGCTTGTGATATTTCAGACAACTTCATGGTCCTATACCTCATACAGCATATATCAACTATCAAGAGTAGTTAGAAATCACAATCTTGCTAGTATAAATTGTTTACTGAACAGTAGGATTGACACCATATATACTTTCGGAATCAACCAATATTCATGCTCCCTTCAAAGGTTGCATTTAGCAATGAGCATATGGCCATATATATTTTTAATAAATAGCACAGTCAATGACTATACAGTCATGCCAGAATCACTTCAATGATGTTTTTGTTCTGTATTTGGCTCAATTTTCAAACTTATTTCATGACGGATAAGATAAAACTATATACTAGTAACAACAATGATGCTCATATTGTCATTTCCAATTCCTTCTGTTGTAACAGGTGTTGATGAAATCATTTTAAATTTTGATAAGTAAACTAACCTTCAAGTCCTTTCTCATAGCTCTACTCAATGCATTTAAAGCAAATCCAGATGAACCAGATGTAAGGTATGGCCTTCTGTACACCATTGCATCTTCCTCTTTCATTTTGTAAGGGCCACAGCTTGTCAAAACTTTATCGCTGGCTCTAAGTGGATCCTAAATTTTGGATATAGCCTGTGAAATGGATCAAGCTGATACTTGGCCTGACAGAGGAAGCATCATATACTAACCTGGGAAAATATTTCACCTAAAAGAAAGTTACTAAATGCAGACAATGTTGATGGCAATCTGGCATGCTGGTCAGTAAGCTGTTGAAAATATAATGACAGATATCATGCTACGCGCAAAAATATTATAAATAAAATGACAAAAGAATCCATACTGGAGGATTGATAAGGATAATCTTATCCAATCTTTCTTGGTGATCTTTCGCATATTTAACAACTACTGGGGCGAAATATCCCTGCAGAACTTAAAACTATCTGTTATATGTTTGCTAAAGCTGGTGAAAGAATCTCTTTTTGTTGCTAAAAGATATTGATAGATTAGAACGTACTTGAACAACAAGTGAAACCCTTCCCATGGTAAATACATCAATAAGAGAACTCAACGAAGAAACATATTCTGTCAAATTCGAGTTTTCAGTCAAACATTGATGATTTTGATTCTGCATGCTATATATGACTTGATAGTAAAACTTACCATCTAAAGTATAGTCAAACCCATATCCAGGTTGGGGTTTATCCGAGAAGCCGAAGCCTGATTGCAAACAAACCTCATTTAGGTACAAATCTAAATTCCAGTGAGTTATAGCCACAAAGTGTTTAGAAAAAACTTCCGAACTTCTATATATTTTTAAGTCCTCATAGTTAAAATTCACTAGCACTTAAATGACCAAAAGGATGCAACATCTCTAATACAAAGCAAGAAGCAAGATTCATGAAAGAGCAGAAACAGTGATATACACGCCATATAATACACAAGTTCAAAATTAGACTAATCTATGTTTGCATGAACAGAAATTTACCAAGCCAATCGAAAGCAACGGCGTGAAAATCTTTGGAAAGTACAGGCAGAACCTTTCGAAATGAATAGGCCTGCAATGAAACAATTAAATTTACATATCAAACTACCTTACCCAGCTTTTATTTTATGCTAGTAGCTAAATGATAGCTATAAAATGCAGTTTTCATGATGATGATTTCTTATTCATAGCCATAATCCTTCATAAATCAACGTCAAAACTGTGATTACAACTAGTATTGAGCATTCTCGACTTTATATACCTATTTTGGATTTTGCATATGCAGAAAAGTGTGGATTACATGAAGCCCTCGTCGAAGATAGCAAAAACTAGCTCCTACTAAGATTATATCATTATAGAAATCAACCATAAGAGAGATTTCAGAGTTTTGCTGACTACAAACTCGTCAAATGCCGCCGCCTCCGTCTAAACTTTCTGGGGCTTCTCTCCAGCCTATCTGATGGCAGATAAAGTCCATATTCTTATATGTAACAAACAATTTGTGTAATATGCACATATGTCATTTTTTCACTTTTATTTTTTTTTTCATGTGTACATGTTAAGAGAGATTGCACGGTAACCAAAACATATTTACAAGACGGTCCTATATATAGGAGGGTTAGAGAAAAGATGGGGATTAGAGAAAAGAGGGATTAAACGGATACTTAAGTGGTATATGGATCCACTTAAGTTATTACAGAATTAGCAAGTAAAACATGTGGGCACCCAATAGATAATGTCAACACTCCCCCCTCAAGCTGGAGAGTACACGCACGTCATGTAATGCCAACTTGACACATGCTGGATAGCACTGGAGGCAGTGATTTGGTGATAGCATCAGCCACTGGATCACTGGTCTTCGTATGAAGCATGACAATTTTACTTGCTTAAACAAGATCACGAACAAAGTGCCTGTCCACTTTTAGTACGTTCTTGAAAGACAGAGTATTGGCAATATGAATAGTTTATTGGTTATCACAGTGAAGGGTAGTTGAGATTGTACAGGGATTCAAAACTCAAACAATTGATGGGACCCGCTGTAGATTACAACAGGCCTAGGAAGCATGGACACTTCCTGGAGGCTGCCGTGTCCGTGTCCAACACGTGTCCAACACGGACACACCTTGGACACACCTGGACACGTGGCGGACACTCCTCCGGCGTGTCCACTTTGAATTTTTTTTTATTGCAGTGACGGACACGGCTTGGACACTTCGTGGACACATCTAAGACACGCCATCCCAACCCACTTAACCATGAGTGTATGAAAAAAAACCAAGACTTCACCAAAACCCACCTCCTATATATCCACTACTCCTTGCCCTACAGGCAAGCCGTCGATGCCTTTCTTTAGCAACTATAGCAGCCATCAGCTACGGTATCATCTCCACCGACTAATGCAACATTCAAGGACTGTCACATCAACCACGACGAAAGCAGTTGGATTCACCGCCTTCTCTACATCTCCATTTTCCCTCCTCTTCTCTTACTCTCCATCTTAAGTAGCGCTCCAATGTATTGCCCTTCCTTTTCTTCACTCTCAACCTCCAAAACACCTTCATTTTCATCTCCTTCACTTCTAGCAACAATATATTTCCTTGCACCCTCCCTTTCCTCTTATTGATAATACATGTTCACCATTACTTCCACCAACAATAAAAATACTACTGTCCCCAAATTCTACGACTCTTTTAAGTTTTACGATTCCATATATTTTTACGGCAATAAATTTTATAATCAAGCGTGCTAATATATGTTATGATTTAATCCATATTTTGACTTGTGAATATGATGTTATATGTAGAATGCTTATTGGATTTCATGATGATTTCCGTTGTGGATAATCTATTTAGATCATTTTGTGAGTATAGTGCATACATAGCATATTATATGTCATAATATGTGTTATATATATTTATTTATTTATATATTTGCCGTGTCCAGTGTTGTGTCTGTGTCTTATATTTTTAAAAATTGTCGTGTCCCGTGTCCGTGTTCGTGTCCATATCTGTGTCTGTGTCTGTGTCCATGCTTCCTAGCATCAGGCATGTGCCATTGCCCTGTATTCGGCCTTTGTGCTTGATCTACCATTATATGTTCTTACTCCTCCATGCCACTAGATGTTTGTTAAGTAAGATGCAAAAACCAGAATTGGGCCGTCGGTCTTGAGCATCGCATGCCCAATCCGTGTTAGCATATCCAGATACAGGGATGGTCTTCTCTTGAGGATGTCGATAGAGAAGGCATTTGCCTAGAGCATTCTTTAAAACTCTCCAAATGTGTTCAATACTACTCCAGTATACTACTCCAGTGAGATTGTAGGGCAAGCTCAAATGCTGACTACCACACCAACCGCATAGGATATGTTTGTCTGTGTGATAGTGAAATAGATTAGCTTGCCAATGACACGTCGAATAAGTTTGTTCCTAATTTTTGGTATGGATATGCCACATTGTGAGTCAAACATGGGTAAATTTTTTGCATGTCAGAAACCGCCCCGTAATCATAGGCGGA
This sequence comes from Alisma plantago-aquatica, assembly GCA_963693085.1. Classification (NCBI taxonomy): domain Eukaryota; kingdom Viridiplantae; phylum Streptophyta; class Magnoliopsida; order Alismatales; family Alismataceae; genus Alisma; species Alisma plantago-aquatica. Next base: position 392,353,636 of record OY856412.1, on the reverse strand, counting down.
AATATTGCGTGTGGTTATCTTATGGATGTCCCAATTGATATTGATCAGAAAAGATAATTCCTTCTTGACCTAATATATATAATATTTATATCCATTGCAGCCCTAGTAATTCTCATGATGGGTAGGGTTTTTGCCTTTTCGGAAACTTGCTAGCATGCAGGCGTGGCTGCTGGCGTTTCTTTGAGACTCTAACTCCCTTCAATATTGTTCCACGAACACAACACCGGCATTGGTATCTATTTGATAAATTGTGGAGATTTGTGATTTGTTCCTTTTTTATTTTTATAGTATTAGTATGGGACAATCCTATGACAACTTTCATCTTCACATTTTTGTGCAATTGCGGTCAGTTTTATATTTCTACAGCGCAGCCCGACATTCTATTGCCTATTGGGGATAAATTGTCAAAGGTGAAGGGTCGCGCTGCATTTAGAACAAAACCTTAGTGTGTGGTTTGCTGCCTTCAAACTGACGGTGAGGAAAGAGTTGTTTAGGCCTTATGTTGATTTCCAATCCATACCAACGATAGGTATACTACTTGACTTGTTTTGGGGAGAGGAAAGTAAGCGATTCAATGTTTTGTTTTACATCCATACGTGGTGGTTTTGTGTTGCCAGATCGCAGTCGTCCAGTGACAGCTTAGTAAAAAGCCAAGAGTGACCTAGGCAGCGGCGCAAGCAGAGAAGTTGCAGCTAAGGTTATAAAGTGTGTGAGGCGTAACGAGGCATTTATGCCTCAGTGAGGCAAGGTGTAAGCCTTGAGGCGTTTGAGGCGTAAGCCTCAAAATATGCACGAGGCGGTCTTAATTAATAAAATTAGACATGTATATGAATGTTTGTATATATATAGTGATATATGGCACGTGTATAACTAAATATGTATATAAAAACAAAACTATAATGAAATAGAAATAATTTATGAAACTTAATAAGGATAAAAAGAGATTAAAGACCATCACAATACTAAAGAATCATCATCATCATCATCATCATCAACTAAGCCTCAATCCCAACAATGTTGGGGTCGCTACATAGATCCTTCTTTTCCAATCAGCCTATTATGGGTCACACTCTGATCAAGATGTAAAGATTCAAAATCTCTCTTTATAAGCTCTTCTCAAGTTAATTTAGGTTTGCCTCTGCTTCTTTTAGCTGTGCTTGACTCAATAACCCTGCTTCGAATAGGTGCACTTTTGGGTTTGTGTTGCACATGTCCATACCATCTTTCGACGATTTTCATGAAACTTGTCCTTGATGCTCATCACCCCTACTTTGTTTCTAATTTAGTCATTCCTCAAACGATCTTTTCTCGTCTTCCCACACATCCATCTCAGCATACGCATTTCGGCCACATTCATCTTGTTGAGACCTTGTTTCTTCACTGCCCAACATTCACTTCCGTATAGCATAGTTGGCCGTATAGCTGTTCTGTAGAACTTGCTTTTTAATCTGAGAGGGATCTTCTGGTCACACACTACTCCAGTTGCACTCCTCCACTTCAACCATCTTGTTGTGATCTTGTGACAAACATCAACTTGAACCTCACCCTCCTTTTCAATAATAGATCCCAAGTAACGAAACTTATCACATATTGGTACATCTACTACATCCAACTTGACCCCACCATTAACAATTCTAGATTAGCTAAAATTACAATGTATATATTCAATTTTGCTTCTACTGATCATAAATCCATTGGATTCCAATGTATTTCTCCAAAGTTCAACTTTATCATTCAATATATCTTTTCTTTCATCAATCAACACAATATCATCAGCAAATAACATGCACCAAGGGATATTGTCTTGAACATGCTTTGTCAACTCATCCATAACAAGAACAAATAGATACGGGCTAAGTGTCGATCCTTGATGTATCCCAACCGTGATAGAAAAAGTGTGTGTCTCTCCTCCTGGAGTCCTAACACTTGCAGTTGAGCCATCATACATGTCTTTAATTAAGTTAATGTATTGGATAGGCACACCCTTTTTCTCGCAAAACCCTTCATAACACTTCTCTGGGTACTCGATCATAGGCCTTGTTAGAGAATCTATATTAGCCTATTTAGTTAATAGGTTAATTAGTTAGTGGGCTTTTGTATTTCACCCCGTTTAGATTACTTGTGTCCTAAGTCTTAAGGCGTCTCCCCTCTCCTATATAAATGAGAGGGCGTCCAGTCTTGTATTCATTCCATTGCATTCAATATTATTATTTTCTACAGGCCTTTTCCAGATCAATAAACACCATATGAAGATCTTTTTTATTTTCTCTGTACTTCTCCATAAGCCTCCTTATCAGAAAAATAGTATCAATCATTGATCTTCCCGGCATAAAATTAAACCGGTTGTATGATATTTGTGTAATCCATCTTAGCCTTAGCTCAATAATCCTCTTACAAAGCTTCATAGTGTGACTCGTCAACTTGATACCTCTGTAGTTTGTGCAGCACTGAACATCTCCTTTGTTCTTGTAGATCGGAACAATAGTACTATTTCTCCATTCATCTGCCATCTTCTTTGTCTTCATAATCTTGTTAAAGAAATTTGTTAACCACAAAGCTCCTTGATCCCCCATACTCTTCCATACGTCAATGGGAATGCCGTCTGGACCACCTGCCTTTTTCATTTTCATCTTTTTCAAAGCATTCTTGACCTAAAAAATTAAAACTTGTCGTGTGTAAGTGATATTTCTTGCATTCATGTGACTCGAGTCTCTTACAATGTTCACAGTATCTCCATTGAAAAGTTTATGAAAGTTGATCTCCATTGGTTCTTTATATCATCATCCTTCACCAACACTCTGCCATCTTCATTCTTGATGCATTTTACTTAACTCAATTCTCTCCCTTTTCTTTCTCTTATACGGGTCATTTTATAAATATTTTTTTCCTCTTTTCTAGTGTCCAACTTCTTATATATCTCATCAAAGTGTCAGGACCTTGCCTCTTGAACTGCCTTCTTAGCATCTTTTTTTGCTTGTTTGTATCTCTGAAAAGTTGCATCATCTCTGGATTTGGGCAAGATCCTGTAGATATCCCTTTTGTACTCCATCATTCCACCACCAAGTCTCTTTCCGTGGAGGCCCCCACCCTTTGGACTCTCCCAAAACCACTTTGGCAATTTTTGTTATGCAGACGCTCATACTTTGCCACATAGAGTTAACATCAGAATCCAAGTTCCAAGTTCTCTCCTTGATGAGTTTATCATAAAATGTTAACTTCTTTTCTCCTTTAAGATTCCACCACTTGATCCTTCTATCTTGATTTCTGTTATGCTTACCTTTGTTTATCTCATATTCACATCCAAAACCACCATCAGCCTATGTTGGGCGGTGAGTTCTTCCTCAAGGATCACTTTACAATTCTTGCATACTTTTCTATCCAGCCGTCTTGTAAGGAAGTAATCAATTTGACTACAATTGCGCCCACTCTTGAAAGTAATACGATGAGGATCTCTTTTCCTGAAATGTGTATTTACCAAGATCATATCATAAGCAACTGCAAAATCCAGAATACAAAATCCAAAATCCAAAATCCAAAATCCTTCTCCAGTTTTGCTGCTACACCCTAAACCTCCATGAACTCTCTAATATCCAACATTGCTACTCCCCACATGGCCATTTAAATCACTCCCAATATAGATCTTCTCCTTTATCGGTATTTCTTGCATCAGTTCATCCATGTTATTCCAAAAATCCTTCTTTACCTCCTCACTAAGGCCAACTTGGGGGGCACAAGCGCTACTAATATTAAAAATCTTTCCCCCAAGAATAACCTTGATAGCTATGATTCTATCCCCCATCCGTGTGATCTTGACGACATCATCCTTCAACATCTTATCAACAATAATTCCAACACCATTTCTATGTTTGTCAATACTTGTATACCAAATTTTGTACCTTGTGTCTCCAATCTCTCTGCATCGTTCACCTGTCCACTTGGTTTCCTGCAAGCAAATAATGTTAAACTTTTCTTCTAATCATGGTATCAACTATCTGTGAAGATTTTCCTGTCAAAGAGCCAATATTCCAAGATCCCACTCTGATCTGTTTTTGCTTAACTTGCTTTTTTACCTGTCTCCTTTGAAAAAATTGCTCTTGCACATTTTTCATTACATCTGGGCAATGATGTAGCGGGACTAGCTTCTTTACCCACACCCGTCCAAGGTGTGGGAACCCTTGCTTTTCCTTCAACACAACTGGGCGTCGCTGCGTTGAAACTCCTTGCATATTTATCACTACACCTGGGTGCAGATGCAGCACATCGCTAGGTAGGGACGCTCCAACGAAATTTTTATAAGGATCCATGTCATTAAAAGAATGAAAGTTTTATGGTTGGTTGTCAACCTAGTGACCTACTACAACCCTCCTCCTTAACCCGGGCTTGGGACCGGCTACATTTACATAGCATAGAATGTACGAAAACATAGGCGGAGTTAAAAGGGGTGTACCACAAGGACTTCCCAGGAGGTCACTCATCCTAGTACTACTCTCGCCCAAGCACGCTTAACTGTGGAGTTCTGATGGGACCGATGATTAGTGTTGGTATGATCGTACCTAAAGAATATACGTACAAAATAATAAGATATCAATTACTTATACTATTAGATCAAAATATGTAATTAACAAAGAAAAAGTAAGGGAGATAGAATTTAGAAAAGTAGGAACAAGGATCCAAAATTAGTTTACAATTATATGAAATTCACTGACATAGTAAATAAGAAGGTAGCAATTTAGTAATGAAGAATGAAAGACGTCACTCGATGAATGATAATTAAAAATTTCTGTAATAAAAGAATTATAATTAACTACAACAACTCTTAATATTATTATATGAATAAAAAGTTGGTCATAATCTTATTACTAGAAAATTTGGTGGTTAACATAATACATTATTATCCAGAATCAAGGTGTGTGTCTCAGATAAGCCTCACAATCTCAGTGCTTTGAGGCGAGCCTTAGACATTGTGAGGCGTAACCCCTCGAGGTGCAATGGGATAGCCTCGCCTGGAGGAATAAGTCCTTGAGAGCCTCAAGGCAGGTTTTTTAAAACCATTGTTGCGGCAAGTTTAGGGAAGAAGATAAGAAGCCCACTCTTTGTACGCTACCACGGGTTAAGGGTAGTCAGGATTTCTTGTGATGTGTCCCATGACCTACCTGCAGCAGGGTACATATCTCAGTTTACTGAATGACTATGTTCAAGTTTACTACTTGCAACTATGGCCATTTGTAGTGATTTATGCTACACTGTGTTTGCTACATCGTGTGGGAATTGCTAACCTAAGACAATGAGACAACACTAAGCCATACACAAGTTCAAAGATTGCTTCAAATTTAAAGGCAAAATAAATCTGCTAGCGGTGATCAAGAGTCACAGAATGTGTTTTCCAATCAAAACAAATCAAGGCATTGGTGATTAAAGCATTAGCTGACTAAGACGGAACCACTTGGTTGTTAGACAATACTACAGCAAATACTTCCAACTTTTTATGGTGAACCTTATTTAATCATTTACAAGAACTATTTTCTTGGCATTGACTTATTTGCTTTTGATGTAAATTTGTACTTATATAGGGCTATTCCATAAAACTTACTTTTTAATCTGTGAGGGATCTTCCGGTCGCATAATACTCCAGTTGCACTCCTCCATTTCAACCATCCTACAGCGATCTTGTGACAGACATCATCCAGAACATTCCCATCTATTTGAATAATAGAACCCCCAAGTAATAGGATTTATCACATTTTGGTACATCCACTTCATCCAACTTGACCCCACTAATCATAGTTTTAGATTGCTTGAAATTGAATGTGTTAAAGAGTTTATATTAGCCTATTTAGTTAATAGGTTAATTAGTTAGTGGGTCTTTAGTGTCTCGGCCCGTTTAGATTACTTGGGACACAAGTCTCAGGGTTTCTCCCTTGCTCCTATATATAGGACAGGGGTGTCCAGTCTTGTATTCATCTATAACAATTACATTAGTTCAATTCTCTTATTTCACATGGTATCAGAGCGGGTTCCATCCTGAGAGAACCCTAGCGTCGCCGCTTCCCTCTCTTTCTCTCTCCAAGCCGCCGACTTCTCCCTTGCAGCTGCCGCCTCTCCTCTCTCTGAAGAGAGCAACCGCGGGCTCTCTCCGCCTGCGGGCGGCCGTTGCCATGGCCTGCTAGACAAATTCGGTCTACATGGCTTTTTCTTCCCTTTCTCTCTAGCAGCCATATACGGCGGTAATCTCCATCCGCCATCCGAAACCAGCAGCAGCACCAGCCGCCGCCTCCATCAGCAGCAGCCGCTGCCACAGCCAGCAGCCGCACCAGTCGACGCCGCCGCCGCCGCAGCCTACAGGAGCAGCCCAGCCCCTAGCAACCGCCATCTCCAGCAAACGTCCATCATCCGCGCCGCCATCCCGAAGGAACAGCCAGCCGCCGGCCTCCATGAGTGTCCATCATCCATCGCCGACCATCCGTGAAGCAACCTGTTGCATTCCCGTCGATACTATCGACAGGAAGTCGATGGTATCGACTTTATCACAACGACAAAAGAGCGTCTGTCAATACCATCGACAGCCCTGTCGATGGTATCGAGAGTTGATCAGCGACGATGTGAAACGGATACACCTATCTCATGACGTCTTCAGATCAGCCTTCATCGCCGCTTTGGAGAGGCTCCACCTTGGCTCTGCATGCATCCTCTTGGCATGCAATATCTCCGGAGTCACGCAAGAGACCCTTTGTCATCTCTTATGTTGCGACAAAGTGCTTCATCAGCCGAGCGTCATATCTAGCAATCATCCGCAAGCTGCTCCATCATCCTGGCGATCCTCATTGGACCGTTTGCTGCTTTGTGCGTCATCATGTTACTACTGCCATCTACAGTCGGCGATCACCCATCACTCTCCACCGCTACCAAACAACCATGTTTACTACCCCCATATGCATTATCCCTGTCTTTATTCGGATCCTTAATCGGTCCTATTTTTGTTAATCGAATCCTATTTTGAGACCCTAATCGGATTTTTCGGGACTAGATCCATTTATTTTTCTACCCGGATCTCATGTTGACCCATTTAGTATACTCTCTCCGGTTATCGGTTTCCATTCTCCACTTTTGTTTACCCATCTCCATTTCACATATTCCTCTTATCCACCTTTTTTCTTTCCCACCCACCCATATCTTGTGTGTATCCCTTTCCACAGTACGGGGGGGTCATGTATCCTTTTCTCCACACCAAACACTCACTCTAGTCGTATTTGGTGTGCGGGGGGGATAGAGAGGAGAGGAAGAGATGAGAAGAGAGAGCGAGCATGAGAGCATATGAGAGAATGTATGAGAGAGAGAGTATGAGATGAGATGATGATATATGTATTCAGGTTATATATTCCAAGCTATCTTCATGGAGCTTTACATTGTTCAGCACACCGGTTCTCTACTTCAGCCAGCATTGAAGATCCAGCGTCGACACCGTATCCGCGTTCGTACCGCGTTATGTACGTCAGGTGTTGATGGTGTATTCTTTCAGTTGCATTCACATGAGACAGATGATTGCTTCTTCAGAAGCTCAGTTTATCTTCACCGAGTTGCTTCATTGCGTCTTCTCTGAGCTGCATCTGCTGTATCGACATCACCTGTTGTTGATCTACTTGGGACCTTCCTTGATGGATGATCTCCTTTCCCGTCAAGCCCCCAAGTTTCATGGTTCCTGCATCGTATCAAGCAGCAGAACGTCCGTCCGCATTCGTGTCGCGTTAAGCACGTATTCCAGTGGCGTATTATTGTTGTAGTATCAGGTCCATTCTTCATATGTCCTCATTCCAGATGCACTTCAAGGAAGACCTTCTTCAAAGCTCGAGTATTTTCAGCCTGCAGAGTCATCATCACCATATATTTCAGGGGGAGTATTATTTCAGGGGGAGTAACATATTTTGTATGGGAGTGATATTTATCTTTTATCTTTTAGTTATCATTTCTTTTATCATTTTATCGAGTCTTGTAACCTCCAAGCTTTGGACATGTGTTTCACCCATGCTCCAGCTTGAGGGGGAGTGTTAAAGAGTCTATATTAGCCTATTTAGTTAATAGGTTAATTAGTTAGTGGGCCTTTAGTGTCTCGGCCCGTTTAGATTACTTGGGACACAAGTCTCAGGGTTTCTCCCTTGCTCCTCCTATATATAGGACAGGGGTGTCCAGTCTTGTATTCATCTATAACAATTACATTAGTTCAATTCTCTTATTTCACAGAATGCATACACTCAGTTTTGCTCCTACTAATCATCAATACATTTGATTCCAACGCATTTCTCCAAAGTTCAACTTTATCATTCAATCTATCTTTAGTTTTGTTGATAAACAAAAAAATATCAGCAAATAACATGCACCAAGAAATATCATCTTGAATATGCTTTGTCAGCTCATCTATAATAGTAGGAACAGATATGGGTTGAGTGTTGATCCTTGATGTACCCCAACTGTGATAGGAAATGTTGGCATCTCTCCAGGAGTCTTCACACTAGCAGTCGAGCTATCATACATGTCTTCAATCAAGTCAATGTATTGGGTCAGCAAACCCTTTTTCTCTAAAACAATCCACAAAACTTCCCCGGGTATCGATCATAAGCCTTTTCCAAAACAATAAAAACCATATGAAGATCTCTTTTGCTTTCTCTATGCTTCTCCATAAGCCTCCTTATCAGAAAAATAGCATATGTTGTTGATCCTCCAAGCATGAAACCGAATTAGTTGTCTGAAATTTGCATTAATCTCTAAAAGTTTCATAGTATGACTCATCAACTTGATACCTCTGTAGTTTGTGCAGCTCTGAACATGTCCTTGTTCTTGTAGATGGGGACTATAGTACTGTTTGTCCACTTATTCGGCATCTTATTGGTCTTCATAATCTTATTAAAAAAATTGTTAACCATATAGCTCCTTCATCCCCCATACTCTTCCATACATCAATGGGTGAAAAAGGAAGAGAGGAAAGAGGACCTAACCCTGAATTATTGAAGAGGGAGTGGAGGGACAATGGCAAGGGAGAAGGGGGGTTAGTGGGGCATTGGAGAGGGAGATCAGTCCCGCTCTCACACCATGTCAATTGGTTAAGAGAGATTTCATATTATTTACAGGAGGCTCCTCTATATAGGAGGACTTAAGAGAAAAGAAATTGCATGGACACTTAAAGAAGTATATGGATGCACTTAGGTTTATTACAGAATAAGCAAGGAAAGCATGTGGCCTTAAGCCCAATAGATAATGTCAACATTTCCGTTTTAAATTTCCTGTATGGGTAGCCCAACATGACTTGTTATTGATTTTTTTGAAAACCCACAGCCCAAACTGGATTTTTTCGAGGAGCATAATACCTTGGTCAGGAAATATATATAACACCTTACGCAGTCCAGTTGAAATTTTAGAGATATGTAGGAGACTGCGTAGGTCATTTAAATTTGGAAGTTGCCCAAAAACACATATTTGCTAAACTTATGACGCATTAGCAGCACATCAAGAGCACAGCTCCAGGGTGAATGTCCTTTAGCTGCAAATCACATCGTTCTGATAATATTTCAAACACAGTGAGACTTGGAGGAAGATCAGTGCCAAGTTTTTACTAATCAGTTTGTTCATTGTGTTACGTCAGCATAAGCCAGAGAAAAAGACGGCCTCCCAGGAGAAGTTTAAAAGAAATAACCTACCTGAGAAGGAAATCCGTGAATCAAGATGACGTGAGGATTAGTAGCACTTCCAGATTCCACACAAAACCACCTGGAAATAAAGGGATCATTTGTTAAACTCACCACAAGTCCACCCCTAAAAAGATTTCCAAGATTGACTCATGAAAACATCTAGTCGAAGCAGTACTAGAAATAAATGAGTTTAGAGAAGTCCATGAATAGCAAAAGCTGCAATGTACCTGAAAAGATCAGTGGAGGCCTGAGAGCCAGCACCCATCTTAAGACCAAAAATTGGATCCTTGGCCTTGTTACCACTTCCACCAGCAGAATGAGCTTTTACCTAACGGATCAGTTTAATATGTTCAGCGTAGCAATATCCGCTCGGGACAACATCAATATGGTATGCTACGATATACTAAGTCAGCTCCGAATATGGAGCGTTCGAAAAGTAAGAATTGTAAAAGGATGCCAGGAGAAGAACGTGTGGGGTGTCTGGTTAACATCTCACCATCCTCCCCTGCTTGAACCATTCATCCGATGGGCTTGGTTCGTCCGAGTATTTTCCTGGCCAATATTGCAACTTCCCGTCAAGACAGAAGAGCTCAAAATGATACCAGAACCAAAGACATGATAGGCACGAAATAGTAGAAGGTGCTCACCCCCACTAAAAGAGAAGCCATCCCCGGCCGACACAGGAGCGTCCAGCAGATATTCCTACACACAAGCTTCCATTCAACAAACCAAATTTGACCAAACAATAAGTGAGTAAACATTCACCTCGTCGCGATCAGCACTTGAACGGCACGTTAACTGAGACCTCCCATTCCTCAACTTCGCAGTATCCACCTTCCCAGCTAACCGGCAGGGACGAAATTCAGCACGGCCAAGGGGCATGCGGTGAAGGAGCTCGAAGTGGGAGGAGAAAGGCCCTAAGCACCCCTGCGCCGACATTTGGAACGGAAAGGTCAGCGCTCCGTCGTGGACTAGTGAGGGTGCTTGCCATCTGCTTGGAAGACGTTTGATCGGCTTACAGGGCGCGGGAAGTGCATACTGGTGTACACTGGCAGTGATAGGGTTTCTCTGGCTACGGCTTCTCGGGCGAGGGCCCGAGAGACGGCAAGGGGAGCGCGGGATTCACTCTTTTTTTTTGTATATTATATTTGTATATTATATACTAACGGGATTCACTTTTTATTTGTATATAAATTGCGGCATTTTCTTGGAATGCAATATAGAATCAACAAAATATGCTTTTTAACTCCTTTCTCTCCATATCTACCCGTACTAGCAAGAAGCACGTGCTAAGCACGTGAGTCTTGGTAGATAGATTCTGACTTTCGAGCAAGAAAATAAAAAGAGGTTAAGGGACGAATAATATACTACAAAAATGATTTTCACTTTAAGAAAGTAAAAGCAATCGAGTCTCTCATAACAAAGAGAAATTCAAATATGGTAGCTTTCTGAAGTTGCCAAACACACTAAACCAAGATACATACTACAAAATACCACATTCTACAAAATAAAACAGTTCACAATCCATACAAAGAGTATGTTCTTAATATTTACAGGATACACTCTTACACGACCAAATTTACTTATTCAACATACCACATATCATAATAGAACAACCCATACGAAGAGTATGTTCTTAATATTCACATAACACGCTATGTGAGACGCACAATATAAATTAAAAACAACGTTTAATTTATTTAACATTTTTATAAAAAGCAATTCCTATGTACAAATTGTTCATGTATGTTGTCTAAGATTTCTACATACATTATCCTACTAAAAATATAGTATGCAAATATATCAATACAAAATATTTTTTACGACTCTTAAGTAACATATGATTTTCATTAAATATATTAGCCCTAAATGTCATTTTTGGATTAGAAATTTATGTTTGTTTGGGTAATCTTTCATCAAATTAACTTTTTTAAATTTATAATTAGAAAAAGGATATGTTTTAGCTGTATTAGCTATTCTAAGTTTGTGTTCTACAAACACATATGTAAAACACCTTAAAAGGAACACTGATAAGATCAGTTTGTTATGGGTACTTATATTGCAAATATGATATCCCAAATACCTATGTTATGAATGTATTCAAGAAAAATAGCACCATTTTGTGATAAAATGTTGTTCTCATATATAGAATGATAGATATATAGCTATATCCATTACTTCATTACTATAATATATAATCCTTCTAACATAAATATATTTTATCAGCAACGAAAGTACATTTATGATTTTAAATCTCAAATGTTAAAATTTGATTGTAAAAATTTGAATCAAATATTATGTTAGTAATTTGAAAATTATATTTATATATTACTAAGTATGTGCATATGTAAATAAAAAATAAGACTAGATTTGATACATCAATTCAATAGTCAATTTCCATGGGTGTGAGGTATATTTTTTATTACATCGATAGGATGTCACATTTTTTTGTGTAAAATATTATATGGGATAAATTAACTATTACATGGATATAATTTCATAACTTTTTGTTGTTTAAAATATTAACTTGAAAAATAATCTTTTATGTAGATAATTTGTATGTTATATAATTTTCAATCCAACGTAATCTAAAATGAAATTGTATCCATACACATATGTAAATTCTTTTTTTTATATTAGTTGATAATTATACATAAAATACTTAGTTATTAATATAATTTGTTGTGTACATATATCAACTTGAAATATAATATTTTATGTGGATATTTTGTAAGTTATAAGATTTGAAATCCAATATACTTTGTATATATACTAAGATATGTATATAAATAGTTTCCGGATATATAAAAGAACTTTTATACGATCTGATATTTATACATACAATATTTAGATAATAATATAATATGTAAATATAGGAGTATGAAATTTATATATTTATTATATAGATTTAATTACATATATATATATTATATATCATAACCTTTAATATTTTTAATCTTGGATGTTCACCTAATTAGAATTATATTTCGTTGTATGAATTTCAAATTTTACGTGATGACATTTGCCAAAATTCAAATTGAGTATAATGTTGTTTCTAGAATAGTATAGATTATATAAAATTGAAAATTATTTTGAGAGAAAATTCAATCATTGTTATAAAATTATAAATTTTTGAGTATATTCTACATATAAATTAAAAATAACATTGTTTTATTTATGCGGATATAAAATTTGATTAGATATGATATGTTGTCTATGATTTATACATACAATATCCTATTAAAAATACAATATGTAAATATATCAATATGAGATTATTTTTGTTATGAATTTGATGTAACATTTGACTCTCAATAAATATATTAGTCCTAATATCTTATCCGATAAATTATATTTAGGGCTGATATATATATATATATATATATATATATATATATATATATATATATATATACATAACTCAGAACTATCGGGAATTGTTGGCAACATGTAGTGTTAACTTCATATGACTATGATTATTGTAGAAAAAAAAACGTACATTGTGCCATCCGTAGTATGCAAATTATGTATAAAAGTAAGACGTGTATTGTTGACTTATATCTCAGCATATAACCTGGAGAGAATGAATCTTCATCCACACGTCTTCATAAAACAACAAGCATAAAGGATATTTATTTCGACCAAAGCCGAATAGAACATGCAGTAGAGATATTAGTTTTTCCTTACCTTATGAGCTTTCAGGAGACTGTAATTTCCGCTGAGTTGATGATGATTCAATCCGTGTAAGAATGTATTTAAGAGATTAATACTCAATGTTCTGCCTGAGGGGGCTAGCCCAGATGCACCACGCTGGACTTCATATGTCTGTTAGTCGTGAATGGAAGAGTATTTTGTCAAAAAGTATTTGATGCATGCTTATATTCAAACTTAGGCAAGCACGTGTTGTCGAGCACAACACTATTCTAAATTGTAATCACACAAGTTAACCTATATATGACGTGGCAAGTCCATAGAAGCCTACATAGTAGCATGTAGTAGAGGCCACGTTCATGTATGTTGCCAAACTAATAAAAAGATAAATGTGCGGCAGCAGAAGCTAAAACCAGCACCTGACTCCCTTTGTGTCGTAGAAAATAACAGCAGCTCGATTAATAGACAGTCAGCCACCTGACTCCTTTTAACATGGATGACATCCCGTTTGAGGAGTTGACACCTGCGTTTTGGTCGAAAAACTAATCCAGCTAATGTGTCATTGTACAGCTAAACAGGAAAGCATACAGGCAAAAAAAGGAAGTAGCTCAAAAGCATACAGGAGACTCCCCAAAAAGAAAGCATACATGAGACTCCCGTTTATTATAGGTATAGAGATGAGCGCACGTGCTAAACACGTAGGTCACACAATTATTATATTATATTATATTTCTTCAATAATAGTTAACAAAATTTATAAAGTCAGTTTTTCGAATAGATTTTACCATTTTGTTTGTCAAAAAGAAACATATTTGATCAGGAACAACACATCTCATATATTCTCATTTATAATCATGTGTTTTGTCCTACGATAACAATAATATGCGACCGCTTATTTGGTCCCGATATCACACTATTGAAAAGTGTCTAACATCAGCCCTAATCACGCTTTTATAAAAAAAAAATCTTCTAAATATAAAATAAGCCACTCAAACATTGCTTCATATTTGAAGCATGTTGTTTAATACTCTACCTAAAACCAACTTTTGTCACTTCTTTTATAAAAACAATGAAAAAAATCATTTAAGTGTCAAAACCGGCCTTGTACTGCCTTTTATAAGAAAAAAATTGTTTGAAAATAAACTAAGGCAAGCTACTCGAATAGCATTGGTCATTAATTTTAAAAATTAGCAAACTCAAGGTGTTTGAATGCCAGCTTACAAAAAAAAAAGTAAATTGCAGTCAGTACACCAAAATATGTCCTCGCTTTTGTAAAAAAATATTTGAAAAAATGTCAGTTGAAGCATGTTACTCAAGTAGCAAACGGATGACTTTATATTTTGTGATTGAGTAGCAGCAACAACAACAAAGTAGAAACAATACTTGAAAAATAAATAGCGGTCAAAAAAGACAAGCAACCCAATAACTTGGCGTCGTGTTCTGCGAAAGAGATAAGTATGTTGGTTGTATTGCTCAAATAATAGTTTATAGTTTATAAAAAATAGCATAAGTAAATTGCTCAAATGACACTTAAAATATGTTTAAAATGATAGTAAAAGATCAACCAAATGACGATTAAAAAGAATATAAATAAAATTAATAGAAGCAACTTGTACTGAATCGACTTATTTAAATAGCGTGCAACACCAATCTCTATTGTCGCTTTTGTTAAAAATGCTTGAAAAAAACTCAATTGAAGTATGTTACTCAAATAGCAATAACAACTACTCTTATTTTTGAAATATTTTTCTCAATTAGCAATTAAATAGTAATAAATTAAAAAGTAAAAGCAAGTTGCTCAAGATTATAAAGATCGACTAAAAAAGACTATCAATTGGACTAACAATCCAACATCTTTTGGGCTAAAGAAACAAACCCAGTGACTGAAGTGAAGTCAAAAGGTTACACTGGTTGCCAATTGAAATCCATCATGGAAGTATATTGGTAGAATACCAATGACAACAATTATCGTCTTTGTATTATTCTGCTTGGTTAACGGTTAACAAAGTAAAAAGATAGCAAAATGAAGCTACTAGATATTATAAAGACTGTTGAAAAAGATGATCGAGTGGTCTAACTCACCGAATGTTTTGTGTTAAACTGATAAAAACTCTAACTACACCGGTCAAAAATTAGACTAGCTGACAGTTAAAAACCGGCCAACAACAATGCTACAAAAATGCTTGTTGGGATTTTTCATGACAGTTTGGAAAAGCAAAGTGTTGTTGAAAGGGTTAACATTAGCTAACTTGTCAGTTCCTGAAATGATAGATATCCATTCAAGACTCGGTGAAAAGAAATAATCGAGCAAGTAGACGGTTGGATATAGGTACACTGTCTCTTATATATATATAGTAGATTGGAATACAACATATGTTGACTCAAGGTCTAAATTGACTAAACTCTTATTTGGATGATGACTAACCATTCCACTTATTCATGTCTAATGCTTCTACTTGAGTGATTTTAGATTAGATAGACACATTCCAAATGTCTAAACTTGCACATCCTGATGTGGAGAAACCAAGTCATACAAACACAAAGATCAAGATTGAAGAATAGATAGCTTTCTCCATAGATCTTTGATGTAAATCACTTGTAATGATTGTATCACTTGTAATTAAGCTCATATGTGTAATATAGTCAATTAGGATGAATTAATATGTACTTGGGAGGTTTTGGAACACCCAAAATAGCAAAAAATGTCGATCGAGTTTCTCGCTAAGGTAACTCAACCGACAACATTGTTCACAGTACCTTTCTAGAACTTTTGTCGGCCCAATTGGTAGCTCGGCCGACCAAAAAATGGTTCTTACAACTAGCGGTGTTGGTTGAGTTTCCCAAAAAAGTAACTTAGCCAAATGTACCGTAGCAGTCACTTTCTACAGTGAAAATATAGTCGTTGTAGGGGTTAAAGTGAAAAAAAGTTCTAATTGATCACACCCCAAAATTGGCTAGAATCGTCCTAAATGACTCTACCGGCTAGAAGGCTTCCTCAACTATAGATAGGAACCCTTGGGCTTCATCCCTTGGTTGGACATATACCATGAAGGTTCCTATACTATAGTTGAGAGAGATTTGCCTCCTTCCACTCTCATAAGCTTAATCACTTGCTACATCCATTAGAATGAGTAAGAGAGGTAGTCCTACATGTATATCTTGTGAGGCTCTAACTTCCTCTACCCCCATATCTCTCATTCAACATTCAAGATGAAGATTTTCTCTCTTGTCTAAGAGAGTTGGAGAAGAAGAAGGGAAGGAGTCCCTTGGTGAAATCTTCTCCTTGGTGAATGTGAAGTCAAAGGCAAAAGATGCATGAAGAGTGGGTAATTCCTTTAAGGTGGAAAATTTGTGCAAGAGTGTGTAAGTCCTTGGTGAAGGTGGGAGACTCGTTGCATAGTGGATAAGTCCTTGTAGAGGTTGAAGACTATTTGTCATGGATATGTAAGTCTTTTGATATGTTGTTGGCTCCCTTCTCCTCAAAGGGAAGGATGGGTATCCTTGGCCCAGAAAAGGAAGGTCATATGTTGTATGTCATATAATGGAATATAAGTATGCAATGGTTGCAAAATCCTAGAGTTTGACCTCTCTAGGTAGTGGACTAACTTTCTCCTGGTTTGGAGATTGGAACCACTCTATATAGCTTGTTCTTGGTCTTGTTCAATCTGTCTCTCCCTTGCTATGTATGTTTTAGTTGCACATATAGTTCATACTAGCCATATTATCTTAGAAATATCTTGAAGGTCCAATGAATTTTGTTTAAGTGCATTTAGCACTATTCATCCCCTCCCCTTTAACCCCTATTTTTTAATATCTATAGTATATAAATTAAACATTTGTTGAGGGTTTGCTCTACAATGTTTCTTCAATTTTTCTTTATATAAATAGTCCTTATATTCTATTATATATCCCATAGGAAAGAGTGTGTAGAGCATTGTTATAATTATTATTTTTTTTACAAATTAGTTGTTTATTATAATAAAACAACATACAAGAGCATATAAGGTTTGGATATAATTTTTTCCTCAAATTTTTGAATTATAAATTAGTCCTTACGTATTCTGATGATGATATATAAAAAGTTACAGGAGGGGTTGAATGTAACTTTTGTCTTTACTTTTTAAATTATAGACTGGACCTAATACTATGCAAGAAAGTTTGTATTTTCTTTATATTTGTTAATATATATATATATGTGTGTGTGTGTGTGTGTGTGTATATGTGTGTGTATATATATATTCTAAATTACAAAATAGTCCTTGAAATCAACTATATATCATAAAGAAAAAGTAGAGGTATCACATGCAATTTTATTGTACTTTAATTACAAAATAGGGATTGGATACAAAGTTTTCCTTGGATATTTTAAACATCAATTGGTCATTGTGTATTCAAATAAGGCAAGTCAAAGGATGAATTGAATATAGTATAATATTTATTTTATTCAAATTATACATTAGCGTTATTTGTATATTAAAGGTCTTGGGAAGGGTCATATGTTTTTTGTTTTTTGAATTACTAATTGAGTCTTATGTGTTCTTATAAATATATAGTGAAAGTTGACTCATAATGGTCTCCACACTTGCATATTCTTATTACGGTTGCTAGAGTTGGGAGTTTGGTGCAACCAAGCTTGGAAGAAGTGCCATTACATGGTCACTCTGACATAGCACTTGAAAGAATCCAAAAAGTAACTCTACTAACACACACAAAAATTATTACTTTTATCCTTTTTCTAAGTGATCATCTTCATCCTTAAGATTGTGTATGGTATGGCATCAGTAAAATCAAGTCTCAACATATATTTTTCCTTTTTACCTACCTTACTTATAATATAATTGCATATTAACTGTAGTATTTATCTTTTTTATTTGACTAAATGAGGTGATATAACACTTGTGTTAACAACATTGAAAGTGATATCATATTCTCAACCCATGCAATGCACGTGGTATGCCTAGTGAACCCTAAAATTCAGTGGATACTGGGTTGTTATCCTTTTATTCAAAAAGCTTACCAAATTCTATCTTACTTAGTCTCATGCACACCGTGTATGAAATTTTTTTGGCATATGAATCCTAGAAGTATCATAATGCTCTTCATATGGCTCTTATGTGCCAACAAACAACTGATAAGTCCTAACCTTTTCAAAAGGAATATACATGGGATTGATGTTAATCACATGCATCAGACATCTATCACTTGTGAATTTGGGATCACATATGTGGTATATATTCAACATTAACCTTATGGACATAGATGTCAAGAATCCATGCCCAAACATTGTGTCACTCCTACTGAAATTAGATAATTGTACAAATAAAAGAATTTTCCATTGACTTTGGAGAATATGGCTTGAAAGGAGTGGGTGTATCTTTCCTAACAGCTATACTATCCCCTGAGAAAATGTAAACTTAATACATGTGGATTTAGTCTGACCTACTTTACTTCTTTACAACTTCCTCCCATAAGTTCTTTTAGCTTCAGCTTCAACCCTCAATCTCATTGTTGCACCCCTCCCCCAGCTCAACTATGGTCAACAACCCCAGAACATCCCCTTACGCTTCACTACTACAGAATATAGCCTTTGAAGCACTTGTGAGGGCCCTTATAAGCTCATGTGGTTTGTGCAGCCAGGATTCAAGTTATCTGGGATGACACTTGCTTGTCGAAGCTTTATTTATACTTCTATATGATTTGGGGAATACTAAGGAGTACCCCTTCCTAGGGGTGTAAACGGTGCGGGTATGGTGCGGGTCTGGCCATACCCATATCCATACTCATCTAATTTAGCGGGTCCGGTTCCGGTTCTAGACCCGCATAATAAAAAATTTAGACCTGCACCATACCCGTACCCGCATTAATAGCGGGTTTGCGGTGCGGGTATGCGGGTAAGCGGTTCTATATATAGAACGTCATGTTGTTATTGTAAGAAAATTATGATTATGTTACGTTTATATTAATACTACAAGATATTGCTATAATATAGTACATTAACATCCAATAGTTGTATTAAATAACTTTGTAGATTGAAGATTAGTTGAGTTAGTTTGTATCATATTTGTAGTCATCGTCATAATGTTTTAATTATGTAGCATATGTTGTAACTATTTTGATTTTAAGTAAGTTTACATATGTTTCCCATGATTGAAACTAGAATAGTTAATTCTCTATTTGATGACTACTCTCAACCTTATTAAAATTAAAGTGGGACTTAATCAAAAGTATTAAATTAGTTAGACTAGGAAAGTATGACATAAATACAATATTATCTAAGTAGTTATTTATCTATAGCGGGTCTGCGGGTCTAGCGGGTCTGGGTCTAAGCATACCCATCAGTGGACCCGCTTATATGCGGGTCCAAGGGTATGCGGGTACAAGAATTTAGACCCGTAACGGGTCTTTAAAGGGTTTGAATTTGCGGGTCCGCGGGTCTACCCGTACCCATTTACAACCCTACCCATTCCACGAGATTTGTGTCACGGAACTATTTGTTACCCTAATCCAAACGCCTAATGGATACACAGCCAAAGGCGAGTGAACTAAGGCGTCCATCCCTAGAATGGGTTTCATAACATATTTCACACAGGTAGTATATATGTAAAAGTAGTAACACAAGTCATAACAAGATACTAAAAGGGGATAGAGAGACAAGTACCCATTACTAGATTCAAGTATACCCATTTGTATTTCATTTTAGAGTGTAGAGTCTTGAGTGCAGCGGATCTTCATTTGGCATCTACAAATTTGATAAACACAATATATTAATGCTAAGGCATTAAGTACGCTATAAAAAGGCATGTAAACAATTTAAGAGTATTACAAAAGTTTCTTGACTAGGAACATCATATAAGAAAGGAGTAGAAAGGCGTGAACATTTAACAACAATCTTTTATACAAAGTGTGTTTTAAGTATATTTTCCGTTATACTCAACAACATATTATGGCCATTGACCAGCTTCCCATTGGAAGGGTCCATAAGGGTGCTCAATATTAGCCAACCCTTTTATCGACATGTTCCATCTTATCTTGGCATCTCAAGTAAGACGCCCAACCTTGTGCCCTTACCCCGAGAATACAGGCAGGTACACAAGGTTCATATAATGGATAAGTTCAATTATGTTTGAGGTCTATTCAACATATATCAAGCAAGATGAACATACTAATCGTAGGGAACAAGTATCTCAAACAAATAACTATCTAGACAAGCATTAATAAGAGCATACATACAATCAAGATAATAACATAGTAGGGTCAAGAGATTAAGTGTACCTTGTGAGTAGATCACAAGTTATGATAAGACCTCTAGAGATGGTCTAGCCCAAGTGGACCTAAGGTGAAAAAGATACAATATAGAGTCTTAGATCACTAGGGTCGATTAAGATAAACAAGATATAGGTCATGTGGATGTTCCCCTAGAACTAGGTCTCACATAGTTCAAATATAGTTCCAAGGTTCCAACTTGCATGCAATTATCCAACATAGCACAAGTATTGACATTGAGCCCTAGATTTAGGGGAACCATCCACATTATGAGTAATACTATATAAAGATAAGGTCTTATTTAGGAGTAGAGGAATCATGATATCTAAGTTATCATCATGGTTTAATCACGCAGAAACATAAATTATCCATACTAGGTCAATTCATGCAGTATTATACATCTCCAAGACATTGAAGCACTAAGGAGATCAAGTTAAGATTTTAGAGCTATAGCATGATAATTCTAATAGTTTGAAGTAAGAAGATAGTATAGATAACATTGGAGTATGATCTAGCGAGGTTCAGGCCCAACAATTAGCATAAGCATTTATATCACATCAATTGCCACGTGTATGTCATGTGTGTAAGAGTGTGATTCATGGAAATTCGAGTTACATAATGATATAGGGTCTAATTTGAAGGTCATCGTATATGTTTCAACACTTTAGGATCTCTTTGCATATAGATTTAAGATCCAATCATAAACTACTCAATCATCATACTTTAGAGCATAATAAGGTTCAAAAGTGAATCTTTAGGGACATAGTGGTTACATCAAGGCAAAAAGGCATATGACATTAGTCAAACATGTTAAAACAACAATACATATATTATTGATTTCAAAGTGGGACCATTACATGATGAGTCATTAGGTACAAGACTCCATATATGATTAAGTTGCATCATTCAAGCATATAAAAGCCATTAATATAGAAAAGCTAGTTAAATGGGGGTCAAGATGATCATTATGGTATATTAGATGGTCCAAGACATCAACCACATAAAAAGGAAGCTATAGTTTATAGAGTTGCATGAGTATAAGGTCCAAGATCATTAAATATACAAGCTAAGCAAGGTAGATGGTGACTAGTACTCAAAAGTCATAAAGGACACGTTTTCTATAAAAATAATGGAGACTCAAGCAAAATCAACATAGGGAAGTAGCATCATTGCAAAGAGGGCATTTTTATGAACAAAATGATATATAATATTACAGGGTTTGCTTTTGTGGTTAGGGAGATATGAGCTTTTTAAGATATCCATAAAAGAAAGATTTGTGTGTGTGTGTGGGGGGGGGGGTTGTACCTCAAAAGGGCCAGAATTGGGCCGGTGAAAGGGGGCGAGCCGACCCAGTTCGCATGTGGTGTACCATCGAAATTAGCCGCTCCAAGAGCGGTTGGTGGTGATGGGGCGCTCTACCCACTGCGGCTTGGGCACCCCGCCCTAATGCTTGTTGGTCCAAGGGTGGTGGGGACTGCCCGATTTACGACCCTTGGATCGTGGTCCGTAATTGACCCACCCTGATCCAATGGCACTGGAGTCTCTCTCTCTCCTAAGGTCACCCGCTTGTGTGGCTCGTGCTCTGCAGCAGTGTGGTCACCGGAGTCCTGGTTCAAGCGAGGTCATCGGCCCCCGATTCGACTCATGAAGAGGTCGGTCAGGTCCGACTTGCTCCACCAGATGCATTGGCAGCATAAATCAGAGCATAGGAGGATCAGGGCAAAAGCCCGAAAGTCACACTCATGGCGGCGCCGACCAATGAAGGAGAAGAAGGAAAGGATAGGGGGTGGCGCTAGGGTTTGAGAAATGAGATGAAAAGGGTGCCAAGAGCAAGGGAAAGAGCTTTATAGGCGGAGGGGGAGCTAAAATCTTCTTCAAGTGGCGGGAGAAGGTGGCGCAAAAATGGGGGTAGGTGGGTGTGAGCCAACCAAGAAGCTTCGTACATTGTTGCACTGTAAAAAGGTAGAAGAAGAGAGCAAAACGGTCACATCATGACCTGGATCCATGGCCACGAAGTGGATCATTGATGTGTCAAGTGCAATGTTTTTAGAACTGAACCGGTGGTCGGACAGGTACTGACTCAGACTAGATTGAGTCGAGTTCAACCATAGTGGTTGGACCAAAAATGATGTCATCATGACATAAAAAAATATTTGGACCAGAAAAATTGAACCGGTCACCATGATAAAAGGCAATTAGTGGTCGGACCGGTCAAACTGGTTGAACCAGGCATGTTATATATGTGTATATATATATATATGTGTGTGTGTGTATGTGTGTGTGCATATATAATATTATTGTGAATATGCATACAGTCACACACACACACACACATATATATATACACATTGTATATATATGTATATATATAGATAGTATTATGTAGATGTGCACATATCACACATACATATATATGCATATATACAAATATACATATATTTGTACATATATACATATATATGTGCATTTTACCTTATATGTATATTTTCTATATAAATACATACATACATACATATATATACCGTATGTATATACATATATATAAATATATGTGAATTCCTATATGTATTCTACCTTGTGTTTTTTTTTTCTCTTTGAACCACTGGTTCAATCCGATTGGGTCCGACCGGCTGGTTGGACCGTATTTCTGACCGGTTGGACCAGAAAAAATCACATAACTGGTTTTTCAGGCTTCCGGACCGGTCAGCTACCGGTTCACCGGTCTGACCGGCCGGTCTGGTTCAGTTATAAAAACACTGGTCAAGTGAAGAGGGGGAAAGGCACCCGCTTTAACTAGGTCGCGTGCCCTATTTGGGCCCAGTAAGGCTCAAAACAAGTTCAATCAAAGTTAAAACAAATATTAGAATAGCAAAGTTAAAATGACCATATCTCATGATTTATAACTCCGATTGAGGTGATTTTTGGACTGTTGGATTTGAAATTGAATCTAGTACATCATGAAATATAGTTGTAGCAAGGATAATTCATTTAATGGGTTAAATTTCAATTGCAAGTTGATGATACATAAGAAGCATGACACTTAGTTCCAAACTTCATTTAGGGTTACATATAGGTCCAAAGGGAAAATTCAATCAAACCCAATCCATCAATTGAGCATAAAGTGACTTAAAGTCATCAAGCTGAGGGTGAGGAAGGTTGTCAATGATCATGGGTATCTAATGAATGGGATATAAAAAACTAGGTTATCACATCCTCCCCACCTTAAAAGAAATTTTGTTCTCAAAATTAAATCAAGTCATCAATCAAAATTGAAAATTTTCCATTCGATCATCAAGATCGTCCTTTTTTTGGTGACCGAGAGAACCCACTTCTGGCAAGCCCGTCATGGTAAACTCTCGAGGCATGAGATGGTGTGGTCTAGTCACCCCCCTCCCGCGCCTAATCAGCATGGACTACCATTCACATAGTGCCTTCAGTGAGGTTCGAACTCAGGTCCTTCATTGGGACTTATCGAGCTCTTACCACCCAGGATACTATGGTCAGACTGTCATAGATCACCATACTAGAGAGATCACACATTAGGTCAATCAAATATAAGGTATAATCACTAGTTAAAATATTCATCTCATTTTAAAATTGAGCAATCGAGTATCATGGTCAACACATAGTCACATGGATCATCAAATTGGGGAAGATCATCACACGAGTCATATATTTGTAAAGATTATCATATAGATCACTAATTTGGAGATATCACATATTAGTTCAATCAAATATAGTTCAAGAGTAAGGCATGACTTTCATTCCCAAAATTTTAGGGTTCTAGCTTCTACATTGGCCTAGGTGGGGTCCATGATTGAGATTTTTCATTTCAACAATTCAAGACCAACATCATATTTCAACATCATGATTTCATGCTCAAAATCAATGGAAGGTCCCACCTTAGTCCACATGGAGCTCACCCTTAAGTCATAAATCAAGCAATTCACCATAGTCATCATTTAAATTTTGAGATTTGGGAACATGAAGGTCATTAGTTGTATATCGAGGGTGGTCTCAAGATCCAAATGGGATGATCATGAGGGATCAAGTCAAACCAAGATCAATGATCTTGAGTCAAGATTTCATTATGCAATATCGAGAGTCAAGTTTGGAGATAAAATTCATAGATCCAAACATCTCATAACTAGGGTTTAGATTCCTAATTAGACCTTAGGAGTGATCATTCATCTGTATACAACAATTAAGCAACAATCGAGCAACTTTCAAACAATATTTTGAGCAAAATTCAAGATACGAGCAACTTTTCGAGATATCAATTTTGAGTCCATTATCATTGTATTTCAAGGTTGATGAATGATCTAGACCTATGTATTTCTAGGAACCTAACCACTAACTATGGTCACTATTATCATATTTCAATATTATCATTAAATAGAGAGTTAAGATTGAGTGTGTGATATATATATATATATATATATATATATATATATATATAGTCATGGATTTGACCTATTAGAGACTTAGGTCAAGGATTCAAAATTAGGTGGAATGGGATGCCTTCCAAAACTCTAAATAATCACCAAGATGAAAAGTTTAGAGGCAATCATAATAGGGATGTGGCCCAGGTTTGGGGAGTCATAAATCACTACTACCCTAATCTAGCACAAAAGTATACCTCAGTCATGAGTCATCAAGCATGTTTGAATAGGGTGAGTATCAACTATCAAATATTAACTCACAAGGTCATGAGTCAAACATCAAGGTTATTGATAGGGCAACCTGTTGGGTTTTGTGGGACAGAACAGGCAGCAGAAACAAAAAAAATTATCCAACCACAAACCCATAACCAAAAGTTTGTATCAACAACTATGCAATAGGAAAGATGGTTTAGCGAGATATACCTAGTCATGAGGCTTGTTCAGTGACAATACCTCGCGGCTAGTGCAACCTTCAACCACCTAGTCTTCGACGAAATATGTGCAGCTCCTGGTCTTGACCTGGACTGCGGTTGATGGTTGTCCTCCTGAGCGGCAGAAATCTCCCACCTCTATAGATAGTCCACACGGATCACCAGGAACTATAGTCATCCTAATGGACAGACTAGAAGGATTCGTTCCCCTCTGTCAGTGTACTAGTCACCGACACACTCTCCCACCACCAGTTGCTTTTTTGTAGTTGTCTTTCCCTCGTTGTTCCTCCCTGGACGGGTAGAACTTACTTGGGTCTCTCGGTTACCACAATCAGAGAGGACAACAACTTTGCAGAGCAACTGATGTTCTAATTTGTGTGTTCTGAGAAGCCCCATGTACCCCTCTATTTATAATAGAGGGCAGGGTCAGGGTTCCCAGTATGTGCGGGAGTAGAAGGGTCTGAATTTTTCACAAACTGACTGTGCTTTGGCAGGCCAACCGATCGGTTCACAATTGAACAGATCGTTTGGGCAGGTGAGACGATCGGTTCACCCAGTGAATTGATCATTTCACTTCCCAGACATGCTTGCAATTTACTTTCCTTACTCGTTTCTAATTAATGCAAAGATTAATTCTTGTCCCAGTCGAATTGAACAAGTGAAATGAAAAATTTCTCACAAATCAGGAAAATCCAACACTCCACGTTTGATCCAAGTGAACTAATTGGTTCACCAGAGTGAACCGGTCATCTCACTGACCATGAGCCGATCGGTTCACCCAGTGAACCGGTCGGTTGGTGGTCCAGTTTGTGCAGAACTCAGTCAATGCAGTTCTCAATCAATCTGACACTCTAATCAGTTGGTTCAACACTTGAACTTGATGATTCTGAGTAAAGTCTATTGATTGAATGTTTAATTGAGTACCCTAAACCCTTTAGTAATCAATCTAAACATCATTTATGGATAAACTCCTCTTCCAGATTAATACTATGTGTGTGACCCTATAGCTTCCATTTCACATTGGTAGTGAATGTCCATAACTAATTTATGACATCACAACCAAAGAGTGGTGTCTAGTTGCACATCAGTGCTACCCAAGTGAAGAGGAAAGTTGGAGAACAACTTTCAACCTACAATATGTTATTGGTGTTACAGTAAATGTATAGTTCCTTTGTTGCTGATATCCGGATTGAACTTGAGGCATGGACTTGTCATCCTCTACAAATGTTCAATCCATGTTTCTTGAACCAGAGTAGACTGTCTGAGATATATGCAACTCAATATCATATATTGACTCACATGTACATGTCCATGTATTTCTCAATCCCACTTATCAAGTGGCCAGGATATCATACTCCCTTAGGAGGGACAAATTTCATATCTATCACTCACAGTCCAGTCCCCATGTGTCAAAGTCACCCAATCATCACTGTTATAACAACCCATGTTTCAAGACTGTGTTTGATGATGCCAAAGTGTACCCAACCACATGTGATAAGTGTAGTGATTTTAGGTTTAAGAACCACAGTCACCACCAATACTATAAGAGATGATCCTGACTAACCAAGTGTGGTTTCCATGCATCGCTCTTATGGTGGGTCTGTCTGATACACTGTTCTCTAACATGTATCTGTGTGCTTGGTTTGATATCATATATCAGGATTGATGAGATTCTATCATCAACCAACACACACTCTAGTCTTTTGTGTTATTGATGTCTATGGTTATTTCCACAATAACAACCGACTAGAGACATTAGTGAGAATGTAGACTCTTAACATTTGTATGATCTCATTGTTCAAGTCACGTACTTGAAGACATACGTCATTGAGTTTTGTCATTCTCTACACAGCTATCATGTAATACCATTATCTAAAAAATAGTTAAAAATATAGATGGAAATTGCCTTTATTATTATTATTCAAATCATTTACAAAGTATGCCATTACAATCATCATATGACTGGCCTTATAGGTATACATACCAATAGAATCCCACTTTCACTTAGAGCCAATCACCCATGAACCTCAGTCCTTGTGATCTAGCATGACCATCATGCTTCTGCTATGAAAGTGCCTTAGTCAAGGGATCAACAATATTTTCTTCGATTGGTACTATGGTAATCTTCACATCTCTTTATTGTACGATCTCTCATATGAGATGGAAGTGTCATTGTATGTGCTTGGACTGTTGATGTGATATGGGTTCTTTAGCTTGTGTAATAGATCCATTGTTATTACAATAAAGCTCAATTGCATCATAGATGCTAGGAACCACCCCAAGTTCAGACATGAACTTCTTGATCCACACAACCTCCTTTGTCGCATGGGATGTAGCAATATACTCGGCCTCTGTCGTAGAATCCACAACTATCTCTTGATTGGAACTCTTCCAGCTCACAGCTCCGTTGTTGAGGCAAAACACAAATCCTAACTACGATCTGTAATCATCTTTATCGGTTTGGAAGCTTGCATCGATGTAACCCTTTACCACCAACTGTTCCTCACCGCCATAGATGAGGAACTAATCCTTAGTCCTTCTCAAGTACTTTAGGATGTTCTTCGTGGTTGTCCAGTGAGCATCTTTGAGATCTGAATGGTATTTGATCATCATGTTGAGTGCATACGAGACATTGGGATGTGTGCACAACATTGCATACATGATGGATCCAATTGCGGATGCATATGGAATCCCATTCATGCGTTCCCTATCTTCACAAGATTTGGAACATTGAGCTCTAGAGACGGGAACTCCCTGCCTCATGGGTATGTTTCCTCTCTTTGAGTTCTCCATGCTAAACCTATTCAACACTTTGTCAATGTATGTGCTTTGACTTAGTCCAAGAAGCTTTCTAGATCTATCTCTATAGATCTTGATTCCTAAGATATAGGAGGCTTCTCCTAAGTCTTTCATTGAAAATGTATTTCCAAGCCATGTCGTTACCTTTTGTAAAGCAGGGATGTCATTCTCCATCAACAGTATGTCATCTACATACAATATGAGGAATGTAGTCATGCTCCCACTAACCTTCTTGTACACACAAGGTTCATTTTCATTTTAACTAAAGCTAGACTCTTTGACTACTTTGTTAAATCAAAGATTCCAACTCCAAGATGCTTGATTTAATCCATAGATTGACCTTTGTATCTTACAAACTTTATTTGCATCCTTTAGATTTATAGAACCTTCATGTTGTGTCATGTACACATCCTTGACAAGATTCCCAATAAGGAATGTAGTTTTAACATCCATCTGCCAAATCTCATAGTCATAGTAGGCTGTAATAGCAAGCATGATCCTGATGGACTTAATCATGGCAACTGGAGAAAAGGTTTCATCATAGTCAACACCTTGAACTTGCCTAAAACCCTTTGCAACCAATCTGCCTTTATAAGTTTGCACATTGCTACCCATGCCGGTCTTCTTCTTGAAGACCCACTTGCACCCTATGGGTTTTACCCCTTCAGGTGGATCCACCAAGGTACATACCTTGTTGGTATCACTACTACAGAACCTACCTTTAGTGTCGGTTATTTATGGCCTTTAGTGTCGGTTTCCGAGCGACGCCTATGTGGGCGACACTAAAAGGTCACCCATTACGCGTCGGTTCCAGAACCGACACCCAAACTCTTCGCGCGCGACCGAAAACGCGCCATTAGGGGACTATAGGCGTCAGTTATTAGATAAGAAACCGACGCCCAAACCCTTCGCGCCACAGAAAGGGCGCCATCTTGGGCGCTATCAGTGTCGGTTATAAGCCAACAACCGATGAAATATGTCTTCGCGCCAAAAGAATATGTGTCGGTTACATTTAAATAACCGACACTGTAAAGTTATGTGTCGGTTGTTTACAATTACCGACGCCTGTTATTGGCGCCAGCTTGGGCACTATCAGTGTCGGTTTGTATTAAGAAACTGATACCATATATGTTCGCACCACAGGAAATAGGCGTCGGTTATATCTAAATAACCGATGCCTATTGGTTTTTTTTACAGACCTGCAGACATGCTGTGGCTGGTCGTAGGATGAGAAACCTATAGTTCAGTTAACTAAACTGCAGGTTTTACGATATCCATTGATATCAGCCAACAACAGGCCACAAACCTGCAAATTTAACAACAAAAATATTCACACATGCATTTAGCAATACAACCTGCAATTCCATTTTATTTTCACACATTTTGAAACATTCATGTAGCTAGCAATCTGTAGTTCCATTCATTCACATTCACACATGTAGAAACATTCATATAGTAACCAACACTTTCATTCATTTTCACTCAGACACATGTAGAAACATCTAGACATGTAGAAACATTCACACATATTATAATTCAGAAATTCATTTACAAAATTCCCACTATTTGTATGGTTGTTGCCCATTCTTCTCTTACTTCATTTAATTCTCCCATCATATAGGGATCATGTACATCTGGTAAGTCCGTTCCTGTAGTGGGGTCAGCTTTAAACACCTATAAAGAGAATGATGTATATATATAATTAATGAGCTATAAATAAGATTGATATATTTCATATTATCTAATGAGACTATATAATACCTGAGCAATACAATCAATGTCCATACAACATGACAGACTAACACATATATGAATGGTTCAGCCTTCTCGCCAATCTTTTCAAAGTTCACTAAAGTGAAACCCAATTCATACACTATAACTCCTTTGGTGTTATCAACCCAATTACATTTGAAGAGCGGAATTCTGAAATCTATGTAGTCAAATTCCCATATCTCTTCAATGACATCGTAATATGACATTTTAGCTTCACGTGGACTCTTATCCTTTGCACTTGCAAAAAATATAGTCGATGCTTGAAGGGTGACCCCACTGTTTTGGACGACACTCTTATCATCTTGGCGCTTTGTGTAATATGTGAATCCATTAATGTCATACCCTTCATAAGACATAACATTCAACTTTGGTTTAAAGGCGAGGCATTTGATAGTTTCAGTAATATCATTTGGTGTTTGAGATAGTTGATGTAAGACTTTATCTTCAAACCACTTAATAAAAGTCTTGTTATGCTCTCTAGCAAGCCACATTGTATTGGCTCGAGGATATTGTCTTTTGATGAAATTGGTATGTTCCTCGATATAAACGTTCACTTCGTCCATGTTGTGTAAAATATACAAATGACCTTGTTCCAACTGCTCACGGTTGATTACTTTCACACGTGATCCCAAAATTCCTTTGCCAAATAGCTCGTCAATATTCTTGTCATTATCAGGAGTGTCATTACCACTGAGAAAGTCATTGCAGAAATCCATAACCTCTCTCGCCACATAACCTTCAATAATACTCCCTTCAGGCCGATAACGGTTTCGAACATCACCTTTAAAAACGCTCATGTATCGTTCAAAGGGATACATCCAATGCAAGAAAACAGGGCCCAAGATTTTCACTTCCCTAGTCAAGTGGACAACAAGATGTACCATGATATCAAAGAACGAAGGAGGGAAATACATCTCAAGCTGACATAGGGTAACAACCACTTCTCTTTGCAAATTATCGAGAGTCTCAGGGTCAATAACTTTGCTGCAGAGACTGTTGAAAAAGAAACAAAGTCTGGTGATTGCAAACCTTACGTGCTTCGGCAATATAGATCGAATTGCCACGGGCAATATTTGTTGCATTAGAGTGTGACAATCATGAGATTTAAGTCCTATCAACTTCAGATCTTTCATTGATACCAATCTACGGATGTTGGATGAGTAACCATTTGGCACCTTAACATTTATCAAGCATTCACAAAAAGCTTTCTTCTCTTTTCTAGACAACGTGTAACATGCGGGAGGTAAGTATGTTCTTTTACTACCCATTTCACGTATTTCTGTTAATTCTGACCTTATTCCCATTTCACGTAGGTCCAGTCTGGATTTTATCCCATCTTTAGTCTTACCTGGTATATTTAACAGAGTACCAATGATGCTATCGTAGACATTTTTCTCAACGTGCATTACATCGATACAATGTCTGACTGTCAAAGAACTCCAATAAGGAAGATCCCAAAATATTGACTTCTTCTTGAATGAAGAATTGTCACTTCGTGTAGTACCTTGTGATCTCTTACCAAATTCATTGACAAAGTCTTTTATTCTTTCATAAACAACCTCCCCTGGTATAGGTTTAGGTGCACTGCGTTCCTCATTCAATCCATTGAATGCTTTGCGCTTCCTACGATACAGATGGAATTTTGGAAGAAACCTTCGATGACCGAGATATACATTCTTACCGCCATGTTTTAGTCTTGTTGAATCAGTGTTCTCTTCACATATAGGACACGCTTTAGCTCCTTTGACACTATATCCAGACAAATTCCCATATGCTGGAAAGTCATTAATAGTGCAAAACAACATAGCATGCAAACGAAATGTCTCTCTTCGTGAAGCATCATAGGTCATCACACCTTCACCCCAGAGTTTCTTTAAGTCATCAATCAGAGGTTCAAGATAAACATCGATGTCATTTCCAGGTTGTTTAGGGCCCGATATCAACAACGACAGCATTACGTACTTATTTTTCATACACAGCCAGGGAGGAAGATTGTATATAACAAGCATGACTGGCCAAGTGCTATGTTGGCTGCTCAATGTCCCGTACGGATTCATCCCGTCTGTACAAAGCCCAAGTCTTAGATTCCTGACTTCTTCACAAAATTCAGGGTACAATACATCAATCTTCTTCCACTGTGGGGAATCAGACGCATGTCATAGGATCCCATCATTAATTTTCTTAACATCTGCATGCCACCTCAAATTCTTCGCATCTATCGGATTGGCAAACAAGCGTTGAAACCGTGATATTATAGGTAGATACCACATCACCTTGGCAGGAGAACCAGTTTTGGACTCCCCCGAAGTCGTCAATTTATACCGTGACGCACCACATTTTGGACAATCTTTCAAATCTGCATAGTCCTTTTGAAATAATACACAATCATTAGGGCATGCGTGTATCTTCTTGGCATCCATTCCCATTGGGCACAACAATTTCTTTACCTGGTATGTTGAGATTGGCAGCTCGTTTCCTTCAGGAAGCATTTCTTTCAACAAAGACAGCAATGACGTGAAGCTTTTGTCGCTCCATCTATTGTTAGCTTTCAACTTATACAATCTCAACACAGCGTTAAGCTTCGTAAACTTAGTACAACCTGTGTATAACGACATCTCAGCATCATGCACAATGTTTCTAAAAGTGGGAGGTGGATCGGTGTGCTCTACCCCACAACTATCCAGCATCGCATCAACGATGTCTACTGGAACTGGTTCATTCACATCTACGTCATCGTAGGCAATTTCTTCTTCCATACAAGCACTGCTATCGACATCCACTGGTTTCGGGTTTGAAATCTCTCCATTCCAGTGTCATTCTGTATAGCCTTGTATAATCCCGTTGCACATGACATGAGTCATGATTTCGTCACCAGTGTTGACTTTCAAGTTGTTACCGCAATGTCTACATGGACAGTAGAACCTATCTCCAGATTGTTTCCTATGTTCCTCGGCAAATTTAATGAACTGGTGAAGACCAGAAATAAACTCTGGGGTGCAGCGATTGCGAATGGACATCCATGATCTATCCATTCTATGATCAAAGAGAAAACAAGTATATATTAGGACAAGATTAGGGTCTAAGGTTAACAAATACATGTGATGTCATTATTATATATAATAAATGTGTACCACCTATCCATTCTTGAACACCTAATCTCACTAGTAAGTGTATAATGTGTATTAGGTTTTCAAGAAAATTTCGGCAGCATTTCCCCGCTGTTTTCCAAGTACATATGTACTTAGAGAACAAACGGGGAAATGCTGCCAAAATTTTCTTGAAAACCCAATACACATTATACACTTACATCCTAAGCGATATTAGGTGTTCAAGAACAGTCCCAAACCGGGGACTATCCAAGATTTACACCTAATGAGTAAATCTTGGACGGGTTTCTAGGCCAACAAATAATGTATTGTCATTCTTATACCTAAAATCCTAGTTCTTCAATTTAGGGTGATTATTGATGTCTTTAAAAGCATGATTGGCAATTTAGGGAAAAGTTCATCATTTACATTCCAATCATGTCACATGTGTGCATTACAGTTCATCATTAAGCAAGATATAAGCAAGTATGTCATATTAAAATAGACTAAACAATATGAGAAAATAGTAGTGTAATCATGCAAATGGGAACATTCATGGGAACACACACTTCAGTTATAAGCATTCATGTAGCAACTTTCAGTTCTATTCATGGGAACACACACTTCAGTTATAACAATAACTAAACAAAGGGGTTGGTGTACCCCTAAACATGTGCATAATTAAAAAAATATTACTACAGACAAGTCTAGATAGATAGACAACTAAATACTACACCAACATGGTCCCGCATGCATCAGTAACTTCTTTTTGATGATGAAGCTGTGTCACGAAGCTCCTCACTGTATTTAGATGAATCTGAACTGACAGGGGCCTCAGATTCAGATTTGTCTGAGCTGATATGCGACGCCGTGCGCTCATACCGCAGAAGATGATCGGGGGTCTCGTAGTTGTTGTTGGTTATCCAAACTTTGATGGAATTATCGCCAACTGGACGGAGAAAAAGCCAGTTCCAACGGACCACATGCAGCTCTCCAATCCAATCACGCCAACCGAATTTTGATACAAGATTTCCCGCCAAATTATACTCAACCTCGATAACATGTGAATAATTACCAAAAGTTAGGGTCACTTTACCAGGCATGTAGTGTCTTCCTTTTAGAAAACGCCAATGTTTGGGTATGACCAATTGGTTTAAGGAACGATCATCTAGGATGATGTACAATTGTTCTTCAATAGGGAACGTTAACATTGACATAGAGGCCCAGTTCATAGTGACTGTTATGGGTGGACAGAGACTGCACAATATTAGTATTAACAAAGTGTAAGTACATATAACGATGTTATATATTTTCAGAAAAAGTTGTATAACATCAGTTAACCTTTTATTGCTTGTCATAATCAACTTTATTTTGGTAGACATGATAGCTTGAAAAGAAGTCTACAAATGTACTTAGAGAACAAACGAGGAAATGCTCCTAATGAGTAAATCTTGGACGGGTTTCTAGGTGCTTACTAAAATAGAACCATTATATGGAACTAATCCTACATTATACACATACTTTTCCTGAGTAAGATAATGTGCACTTCATGGAATTATTAAGATCTAAATATATATAAGTTGTTTCTACCTACTTTGATGGGATTTTATAACATTCGAGTCTTCTATTTAAGGCATTAGATGCATATATTGCAGTCCATTGTGTTGAGATAAGAATCCCATGTGATACACATGATTGAGAATCTTTCACGATACTAGGAAAATACACAACTAGATATTCATTTAGGTGTTAGACATTCATTTAGGTGTTCCTGATAACTCGCAGGTATGCACAACTATAAAACAATAGACTTGTCACACATAAAACACCCTATACAACTATAAAACAAAAAAGTATTAAGATATGCATGATACAATAACTATTTTGCATCACATTACAGCAGACTTATCATTGATACCTTACTAACTTATTTCCACATTTACATATCATCACTTGATCAAAATTACATGTATTGTATAGACAATAGAGGATTCAACTCAGTAGAAGCACAAAATCAGTACCTAAACCCTAAACACAAATAAGTAAATAACTTAAAAAAAATGCCCAGCAGCTGCTTGGGCGTGCCTTGGCACCGCCCAAGCAGCCGCCGAAGCAGAGGAAGAAGGAAGAAGGCAGGGTAGGCGGACATACCTTGAGGGAAGACGAGAGCAGCGGCTGGAGCACAGCAACCACCGGTGGAGGCGGCGACAAAGAGAGGAGAAGCGTCGGCGAGGACACGGAGCAGCGGCGGTGAGGGCACGGAGCAGCGGCGAGGGCACGGAGAAGGAGCACGGACGGCCGCCGGTGAGCACAGAGGGCAGGAGCAGGAGCACGGCCGCCGGTGAGCACGGAGCAACAGCGAGGGTAGGAGCACGAGCACGGCAGCGGCGGTGGAGGAGCAACGATCGGCGGGGGCGAGCAAGAAATCGCCGGACCTAACTGAAATCGGGAATGAAACTGGGAAAGGGGGAAGAGTCGCTCGCGCTGGTGAGATATTAAGTTGACAATAAGCGTCGGTTATTCAAAATAACTGACAACTAAACCAACAGTGTCGGTTCCTTTCCAACAACCGACGCCTATACTTGATTATAGTCGTCGGTTTTTAACTAAAAGACAACCGACAACTATTCCTGTCTCGCGAATAATCTTTGGTCGTCGGTTATTCATTTATAAACCGACGCCATATGTGAAATTTTGGAGGTAATTTTTTCGCTGGAATTTTGGTTTTGGCGGTTGATTTTAGGTGTCGGTTGTTTATTAATTAACCGACACTTAATAAAAGCGGTACCCGTGTCTGGTCGACCTTCACAGATTGTATGTTGGTTTATGTTATAAACCGAAACTGTAGAGTTTAGGTGTCCATTTATGTATACAACCGACACCTGGAAAAGTGACTTTATAAACCATTTTTGTAGTAGTGTATACATGGATTCCATCTCAGATCTCATGGCCTCAAGCCATTTATCAAAATCTGGTCCCTATGTAGCTTCTAGATATGTAGTTGTCTCGTCATCTATGACCAACTCACCACCTTCTTGAGTCACAAGATACCCAAATCTTTCAGTCTCAAGGCGTGTCCTACTAGATCTACGAGATTCCTGCATGTGTTTCTTGAGGAATTTGAGATTCCACAACAACTTGTGATTCTCTATGTTCCTCTTATACATCTATTGGTTCAATGTATTCTTGTTGGTCTTAAACCTCTTTGAGCTCTATTTTCCTCCCACTTTCCTTTGGAAACGAATTGTTTTTCAAGGAATGCAACATCTCTGGCAACAAACACTTTGTTGTTAGTTGGGTTATACAAGTAATATCCCTTGGTTTCCTCAGGATATCCAACAAGGTAACATTTATCAGATCTAGGACCAAACTTTTTAGGAAATATTTTCTTGACGTAAGATTCACACCCCCAAATCCTCATAAAAGACAATTTGGGACACTTCCATGTCCATATCTCATATGGTATCTTTTGAACCGATTTTGATAGTACTCGGTTAAGTGTAAATGCGGCGGTTTCAAGATCATAACCCCAGAAGGTTGTTAGAAGACTAGAAAAACTCATCATAGATCATACCATATCTAGTAATGTGTGATTCCTTCTTTCTGACACACAATTATGTTGTGATGTTCCTGGTGGAGTCCATTGTGATACAATACCACGAGCCCTCAGATGGTCCTCAAACTCTTGGCTTAAGTATTCTCCACCTTGATTAGATCAAAGTGCCTTAATACTTTTCCAAGTTGGCTATGTATTTCATTCATGAAATCCTTGAACCTTTCAAGGGTTTCTGATTTATGTTTCATCAATTAAACATAACCATACCTACTAAAGTCATCAATAAAGGTAATGAAGTACTGATACCCACCTCTAGCATTTATTCTAAAATACCCATATACATCAATATGTATGAGTCATAATAGATCACTCGCTCTCTCATTTTTACCTAAGAAGGGAGTCTTTGTCATCTTTCCCAACAAACAAGATTCACATGTCTCCATGATTCAAAATCAAAAGAGTCTAGATAGCCATCTTTATGGAGTCTAGATATGTGATTCTGATTTACGTGACCTAGATGAGAATGCCACATGTATGTTTTGTTTGAGTCATTGAATTTTTATCTTTTGGTGTTTACATTGTATACACTAATATATAGATCTATCAAATATAGACCATAAGACATCAGGGCACTGCCATTAAATATCCCATCTTTAGAAATGGAACATTTTCCATTCTTAATAAGAAATTCAAATCCATCCTTGTCCAAACAAGATACATAAATTATATTCCTATAAATGGCAGGTACATAATAGCAGTTCTGTAACTCTATTATTATCCCACTTGTTAGAGATAACTCATAGGTTCCTACTATACTGGCAGCAACTCTTGCTCCATTAACAACATCTAGTTCAACCTCGCCTTTCACTAAAGGCCCACTTCTTTTCAGATCTTTCACATTTGAACAAATGTGTGATCCACATCCAGTATCAAGTACCCATGATGAAGAAGTAGTAAAGTTAATCTCAATTACACATATACTGAAAGTAGAGATCTCTATCTCTTGCTTCATCTTCCTTGATTCCCTTAATCCTCACCATATTTTGAGTGCATAAGACTTGGACTTCAACTTGGCAGGAGAACATTTCTCTACCTTGCATGTGTCCTTGGATTCCATTCCATTGATCACTATCATGCAACTATCCTTCTTCATTTGTGCTTCAACATTTGTCAAAATGTCAAGAAGCTCTAACAGTGGTTTAGCCATGTTGCACAACTAGTAAAACTTGATAAACATGCTATATGATTTAGGCAACGATTGCAAAATCATATTCGTGGCCAACTCTTGACCCAAAGGAAATCCCAATTTCTCTAGACGTTCTATATGCCCAATCATATTGAGCACATGGGGTCTAACTGGATCTCCCTATGTCAGTTTGCATTCAAGCAACGCCTTAAGCGTACATAGAGCAGATTCTACAACCATTGATATCTTAGGAATATGCAGAACACTTCTCATTGTCCTTAACCAGCTATGGATATATATCTCAATTTAATTGTCCAATTTCAACAATGATTTCTTTTCCATTTGATTCTAAAAGAGAAAACATTTGCAATTTGTCAAAACTCCTTTTGATTTGATTTGAATAAAGTTGACGATATTTAATTAGGTCTTTAAATAATTTTCGCTCCCACTATTTTGTTCAAACTGATAGCCCTCACTATCAATTCAGAATATTGCAATGTACAATATTCTAGTGGGCCAAGATCCATATTTCACCAAGTCATGACTCAACTTTGGCTGATCACCCATAACTTGACTATTTAGGTAGGCCATCATGCCAATTGCATCATATGCAAGTCTTGGATATATGATATGTGCAACTCTTTGCCATATTCATCTTCATGCCTCTGGGCTTGGGCTCTCCAAGTCACTAGTTAAGTCTTGACCCAATAGCCAACACGATAGGTATGCAACATGCTTTGTGCAAATCTACATATCTATCATCACACTTCCACGAGGTGGACGACACACTATGTTTTGTGCAAATCTATGCTTGGTCGATCAAGTTTTTCATGTGTGTTGCTAATGGAAGGCATCTAAGGCTTAATATTGTATTGAGGGGTTTGGTATTTATATACATATATATATCCAATCACCACATATATAGTACATATCATATACATGCTATATCCCATAAGAAAACATGTGAATCGTTAAAGCGATGATTATGGACATCCTATTGTGATTCCTTGATCCACAAGGAATTACGATCATCTAGGTCTACATCACATGCAACAACCTATAGTTGATGAAGATATGTGCTTTAGCCATTCTGGGTTGATCAACTCATCCTATGACTGATCGGCTCGCCTCCTAGCTGGTCGGTTGGTTGTTACCAACTAATCGTCTGGCACTTCATGCTCCTCGTTAGGCCACTAGCTGCTCATCTCGCACCATCAGTCGGTCGTCTCGATCCTCCAGTTGTCTGTCTGGGAGCCCACCAGTCTTTAACATAACAGGAAATACAACTATCCTACTTTTTCATATTTCTGTGGGAAACCCCGAGTTACATTCGGGGGGAGCAAAGGTAGAAGAGAATGCTTGAGTTATCTTGAGTTACATATGGAATAGAAGAAAAGATTCGGCACACAGACTGAGATGCAACCAACCACAACCAACCAAGCACACACATAGGGGTTTATAGGCTATAACCACAGTACACATCCACCATCAAAACCATTTTAGGGTGACGCATATCGATTGCATATATATACCATATCATATATGTATATAGGGATTTGTGGTATTTAATCAAATATGCACATTAACCAATTAAAGTATTCACATCGTATGCAATAAATAAATGGCAAAAAAACAAAGTTCGATCATATCAATTAATCCTAAAACATAGTATGTTTACGTGGCTCTGATACCACTATTGGGTTTTATGGGACAGAACATACAGTGGAAACAAAAAAAATTATCTAACCACAAACCCGTAACTAGCATATTGCATCAACAACTATACAATAGGAAAGATAGTTTAGCGAGATATACCTGGTCCTGAGGCTTGCTCAGTGACAATACCTCACAGCTAGTGCAGCCTTCAACCACCTAGTCTTTGATGGTGTATGTATAGCTCCTGGTCTTAACCCAGACTATAGTTGACGGTCATCCTCCTGAGCGACAGAAATCTCCCACCTCTATAGATAGTCCACACGGACCATCGGGAACTCTAGTCATCCTGATGGACATACTAGAAGGAGTCATCCCCCTCTATCAGAGTACTAGTCACTAACACACTCTCTCACCACTAGTCACTTTTCTACAGTTGTCTTTCCCTCGTTGTTCCTCCCTGGACGGGTAGAACTTGTTTGGGCTCTCTCGGTTACCACAACCAGAGAGGACAACAACTTTACAGAGCAACTAATGTTCTGAGTTGTGTGTTTTGAGAAGCCCCCATACCCCTCTATTTATAGTAGAGGACAAGGTCAGGGTTCCCAGTCTGTACGGGAGTAGAAGGGTCCAGATTTTTCACAAATTGATTATGCTTTGGCAGGTGAACTGATCGGTTTGCAACTGAACTGATCATTTGGGCAGGTGAGTTGATCGGTTCACCCAGTGAACCGGTCATTTCATTTCCCAGACATGCCTATAATTGACTTTCCTTATTCATTTCTAATTAATGCAAAGATCAATTCTTGTCCCAATCAAATTGAACAAGTGAAACAAAAAACTTTTCTCACAAATTGGGAAAATCCAACACTACTCATTTGTTCTAAGTGAACCGATAGGTTCAACAGAGTGAACCAGTCGTCTCACTGACCATGAGTCAATCAGTTCACCTAGTGAACCGATCGGTTGGTGATCTAGTTTGTGTAGAACTCAGTCAATGCAGTTCTCAATCAATCTAACACTCTAATCAGTTGGTTTAACACTTGAACTTGATGACTTTGAGTCAAGTCTATTGATTGAATGTTTAATTGAGTACCTAAATCCTTTAGTAATCAATATAAACATCATTCATGGATAAACTCCTCTTCTAGGTTAATCATATGTGTGTGACCCTATAGGTTCCATTTCACATTGGTAGTGAATATCCATAACTAACTTATGACATCACAAGCAAAGTGTGGTGCCTACTCACACATCAGTGCTACTCAAGTGAAGAGGAAAGTTGGAGAACAACTTTCAACCTAAAATTTGTTATTGGTGTTACAGTGAATGTATAGTTGATGAATGCATATTCATCATGGAATTCAATTACCATATTGGGTCAAAATTCGACTCAATACACTCAATTTCACTCACTAAACATCACAATGTATCACAAAGTGCAAAATTACTTAATTGGTTCAATTATCAAGGTTCTTAACTAAATTTATGTTGATTTGATGCAGGTCTTGACGAGGTTGAACAATCAACTGGGACCCACCTTTCTACCTTCACTCACCCTTGGTTTTGACCAATCAGTCTGACCAAACGGTCTCACCAATCGGTCTGACCAATCAGTCTAACCAAACGGTCTCACCATTCGGTCTCGCCAAATGGTCTTAACCTAGCGGCTTTGTCCATTTGGTTTTGACCTATTAGTCTTACCCATTCATCCATTCGGTCCCAGAACGTGAGATTTTCCTCACCTTCGGATCGCTGATCAATGGTCCCCATCAATTTGCCCAAACGATTTCATCCAATCGGTTTCTAACTCCATACAGTCTTCAAGATCAGTTGAGCAACCTGCTCAAAATCGTTTGGGCAACTTAGCAGCATTGGGCATGCTTCCCTTCCTCTTGCTTCTTCTTCCTCCCGCCGGAACCCTAACTCCATCGCACCGGCAACCACCACGCCACCACCGACCACTGCAGCCTTCTCGCCAACGCCATCATCTTCTTCCTTCCGGTTCCTACCTGCAAACCCTAGCTACCGCCGCCAAGCACCGCCTGCAACCTCACTGCCCACCACCGCCCAAGACTGTTCGATCAACAACAGACGACCAAGACTGAAAGGGCTACAAGACTGAAAGAGTGACGACCGCTTGGACTCACCCGTAGACCGATTGATCC
Source organism: Alisma plantago-aquatica (assembly GCA_963693085.1). Lineage (NCBI taxonomy): Eukaryota > Viridiplantae > Streptophyta > Magnoliopsida > Alismatales > Alismataceae > Alisma > Alisma plantago-aquatica. The sequence goes on along the minus strand of OY856412.1, from coordinate 392,311,951 downwards.
AAGGCCATTTGATCACTGAGCACTCCAAGACCAGTAGAGCAAAGCCAGATGATCTCATCACAAAGACCGTTTGGGCTATTCAATCGGTTTCCAAACCAAATAGAGCCAAAGTAGCATGAAGGAATTCATTCCAAGACTGAATGATCCACTGCGGCCAAACCGTTTGAGCAAGGGAGAGTCCAAGACCATTTGGTCTGTTGTATACCAAGACTGTTTGGTCACTCTCGCATGAGATCGTTTAGAAGAGAAGCATTGCCAAACTGGTAGGGCTGAGAGACCAATAGCTGGAGACCATTTGGAGTTGTGAGTAGCAGACCGATAGAGCATTGCTTCCAAGACCGTTTGAAGATCTTAGTATTCCAAACCGTTTGGCAATGGTCTCCAAGACCGATAGAAACAAAGGAATGTCAAACCATTTGGTCAGTGCATACTAAGACCGTATGGTCATTTTTCCAAACTATTTTAAAGAATACTCATCCAAGACCATTTGAGTAAAAGATACAAAGAACATTTGGAACTGATATCTCCCAAACCGATAGAGCCAACAATACCTACAAGACCGATTGGATTAGAATCAGTTTCCAAAACCATTTGATAAAGGCACTTCCAAGACCATTTGATAAAGGATACTGAAGACCGTTTGGTCTAATATAACTAAACCATTTGGAGCAAAATATCTCAAGACAATTTGGTCAATTATAACCAAACCGTTTGGACTCACACCAAAAGTGTGAGGGCCAGACCTATGCCTATAAATAGGACCAGTAGGGTCCTCATTTGGGCATCGGTTCTGGGATGTCAACAGGCTGCCTGTACACAGGTCCGATCAAGTTCCATCCACACTGCTGTCACTTCACCTGCTGCTCGTGCTACAACCAAGGAGACTAAGAATAGAAGAAAGGAGGAGTGAGAAAGACTGCCCAGTCTGTCTTGGCGACCCTCGTTCTTCATATGGATCTACTCTGACATGACGTAGGAGACCGCATCATCATCACTGAGCTGCGACCACCTTCTACATCATGCTCTTGGCAGATTCCTCTCTCTTTCTTATTCTTCTTGTTTCTCGCATCATGAGCGAGTAGTTCCTTTTCGTTGGGGTGTGGGGACTAGCCCCACTTCCCATGCAACCATGTATTTTCATTTTACATTCCAAGGCAATGCAAATAACTTTTCATTTCATTGCTAATTGATATGCTTGTAGTTGATTACCTGCTTGCTTTCATCTTGTTCTTCTCTTTGTAGTATAGAATGTTGATTAATGAGGTAGACTCCTTGATAAGAAATATGATAGGGTTCCTTGAGGTCGTAAGTGTATGATCTGTGAGGGGACGAGCCATCTAACCTACGGTGATGCTTTTGTGGTCTAAAAATCCCTCAGGAAGGGCCACAGCCTTAGTTGGATGTTGTATCTTCAGAATCATAAGTGCATGATCCAGATGGCGACGAGAAATCTGATGCCTAAGGGGATGCTTACGCGAGTCTAAACATCCCTCCGGGAGTCTTTGCAGCAGTTCCATTTGGATAGTTAGATGCTTTCCTGGATGTTATGTGGTTGGATGTGTTTGCATGTGCAGTGGTGGTGAAACCCAGTACCATCCCAATGATTCCATATCATTTAATCTAAAACAAACTTTCATTCTGCTCGTATACTTTCCTGCAATTAGTTTAATTAATATCAACCGAATCAATCGATCTAAATATTAGTCTCATTTAAGCTAGATTCGACTAACACAGATTCTTAAAAAACATTATCCTTTGGGATTCGATCCTTAACTATACTGCAATAAGACCCATCCTCTTGTGGGTTGTATTATTGTACGAGGTTTTGGTAAAAGCTTGGGGATTTCAACCCTGAGTGAATTTGTTAGTGTGATATTTGCCACGTCAAATTCTGGCGCCGTTTCCAGGGACAACAGAATCAGTTAGTCAGATCTAGTTCATTTAAGGCTAATCTAGGATTTTACTTTTTCTTTTTGAAACAATCTATCATCTACTTGAATTTGACTCTACTATGTAGATCTCATTTTCAAAATCTTTCTATTTAGGTACCCTCAAGAACCAGTGCATGCACTTCCTGAATAGTTCCAGACTCACTGTCAGCTTTGATCTCGAGATTGACAGAACATTTCATCGTCAAAATAGAGAGAACCAAGCAAGAATGGCTCAAGGGGAAGAAATAGCCCGAAGAGTGGCCCAAGCCCTTAATGCATAGTCAGAAAGATTCATGCAAGAAGCTAGAGCTGTGGTTCAAGAAGAAATTCAAGCAGCACAAGCATCAAAACTACAAAAGGATCTTAGAGAATTCTCAATCCCCAAAGCTGTGAATGTTCATCATCCAGTACAACCTCCTCCCATCAATGCTGCCAATTTTGAGATTAGGGCACATTGGATCACATTGCTTCAAAACAGTCCATTATATGGAAAATAAGGAGAGGATAGTCATGAACATCTTTTGAGGTTTATTGATCTATGTGCTATGACAAAACAAAATGGAGTATCCGACGATGCCATTCATCTCTGTCTCTTAAAGTATTCACTTGCTGATAGAGGAATAAGTTGGTACAATTCATTGCAAAGTGAACCCATAACCACTTGGGAACAACTTCAAAATGTATTTCTAGAAAAGTTCTACTCTCCCTCTCTCACCTATGAAATTAGGAGATGGATAACAAATTTCACTCAAGTCCCTAAAGAAACCCTTGCAGAAGCATGGGATAGATACAAAGAGCTTCTATGCAAGTGTCCACACCATGGGATTCCTAAGAATCAACCCATCGAGATCTTCTATAGAGGTGTAGACAATGATATCAAGAGATTCTTAGACTCCTCATCTGGAGGAAACTTCATGCGCCAAAGTTACGACAGTGCATGGAGGGTCTTCACCCTGGGAACTGAGAATCAAGCTAATTGGGGAAGGTTTGTAGGAAAAGGAGTGTTGAAGGTAGCTATGGCTAAAGCTATCCCCGAATACAAGTCAATCGTTGAAACCCTCAAACTCCTAGTTGCCAAGCAAGATCATATCGAATCATCCCTTACTGCATTTGGAAGAGAACATGCATCCCCTCAACAACAAGAACAGATCAAGTCAGCTTCATTGTTCTGTGAAGCATGTAAAGGTACTGACCATTCCACTCTAGCTTGCAATGTTTTCTACGATGTTGTTCTGAGCAACACATGTGGGCAAGGAGATAATAGTCAAATGGAGAATCTTAATGGTGTTAACACCATTCCTGGCCAAGGGTATTACAATCTGAATCAGAATAGGAACCATCCAAGTTTTCAATATGGAAACCCCTATGGAGCAGTGAACTCGCATCAATTTGGTTCAAATAATCAACCACGAGGCCCACCAGGATTTCAGTATAATCAACAATAGAATTTTGGAAATCAAGGAAATTTCAAGGGAAACTTTCAGAATAGGAACTTCAATAATTATCAAAACAATTCCCAGTACCAGAGTCTTAACCAAGTTCCTTATCAACAACAAGAACAACAAGCAAGTCCCGTCTCTCCTGATGACAAGTTAACAGTGATTGAAAAGATGTTGCAAACTCAACAAACTATGATAGCTAACCAGCAAGCCCAGCAGAAAGTTATTGAATCTCAACTAGCTCAACTCGCAGTTAGCATAAAGCCGCATGCTGGAGTCTTTGCTGGACAATCGGAAAACAATCCAAAACACCCAGAACAAATGAAGGCGGTTACCACCAGGTCGGGAAAAGACTATTCTAATCCTCCTGTCAAGCCACCTGTAATTGTTACAGATGAGGATGAATCTGTGATTATACAAGACTCCACAACTCCTGAATCTCAACCAAAAGAACCAGTAACTAATGGTAAGTCGAACGGAGAAAAGTTTTAGAAGGCTGCTCAAGAAGAGGAAGAAGCATCACCAGAACCTGATATCCCTGTATACAAACCTCATATACCTTTTCCAGTTCGTCTAAGGCAGACAAAGCTTGATACCCATTTCAACAAGTTCAAGGAATCCATGCAGAAACTTCATGTTGATATACCCTTTTTGGATGCGCTGGCTGAGATACCAACCTAGACAAAGTACCTAAATTCACTCCTCACCAGGATATATATAACTGAAGAATATGAGACAGTCAAGTTAGCTAAAACCACTTCAGATATCATCCAGAGTAAGATGCCCAAGAAGCAGAAAGATCCAGGATCTTTTGGGATTTCCTGCCATATCGGTGATTCTTCATGCAAGAAAGGACTGGCAGACCTTGGTGCTAGCATCTCCATCATGCCACTCAGCCTTTGCAAAAGGCTAGGGTTTGTTGAACTTCTCCCAACTGGCATGACCATACAACTCACAGACAATTCGATAAAACACCTATTAGGAATTATTGAGGATGTACCTGTCAAGGTAGGAAAAGATTCATATGTTATGTGTGACTTCGTCATCATGGACATAAAAGAAGACCCTAGATATCCTCTCATCTTTGGACGTCTGTTCCTCACCACTGCAAGAGTTCTGATTGATGTTGAAGTAGGAACATTGTTGCTCAGACTTGGTAAAGAAAATCTCGAATTCAAAGTTTTTGAAAGCATGCGAAGACCAAGCATGCATGAAGAAGTCTATCTAATTGACTGCATTGAGAAATGTCACTCCTCACACAAGATAAATATGAACAAGATGATCCTTTAGAAGTAACTCTAACAAACCCATCTGCTAATAATTCCATCAATGAATAAGTTAAAGAGTGTGTTCTTAACCTTGACATTGCGGAAGAAGATGTTAAAGCTACTTTTGAAGAACTCAAGGATGTGGAAGCTACTGAAGAAACATGCAAAAAACCAGAGGCCCCCGAAATGAAGCCCCTACCTGAGGGACTGAAGTATGTGTTTCTGGATGATCTCAAGGTTTGTCCAGTTATTATAAATTTCGATCTAATGACCGAATAAGAAGATAACTCCTAAAAGAACTAAAGGAAAGAAAGAAAGCCATTGGTTACAAGATGAGTGACCTCACTGGGGTCAGTCAAGTGCTTTGCATGCATAAAATCCCCATGATGAAAGATCACAAGCCAACTATTGAACATCAATAGAAATTGAATCCAAACATGAAGGAAGTAGTCTGTCACGGGGTCATTAAACTGCTCACTGTTGGAATAATCTATCTGATATTAGACTCGCCATGGGTGAGCCAAGTGCATGTAGTCCCGAAGAAAGGTGGAATAACTGTAATACAAAATGAAAACAATGAACTCATCCCCACTCGAACAGTCATAGGGTGGAGGATGTGCATTGATTATAGGAAGTTAAACAAGGCAACTCAAAAAGATCATTTTCCAATGCCCTTTCTTGATCAAGTATTAGAGCGGCTGGCTCATCAAGAATACTTCTGCTACCTCGATGGTTACTCTGGATTCTATCAAATGCCCATACATCCAGACGACCAAGAGAAAACTACTTTCACTGCCCATTCGAAACATATGCATTTATAAGAATGCCATTCAGCCTCTGCAATGCACCTGCAACCTTCCAGTGTTGCATGGCTACCATATTCGCCGGTCTCACTGAAACAATTATGGAAGTTTTCATGGACGATTTTTTTTTGTGTACGGAGATTCATTCGATTCATGTCTAAAACACATCTCCCTTATTATCAAACGATGTGAAGAAGCACACCTTGTGCTAAATTGGGAGAAGTGTCACTTTATGGTAAGGGAAGGCGTTGTCCTCGGCCATAGGGTCAGCAATAGAGGGATCGAAGTCAATAAGGACAAAATCGAAGTGATTTCCAAGCTCTCCATACATGTCAATGTAAAGGAAGTTCGAGCATTCCTAGGTCATGCAGGCTTCTATAGACGGTTTATAAAGGACTTCTCAAAGATAACCAAGCCGATGACAAATCTGTTACTAAAGGATGTTGAATTCAATTTTGACAAAGAATGTGTTAAAAGTTTCAACAAACTGAAACATGCCCTTACTACTACACCCATCATTAGAGCTCCTGATTGGGACTACCCTTTTGAAATTATGTGTGATACAAGTGATTATGCTGTGGGAGCTGTCCTGGGCCAATGTATAGAAAAGAAACATTATGTGATCTATTATGCATCAATGGCCCTCGATGAAGCTCAGAGGAATTATGCTACTACTGAGAAAGAACTTCTGGTAGTTGTGTATGCCTTTGACAAATTCAGATCCTACCTTATTGGTTCAAAAATTATTGTCTACATGAATCATGCTGCTATCTGTTACCTTTTGACAAAGAAAGATGCAAAACCCAGGCTAATTAGATGGATTCTCCTATTGCAAGAATTTGATTTGGAGATAAGAGATAAAAAGGGTACAGAAAATGTGGTAGCATATCACCTCAGTCGCATCCATACTCTGGATACCGAGAAGATTCTGATTAATAATTCCCTTCCAGATGATTAACTAATGAAGGTCTCAGAAGTTACACCATGGTATTCTGATTATGTGAACTACCTTGTTGCTAAGGTTATCCATCCTCAATGCACTGGAAATGCACTGAAGAAATTTATGCATGATGTGAAACAGTACTACTGGGATGAGTTGTACCTTTTCAAACTATGTGTTGATGGTGTATACAGACGGTGTATTGCTGAGGAAGAAGCTCAACTTATCCTGGAGCAATGTCACTCAGGGCCAGTCGGAGGACATATGAGCTCTAAAAAGACTACCTTGAAGGTTTTGCAATGTGGTTTCTTTTGGCCAACCATATCCAAAGATTCCCATGACTTTGTCTTATCATGTAACAAATGTCAAAGATCAGGCAACATAACAAAAAGAGATGAGATGCCGCTGAGCCTGTGGCAAGAAGTAGAGATATTTGATGTTTGGGGGGTGGACTACATGGGTCCATTCCCATATTCTCATGGATTTTCATACATACTAGTGGCAGTGGACTACGTATCAAAATGGGTTGAAGCTATACCAACTATCACTAGTGATTCCAAACCCGTCATCAAATTATTCAAAGATATTATTTCCCCCCCATTTTGGAGTACCACGAACTGTGATATCTGACGGAGGGTCTCATTTCCTTGAAAGAAGCTTTGAATCTTTACTAAGAAAGTATGGTGTAACACACAAGGTAGCCTCACCCTACCACTCACAAACAAGTGGACAGGTAGAGGTCTCTAACCGTCAACTTAATGCTATCTTGGAAAAGACTGTAGGACACAATCGGAAGGATTGGTCTGTGAAAATCAATGACGCATTGTGGGCCTACCGGACTGCTTTCAAAACTCCCCTCGGAACTACACCATTTAGATTAATATATGGAAAGGCTTGCCACCTGCCTGTTGAACTTGAGCACAAAACATGGTGGGCAATTAAACAACTTAATTTTGATACGAAGGAAGCAGGCTAAGCCAGGATTATGCAACTCTAGGAGTTGGAAGAACTCTGGATGATAGCTTACGAGAATGCATGAATCTATAAAGAACGTATGAAACTTTGGCATGACGGCCATCTAAAAAGAAAGGACATACAGGTGGGAGACCAAGTTCTTCTATTCAATTCCAGACTGAGGTTATTCCCAGGAAAACTCCGTTCTCACTGGTCAGGACCTTACATTGTCAAGAGCATCTATCCACATGGTGCTTTCTCTTTATGGAGTGAAAAGATGGGTGAAATTGTGGCAAATGGTCAACGATTGAAGAGATACTTCACCTCTACTGATACATGCTCTGAAACGATGCTGGATCTCACCAATCCAACATATCCACCATAGAAGTTGAAGGAATGAAGTTGAGCCATCGACGTAAAACAAAGGCGCTTGTCGGGAGGCAACCCGATAAATAAAATTTGTATTTAGTTTTAATTTTGAATTAGGAATTTTCTTTAGTTTTGTTTTTACCTTTTAGATAATTTTACACTAAATAAAATTGCATCACAAGATGCTATTTTGAGTTCTAATTGGTCTTCATTTTTTAGATTTTCAAATGGAGAATGCAAGCTTATTGGAACGCAACCACATCCGGTGGTCCAAACGACATGCAAATTCCCCTCCATCTCAGATTTAGAGTTTGCTCGAGACGAGCAAATTTCTAAGTTTGGGGTGGAGGGTGGGTGGTATGTATCTTACTTTCCACCTTCACCCATCTAAATCAAACTTAAGATTTCATCGTCACATTTTTGACCTAAATTTTCAAAATTTTCAAATAAAATTTTCAAAAATGTAAAGTTTTCAAAAGAAATTTGAACATATATTGGATGAAGTTTTGACACTTTTTAAATCTATATGCATTTTGAATCATTATACCCTCCTTTTTCGAAGTGGACCCTCAAAAGGACCTTCTTATGAAAACTAGCCTTTTGATTGAAATCATCTTGCGAAGCTTATGAATCCTAACATCATGATCTTTATGCAAAAATGGCAAGTGTCTGTCAAACTGATAGGGATCAAACACATCATGCTTCCTAACTGACTAGTGGAACAACAACATGGAATCCCCACCTGATCCTCATCAAGTCATTATCTGAGCAGAGTACGATAAAGAGAATGACCCGGTGCACAGAATTGTAAATCAAGTTGCATTCTGATCTGAACTCTCTTCTACACTTATTATATCATCTCTGTACCCCTCCATCCATCATAAAGAAAAAAAATAGCCAAAATAGTGCCAAATGCTAAGTTCAGGGTGGCACACCACTTCCCTCTATATCTGCTTCTTCCATACCCCTCACAAATTAATAAGGGGCATACCACCAAGAAAAGATGCCAAAGCACACACAAAAAGAAATGCAATCTCGAGTCGAATAGAGGAGAGATTCACACACAAAAAATGCAATAAATGAAATTGCAAAAATAATAAAAATATCGAGTCGAATAGAGGAGAGATTTACTTCTTCCTTCCATACCACCCCTCACTCCCTTTTCTACCTAAAGGCACAATAAAAGCCTTCAATGCCCTTAAAACACCAGTGTCAGATCAGATGCACACTTGTCATTCTGCGGGTATCTCTGGACTCTTACAAAACTCTTTGACATGCTTGTTGTTGGAAAAAAGTGAGGAGGAAGTGATATTGGAAAGCAAACTCAGGAACGAAGATATGGTAAGATGTGTTTAGTGGTCTCAGGAGGTTGAGATACTGAGTCATATTGAGCAGAAAGAAAACAATCGTGATGTGAAGATGAGGCAATCACATGACCAGAAAGTATTCATTTGGCGACCGTTTCAGATTTTGTGTTACTCGAGGATGAGCAACGTTTAAGTTCGGGGTATTTTGATGAATGCATATTCATCATGGAATTCAATTACCGTATTGGGTCAAAATTCGACTCAATACACTCAATTTCACTCACTAAACATCACAATGTATCACAAAGTGCAAAATTACTTAATTGGTTCAATTATCAAGGTTCTTAACTGAATTTATGTTGATTTGATGCAGGCCTTGATGAGGTTGAACAATCAACTGGGACCCACCTTTCTACCTTCACTCACCCTTGGTTCTGACCAATCGGTCTGACCAAACGGTCTCACCAATCGGTCTGACCAATCGGTCTGACCAATCGGTCTGACCAATCGGTCTAACCAAACTGTCTCATCATTCAGTCTCGCCAAACGGTCTTGACCTAGCAGCTTCGTCCATTCAGTTTCGACCTATCTATCTTACCCATTCATCCATTCAGTCCCAGAACGCGAGCTTTTCCTCACCTTCGGATCAATGATCAATGGTCCCCATCAATTTACCCAAATGATTTCATCCAATCGGTTTCTAACTCCATACAGTCTTCAAGATCAGTTGAGCAACCTACTTGAAACCATTTGGGAAACTCAGCAACATTGGGCATGCTTCCCTTCCTCTTGCTTCTTCTTCCTCCCACCGGAACCCTAACTCCATCGCACCGATAACCACCGCGCCACCACTGACCACTGCAGCCTGCTCACCAATGCCATCATCTTCTTCCTTCCAGTTCCTACCTGCAAACCCTAGCTACCACCGCCAAGCACCGCATGCAACCTCACTACCCACCACCGCCCAAGACCGTTCGGTCAGCAACAGAAGACTAAGACCGATAGGGCTGCAAGACCGAATGCAGACCGATTGATCCAAGGTCGTTTGATCGCTGAGTACTCCAAGACCGGTAGAGCAAAGCTGGATGATCTCATCATGAAGACCATTTGGGCTATTCAATCGGTTTCCAAACCAAACAGAGCCAAATTAGCAGACCAAATGAAGGAATTCATTCCAAGACCGAATGATCCACTGTGGCCAAACCGTTTGAGCAAGGGAGAGTCTAAGACCATTTGGTTTGTTGTATACTAAGACCGTTTGGTCACTCTCACATGAGACTGTTTGGAAGAGAAGCATTTCCAAACCGGTAGGATTGAGAGACCGATAGCTGGAGACCGTTTGGAGTCGTGAGTAGCAGACTGATAGAGCATTACTTCCAAGATTGTTTGAAGATCTCAGTTTTCCAAACCGTTTGGGAAATGGTCTCTAAGACCGATAGAACCAAAGGACTATCAAACCGTTTGGTTAGTGCATACTAAGACCGTATGGTCATTTTTCCAAACCATTTTGAAGAATACTCATCCAAAACCGTTTGAGTAAAATATACAATGACCATTTGGAACTGATATCTCCCAAACTGATAGAGCCAACAATACTTGCAAGACAGATTGGATTAGAATCGGTTTCTAAAACCGTTTGATAAAGGCACTTCCAAGACCGTTTGATAAAGGATACTGAAAACTGTTTGGTTTAATATAACTAGACTGTTTGGAGCAAAATATATCAAGATCGTTTGGTCAATTATAACCAAACCGTTTGGACACACACCAAAAGTGTGAGGGCCAGACCTATGCCTATAACTAGGACCAACATGGTCCTCATTTGGGCATCGGTTCCGGGACGCCGATAGACTACTTGTACACAGGTCCGATCAAGTTCCATCCACACTACTGTCACTTCACTTGTTGCTCGTGCTGCAACCAAGGAGACCGAGAAGAGAAGGAAGGAGGAGTGAGAAAGACTGCCCGGTCTGTCTTGGCGCCCCTCGTTCTTCGTCCAGATCTGCTCCGACATGATGTAGGAGACCGCATCATCGTCACCGAGCTGCGACCACCTTCTACATCATGCTCATGACAAATTCCTCTCTCTTTCTTATTCGTCTTGTTTCTCACATCATGAGCGAGTAGTTCCTTTTTGCTGGGGTGCGGGGACTAGCCCCGCTGCCCATGCAACCATGTCTTTTCATTTAACATTCCAAGGCAATGTATATAACTTTTCATTTCTTTGCTAATTGATATGCTTGTAGTTGATTACCTGCTTGCTTTAATCTTATTCTTCTCTTTGTAGTATAGAATGTCGATTAATGAGGTAGACTCCTTGACGAGAAATCTAATAGGGTTCCTTGAGGTTGTAAGTGTATGATCCGTGAGGGGACGAACCATCTAGCCTACAGTAACACTTCTGTGGTCTAAACATCCCTCATGGAGGGCCACAACCTTAGTTGGATGTTGTATCTTCGGAACCGTAAGTGCATGATCCAGATGGCGATGAGAAATCTGATGCCTAAGGGGATGCTTACGCGGGCCTAAACATCCCTCCGGGAGGGTTTGCAGTAGTTCCATTTGGATAGTTAGATGCTTGCCTGGATGTTATGTGGTTGTATGTGTTTGCATGTGCAGTGGTGATGAAACACGGTACCATCCCAATGATTCCATATCATTTAATCTAAAACAAACTTTCATTCTGCTCGTTTACTTTCCTACAATTAGTTTAATTAATCTCAACCAAATCAATCAATCTAAATATTAGTCTCATTTGAGCTAGATTCGACTGACAAAGATTCTTAAAAAACTTTGTCATTTGGGATTCGATCCTTAACTATACTGTGATAAGACCCGTCCGCTTGCAGGTGGTATTATTGCACGAGGTTTTGGTAAAAGCTCAGGGATTTCAACCCCGAGTGAATTTGTTAGTGTGATATTTACCACGTCAATAGTTCCTTTGTCGCTAATATCCAGATTGAACTTGAGGCACAGACTTGTCATCCTGTACAAACATTTAATCCTTGTTTCTTGAACCAGAGCAGACTGTCTGAGATATATGCAAGCTCAATATCATATATTAACTCACATGTACATGGCCATGTATTTCTCAATCTCGCTTATCAAGTGGCCAGTATATCATACTCCCTTAGGAGGGACAAATTCCATATCTATCACTCACATTCAAGTCCCCATGTGTCAAAGTCACCCAATCATCATCATTATAATAACCCATGTTTCAGGGCTACATTTGATAATGTCAAAGTGTGCCCAACCACATGTGATGAGTGCAATGATTTTTGGTCTAAGAACTACAGTCACCACCAATACTATAAGAGATTATCCTGACTAACCAAGTGTGGTTTCCATGCATCACTCTTACAGTGGGTCTGTATGATACATTGTTCTCTAACATGTATCTGTTTGCTTGGTTTGATATCATATAGCATGACTGATGAGATTCTATCATCAACCAACACAGACTCTAGTCTTTTGTGTTATTGATGTCTATGGTTATTTCCACAATAACAAACGACTAGGGACATTAGTGAGAATGTATACTCTTAACATCCATATGATCTCATTGTTCAAGTCACGTACTTGAAGACATATGTCATTGAGTTTTGTCATTCTCTAGACATCTATCATGTAATACTATTATCTCAAAAATAGTTAAAACATATAGATAGAAATTGCCTTTATTATTATTATTCAAATCATTTACAAAGTATGCCATTACAATCATCATATGACTGGATCAATGGGCATACATACCAACACAACCATATTTGGAGATTTTGTGAGTTTCAAGTCATAATGGAATTCCCTTTCCTTCAAGATCAAGGTCAGGGTAGACTTTGGAAATTGAGAAGTCAAATTGAGAACTCGTGGGATCCAACATAATAGGGCTAGAGTAATATCCATGTCCATCATGTTTGTTCGAAATTGAGCTTACAAAGAGGCATACAAGTCAATAGGAAAATACCTCTTATACTCAAGTCATAACATCATGATATGGGAGTCCAAAGCCATGGTCATACTAGAGTATGTGGCATGATGCATATCATTTGGGTGAGTTTTGCTTATCTATGTTTGAGGTTTGATCAAAATAGGGACAACATATGTATAGTCAATAGGGACCTCATCAAACATGAGGTATAAAACATGAGTTCCACCTTATTTCACCATATCAAATTTTTATCTCAAACATGGAAAGCACTTATGTCCAAATGGGTAACATTGAGTTTTCATAAACTTTGCACATGAGTATAACTCTTTCGAGAGTATTTTCTTACATAAAATAGGGTTTCCAATTCAAAGTCATATCATGGCATTAACATCTTAATCAACTTTCATGATTTCAAGTGAATTTTACTTTTCCCATGCATAAGCTACCTAAAATTGAGATTTCATGTGATTAATAGTCACAAGAAAAGAATCACATGAGGAGATGAGAAGCTACCTAATCATCATCTACTTGGTTGGCTTAGGTGGTCCTTAAAGAAGAGATGAGATACTATAAGACAATCTAAACTTGATGAAATGATTTTAGTCATTCCTGGGTTCTGAAGATGTGTTATGCCTTAAACATATATAGAAGCCTATGTGTATTGCTCCGATACCATTTGTCACGGAACTATTTGTTACCCTAATCCACACGCCTAATGGCTACACAACCAAAGGTGAGTGGACCGAAGCGTCTGTCCCTAGAATGGATTTTATAACATATTTCACACGGGCAATATATATGTAAATGCAGTAACACAAGTCATAACAAGATACTAAAAGGGGATAGAGAGACATGTATCCATTACTATATTCAAAGTATACCCATTTGTATTTCATTTTAGATTTTAGAGTCTTGAGTGCAGGGGATCTTCATTTGACATCTGCAAATTTGATAAACACAATATATTAATGCTAAGGCATTAAGTACGATATAAAAAGGCATGTAAACAATTTAAGAGTAGTATAAAAGTTGATTGGATAGGAACATCACATAAGAAAGTAGTAGAAATAAGGCGTGAACATTTAACAACAACCTTTTATATAGGCCCTTGTTAACTATTTGAAGAGTATCACAACCCGATGTCCTCCCTTGGCGGCGTGTAGAAGTCTACTGGCGACCGGAGGTGCAGTGATGGTTTGTCATTCTCTCGTGTTGCTGGAAGTAAAGTCTTATCTTAGGGTTCTACCGATTCCTCGTCTCATGTTTCATCTGGTCCTTCACTGCTCGATTCAACTAGATCTTGGGATGATTTGATGAAACTAAGGCTTTATGACACCTCACTTGAGAAAGTTGAGATTGAGATTCAAGATAAGAAACTCATCTATCTAGGGGAGGAAGAAAAAAGGAATGTAGAATGGTGGAAAAGTTGCATTGCTGGTTACATCATTGGCTTTAAACCGCATCTTCCAACCTTAGAGAGGTATATGTCCCAGATATGGATCTTGAAGGATACGATAGAGGTTATGAATCACGGATAGGGTTTCTTCCTCATCAAGTTCTCGGACAATACATATCTTGAAAATGTTCTAGATAATGGGATTTACTTTGTGAGAGGGAAGCCAATGGTTTTGATGAAGTGGAAACCTGGAACTCCATTGAAGAGATTTTAGATGACTGACATGCCCATATGGGTTCGTATCCACAACCTTCCCCTAGAGCTTTGGGATATGCAAATATTCTCTAGGATTGGTTCATTTTTAGGGAATCCTCTTCGAGCAGACAAAGCTACCTTCAAATTAAGAAATCTTGAGTTCGCCAGATTGCAAAACTTAATGCCTGCTTTGTCCAATTTTCCTTTGGAGCTAGAGGTTGCTAGCAATAAAGGAGTTGTTCATATGATCAAATTTTAATATGAATGGAGGCCAAATGTATGTTCAGTGTGTAAACTATTCGATCACAGTGACTGTGGTGACTCTTCTACTGTTTCAGTAGTCAGGAAGGTATGGGTGAAGAAAGTCGATCCATCGAAAGCCATGAAGGTGGTTGAAGAAATTAATGTGCAGATTACGCATGTTGTCCTTCCAGGTTCTTCAACTGAGGAGGAAGTGTTTCATATTCCCAAAGATTCATTTTAAGAGAATTCCTCTAGTTCTGATTTTTTTGAGGAGGATACTTCTGGAACACAAGGAACTACTGAGGTGGTGGCGGACTTGTCTACTCCTCCAGTGCCTGATATCCCTATTGCTGATGATTCAAGTTTTGAGACTCAGAAGGGGAATAGAAAGAAGAAAGCTAAAGCTAAAGGTAAAAAAGTTCCTGGTCCTAACAAAGAGTTTGATCAAGGCACTTCATTATCTAATAAGTTCGATAATATAAAGTTGGTCACTGATGATCCTCTAGCTGCAAACGAATCCCAAACCAGTGAAGTATTGGTCTCCAATGTTTCCAATGGATAGGTTAAACATTAATATTTTTCATGGAATGTAAGAAGGATGAATATTAAGGCCTCTTCAGTCCGGAATAAAATTAATGAGTTTAGGCCCCATATTATTTTGTTGAATGAAACTAAAGTTAGAGAAAGGAATATGTCCAAGATGTTTAGTAAGATTTTCCCTGAGTATAATTGGGTTTCTAACCATGGCTTCCATGCTTTGGGGAGAGTTGTTATCTTATGGAAAGAGTTCGACTGTGATTGTAGGAAGCTGAGGGAAATTGATCAGTCTATTCATATTGAGGTGTCTCGTGCTAACTTATCTTTTTGTCTTACTGCTGTGTATGGCCATAACCCTGATGCTGATAGAGTCCATTTATGGGAAGAAATCAAATCCATTAGTTCCAACATGGTAATGCCTTGGGTCATACTTGGAGATTTTAATGCTATGAGGAAAGAAGATGAGAAATTGGGAAGAGATCCACCATCTAGAAAATCCATGGAGGATTTCAACAATTGTATACTTAATTGTAGCCTCTTTGAGCATAAGTTGGAAGGTCCCCTCTTCTCCTGGGATAATCATTGGTGCGGTGATGAATTTGTCACCTCTTACATTGATAGAGTTCTTTATAATGAGAAATTCTTGACTAAATTTTCTAATTGTAAGGGAATCCTTCACTCTAATATAGTGAGTGACCATAAAATCCTTACTTTTGATATAGGGGAAAGAGGTAACGTTAATGCTCCCTTTAGATTCATCAATGCTTGGGCAAAGAGAGGTGACTTCATTGATACTGTGAAGCGTAGCTAGTCTTCTAAAGTTGTGGGGTTCCCTATCTTTAAAGTGTACTCCAAGATTAGGAAGCTGAGATATGATCTATCGGTCTGGAATAGGGTTTCTGTTGGTAATTTTTCTGATGAAGCTAGAAGGAAAAAGTTTAGTGTTGTTGAAGCTCAATCTAAACTGGACTCGAATCCTCTTAATATTACTCTTCCGGTTGAAGCTATTGTGAAAAGAAAGGAAGCTGCTCAAGGTCGTTTGCATGAAGAATCCCTTTTGAGACAAAAATTGAGAGTTACTTAGTTGAGGGATGGTGATTCTAATTCCAAGTTTTTCTATGCTTTGATTAAAGTTAGGAGAAACCTTAACCACATTAAAGCTCTTTCCATCAATGGCTCTATCGTAAGGTTTTCAAGACTGTTCATGTTGCTGATCTAGACATTCTTAATGATCTTGATTTCCCTAAGCTCAATGATGTTGATAGAATGGATTTGGATAGAGTCTTATCTATTAAAAATATTGTTGATACTATTAGTAGATTGAATTCTGATAAGTGTCCAGGGCCCGATGGGCTTAATGGTAAATTTTTCAAAGGGTGTTGAAGCATCATCTGTTCGTTCAAGCCATTGTTAGCTTTTTTAATTCAGGGAGACTTCTCAGAGAAGCTAATGATACTATTATTACCCTCATTCCAAAAATCAATGATTCCAAGGAGCTGAAGAATTTTCGTCTTATTGCTCTTTGCAATACCTTTAACAAGGTTATTTCTAAACTTCTGACTAATAGGCTTCAAGGTGTTTTCCTTCCCTCATTAGTAGCAATCAGTGCGCTTTCGTTAAGGGCAAAAGTATTAAAGATGTTGTGCTTTTGTCGAATGAGTTGATCCATGACTTTAATAAGAAGCATGGGAAGCCAAAGATGTGCCTTAAAATTGACATTTCAAAGGTGTATGATTCTATTTCTTGGGAAGCTTTATTCCATATTCTACATCTCATGAATTTTCCTTATTGCTGGGTTATATGGCTCAAGGAGATTTTCAGTACTATGTCCTATGAGTTGTTGATCAATGGTGAACTTGCTAAAGCGTTCAAGCCTAATAATGGTGTCCGTCAGGGTGATCCATTGGTCCCTTATCTCTTTGTTTTAGTGATGCAGGTGGTCACTCTTCTATTTGATAAAGAAGTGAACGAAGGCTACCTTATTCCATTGAGGGCCTCGTCTAACTTTGTTGTTTCTCATTTAATCTTTGTTGACAATCTTATGGTTTTTTGTGAGGCTAATGATTACAGTGATTTGGCTATTAGAAGAGTTCTTGATAAGTTGTTTGTTTCTACCGGTCTTAGAATCAATTTAGAGAAAAGCTTTGTCCTTTATAGTCAAGGTGCTAACAAGGATATAATAGGAAGGATTCTTGGTATTGAAGAAGGCTCACTCTCCCAAAGATACCTTGGTGTCCCTCTAGTTATTGGCAAACTCTCTAACTCTCATTGCATCCCACTAGTGGATAAAATTAAAAGAAGGTTGGAGAGTTGGAAGGTTAGTCATCTTTCTATGGTAGGTTGGGTTGAGCTAGTTCATTCTACTCTCTCAGCCATGTATCAATATTGGGCTTTCATTTTTCCTATTCCCTGCTCTATCTGTGATGATATTGAAAAGACTTGTCGAGATTTTATTTGGGGGAAAGTGGATGATAAGAATGATGTTCATCTTATTAGTTGGCGCGGGTTGGTTAAACCAAAAGATGAAGGTGGATTGGGCTTCAAGAGTATTAGGGATGTCATCAAAGCTTCGCGCATGTTGAATGGTTGGAACATTGCAAAGAAAAAAGATAGCATTTGGATCAAGTGGATCCATAAGAAATATCTGTCTAAGCAGTCCTTCTGGTCGCATCATATTAAAGATTCCTTTTCTTGGCTTTTTAGAAGAATCCTTTCTGAAAGAGATAGTCTGAGGAAGTTTAACTCTTTCAAAATCGGTGATGGGTCTAGTATATCCATTTGGTAGGATCCTTGGCTTCTTGGTTCTAGATTTCTTATTGAGGTTTTGGGAAGGCAGTGCATTATTCAATTGGGTATTGGAAGTATGATGAAAGTCAGTTGTCTAATCAAAGATGGAGAATGGCACTTTGATAGTTCCATGCTTCATAGTAAGTTTATTGATATTCTAAGGAGTTTACCAAAACCCAAAGGTTCTGATATAATTTTGTTTGACGGGAGCTCTGATGTTAATTTTAACGATTTATGGAGATCTCTAAGAATGAATCTTGGTCATTCTGTACCCAAGCCTTTTTTAGTGGTTATGGAGTTTTAAATGTCCCAGTAGGTATCATATTCTTGGTTGGAAAATTGGGTTTCACGGGCTTCTTACTTCTATGCATGTTAAATGGATGGGTATCAGTCTGGCCTCTAGGTGTTTTCTATGCACCTATGAGGAAGAAGAGGTCAATCGTATCTTATTCAAATGCCCCTATGCTTATGAGCTATGGAATTATGCCAGTATTCAGGTCGATTTTAAAGTTCCAGGGAATCTAAATGATCTTTGCAACCTACGAGGCAAGAGATTTCTTATGGTTTGCTTATCTATTTTTCATTGGTTGTGGAGAGAAAGAAATGACCGAGTTCATAGAAACTCTGAAAGAGATGTCAATCAATTGTGGCATATCATTTCCAGCGATATCAAACTATTAACTGATTCTTCCAATTGTTTTTTTCTATCTTTTTTCTCTTTTCCATCCCTTTCCCCTTTTTCTCCTGTGTGAGTTTCTTGTACATTGACCTTGTTCGGTAGGGTTAGTTCCTTTGTGGAGAGTGCTATCCAAGGAATATAGATACTTGTACATTACAAAAATACAAAAAAAACAATAGAAGAGCTTGGTTCACAAAAAAAAACAATCTTTTATACAAAGTGTGTTTTAAGTGTATTTTCCATTATACTCAACAACATATTATGGCCATTGACCAGCTTCCCATTGGAAGGGTCCATAAGGGTGGTCAAGATTAGCCAACCCTTTTATCGACATGGTCCGCCTTATCTTGATAGCTCAAGTAAGATGCACAACCTTGTGCCCTTACCCCCAAAATACAGACATGTACATAAGGTTCGTATAATGGACAAGTTCAATTGTGTTTGAGGTCTGTTCAACATATATCAAGCAAAACAAATATACTAATCATAGGGAACAAGTAGTTCAAACAAGTAACTATCTAGCCAAGCATTAATATGAGCATACATACAAACAAGCCAATAACATAGTAGGGTCAAGAGATTAAACGTACCTTGCAAGTAGATCACAAGTTATGATAAGGACTCTAGAGATGGTCCAACCCAAGTGGACCTAACATGCAAAAGATACAATATAGAGTCTTAGATCACTAGGGCCGATTAACATAAACATGATATAAGTCATATGGACGTTCCCCTAGAACTAGGTCTCACATCGTTCAAATATAGTTCCAAGGTTCCAACTTGCATGCAATTATCCAAGATAGCACAAGTATTGACATTGAGCCCTAGATGTAGGGGAACCATACACATTATGAGTAATACTAGATAAAGATAAGGTTTGATTTAGGAGTAGGGGAATCATGATATCTAAGTTATCATCATGGCTTAATCATGCAGAAACATAAATTAGCCATACTAGGTCAATTCATGCAATATTGTACATCTCCAAGCCATAGAATCACTAAGGAGATCAAGTTAAGATTAAGCTATAGCATGATAATTCTACTGGTTTTACGTTATAATATAGTATAGATAACATTGGAGTATGATCTAGCGATGTTCAAGCCCAACAATTAGCATAAGCATTTATATCACATCAATTGTCACGTGTGTATAAGAGTGTTATTCATGGAAATTCGAGTTACATAATGATATAGGGTTTAATTTGAAGGTCATCATATATGTTTCAACAATTTAGGATCACTTTGCATACGGATTTAAGATCCAATCATAAACTACCCAATCGTCATTCTTTAGAGCATAACAAGGTTCAAAAGTTAATCTTTAGGGACATAGTGGTTACATCAAGGCAAAAAGGCATAGGACATTAGTCAAACATGTTAAAACAACAATACATATATTAATGATTTCAAAGTGGGGCCATTACATGATGAACCATTAGGTACAAGACTCCATATATGATCAAGTTGCATCATTTAAGCATATAAAATCCATTAATATAGCAAAGCTAGTTAAAGGGGGGCCAAGATGATCATTATGGTATATTAGATGGTCCAAGACGTCAACCACAGAAAAAGGAAGCTATAGTTTATAGAGTTGCATGAGTATAAGGTCCAATATCATTAAATATACAAGCTAAGAAAGGTAGATGGTGACTAGTACTCAAAAGTCATAAAGGACACGTTTTTAGTAAAAATAGTGGAGACCCAAGCAAAATCAACATAGGGCAGTAGCATCATTGCAAAGAGGGTATTTTACTGAACAAAATGATATATAATATTATACGGTTTGCTTTTGTGGTTAGTGAGATATGAGATTTTTAAGATATCCATAAAAGAAATATTGGGGGTGTGTGTTTATACCTCAAAAGGGCCAGAATTGGGCCAGTGAAAGGGGGCGAGCCGGCCTGATTCGCATGTGGTGCACCATCAAAATTAGCCACTCCAGGAGTAGTTGGTGGCGATGGGGGATCTCTACCCACCGCGTCTTGGGCACCCCGCCCTAACGCCTGTTGATCCAAGGGTGGTGGGGACTGCCCGATTTGCGACCCTTATATCGTGGTTTGTCATTGACCTACCCCGATCCAATGGCGGTGGAGTCTCTCTCTCATGAGGTCACCCACTCAAATAGCTCCTGCTCCTGCTCTGCAATAGTGTGATTGCCGAAGTCCTGGGCCAAGCAAGGTCATCGGCCCCCGATTCGACTCATGGAGAGTTTGGTCAGGTCCAACTTGCTCCACCGGACGCATTGGCAGCATAACTCAGAGCGCAAGAGGGTCAGGGAAAAAGGCCCCAAAGCCACACTCATGGCGGTGCAGAGAAATGGAGGAGAAGAAGGAAAGGATAGGGGTGGTACTAGGGTTTGAGAAACGAGACAAAAAGGGTGTCAAGAGCAAGGGAAAGAGCTTTATAGACATGGGGTGCTAAAATTTGCTTCAAGCGGTAGGAGAAGGTGTGCCAAAATGGGGGTAGGTGGGTGTGAGACAACCAAGAAGCTTCGTATACTGTTGCACTACCAAAAGGTAGAAGAAGAAAGCATGACCATCAGATCATGAACCGGATCCATGGCCATAAGATCTGAGGGTCCTAGTTTGTCAAAGCCTATCCAAGTGGATCATTGATGTGTCAAGTGAATAGGGGGAAACGTGCCCACTTTAACTGGGCCACACACCCTATTTGGGCCCAGTAAGGCTCAAAACAAGTTCAATCAAAGTTAAAACAAAGATTGGAATAACAAAGTATAAATGGCCATATCTCGTGATTTATAGCTCTGATTGAGGTGATTTTTGGACTTTTGGATTCAAAATTGAATCTAGTACATCATGAAATATAGTTGATAGAAATAAGAGTTCATTGAATGGGTTAAATTTCGATTGCAAGTTGATGATACATAAGAAGCATGACACTTAGTTTCAAACTCCATTTAGGGTTACATATATGTCCAAAGGGAAAATTTAATCAAACTTAATCCATCATTTGATCATAAAGTGATTTAAAGTCATCAAGCTGAGGGTGAGGAAGGTTGTCAATGATCATGGGCATCTAATGAATGGGAGATAAAAAACCAGGTTGTCACACTTTGCTACTTATTTTTGGACATGTTTAAGGGTGACCCCATGCCACTAAAATATCAAACTCCTAGCTCAAAGTTTTTACTCTGGGTTTGCATCTTGTAAGTCACATGGTTTTCAACCATGTTCAACCTATCCTATGACTACCCACCTAAATTACACACCTGAGGGTAATTAACCAACACATGATATACTTTTTTCCCTTAATGTTGACCTGAGAGTTACATATTGTCCATATTTTGATAATGACCTAACCACCATTCATATGTATCTAATATGTCAACTTGGGATTGATTTCAGGCACTAGGTACATGAATAGGATCATTTCCATCAAGCCCGAGCTTGATCAAGTTCAAGTCAAAGCTATGCAAATGCACTTTTGTGGAAAATACCCTAAAACCCTTAGGATGATTTTGAATCATTGGTATTCATGTAATGACTTGTAACTAAGTGAGAAAAAACCAGGAGCACTTAATCTGAATGATTAATCACTTTAATGACATTTTCAAAAATTCATTATAGGGAGTTTTTCGGTCGATTTTACTTGTGATAAACTCGGTCAATCCCCTTACTTGATTTTGAGAAAAATCAGGCTCATTCGTGTTGCAACTCACATAACTTGACTAATATCTACACTGAGTAAAACTGATTTAAGCAGTTTGATTGAGTTTCATCAAGGATAACTCAACTTATGCTTTAAAGTAGCTTTATCACATAGTGCAATTGGTCGAGTTATAAAACTCGATCAAGTGCATTGTACGAAAAGTGCAAAAAATGTGGTTCTAACCGTTAGAGTGCTGCAAAACTTGAAATTATATATGTTACAACCCTCAAAAAGGCTAGAAAATGTTCCTTAGTGCTCCTACCCTCTAGTGGACACCCCAACTATAAATAGGACCTCTTGGAGTTCATTCCAAGGTTGCACTTTCATGCTATTCAAGCTCCTAGCTATAGTTTAGTGCATCCAATATACTAGATCCCCTTTCTCTCTCTTATTTACAAAGGCAAATGTCCATATGAGTGGGATAGGCTATATGTGAGATAGATACTCCATTGTACTTGTGTAAAGCTGTCAAAGCTCCCTTTCCCAACCCCTTTTTTCAAGTGCTTTGTTGGTGAAAGCTTCTCCAAGTGAAGGAGAAGGTGCAAGCTTCTTCAAGCTATAGAAGAAGGTGCAAAAAGATTCTCCAAGTGAAGGAGGAGGACAAGCTGAAGATCTAAGAGTGGAGTGGGTAAATCCTTCAAGGCAAAAGACTCGGTGCAAAGAGGGGATCTCCTTGGAAAAGGTGTCCAACTATTTGCAAGAGTGGGTAAGACCTTGGTGAGGTAGAAGACCCTAGCTATTGGATAGGTAAATCCTTGGTTGTAAGGTTATTGACTCAGTTGGCCTCAAAGGGGAGTTGGGTATCCTTGTCCCAAAAAAGGAAGGTCAATTTTATGTCTTATAATGGAGTATAAGTTTACATTGGTTGCAAAATCCTTGGGATTCACCTCTCTAGGTAGTGGACTGACTTTATCCTATTTTGGAGATTGGAACCACTCTAAATTGCTTGTGTTCTTGTGCTTGTTCAATCTCTCTGATACTTGCTATGTATGTTTAGTTGTACTACAAATTCAATATTTGCAATCCCATACATTGTAGTAACTTGAAAGTCTAATGAATTATGAGCAAGTGTTTTTAGCTCTATTCACCCCCTTCTTGAGCCCTTTTGATCCAACGAGTGGTAACAGAGCCATGGTCTTCTCTGATAAGATCTCCTATGAGATGAGAAGATGGACGACAACTTACTTGGTCCCTCAACCTAGAGGGGGCTTCTCCATGAGACCCCCGATCTTCGACGACACAAATTTCCTCTATTGGAAACGCCAGATGCAATTCTACCTTCAAGGAATGAACTACAACATATGGATGGTGGTGATTCTTCCATACAAGGAGTCGAACGGGGGATATTTGCACTTGGGATGAAGCTACGACCAAGAAAGCACAACTGAATGCAAAGGGAATAAGCATCATCTATGCAGCCTCACCCCCTCCGAGTTCAACTGCATCTCATCTTGGGGCACAATCCATGAGATTTAAGACAAGTTTTGCATCACCTATGAAGGCACAAAGAAAGTCAAGGATTCTAAAATCTACATGCTCAAGGGTCTCCTTGAAAACTTCAAGATGGGAAAGAAGGAGAGAGTGACAGAGATGTACACAAGGATCAACACCATCATCAATGGACTTTGTCAATTCAGACACACCATGGATAGAGGGACAATCAACTTCGATATCTTAAGGTCTCTCCCCAAGAGATGGGAATCCAAGGTGACCTCCATTGAAGAAGTTAGAAGCCTTGGTGACATAGCCACCGAAGAACTCATTGGAAACCTTCAAGTCCATGAGCCAAGACTAGACAAGCAAGAAGAAGATGACAAGAAAGAGGAGAAGGAATAAAAGAAGATCAAAGATAGTGCATACAAAGCTGTAATGGAAGCACCCTTCTTCAACAACAATAAGAATGTTTGGTCTACATCTCCTTCTTCAAGTGAAGATGAAGCTCTTAGTGACCATTGACCGGCCTAAATCACGCGTCCAAAAGGAGCGGATTAAAGTAGTCGGACTTTTAAAGAGATAACCCGACTTTCAGGCCCCCACAACGATAACGGGGTCCGATGTAGTGATCGGGGTCGAACACATGGACGAGGTTGGTAGTGCCAAGAACGCGGAATCAACACTTCTATACTCTGATAGAAAAAGAGGATTAAAAGGTGTTCCCTAAGGAACAGCAAACTGAAGGAGAAAATAAAAGGGTGAAAGAAAAGAAAAGAAAAGAAAAGAAAACAAACTATAACGAGAATATGGAAAACTCAGACCGGGGTTCACTTAACTAAAACGTTCCCTTAACCAACATATTATCCCTCTTCCCTGCATGCACATATCAAAATTACGAGCAACCATACAATGCCTCATTCCACTCTCTCTCGAGATGAGGAAAGAATCAGACTTAAAAGAAGTCTCTCTTTTGAGAAGACAACTCAAAAGCCTTACGGAAAAACATATGGTTTAAAGCACCAACAATCTAACACTCTCATGCATTCATGATGCTCCACGTCATGGATAAAAGCAATATTACTCTCTCGAGATATTGACGATCAAACATCGCAAGATGATAGCTAAACATACAGGCGAAGCGTTAAAGCAAGCACATAGAGATAACTTTCATATGGGTAAGGATACACATACAAGAAATGGTAGATATGCCACAACAAGGGAACATCATAAAGAAAAACTATCTCCAACTGGAGTTACAAGAAAGATGATGGTTTTAGGGTTTTAGCAGTTTTTAGGGGTTTTGTGCAACAACTTCCAAGGAGATAAAACTATTATCAAGGCTAGGCACGAAGGAAGAAAACTTAGGAATAACAAGCGGCAGCGGAAAACACCTTGCACCCCTTCTCTCAAAGAGGGTACCTCCAACTAAATGCCAACACCCTCTCTCAAGGGTAATGGACATAGGTTGGAGTGGGAAAGCAACCTGAAGCAGCTCCAACCCTGGGTACTCTCGTACTCCCAGGTCAAACCAAGCTCTTAGAGTTACAACGTCCTTCTCTCGGAGGAGTTGAAACGGGAAACACATTTCGATAGCTAGTCAGAACATGATCCAAACATACAAGCTAGAACGCAGATGCTATATAAGAAATCATCTAACAAAAGGGAACCAAACAAAGAACAACATGTATTAAACTCCACAGATTCTATAAGCATAGATAGTGTGTAAAAGGGGTTCAATTACAAAACGTATTAAATGAAAGTAAATGCTGAAAAAGTAAGATAGGTATCGGCCCCCTTGATGTAGGAGGTCGATATACATCAACCGACCCCTAAGGTATCACTAACCTAATACTGGGCGGGAGCTCTGCTCGTTATACCTGTGTCGGGCGGCTAGCCCTGTCGGGTGATAGGTCATGATGGGCAGGCATATCGGTCAAGGCTCTCTACCCCATACATCCGTGTCGGGGTACCACCCTCTCGGGCAACACACTGTGACAGGTGGTCCGTATCGGGTTTGATATCGTGCCGGGTTAGAGATGACTTAGGTTCTCAGGTTCCTTCTATCGGGTGTAGGGGGCGAGCCGTCTCGGGTAGGAGCCCATCTAGGAACCCGACACAACGGGTGGCCTTCTTGGTCGTGTCGGGTTGCTGCGGGTACCGGGGCGGGTCCTAAGTGAACCACTCCCATCCCTCTTGGGCTGGGGTGAACTCACCTAGTATCACCTGACACACTAACTCCAGGTGCTTTCCAAAGTCAGCTTTTGTGAGGTTCCGACCCGTCCCATCAAATTCCTGTATCTGCTATTTATAGGCAGCAACTAGTGGAGGTTGCAGTTCTTGTGGGGCCACATGTCCTTCATCGAACCTGCTTATGTGGCCTCGGGAATGATCGACACATGCGTGTTGCCCGACACAGCAGATTGTCGTATGTCGGGTTGCAAGCGTATCGGGTGACCGTGGCAGTCAGACGCTTCCGATGAGTGGCTCGTATCACGTGACATGCCATAACGGGTTGTATAGTCGTGGTGGGCAGAGCTCTCTATCGGGTAAGTGGCGTACCTCCCGTCAGACCACCCTTCCCACACGACACAACCGTGTCGGTCTGTAGCTGTATCAGGCAGTAGTCGCCGATGGGTAAGTGTGCGTGACGCGCGACCGGTAGAAGGGTCGATGCAGGCGCACATTGTAGATGGACCGGGACGGGCCTTTTTCAGACTTTGGGTATAAAACTAGAAAAATCTGTACAAAAGATGGAAAAAGAGTTAGGGGCATAGCGCAGTTTTACTTTTGTGCAAAAATATGACAAAATTGAGAGGAAAAACAGTTTAGAGGACAGTTTTGACAATGAAATGAAGGCTATAAATGACCATAAAATGGGTGTTATCAACTCTCCCAAACTTAGCATTTTGATTGTCCTCAATCAATCTATACTCATTTTAAAACTTTGTTTTGCGACATTGCTTCTTAACCATACACTGTCCTCGGACAAGGGGTTTAAACACATTTTTTGAGACGTTCATTGGGAAAATTACATCTACTCACGAGCAATGAGCTTTATTATTTTTCATTACCTTATTTATGCAAAAATTTTCTCTTCAGCTTTGGCGAGACTTTGGTGCATGGTTTCGAAGTTAGCTTTCACACCAAATAGCTTTTGGGAGCAAGAAGTTGGGTTTTTGGAAAGGCTAAAGGCTTTTTGGGTTTTTCTTGTTTCCCATTGGTCCATCTAGGTACGGGTCCGTTAGCGGGCAAGTGCTCCCTATAGTCCAAGCCAGTTGGCTTTAGAGCAACGATTTCACATCCTGCGTAGCACTGTCCCGGATCTACCATGCCTAAAGATGGGTACTTTTGGAAGAACAAGTGTTTTTTTTTCATTAGGCACAACTCTCATGCTTTTATTCACTCTCATAAGGCTTTTCTCTCTCTTTTTTCATTGTCTTGGGATTTTGGCGGAGAAGGGGGGGGGGAAGAGTTTTGCTGTTCGGGAAACTTTTTCCTTCATATACACATCTCTTAACTGTTGCGAGATTATTTTTTTCAAAATTGGCGTAGAAAAAGTCATAGCCTTTTTGTTGTTTGATACTGCGTTTTCAGAATGATCATAACAAAAGCGTGCACCACCTTAGACACAAAGAGAACAAGCTGGGAGAAGCTGTATCTGATATTTACTATAGAATGCATTTGTACAATTGTATAGAGGCAAGGAGTTGTATATGCACTATTTTGTATCAGACTTGTATATGTATATGTACACATGATATGTATAAGAGAAAGAAGAAAGACAAAATGAAAGAACTTTTAGTACTTCCCTCACTGATATATAGTACCCCCCAAACTTAACCCACACTCTATCCCAGAGTTGTGAGATAAATAAGGTAGGATAGTTATAAGTCAGTGAGGGTTTAGCTGGTGAGCGTGCCTCCTTCAGATATAAGCTCCCACACATATTCTCTGCGTTTTCTGTGGTAGTCGATGTGGTGGAGCTTGTCAAGCATTTGTTGTAGCGCCACCGAGCTAGAGATCCATTCTAGCATGTAGATGCCATAGTCGTTTGATTGTGGAACTTGTTGTGGATTGCTGTGGCAGAATTGAAGCTCGTGCCATGTGTTCGCCGTGTTTTCCAAGAACGGGTGGATTAGCATTGCCACCTTGGTGTAATATTTTCTGGCTAAGTGCTCGAGGGGTGTCAACGCGGTTGATGTACACTACACCAGATGATCTTTATTGCTATCCGAGATGTTGTAGAAGATCGCTGCTTGTGGGTGAGTGTACATCGTCAGGAGCGTCTAGTGATTGTAGTACAGGATTAGAAAGAAGATGATATGCGACATGTTGCTTTGTATCTTTGCCAGAAATGACTGCTTCGCTCTTGACTCGTCAGCTAGGCAGATATCGTTGAACAACATAGGATGGGCGATGTATGCATGCTCAAACTTTCTCTGTAGTACTTGGATGTAGGCTACCGCCACTGACATTTCTAGACATCCTCCTTCCTTTATCACGTCTCAAAGATCATCCCTTGGGACAATGACGTCTTCTGCCTCATAGATGACGTATGCGGGGGTAGAATCAGCCAGCTTATGTAGAATTTTGTTGACCTGTTCCTGGGTTGGTGAAGAACACGCGGAACGGTTGAAGTTGCTAACCATTTCTTCTAAAGCATCAGGAAAAGCGGGGTCTTCAACTGTAAGAATATCACGCAGAATTTCCATCTGCTTGCCTGCCCCGTAAACGTCTGTGGCCATTTCAGTTTCTCCCTTGGGAAGGTTGCTGGGTTGGGAGGATTCGTCATCTCGATCACTGTCCAGCAGCTTCTCTGGGATGTCTGTGTCTCAGAAATAGCGTCCATCCTTAATCAGCAATAGAGCATAAGTGCTTCTGAACTGATAGAAATTTTGGCCCTTGAGCTGCCTTAGGTATCCGAAGATGTGTAGCATCTCAATGGTGCGCAGGACTACAAATGTGCTGTTTCCACTTCCCTCTTCTTCTTGAATGGGGAATTCACTTAGTGTAAAGAAATTCCATACGCCGCTATGGCGTTGGATTCCATACTTGATTGCGTGGTGGAGACGCAGCGGGAGAAGCCTCAGATATCTATCTTCGTGGCGAATGAAGGTGTTTCCTGAGCGTGGGACCTCCTTGTTGCAGCAGCTGAGGAGCTAGACGTTGTGATTCCGGAGGTCCGCCACGCAAAGGAACTAGTTCCTTCGATGCTTGTAGGGGGCCAACACTAGGTTGGAGTTGTGCTCTTCGATGTACTCCAGCATTCTGGACACCTGTGTAGAGTTGTATAGCCCCTTCATCAATCTTCTTGATAAGGTTGGGGTGACATTGTAAATGAGCTGCCGGCCTGTCCTGATGCCCGCGTTCTCGATCACGGCACCTTGTAAGACCCTGAAGAGTTTTTTCCGACGATGGTCGGTGAGCAGAACATGCTCCTTAGTGCTCCCCGTCATATGGAGAAGTAGTCGTTGCTCCAGATGACATCTTCTTCATCTACATGCGATCTCAGGACCTTATCCAGCAATTTCTGGTCTCTGATCGTCAGGTATCTGATGGCTCTTTTGTCGAAGTCTGCCATCTCAAAGGAGGGGATTTCAGACGACACAGAGAATGCGTCTGCCGCCAAACTCCTTCCTATGGTGTCTGTTGTGAGTAGTATAGATGTCCCCCCTTCTCCCTCTGATTCTTCAGAAGAGTCCTCCCCGACGCTGATTGATTCATCATTATCTTCAGCTTCATTGAGGGAGGCTGAGGGAGCAGCTTCTTTGATGCCGCGGGAACTCTTCTGTCCTGCTAGAGCCCCGTCGGCTGACTTGTGCGTCGCCCCTTCCTCAGGCATTGTGGAGGGCCCGCTGGAAGAGGAAGGAGACAATGTCCCGGAGGAGGATGCTAACGAGGAAGGCAGAGAGCCGGAGCCAGGAGGTGATGGAGACCTCCTTGGCTGTCTTGAACAGGGGTGGCCGTCTCTTCGGTCCAACCTTTCTTCTATTGCGTCTAGGCGTTGGAGCGCCAACTGCATTGTCTTGTTGAGGGCTTCTAGTTAGCCGGGAAGGCCAACTAGGGTCAGCAGTTGCCGCTCTTGGTCGTTCATCCTCTCCTGTAAAATAGTGAACTTGCAGGTGAGGGAAGCAAAAGTAACAAAGTGGTTGCCTGTTACCTCTCGTAAGTAGTCTAATTCTTGACCCAGGATCTGCCCCAATGATGGAGGGGCTGCGGATAATCTGCCCCTCGACCTCCTGACATCCCTCACACAAGAAGTTCGGCTCAAAAAGTACGTGTCTCCACTCGTGTCTGAATCCATACAGATTGTTCACGAGAGCATCACTTCAGAGTGGGGCGTTGGCACCTTCGTGGCTGCCTCTGCCTCGCTTGCTTCTGGTGGTGGGGAGGGGCGCGGAGAAGGTGGGTGTTGGTCCACCAATTGGTTGTCGGCGACCTCCTCTACAACTACCATTGGTGATGTTGGCGGCAATGTGGGCTGCAAAGATATGAGCTCCGGCTCAAGGAGCTCAGCGAACACACTATTGCTGGCGTCCGACTGCACCACTTCTTCTGCCATTGAGGTTACAACATAAGCTTCAGGAGCTGCGGCTATCTCTTCCACGACAGCTTCTCCCGGGGCTATTGTCGTTGTTTCAGCCCCAGTTGTTTCGGTGACCTCCACGATCACCGTCATTTCCTCAGCAGCCACGGCGGATGTTGCGGTGGTGGTTGCGGCTGGCTCGGAAGTGGGGGCGACTACAGTTGCCGCCTTGTCTTGCCGGGCGTCAAGAGGAATTGGTCTTCCTGACGCGGCTTCCCTCTCCTATATTCTCGTGGTGGCAGCATAAGCGGCTTCGACCAGCACAACTTCAATCTCCTATGTGGTGAAAACTAGCTTCTCTGTGTCGTAGCTGGTGCAGCGTGAGAGCGACAGGAGGGTGTTTGTTCTTGCGAACTTATAGAAGTAGTAGCGCCCCTCCTTCTTGATGATGCTAGCCCTCATTAGGAATTTGAGGTCGATCTTGTCATCACCTCTCATCCTTGAAAGGCTACGCGGCTCCCTGGGGTATCCTAACCCTACTGCAATCAGATTCACCAGTCTGCCCATGTTGTAGTCCTTGGTGGCGTCCTTTACTGGATGAAGACATTTGAGGAGGAATCACCTCAAGTTGATCGTGCGTCCCTCCATCATGTGCCAAATCAGGTGGATCTCTTCAGTGTAGAGGTTGCTCGACTTGTACTTGCTGAAGAGCAGGCATGCAACGATCTTGTACACTATTCTCTAGAAACAGAAGTGCATTGCCATCACTTTGCTTCTTGGCTTGAACGTTGACTCGCCGGTCAGCTTCCTCCAGAGTGCGACCGGGTTGAACCCGTCGCCTTCGGTGATTCTGACACCGTTGTTGAGTAGTTCTTTTTCTACTTCGCTGGAGGAGAAGATCTCATTAAGCAGCTTTTCAGATATGTCGTGCTCAGTGTTGTATAGCCGTCCTTGCAGTTTGTCTGCTCCACCGAATCTTTTGACTTTTTCTGGTTTATTCTGCACCCAGCGGAGGGACAACATGAACTCCCTTGTGAGTTCTGTGTAAGAGGCGGAGTGGCTGAAGCAAATTTTCCTCAGCCCAGCAGCTGTTAGGACATTTTCCAGTCCGTCAAAAATGCCTATTTGGTAGAAGGATGACTGGTGGCAGAAGCGGCTTGGCCTGTAGACTTTGGCTGCTAATTGTGTGTACCGCTGCCTGTGCTCATCGTCTCTGGGCATGAACCGGCCTGGTGAGTGATCTAGAGGCTCCGGCTCGGCCGCCGTGGTTGAGACTGTTGTTGGGCCTGTTGCTTCTTCCATCCTGGGCCGCTTCTCGGCCTCAGATGGCCCTGCTGCATTGGGGTTCAGGCGCTTTTTCCTGACTGTGGTGGCTTCCACTGTGGCCTCAAGGTTGATCCTTCGACCTTGTTCGTCTACTTGTACGACAGTTTGCTTGGTGCCGGCCATTTATGTTATCATCAAACAAGTGTATGGTAAATAACTAGATTACTAAAATGGGTCACACTACCTGATATCGGGCGGCAGACCAAGGGAATCATGATGTCCGATACAAGGTAGGTGATGCTTGAAAAATTGGTTAAACAAAATGAATCCGGATATAAGCAAGTCGATATCGGACAAAAGAAAATGCACCAAGCTGCCCGATATCGGGTCTGACCGATAGGGTAGACCGATATCAGGTTGCTATACTAAATAGACCTCTCCTGATATGCGTGCCCGATAAGGGTTCAAGCGTGATAATTGTGTCGTGCGACAAGGGTCAAAGCTGGTATGGTCTTAAGGTGGCGAAACATGCGATAAGAAAAATAAAAAGTCCGCCCGATATGAGCGCTGCCCGATATGATAGAGTATCGGGCGACACGAGTTAAAGCTCCTTTGTCTGACAAAACCGGGCCATCATTATGAACAGTTGTCCTGCTCGATATGATCTCACGAGAAAATGTGTCACCCGACATGGGCAAAACGTGAGGCGATACAAGATAAAACTTTATTAAAACTGGGCAACATGGGTCTCGCCCGATACCAGGTATCGGTCAGGCACGCGATAGATGTGTATCGTGCGATACAAAAAGAACTAAAGTCTTGTGCCCGACATGGGTTGCGCGATACGATAGGCGTGTCAGGTAACTCACACGATATGTGTATCAGGTTATACCTTTATCGTCTGAAGGTCGTGACGGGCGACATGGGAGTAGAAGAAAGGTTGGTCGATACAAGAGCTGAAGCGAGAGTAGAATGTGCGATACGGGAGTTGGTGAAAAGTAAATGCCAGTGCCCGACACGGTAACACTGTATTTGCTATATATAGCCATGCCGTGCCAGGGTAAATCAGGTAAAAACAAGGCACATGTCGTGCAGAGAGACAAATCATTCCCGATGCACAGTCTAATCCATCACTTCAAGGGTCGATATGGCTTCCTAAGCAAGCTTCTTTCCGCGCGTTCGCGTGTCGCGCGATACGTTGCCCGAAACAAGAATGCATGCCCGATATGAAGCATGTGCGACACGGGGCTTCCTGTCTAACATAGATGTGTCATGATGGTGTGTAAGCCTTTCTCGATATAGATAGAAAAGGCAAGATTGCTAAAGAAGCAAGGTAGAAAAACACTATGAAGAACATTCTATACAAAAATTTAAAATGAGTAAAACTTAGATTGAAAGTATAGGCGAAAAATAGAGGTAATGAGAGCATTGATGGGTAAAATATCACTATCAAGAAACAAGACTCTCTGCCTCAGATAGTATCACCCATCAAAGCTTCATAAAATTAAACCGGTGGCCCATAAAACAAGAGAGTCCGCGCATGTGGCGCATGCACAGACTCGGGCCTTATTACAATGATAATGTTCGTAATGTTTTTCTGAATGAAAGGTAAATAACATCCTATGCTAGGAAAAGTAAAATTTTGGGCTGCCTCCCAAAGAGCATTATAGTTTCTGTCGTTAGCTTGACAATCTTCAAACTCTTTTCACTTCGATCCTTCGACTGTTGCTTTGGCATCCTACGGAGTTATCTCTGACCTTCTCACGAATGCTTCATCTTTATAGAATCTTTTAAACCTGTGCCCATTGACCTTGAAGATCCCATTCTTTTCTCCTTGAATTTCCATCATTCCTGATTGATAAATCTTTACCATAGAGAAGGGCCATGACCATCTTGTTCTGAGCTTCCCAGGGAAAAGACGAATGATAGAGTTGAAGAGTAGGACTTTGTCACCTTCCCTAATATTCTTGCTTCTTAGGTGGGCATCATGCCACACTTTAGTCCTTTGTTTGTAAATCCTTGCATTTTCATAAGTATGTAATCTTAGCTCCTCGAGCTCTTGCAGTTGTAGATACCTCTTTTATCCTGCCTTATCCAGGTCCATGTTTAAAAACTTAATAGCCCATAAGGCTTTGTGCTCAAGCTCCAAGGGTAAATGACATGACTTTCCATAGATTAACCTGTAAGGTGTCGTGCCTATGGGCGTCCTGTACGCAGTTCTTTAGGCCCAGAGAGCATCATCGAGTTTCATGGACCGGTCCTTTCGCGTGCAGCTGATGGTCTTTTCCAAGATTTGCTTGATCTTTCTATTTCATACTTCCACCTGCCTAGAGGTCTGGGGGTGGTAGGGTGTGGCAACCTTATGCTTGACCTGATACTTCTTCAATAGCGCCTCAAAATACCTTTCTCCAAAGTGTGATCTACCGTCGCTTATCATTGTGCGGGGCACTCCAAAGCATGGAAAAATAGTTTTTTTTTAAAAGCTTAATCACAAACTTAGAGTCGCAAGTTTGAGTAGAAACAACCTCTACCCATTTCGACACGTAATCTACAACCACAAGAATGTATTGATAACCCCTTGACGAGGGGAAGGGACCCATGTAGTCAATTCCCCAGACATCAAAGATCTCAACTTCAACCCAGTCTGATAAAGGCATTTCATTCCTTTTCCTGATATTTCCAGTTAATTGGCACTCTTTGCAAACCTTCACATAAGCGGAGACGTCCTTGAATAGCAAAGGCCAGTAAAATCTAGATTGAAGCACTTTTGTGGCAGTTATGTCTCCACTATGATGCCCTCCATAAGGTGAAGAGTGACATTCTCTCAAGATTAGCAGTACCTCCTCTTCCGGTATACACCTTCTGTACAGACTGTCAGAGCACTTCTTGAAAAGTAGAGGGTCATCCCAATAGTAGTTCTTGACATCAGATAAAAGCTTCTTTTTTGGTTGTACTTGATATCTGGTGGTTGTTGGCCACAGGCCAGGTAGTTACAAATGTCCACGAACCATGGCATGGTTGGCTCGTCGGACTGAGCCATTAATAGAGCTTCATCAGCGTAGTTGTCGTTAATAGGCAACATGTCTTCTTTGTCATAGACTATTCTCGAGAGATGGTCTGCGACTACATTTTCTTTTCCCTTCTTATCAATTATCTCATGGTTAAACTCTTACAGGAGTAGGGCCCATCTCAGCAGCCTGGGCTTGGTATCCTTCTTTTGCATCAGGTAGCGTATGTCCCCATGGTCGGTATAGACTTTCACTTTTGCTCCTATAAGATATGATCTGAACTTGTCAAATGCAAAAATGATCGCCAACATATCTTTATCCGTGGTGGTGTAGTTTACTTGTGCCTCATCTAGAGTACGACTTGCATAACAAATAACATGATGTTTCTTGTCTTTTGTTTGCCCAAGGACAACCCCCACTATGTAGTCACTAGCATCGCACATTAATTCGAAGGGAAGCTCCCAATCCGGAGCTTGGAGGATAGGAGGGGTCACTAGGGCCTCTTTCATAGTCTGGAAAGCCTTCAAGCAGTCATCAGTAAAGTCGAATTATGCGTCCTTCATCAGTAGGTTCGAGAGAGGTTTTGATATCTTTGAGAAATCTTTGATAAATCTTCTATAGTAACCCACATGACCGAGAAAACTTCGTACTCCTGTCGCGGACTTTGGCGAGGGCAGTCTAGCAGTGGCCTCGACCTTGCTTATATCCACTTCAATACCTTTCTTGGAGACCTTATGGCCAAGGACTATGCCTTCCTGTACCATAAAATGACATTTTTTCCAATTAAGAACTAAGTTCTTTTCCTCACAACACTGCAGAACTAATGATAAGTTTTTCAAGCAGGCATCAAAATCCTTTCCATAAATAGAAAAATTGTCCATAAAAACTTCTACAATGTCCTCCAGAAAGTCTGAGAACATTGAGATCATGCAACGCTGGAACATCACCGGAGCATTGCATAGTCCGAACGACATCCTTCTAAAAGCATATGTACCATATAAGTAGGTGAAGGTAGTCTTCTCTTGGTCATCCGGCAAAATAGGAACTTGATAAAATCTGGAGTAACCGTCCAGAAAGCAGAAATACTCATGATGTGCAAGTCTTTCTAACACTTGGTCGATAAAGAGGAGGGGGGGTAGTGATCTTTCTTGGTGGCTTGATTTAGCTTTCGGTAGTCAATACACATCCTCCATATGGTAACAGTCCGGAAGGCTACCTCATCACCTTTATCCCCCTTTACGACTGTCATGCCTCCTTTCTTGGGCACCATGTGAATCAAGCTTACCCAGTTGCTGTTGCTAATCGAGTATATAATGCCCGCATCTCTGATCTTGATAACTTATTTCTTTACGACTTCTTTCAACATCTGGTTCAACTTCCTCAAGGGTTGAACAAGGGGCCTTGCAGATTCTTCAAGATTTATTTAGTGCATACACAAGGCGGGGTTGAGTCCCTTAATGTCATCCACTGAATATCTGATATCTTTTCTATGGAGCCTTAGCTCTTCAAGGAGTCTTTCTAGCTGTTTTTTTTTCAGAATGGCGTTGACTATGACAAGATTTCTTTCCTCGGAATCTAGGAACTCATACTTCAGGCCCTCCGGCAGCTGCTTCAGCTCTGGATTAGGTTTTGGTACGTTCTCTTCTGTCATGGTCACTTCTAAAGAAGCATACTTCATCATCTCTATAACCTCTTCATCTTCTTCATCTCGGCTCAGGTAGCTGAGGACCTCAGCTACCTCGGGATTGTTGACCTCTGAGTCCTCTTCGTTCAATGCCCTCATAAGAGGGTCTATCATTGCTGTGTCCTCTTCTACTTCCTCGTAGTATTGATTATAGCTGTCCACAAAGTAAGAAGATTCAAGCGGCGATGGCCCTTTTATAGAGTCTCTCACCTTGAAATCTATGTGATCATTCCCTACCCTCAGGGCTATCACACCTTCAGCGACGTCGATAAGTGCTCTTCCGATCACTAAGAAAGAACGACCGAATATGATGGGGCACTTAGAATCCTCAACAATGTTGATTATAACAATGTCACAAGGGATGAAGAACCTCCCTTCTCTAATCGGTACATCTTCCACCATTCCTTTTGGCCTTTTGAAAGTGTGGTTTGCCAACTCTATCCTCATATTAGTCCCAACCATATCGGTCATTCCTAATCATTTGGCGAGGCTTAGAGGCATGAGGCTGATACTAGCCCCTAAATCGACGAGACCCTTTCTTTCAACGTTATCACCTACCGCGAAGGGTATGGTGAAGGCCCCATGATCCTTTTTCTTGGTTGGTAACTCAGATTTTACGAAGGCTGTGGACATGTTGGCTAGGTGTACAGTTTTGATCCTCCCCCTCGTCTTTTCTTCGTGACTCGATCCTTGAAGAATTTAGCATAGATCGACATTTCTTCCAAGGCGTCTAGAAAAGGTACCTCCAAATGGAGCTTCTTCATTGATTCCATGAACTTTTCATATCTCTTCTTTAGGTGAGCCTTTACAAGCATGTATGGAAAAGGTAATCTTGGCGAGTACTGTCTTCTTCTGGTGAAAAATTCCTCTTCATGCCCTGACTCCTTAACTGGTGGGTGTTGGCTTTCTCCTCTAACCAGACCTTCTGCAACCTTCTCAAACTCAGGATCTTCGGTTCTCGTCTCCTCCTGGCACTCTATTGTCTGTCCTGATCTGAGGGTTTCCATCTTAGCAGACTCCGTGCTGGAAGGGATCTTCCCCGAAGGGATCTTTACGAGCTCACCCATCTGAGCAAGTTGCTGGTCTAGCTGTTGTTGGTGCGTTTGCATGTCTGCCATTTGGGCTTGCGTAGAATTCAAAATGCCAGAGTTGGATAATGTGCTTTGCGCAAGTTGATTGTTTACTGTGTCTTGTCTTTTGACAAAGTCAAAAAGTTGCCCATTAAGTCTGGCTGGCCACTACTCTTGGTATGAATTTGTCCTTGCTCTTGCCCTTGCCCTTGGCTTTGGCTTGTATTAGCAGCTTGACATGGTTGATACATGACCTGACCTTGATAATTGGTTTTCTTTGTCTGGAACGTGTTGTTCTTAGCGTACTGTCCCTGCCCGTTTCTCTTCTCGAAGCTAGATACTGGCTTGGGTGGGTTTCTCAACTGATGCAAGTTCTCTGCAGCATCCTTGTTTCCATAACTGAAGCCCAGATGGTCTGGCCTCTTGAAGTTGACGTAAGATACGTTTGCAACTTCATCATCCTCAGAATCACTTTTGCTTGACCTTTCAGGTCGAGTATACACGCAGTTATCTACCCCATGGCCTCCTTCACCACAGGTGACACATTTCATTACCTTCTTTGTTTGCTTCTTGCCTTTTCCTCCTGACTCCTTTAGCTATCTAAAATCTATAGCTATCTTCTGTATCTGGGATGTAATCGCCTCCAGAGCCTTAGACTCAATTGATGGTCCTTAATTGGCGGCTTTCTTCACATAACCTCTATCATTCCTATCATATTCAGTCCTGACTTGAAGCTCGTCCATGTTCTCAATGATCTTTTTAGATCTACTAGGCTTCTTCCTAAGAAAGTCGCTTTCTGTAGCTACGTTTAGCAATACTATCTCTTCAGGAGTTAGGCCATTGTAGAACATTGTTATCAAAAAACCTTTCTTGTAATTTTGGTGAGGGCAATCCCTCTGATACTCCTGGTATCTCTCCCATGCCTCATGCAAATTCTCTCCTGGTTTTTGCGTAAAAGATGTGATCTTTTTCCTGCTCCTGACAGTCTTTTCAGTAGGATATAACTTGTTTACGAAAGCTTTTGCTAAGGCATTCCATCCATTCAGGGATGGATGTAATAGTCCAAGGTACCATGACAGTGCCTTGTCCTCCAAAGAGAAAATGAAACCTTTGTAGTAGATCACTTCTTGCGGTACCCCCTTCATTTTTATGGTGTCACATATATTTTTGAAAGCATCGAGATGATGATAAGGATTGTCATTCTTGGAACTCCCTCAAAAGCTCTTATTCTGGATCATAGAATTCACGGGGGGTTTTAGCTCGAAGTTTGTAGCATCGAACCTCGGGATTACCACTGGGCATCTAGAGTTGTTGGCTTTCATGGCTGCCAACTCTCGAAGAGTCTTTTCTTCTTCTTCGGAATCTTCACCGCCGCTGTCTCTGTGGTTTCTCTCTTGATTGTGATGGTTCCTTCTATGTCTGCAGCGGTGGTGATGTCCTCCATGGTGGTGATCATCCTTAGGTTGTTCTTGTTCTTCATAAAGATGATCGTCATTGTAACAGTCATGTCTATCTACATCGCTTCTAGGAGGAGGTGGGTGTGGTCCAACTCTTACATTCCGCTCGTCTGCGGAAAGGGGCGGCTCCACTCGAGGTGGCATGATGAACGAAGTTGAATTTGAACAAAATGCTTCTCCCAAGTACCTGAACAGAACGTAAGATCAAGTTAGAAAACTAGGCTTGATAAAGCAAACTATTCTGCACAGATTTAGGTTAGAAGACTTAAAGTAGTGGTGCTGTCAAGCTTATTGCTAAGCTTGAGGCACGGGAATATAGTAAGCGGACTCGGGTTCTTTAACAGTACCGTTTTGCCTCGTCCCCGACAACGGTGCCAAAAAGTTGACCAGCCTAAATCATGCGTCCAAAAGGAGTGGATTAAAGTAGTCAGACTTTTAAAGAGATAACCCGACTTTCAGGCCCCCACAATGATAACGGGTCCGATGTAGCGATCGGGGTCGAACACAGGGACAAGGTTGGTAGTGCCAAGAATGCGGAATCAACACTTCTATACTCCGGTAGAAAAAGAGGATTATAAGGTGTTCCCCAAGGAACGACAAACTGAAGGTGAAAACAAAAGGGCGAAAGAAAAGAAAAGAAAAGAAAAGAAACTATAATGAGAATATGGAAAACTCAGACCGGGGTTCACTTAACTAAAATGTTCCCTTAACCAACATATTATCCCTATTCCCTGCATGAACATATCAAAATTATGAGCAACCATACAACGCTTCATTCCATCTCTCTCGAGATGAGGAAAGAACCAGACTTAAAAGAAGTCTCTCTCTTGAGAAGACAACTCAAAAGCCTTACGACAAAACATATGGTTTAAAGCACCATCAATCTAACACTCTCATGCATTCATGCTGCTCCACGTCATAGATAAAAGTGATATTACTCTCTCGAGATATCGATGATCAAACATCGCAAGATGATAGATAAACATACAGGCAAAGCGTTAAAGCAAGAGCATAGAGATAACTTTCATATGGGCAAGGATACACAGACAAGAAAGGGTAGATATGCCGCAACAAGGGAACATCGTAAAGAAAAACTATCTCCAACTGGAGTTACAACAAAGATGATGGTTTTAGGGTTTTAGCAGTTTTTAGGGGTTTTTCGCAACAACTTCCAAGGAGATAAAACTATTGTCAAGGCCAGGCACGAAGGAAGAAAACGTAGGAATAACAAGCGGCAGCGGAAACACCCTGCACCCCTTCTCTCAAAGAGGGTACCTCCAACTAAATGCCAACACCCTCTCTAAAGGGTAATGAACATAGGTTGGAGTGGGAAAGCAACCCGAAGCAGCTCCAACCCTGGGTACTCTCGTACTCCCGGGTCAGACCAAGCTCTTAGAGTTACAACGTCCTTCTCTTGGAGGAGTTAAAACGGGAAACACATTTCGATAGCTAGTCAGAACATGATCCAAACATACAAGCTAGAACTCAGATGCTATATAAGAAATCATCCAACAAAAGGGAACCAAAAACAGAACAACAGGTATTAAACTCCACAGATTCTATAAGCATAGATATTGTGTAAAAGGGGTTCAGTTACAAAACGTATTAAATGAAAGTAAATGCTGAAAAAGTAAGATAGGTATCGCCCCCCTTGATGTAGGAGGTCGATATATAGCAGCATACCCCTAAGGTATCGCTAACCCGATACCGGGCGGGAGCTCTGCTCGATATGCCTGTGTCAGGTGGCTAGCCCTGTCGGGCGATAGGCCGTGACGGGCAGACGTATCGGTCAAGGATCTCTACCCGATACGGCCGTGTCGAGGTACCACGTCTCGGGTAACACACCGTGATGGGTGGTCCGTATCAGGTTCGATATCGTGTCGAGTTAGAGATGACTTAGGTTCTCCGATTCCTTGCATCGAGTGTGGGGGCGAGCCGTCTCGGGTAGGAGCCCATCTAGGAACCCGGCACATCGGGTGGCCTTCTTGGTCATGTCAGGCTGCTGCGGCTACTGGGGCGGGTCCTAAGTGAACCACTCCCATCCCTCTTGGGCTTGGGTGAACTCACCTAGTATCGCCCGACACACTAACTCCAGGTGCTTTCCAAAGTCAGATTTTACGAGGTTCCGACCCATCCCATCGAATTCCTATAGCTGCTATTTATAAGCAACAACTGGTGGAGGTTGCGGTTCTTGTGGGGCCATGTGTCCTTCATCGAACTTGCTTATGTGGCCTCGAGGATGGTCGACACATGCGTGTCACCCGACACAGCAGATCATCGTGTGCCGGGTTGCAAGCGTATCGGGTGACCGTGGCAGTCAGACACTTCCGATGAGTGGCTCGTATCGTGCGACATGCCATAACGGGCTGTCTTGTCATGGCAGGAAGAGCTCTCTGTCGGGTAAGTGGCGTACCGCCCGTCAGACCACCCTTCCCGTGTGACACGACCGTGTCGGGCTGCAACCGTATCGGGCAGCAGTCACCGACGGGTAAGCGTGCATGACGTGCGACCAGTAGAAGGGTTGATGCCGGCGCGCGTTGTAGATGGGCCGGGATGGGCCTTTTTTGGACTTTGGGTATAAAACAGGAAAAATCTGTACAAAATATGGAAAAAGAGTTATTGGCGTAGCACAGTTTTACTTTTGTGTAAAAACATGACAAAATTAAGAGGAAAAACAGTTTAGAGGGCAGTTTTGACAATGAAATGAAGGATATAAATGGCCATAAAATGGGTGTTATCAACCATGAAGCAAACTACTCCATGGGCAAGCACTTCAAGGGAAAGTCTCCATCCTCCTCCAGTCCAAGGTGCTGTCAACGTGGAAAAAAAGGGCACTACAAGAATGAATGCCCTATGGCAAAGAAGTCCTACCACAGGAGAACCTCCAAGAAAATGGATGACTACAAGAAGGATTGCAAGTACAAGAAGAAGGACAAGAAGGACAAAATGAGTAAATATACAACCCATGCAGCATGAGAAGACTCCTCTTCTAGTGTTGCAAGCTCCAATGAAGGATAATGTCATCTTGCACTCATGGCATCTACAAGTGAAGACATTAGTGATGTAAGTAAGGTAAATGAGATAATATTACATGACTTATCTAGGGAAACTTTCATTGACATGCTTAATGCTACCCGCTCTTCTTATTCTGAATGCAAATCTAATAAGAAGAGGTCAGGGAAGAGAATAGATGATTTGTATGCTAAAATTGATATTCTTGATCAAAATGAGAAGTTACATATTGATAGCATTGATTCCTTGCAATGGTAGTTTCTTGATCTTGAGCTCTAATACAATGGAGTTAAAGTAGGGAATGACATATACCTTAATAACATCAATAGTATTAAGGAAGAAAACCAGACCTGAGTAGATGAGCTTGTTTTACTTAAAACTAAAAATGATGATCTTAAACTTGCTTGATATGCTATTAAAGATGAGAATAAGATTTATATTTCATGATCTTGTTATGCTTAGAACTGAAAATGCTAGATTACTTGCTAAAATCAATGATATTTATTCTATACCTTTATTGCCAAGCCATGAAGTTGCTAGTCTTACTTTAGAAAAAAAGATTCTTATCTTACTAAAGCCCTCTATTTGGAGGCCGACTTACTTCATGTATAAGATGACGTTTCTAGCTTATCTTATACTATAATTACTCTTAGTGTTGGTAATCACAAACTAAAAGCTTCCTTGCAAAACTTTATCAAAGGGAAAAAGTCCCTCAATGAAGTTCTAGATCACTCTACCAAACATAGTGGTAAAAGTGGTTTGGGATATGAGGGAGCTCTACAGAGAAAGAGTAAGGGAAAGGGTAAAAAAAAGATTAAGGGACCTCCTATCTTCCATGGAGAGTGATCTGGCTCTAAGAACCCTATGGTTTGTGTGCATTGCATGATTGATGGCCATTACTCTACTTATTGTCCTTATAGAGAGAAGGGGACAAACCCAAACATGAAATGGGTCCCCAAGATAACACTAGATCCCAAGGTTTAAATTGGGCATCAACATCTTCATTTCTTGTAGGTAAAAGGAAAATGGATTGTTGATAGTGGTTTCTCAAAGCATATTACAGGTGAAATGAACCACTTCAATCGATTCATAGAGAATAAAGGAGGATCGGTGACATTTGGTGACAACAACAAAGGTAAAGTAATGGGTGAAGGTGATGTAGGTGATCCACTATGCATCGAGAATGTTCTTCTTGTGGATGACCTACATCACAATTTAATTATTTTACTCAATTATGGGATAATGGATATCTTGTTCTTTTTATCTCACTTGAATGCTTGCTTCTAGATTCCCTCTCCTACAACGTAATATATAAGGGAACTAGAAATGGTAATCTTTATATTATTGTTCTTGACTCTATTAAGCCCATTGTTGGTAGATGTCTTGTTTTCGATTCGAGTGATATTTCTTTGTGGCACTGTAGACTTGGTCATGTAAATATACGTCAATTGAAGAAGTTGAGTGCAAAGTAATTGGTTAAGGGACTTCCCAAATTGGATTTTGAAAAGGATGAGGAATGCCAACCTTGTACCCAAGGAAAGCAAACAAAGTCCTCCTTCAAATCTAAAGGAGTCCTTAGTACCAAAAGAGCTCTTGAACTTCTTCACATTGATCTATTTGGACCAATGTGTACTCAATTGCTTTGTGGTAGCAAGTATTGTCTGGTGATTGTCGATGACTTTTCTCGTTATACTTGAACTTTCTTTCTTGTTTTAAAAAGTGATACTCTTGATGTTTTCTTGACTTTTTGCAAATGATTTGAAAATGAAGCTTCTTGTCATATTTTCTCTATCTGCAGTGACCATGGGGAAGAATTTGAAAATGACTTGTTTGAACAGTTTTGTGAGGAATTGAGGTATGCACACAACTTTTATTCACCTCCAACACCTCAACAAAATGGGATTGTAGAGAGAAAGAATAGGTCACTACAGGAATGGCTAGGACTATGCTTCTAGAGTAAGATACTCTAAAGAAGTTTTGGGCCGAAGCCGTTAAGACTTCATGTTTTGTGCAAAATAGGGTTTTCACTCATCCATCTTTAAAGAAAACCCCCTATGAGCTGTGGTGTGGTAGAAAATCTTTCATTGATTTCTTTCATGTTTTTGGTTGTCCTTGTTTTGTTTTGAACACCAAGGATTCCCTTGACAAGTTTGATCCAAAATCTTACAAGGCTTTCTTTCTTGGCTATAACACTACTAGAAAGGCTTATAGAGTGTTTAAATTGAATTGTGTAAAGTATAAGAAACTATCAATGTTAAATTTGTGGAGACAAACCCCTCTATTTCCAAGAATATTGTTAATGATGATGGTGTAGATGAGGTGATCTCTCACTTGAAAGAGCTCAATATGAAGGAAAAGAGGTGCTAGTTGATG
The DNA here is from genome assembly GCA_963693085.1 of Alisma plantago-aquatica. Taxonomy (NCBI): domain Eukaryota; kingdom Viridiplantae; phylum Streptophyta; class Magnoliopsida; order Alismatales; family Alismataceae; genus Alisma; species Alisma plantago-aquatica. The sequence continues at coordinate 392,267,608 of OY856412.1, read as the reverse complement.
AAAAGAGAAAGAAGAAGAAAAGAAGGATCCAACTTCTCGATTTGCAAAGCAGCATCCAAAAGAGCTAATCATAGGTAATCCCTTTGAAAGAGTGAAGATGTGGGCTTCTGACAACAAAGAACAAGCCGACATCACCTTCATCTCTCAACTTGAGCCAAAGAATGTCAAAGAAGCTCCCAAGGATGATGAATGGATCCTAGCCATGCAAGAAGAGTTAGAACAGTTTGAAAAGAACAAAATGTGGATTCTAGTGCCAATACCAAGTGATGGAAAGATCATAGGCACCAAGTGGGTCTACCGCAACAAGCTTGATGAAAGTGAAAATGTGGTAAGGAACAACAAAAGGTTAGTAGCTCAAGGATACAACCAACATGAAGGTATTGATTTTGATGAAACTTATGCACCTATTGCTAGACTTGAATCTATTAGAATGCTACTTGCTTTTGCTAGTTATAAGAATTTCTTGCTTTATCAAATAGATGTTAATAGTGTATTTTTGAATGGTACAATTAAGGAGGAAGTCAATGTGGCTCAACCTCCCGACTTTGAACATGATAAATTGCCTAACCATGTTTATTTGTTACAAAAAGCTCTCTGTGTACTCAAAAAAGCCCCTAAAGATTGGTATGAGAAACTAAAGAACTTTTTTCTATACAATGTATATATCATGGAAAAAGTTGATTCTACCTTATTTCTAAATCACACTTATAGTAATTTCTTGATCATTCAAATTTATGTTGATGATACTATTTTTGGTAGAACTGATCTTGATGTTTGCAAGGAGTTTAGTTCTCTTATGTAGAGTGAGTTTGAGACGAGCATGATGGAGGGAGCTTACTTTCTTCCTCGACTTCCAAATCAAGCAAACCAAGGAAGGTAACTTCATCAACCAAGGCAAGTACACCAGTGAACTACTTAAGCACTTTGGGATGGAGAATACCAAGCCAATGGACACCCCCATGTCAAACATCGCCAAGCTTGACATAGATGAAGAAGGTGAGAAAGTGGATGAGAAGCTCTATAGAGGTATGATTGGAAGTTTACTTTATTTAACTGCCTCTAGACCTGATATAATGTTTATTGTTGGTTTGTGTGCTCACTGTCAATCAAGTCCAAGAAAATCACATCTCATAGCGGTTAAGAGGATTTTGAGGTATCTAACCAAAACTCAAATTCTGGACTATGATATCCCAATTCAAGTGACTTTACTCTTATTGCTTATAATGATGTTGATTATGCATGTTGTTTGATTGATAGAAAGGGTACAAGTGACACTTGCTTCTTCCTAGGACCATGCTTGGTTTCTTGGTTCTCTAAGAAACAAAGCACAATGGCTCTTTCAACTATCGAGGCTGAATACATTGCAAAAGGGAGTTGTTGTGCCCAATTTCTATGGATGAAGCAAATGCTCCAAGACTTTAACATTCATTTTGACGATTCTCCTATCTACTATGACAATACTAGTACAATTAATCTGTCTTATAATCCTATATTACATAGTAGAGCTAAACATATAGAGGTATGTCATCACTTTCTTCATGACCAAATTGCCAAGAAGGATATCTATATCATGCATGTAGACATGAAGAATCAACTTGCGGACATTTTCACTAAACCTCTATCTAGAGAGAATTTTTCTTTCATTAGATCAAAATTGCTCATAACTTCTCTTGATGATACTGACATGCAATATAGCTAGATGTTATCATACCTATATATTTCTTTCTTAAAATCGATCATCTCTTAACTGAAAGTGTTATAATTGCTATGTTATCATGCCTTATTTCACTTGTTTTTGGCTATTTTTTTGCAAACAGATGTTTTACCAAAAAATAGTAGCCAATGTTGAGTGAAATGTGCTTCAATATGTTTAAAACACATGATAGGATAGAAAAATAAATTTATATAGTACTCTAGAGGCTTAAAATTAAATTTCTTATTTTTTGGACAGGTTGCCACTCGGTCGAGTTTCTCCTAGTAAGGAACTTAACCGATCGCTATATGAGGATTGAACTAAAAAGTTAGTTCGGTCGAGTTTTTGACACACAAAACTCAACCAATCACACAACTGGACGAAAACTAAAAGGGGATTGACTGACTTTTCCCCCTCTCAACTAGAGAAAAGTTGATCGATACCCGCCCTCCAGTGATTCATCCTCAACCCTAGGCTAGACCATCCACTCCTAACCCCTTCCTAGCCATAGAATTGGCCTTCCTTGCCTCCTTCATTGCAACCTAGGTGATTTTTCAGACCTACCTTGTGTGTCTTCTTCTCAGTTTGTTGGCTATCCTCTCCTCTCTGACCTAGATGGCCTCAAATCACAGAAAGAGATCCACCCCTACTGGAGAAACCTCCACACTAGCTGCTCTAAGGCATGTGTCCTTTGATGGTACCTCCTTCATCTCATCCCAAGCTTTGAATCGGTATAAGGAACTCCCTAGGACTTCATTTCCTTTTTGAGCTTTGTTTGAACCTCAGTTTGCAACCACTGAGGTGATTGAGGAGGTATATAGGGTGCTAAAAGCACATCATTAAGTGATTTATGTGTAGAGCGTGCGTGCTTTGCAAATGACATGCCAAGCACAAAGGTCGTCCATCAATTCTACAACAACTTTACGTGTAACTACACCTCCCTAGTCCCACCACTATATACCCAAGTCATTTTGACTTCGATGATCGTTGACACCAAGATTACAATTTCAGAGGATTCTATGAATACTTACTTCTCTGGTTCTGACATAGTAGGTTCTTAGGTGGCTTCTTATCTGTGGTACCATGACCTTTTAGACCCTGAAGATTTCTACAATAGCTTTGAACCCAAGCTTACCCTTCCTGACATCCATAAGTTTTGAAGAAATCTGAAGTCCTTTATAAGAAGAAGTCAAATCTACCCTTATCTTACCTATATATCAAGACAAGACTAACCGCTTTAGTTGTTAACTGAAATATTCATCTCAAGAGGATTCAAACTAAAATTGCAGATAACACAACAATGATTATGTATTGCCTGCTGAATGATATTAGGGTTAAGTGGGCTCATTACATTCTCCATCATATGACCTGCTTTAACTTTGAGAAGAACACCTCAGGCACCCATCTCCCATATCCTAACTTGATGTGTGGTGTGTTTGCTCACCACAATGAAAAATCTCTCATCCATGACCTTGGATACAAACCAAGTCACAGAGGGGTTTGCATTAGTGAGACAACCAACCAGAAGACCTTTCTTCCTACCTCTTCCACCACACCAAGTGCCTCTACCTCCACCAAGAACCTTCCACCTCCACCACCACCCTCCCTAGCTGCGCCTCCTTTTCTATATCAAATGAAGCCCTCATGGGATACATGTTGCATGAATAGGCATATAACCTTTAGGTTCAGGAGCATCTTCACCAGAACCTCTGCCAGATCATGTCTCATATGAACATGTACTGCAGCCATCCCTTCCCACCCTACCAGGCATGCCTTGGAGCTGACTATGCCTCCTATGCATACAGTCAGTTCTACACTGACCCTCCACCTCCTACTGCTTCCACTGCATCCCATGTTGCTACTGATGGTGGACATGCTCTTGCCTCTGATGCTCTTCCTCTTCTAGCTCTTCCTATTAGCCCCGCCACCTCTCTACTTGCTGGATATAATGGAGTTTCCACTCCCACCATTTGGCAAGCAAATGCATTACATGCATGTGGCATGTCTTGAGCTGAGCAGAATGCCATATGGAATGATACTCATGCTTTTGGACCTCCTACTGATGAGGAGATGCCTGACCAGGATGCTGAGGATGGTGATGGCTCTAATGTTGGTGATGATAGATCTTTTGATGATGGTGATGATGGTGAGGCTCCACTTTCTACCACTACTGCACCATATAATGATGATGAGGAGTATCATCCCAAGGATGATGATGATGGGGACATAGTTGATGTAGTAGATGCCATATATTTTTAGTTCTATAGTCTTTTATAGTGCTCATATATATGTATGTATGTATATATATCTTTTTGTATACTATCATGTATTAGACATTTGGGCACTATAACTGAGGCATACGATTTTATAATCTCATCATTTTTTGTTGGTTTGCAACTCTTTTTTCTGAGAGAACATGTTTGGTGCTGTAATCACAATCTTATGTACCTTAACTCATTGGTTGACTATATATTACAAGTTCTTGGTATGTTATTCCATATTTTGATTATGACTCTAGACTGCTTATTTCTCTATGTTTTGTCTCTATTTGGTGCGTGCTATGTGTGGATGCTTATGTAGTTTGTGCCTGTGGAGAAGACATGTGCTTTGTATAACTTCTACCCCCTGCCTCTTTGATATGACAACGGGGGAGAAATGACCTCATCCATATGGTTCTATTGCTTATGTGACCATTTTGTTGTCAATTATATGAAATTTCATGTGACTTGCTAGAGGACCATATAGTATATATATGTGATATGGTTGTTTATGGAAAGACTAATGATGCAGACATAGGTAAGCATGAATTGAGGGGGAGAAATTAACATCAATTATTCATGTATCCCCTTGAAATTCACAAGGTCAAGGTTTAACTTTCACATCCTTCTCAAAGGTAAAAGTTTAAATTTTCATATCCTTTTCAATATGTTGAGGAATGGTTTGTCATTGTCAAAAAGGGAAAGAATGTTGACCAGAGAGTTACACATTGTACATATTTTGATAATGACTTAATAATTCCATTCATATGTATCTAATATGTCTATTTAAGATTGATTTTAGGCACCAAATACATGAAAAGGATCATTTCCATCAAGCCCTAGTTTGATCAAGTCCAATTAAAAAACTATGCAAATGCACTTTTTGTGAAAAACATCCTAAAACCCTTAGGATGATTTTGATAATCTTTTGTATTGATGTAATGACTTGTAATTAAGATGAGAAAAAAACAGGATCACTTAATTGGAATAATAAATCACTTTAATCACATTTTCCAAAAATCATTACAGGGAGTTTTTCGGTCGAGTTTTACATGTGATAAACTCGATCGATCCCCTTACTGTATTTTGAGAAAATTCAAGTTCGGTTGAGTTGCAGACTCACAGAACTCGACTGATTCCTACATTGAGTAAAATTGATTTAAGCAGTTCAGTCGAGTTTCATTTAGGATGAACTTGACCGATGCTTTAAATTAGCTTTGTTGCATAGTGCAATCGGTTGAGTTAACTTTATTAGAACTCGACTGAATGCACTGTATAAAAAGTGCAGTACAAGTTATTCTAGCCATTAGAGTGTTGTAAAACTCAAAATTATATCCGTTGCAACCCTCAAAATGGCTAGAAAGTGTTCCTTAATGCTCCTACCCTCTAGTGGACACCCCAAACTATAAATAGGACCTCTTGGAGTTCATTCCAAGGTTGCTCTTTCATGCTGTTCAAGATCCTATCTATAGTTGAGTGCATCCAGTCCACTAGAGCCCCTTTCTCTGTCTCTTGTTTACAAAGGCAAATGTCCATATGAGTGTGATAGGTTGTATATGAGAGAGGTACTCCATTGTACTTGTGTAAACCTTTCAAAGCTCCCTTTGCCAACCCCTTTTTTAGTGCATTGTTGGTGAATGCTTATCCAAGTGAAGGACAAGGTTCAATCTTCTTCAAGCTATAGAAAAAGGTGCAAAAAGCTTCTCCGGGTGAAGGAGAAGGACAAGGCTGAAGATCCAATAGTGGAATGGGTAAATCCTTCAAGGAAAAAAACTCAGTGCAAAGAGGGGATCTCCTTGGTGAAGGTGTCTAGTTGCTTGCAAGAGTGGGTAAGACCTTGGTGAGGTAGAAGACTCTATCTCTTAGATAGGTAAGTCCCTGGTTGTAAGGTCATTGGCTCCCTTGACCTCAAAGGGAAGCTAGATATCCTTGTCTCGGAAAAGAAATGTCAATTGTTTGTCTTATAATGGAGTATAAGTATACATTGGTTGCAAAATCCTAGGGCTTAACCTCTCTAGGTAGTCAACTGACTTTCTCCTATTTTGGGGATTGAGACTACTCTAAATAGCTTGTTTCCTTGTACTTGCTCAATCTCTCTCATCCTTGATATGTATGTTTAGTTGCACTACAAATTCAATATTTGCAATCCCATACACTGTAGTAACTTGAAGGTCTAACGAATTTTGTGCAAGTGTTTTTAGCTCTATTCGCCCCCTCTCTAGAGCCCTTTTGATCCAACACTTAATTTACTATGATGACTCTCAACACAAGGGTCGGTTTGATTGTAGGAAAAAGTAGGTACATATTGTGGTTGAATTTTGTATTTTAAGTTAGAGTTTTTCTAAAAGTTGAATGCATGTAGAGAAACAAGAACGTAAAATAAAAATTGTATTTCAATTGTGTTAACCTAGTAACCCCTCAATTGCTATACTATATAGTGGAATCTGATAATGCTTGGCGGGAAAGGACAAATTGATAAAATCATTCATATACTTTTAGTGACCTTTGAAAATAGAGACATACTATGTTTGGGTTAATATTGTTACTCACAAAAGGTAACCACATGAAAGGTCATGCACTTAGGAATAATCAACGTCTTTCACATTATTTTTATAAAGAAGAATAAATAAGTTGATAGATAAAAAAGAATGTAGAAATATATTGCGTGTAAATCTGAACATAACTATGGGGGTTTAGTTAGTAAGAAAGAAGGTAATGTAGGAATAAAGAATAATCCGCCATCCTTGTTGACATATCTTTTGTTAGAAATCTAGGAGACTATATTTATCTCACTCTCCCAATGTGGGTTAAACATGTAATATCAATAACAAAATTAGAAATGAAATTTAAACTAGAATTACTACTATTATTACATGGTATTTCCATGTCACCAAACCCTATTGGAATCACCAACTGCCAAGTAAAAAGAATATGTGTTTATGTTTTGTTGGTGTAGTTTTAGGTAATCTATATGTAGTCGAGTTTAGATTCCTACAAATGAGGAAAATCTTAACTTGCCATTCTTTTTGCATCAACTTCTTGATGTGTACACTCCATCTTGTCAAAGAAGGGACAATTCCCTTATTATCCTCATTGTCTTCATTGCATTACTACAATCTATTTCAACAATTATTTTCATCCAATCGTGTTCCCATGCCTTAACTAGAGCCAAACATATTGCTAAACAAAGACACCTTAATATTTTTGCCTCATATGATCAACCATCTACCAACATAGTCTATAGCTATTGTTGCCCTAGAAGCACTTCTTTGTTGCACTATTGCATCCACATTGATTTTCAACCATTGTTTTCTGATTGACTCCATAGAGTAAGTTGTGACCTTGTCTAATTTCTTTGAGGCTCTCTCATAGCCTCCCATACTTATCAATATGTAGGACATTACTTGTTATATGAATGCATTAGTGCATTACTATACATTTCTTTTACTCAAAGACCAACATGTCCCTATGAAGTCAAACCTATGAGTAGGTCATCATGAAGAAGCACATGTGGTACTTTACCCTTTTTAGGTTCTCCCTTAACCAATAGTTAGTGGGAGGTTTAACAATTGTGGGAATGATTGCATGACCCTTAGATATTTCCAAATATTTGTCACCTCCTTATGATTTCTAATAGCATAAAAATTCATTTCTTCCTTGTCTCCACACCCGATGCATATCCCATCCTTAGTTAGATGGCATTGTTCCTCCATATATTAGTCATAATAGTGTCATATACAGAAATCCATAGAAAATGACTGGATTTTTCATGAACTTTTCCTCTAGACGGCTTGAAGTGGGCCCATTTTATTTATACCTCGTCACTCAGGTTAATGTGTGGTAGTGTTTATGATGGTGCTGTAAGATTCTAATGTACTGCATTTTATTATCACAGAAGGACATTGTCACCGCATTCTTGAGTGCAACAACATGTTCTCCGACTTAGCTAAAAATAAATTCTACTCTAATTTGGGGTCAATGTCCATTTGTCATACTTTTGCATTCTCCACCACAAACATGGTTGTTTGTTCTAAATCATGTATAATGGTTATTGGGAAATATCTTTCCAATAAGTATGTATCCCTCTCTCCATTAAGATTCACTAGACTGACGACACACATATATTCAATTCCTTATGCAATGTCTAAAACAACATGTGTGCGTAGTTATAGATGAGTAGACACCCAAATATCTTTTCACACATTAGTTTTATATCCATTTTAAATCACACAGAAAAGAGAAATTTCAGCCAAAGAAAGAAGACATGGTATTTCACTATCCCATGTTCCATTGGGAATAACACGTTCTGTAACGAACTGAAATCTAGGTATAATCTTAATATAGCACTTTTTCCTAAGTTTTTCCTTTCATTCGTATCCATTTTTGGCCTTGATGGTGATTAATGGGAATTATTAGTGGTTTGGAATATATTTGATCAATATCTATGCCAATATATGGGTTTATGCACAAATACCTCAGTGAATGTTCCAATCAGGGTCTAAAATGCAAATTTACCACTTAAGTGGAATAATGATAAAATAAATTTGTTCTCAAATTTTCTATAGCCTTTTTGAATAAGAGATAAAGATATAAATAATAACTCTCTAAACAAGATAATGTAATATTGAATTATTTCATATGATAAATAGTGGTAATAAAGGAAAAAGGGCTAAAATTCATAAAAGAAAGATTAATTGGATAGGGATAACTTCATATTCATTTTCTTTGGGTTTGGTATGGCTTGGAGGCTAAGTTTCACAAATTTGAGATAATAATAACTATATCAATTTTATTTAGAAAGAAAAGATGATTTTCCTCCAATATATGAAATATAATGTTTAATGACTCCAAAAGAGAAAACTAATCTTAGATATGAATCTATATGTTACAATAAGGCTATGTGTGAATTTTCAACTAGTTTGGACAATCTTTAATGTTCTAATATGTTCAAGAGAGAGAAAATATAAATAAATCCCAAAATATTAAATAATGTGTTAAATAATACCAAGGGATAAGATTAAGGGAAAATTTGTGTCTTAAATTTTTAATTTTGCTTGGGGTAAAGTTTCACATTAATTGGGTAATTCTAGAAGTCTCGAATGCATTAAGAAAGAGAAAATATGATTTATTTTAAAAGAATTAAATAAAATAATAGAAGTCCTCAAAAGTAAAAACTAAGGCCATACTCAAATTCTACATGTCCAAAATAGGCCAAGTGTCAAATTTTAATTAATTTGGAGTTTGTTTGCACCCTCAAATGAGGAGAGAAAAAAAGAAAAATAATTTAAATAAAGCTATAGTCAAATCAGATTGGGAAATGAATTTAATATCACACATATTTGATATCACCCTCACGATCTAGATCGTTGGATCCACGATCCAATGGCTCCCAGTCATCTTCTAGCTCGCGCCCACAATGGAAACAAAGACTAATATTTTCAAATTTTCAAACTCAATTATCTCACTAATTCTCAACTATTTTAAGGGATTTTTGTGTTATGGATTTGAGAGAAAAATCCGCATAGTCTGAGCCATAAATCAATCCTTAGTTTCCATTATTTTATATTTACCAAATTCTTGCTCTGAATCTCTCAAATCCACTACCCTATAAACCATGATACCAACTCAATCCTATAAATACCTCTTCCCAAAGCTTTGGACCGTTTTACTCGACCTTACTCACATGAATTTTACCTGAGACCTTTCCCTTCCTCGCTGTGTGATGACAGGAGTTGTTGTTGGCGGGACATGCATCTTCCTTGGTTCTTCTCTGTCCAATTGCATTTGAGGTACGTTTTGGTAGCACTTGTTCTTCATTTTTGTACTCTCGAATCATCATTTTGTCTTTTCTTTGGGTTTTGCTCAATTCTCGCACATGGAAGCAACTCTAATGCTTGCATCATTGACACTCGAGTGAAGGGCCAGGATGAATCCCCTATGTACTTTCTCTATTTCACCCCTCATTTCTCCTCTTTTCTTTGTTTTCTCACACGAGGGCAGATTGGTCTTTTCAGTCCTATTTTGTTTTTTCACTTAGATGAGCAACATGGGTGTTGACCAGTGACTTGGCCACCTATGATTGGGACAAGTCACGCGGGCCCGATATCATCTCTCACGATCAATCTATGCTTATGTGGAATTTTGGGATTCTCTGTTTGGTTGATATTGCAAAAGTTGTATCTTTTAATCTACTTGTCAAAAAACAAAGTAAAAATATGTTTTGGAATCAAGAAAATGTGATATTTCTAAAAAACAGTTTGAGAGTCTTGTTTCCATGTTTTTGATGGTTGATTTTTGAGAATCTAATAAGCCAGACAAAAAGCCCTAAAAAATATAACTTTGTCATATAAACTCCAAATTTGACAAATAAATATATTTTCTTGATTAGAAAAAGATAAGGAATCATTTGGTCTGGGTTTTGTGACAAAAAACAAGGTTTTCCAAATAGGTCTAAAATTAGGGTTTCTTTACACATTATACATTATAAAACCCTAATCTATGTGAATAACTTGAATTAGCAAAGAAGATCTTGGAATCAACTAAGTTGGTGAAAAATAATTAACTAGGACTCTGAGTTGAGGTATGTGCATCTTATCCCTTTTAGTTGGGAATATTTGATATCCAAACCCTAATTTCCCAATGAGGCATGGAGTAAAACCATCATCCTTATTATTGATCTTTTAGGCACAATTATTTTCTTGGGTCTTGAACCCGACCTACACTATTTCTTTTATTTAAACTTGTCATATTATTCCTTTTAACATGGTGATTTGGTTGACTTGTTAGCTAATGTAGTGTACCTATGTACAACCATACATAGTTTGGGCATGCATTATTTTTCCCAGGGGAATGTGTATAATCTCCCCAGTTTTATATATATTTTGTTGGTGACTGGGAATGTGTTAATTCTACCTCACGTATTGGTTGAGGTTTGGTAGGTGCCTCAGCCCTACTGAGTTAATGTAGTCATACTATTAATCATGCATGCTACTTTATTATTATCTGTTATAGCAAGATTCTTATTTTACATGTGCCTCATACTTGACTTTCTTTGTTCTTGATGAACAAACACCCTTTTATTATCCTTTGTTGATATTATCTTGTTCTTGTTCTCTATTTTGACACATACCTTGTTTCTTTCTCTTACTGGGTGATCCCAACCACCCAGGCCTAGGACAAGGTTAGGAACAAGAGCAAGGAGGACCTGTTCAGGAGTAAATTCAAGAGACTTTTTTCTGAGATGTCTAGGTTGCTATGCTAGATCCTTTAGTTTCCTTTCTAGTTTATGTTTCATTAAACTCATGTAGTGAACTGTGATCAAAAGCAATGTAATAACTTAGTTTTTCTTTCTATGCTACTATTGACATTTTTGTATATGGTTCATGCTTATTTAAATGGAATCATTATGCATGAATCCTTCATGATCTAAGTTTTTGAAAAATAGATGGATGTTTTGTATTTTCTGTTAAATTTTAGTAAGGGGTGATCTCTCTTCTTTACAAGTTGAAAGAAATAGTATGTGATCTAGGGGCTAGCACCAAAGTTATGCCACTGGAAACATTCAAAAATCTAGGATTGAAGAAGGTGACTAGGACATGCATGAAATTCAACTTGTGGATGATTATATCATAAGGCATGTAGGTATCTATGAAGATGTCCTAGTAGAAGTCGATAATTTTTCCTATCTAGTCAACTTTAAGGTTATGGGCATACAAGAAATAGAAGGATGTGAATTATTTGTCATTTGCAAGGAGTGGGCCCTAAGATGGGATCCACTCCTTACTTATTAGAGTAATAAGCACATGAAATCCAAACACACTAACAACTACAAAATATTAGGTCTATTTTAATTTCTCAAAAGAATGGTAGACAACAAACATTATCACACAACAGAGGAATGAATGCCAACTATTACAACTATAACTAAGATATATAAATATATACACATATTGTTCCTCACCCATCTTGGTGGAAGTCATACAAAAGGGTGAAGGTGTAAAAAACCTACATAAAAGGAATAGTTTTAGTGGGCAACCTTGTCATCTAAAGATATCCTCAAATTCTAAGTTCTTAGTACAAGTTCCTCCCAAGTTATCCTCTTCAAGCCTACCCACACTTGGGTGGGTTGATGGCAATGCCCAGAGAAGGAAAAGTCAAAGAAAAAGTAAAACCAACAAAAAACTGAGTATGTGCAAAATAATATCATTTGTGCATTATTTTAGGCAAGTGGAAGGAGATTTCAATAAAGGGATGCTTGTAATAAAAAAGTTTCAAAAGATTTAACATTTCAATTAGATGAGGCATTTAATAACAAGGATGTGATAATCAACATGGATTCTTGTCATATAATTTCACATCAATGCATGTTAAAAATAAGTAGACTAACATTATTTAAGCAAGGCTGAGACCCATAAAATCTCAAGCATGATAAGTCATGTGGAAAGACAACCACTGGCAGAAAGGGGCGCCCAATGTATATAATATGAATGAAAATGCGAAAATGCACACTCAGGTGGAAAGGGGTATCCAATTACTATGGCGGTATAGAGATACCACTACTATAAATTAGTTCAGTCTAATGTACATGCATAAATGTAGCAACAAGAAACATTTTTATTCATTGTCAGTCTAGTTCAAGTAGAGAGGATGAGATCATCCATATAAGTAAAAAAGTTTGCTCATAGGAACATTGAAGATATATTCATATAATTACATTAATAAGTTATGGAAATAATTATCAAAGGAATGGGATTTTCCAAAGGATTCAAATTTAGGAGTAATCAAGAGATGTCTCATATGGAAACTAATGTATTATTCATGATAATAATGTACAAATAAATCAGGAAGATGAAAATATCTTATATCCTTGTCTAATAGTCCAAATTCAACACCTAGGTCCATGCTAGAGTTGGAAACACCTTGTAGAATTTTATACAAGAATTAGGATTGAAACTAATTTGAGGCACAAACCCTAATAAGTGACTTTTTGCTAAATCTGATTAGACCTACATGCACCAACTTATATGTATGCTTTTCTTGATTTAAAAAGCATAATTTCACTTAATTTTCATAGGTTTAAATATGTAATTATGGATTCTATAAAATTATTATGTATATGAGAATTTATAAAATTGACTTACAAACTCGATAATTTTGATCGTAGAACATGTCTTGATAAATTTTGTGTAATTTTAGGATTCAAAAATATTTCTTTATGTGTTTCTTTTTTGACATAAATATAATTACTACTGATTTTAGAAGAGTAACATATTTCATGTATTAATAAAGAAACACACTTGAAAAGATAGAATCACCCTCACATAAAAGTTTAGAAACCTTATGGTGTGATAGGGCAATACAGAAGAACCATGAGGTTTGGAATCAAGCCACAAAACCAAGTCAACTTATCAGTGCATCACAAAATCAGACTCATACTGACCAAAAAAGTAAAAATCATTAGTTGAGATCTTTTGTATATTGTGTGAAGTACTATAAGTATCAAGATCCTGATACAAATATACCCCGTAAATGGGAATATAAAGACCATAACAAAAGACAACACTTTGTCAATGTGATGAACACACGATGGTGTGACGAGGCCCACCAACCAAAACCCATGAGAATATAAAACCAATAGGCTCTTGTTCAAGGTTTATAAGACACACAAGTAGAAAAATGGGATAGAGGTGATTACTGATGGTCGATGAAAAAGCTCCATATGATCAATATTATGAGACTATTGCTTCTAATTTTCTACATTTGTAGTTGACTAAAAAGGATTTGACGGATCTTTCAAGGAACTCTAGTACGAAGGTGATGCCAAAGTAAGGGAGGAGGTTAGAAGTCATGTCTCGATTGAATATATGGAGGAAATTACACATAAAGGAGCCACAAAGAGGAACAATAAGAAAACTTATCATGGAACATGTAGTGGTTTCTATGTATGTATATATGATGGAGACAAGTCGATATGTATTGAATTATTAGGGGGTAGTAAGAAATTTATTTATTTTACTAATGAAAATATCCAATGTAGATTGTAAAGGAGGAAAACTGATTGAGAAAGGTATAAAACTAGAATTTAAAGAGATCACAAGAGATAAAAGGAAAGGTGTATGACTCAATGGAGATAACATGAATAGCAAAGAGGAAGGGAAAATTGAGTTGATAAATAACCATTAGATCTTTGAAAGAGAACTAGAAATACAACTAAGTGAAACACATGTGCAAAGATGAAAAACAATATATGTAACATTTGTAAGTATTGTTGATGGGGGGAAATGCTTTGCCTACATTTATTCATTAGTAAAGAACTGAGAGAAATATGATTACAATAATGGGGAAATGACCGAAAGATAATTAATAGGAATAATGTAACGGTAAGAGAAGTTAAGCAGTCATTAACACATTAATAGGAAAAAATAAATGAAAAAAACATAATTTCCCTTCCATTTCTTTATGATTTTTTCAATATATATCCTTTTTATAAACAACATGGTCAAACAAATATTGATTATGAAATCTATAATCAAGAGACTTATAAATTTCTCTTTGTTTATTTATATACCTAATATAAATGTGGATAGTAATTTAATTTACAACTACATAGGATATATTTATCGAATTTTAATTTCATAGATATAGTATACCAACAAAGTCTTCAATTAACAATGAAAAATTGAACTATTATGAAACCATTCTCATTATATCGTATAGATTGTTCCTTACCTAAAGGATGATTTTACAAAAAGCTAAAAGTACATCTAATTTATTACTAGAAAAATTGTAGAGGAAAACCTAGCCATTCCTAGCTATCCTCGACTCTAGACTCTTGTAACATATCTTCATGATTCATGGTCCTCTAAGACACCTACACCTGGGTGGTTTAGGAACAATACTTAGAACGAGATAAACAAAAGTATGGGTTATAAACATTGAGTATGTGCATTATAAGCATATTTAGGAACTTTAGGATGAAAGAAATTTAAGAAGAGGTTTCCATTCAAGAGAGGGCTAATAACGATCGGGTAAATTTAAAAGAATTAACCAAGAGAGTGAACTTCTAAAGAATGGGGCATATAAAGAATAACATTTTTCATAAAGTGTCATGCCATTAACCCATTGGTAAAATCAAAGATGCACGTAAATATACTAGAAATAACTAAATCATGACCAAGACACCAATGATCATCCACCTAAAATGTGGATGGTACAATAGCATGCATAGGTAGAATAACATGCTCATGTATATATATAATAGAAAAACCTGGATGGCAAAGTATGTCCTAATATGAAAAGTATAATTACGCATAAGCATATACATTATTTAGATTTGTCAAATACCACATGAAAAATGTAAAGGAAATACATGCGTACATGAATCATATCAACAAGATTAAATGGCATAACAGGAAGGGTTCAACCCTTCATAATAAGTATAAACATATTCTCAAGATACTTCAAAATGATTGCCACAAGGGCAATACAAATGTAATAAGAAATGTTAATGCCAAAAGATGATCATTATGGAAAAATATATGTCAAAGTCATTTAAATTCCTAAACTCAAATAGAGATTTGTCATACATTGATGTTAACACTCCAACTCTAGCATGTACCTTGGTCTACTAGATTTATAGTGCACTACTGATCCTATGTGTGTGGCCACAGATAGATTTAGAGGGTTCACAACCTCATTTCCTTTTAGAGAACAAAGGTTGAGGTTCCTTATAAAATTTATTGTTATTGTTTTACAAGGCAAAAATATTACTCATGAGAATACAAATCTTTCTAGAAGAATGATGATTGGGTATGTTCAGGACTATATATATAAAAAATTTAGTCATATGCTACCACTATAGAGTAGTGGGGTATTCCACAATAGGTCAAAAAAGGTATAATGATATTCATAATTATTACATTATGTTAGGTAGTCATATTGGTGGCCAGTTATATGAGTAAATAAGCTGAACGACCATCCGTTGTAAAGTATGGTGCAAAACCAACTTGATTAGAATTAGCAATATTGATTGGTTTTGGTGTAGTGTCTCATAAATTGAACTTAATTAGAGAAACTAAAGAATTATTGGCCATTTCTTAGTAGGATAAATAAGATAATGTATGAAAGAAAGCATTGCATTAAACTATTGACTATCATAATTATATAATAAAAACAAAGGGTTGGTCTAGTTATTATATTTCAATACATCATAGCAACAAAACATTTGTTTGCCAAAGTTGTTTTTAAAACTATGCTAAATTCAATATAGGTGAACAACAAAAAAATATAGTGGATGAAATATTGATGGAATGGATTAATTAATTACCATCATGTATTTTTATTCAAAAAAGGAATTATTAGCTCCAACCCTAAGATATAGCTTGTAACCAACCGTAGTTATTAAAGAATATTAGAATATAATAACCTAATGTTAAATGTGGGGTTAGAAATGTATTTTAACGTTCTAGTGATTTGTAGAAATGTGAATGATCATGTAGGACATTATGAGCCTTTTTCTGCTAAAAGAAAGAGGCATCAAGTTGTTGCTTCAAATTACTTAACATGACTATTTTACTTGTAGTTATGAAAACAAGTTAAACTCCTTATATATATATTTATATGACTGATTCAATATTAATGTCACCAATATTCCACTAATATATATATACAAATAAATAAATAAATAAATAAATAAATAAATATATATTAGTGGAATATTGGTGACACTAATTTTGAATCAGTCACTTATTGTCAAGTAAGGATGCATAGTAATATTTAAAATCCATTCTACAATTTGATGCGGGACCATAACGTTGTTTGATAAATGTATCAAATCTCATTACGTTGATAAATCAACATTTATTCGCTGACCATTTCGTTATAATTTTAAACAAGGAGAAACAATTATTGGTTTAATATTTCCATTACACTAATATTCATTGTATAGAGCGGCGCCGGTCCCTGCAAGGGGAAGCGGTGCCTGCCACCACCAGGAGCAGCGGGCACCTCACTGGTAAACGTCGACGGCCACTGCAAGGAGCTGCTGCGGATGGCTCGAGGGCATAGAAGGGGCGGAAAGGGGAGAGGACGCGTGCGATGCCCTAGCGAGACCGGTGGCAGGGGCAAGCTGCTGCTGCAGAGTCGGCTTCACCGATTCCTCCGGTTGGCCTATCAGCGGCTAACGGAGATGGAAGCAAGCAAATTCCTCCCCCGATTTTTTCTTTGGCTTCGACGCGGAAGGAGATGGAGGCGGCAGCGTCTTCATCTGACCACTCCCCCGACCCTCCCCCAAATTGCTCCTCTGAAGCAGTACCGTCTTCTCTACTGGCTGACTGGCTTCTATCTAGCCGGCTAGACAGAGCAGCGGCGGAGGTAGCCTCTATTGAGTTCATCAAGCCCTCTTTCAAGGATGGTGTTCGGTGTGCCTCAATCTCCAGTGAGGAGTGCCCAACCCCAAACTGGGACGACTACCTGTCCATACGGTTCGTTGGGGGTAAACCCTTCACAGGTCAGCTGGCGGGTTGGATTCGTAGGAAGTGGCGGCCAAGCAGGCCTGTTGAGATCATCTCTGAAGAAAGGGATGGTTTCGTCATCCGTATGCCGTCGCACAGTGAGAGAGAAAGGGTCCTGGACGAGGCGCCCTGGTTCATGGACGGCGCCCTCATCATCGCCAACGCCTGGCGACCTGGGTCTCCTCTCCAACCCCTTTCCTTCCAATGCCTCCCAATGTGGTTCATGATTGAAAACATGGGCCTCCCATGGACGAGATCCCACATTGCGAGAGTAGCTAGTACCATAGGTAAGCCGCTGGATGTTGCAGACATCTCTCTGTCAGTAGAGTGCCTTGGTGTGGCGTCCGTCTGCATTGAAGTTAGCTCTGCCCAGAGCTTGCCCAAGAGCGCGGCGGTGGAACTGGATGGCAAGATGATACAGCTCAGTCTTGAGGTAGTGTCTAAACCCACCTTCTTCTCAAGCTGCAAACACTTTGGTCACAGGGCTGGTGTCTGCCCTCGGGTGATCAAGAAAGAGGCCCCCTGTGTGGATCTGCAGCTTAGGAACAGACCAACTATAGGTGCTCGAAGGAATGCCAAAGCCAAGACGGGTTCCAAAGGGTTACCTAAGGATGCTCCTAATCCCAATGCAGGTCAGGAGAAGGGCTGCAAAGACCAGGCTTCTAATGTTGGCGATGAAATGCTCCTGGATTCAATCGCACAACAAGTGAAGGACATCATTCTCTGCACTGCGTCTAAACAACAGGTTCAACCAGTCTCTTCTAGCATCCCTCAGGTCGAGCCTGACTTGTTTAGGTCTCCGCCTATGAATAATGTTGGGAGAGAGAATTTTGACCGAGATATGGAGAATAGAAGCAGGGAGGGATTGAGCTCTGAGTCTTGGAAAGTCAACAAAGTTTGGGAAAGCTTCAGGTTCTCAGCTGATTACCAATTGAGGATAGAGAACAAGCCTGAAGACGATGAAGGTTCAAACACCTATTTGTGTTCAGACACTGAATTGGAAAACTAGGAGCCTGATAGTGTGGATATTGGTCAACCAAGGTCCAAAAAGAAGAAGAAACAGGCAAGGATTAGATAGCCATGGGCTTCTCCCTCTGGTCTCTCATTTGCTTAGTCTTATGAGGTTTTTCCCTGCAGATTTTCAGTTCCCTAAGTTCTTGAGCATAATGATGGCCGTTAGTCCCCCCCCCACAATTTCAGTGATGAGGATAAAGCCAGTGGATGGGAATTTTTGGACTCAAAGGTCATTATTATGTCTCGACTGCTTCGTGGTTTCTCGTCTTTCTTCATGGTCACTTCAGAAAGCAAAGTGTGTTCGTTTATAATGAGGTTATCGGATCCAAAGTATGCTGCTTCATGTTTGGACTGGTGACATTTGACTCTTGTCTCGATACTGGTTGAGTCTTCAAAATTTTAGAATGATGGGCATATAGCTAGTGTTGCCTTAACTAGTAGGAAGCTAGCGTTAAACGTTATGGGGTATGTACGAGACTTTATACTTCTGGTTGTCTGGTCTCCTTTTAGCTAGTCTTCACGGGCGAAGATTTGGTTCTTTTTCTGTTCCTTTGCTGCTCCTTTTGTGAGCCAGGAGGTGCTCTTCTGTACCCAAAGATTTCTATACGGGTTCCTCTTTGGGCTATTACGCCCACTTAGAAACCTGTTTTCGGAAGCTGAGAAGGTCTGCAGCAACGGGGCTAGCTTCAGGCAACATTTCTAGTTGTTGTTCTATGTCAAGCTGTTGTTAATACTTGTGGGTACACAGAATGCTTGTAATAGCGGCTTGTTATAGTCTTATCCTGGAAGGTTTGCTTGGTTCTAGCTTGGCTTGTTAGATAGGTCTTCTTAGTTTTGACTTTTCGTCTACCTTTCATGTATCTCCCCCTGTGTGGGGATTTGATCCTGGATGAGCTTTTTAGCTCTTTTCGATGTAATGGGGTACTTAGTGCCCAAAGTTTTTTGGTATTAATAGAAACACGCCTTTTGACCGAAAAAATATATATATTCATTGTATAAATAAAAGTAAAGAAAATGGTTGTCATTGTATAATATATTTCTATTAATCACGACAACAAATGGACTAGATAATTAAAACTTTTTCGAATAACAATTAAACAAATGTATAACAACAATATTAAAGACAAATGTATTGAATACATTTATAATATAAGGAAATGGTTGTTAAGAAAAAACAAAATAATTTTTAGCACTATCTATTATTTTATTTATTTATCCTTGAAAGAGTGGTACTAGAATTTCCCAAAATAAGTAGATTTTTTATTAATGATAATAATGATATTAAAAGATCTAAAAGAAGCTAGGTCTTTTAATTTGGCAAAAATGTAATCATGGAGTACCCGATTTTCAAACCGATATATCCTAATTTTAATATAAAAACACTTCACTAAAATAATTTCATAAAATATCTATTATAACTCAACTTAGGTGCAATAATAATAAGAAATTTAATTTTTATGTTATTTTAGTTTCTTATTTTTGACAATTTTATCTAAAATTATGTTATTGAATATATGTCAATCTAAAACCTAAATGATGCAATTGAACTTACATATCTTTTGAAATTTATTGTGGTATTGATTGTTGTATCATAATAACATACTAAAAAAGAGAGAATAAATTCCAATAAATTTTGCCTTGAGAAGTATTCAGGTTTCAATATGATAATGAATTGTGAACAAACTTTTAGTAAGAATTTCAACCTTTTAAATATATACGTAAATGAAGTCTGTTTGATACTAAAATTTAGAAGATGATAGACTAGACTAGGAGTATTGAATAAATCATTATTTTTGATTAGTTAGACCTTTAGTTAATATAAGAAATTTATAGAAATTTTATATCTCTACAAGAATATAATGGTCCAAACACTTGTTAATATAATATCAATATTTATAATATATTATACATTCTTATTTTGATAAATTTAGAGACTTAGATAAATTAAAGGCCATGAATTATTGAAAATATATAATTAAGACATTTTTACATTATTAATTATCAATAAATATTTTGACTACCAAAATTGAGGACAAAATATATTATACATGATGCAACATGAATAAATTGACAAGTTGAACTTTTAGGATAATTAAGACACTTCATTGCACTAGGAGTGAAAAAGTCATTGTTAAACATCAATTCAAGTTGTAAATGATTTATATCTCCAAATATTTTAAACATTAAATTATTATTCAAAATTAATTCGATCTCTAATTGATCATCATGCTCATGCAAATGAATATGTTTATATAAAAGGATATTATCTATTAATTTGAACCTAATAATAGTGATTATTACTTAGGGTTAAGTATCTTACACTATGCCATATCCAAGATGGGGGATAGGGCATTCTCGGACCTGGTCTTAAACCTCAACAACTTCAATTATCTTCTTTAGCCATTAGTTGCTAAGGGGGAAGATGAAGAGGAAGATGCTAAAGAGTAATGTGATGAACAAGAGGCTACTGAGGAGGAGGAAGCTATGGAGGAAGAATCTATAATAGAGGCCGAGAAGGCTACCTCATCATATTTCTCACCATCATGATCACTCTTTTATTTAACATTTGCACCACCACCCTAGGAGAGTCAATATCCTTTTGAGGGCATGTATACCATGCTCAATTCCATCCAAGAGGGACAACAAAAATAGCAAGCATCTATGGCTCAGTTCTCTAGATACCAAGAGAGAATATTTCAAAACCAAGAGCAAGTCTTTACTCATCAACAAGAGATGTTCAATAATGGGAGCCTGCCTCTTAAAAATAAGAGCCACATCCACACTTACTTGAAGAGAGTGAAGTGCTACTACCACCTACTCTTCGATCATTATTGGAGCCAAAGAAATTATGGCAGGTACGCAAAACCACCATCATATCCTGTCTACCCACACAATAAGTCATGTTCTACCCGCTAGGATCCAAAATTTCCACCATCCACCTTCTTCCCCCCTAATGCTTGAGATGTTGTGCCCCCATTCCACCTTTGATTTTGATTCTCAACATGAAGGACATTGTTAAATTCAAGCTTAGGGTTTGTGGAACAAGACCATCACTCCTTAATTTGCATCTTTTAGTTATCTTGATATTTTTTGTTTTCTTAAGTTTGTCCTTTGCTTTAATTGTTGAGTTCTTTTCTTTATTTAAACTCCATGTCTATCTAGTGTAATCTTGGTGTAAACATTTTAATTTTTTTTACCTAGGACTGGTCTTGCTATCGAAAGGGTGTCCTCTAATGTGTAAAATTACTGGCATGATAATATTTTGTACTCTTTAAGCTATATTTTCCATGTTTAGGAGTGTATTAACTAGAGAAATTGTTTGGATTAGTCAGCTTTAAGTCATACATGATGAATGCAACACTAATTAAACCTAAACATTTTTATTTATGATGATGATGTTTAAAAATAAATCAACCACATAGTAATGTGAACTTTCATGTATATTTTAGAATTAGACTATAAGGTCACCCGATTTCACAAGTTTCTGAAATACATTGTCTCTTAGTCATGTGATCTCTTCCACCTTCATTGATCTTCATTCACCATCAATAGGATGAGAAAGTTTAATCCAAAATATTATTCTCTTGTTGCATCATAAGAAGCATATAGTTGGCTTATTTTATTCACATTTATAAGAAAAATTTGCATAGAATTTCATTGGAGCATTTTAGTTATGCATTTCAATCTTCATATAAATCACATTTTAGATTTCATATTACATAATGTGCTATCTTTGTTTTTGTACTTTTATATATCCATCAAGAAAGAGAAGATTAAATATACCCTTACTCCTCTAAAGTGTTAAATTTCAAGCATGAATTATTTGTCTTGATAAAAGAAGAGGACAAAATAAAAAAAATACAAAATACAAATAAAAAAATGAGAAAAGGAGAAAAAAATCAAAGTTTAATATCACATCTATTTAAATAGTAAATAAGGATATTGTGGGTATACTTTACCTATACACCTCTCCACATATACTCATCATTAGGATTAGACATCCATTGCAGGCATCATGCCACCAAAAAGAAAATATGCATTATAAGGAATACATTTGACTTTTATCCATTATTTAGGTGCATCCTATTTTATATATTTCATAAATGATTCAGATTATTCTTGTGAACCCTACTTTCAAGAAACTAATTTCATCCACCTGTGGTTCTTTAAGGTAGGCCACCACCATGATTTTTTCCTCATCCATATTTATATGGGGAGTTGCTTCCTTGTAGATTATATTTTTGGTCAAAGCAATGTTGATAGGGAGATCACATGGTGTAACAAGCATGTGTGCTACTGACCATGATTTTATTCTACTTTAAGTTAATTGTGTTTTCATGGATCTTGTTGTGACATCTCTTCTAACCAAGATTGATTGTTGTAGAGTAGTTACCTAATATGTGATTGGTAAGGGTTGAATTTGGAATGACTAGTGGAGGACAGGTAAGAAAGTTAAATTCATCTTTTTGTCTTCTTGTTGTCTTTTTCAATCAAATGCAAGATTTTTGTTGCTCGAGGGTGAGTAACATAATATCTTATGATACTTTACTGCAAATAGAATTTTCATTATATCATAGACTATTTTATGTGAGTTTTCATGATATTTATTCTCAAAGATATGTGTTTTCACTCGTATTACACAAAACTAGCATGTCCCACTCTTCTGCATCAATTTCATGTTTTTACATGCTTTTACACGAAATTATCATTTTATAGTCATTATTTAATGAAAGCTTTGTGCATTAAGGCATTTTAAATATATTCAACAAGTAAGTATTGTCAAGATCATTTTGCTACCGCCAACATGCACTAAGAATTGGAAAGTCTCAAAGCAAAGTTGATAGCACCAAAACTGATCTCGATGCCGCCAAGAATGAACCCCGTGAATCACAAGAAAATCTTGATGTGTGCAGCACACTTCTAGTTGGACAAGGAGCTTGAGTAGTCAATGACATCGACTATGTTGGTGCCACTGATGTGCACAAATCATATCACCTTTTGGATCATGTTTGGTTGCATATCCATGTTGTTTTGACTCAATTATCACTCTCATTCATGCTAGATTCTATACTTTTATCTATTCTTACTTGTCTCATGGTTTGGATTGTAGGTACTACATATTGCAATGAAATTATGAGGAATATATCATATTATCTCTTATTGGATCACTCCTCAAGTATCTACATGTTTTGGGGTTTGAAATTACGCAAATACCACTTTTTACGGCATGTAAATCGGACCTACACACTGAAAGTTATGATCAGAATACACAACAACCCAGAACAGCAAAGTGCACGCCGTGCACCTGCGAATTTCAGCCAGAAGAAAGTTTCTGGAAAGTTGCACGGCGTGCACTTTGAAGTGCACGCCGTGCACCTGGCAGTTTCAGCATTTTGTAAAATACGAGTTTTTGTTTAAAATGAAGGGGGAACTTAATGGGCGGTTACGGACGGTCATTTGCGGAAGTTCTCTCATCCCAGAGCAAGTCTAGAGCAGAGGAGGGCGATTTTGAGGGGAAAGGAGGTGGTTTCTTGCCAAAGGAGTCCATTTCTTCTTCTCTTCTTCTCCATTGTCTTCTCCAAGGTGCAGCCAAGCTTCCCCAACTTCGTGCAGCTTCTCGGGAGAGGAGCCAGTCCGGTTTGGAGCATCTTTAGGAGTGGAATTTCGTCCCCAAGACGGAATTCTACTTCTCTTGGGTTACACTTTCAATTCTCCTAGATTTTCCTTTTCTAAACCATGTTAAACTCTGAAAATTCTGTAGCATTTCTGCAATACATAATCATGGACGAGTAGAATCCAAATCTTAGACATGGGAGAGTAACTCCCATGTCATAGCTTGTATGAACATATGAATTTCGTACTAAATGTTAGTTTCTTGCATGTTCTAAGAGTTGTTTCAGATCTGAAATTCTTGTTTGTGTGATTGGCCATCATACTTGCATGTTTTATGCTTTCTTTCATAATCTGAGAAGATGTGTTTGAGAGTATAGAGTTACTCTTTTGGCAACTTTTCCTTGACCGCGAGAGTGGCTGGAATTATGTTGAGGAGCAAGGTTTGTGATTTGAAATGAAATACATACACGAGAGTGATGTATGGAGTTAAAATCGTCATCACTTCACCGGGAGGTGAGTGATGACTACAAACCTCCTTTGCAAGTTAATTAACATGTTTAAATTCGTATTTTAATATAAGCTATGATGTGATAGTGAAATCCCAAGTCTAAGATCCTTCCAAATCTGAATCTTAACCTTTCTTAAGTGATAATTTACTGTTTTGTTTTAAATCTATAATTTAGTTGTTCTAATCCAACCATCTTGTGTACAATGATCTAGATTATTGAAAATCATAACTCTTGCGCCTAACTAACCAACGCTCCTTGTGTTCGACCTCGACTACAACTACTCTCGTATACTTGCGGGATATAGCTAGTTGAGTAAAAGATCATTTTTAATGATTGAAACTCGTTAGTGTAAACTACCAACAGCCACCGATGTAAAAATATGGATTATCATGATTCTTAACCTAAAATAAAAGTCCAAATCTTTCCTGAATGTCTGAGGGATCTATAAAACCCAAGCCAAGACACTCTTCAACAACACATAAGAAAACATTGCACAGTCAGCTCTAGAGCAGAAGAAGGAGAGGGAAAAAAGCATCAACATTAAGAAAATATCATCTAGCTTTGTTGAATGATTTGGCAACCAAAACATCGGCCGTTTGTGCCCATATTCAGAGGGTATTATCATGATTCACATTTCCTCAATTCCATCCAGTTATTTTCATGTTTTGCATCTTGTTGAAATATTCTATGATACCATGTTCAACAAGCATGTCCAATCTCCTCTTCTCTAGGAACTGGGAGTACCCTTTGTTAATTTGTACTTTTCAATCTTTATCTTTAAATAATTTTTATTTCTTAGAATTTAATGATAATGTATTTTATTTTGCAATGTTCATGATTGATCACCTTGTTCATGCTTCATATGCTTTTTCACTTTGCAAGAAGGTTTAAGTGTTGGAAAAACTATCATTAACATAATTAATAATGCACTGCGTAAGAGGGCTAACAATAGTACAGTTATGTATTTGGAAAGACATAATTAGTCATTTTATGTTTTACTTGAACACTATGAAAGTAGGTTCTTGAATAGATTATATAGTATATTACACTGTGAAACCAGTTATTACAAACTACAGATCCACAATTCTTCTCAAAGAAATGATTGTTTGTTTTTGTATGGATTGAAATCGAGTATAAATTGTGTCATGGTGAAATCGATTATCCTTAGGAATCCATCTTTTTGATTTTACAACAATGTTATTAATCACTTTGCTAATTTGAGTTTTTTTATTATTTATGACTAACCAAATAATTTCCATTGGCTTCACTAATTTGGCTTTGGCTAGTTGTAGTCTTTAGCGCCCCGATCCCCTGAATTCAACACCCAAAACTCAAAATTTTGTATTACTATGATATTTGCACTTGCATTTTACATGACACTAAATGTGCGTCAACCATTCATTGGCCTTGTCCTTTGGAAAGAATAGAAATAGAGTAAGGTAGATAGAATCATCCTGGTAGCTTGAGTATGTAAAGTAGAGCATGCTCCAAGAAGGCATCAATATTTTTGTAAGTACTTTCATTATCCAACCCATAGAAAGTGGGAAGTAGTCTAAGTATATTTGGTGGGTTGAACAAGGCTTGCCTTGACATTTGATCAAACCTTCTAGAAATTGAAGAGGTGTAACTTCATGATATGAAATAGTCATGTATAAGCCTTAGAGGAGGTGGAATTGGTTGCTTTGTATGGTGCTCATCCTCACGATCATCATGAGGTGGTGGAGGTACTGCATTTTGATAA
This sequence comes from Alisma plantago-aquatica, assembly GCA_963693085.1. NCBI lineage: Eukaryota > Viridiplantae > Streptophyta > Magnoliopsida > Alismatales > Alismataceae > Alisma > Alisma plantago-aquatica. The sequence goes on along the minus strand of OY856412.1, from coordinate 392,241,269 downwards.
GGCATTTCTTGTTCTTATCTCTTTTGCTTGTTGTGAGTGTTTCTTCACCTCTTTCTACCTATCCTGGGTTCTAAAACAACGTGTAGTATAGAGATTGATGACCCAATCTGCAATGTCACCTGCATGTCACATAGCCAAGAAAAAGAAGATGAGTTGGATATATTAGTTACAAAAGTGTAAGAAAGAATAAAGAATAAAAATAGTGAGGGAAACTAGAAAAATTAAAAAATAAACAACTACTTAGGTCTAAAACACCAATCCCTAGAAAAGGTGTAAGGATTGATGTATCACCACATTAAGGGTAACAATGTACCATAGTCGACAAACTCTTATATAAACGAGCCGCAAGAACACATTCTCGAGATGTAATATAGGAATGTGGAAAGTCGAGATTGAATCCACATGGAGAGGAGGCACTAGAGCTATGTTATTTCTTTAGGTTTCTAAAGTAGAGGGTTAGGACTTTTAGGGTACAAAATATGGTTTGGTTTGAATTATTTTTAATATCTTAAAGAAGGGAAAAGAACATTGAAATACAGTTAACTGTAATGATTAAGTATAGCAAACTAAGTAAGAGAGAAAGCAACACTACACTAAACTTGAAGGAAATTACACAAAAATAGACTAGTAGTGGTAAGAAAGAGAAATTAGCTACAATAAACTAGAACTTACACTACCATGACAAGTAAAGACTAAACTAAGAAATGAAATAACAAAACATAGCATAAGAAACTAAGAACAAGAACCAAATGTCAACAAAAAGATAACTAGAATGATAAAAGTAATTAACTAAGTAAGAAAGAAGTACTAGGTAACACTAGAGTGATTTAGGATTTCAGAAATTGATTTAGGATAGTGGGATGTTTGGGGGTATGCAACCATCAACCATGTCTAGGGAAATATCTATGCAAAAAATACAATAAGCAATGTCACCAAATAAAAAAACTAAGGGTAATGAAGGTACATAGTCCTATCCTACTACCATGGGTGGAATATGGTATGTGTATGGGAACTAGTCTCTATAACCTCATATACAACCTTACAAGGTTCAAATCATTAGGGGATAGGTAAACTATAATCAAGATCACCCTAATACGGATTTCTAGGAAAGATCATACTAACTCACTTAGTAGAAATAGGGTGGTATGGGATGTAGGAGAAAGGTGTTTCACCTCCTATCACCTCCCACCCAACCATCTAACATACACTTTTCTAAGTTTATAGTAAGAAGCATGCTTACATACTTAGATATCACACCTAGGGCTAGTAGAATAGATGGATATTGAGAAGATAGGGCACTAGATAAGGATCCAATAGGTGGACTTAGGAGTTCTTTCTCTCTTAACCTCTAATTCCTTCTTTTCCATATGCCTTGGGTGTTTTCGACTTTATTAGCGTAGAAAGAGATATAAAGGAAGATAAATTTAGTAAGAGCATACAACATTTCCACGAATTACATTTTTTTTGCATAAATACCCACAACACAATATCATAGTTACATATTTTACGCAAACATCCCACCAAAATGGGCTTAAATGCTTATAGTACAAAAAACTGAATAACGGGGAGAAGAAGAGAAAAACTCCTAAAGTTGATGAAGACTTCTCCTTCTTCACCTCCATCAACATATAGCTCTCCTCCTTCACTCCTCTAAGTTTCAAAAGGATGGAAGTATGGATGGAAGTGGCCAAAATCCTACAAAAATAATATTTTGAGTGATGGAAGGTGAAATGGTAGGTGGGGGTAGGTAGGGTGCTGGGAGTAAATTATGTGAGGAAGTGCTAACCCTTGACCCCTAGCTACCATTGATGTATATATATTGGTCTAGGAAGATTAGGGTTAAGTGGGGGTATCTTGGTAAAAGTAGAGTTGGGAAGCATTAGGCTTAGGTGGGTAGCATGACCATTCTGGGTACCTATGGTGGATGTATGGAAAGCGATCATGGTGGATGAGAATGGCCATGATGGAGGTGAAAAAATGTAAGGCAAGATGTGGAGGAAATAGTGTATGTAGCAAAATCATGGTGGGGTACCATGACTGTGGTGGCATGAAGGTATAATGACCTTGTTGAGTACCATGACCGTGGTGTGGAGGTAGGAGGGAGCTCATGGTGGTTAAAAGGGTCATGGCCCTGGCTTACTTCCACAATTGTGGTGGATAAAATGACTATGGTGGTGGCCTTCTCTCACCGCGTTCGTTCTAGTGGATGGCCATGTCATTGTGGGTATTTTTCCTTGCTTCCTTATATGCATTGCCTACTATTTTCTATTGATTAGAACAACTGTGGCTACATACACATCCGTTTGGAGGGATTGCTTGAGCACTTGAATCTTGAACGCGATCATACATGGAGCTTTTCTCTTAACTTCTAACTTTGATATTTTGTGTTAGTTTGGGATGATCTTTGCATTACTTGAGATTCTCCAAGATTTGGGAAGTCCTTGGATCAACCTTCGTCTCTTCCTCTAGGAAATTAGTGGTCAAACTACCTATAAAACATGTAAAACATTGAGTTTGAGTAGGTACCATTTTTCCTGGCACTAGTTCAATTTAAGGGTAGTCACAACAATGTAACTTAATTTCCTACCCTTCATGTTGCAATGATACATCTACATATACATCTAGTCAAAGTAACTCTTGACCAAAAGAAAGCTTGACCAAAGTACAACTTGGTTGAGGATCAATTAAAAAAAATCATCTTCATAACTTCATTCTTGACTTAGACCAATATTTCTGTTGGGTAAGGATGCTTCTATATGCCCCAATTTTGATGGCCTAAACTATATATATGGAGCATATTTGACCATGTATATGCACACTTGAGCAACGAAAAATGTATAGAAAATAATTCAATGATATGTGGCTTCGTGATCCATATTGTCCCAAGTAGAGATTCTCCTTGTGCTTAAAGATTTTGAATAGTTTACAAAAGCTCATATAAAAACACCTCATGCTTAAATTGTATTTCCTTCTTTCAATTCCTTTCCTTTCTGAGAAGTCTTCTGGAGGTGCTTCAAAGTGAGTGAAAGGGAAACCAGTCTAGAAGCAAGTGGTGGTCCTCCTTCGGCCTAGGAAATAGGATAGAGGTGGTGGCTTTCCTTCAACCATGACAAAAAGAACCTATTTAGGTGGTTATCCCTCATCATGGTAAAGAGAACAAGAGGCGATGCCCTTATTTCACCCTAAATAAAAGAAATGTTGAAGTGGTTTCTTGATGGCTCATCAAAGGAAGCAGTGATTATCCCCTACAACCAAGATTTAAAGAATATAGAAAGGGATTTAATCTTTTTTCATTATATATATATATATATATATATATATATATATATATTCTTTTGTTTTATTCACTCTCAACTATAAATAAATATTTTTTACATGAACCCAATGGATTAAAATAGAACTAGATTGTGTATAGAGAACATTTGTAGTTTTTGAACCACATTGAATAACCATGTTCATCTACTCCTCCCCCTCCCTCTTTACATAATTTTTTTGATATGACATAATTTCTAGTAATAGTTATTTGTTGAGGAATAATAATTTGTCTTTAAAGTATGTTCCCCCTCTCTACAATATTTTTAATTGGTATCATAGCAGGTCTTGTCAGTGACTTCCAATAGAGCTAAAAGCATGGGATACAATGTTGCAAGAAATATCAACTTGGAAGGAAAGGCAAAGAAGGCAATTGGCATATGGGAAGCAAGAGATCAAGGAAATGATAATGAAAAGGAGTGATCATCCAATGCTACAAAATAATATGGAAATAAAGAATAAGAAGAATATATCAATCTAGTTTGCTACATGGTAAATACAAGCAAAAAGGACTCACAACATTTAAAATTTACTTGATCTTATAAAGATAGAGCATATTGATATACTATCTTTTACTAAAACTTAATAGCTTGAATTTTTTGGTAGATGTAATAAGTTATCAAATATAGTCAACAACTTACATAAGCAAATTTATGACATCTCTTCTAATTTACACAATCTCAATTTGCTTGCATCACTAGTAATGATATTTCTTCTCTCAAGTACATCATAAATGTTATCAAGATTGATAATGCTTGCTTTACTATACATAATGCCACTCTTTAAATAAATAGAATGCTTACCAAACTCAACATGTCATATGCAATCATGAATATTATGATCACATATGTGATTAAAATAACAATATTATTTCTAGAATGGGAATTCTTGAAACTATAACATACTCAAATCTGAGTATATATATTTTAATTTTTCCTTTCCTTAGGTCCAACTTCGATTATATAAGTATAAATTAGTTTAGTATGAGTAACTTAATCCAAAGAAATATAATCAAAATATTAATAATAAGAATCTATTAGACAATGTTAATGACTAATTAATTAATCAAGCCATCAACTTTAGGTTAATTATATAAATTTACTAATTAATTGGAGTTGAAACCTAATTTGTCAATGTAAATATACAACAAATTTAACTGATAAAATCGTTTTATAAATAATGAACCAAGTTTATTAAGAAAGGCATTAAATGCATAAATTGATTATTTAACAAATAATTGAGTAAAAAGAAAAATATATCAAATGTTTCAAAAGTTTAAATAGATATCAAACCAATATTTTTTGTACTTTGTTTGACCAGCCTACCAAATTTCACCTCATTTAGACCTTGTTTGACCATGCTTTGAATTGATTAAACATCCTAAGTTGAATGTGCATTACATGTCATTACATCAGAGTGCTATTAGTTGATCCCTTCTTCCCTTTTATTTTCTGTGTAATGCCCTTAATTGGTTGTGTTCCCACACACTGACCCAATGCTTGCCAGCCACTGGGCAGCTGGGTGATGGCACCACCATTCACCCTCCTCCCCCTCATCTTCCTTTGCTCTCCCCTCTCACGTGTTCTTCCGTTTCTTCCATCTCCTCTTGTTCTTCCCTCCTCTCCCCTATTTCTCTTCATCCTCACCTCCTTTTCATCTCTTCCTTATTCGATAGCCACTACACAAACCTAAATGGCATGCCTCCCTTCCCCCTTGTGCCCACATTGTTGGGTTTTTGTGGAGAAAACATGCGCGGCGGAAGCGATAAATCCACGCAACCCGTAACAAGATCTCGTCGATAACAGCGTATTCGGAAATAGGTTTGCGGGATATACCTTATTGCGGAGCAAGTCCGGCGATGTCCCGCTGCACGACGGTGCAACACTGCTTGTCAAACACGGACGGATCTTCTCTCCCGTTCACTGTCGCAGGTTGATCCGGCAATGCTCCTCTGCGGCAGTGATGTACGTTGCTCGTAGCACGTACAGGTGGTCGTTGACGTCCTCCGAACGCAGGCGTCAAGGCGTCTGCGTCTCTACTTCGTCCACGCGGATGGACGGAACTCCACGTCGCGCTTCTCAAGCCGGCGGGAAGGAGCGTGTCTCTGCGGCGGCGTGCTAGCGGCGCGTTGCTCTCCTTTCTTTCCTAAGGACGACGACGGCTAGGTTTTGTACGTGAGAATAACCTAAAAGCGTCTCTCTATATCTTATATAGATATCGGTCGTCTATCCTCCTTTAAATAGGATAAGAAGAGAAGTAGGGTTTCCTAAACCCATCGGTAAACAGAAACGTTGCGTTAATTAAAACGCTCGTGGATTAATTAGAATATTTCAGAATTCATTAATTAACCAAATAATCACATTAATTGATTAATTAATATCCGACTCCATGCAATCGCTTGGGATGGCTCTACGGGCATACATATACCAGCAGACTCCCACTTGCACTTAGAGCCAGTCACTCCAATATTATTCTAATCGATTACATAAACATTTTAGTAATCAATGTGATTCGAAGCAATTTCAATCAAATCCACAATTATACTCCTATTCCAACACATCCTGTGCGTGTGACCCGGTAGGCTCCAAATTACGTTGACAGTGATATCCATAATCATATTATGATTTCACAAGCAATGATTGGTATCTAGCAAGACTTCATTGCTACCCAAGTAATTGGAGAAGTTGGAGAACAAATTAACCTATCATACATGACTGGTGTTACAGTGATTGTACAGTTCCTTTGTCGCTGATATCCAGATTGAACTCAAGTCATGGAATTGTTATCCTCTTCAATGTTCAATCCATGTTCCTTGAACTAGAGCAGACTGTCTGAGATATATGTAAGCTCAATATCACATATTGACTCACATCAGCATGGCCATGCATTTCTCAGTCTCGCTTATCAAGTGGCCGGAATATCAAACTCCCGTAGGAAGGACAAATTCCATCTACATCACTCACAGTCATCCCCATGTGTCACAGTGCACCCAAGCACCATCTTTATAGCAATCCTTATTCAGGACCACGATGGATGATGTCAAAGTACACCAAACGTCATGTGATAAGTGCAGTGACTTCAGGTCTAAGAACCACAATCACCACCATCATTATGAGATGTGACTCTAACTACCAATCATGGTATCCATGTGTCACTCTCAAGGTGGGTCTATCCGATACACTGTTCTCTAACAAGTATCTATGTATTTGGTTTGATATCTCCATATCATGGATAATGAGATTCTTCCATCAACCAACATACATTCTAATCTTATGTGTTATTGATGTCTATGGATATTTCCACAATAACAACCGATTAGGGACAAAACAAGAATACATACTCTTAGCATACATATGATCTCACTGTTCAGGTCATCAAACCGAAGACATATGTCATTGAGTACATTATTCTATAGACATCTATAAGTTTTATGGTCATCTCACAATATAAAACACAAACATATAGATTGGAAACTTGCCTTTATTGATATGATCAATGTAGTATTACAAATCATTTACATAGTATCCCATTACAATCATCGAATGATAGTCTCTATGGGCATACAAACCAACAGATTCCCACTTGCACTTATACCCAATCACCCATGAATCTCAATCCAAGTGATCGAACATGCCCGTCATGTTTCTGCTGTGAAAGTGCTTTTGTGAGCGGGTCAGCCACATTGCTTTCTGTAGGTACTCTGCAAATCTTCACATCTCCTCGTTGTACAATCTCTCGTATGAGATGGAACCGCCGTAGAATATGTTTGGAACGTTGGTGCGATCTTGGTTCTTTAGCTTGTGCAATTGCTCCATTGTTGTCGCAAAACAACTCAATTGCATCACCATCGCTTGGAACCACTCCAAGTTCAGAAATGAACTTCTTGATCCACACAGCTTCCTTTGCAGCATTAGATGCGGCAATATATTCGGCCTCTGTTGTAGAATCCGCAACCGTCTCTTGCTTGGAACTCTTCCAGCTCACAGCTCCGTTGTTCAGGCAAAACACAAATCCAGATTGCGATCTGTAGTCATCTTTGTCAGTTTGGAAGCTAGCATCGGTGTAACCCTTTACTACGAGCTCTTCCTCACCACCGTATACCAAGAATTGATCCTTAGTCCTTCTCAAGTACTTTAGGATGTTCTTTACGGCTGTCCAGTGACATTCACCTGGATCTGACTGATACCGGCTCGTCATGCTCAAAGCATACGATACATCAGGACGAGTACATAACATCGCGTACATGATAGATCCAATTGCTGATGCATATGGAATCTTACTCATGCGTGCCCGTTCATCACATGAACTAGGACATTGGGATTTAGAGATTGTAACCCCATGGGACATGGGCAAGTTACCTCTCTTAGAACCCTCCATGCTAAATCTCTTTAGCACCTTGTCAATGTATGTGCTCTGGCTTAGGCCTAGAAGCCTTCTAGATCTATCTCTATAGATCTTGATCCCTAGTATATAGGATGCTTCACCTAAATCCTTCATAGAGAAAGTCTTCCCTAGCCAACCTTTTACTGTCTGAAGAGTAGGGATGTCATTTCCCATCAATAGTATGTCATCCACATACAATATGAGAAATACGATTGTGCTCCCACTAACCTTTTTGTAAACACAAGGTTCATCTTCATTTTGACTAAAGCCAAACTTTTTGACTACTTCATCAAAACACTTTGTTGTCAGTTGGTGTGTAGAAGTAGTATCCCCGAGTTTCCTTGGGGTATCCAACAAAATAGCATTTTTCCGATTTGGGTCCAAGCTTTTCAGGAAATTGTTTCCTAACATAAGCTTCACATCCCCAAATCTTTAACATAGACAAATTGGGACGATTCCCATTCCATATCTCATATGGTGTCTTTTGAACCGATTTGGAAGGTACACGGTTAAGTGTAAACGCTGCAGTTTCAAGAGCATATCCCCAAAACGATATTGGAAGTTCGGCTGAACTCATCATTGATCGTACCATGTCTAATAATGTACGATTCCTTCTTTCTGACACACCATTATGTTGTGGTGTACCAGGTGGAGTCCATTGTGATACAATACCACGGTCTCTCAGAAGGTCCTCAAACTCTTGGCTTAAGTATTCGCCACCTCGATCTGAACGGAGTGCTTTAATACTCTTACCAAGTTGCTTCTCTACTTCATTCATGAAAGTCTTGAACATTTCAAGAGTTTCTGACTTGTGTTTCATAAGATATACATAGCCATACCTACTGAGGTCATCAGTGAAGGTAATGAAGTATTGATAGCCTCCTCTAGTATTTGATCTAAAAGGTCCACATACATCAGTATGTATGAGCCCTAGCAGATCACTGGCTCTCTCACTGTGTCCAGTGAAAGGAGTTTTGGTCATCTTCCCTAATAAACATGCCTCACATGTCTCTAATGATTCAAAATCAAAAGAGTCTAGATAACCATCCTTATGGAGTCTAGATATGCGCTTCTCATTTATATGCCCAAGACGACAATGCCATAAGAATGTTTTGTTTGAGTTGTCAAGTTTTAACCTTTTAGTATTTACGTTATATATGCTAGTCTCAAGTTCTAACAAGTAGATACCATAAGACATAGGGGCATTGCCATAAAAGATCTCATCTTTAGATATAGAAATAATTCCATTCTTAATGTGAAATTCAAATCCACTCTTGTCCATACAAGATACAGAAATAATATTTCTATTAATGGCAGGTACATAATAGCAATTCTCTAATTCTATTACAAGGCCCGTAGGCAAAGATAAACTAATAACTCCAACTGCGGTGGAAGCAACTCTTGCTCCATTAGCAACCCGCAGCTCGACTTGGCCCTTTCGTAAAGGCTTACTTCTTATCAGATCCTGCATATTAGAACATATGTGAGATCCACATCCGGTATCCAGTACCCATGATGAAGAAGTATTTAAGTTTATCTCAATAACGTATATACCTGAAGTGGAGATCTCTATCCCCTGCTTCTTCTTCCTTAGTTCCTCCAGGTAGAGAGGACAGTTTCTTTTCCAATGTCCAGGCTGGTGACAATGGTGACAACTGCCTTCTTTGGAGATCCCACCTTTAGCTTTGAGCGCGGATGACTTTGGCTTCTGCCCGGCTTTAGAACTTTTCTTAGCCTTGCCTTTGCCTTTTGACTTTCCCTTTGTCTTGCTGATCATCATCACAGACTTGGGCTTGTCTTTCTTCATCTGTGCTTCGGCTGTCCTCAACATGCCCAACAATTCTGACAACGGCTTGTCAAAATTGTTCATGTTGTAGTTCATGACAAAATGATTATATGATTCAGGCAACGATTGTAGAATCACATCAGTAGCCAACTCTTGACCTAGGGGAAATCCCAGCTTGGATAGGCTTTCCACGTACCCAATCAAGGTGAGTATATGGGTGCCAACTGAGTCTCCCTCTTTCATCTTGCTTTTGAACAACGCCTTTGAGACATCATATCTCTCCTGTCTTGCTTGATGTTGATACATGTTCTTGAGATGTGTTACCATCTCCATGACATTCATGTTCTCATGTTGCTCTTGCAACTCATAGTTCATTGAGCACAACATTAGGCACTTGACATCCACGACATCATCAAGGTGCTTCTTGTAAGCATCCTTTTCAGCCTTGGGCGCATTTACGGCGGGCTCCTCTGGCTCTGGTGTTTCAAGGACATAGAGCTTACGCTCATGTGTGAGAACAATTCTCAATGTACTAAACCAGTTTTGAAAGTTGGTTCCGGTAAGTTTGTCCTTCTCAAGGACCGATCGCAACGAGAACGTGTGAGTGTTGTTTGCCATTTGATTGCTACAAAAGAAAAAATTTGCATTTAGTCCAAAACATTTTGACTTGTAAAGATTTGATAAATGAGATTAATTAGGCCTTTAATTAATTACGCTCCCACTATTTTATTCAAATTGATAGCCCTCACTATCAACTCGGAAGATTGCAACGCACAACCTTATAGTGAGCCAAGACCCAAAATAATTGGATCAATGCCCAGCCAACGCTGGCGTCAAAGACCAAATACTAAGGTAGGCAACTTTTGCCAATTGCATCATATGCAACTCTTGGATAGATGATCATACACAACTCCTTGCCATGATGCATCTGTGTGCCTCTAGGTACTTGATCCTATCAAGGTTCCCTAGTTAAGTCCAACCCATAAGCCAACACGATGAGTGTGCACCCTACGGAGGCAGACCCACACACCCACCATCACACTTCCACGAGATAGACAGTGTACCACGCGGAGGCGTGCCCACACATAGTCGATCAAGCTTTTCATGTGTGTTGCTTTATGGAAGGCAACTAAAACTTAATATTATTAATTGAGGGATTTTATTAATACATATATATATATATATATATATATATATATATATATCCAAACACCACATACTTATAGTACGTATCATATACTACTATATCCACAACCACAAACGATAGACATGCAATCAAAAATACATCAGTTATGGCCATACTATTGTAATCCTTTGGAGCAACAAAGGATTACGGTCCACCTATGGTCTTATGCATCTCATGCAACACCTGTGAAAACAACCTGTAAGCCTATAATGATCAACATTACAATGAACAACTTCATGGATGCTTCGTGAGGTTGGAATGTCAAGTTGCTTCTTGGAATGGGATCTTCTTGTTGCTTCTCCATGGACGCTCCTTGGAGTGGGATCTTCAGGTTGCTTCTTGGAATTAGATCTTCATGGTGCTTCTCCATGGACACTCCTTGGAGTTGGATCTTCAAGTGGCCTCCTTACATCAAGATTACAAAGACTAAAACTAATCCTATCTTTATTACATCATATGATTACAAAATTAAAGAGAAAGAATTAATTACACTTTGAAATAAGAGATGAGGCTCGGCATGCAAGCCGAATACATTATACAAAGGATCCATATGCAACGATTATACATCCATAACATTCACAAACAACCATATCCACAAGATCAACATCCACATCCATTCACAACATTCACAAAAGGGGATACTAGGCCATAACCGTGCATGCACTCACCACATAAAACAGATTTTAAAGGCGACGTGTATGCTATCATAGGTATATCTACATATACGTATATACATATTAAAATTGCAGTACTTTTAATGCGGGACATTCCCCATTAAATGAATTTTGACTCCCACGCAGACAATGCGGGGTACACAGGGGCAGCGCCCCTATGCGGGGGTCGAGGGGAGGCCGCCCCTCGCGGGGTCTCAGGGGCAGAGCCCCTGAAAGGTCTACGGAATTTTACTTCCGTGCACTTAGGAAAATCACTATTTTCCACAGTCGACCCCGTCCAAAATGTCAAAAACAATAGCCTGCGGCGTATGTGGAATTAGGTTTAGATTTGCACATTAACAGGTTTAATTCGCATCGTATGCAACATAAAACAGTATACAGCGATTCGATCATATCGAAACGAATCCAAATATGCCGTAGATCGACGCTGCTCTGATACCACTGTTGGGTTTTTGTGGAGAAAACATGCGCGGCGGAAGCGATAAATCCACGCAACCCGTAACAGGATCTCGTTGATAACAGCGTATTCGGAAATAGGTTTGCGGGATATACCTTATCGCGGAGCAAGTCCGGCGATGTCCCGCTGCACGACGGTGCAACACTGCTTGTCAAACATGGACGGATCTTCTCTCCCGTTCGCTGTCGCAGGTTGATCCGGCAATGCTCCTCTGTGGCAGTGATGTACGTTGCTCGTAGCACGTACAGGTGGTCGTTGACGTCCTCCGAACGCAGGCGTCAAGGCGTCTGCGTCTCTACTTCGTCCACGCGGATGGACGGAACTCCACGTCGCGCTTCTCAAGCCGGCGGGAAGGAGCGTGTCTCTGCGGCGGCGTGCTAGCGGCGCGTTGCTCTCCTTTCTTTCCTAAGGACGACGACGGCTAGGTTTTGTACGTGAGAATAACCTAAAAGCGTCTCTCTATATATATTATATAGATATCGGTCGTCTATCCTCCTTTAAATAGGATAAGAAGAGAAGTAGAGTTTCCTAAACCCATCAGTAAACAGAAACGTTGCGTTAATTAAAACGCTCGTGGATTAATTAGAATATTTCAGAATTCATTAATTAACCAAATAATCGCATTAATTGATTAATTAATATCTGACTCCATGCAATCACTTGGGATGGCTCTACGGGCATACATATACCAACACACATCCATGACAGTGGATAGTTGCCACCTCCCTTCTCCTCATTCCAGTTGCCCGATCTGGTAGAGGGGTTGTCGTTGTCCAAGGATTTGAAGGTGGTGGAGTGACCAACCACCCTCGACCATTGATGCCTGCCCTACTTTCTATATGCATACAACCACAACCTCCGACATCAGGCAGAGGAAAGAAGCATCGAGCAGTACAAGAAGCATCACATGACACCCAGCAACACTGAGCCGCACCAAGAAGAACCAAGTAACTTCACACAACACTGATCCTTTCCATGATCACCACTGGAGTATGTCAACTTCTCCCTGATCAAACTAATGGCCTAAAACAATGCTGCCTATTTCATTCTCTTCCTCCCTCTGGGCGCCACAGAACCCTAGATGCCTCTCATGTTAACCTTTCCAACACCCAATGTCATGGAACATACTTGCAACAAGTCATCGCCCACCTGCAGTCACCCCACAATGTGCCAACATGCTCTGTCACTGGGTCTACCATCACCACATAAAATAGTCTTTGCCACTGCCTTATCAATCGCCTCCATATTCCTCTTCCTTGTGGTGCCACCTAGGGTGCAAGGCACCTCTGTCAGTTCCAGTAGCTGTAATAATGTGGCCGATGGTTTCCCTACTCTGTCTCTCTCTCAATGCCAAGATGTCTGGCCAAATACAAGGCATTTATATAGTCAAAGATACCATCCACGATCATTGCATAAATCTACATGGCATTGACCTTCCTCCTTTCATCACCCCTCAAGATGACATGTATCATCTTCAACATCGGTAGCCACCACAGAGCAACATTGATAGCACTGTTACAAGATGTTGCTAAAACCTGAGAGCATGTCTGGTGCCTCTGTTGATCACGTGAAGACCTACACCAGTGACCATGGTCCTACACATATAGCCATTCTTTCAGCCTCTTTCAACCATCCTGGCGCCTAAACTACTTGCACCATCGTAGGGCTTGCCCATGGACCAAACATCCAACAAGAGCATATCCAATTTGTGAGTAATTTGTTACACCTCTCTCTTTCAGGTCTTTAATAATCTATTCAAATAGATAATGGAAAATGGGAGATTGAATGATGAGCTCAAACTTAGTCATATATGTTAGGACATCATTCATGTATACATAGTTAAGTATATTCATATAGTAGGGTTAACCAAATGTCTATAACTCAATAATATACACTGTGATATTCAATAATCTCAAGTGTGACTAATACACACATAATATGTCCAAGGGTTCCTATTATAATATCACATTATTACCATGATTAAATTGAACTGAGTAGTCAATTAGGACTACTAGTTATAGATTTAATGGTATATGTGGTCATAACTTTGCATAATTCAATATACATAAATTGAACATATGTAAATTCAATAGTTAGAAAGTAAGCTAACAATTTTAATAGTTTTACATAAGAAAACTCAATATATGAAACTCACTTTTTCCATATACTACAAACCCCATATGCATAAATACATATGTTACGGTAAATGTAAATGCATAGGAATCTTTCAAACACATTCATACTTATGTCAAACGAATATATTTACCCTTAGTGGAATAATGTAATGATATTATATGAGGAGGAGATTACAAAAGTAAATAGTAGGAATCCTTTACCACATATATGTGTAATCAAGGCATCAATAGACTAATGTGATTAAAGATCAATATTAGAACTACAATGGATATCTAATATATTATATGTTCACCTAATAAGATTTACAACTATAATATGTCATTAGGTGATCAAGACTATGATAGGAGCAACACATGAATATATAATAGGAATGCCTACACATGTTCTCTTTAATTTTTCTAACACACCTAATGCATTTCTAGGATAATATCATGATGTTGTGGATCACAATGTAGAAACAGAGTTAAATTTTGGTGGTGAAGATCAGGTATGTTCTCGTCCCTATTAAATTTTGGCCATTAATCTGACTAAATTATTCCTATAATGAGGCATTCTTGTTAATTAGCCCTTTTATTTGTTCCATGATGAAATTCCTTATTCTATGAAATTGAAAAATACCATGTTGCCTAAAGTGTATTACTTCACCTGCATTGTTGTTGGATTTGAAATTGTGATTAATGACTTATATCATATCTTGCCACTCCATTTATGCATGTTTGGTAATTTATCTAGATATCTATTGTATGGTGTATGACCACAACCATTAGGGCACACATTTCCGCCTGATGTGTGCCTTTCCACCCTTATTATATATATATAGGGAGACACCTTTCCTCCCAGGGTTTGCCTTTCTACCCATTAGACCAAAGATCCAGTGGTGTCTTAGTCGTAGTGTAGCTATTTAGTCTAAATATATTAACATATGAATATATTTGATTGTGGTGATACTGTGAATTATGGCATGGATTTTCATCTCAAATATTGTACTCTGAAATATAGATGTCTCATTCTCTTGAAATTAATTTCTCTTGAACTTGCCTAATTTTAAGTGCCCCCTCTTTCTGGAACACCCACTTTTGCACTTAACCTCTTTAAAATGCCCAAAATATTTTATGCTGCGCATATACCAGTTGATACTGACACATACCCTTTTGTTTCCTACAATCTGGGTTGTTTCCAAACCTCCCAGGTATATGTTCTTTGAATGACATGGATACATGAAGATTATATACAAGAGTGGACTTGAGGATAGCTTGGTATGGGCATGTTTCCCTATGCTACTGGGACTATAAAAGTAGATGTAGTATTTTTTTGTACCACCCTTAGGGTGAGAAACTTATGTATATGGGACATTTTGCAACTCTGTAAATAGTTATGTTTTCTGTTGCTTAACCTTTCATAGCTCTTGTTGATATACCATTTGAGTGGGCCATTTATCGGGTCACACTCTTTACAACATGGTATCAGAGCCTAAGCACTCGATGACTTAACTATTTCAAGTTATCCTCTACTTGTTCCTTAGTTGGGTAGTCAGGTAACCTTATGGGCTGAGTATATGCCTAATCTTAAGTTGTGGAATACCAATTAGGATTATGATTCCAGTGTATATTTGTCACTTCCACTCGCCACCTTTGAATAACCCTAGTATTTCTCCTAGAATCTCTTCAGAGGTGGAAATTTCACCATGCACTAGTGGTCCCTTCTAGCGTATAACTCCTATTTCCTCCTTTATAAGAAATTAGTTCAACTCATATAGGAGAAAGAATGCCTCAAACACATATATTTAAGTTTAACCCTAATTCCCTATTCCTATGCTATATAATTGGGATGCTTTTGGTGTAACATTCTAGATGTTTGAAGAATTAGACTCTATAGTGAAATAAAGGAACATCATGGATAGTGGTTGACTTGGTTCTTCGATTGATTTTGGCTCCATTTTTGGATTTACGTCGTAATGTTTTCATCATAAAATTTATTTTCATTATAAAGTTATATGTACAAAAAAAGATTTCAGATTTTGTCGATGGTTTTGGGTACCAAGTCACAACCACAAGAAAGTCAGAGTCATAGAGAAACCATATAGTGATGGAACTTTTGGATGATGTGTTATACCCTAAGACCCTAAACCTAGGTTTGAATTAGCATTTCAGAAGAAGTTCATATGTATACATAGCTATGATCTAGATGGTCTAACCTTGCTGACTCTATATGGTGATAGGTTATAGAGAAATCCTTTTAAAAGGTAGAGCCTTGTAGTCTCAGGGCTATAAATTAATTTAACGAACATTTGAAATGAACAGTTATTAGAATAGGGAACTCTTGGGTAACCTTTGGTATTAATGTTGAACATTGTAAGTACCGCTAAATCAGGGTAGTGAGTAAGCATTTCCATCATAAATGTTACACTGGGAAAAATTATCTTCATTGATCCCTAAGGGATGAACATAATTAAGATAACATACTAAGTTATATTAGGGAAGAAAATGGTCAGGATCCCTATTTTTTCTAGGAGTGTAATGTTAATAACAATTCTATGATAGAAGCGAGGCCAAGTGCACTAGGAATGTTAAAAAAAGAACACACATATTTCCATAAATTCATCATAAACAAAAGTGAAAATACATTGCATACATGTCAGAACATGAGTATTGTAAAGTGCACACATAAATCATATATAACTAGTTCAACAAGTTGCATACGACACACTATAGTGATCTACATGTATGGTAACTAGAAATCCAAGAAAAAACCATAATATTATACCTTAACCCTAATCTATTTAACTATTTATATAAAAGTGGTTGGTCATTAGACATTAAATAATTAATATTCAATCATAAAATACATAAATAAATATCCCTGATACATATCCCTAGTACTAAGAGAAAAGAATACATGTATGCATATTATACCTTAATCTAAAAAAAAAAGAAAATGTTGTTGATAGTAATCATGATGTGATATGTTGAGGTTATTGTTTAGTCCATCGAGTTAGTGGTTTTATATGAATGAACCTAAAGATAAATCTAATTATGGAAACTGGTCATGGAAGGGATATTAACATCATAATAGAAGGATGGAGAGACCTTTTTAACAATGTAGGTAACTATAAAGAATTAAACTTGCTAGATAATCCTCAATCTCAGTGTGTATTTCCTAGACCAATACACGATATGAGAAGATAATAGAGAGTTGATGGATGGAGTAATATAAGTTCACATTGGGTTTTGTATATAAGTGTGTTGTGGGTGTGTTATGCTAGGACTCACTACACTAAATCTATCTAATGAATTACAAACTTATAATTGGTTATAAATTATAGCTTGGTATGTTGGCCTATAGCTTGGTGGATTTCGGAGACGAAATCCTCTTTAAGGGTTGACTGTTGTAACATACTCGAATCTGAGTATATATTGTTTAATTTTTCCTTTGCTTAGGTCCAACTATGATTATATAAGTATAAATTAGATTAAATATGAGTAATTGAATCCAAAGAAATATAATGAAAATAATAATAATAAGAATCTATTAGACAATGTTAATGACTGCAATTAACTCAAGTCATTAACTCTAGGTTAAATATATAAATTTACAAATTAATTGGAGTTGAAACCTAATTTGTCAATGTGAATATACCACAAATTTCACTGATAAAATAGTTTTTATAATAATGAATCATGTTTATTAAGAAAGGTAATAAACGCATAAATTGAGTACTTAACAAACAATTGAGTAAAAAGAAAAAAATATCAAACATTTTAAAAGTTTAAATAAATATCAAACCAATATTCGTCACACTTTGTTTGACCAGCCTACCAAATTTCACCTCAACCTTGTTTGAACATGCTTTGAATTGATTAAAAATCCTAAGTTTAATGTGCATTACCGTCATTATTACATCACTATGATATTATTTGATCCCTTCTTCCCTTTTATTTTCCATGTAACATCCTTAATTGGTCGCATTCCCACATGCTAACCCAATGCTCACAAGACACTGGGCAGCCGGGTAACGACACCACCATTCACCCTCCTCCCCCTCATCTTCCTCT
Source organism: Alisma plantago-aquatica (assembly GCA_963693085.1). NCBI lineage: Eukaryota > Viridiplantae > Streptophyta > Magnoliopsida > Alismatales > Alismataceae > Alisma > Alisma plantago-aquatica. The sequence goes on along the minus strand of OY856412.1, from coordinate 392,223,283 downwards.
ACTATCCCCTATCATGCATCATCCATTTTTTCCATCACCTCTTCTTCTTCCCTCCTCTCCCTTATTTCTATTCATACTTGCCCCCTCTTCATCTCTTCCTTATTCTATAGCCAGTACCAAACCCTAAACGACATGCCTCCCTTCCCCCTTGTACCCACAACCATGACAATGGATACCTTCCACCTCCCTTCTCCTCATTCCAGCAGCCCGATCTGCCAGAGTGGTTTCTGTTGTCCAAGATTTTGAAGGTAGTAGAGAGACCAGCCACCCTCGGCCATTGATGCCTTCCCTAATTTCTATATGCATCCAACCACAACCTCTGATGTCAAGCAGAGGAAAGCAACATCGAGCGATACAAGCAGCGCCACACGGCACCCAGCAGCGCTGAGCTGCACCAAGCAGTACCAAGCAGCATCACACAACACCGATTCTTGCCATGATCATTACCAGAGTATGCCAACTTCTCCTTGATCAAATTGATGGCCTAAAACAATACTACCTACGCTATTATCTTCCTCCCCCTCGATGCCACAAAACCCTATCTGCCTCTCATGTTAACCTTCCCAACACCCAATGTCGCGTAATCGACATGCAATAGGTCATCCCCCATCCGTAGTCACCCCAAAATGTGCTAACATGATCTGACACTGGATCTACCATCACCACTTAAAATAGTTGTCATCACTACCTTATCACCTGCCTCCATCTTACTCTTCCTTGTGTTGCCACCGGCATAGGGCACCTATTCCAGTTCTAGTAGCTGCAACAACATGGCCGATGGTTTTAGTACTCTGTCTCTCCATCAACGCCAAGATGTATGGCCAAATACAAGGCATCTCTATAGTTTAAGAGACCATCCACGATCATTGTATAAATCTACATGGCGTAAACATTCCTACTTTCATCACCCATCAAAACGACGTGTACCATCATCAACAACGTTAGCCACCACAGAGAAGCATTGATAGCACTGCTACAAATTGTTGCTAAAATCGGAGAGCATGTTTGGCACCTCTATTGGTCATGTGAAGACCTACATCGACGACCAAAATCCTAAACACATAGAAATTCGTTCAACCTCTTTCAACCATCCTGTAGCCTAAACTACTTACACCATCATAGAGCTTGCCCATGGCCTGAACATCTAACAGGAGCATATCCAATTTGTAGGTAATTAGTTACACCTCTCTCTTTCATGTCATTAATAATCTATTCAATAAGATAATGGAAAATGGGAGATTGAATGATGAGCTCAAACTTAGTCATATATGTTAGGACATCATTCATGTACACATAGTTAAGTATATGCCTATAGTAGGGTTAACCAAATGTCTATAACTCAATAATCTACATTGTGATATTTGGTGATCTTAGGTGCGACTAATACACACATAATATGTCCAAGGATTCCTATTATAATATCACATTATTACCATGATTAAATTTAATTGAGTAGTCAATTAGGACAAATAATTATATATTGAATGGTATATGTGGTCATAACTTTGCATAAATCAATATACATAAATTGAACATCTGTAAATTCTATAGTTAAAAAGTAAGCTAACAATTTCAATAGTTTTCCTTCCATATACTACAAAACCCAGATGAATAAATATGTACATACATATGCTATGGTAACTACAAATGCGTAGGAATCTTGTAGACACATTCATACTTATGTCAAAGAAATATATTTACCCTTAGTGGAATAATGTAATGATGTTATATGAGGAGGAGATTACAAGAGTAAACAGTAGGAATCAATTACCTACATATATGTTTAATCAAGGAATCGACAGACTAATGTGATTAAAGATCAATATTAGAACTATAATGGATATAGAATAGATTATATGTTTTCCTAATAAGATTTATAACTCTAATATGTCATTAGGCGATCGAGATTATGATAAGAGAAACATAGGAATATATAATAGGAATGCCTAGACATGTTCTCTTCAATTTGGATAACACACCTAATGCATTTTGAGGATAATATCACGATGTTGTGGATCAAAATGTAGCAATAGAGTTAAATGTTGGTAGTGAAGATCAGGTATGAGCTTGTCCCTATTAAGTTTTGGGCATTAAACTGACTAAGACATTCTTGTTAATTGGTCTTTTTATTTGTTCCATCATGAAATTCCTTATTCTCTGAAATTGAAAAATACCATGTTTCTTGGGGTTTATTACTCCACCTGCATTGTTGTTGGATTTGGAATTGTGTTTGATGACTTATATCATATCTTGCCACTCTATTTATGCATGTTTGGTAATTTAGCTAGATATATATTGTATGGTGCATGATCACAACCATTCAAGTGTGCCTTTCCGCCTAGGGTGTGCCTTCCATCCTTATTTTATATATATATATATATATATATATATATATATATATATATAATATGGGGGCACACATTTTCGCCCAGGGTGCAACTTTCCACCCATTAGACCAAAGATCCAGTGGTGTCTTGGTCGTACTGAAGCTATTTAGTCTAAATATATCAGCATGCAAATATATTTGATTATGGTGATACTATGAATTATGGCATGACTTTTCATCTAAAATATTATACTCTAAAATATAGATGCCTCATTCTCTTGAAATTAATTTCTCTTGAACTTGCCCAATTTTAAATGGCCCCCTCTTGCTGGAACACCCTCTTTTTCACTTAGCCTCTTTGAAATGCCTAAAATATTTTATGTTGCACATATACCAGTTGATACAGACACATACCCTTTTATTTCCTACTTTTCGGGTTGTTCCCAAACCACCCAGGTATAGGTTCTTTGAAGGACATGGACACATGAATATTATATACAAGTGTAACATACTGTAACGTCCCAGGATTTGAGGCCTCAGATATAATGATCTTAAAAGGAATGATTGGACTACCCATATCACCAAGGTGCACCTCCTTTTCAGGGAGCCCATCACTAAAGAACTCCATAGTTAAGCGTTCTCAACTTGGAGTAGTGCTAGGATGCGTGACCAGTCAGGAAGTTGATCCTGGCTTGCATGTGAGTAAGGAATAAGCACCTTGTGGTGGTCTATGGGGCCACTCGTCATTCCTGAAACTCTACTAGGGTCTTGGGTAGTTGGCCCGGGTGTTACAAATGGTATCAGAGCCAATTCCTCTCCAGTAGGTGGGGCCCACATGGGCATGTGGCATGCCAGTCTTGAGCCGTACGGTCTAGGCATGTAGGAAAGGGATATCCATGATGATGCAACCACCCTTGGACTGGTATTCCGTGATCGGGAGTTGGGTGTCCGTGGGCCATGTTGGGTCTACACTGAATTGGGGAAATATTATGAGTCCACATAGTTGAGCCTTGACGAGGATGTCAAGAGTCTAAGTGGGGGAGATTGTAACGTCCCAGGATTTGAGGCCTCAGATATAATGATCTTAAAAGGAATGATTGGACTACCCATATCACCAAGGTGCACCTCCTTTTCAGGGAGCCCATCACTAAAGAACTCCATAGTTAAGCATGCTCAACTTGGAGTAGTACTAGGATGGGTGACCAATCGAGAAGTTGATCCTGGCTTGTGCGTGAGTGAGGAATAAGCACCTTGTTAAGGCTAGTGGTGGTTTGTGGGGCCAGTCGCCATTCCTAAAACTCTACTAGGGTCTTGGGCAGTGGTCCCGGGTGTTACACATACTGAAACTTGGACAAGTTTCACAAATTTCGAGTTGGACTTGACGATATCTTGGGATGGGCATGTTGTCCTCTACTACTAGGACTCTTGTAAAAGTAGATGTTGTATTTTTTTGCACCACCATTAGGGTGAGAAACTTATGTATATGTAAAATTTTGTAACTATGTAAATATTTCTATTTTTTGTTACTTAACCTTTCATGGCTCTTGTTTATATACCATTTGAGTGGGCCATTTATCAAGTCACACTCTTTATAGAAACCATAAAATCTAATCTAGTAAGATAGAATAAAGGCCAGAAAATACAATCTCTAAAACATCAGGAAGCACACATTAGAAAATTTATTCGACCAATCCTATAATCAAATAAGTAGAAATGACACAACTTCAAACAAAGGAATTTTTCACCAAAGAAGAGATCAATCAAACCATTTTTTACGCCAACCACTCACTATAAAGCCAAAATTCTTTGTTCTTTTGCAACCATTATGGATATCATGAATATATGTTTTGCTGTAGGAAGGATGAAACTATGAAGCTTGTTTGGGCTACAAAACCTTCTCCACCCATTTCAATCATCCATTCAAGATTGACATCAAATTTGTGATCTAAATTCAATGAAGCACATGTCCCTATTATTGCAACTTGAATTGATGGACTACACTTGTTTATCATTGAAAACATTTATGTAATATGCATGATGAGATGGTTATTTAAATATATGAATTTTTATTGTTCAGTAATCCTAATGTCATTCAAACTCACATTTCAAACAAGAAATTGTTAATCAAACTTACAATTTGACCATACAAATGTTTGTCTAATCACTAAGTATGTTAATCAAATATTGACTTAGATATATGATGCAACACTAATTTAGGGCTTCATCTTGTGTCATTTTTACTTTTATCAAATCCAAAAATGGTAGAATGCATATTACTTTTCCCAATAAATGGTTTATTGTGAAATGCAATTATGGAGGTTCTTTGCACGTTTTTAGGTACCTTGACCACAATTTAGACTAACGTGAATGAAGGGGGAGTATCAAAGGATTTATCCACCCTCAAAGGAGCCTAAGGAGAGTCTAAAAGCTTCCACAACCTACCCATATGGTCAAGGGTAGAGTTAAAGCAAAGAACTCCATGAATAGTGAAGATGAAGATTAAAGTGCAAGTAAAAGAGCCCAACGCAGACGTGGTACCATGGAGCAGTCATGCTGCAATTCTTAAAATTCACAAAAAAGATCACTGGAGAAGCAACTCTAAATAAGTTCCATCAACACAGCCATACTTGCTAGCACAACCATGCTAAGAATATCCCAACATGTCCAATCTACCCAACACGATAGTACTGCCAAGATGTCAGAAGGCTCATGCCAAGGGAAAACAACCACATTCTAGTCCTGCCGCCATGGTCGTGCCACCCAAAACAACCATTCCACCACATAGCCACCATGGCTGTGATGACCAACATGGCCGTTATACTAGACTCAAAAACCCCATTTCCCACTATGATTTTCCCTTCACCACCACAACTGTTCCCTCCTAGCATGCATGTTCCACCACTCCACCACCATGACTATTTAGACCAGAACGATCGTGCTACCACTCAAACCCTACTCCTTCCTAGATATCATTTGAACTGAATACCCTCACCTAACTTTATGTTTCCCAAGCCACTATATAATCATTTTTGGCAGCTAGGAGCTAGCTGTTATCCACTCCAAGCATTGAAGAAACCAACAACTTCTCTCCTACTCATTCCCACCTACTCCCCCTCCATTTCCTTCATCTTCCACCTCAAAACCCTAACTTGTAGGGTTTTAACCACTTCCACCCATCATTGTATGTCATCCATCCACTAAGGAGGAAGAAGGGTGTACTTCTATAGTTGGAGGTGAAGAAGGAGTATTCACCAAACATCTATGGCTATCTACTCCTCTACTACTTCTTCTTTCTCCATTTTTATATTATGAGTAGCTAAGGCCCCCTAGGTGGGATGTTTGGAATGTAACTTTGATACCATGTTGGGGTAAAGTGACATGTAAACTCGATAATTTTATTTTCTTATGATTACACTCTACCTCTATCTTATTTCAATTAGATTAGTTTGTGATTAGTGCTTGAAACCACCTAGGTTCTAGGGGAAATGGCTTATATATTACTAATTTGAGATTTGTTACAAGGTCCAACTAATGGATCCCTAGATAGATACCCATATTTCCACATATATATCCAATCTACTACTACTAAATGTGAGATCTAAGTAGCTATCTTGGGGACACTTAGTGTTATTGACTTGGAGCTATTTAAAGGCTAGATGGGAGGTGTCATGAGGTGTAAAACCCATATAGACCCTCCATTTCTACCCTTGGTCCCCAATTATCCTAAGCGCTTCCATTAAAGAAACCAATACTTGTGACAACTTAGTTGAATCCCGCTAAATCTTAATGAAATGCATCTTGTAAGGTTATATAGGGAGTGGTATGGACTAGTTTCTCTATACATACCCTATTCCACCTATGGCTAATGAGTAGTTTAGGGAAATTCTCTACATCAAACTTGATTTTTGGGTTGGTAATCTAAATGAATGAGTAATGTTTGCATGTCATGACCCCTAACCTAGGTGAAACAACCCACACCTGCATTATTTGATCAAAACTCTAATTTCTCTCTTGCTTAGCTAGTGCTTGCTTAGTTATCTTGTTTACTTTCTTGATTAGTTATTTGTCTTGTTCGTGGTATTTAGACCTTTCTAGTGGATCTAGTGTCCTTTAGTGATTGCTTGTGTTTTATTTAGTTAGTTCATAGGTAATTTGTTCCTTTTCTTGATTTTTGCCTAAATTGCTAGTATAATGTCTCTTTTACCTAGTTTAGCTAATTTCCATCTCTAGTAATAGTTAGGATTGTTTGTTAGTTTAGTCTATAGTGTTAGCTTCTTGTTGCTTGCCTTAGAGAAATTGCTATTTTCTTGATTAGTCACCTTTCTTTTGTAATTGAATTAACTTATCTAGGGTTAAAATAGTTTTTCTTCTTGCCTTCCTAAAATTTCTTGTTCAACATTAGTTTAACAACCAAAACAAAGATTAAACACTTGAACCCTAGACTTCGCTTTAGGAACCCAAAAAAAATGAACTAAGATCTAGTTCCCCCTCTCTCCCTTAGGTTTGACCATGACTTTCAAATATCTATACTACCCTAGAGCATTGCCCTCATGATTTCTATTCATTATTCTTTGATTTACTTTTACAAATGTGTTTGCTAAATTGTCTTCTTTCGATTGATTGTGCCTTGTGCATGTAATAATTGTTGCATGTTGGACATCATTCCCTTTCTATTGATTCTTTTTTAGAGGATCCAAAGATAGGAAGATGAAGGTGGAGAAGAAATGGCAAACATATAGAAGAAGAAATGGCAAACATAGACATACACCATTAGGATGGACCTGAGCCACCACCACCTCCAACCCCCACAAGTTGCTTCATGACTACTTCATGGTGGGTAACTACAATTGGTACTATACTTCATCAAATTCTAGGGTAGTTGTAACGACCCGCCTCTCGACAACCCCCAATTAAGGGAGACCAAAAGGTCAGAGTCGTTATCCCAATTTTTCAGATCAATGGTTTGATAAATAATCAATAATAATTACTAAATTCTACCAAAAACTATACTGAAAAGCTGGAATAAAATAAAACTTTACATACCTCTTTAAAATCTTGGATTTCTAAACTTCTATCCACAACTAGAGTCTATTCTAACTGATCCTCCTTGTACTTTAATTCATATATTTACAATGTGTCACTTTACTGTTTGTCCTTTTCATATTGTACTTAAAACGCCGACAAAAAAACATCGGTCAACATAAATGAATATGCCGATATGTGGGGACAACCAAAATTTCACAAATATTGCTAACAACCTAATTATTACAATCAAGTTAATTAACAATTCAATTTACATTTTCAATGTGTCAAACTCCACCACTTTTGCCCTAACCCTGGAATACCCTCTTTAGGGTTTCTCTTTTGCCATTGACTTAAGGCCACCTTCTCCATCCTGAGCTTGGTGCCTGGGGTCACCTATCATGGTGCCCATTAGTCACGCAATATAGGCCACCTTCTCTATCCTAAGCTTGGTGCCTGGGGTCACCACTCATGGTGCCCGTGGGTCTTCCCTCTTGGGCTTGACCTCATTGCATCTTACATCAGGGTGGCATGTAGGTGTGAGAATACACACTATACCATAATTGTGATAATCATAGTGTCTTTATAATTTGCACATATGAACATCAAACAGATAGGTTGCATTCAATGCGATCAAACATCCGGAAATCCTTTGGGAAACTAAAGTGGTTAACCATAAATAACCACATACCTGTCAGGCATAATCAAGATAGAATAATCCAATCAATGTAAGAAATTCAATAGGCAAGCTAACACACAAAGAGATCCTGAAATATGCATATAATTTCCTATCATAAATCATGCCATCAAGATCTATTAAACCTAGCTTGCTTCCTAGGGTTTCTAGTCCACTTTTAGGGTTTCCATTGCAATTAGGGTCTTTCTCGTACTTTCATCATTACAAACCCTAGTTAGGCAAAAGTGCTCTTAAACCCTAATGATTCTAACCTATTTTGTTTAACAGGATTAGGATCATCTTCCAACAACACAGTATCACATATATCAAATTAATAGTGATCTTTTTCTCTTTTACCCTAAATTAGGGTTTGTAAGTGCTTAATCATTCTTATTTGGTGTAAAACCCTAAATCATGCAAGAAATATATAGATCAGGTTCAAGTTCGTTATTAACTAACCAACAGGTTGCAAATACTCGATTCTAATAATTAAGTAACATGAACTCAACCAATGTGCTCAATTAGGGTTTCTTAATCTAATACATATGCACTTTTCATTAACTTAGCTTACTTTTGTCATTAGGAACGAAATTAGGTTCTCAAACTATTTTTATTGTGTCCCTCATATTTTTATAAGCAACTTTCATATATTAACTTTATTCATCAGATCTTCCTAGCAATAGTTATTATTTTTGCAAAATAATTCATTTTCCTGATTTATTCGTTAATTCTAGAAAAACAATGGTCGCTCGATCCATGGTCCCCCGGACCACGCAGGATCCAACGTCCTAGGATCTGCACGTCTAAATTACGATCCTAAGTTACAAAGGACCGATTTGTCCTTACCTGGATTGAAGGCACTGAAGGGCACTTTGGTAAAAATGCAGCCTCTCTTCTTCTTCCTCACACCGAGCCTGCAACCTCCTCTTAATAAAGCAATATTTAATTAATCCTTTATCTTTCTTATTGCATTATCTTTGCAACTTGGACTCCTTGGAACCCAAGGAACCCTAAAGGCACGAAATCCACCTTTTGAGGATATCACCTATCCTTCTAGAGACTTCTACCTTTTCTTAATATATATTCTTTTATTAACTGAATTTCTTTTCTCTTTTATTTTCTTTTTCTTGTTATTGGGCCCAATAGCCAATAAGGCCCACAAAGCAATTAACAAGGCTATTGTAAACGAAATTCATTCATTCAAATCAAACCACACCATTATTTCTTCATATATATATATATATTAAGAGAAATTGCATTTCTCACCAAAAGAACCAAAAATTGGGGTTGTAACAGTAGTAGTTCTCAACCCCACCAACTCTTCTTGGAATTCTTCCCACCTTCTTTGGGGTTAATGAAAACCCATATAAGCACATTGCCTTTTGAGAGACTCAATCTACTTCAAGACTCTCACATATACTGACAATTTGTTTTGCTAACCTTATTCCATTCTCTCTCAAGGATAAGGAAAAGGAGTGGTATTCTTTGAAGACTGAGACTGTCACTCGAGAGGCAATGAAAAATGAATATTTATACAAAATTATGTCCTATTAGTAAGTTGACATAGATGAGGAGGTAGATCACTTCTTTTAGTTAAAAGAGAATGATAAGTTCCATGGGACATGGGAGATGTTTTAGAAGTTGTTTTAGGATTGACCACATGGACTATATGGCAACTAGATCAATCCTTTTATAGTGGGATTTCTAAGATGGGTCAGATAGTTTTGGACTCATCATGTGGCCGTGCTTTCATGGCCAAACCTCCTAAGAAGTTATCTGAAAACTCAAGACATTTTGCTTCTAGTATGATCATTATGATAGAAACATGGGAGTTGCACCTTCTTACTCTAATTATGACACTAAACATCAAATGATGAAGATCTTGGTTGACATGATGAATCTAATGAAGAGACATGTGGGAGGATCTTCTATCCAATCCACCCAATCTGTGGAGACTCTAAGTGAAGAAGTGCAAGATCTTCAACCTTATGGAAATCGAAACAACCAAGGCCATATGTAAAAACCCTACATTCTATAAAGGAAGAATCACCATAAGTTATCATGGAAGCAACAAGGTGATGAAGGACACAGAAAATAAAACACGACATCTATTGGTTATGTATGCCTAGAGAGCCAATCATATGATGATTGTAGTGGCATATCATGTAAATGATTTGATTATTTAAAAGGCAAGCTTCCAAAATAATGATGTAACATTATTCTATTTAATTCAATTATGAGTTAATGATGTAACATTATAAATGTCTAGAGAATAATATTACTCAATGAATTATGTCTTCAAGTATTAGCCTCGTTGAATGAGATCATGCAGATGTTTAGAGTACATATACATATTCTCATTTCATCCCTGATCGATTGTCATTGTGGAAGGTTGATAGACAATAATGACACGTAAGATCAAAGTGTGAGTTAGTTGATGACTGAATCTCATTGGTCATGATATGGCTATATCAAACCAAGCACACATATACATGTTAGAGAACAGTGTATTAGACAGACCCACTATGAGACTAACACATGGCATCCATCATCATGGAAGTCATAGTCAGGTCTCACAGTGATGGTGGTGGTTGTGGTTCTTAGACCTAAAATCACTACACTCAACACATGTTGTTGGGTACACTTTGACATCATCAAATGCAATCCTGAAATATGGGTTGCTATAACGGTGATGATTGGGTGACTTGCCACATGGGGATTGACTATGAGTGATAGATATGGGATTTGTCCCTCCAACTGGAGTGTGATGTCCTAGGCCTCTTGATTAGTGAGATTGAGAAATGCATGGTCGTGCACATGTGAGTCAATATGTGATATTGAGCTTACATATATCTCAAACAATCTGCTCTTGGTTCAAGAAATATGATTGAATAATAATGAGGGTGACTACTCCATGCCTATAGTTCAATCTAGACATCAATGACAAAGGAACTATACAAACACTACAACACCATACACAAATTGTAGGTTGAAGTGGTTCCCCAACTTTCCATTTACTTGGGTAGCATTGATGTGGGACTAGGCACCACTCATTGCTTGTGATGTCATAAGTTGTTATGGATATTCACTGCCAACGTAATATGGGACCTATAGGGTCACACAAATAGGTCTCGACCTAGAAGAGGAGTTTAATCTCAAATGATAATTGAATTAAGTACTAAAGTGTTTAGGTATTTGATTAACACAACAAATAAGCATAAAACACTGCTTAACGCCCATTTCAAGTGTTGAGATGGTCTGGAAGTGCCAAACAAGCATTTCAAGTGTTGAGACGGGCGTTCAGGGAGTCAAACCTATTATGAGTTCGAATTTTCTAAGGAAGTGAACTGACCAAACTGACTGACTCAACTTGGGTCACCAAACAATCGTCTGAGTGATCGAGATGGCCGTCTCACATGGGTGATGTGGTCTGGCTCAGTAGAGGGAAGGTTCTAGATATTTCTTAATTTGTTTGAGTTACACATTACTTGTTGTGGAAGGAAAATAATATGGGATATTAATTAGAAACAAATTGCCAATTTTGTGTACAACATGAATGTGCCAAATGACCATATGGCATGCCAGACAACCATTTGGGTTGCCAAGATGACCGTTTGGCCTGTTACAGGTCGTGAGATTTTTAGAATCATTGAAAAAATTGAGATTTTCTGGTCCCTTCCACTCCCACATCGATTGGGAACCTAGATCCAAACCCCACTTATAAATAGAGGGGTATTGGGGGCTTCGCAGAACACAACACAGACAATTGAGAAATAGTTGCTCTGACAGAAATAGTCCTCTCTAGTTGTGGTAACCACAAGAGCCCATGCAAGTCCTACCCGACTAGGGAGGGATAGCTAAGGGAGAGAGAGCAACTGAGATCATTATTGTGGGAGAGCAAGTTGGTGACTAGTACACCAATAGGAGGGATGTCTCCTTCCTGACCATTCTAGAAGGACGACATGAGTTCTAGACGGTCCACATGGACAACCATAGAGGTCAGAGGCCATTGTTTGCCACTAGGAGGACAATGTCAACCAGCAATGCGTGATAAGAGGAACTACTGAAGAAGATGAGGTCCGTGGCTGCAATTCGTGGTGCAGACCAGGAGGCACAATAGTCAGACGAGTCCCAACAACTAGGATTCAAAAGTTGTGCATCTACGGTGATGAGGATTGTTGTTGGACTTGCTTGAGGACTAGGTATATCCTCGAAACTATACTTTCCATATTATTATTATTGACGCGATCAGCTGGTTATGGGGAATATGGTAGATAATTTTTTTTGTTTCCGCTGCCTGCTCTGTAGCCATCTTTTCCTACAGTGGTATTAGAGCCAACATCAATTTACTATATTATAGGATAATCAATATGATATGATTTTAGTTTTTGTATTTCTATTATTTCATGCGATGCGAATAATATCTTATCAAATCCAATAACACGATAATTCCAAATATATATATATATAAGATATATATGTCATATATATATGATATATATTTGTCATATATATATGCAATTTACACGCGTTGTCCTAAAAGAGGTTTTAATGGTGGATGCGTAGTGTAGTTATGGACAATAACCCCTACATTCTGTGCATGGTTGTGCGGTTGGTTTATCTATTTATCTCGATCTACGTACTGAGCCTCTATCTTATCTTCCCAATGTAAAGTTAATGCTTTCCTATCCTTGCTCCCCTCGAATGTAACTTGAGTTTTCTCTATAATCTTGTAAAAGTAGGATAGTTTACTTTTTATTATGACGAAGATGAAGATGTCCCAAAGATGAGCCAAAAGGACCTTAGAGGACATGGTGGGCAAGGCATACCGATCGTTTGGTGGACCCAAACAATCAGTTGAAGGATCCAATCGATGGTGGACAAATGGATCAGATGATTGATGAGATGATCTAACAACCATCCAAGAGGTGAGTCGATCAGTTCAAGGGTTAGATCGATCAACCCAGATTGGAAAGCGCCGATCTCCATCAACAATAGATTTTTGCATGTGTTGTAGACATAGATGGCATAATTCCTTATGACTCCAAGGGATTACATTAGGACGGCCATAACCATCACTTTTGTTTATTTCATGTTTTCATTGTGGGATATAACATGTATATGATACATACTATATATTTGGTGATGGGATAAAGTATATGTATTTATACAAACTCCCTCAATTAAAATATTAAGTCTTAGATGCTTTTGAAAAGTAGCACACATGAAAAGCTTGATCGACCAAGCGTAGGTTATGCTAAAGTGTGGTTCACCATCTATCTCATGGAAGTGTGATGATAGATGTATAGGTTTAGCTAAAGCAGGGTGCATGTTCTATCATGTCAGCTTTTGGGTCAGGTTTAATTGGTGATTCTTAGTGAGTCTAAGCCCAGAAGCATGCAGATGATTACAACAAGGAGTTGCACATATCATCTATCTAAAAGTTGCATACGGTGTAATTGTCATGATTGCCTACCTTAATAATTGACTATGGACGTTGGTGTAGGCTGGGTAATAGTTACTTTATTTTGGATCTTGGCCCACCAGAATATTGTACACCACAATATTCCAAATTGATATTGAGGGCTATCAATTCAAATAAAATAGCGGGAGCGATAATAATTAAAGACCTAATTAGTATTGCTAAAATTTTCAAATCAAATCAAATCAAAAATGGTTTTTGACAAATACAAATTTTCTCTAGTAGAATCAAATGATGAATAAATCTGATTTGGGATTGCACCTGAAGAAGGACAAACTTGATGGGAGAAATTTCTATGACTAGTTTTGAAATTTGAGAAGGGTTCTCAATGAAGAGTGCAAGTTGTAAGGAGTATGATCCCATAGGGATCCACTCACTACTAAAAATAAAGAGGGCAACATCCACTGACAATTTTTTTCTCAAAAGGTGATGCGACCAAATTTATTTAACATGATTGTATCATAACACAAAGTAGCAGCGGAATAGAAAGATATATCTAACAATTACAAGGCTTTTTATCATACTAACTTTCACCCCACATGGTGACATAAAGGAAAAAATAACTACATATGTAGAACTAGCTGAGGATCACCTAAAAACTTCAAGCAAGGTCTCCCATGAAGTCAGCTACACTTGTTGTGGTCCAGGTCCTCCTATATCTCCTCCTCCTTTTCCAACACCTGGGGTTGGAAGCGTACCCCACAAAAAGGAAAAGAAAAGAGGATATCACCTAAAAGCTGGTATGAGCATGCTAAAAAGGAATTGAGCATTGTATATTTTAAGAAAAAGGCACATCAAGTATAGAAGGATTCCCATGCAAAAAGATAAGAACTACCCAATCGGGAATAAAAGGAAAGAATTTCAAACATATGATAAAAGGAATACTTGCCATCAAAACAATAATAAAAGCGGTGCCACAAAAGCACTCATAAAGATTTTAGGGTACAAAACCCATAACAACCTGCATGTAGGTGAGATAAACATAGAACTAGAACAACATAAGTAACAAAGGTGACCAAGTGTCATAAAGTTGAAACCTGATAGAGATTGGCACATAACCAAAATCCCAATCATAAAAGTTGGGCCAAACCTCATAAATTTGAAACCCGGGTATGGGGCACATAACCACCATTCCAAAATAAACAATAAGGCCACATAACCCAAAACCAATGCAAATTATATTACTCTAGGGCTACTGAGTCACACAACATGCTTAATAGGGAGGCAAGTAAAAAGGTATAGTTGGATTTACAAATTAATCATCACATAAGTGATCATCATTATCAACCACCTCTAAGTGGGCATATAACAAAAAATTGAGTTACATAATGAATAAGGCATGATAAAGATTCCAAAATAAAGTCAATTATGATCACAAGATCAGTAACAAGTAGGGTACTTCACATGAGATAAAATTTTCAAAAGAAGAAGATATGATTTTTAGGTTATTGTCCATAGGACCAAGAGAAAGGATAAACATAGGCTAATTGCTCAAAAGAGTAATCGGGTATGCAAACATACCTCTCACAGAGTCTTAATCAAAACACTTTCCAAAATCCTAAGCAAGATTAGAGTCCACTTGTCCCATTATAATAACCATATACTTGTATTAGCATTATATGCATTCATTAAGAACTCAAAACCCTAAAGTTTTCGACTTTTCTACAAACCACCGATTTAGGTCTTGAAAACATCACCATCATCTTAGTTAGGATTTTCTGATCAAAATAACATATAATATTAAGTATTTTGAAGATACATACTTTTAGGATTATGTTTAGTGATTTTTAGTTAATTAAATCATCCTCAAAAATATTTTTTCTTCAAAAAACTCAAAACCAGACATCCAATTTATTTTTATTAGATAGATCATATTTTTCTGAGTCTAAAACATATTTTACTTTGAATTTTGGCCCAAGAGTTTATTAGTTATGAATTATACAAATTATTAACTTATTAATTAGATCCATTAAAATCACTCATCATAAAACATTGGGTTTATGTGACAAAAACCTTATCAAAAGAAATATTACATTTTTCTAGTTTGATTGACTATTTATGCATATTTTTCTGATTAGGGATTAATTAGTTATGTATTTTCAAAGCTCAACCAATCAGAATCTCAAGAATTGCCAAATAAGTGAGAAAGAGAGAGGGAAATAGAGTGGGGCGATCTGCTGACTTGGCCCAATTAGACTCGGCCAAGTCAGGGGTCAAAGGCATAACCTTGACTTGCCCAAACAAAAGACAACATGACGTAAAGACATTTTTGCCCCCGATGTCAAAATTGTACAAAGGATCCAACGTGAGGGCGATTAGGTAATTTACCCAGTACCCATCCTCTTCCTCACAGACCCCCACTGCATGAGAACCGAGAAAGAAGGAGCTTGCCAAGATTTTGGGTAAAACTCAGATATGCGATCAAACTCGAAGCCAACAATGCGGAAAGAGAGAACAAGGTTCTACGAACTCACATGCGTTGAGAATTTGTTTGAAGGTGCCAAGGAGAAGGAAGGGTTGTCACCACAAGCTTCAACCAAAAATAGGGTATCCCACAACCAAATGAACCTCGAGAAAAGAAACTGGAAGTAGAAAAGATTAGGGTAAGGTGCGGCGAAGCTGGGGGTGAAGTCCCCAATTTATAGGGTGAAGTTATAGGGTGAATCCTCTATGGCGATGGGAGAGCTCAGAGGACAAAATTGGGCATTTCTTGGATCCGAAGAAATAGAACTCGTGTAAGAGTTTTTTGTGTGTGGGTCATGATGAATTCAATGTAAAAGAAATCATGAAAAATGATTAAGGATCAAGCAAGTTATTCACGAATTATCAGGCCTTGCGGCCGTTGATATTGTTCACACACGTGAACCAGTCTGACACAAGGTAGGAGAAGATGTCTCAGCTAAAGAAAAATAAAAATCTCATGTGACATAATTTAATTACCAAAATGTACTCGGACTAAAGTGCAACATTTATTTATTTAACTTTTTTTCTTTCTTCATTTGAGGGCTCAAATAGTTTCTAAAAATAACCAAAATTTGCACCCTGACTGATTTTGATGTGTAGAATCTAAATATGGAATTAGTTTTGACTTTTGAGAACTTGTAATAGGTTAAAAATTTCAATTACTATTTTCTCTTTCCTCCTTCATTAATGGTGATTGCATTATCCAAAAATTACAAAACTTGATCCACAAGTCATTTTTAACATGTTGGATACGAATTTGCCATAAATGTTACATGTTGGAGTTATTTGTGTACTTATTTAATATTTTTAAGGTTTTACACACTTTATCTCTCCTAATTTCACCTTATAATCAAACTTTCTCCAAATTGAGTGAAAATTCATCCAAAGACATATTTTATTATGTAGATTATGAATCTAAAATTATTTCCCACTTTTGGATCATTAAATATTTTATTTAATATTTTAAAGGAAAAATACCCTTTTCTTTTCTAAATAAAATATGTATGGTTATTATTATTCTAAATTGGTGAAACTTGGCCTCCAAGATAAGGCATATCCCAAGAAAATGAATATGAGGTTATTATTATCCAAGAAGTTTTCCTTTTAACACATTGTCCATTATTTCTATTATTTCTCTCATTAATAATCCAATATGTCATTATTCATGTTTTAAGCATTATATTTGATTCCCTTTTTCTCTTCCTTGCACCCTAAGACATAGGAAGGATCTAGAATGAATCTACACCATAATTATCCCACATAGGATTATTTATTTCATATTTTGTGGAATTATAACTCACTATTCTCAATTATGGACACTTTGTCTTTTATGCACATATCCTATGTACCTTTTATTGATTTTATGATTAATTTGAAGGTATTGGGTAATATTAATTTATACTCTTCATTTTAATGCGATTTATACATGCATTAATATATTTAAGATCACAAAAGAGCATATCCTAATCCTCATTTGGCTAAACCTCCAAGAACTAAGGGTTCTAAGTTATTAACCCAGGAATAAGGTTAATTCCTAGGTTTTAGTATGTTAAACAAGCTCTACATCCTTGACAAACTAGTGCCTGAGATACCTCCTTATGATGCACCTAGGGCACAAGTGGATGCTTTTTGGAAGCATGTCAATGATGCCTTGGAGATAAAGTACCTTATGCTTAGCTGCATGAACTATGAGTTGCATGAGAAATGCGAAGACATGAGTGTTCTTGAGATGGTAACACATCTTAAGAAAGTGACACTTGGTCTTAACAAGCAAGAAAGGGATGCTATCTTAAAGGTGCTACTTGAGTCAAGCTGATAGAGGGAACCTCAATAGAAGAACATGTGCTCAATATGATTGGACATCTGTATCACCTTGAAGAACTAAGATTCACCTTGAGCCAAGAGTTGGCCACTTATATGATTCTAAGGACTATGCCTGAATCATATAGTTGCTTTATTGCATGTTACCATGTGAATAATATAGCTGGACAGATATGTCAGACTTGCTTGCCATGTTGATTCATGTTGAAGAAAAATTGAAGAAGGACAAGCCCACGATAGTGATAAGCAAGGCTGAGCCCAATGTTTAAAGTAAGACCAAGAAGAGTTTTGTGGTCAATCCTAAGTCCAATTATTTAACACTCAAGATAAGGAGAAAGAATAATACAAGAGGAACTCATCCTTTGTATTTGAAGGTATTCAGGAAGAAGGAGATGGGGATGGTGATATGCACTTTAGGTATATACATTATAGAGATAAGTCTATCTACTTCATCATCATGGGTATTATATATGGGATGTGGATCTCACATATGTTCTCATATGCATGATCTAAAAGGAAGTTAGAGTTTGGGAAAAATTGAGGTGGAGCTACGAGTTGCTAATGGCGCAAGATTTGCAACCAGCTTAGTTAGAACCTATAGTATATCTCTTCCCATGGGGCTTGTAATAGAGTTAAAGAACTGCTAATGTACATGCTATAAATAGAAACATCGTTTCTGTATCTTGTTTGGACAAGGATGCATTTGAATTCCATATTAAAAGTGGTCGATGTTCTATTTCAAAAGATGGGATCTTTTATGGTAGTGCCCCAATGTCTTATGGTCTTTACTTTTTAGATCTAAAGATAGATGTATATAATGTTATACCAAAAGACTAAAACTCAACAACTTAGACAAAACATACCTTTAGCATTGTCGTCTAGGGCACTTAAATGATAATTGCATTTCTAGACTCCAAAAAGATGGTTATCTGGACTCTTCTAATTTTGAATCAATAGAGACATGTGAATCTTGTTTGATAGGCAATATGGCTAAGACCCCTTTCATTGGTAACAATGAGAGGGATAGTGATCTATTAGGACTCATACATAGTAATGTGTGTGGACCTTTTAGAACAACTGCTAGAGGTGGGTATCGGTACTTCATTACCTTCATTGAGGAATTCAGTAGGTATGGCTATGTTTACTTGATGAAACAGAAGTCAGAAACTCTTAAAAAGTTCAAGGAGTTTATGAATGTAGTACATAACCAACTTGATAAAAGTATTAAGACACTTCATTCTGATTGAGGTGGAGAATACTTAAATCAAGAGTTTGAGGACCTTCTAAGAGCCCATGGGATTGTATCCCACTGGAATCCACCTGGAACACCACATCATAATGGTGTATCGGAAAGAAGGAATCAACATTACAAGATATTGTGCGATCGATGATGAGTTTATCTGAGCATTCGACTATCTTATGGGGGTATTCTCTACAAATCACTGCATTTACACTAAACCGAGTACCATCTAAACTGGTTTAAAAAGACACCATATGAGATATGGACTGGGAAGCATCCCAAAATGTCTTCTATGAGGATTTGGGGGTGTGAAGCTTATGTCAAGAAAATGTTTCCTGAAAAGCTTGGTCCTAGATCTGGAAAAAGTTATTTTGTTGGATATCCTAAGAAAACGATAGGATACTACTTGTATAATCCATATGACAACAAAGTGTTTGTTGCCAGACATGTTGTATTCCTTGAAATGGATTCTATTTCCAAAAGAGTCAATGGGAGGCAATTAAAACTCAAAGATGTTTGAGATAAACAAGAAAACATTGAATCGATAGATGAACTAGAGGAACAAAGAGAATCACAAGGGGTTGTGGAATCTCAAATTCCTCAGGTAATATAAGAACCTCATGGATTAAGTAGGACACACCTTGAGCTTGAAGGATTTGGATATCTTATTACTCAGGAAGGCAATGAATTGGTCATAGATGATGAGACAATATCATATAAAAGTGCTATTGAGGGACCATAGTCTAAGAAATGGCTTGAGGCCATGAGATCCGACATGGAATCCATATATACCAACAAAGTATGGACTTTGGTGGATCCACCTGAAGGGGTAAAACCCATAGGATGCAAGTGGGTCTCTAAGAAGAAGACCGACATGGATAGTAAGGTACAAACATATAAGGGAAGATTGGTTGCAAAGGGTTTCAAACAAGTTCAAGGCGTTGACTATGATGAAACCTTTTCTCCAGTGGCCATGGTTAATTCCATCAGGATCATTCTTGCTTTGCAGCTTATAATGACTATGAAATTTAGTATATCGATGTTAAAATAGCAATCCTTAACGGGAATTTACTCAAGGATGTGTACATGACACATCCTGAGGGTTTTATCAATCCAAAGGATGTAAATAAAATCTGTAATCTACAAAGGTCAATCTGTGGATTGAAGCAAGCATCTTGGAGATGGAATCTTCATTTTTATGAGACAGTCAAAGTGATTTCCTTTATTCAAAATGAAGATGAACCTTGTGTGTACAAGAAGGTTAGTGGGAGCATAGTGGCATTCCACATATTATATGTAGATGACATATTATTGATGGGGAATGACATTCCTACTTTACAAAAGGTAAAAACATGGTTTGGAAATACATTTTCTATGAAAGACTTGGGAGAAACATCCTACATCGTGGGGACAAAGATCTATAGAGATAGATCCAAAAGGCATCTTGGATTAAGTCAGAGCATGTATGTTGACAAAGTGCTGAAGCGGTTCAACATTGAGAACTCAAAGAGAGGAAACCTACCTATGCGTCATGGTGTCCCCATCTCTAGAGCTCAATGTCTCAGTTCTTGTGAAGAAAGGGAACACATGAGTTTGATTCTATATGCCTCAACAATTGGATCAATCATGTATACTATGTTGTGTACCCATCCAGACGTCTCGTATGATTTGACCAAGATGAGAAAATATCAGTCAGATCCAGGTGATTCTCACTAGATAGCCGTGAAGAATATCCTCAAGTACTTGAGAAGGACTAGGGAATAGTTCTTAGTCTACTACGAAGAGGAAGAGTTGGCGGTAAAGGGTTACACCAATGCAAGCTTCCAGACTAATCAAGATGATTACAAATCACCATAAGGATTCATGTTCTGCCTCAACATGGAGCTGTGAGATGGAAGAGTTCTAAGCAAAAAATAGTTGTCAAGTCTACAACAGAGGCCAAGTATATCGCAGCATTGAGTACATCAAAGGAGGTTGTATGGATCGAGAAGTTCATTACAAAATTTGGGGTCGTTCCAAGCATCAACAAGGCAATCGAGCTATATTGTGACAACAATGGATCTATTGTGCAAGCTAAGGAACCTAGATCACATTAGCAAAGGTTGTTCCATCTCATACAAGATATCGTGTAATGTGGAGATGTAAAGATTTGCAAAGTACCAACTGAGAGCAATGTTACTGACCCCTTGAAGAAAACATTTTGACAGCAGAAACATGACAAACATGTAAGATCACTTGAAATATGATTCATAGGTGACTGGCTCTAAGTGTAAGTGGGAGTCTGTTGGTTATGTATGCCTAGAGAGGCAATCATAAGATTATTGTAATGGCATATCATATAAAACGATTTGATTATTAATAAAATGAAACCTTCCAATTTATTCTATTTAATTCAGTTATGAGATAATGATGTAACATTATAAATGTCTAGAGAATATTATTACTCAATGATGTATGTCTTCAAGTATGAGCCATGTTGAATGAGATCATACGGATGTTAAGAGTACATATACATATTCTAATTATGTCCCTGATCGGTTGTCATTGTGGAAGGTTGTTAGACAACAATGACACATAAGACCAGAGTGTGAGTTGGTTGATCACTGAATCTCATTGGTCATGATATGGATATATCAAACTAAGCACACAGATACATGTTAGAGAATAGTGTACTGGACAAAGCCACCGTGAGACTAACACATGGAAACCATCATCATGGAAGTCATAGTCAAGTCTCACAATAATGGTCGTGGTTGTGGTTCTTAGACTTGAAATCACTACACTCAACACATATTGTTGGGTACACTTTGACATCATCAAACGCAATCCTGAAACATGGATTGTTATAACAATGATGATTGGGTGACTTTGACACACGGGGATTGACTATAAGTGATAGATATGGGAATTGTTTCTCCTACTGAAGTGTGATGTCCTAGGCTTCTTGATTAGTGAGACTGGGAAATGCATGGCCACACACATGTGAGTTAATATGTGATATTGAGCTTACATATATCTCAGATAGTCTTCTCTTAGTTCAAGAAACAAGATTGAGTAATAATGAGGGTGACTGTTCCATGCCTCTAATTCAATATGGACATCTATGACAAACACTAAAACACCATACACAAATTATAGGTTGAAGTTGTTCCCCAACTTTCCATTTACTTGGGTAGCATTGATGTGTGACTAGGCACCACTCATTACTTGTGATGTCATAAGTTTTTGTGGACATTCACTTCCAACTTAATTGGGACCTATAGGGTCACACACATAGGTCTCAACTTAGAAGAGGAGTTTCATTTCAAATGACAATTGAATTAAGTACTAAAGTGTTTGGGTATTTGATTCACACAACAAATAGGCTTACAACACTACCAAACGCCCATCTCAAGTGTTGATACGGTTGTTTGGAAGTGCCAAATGGCCATCTCAAGTTTTGAGGCGGGCATCTGGGGGGTTAGACCTATTATGAATTCGAATTGGCCAATGAAGTGAATCGAACAAACTGACCAGCTAGACTCGGGTCACCAGATGATCATATGGGTGATCGAGACAGTGGTCTCACATGGGCAAGATGGTCCAATTTAGGTGTGGGAAGGTTCTAGATATATTCTAATTCATTTGAGTTGCACATTACTTGTTGTGCAAGGAAATTAATATGAGATATTATTTGGAAATGAATTGTCAATTTTGTGTACAACTGGGTTGTGCCAAACGACCATATGGCACGCTAGACGACTGTTTGGGCTATCACAAGTTGTGAGATTTCTAGAATTTTTGTGACAATTTAAGATTTTTGGGTCCTTTCCACTCCCACAATGACTGGGAACCTGGACCCAAACCCTGACTATAAATAGAGGGGTACTGGGGGGGCTTCCCAAAACACAACACAAATAATTGAGAAGCCATTGCGCTGACAAACATTGTCATCTTTGGTTGTGGTAACCACGAGAGCCCAGACAAGTCCTACCTGACTAGGGAGGGATAGCCAAGGGAGAGAGCAACTAAGATCATTATTGTGGGAGAGCAAGTTGGTGACTAGTACACCAACGGGAGGGACGAATCCTTCCTGATCATTATCTAAGGATGACAAGAGTTCTAGGTGGTCCGTGTGGATTACCTAGAGGTGGGAGGCCGTTGTATTTCTCTAGGAGGACAACGTGAACGGATAGTCCATGACAAGAGGAACTACTAAAGAAGATGAGGTTCGTGCCTGCAATTTGTGGTGTAGACTAGGAGGCGTAGTAGTCAGATGAGTCCCAATGCAACCAGGTTTCAGAAGTTGTGCATCTATGACGACAAGGATTGTCGCTAGACTTGCTCGAGGATCAAGTATATCCTCAAAACCATCCTTTCCATATTATAGTTATTAATGCGATCCACTGGTTATGGGGAATATGGTAGATAATGTTTTTGTTTCTACTGTCTGCTCTGTAGCCATATTTCCCTACAACATCAAGGACCAAGGTTCAACTCTAAGTTTGAGGAAGAAGTACTTGGAAGGATGAGGAGATATATGATGTGAAGAAGGATGTGTCTCCCTAAGGACAAAACATTAGCCATATTGAACAAGGAATTGACCAAATCTGTATGTCACTTACATGATGTGATGAGGGAAGACTTACCTATCAAATTTAGTCAATACAAATAGTGTTGGAAGATCCATGGGTGCTCCTCAAGGCACTACATCCCACCATAAGGGTAAGTGTCAACTTTGTAACAATACTAAGGTCCTCCAAATCCCTATTCTTCACCACCAAACATAACCCCCACATAGTTTCCAACACTCTACAACCACCATCCCAATACCTCCCACCACAACCACAATATCAAACACCTCCACAAAACCTTTGCAAGAACCAACCTACATCCTCTTAAATCATAACCCACCACATAAAAGACTTCTACATCCACCACCACAATCATCACGAGCGCCCCTTCCTCCCAATGAGAAAATAAATATTGTGACCATATTGAGGAGTAGTAAGGCATGTGAGCAGCCCAAAAGATGCAAAAGCTAATGGACAAGGATCACTATAAAATGCCATTGTTGGAAGGATCCTATGAGAGTGCTAATAGCATTGAAAATTCTATTGTCCCACCCTTTGTTGAAATGATATCACCATGTGTTCTGCTTTTTCTTGGGGATGATAACACTAAGTGTCCCACCTGATGGATCAAGAAGTCTTCTTCTGGTGCACTAAAGTCCTCAAAAAGTTGTAATCAAGGTTGATATCAATCATCCATTTTTCTTTGATGCCTTAGGAAACCCCTTATCCAAAGGGAGGCAAAAGCATAACTTAAATATTTTGAAGGTCTTAAGGAAAATGAAGGCCAACATCTCACTGCTCATGTCATTGTTTAAGTATGTTTGTTCCTTAAAGAAAAAGATAACAATGAGGCCAACCAAGGAAATCAGATTGACGAAGCCATTTGATCTTCATACTTGGAAGCCCTTTCCCCCTAAAGAAGGGAGATCTAATCATAATTTTGTTGAGCACACACTTCTTGACTTAGACTCAAGCATCAACATCATGCCCTATAGTGTGTATGTGAATCTTGACTTAGAAAGGTTGAAACTAGCGGGCTACGTTCTCCTATCGGCCAATGGATCTAGTAGAATACCCAAGGGTAGGATAAATAATGAGATGGTAGTGGTGGATAGAAAGACATATGTTGAATACCCAATTGATTTTCTTATCTTAGACATAGAGACGAAATATGAGAAGATGCCTATTATCTTGGAAAGACCAATCCTATTTATAATTGATGCGGAAATCAAATTGCACACCAACACTTTGACAACCACCCACTTGAACAAAAAGATAGAGATCTATGTCACCGTTGAGGAGTGTCAAGATTTGATTGATGATGACTGCTACTTTGAGATAGACTATGATGAGATTAAAGAAGAGGAACCTGAAGAAAAAAACTTGAGAATCCCACACATTCCATGGGATCACTACTACAGAACCTACCTTTAGTGTCGGTTATTTAAAGCCTTTAGTGTCGGTTTCTAAGTGACACCTATGTGGGCGACACTAAAAGTCCACCCATAAGGCGTCGGTTCCAAAACCAACACCCAAACTCTTCGTGCGCCACCGAAAACGTGCCATCATGGGACTATAAGCGTCGGTTATTAGTTAAAAACCGACGCCCAAACCCTTCGCTCCACAGAAAGGGCACCATCTTGGGAACTATCAGTGTCGGTTATAAGTAAAAAATTGACACCATATATCTTCGCCCCACGGCCGTGCTGTCCAGCACGGTTGTGGTGTTAAGGACATAGACGCCGGTTTATTGTAGGAACACCGACACTATATCATTATGTGTCGGTTATTTACAAATAACCGACGCCTATTGGTTTTTTTTTCCTGTGAGTCTGCAGACCTGCTGTGGCTGGTCGCAGGATGAGAAACCTGTTCAGTTCAGTTATGAACTGCAGGTTTTACGACATCCATTGATATCAGCCGACAACAGGCCGCAAACCTATAAAATTAACAATAAAAAGTAGCACATGCATTTAGCAATGCAACCTGCAATTCCATTTTATTTTCACACATTTATAAACATTCACACATGCTAGCAATTTGTAGTTCCATTCATTCACATTCACAGATGTAGTAACATTCATATAGCAACCAACACTTTCATTCATTTTCACTCAGACACATGTAGAAACATCCAGACATGTAGAAACATTCACACATATATTATAATTCAGAAATTCATTTACAAAGTATCATTGTTTAGTCATTATTCGCTATCAGGATCCCAATTATATTTTAAAGCCCCCACTAATTGTATGGCTGTTGCCCATTCTTCTCTTACTTCATTTAATTCTCCCATTGTATAGGGAGCATTAACATTTGGTAAGTCCTTTCCTGTAATGGGGTCAGCTTTAAACACCTGTAAAGAGAATGATGTATACATATAATTAATGAGCTATAAATAATATTGATATATTTCGATCATATTATCTAATGAGACTATATAATACCTGAGCAATACAATCGATGTCCATTGCGGCATATTTGACAAGCATGTGCATATATCGCATGACATAGTATCCACATGCCCATCCGTTGTCTTGTGTAGCACACTATAAATTCAAACATACAAAATATTAAAAAATACAACTAATTAAGCATTGTTCACATAAATAATATATACATATATTGCAGTCGGGAACTTACTTGCACGTTCTTCCAAATTATTGGCTGGTTCTTTTTCGTGGGGACCTTTCCTCCAGCCTTTTTGTACTCCTCAAAACCCCTACATGTTAATGTAACACAGAACATTGCAATTAAATAGTAATGTAATAACATATGTTAACGTATATGAAAAATGAAATATTTCTCACCGAAATATTGCCATTTTCATTATGTGTCCAAATCTTGTATTCAATTTACCCCCCTTAGGATCTAGATAATACACAGTGAACGTATCGGGGGAAATAACCAATAACTCCCAATGCCTACCCCTAGAGGAAAAAAAGTTAAAAATTAATAACTCAAAATCCACAATAAAATGTAATTTTCTTAAGTCTAAATTATAATAAGCAAAGTAAACTTACTCTACATTGAATGGAGCCATTATCATCGTCTTCTTTTTTACAGCAAAATTTGAAAAAGACTCAGAGCAATATTGTTGAACTGATGTAGGGTCTTTAGCTACTAGACTAATCAAGGATGGAATCAAAAACCCTACATATTCGAATCCAAAATCTGCACATATGTTGTCTAAGTAGCTGCAAAATATGTATTAATTACGCATGCATTAATAAATAAGAAACCAGATCACCAGATCATACACAAGGTATATGGATGTATAAAGAATATCTCACCTTATCCATAGCTCTATCACAGATGTATTTAGCCAATCATATCGAAACAACTCCAATATATCTTGTATAAATAGTTTTGTTTCGTATGACTGACCTGTAGAATCTGAATCAGAAGAAACAGTTATAGGGGAGTTTATATCATGTTCCCCTAACCATACTGCCATACCCCTACAGTTAGGACCTAACGAGACAGGTAGGTCCTGTGGAACCCAACTAGGTAATGCAGGAGGTGGAAGTGGAGGCCTAGATGCTGTGGGTGTCTTCTTTTTAACCTGTATATATATATAATTTCAGATCAACTGCCAGGATATACACACACTAACAATTGAACGTAATGTAAATTTACCATACCTTATCAGTAAAGAAGACATCCGCTTTTAGCCACAATATCACTCCGCCTAGTGCCTCACCAAGCGTTTCACAATCTGGGTGGGCATATGGCAGTGGAAGTTCCAGAAATTGGGGGAATATATGTATCGGGCTCACCCGAATCCAACCAGCTGGTACTGGAGACCCGTGACACATTTCCCCTGGTAGGGATGGGTAAGCCGACGCCTCTGCCACGACATATTCTTTACTTTTTAGACGGCATGGCTTCAACCCCTACAAATTTTTGTGTAAAGAATGTTATATACATATATACATATCATCTTTTTTTGAAACGACTACAATTTCATATATACATATCATCTTGAATTAAAAAACTAGTTACTATGTCATAAAAATACTTACAGTGGATGTGCTAGGTGGTGGTTCTACAAGATTACTCCCAACCTCTGCAGTAGGAGTAGGAGTAGAGTCTGCAGTAGGTATTGTCTGGTAAGTGGCAGTCTGAGATGCCTGCCACTTTTTCATTGCTTCTTTGAGTTTCCTGTCAAATAGCTTATCCACCTATACATGGATAAAAGAAACGTCAAATTCTAATTTTTGAATTCTCTTTTACAGTAACATTATAAAGAAAGAATATGTTACCTCTTCTTGTGAAAGTCTCGCTTTTGGGACATGTTTGCGCTGGGATGACCCAAAAAAAGATTTGATGCCTACACCAGCGCCTGCAGCCCTAACACGTCCAGGATGCTCTGGGTTACCCAGAGCAACTGTCAATTCATCCTTTGTTCCCTCAGGGATGAACTTTCCTTGTTTCCTCAGCTCGTGCAGCTCCCGCTAATCGCCAAAACAAAAATTTGTACTTAAGTAAACAACACAAATAATCAATATTCAAATGATTGCTGTAAGAGTTATATTTTACCATTTTTGCATCCGCCTCAGCAGTTGCGGCCTTAGTTATTTATCCCTTCTTATTTTGCCTCCCAGCTATCCAGACATCATGGCGAGGCAGAGGTGTGCTACCTATGGTAGAGGACTCCTGAGTAGCAGCAGACTGAGCAGCAGTAGCCTCAGCCTGTAGTCTTTGGCGAACGCCTGCATACCCCTTTGGACCCATTCTGTGGTCATGCACATTCAGTGCACGCCTTGATCTTTGTGCCTCACTGAGGGCCTAGTTAGTATGCAAATTAATGATTTGGTTAGTAACATTAAATGTTAATCTTGAATAAGTGAATACAACATATATTAATTAATGAGATTGAGACTGATGCCTAATACATTGAATTCATCAGTTTGTCTTGAAGCGACAAGCGCGTCCCATTCTTCTTTGTCCAGGAAGTTCCACTGTTCAGTGGCTGTCTTCTTCCTCTTGTCGGCTTCTTTTATGTATTCTCTGGTGAGATTTGTCCTATAGTTCCTTAGGACTCTCCCACAGCGTTGCATCACGCATTTACGATGCAGCTTTTCATCCAATTCAAATATACTCTACAAAATAGAATTGCTATTAACTAGTATCCAAAAATTTAGTAATCTACAAAATAGAATTGCAAATTAATAATAATTCACACATAAATCCCTCCATATTAAAATTTTCTTCTCCTTAGAAACTTTATGCCAAGAATCTAAGAGACAACCACAATGGCTACGAGTAACAAACCCAAGATATGAAATAAATGAATTGTGATTCACACCACATGCATTTCCTGCATTATCGAAATCCACAACAAGTTTGGGTCCATTGCCCTTTTGCGCAATTAACTTCTTCATCATAGTGATGCCCCTTCTCTTGTCAACTTTTTGGTGTTGTTGATCAAGTGCCTCAAGTGCTTCAGATGGTACCTGTGCATCATCAACCTAAAATTTGACAAAATAATTCACATTTATAAGATATAACTATAAATGGACATATAGATATAAATATATGATATATTTTTAAAACTTACATTGTGAGGCGGCGCATTGATGTCCTCACCCTCACGGTAGTCATCAGCACGGTCATCAGGAGAATGGTCAGCCATCTGCAAATTCACATTCAAATTGTAAAGTTCGCATTGTAAAGTAGTAATTCAAAGTGTAAAGCTCACATTGTAAAGTTCACATTATTACAACAAAGTATATATCACAACAAAATTGTAAAGCTCTATGATCAAAGAGAAAACAAGTATATATTACAACAAGATTACGGTCTAGGGTTAACAAATACATGTGATGTCATTCTTATATATAATAAATGTACATGTACCACCTATCACATCCTTGAACACCTAATCTCACTAGTAAGTGTATAATGTGTATTGGGTTTTCAAGAAAATTTCGGCAGCATTTCCCCGCTGTTCTCCAAGTACATATGTACTTAGAGAACAAACAGGGAAATGCTGCCGAAATTTTCTTGAAAACCCAATACACATTATACACTTACATCCTAAGCGAGATTAGGTGTTCAAAAATAGTCCCAAACCGGGGACTATCCAAGATTTACTCCTAATGAGTAAATCTTGGATGGGTTTCTAGGCCAACAAATACATGTGTTGTCATTCTTATACCTAAAATCCTAGTTCTTCAAGTTAGGGTGATTATTGATGTCTTTAAAAGCATGATTGGCAATTTAGGGAAAAGTTCAACATTTACATTCCAAGCATGTCACATGTGTTTATTTATGTATTGATTTTGATATTATTTAATCATCTACTGATTTAACTTTAGTTAATGATCAACTGTTTAACTTTAGTTATCAACTGATTTGTGTTTATTTATGTATTGATTTTGATACTATTTAATCATCTACTGATTTAACTTTAGTTATCAACTGTTTAACTTTAATTATCAACTGATTTGATTATATTATATTTATTCATCTACTGTTACGACCCCATCTGAGCTTTATTGGTAAACTAGGGTTTACCTAGACAATTGCAAAGATTAATTGGAATAATCATTCTTGAAATCTAATTAATGACGATAACACAACTAGGATGTTTTAACTATGATAAGAAGTCTAAATGTTCTTTTGTCTTGAGAATTAGGGTTTGAGAAGCATAAACCCTAATCGGCCCAAAATAAGGTTTTGATGATACATGAATACAGAATTTGATAAGTAGAATGTCTCACTAAATGATTTTTAGTATTTTATGTGTAACTCTGATTTACTTCAAATTTGTATATGATTTGGATATATAAAATTTGAACAATATTGAAAAATATCAGAATTTTTGAAGAATTATATGACCTGTTTATTGGTCAAGTTTCAAACTCGGCCGATCATATTTCCAGATTTATATAGCATTGTGGTAATTGAATTTTATCTTTTTATTGGTATATCCAATTGATCTCAAATTTTAACTGTGCTTGAAAAACACAGTTTTAGACACTATTTTAAATTGGCATAATTTTTGGATGACTTTTTGATCTTTACAGTAAGGGTGTCGGTCGAGTTTTGTGCAGGACAAACTCGGCCGAATATTCTGCAGACTGCAATACAGCAGTGCACTGTTTGATTTTTAATTAATTATTGGTAACTATAAATGATCTCAAATTTTAACTGAAGCTTTATAAATAAATTATAAATAAAGTTATAAATTCCCATAATTTTTAGAGAATGTTTGATCTCTGAAATAAACGAATTACAGTAACTTTTGTATAACTGAATATTCATCCAATATAATTAAAGTTGAGTGTAGGGTCAATTTGCAATTGACCCAAGCAGCTCAAATTAGCTTATATGATCGACCACACACACACACAGCTCTCATTCTTCGTCATTCATTCCAGAGAAACGAGCTCCTAGAGAGAGAGGGAGAGTTAGGGCTTGAGTGGAGAAAGTGGGGGAATTGCTGAATTAGGGTTTTGCGATTCCAGGAAGGGTGAAATCAAGTAAGTTTGGATTCTTTGCATAGACTTTTATGGTGGATATTCTCTCTTATGTCAAGATTCCATCCATGCTCTGATTTGATCCAAGATGATGTCGAATTTCCCTCTTTTCTCACCCTTTCTTCATAATCCCTCATTTTCAAGGTTCCCGAGTTGAATGGAAGAAGAATTGGGAGTTTTGCTAGGGAGTTGATATGAATTCGAGATTTCCCTGAGTTGAGCTGCAGTTTTAAGGTGTTTTCACACCTTAGGGTGAGTGGGTTCTTCCTTCAAACATTCTAATGCACGAATTTGATTATAACATCCAAATCCCTAAATGCTTAGCATGTGAATTCTAAATCCTGAAATGTCTGTTTGATTTAAGTTATTGTAAATTGATATGATATGGATTACTTCTCTGTTTGAATGACTCTTTTATGGTAGATTCATATCAGATACATATACAACACTTCCTACTGAGGATGCTTTTAGATTTACATCAAATGATGTAATTAGGGTTTGACCTAATTGAGATATCGCTAGAGTTTCAACCTTATTGAAAAGGACTAGTAATCCTATAAGTGGTTAGGATGTACCTCATGGGTTATCTTAATTGAATCCTATTCTTGATACCTGATATCTCAGTGAATGGTATGAAAATCTAAATTTAGTTGAATTTCCATGGTTTCATACATATATCGATTGTATATGATTTGTTGAAAACAATCTTTATTTCGTGAATGCTTATATCCTATGAAATCCTTATGAGAGCCATATGAAAAGGTGAATGAGGCAAAGGCAACCCTGAGAGTAGGGTGTTGGCATGTGATAAATGATTAAGGCAAATGAAACCCTAAGAATAGGGTGTTCAATGAATCATGCTATGGTAATATGAAAGATCTCGATATGAGATATGGTGATGCTTAATTGTTGAATTGTATGTTTCTAGTGCATTTAACTTTATATTCTTGTTCTCTCTGAGTTGATATCTACATACTGCAGGGCTTCTTATATTTCAATATATATATCTCATAAATTGCAGGTGATGAGATATGATATGCCCTAGAAAGGGATGTTAATGAGACATGATATGTTGAATACATGAGCTATGATGTTTTATATGATATGATATAGCAGGCCGTGTGAGCCTTGTGATAAATGTAAAATGAGTTATGATTTCTATTTTAAATATATCTATAAAGTTAATAGACTTAGGTGCCCCAACACCGTAGAACCCCATTGCGCGGTCTGTACCTTTGGGGTGAAACGATCGATCTAGCCTTGTGCCTAGATGGTCGGGCTCGTGTTCAACAATAATCCGTGCGTGTGTCACGGTGGCACGAGGGCAGACAGACAGTGTCCAACAACAACGCGTGCTTGTGTCACAGTGGCACTGGAGAAAAATGGGGGTTATTCAACATTAATCCGTGCTTGTGTCACGGTGGTAACCCAGACCCTCCGACTGTGCACTACATGGTGGGAGGAGTCCAGAGCACTCAGAGTTAGTGCAGACAGGCCCTTGTGCGCCTGGGGCCCTTGTGCGTTCGAGAGTCCTGTGCAGACCAGGACGGACAGTCAGACTTAGCATTTCCCGGGTGTGTCGCTAAGTCTTGTACGGTGGATTCGTAGTGCACTGCGAGTCTCATATGTAGAGTGCGCTGCATATGTTTGGGGCATAAGCTAAAATATGATTATATAGGTTCACAGAGTCCCTTATAAACGAAAGAGTTAAGGAAGACTAGAGCATAGTCTTCTAGTAGTTATTCCTTGGATGCAATATTTACATTCTTTGTTATTTCAATTATATTGTTTTTGAACTGCTCAGTGTAGTATTTATTGTTGTTAAATTTCATATCGTTTACTCAAATTATATCTGCAATCACATTAGTGCATTAGTTTGTTTCCATGAAGTACTCATTCACTGAGCGACTAGGCTCACCCCTCTACTCAAACATTTTTAGGGTTAACCGCGTGGACTTGAAGATGGTCAGAGCATCAGTGTAGAACTGCTACAAGAGTTAAGTACAATATTAGTTGAGTCAGTCGGTCCTTGTCACTCTAGGTCCTCAGTAAGAGATAAGAGAGAGAGTTGTAATTACGATGTGTAATATTGTTCCTCTTTTGATATGTATATAAATTAGCAAGTTTCATGTGCATAATGTGTGAGAGACATCATGAATGCTTATACATGTATCTTTACTATTGAAGTCTGATTAGTAAAAGAAATGTTCAGATTCCCTTGTTAAGATGGTTTATGTAGTTCAATGCGAAGAAACAAGATCTTTAAAGAAAAGAAAAAGTTAAGGGTGTTCTTTGTGTTACATATAAATCCTATCTTATGCCCTAATCTCATGATTTGAGGAAATTGTGAGATCGGGGTGTAACAGCTTGGTATCAGAGCTTAGGGTGAGTTGTCAAGGACCATTAAGTTAGTAAGTTAGCGTCATAAGTGTGGCAGATAGGAGATGTTTTGATGTTAGCTTTGGGGATTTGAGTATTTGGATATCCTGGCCCGATATTTGAGTACTTGGATCAACCAGTACAAGCTACTCTGTCTATTCTCTCACGTATACCCTGGCCAGGTATACCGTGGAAGAATGGGCTAGAGATGAACCCTAGAAATGTTAGGGTTAGAAAACGAGAAAAGAAAACAAGAATTAAGAGCATAAATGTAAAAGGAGATAGAATTTACATTTCATAATGTTGTTTTTGTTGGAAATGTATAGAAATGCTCTTATATGCTTGAATTGAAATATTCAATACTTTGAAATATGGGTCTTTAATATCTGTTGTACACTATGCAAATGTAGCATTTATTGATTTCATTCTTTGTAACAAGTAGACTAGAATTGACCTTTGAATGAGCTTTTGTTTCTATAGTTTTGCCCGCTGATTCGAGTGAAATTGACATCATCAGGCCTGTTTAGGTTTTCAGTCTGTACGCAATTCGGCCGAGTTGTATGTGATTCGGCCGAGTTTCCTTAATAGGCAATCGAATAGCAAACTGATCGGTCGAGTTGTATGTAATTCGGCCGAGTTTCTTTTACAGGAAATCAAACAGCAAGTTGATCGGTCGAGTTTCAAGCGGATCGGCCGAGTTGTGAAGCAATCAGCTGAGTTTCTGACCAATCGGCCGAGTTTCTGAGATGTGAGTGGCAGTTCAGGAAGAATGTAATCCTTTGTAGTTCTTGGCTTCAGGACTTCAGGTTTGGCCTGGTCCGGTTGGCAGGATGCGTTACTAGGATCTAATGAATCCTATAAATAGTATAATAAGAATAGAATTAGAATAATTAGACCCACATCAGAGTAAGAATGTACATACAGTAAGATGTTGAAACATATGAGCAAGATCAGAACAACTAAGAATTAGTTGAAATTGATATCTGAAGTTCAACTTTGGGGTCTCAAATGTGAAACCCTTAATTGAGGAATAATAGAACATGATAAGAAGTTCATAATCAGTTTATTGATTAATATTACATGAACTATACATATGAAATACAGAAAAGATATGTGAAATGTATGTATGGTTCAAGATAACAAGAATCAATCATGAAGAATGAATCATATAATAGAGTATAATGCTTTTATGAACTCTAAAGCAAAGGCTAAGTAGAGATTAGGGTTGAGCATTCAATAGGTCCATAGAAGTAAAGAGTCTTTAAAAGAGTAAAAGTAAAGAGAATCGTATGAACATGTAATTCATAAGACTAGAACAACAAACTAGTTTCTAAGCAAAGAACATAGGTGTAGTTTAACGAATGAATAAGTCATACAAAGGTAGACTGTATTCAGGAGAGAAAAACTTGATTGAAAGAGAAACTATGTTTGACCCATGCATGATCTACTTGATTTAAAAATGAAGAATATGTAATGTATTCAACATGAGGAAAAACTAATACAAGGACTATTAATTTAGAACGTTAACCTCACAATAGTATAAAAATAAAGGAGGAAATATGTGCAACGTGGTATACATGACCATACACATGAATAAGCAACATGGTCATAAGAGAAAAATTTAGAAGTAAAGATGACGGGTTAAAGAGTAGTATATGGTAAGAGGACTATGAAACGTAAGAAAGGGTTTGAAATATGATGGAGAAGTTATAAGATAAAGAGGTTGTGAGATTCAAGCAAGTGCTAATTAATCAAATATCTCTGTTGATAACTAAGTAAACCTATATACGAGAATGTATTAAGGGAATGTTTGAATACAAGTATTCCAAGTCTTAAAATCATCTTCTCTTTCATATATTCCTTAATGAGAGCAAGGTGGGAATGAAATGATAAGAGAAAATGAATCATATATGGTGCATAACTACCTTGGTGCGGTCATCTAGTGAATGTCATAGTGACATACATTATGATGAAGTGCGATAAGAAATAAATTCTTGTGCGATAGCAAGAATGAGGAATAATCTATTCCTATCTTAAATGCTTCAATGATAATGATGTTTATTGTATATAATCATATGAAAAGGATAGGTAGCAAAAAGCAAAGAAGTAATGAATGAGCAGAGAGATATGGGAAAACACTAGCTTTGTGTAATATGTGAATTTGTTTTTACATGTATGATTTGTTGAAGGCATATTAAGGTATGAAAGTTGGTTCTACATATGATTTCAGTATATTTGTGCAA
Organism: Alisma plantago-aquatica; assembly: GCA_963693085.1. Lineage (NCBI taxonomy): Eukaryota > Viridiplantae > Streptophyta > Magnoliopsida > Alismatales > Alismataceae > Alisma > Alisma plantago-aquatica. The sequence continues at coordinate 392,187,588 of OY856412.1, read as the reverse complement.
GCTATATGTTAAATTAAAGGCGTATGATAGTTGAAGTAATTCATACCTGATATGCATCTTACTATTGTGTATTTGTGATATGGTGATATGGTTTGGATGATGTCAGAACACATGGAGAGATACCCAGAACAAGGTAGTCATACTTATTCACTCATATTAATAGAAAGGGATGATAATCAGATTGTCTGGACAAGTAACCCTAATGAGGTGTAGCTTGTTATACCTAGCTCTAATATAACTGAGTGATGGTAATTGAGTATGATTAATGCTTGAATGACTGATACAGTTGTGGATTACCTTATTACTGTTGTTGAAACCCTAAAATGATATAATGCGATGGTTACACTTTGAATTGTGTGTGGGCCCATAACCCACAGGTCCCAGGATCGAAACAGGATAGAATGGAATGAGTTGGTAATGCTTCACCTCATGCATCCATGACCCAATGGGGATGCCAAGAGTAGTATTGTGCAATTGATTGTTGAATCTAGTCTTTTACTTCAAGATTGTTTTACTATTTGAGTAGCATGTTATTAAAGTTTAAAACAACATGGTGAACTTGCTTTTGTCACTTAATGATGATACATAACAATAGAACTTTCTGAGCCGCATAAGTTGAGATAGTTGTATCAGAGTATCAGAGTTGTGCAGTGAAAGCGTGGTGGTTTATCTTTGCATTCTATGTTTGGCTGTGGCATAAAGAATTTGCTTGATATCATCGAGAACTATTTGAAATATGTTGTGATTTAGTAAAAAACTAAAAGATCTAATGTTGAAAACTACATTCTGGTATGAAATACGAGAATATGATGACATGGAAGGCTTTAGAAGCTTAGAATAACCTTGAATGTATCTTTCTTGTAGGTTTATGTTTTGAGGACGAAACATTCTAAGGGGGGGAGAGTTGTTACGACCCCATCTGAGCTTAATTGGTAAACTAGGGTTTACCTAGACAATTGCAAAGATTAATTGGAATAATCATTCTTGAAATCTAATTAATGACGATAACACAACTAGGATGTTTTAACTATGATAAGAAGTCTAAATGTTCTTTTGTCTTGAGAATTAGGGTTTGAGAAGCATAAACCCTAATCGGCCCAAAATAAGGTTTTGATGATACATGAATACAGAATTTGATAAGTAGAATGTCTCACTAAATGATTTTTAGTATTTTATGTGTAACTCTGATTTACTTCAAATTTGGATATGATTTGGATATATAAAATGTGAACAACATTGAAAAATATCAGAATTTTTGAAGAATGCTCTGACCTGTTTATCGGTCGAGTTTCAAACTCGGCCGATCATATTTCCAGATTTATACAGCAGTGTGGTAATTGAATTTTATCTTTTTATTGGTATATCCAATTGATCTTAAATTTTAACTGTGCTTGAAAAACACAGTTTTATACACTCTGTTAAATTTGCATAATTTTTGGATGACTTTTTGATCTCTACAGTAAGGGTGTCGGTCGAGTTTTGTGCAGGACAAACTCGGCCGAATATTCTGCAGACTGCAATACAGCAGTGCACTGTTTGATTTTTAATTAATTATTGGTAACTATAAATGATCTCAAATTTTAACTGAAGCTTTATAGATCAATTATAAATAAAGTTATAAATTCCCATAATTTTTAGAGAATGTTTGATCTCTGAAATAAACGAATTACAGTAACTTTTGTATAACTGAATATTCAGCCAATATAATTAAAGTTGAGTGTAGGGTCAATTTGCAATTGACCCAAGCAGCTCAAATTAGCTTATATGATCGACCACACACACACACAGCTCTCATTCTTCGTCATTCATTCCAGAGAAACGAGCTCCTAGAGAGAGAGGGAGAGTTAGGGCTTGAGTGGAGAAAGTGGGGGAATTGCTGAATTAGGGTTTTGCGATTCCAGGAAGGGTGAAATCAAGTAAGTTTGGATTCTTTGCATAGACTTTTATGGTGGATCTTCTCTCTTATGTCAAGATTCCGTCCATGCTCTGATTTGATCCAAGATGATGTCGAATTTCCCTCTTTTCTCACCCTTTCTTCATAATCCCTCATTTTCAAGGTTCCCGAGTTGAATGGAAGAAGAATTGGGAGTTTTGCTAGGGAGTTGATATGAATTCGAGATTTCCCTGAGTTGAGCTGTAGTTTTAAGGTGTTTTCACACCTTAGGGTGAGTGGGTTCTTCCTTCAAACATTCTAATGCACGAATTTGATTATAACATCCAAATCCCTAAATGCTTAGCATGTGAATTCTAAATCCTGAAATGTCTGTTTGATTTAAGTTATTGTAAATTGATATGATATGGATTCCTTCTCTGTTTGAATGACTCTTTGATGGTAGATTCATATCAGATACGTATACAACACTTCCTAGTGAGGATGCTTTTAGATTTACATCAAATGATGTAATTAGGGTTTGACCTAATTGAGATATCGCTAGAGTTTCAACCTTATTGAAAAGGACTAGTAATCCTATAAGTGGTTAGGATGTACCTCATGGGTTATCTTAATTGAATCCTATTCTTGATACCTGATATCTCAGTGAATGGTATGAAAATCTAAATTTAGTTGAATTTCCATGGTTTCATACATATATCGATTGTATATGATTTGTTGAAAACAATCTTTATTTCGTGAATGCTTATATCCTATGAAATCCTTATGAGAGCCATATGAAAAGGTGAATGAGGCAAATGCAACTCTGAGAGTAGGGTGTTGGCATGTGATAAATGATTAAGGCAAATGAAACCCTAAGAATAGGGTGTTCAATGAATCATGCTATGGTAATATGAAAGATCTCGATATGAGATATGGTGATGCTTAATTGTTGAATTGTATGTTTCTAGTGCATTTAACTTTATATGCTTGTTCTCTCTGAGTTGATATATACATACTGCAGGGCTTCTTATATTTCAATATATATATCTCGTAAATTGCAGGTGATGAGATATGATATGCCCTAGAAAGGGATGTTAATGAGACATGATATATGTTGAATACATGAGCTATGATGTTTTATATGATATGATATAGCAGGCCGTGTGAGCCTTGTGATAAATGTAAAATGAGTTATGATTTCTATTTTAAATGTATCTATAAAGTTAATAGACTTAGGTGCCCCAACACCGTAGAACCCCATTGCGCGGTCTGTACCTTTGGGGTGAAACGATCGATCTAGCCTTGTGCCTAGATGGTCGGGCTCGTGTTCAACAATAATCCGTGCGTGTGTCACGGTGGCACGAGGGCAGACAGACAGTGTCCAACAACAACGCGTGCTTGTGTCACGGTGGCACTGGAGAAAAATGGGGGTTATTCAACATTAATCCGTGCTTGTGTCACGGTGGTAACCCAGACCCTCCGACTGTGCACTACAGGGTGGGAGGAGTCCAGAGCACTCAGAGTTAGTGCAGACAGGCCCTTGTGCGCCTGGGGCCCTTGTGCGCCCGAGAGTCCTGTGCAGACCAGGACGGACAGTCAGACTTAGCATTTCCCGGGTGTGTCGCTAAGTCTTGTACGGTGGATTCGTAGTGCACTGCGAGTCTCATATGTAGAGTGCGCTGCATATGTTTGGGGCATAAGCTAAAATATGATTATATAGGTTCACAGAGTCCCTTATAAATGAAAGAGTTAAGGAAGACTAGAGCATAGTCTTCTAGTAGTTATTCCTTGGATGCAATATTTACATTCTTTGTTATTTTAATTATATTGTTTTAGAACTGCTCAGTGTAGTATTTATTGTTGTTAAATTTCATATAGTTTACTCAAATTATATCTGCAATCACATTAGTGCATTAGTCTGTTTCCATGAAGTACTCATTCACTGAGCGAGTAGGCTCACCCCTCTACTCAAACATTTTTAGGGTTAACCGCGTGGACTTGAAGATGGTCCGAGCATCAGTGTAGAACTGCTACAAGAGTTAAGTACAATATTAGTTGAGTCAGTCGGCCCTTGTCACTCTAGGTCCTCAGTAAGAGATAAGAGAGAGAGTTGTAATTACGATGTGTAATATTGTTCCTCTTTTGATATGTATGCAAATTAGCAAGTTTCATGTGCATAATGTGTGAGAGACATCATGAATGCTTATACATGTATCTTTACTATTGAAGTCTGATTAGTAAAAGAAATGTTCAGATTCCCTTGTTAAGATGGTTTATGTAGTTCAATGCGAAGAAATAAGAGCTTTAAAGAAAAGAAAAAGTTAAGGGTGTTCTTTGTGTTGCATATAAATCCTATCTTATGCCCTAATCTCATGATTTGAGGAAATTGTGAGATCGGGGTGTAACATCTACTATTTGTATTCATTTATGTACTGATTTGAGAATTGATTAATCATCACTGATTTATAATTTTATATTAGTTAATCAACTGATTTGTATTTATTCATCTACTTATTTGTATTTATTCATCTACTGTTTTTTATTTAGCTATTTACTCATTTGAATTTATTTATACTGCTTCTGAAATTATGTAAGAATCTACTGATGTAACTTTATTTATCAACTGATTCATATTTACTTTTCCACTTATGTATTTATTCATCTACTTATTTGTTTTTATTTATTACTGTTTTTATTTAGTTATCTATTGATTTGTGTTTATTTATGTACTAATTTTGATATCATTTAATCATCTACTGATTTAACTCTATTACTGTATTTATTGTATTTTATTCATCTACTATTTGTATTTATTTATGTGCTGATTTAGGAATTATGTAATCATCTACTGATTTATATTAGTTTACCAATTGATTTGTATTTAATGTATTTATTCATCTACTAGTAATGAAAATGGCTGTCTTTCTTTCTAGTGATATAAGAATATCAAACACATATACACGAAAACACTACTATAGTTTCATCTGTTGTGTAGCCTACAACAAGGTATTCAACTTTAACATTGGATAACCGTTATAGTTTCATTGACATTTTAAAGAACAATGGCAATGAATAATGCAAATGTAAAGATAGAAAAACTTGAGTTGAGTCTATTAGACAGGCAGTATTAAGCTAGGGGATGAGGAAGAAGGAAGAAGCTGACGTACCTTGAGGGCAACAAGGTGAAGCGGACAGCGCCGGAGTAGAGGAGAGCAGCTGGAGGTGACGGCGGCGAGGAGAGGAGGACCAGCAACCGGCGACGGCTCGGCGGAGCGGCGGCGAGGGCGTCGAGGAGACCAGCAACTGGCGGCGCAGCAACCGGCGGCGACGGCGACGGCGGCGAGCGACGTGCGAGGAGACGAACGGCGGCGCGGGGAGCCAACCGGCAACGACGGCGGGAGCAATTGGGGGAAATCGCCAGACCCTAGCACACGGCAATGAAACAGAGACAATGGGGAAAAGTTCTGTTCGCGGGGCTATTAAGTTGACAATATGTGTCGGTTATTTAACAAAACTGACAACTAAACCAACAGTGTCGGCTCTTTGACAAAAACCGACAACTATACTACTTAATATTCGTCGGTTTATAAATAAAAGACAACCGACAACTATTCCTGTCTCGCGCATACCCTTTAGTTGTCGGTTATTTATTAAAAAACCGACGACATATGTCCAATTTTGAAGGTAATTTTTTCGCTGGAATTTTGGTTTTGGCGGTTGATTTTAAGTGTCAGTTGTTTATTAAATAACCGACACTTATTGAAAGCGGTACCCGTGTCTGGTCGACCTTCACATATTGGATGTCGGATTATGTTAAAAACCGACATAGTAGGTTTTATGTGTCGGTTTTTGTATACAACCGACACCTTGAAAACCGACTTTATAAGCCATTTCTGTAGTAGTGGATGTCAATCATGTTATGAAATTACTTGAGATGACTACCAATGTTGAGGATGGAAATACTTCATTTATGCATATATGATGAGCTAAAGAACACCAACCCCGTCCGAAGGCACAAAACCTAGTGGTTGTGGGAGATAATCCACCATGGTTTGAGTATTATCACTGAAAACCTCAATTTGTTGTACTTTTGTTTTTACACTTCCAAGACACACCCACTCTTTTGTTTTTTTATAGCTTTTATTTAGTTTTTTGATGGACAGGTGAGTGGAAAGTGATGAAATGGGCCCACCAACTGCAATGTGGAAAATAAATGATGAGAATTCATATTGGCTCAAAATTTGATGAAATGTGGAAGTTCAAGTTGAATTGGATTGCGAGAATGCCCACCACAACCATGGTGGAATTGTAATTCACTACAACAATATGGCCCTATACCAGCGGCCAATAAAATGCTGGCATAGGCCCAGAAATGCTGGTATAGCCTATACCAACAACCAATAAGTGATGTCTATATTGATGTTGGTATATCCTTTTACCAACATTTTTTGAGCCTATACCAACACCTGTGACTGCTAGTATAAATATGTCGGGTTAGCTTCTACCTATGAGGTGAGTGGAAAGTGATGAAATGGGCCCACCAACTGCAATGTGGAAAATAAATGATGAGAATTCATATTGGCTCAAAATTTGATGAAATGTGGAAGTTCAAGTTGAATTGGATTGCGAGAATGCCCACCACAACCATGGTGGAATTGTAATTCACTATAACAATATGGCCCTATACCAGCGGCCAATAAAATGTTGGCATAGGCCCAGAAATGTTGGTATAGCCTATACCAACAACCAATAAGTGATGTCTATATTGATGTTGGCATATCCTTTTACCAACATTTTTTGAGCCTATACCAACACTTGCGACTGCTAGTATAAATATGTCGGGTTAGCTTCTACCTATCATTTTCCCCTTATGTTGTCACTTTTGAACCGCTGGCACAAATTTTAGGAATACCGATATATGTACTATTGGTGCCAAAATAACCAACTCGTGACATATATGCTAGCACTGTGAAGGCACCGGTATAGGTACTATAATAACTAGGGAATATTTTTTTAACATGCTAGAATTTATACTAGAATATTATTTTTCTTGATTTGGAGTTGTTCAATGCAATTTTGAAAACTATCGTAGAATATTGTAATTATCTAGGCTACAAATAGTAAAAAAAATATTCAATTTGTTGGAAGGACACATAAATAATTGAAAATATACAAATTGAATCCACTTAATGTCAAAAGTTGGACATCCACGTGGCCACTACATATCTTTGTAGAATCCATAACAAAAATTTACACAAACATAACCATTAATATGTTTCTTGATGTGAATGAAATACCACATATTTAATATTTGAAATGTTTCAATAGGGACATACACTAAGTTGTTTTGTGTCACATAAATACAAGTCTAATAATACAAAATCATAAATATTCTTTCAAGTTTCAACCAGGAAGAAAAAGAACTTGATTTCTTTGATATTGAATAGTTCATTCTAATTTCAACTTTCTCCACCATTGATAGATTTTTCCTGCATAATTGAAACCATGAATTATAAATATTCATTTTTAATGAGTTATAAAACATGTAAAACTTGATGCAAGTGAGAGAGAATGTGCATATTCTAAAATGAGTGTTGTAATGTCATTTTAGTAAAGTAAGCAAAGTCACTTTATATATTACAAATTATGTATTATAATGACAAGCTATTATGTGGCAAAATTCATAATTGTGATAGATTTTTCAATGTCACTCCTTACAACAACTATGAACCATCACGTAGCATCATATAAATATGACAAAGAGTGATACAATGTAAAAAAAGCAAAGATAGATAGGACACAACATTACATGGAAGCAAAAAGTATTTTCCAGGCATGCAATTTAATATATGAACCTCCTAAGTACTATAGAACCTATAATCCCATTTCTAACTACAAGCAGCTCTGCTGGTTAATCTGATTGGGGCAGTATAAAGTAGACTTAAACTACATACTTCTAATCTAATATTACAATATGGCTGCAATCGTATAATACATAAGAGAAATGTTGAGATGAAATAGCTGGGTATAAACCAAAAAACATGGCAAGTCTGATCTTTGTCAGGCATGTTATAAGTGCATTCATATTGAGAAGGAAGAAGCTCTATCAAAATTGACTCTTACATTTGTTTTACTTAGATCTGACGTAGTTGTGTATCTAGAGGAACTAAATGATTTTATAAACTCTACTTAACAACAATAGACAGATATCTAATATACATTACTTGATCCCTCACTTACTATATATAGTTTCCTTTTGTCAAGGAGCATAAGTCGACCCTGGATCTAATTTTGCGACGTGCTCATTCCATTGTTATTTTGATAATGTATAAGCACCAAATGTAGATCAAAATGGGGTCTACCAATCAAGATAAAAAATCTTATACAAGACGAATAAGTCAACGACTCTCTAAGTTTGATTTGGAAAATGATGAGTTGAATACGTGGGTTGTTATTATATTACTATAAATTGCGTAAAGACAAAGACCAAGTCAATGGATGAACCATAGATAATAGTTTATGTATAAGATCGCCAATCATGACGGTCGTATGGAACAGTAAAACTAAGACAATTTAGTACTGATATGTCAATATAAATAACTGATAAAGTATACGCCATCATGTACCTGTAGCTGTAATCCACTCTTTTGTGTTAGCCTATAGGTACTAGAAGCCGAGAGCTTCAGGAAGAAAGTCGTCTTTATTATCTTGGATCTGATCAAACATGTATCTATAGGTTCCTATACATCAACGAGTATGCTGAATACCTGAAAGCAATGCTATTTGTTGTGTCATCCTGGTCAACCCACGGGCAATATGATAGTACGAGTTGGTATTGCCACTCATCCTTGTTCTAGAGAAAGGGAACCCTCCCGATCTGTGCTATCTTTGTCTATTAGTCAATGTATGTCATGAATTCAAAGGACTAATTAGATGTAGGAGTTGTTCCCAAAGAAAAAGCAACAGCTGCCGCAAGGGGATGACAAAGGCGTGTTGTATAGAAAGCACTGGATGGTATGACTCCAGACGGTTCCGCAAGAAGACGAGCAAGGCAAAGAGTATAGCGGCAGCTTTTAATTTAGGATTCCAGATTAGTTTTAGCTCGAGAGAGCGGGAAATTAAAATTAGTTCTAGTGCGTAGCGCAGTAGAAAAATCGTGTCTCATGTGTTTATATTAACAAGTAGAAGTTTTGAGTCAAGGACGGGTGAGATACACAAGTCAGGATTTTGAAGAAATTATAACATGTAATATCAGCACCAATTATATTTGTCGGTATATGCCATGTGTACCTGTTATACCCCTTTCAAGCATACAGGTAGCAACGGAAGCAACACCCACATTGTTTATAATATGGGGTACTCTTGCTCAAAAGGAATGTCACAATCATAATAATCATTACAAACAAAGTAAACAAACACCATGCATTGATATTAAAATGGATTTATACATTATTCACAATTGGTTTCTTGAATTGAAGCTAACTAGGATATACATGATTAAACATAATTAATACATGAAGTTATCTATAACATCAAGATCTTCTATCGTAGATGGCACCACACCATATGTATCGTTAGGAAACGTTGATCTATTCCTTAACCTTCTTATAGTCCTTTCTTGGAAGTTGCTTTGTACTTGCGGGCATCACGCCCCCAGCCATGCATGTAAATAAAAACCCACATTAGAGTAAGCGACATTGAGCATTATTAACTTGGCAATAAGGAAAAGCATGAAACTAATCGAATAATAGATTTAGATTCACATAACATAATATTATTGGGTGATTAAAGTATCCTCGATACTTATGCACCAATGGTGCTCATAAGACCCGTAGGCTCAACATTAACATGATGATGATAAAGTTATCCAACCTACTACATATTTCATCAATATCTTGGAAGTAATTAACTTTACTTGGATTTCATATGAACATGACATGAATTCTTGAAATAGCATTGAGGCATAACATTAAAGCAATAACTTTAGAGGAATCTTTGATGTTGCTAAGGTTTAATTTGAAACACATAACTTTGCATATTATTCATCTTGATCATCCTAATAATTATAAGGCGATGAAAGCTAATACTAAATACTCAAAGTACATGGATCTGCTTACTTGATCCTGAGGAGGTATACTAATAGTAGATGAAGTCTAGATCAGTCCTAATGTCCTGTGAATAGCATAATTTATGAATTAATTTCATTTTCTTAACATAGGCATATGATTCTTTAATTAAATTTGGAAACTGGGTCAGGAGTCTGGGTCTAAAACTAGGACCATGCGATATATCTCGAAAAAAATGATCAACAATCATATATGGATTGTCCCCATGTGAGCTCTAGATTATTTTCTATGATTTATTGAAGATCAGGTTAAAACTGGCCAAACAGAAGCTAGATAAACATTTAAATGTAATTTCTAAAACGTGACCTCGCGCATGGGAAAAGACCGATGTGCCTTCCAAGCTATTTTCTAAGCATAGCGTGACAGGGGCTGACTTGGTCAAAATCTCAGTTAAATCAAACACATATGTTATCAAACAAACTTCGTAAAATACTAGAAACGCCCTTAGATACATGATAATTCAATTTGGTTTGCGAGGGTAGGTGAGTAATTGCTCCACCTGGCTTCTTCTTTACTGTAATGGCGTCGAAGGTCCTGCTGGAGTGAGGAACCTCACACATACTTCAACCCTCTGACTTGATATGATGAAAACAAGTTGTTAAACCGGTCCCTTAGGATGAGTCAACCTCGGCGAGCCCTTTTTGGGACTCCATGGGGCTCTGGAGCTATGGGTACTAGCTTCCGCCCTGGCCGAAGATCAGAGCGGCTAGGATCACAAACTAGGATTCGAGATTATGTCCTAGATCAGGGAAAATTGAAGGCATTGAAGGATGCGTCATCACTCCAGGAACCTGGGGAAGGAAACCCCATGGCAAGAAGACCAAAAACCACCCCTATGTATGTATGAACCATCCACTACTCTCTGGAATCATAGCAATGGAGCTCGAACTGGAAAACGACACAACAAAGCGATTCGAGTAAAACAAACCTGGGTTCATCTTTGTGGTACCCTACTGACTCAGAAACACTGGCTTTCGTGGGCTGACTACGGCTGAGAGGGGTAGTCGGAGGTCGAGTTCCTCCGTCCAGGCGTGGAGCTTTGTCAACCCAACAATGGGGGTAATGGACAACGTCCCAAAACACTGAAAAGGTGAAAATGAGGATCCCATGAAGCTTACTGGATCTACAATTTGACTAGGGTGGTAAGAAAAACTAGCTCGACCTCGTCATCGATGGGGAAGAAGACCTGGCTGGCGGCGTTTCCTCGCATGGCTTCAGCCAAAATTGGAGGTGGAGGAAGCTTACTCGATAGCCGTCCTTGCTTTCTGGGTAGCTAGATCTTGGTCTGATGAACCTACTTGGCCTGGGGATGGCGGCGTCGTGGAATGGAGGGAGAGGGTTTTTGGGTGTTTTCACTATGAGCGGAGCTAGGGTTCGAGTGGGGGCTCTTTTAACTCGGAAAGACCTCCTAGTTTCATTTGTGGTGAGAAAAAGGGCAAACGTGGAGGGGAGAGAGAGAACGATCAACTAGATTTGTTGTAGTCCATAGAGCCTCACACACGTGTTTAGCGCAAGGAAGGGGACGAAAGCCTTACCCTCCGATCATTATCCAACGGTTCACAAAGAGCCCGATCATCTTACAGTGTGTGACAGGCCGGGCAAGACTAAAACTAGGATAATCGATTATATTACCAAGTTAATTAATCAAGGGAATGTCATTATCTTCTATTTTCTTCCTACTATCATTTGGGGCATCTAAGATTATTCAAATCTAACGAAATTTGATAGACAAGCTAATTTGACCATGAGGAATCTAATTATCCACTCATATTTTGAATATGAGTTAGGTAACCATGTGTTTTACATCATTAGCTACTTAGGGTAATTAGCACACTAATAATCATTAAAAAGAAATTTTATTACCAAAATCTGAGGGAAACTCTATTGTCCTATTATTTACTCATATACCAAATAGTGGGATACATTATACATGTATGTGGGTCCAAATTATCATTCAATCCCAACTAGTCACCATTGCATAATTAGGGTTAGGTTTTCGTGCATTATACATGACATTAATGTGATTGAGTATTGATGTAAAAGATTTAATTCAATGTTCACTTAGCATATTTAGCTCATATTGGAATATGAATTAAGCATGGTCTCGACTTAAGTCAAAAAATGAGAGACAAATTCTTTCAACTTAGGGTTTCATCTTTATTAAAGTTAAGAAATTTTGGGACTAGATTTTGAGGGTCGTTACAGTACCAGCTCACAATACATAGTGTTAGGACATTGTGTCAATATTGACGATATTTCTTATAGTGATTTTTATAGTAGGACTTGAAGGACTATCATGACCATTGTGTTGCAAGATAGTCACCACAAGCATGGCATCTATCACAATCGTGTTTCCAGCTAGCCAACACGGTCATGGTCTCTAGTACAGACATGCCAACAGCAACCCCACCACATATGCAACATATTAGATCTTGGACCCTACTTTGGAACTTTGACCTTTTTGACTTAGTCAAACAAGGTTGAGGTTAGAAGATGTTTCGTATAGCCCTAATGAGCTAACGTATGTATAAATCACCTTAACGTAACCTGAAGTTCACACATTAAGTCTTAAGCTAATAATGGATACATAAAATGTGTCACATGAGATAAATAAAAGAATACATAAGAATTCGTCCAAAATAATTCTACATAACTCCTTTAGTATAAAAATGAAGGTATGGAACATAATTGGATGAATACTTGAGATAAATAATATGTTGGCTAATATAAAGATGGGCCACAAATACTAATTATAGAAAATTCAAAAAAGGAAGGCAAATTGATTAAAAATAACTTGAGATCTATTTTATTTGGATATGTTTTGTCTTGGAGGCCAAGTTTCACAATTTTAGGATAATAATAACCACACCTATTTTATTTAGAAAAGAAAATGTGATTTTCCTTCAAAATATGAAATAAAATACTTAATGACTCCAAAAGTGGAAATAAACTTCAAATTCATAATCTATATATCAAAATCAATCTATTTATTAATTTTCATCTAATTTGGACAACCTTGAATAATTAGGTTAAGTTTAGGAATAGAGAAAATGTGTAAAAGCCATAAATGCTCAATAATGTGATAAATAACTTCAAAAGAAGGAAATAAAGGCAAATTCATGTTCAAAATATTAAAGATAACTTGTGGATGAAGTTTCACCAAATTTGGATAATCCTAGTGTCACTAATGCATGATGAAAGGGAAAACATGATTTGCCTAATTCATGTATCAAATATTTTCAAATATGAAAACTAATACCAAAATTGGAATGTACATGCCTTAATTATCCTGGGTGCAAATTTTCATATTTAATGGATAAGGTTTTGACCTTCTATTAAGGAGAGAGAGAAAAGAAGGTATAATTAACTAATCATACCTTATATGATTCTCATCTTGGCTATGGTTTCCAAAATTTATGATGTCATACGGCTATTGTTTTTGCTAAATCAGAGTCAGGTTGAACTTGGATCCATCGGTGGCTCCTGGAGTCATCACTCTTGCCCGTCCTATTCCTATTAGGATCATATAGTAATCACAACTCTCTCCGATCTTGCTCTCTCACCATGGTGATTCCCTGTCCGAGAAGATCTCTCCCTTACCACCCCCTCAACTTCTCGAGGAGATAGACCCCTAATTTTCTAGGGTTTTGTACACCTAGATCCCCTGGTCGGCTAGACTTTCTTGAAATTTCCCCTATTTCTATGTCCTCGAGGCTTTAGCCCTCCCCAGACCTCAATCTATATATATTAGAAGATGAAAACATTCCACAACAGTCAAAGAACTCTTTACCAATGTCGTTTCTCCCTCTTGTACCCTTACACATATCTTTCCCTACTCCACCACCATCTTTATGCAAGAGCAACCACGGTGGAACAACTCTGATCCACAACACTTTGAGAGTAGGCTTGGATGAGTCATATATGTCCCTAGGAAGCTTCATCTACCCGTAAGCCAACGAAATTGCAGGTATCTTGATTTCCCCCTTTTCTTCTCATGATTTGCCCTTAATCTATATCATGGTTATAACAATGAGTTTTAGTGGTTGGTTTCTTAATGTTCTGGTCTTCTAAGTTTTCCTGGTTCTTGTGAACACATCTGTGCTACTTGCTAAGGGTTTCCAAGGATAAATTTTGGTTTTGATTCATCTAACAAAAGAGTTGGGTGCTTTTTGAAGCTCCTCGCAACCAAGAGCAAGGAAGGAGATGCTTTCACATCATTTTACTTGTTTGCCCTCTTCGAAAACTTTAGTTTTGTTTGTTGGCCTTGAGCAAATTGGTCTTTTCACCCTCTCTTGATTTCTTTTACTCACGTTGAGTCTGGCGCCTCACTGGAAATGGGCACAGACCAGTTGGCCACCCACAATTGGACCAACTCAGCATGGTTGACCCTATTGACTGGGTCTTATCCACTAACATGGATTTTCGGTGATTTCTCATTGGCCAGAATAGTAAAATCATATCTTTTAATTCACTTAACCAAAAATTACAATAAAATATGTTTTGGAATAAAAAAAAATTGTTCTTTCTAATAAAAATAGTTTCAAATCTTGATTTCTATGTTTTCGATGATGGATTTTTGAGGATCTAATTAAGTAATATAAAAAACCCTAAAATTGGTAACTAATGTATCTTAACTCCAAAATAACAAATAAATACGTTTTCTTTATTAGAATAAAGTAATATATCGACTGGTTTACGATTTGAGTCCAAAATCTGAGGTTTTCCAAAGAGGTCTAAAATTAGGGTTTTCTTTATACATATATGAAATATAAACCCTAATACATATGAATATGTTGTAATTAGGCAAAGTTGATCTTGGAACCAACTAGATTGGTGAAGAGTGTTTCTTGGACTCAGGTTTAGGGTATGTTTGCATCCTCTAATATTCCTTTTGAGAAATAACCTATTTTCTTCTTTCTCTTGGTCCTATGGACAATAGCCTACACAATATCTTTTTCTTTTGAAAATATGCTTCATGTGAAGTACTTTATTTGTTACTGATCTTGTGATCAACTTATTGTGATGGAATTTCTTTTGAACTCTGTCTTTTGCTTCATGTTAGAACTTCTACATGGTGATATGTGATGTCTTTTACCCACTTGTATGGTGGATGTTTATGTTGTCCATTAGTATGATGGTAACTTTGTATAATCTGACTATACTTTTTACTTGCCTCGCTATTAAGAATGTTATGTGACTCAGTTGCCCTAGAGTAGTATAATTGCATTGGTTTATGGGCAATACACCCCTATTATTATTGAGATCGAGGTGGTGGTGCCCCATACCCAAGTTTCAAGTTTTTGAGGCTTGGCCCACCTTTATTATATGTTGGGATTGGAAGTACGTCATTCTCTACTAGGTTTCACGTTTGTAAGGCTTGGTCGCCTTTGTCTTTATATTGTTCTAGTGTTATGTTTATCTCACATGCATGCAGGTTGATGATTATGGGGTATGTGCCCTGATTTGTTATATGTGCTAGTATGGCACAATTTTATTTGTTTTAATGGCAAGTATCTCTCTTATTGTGAGTCAATTCTCTTAATACCCACTTGGGTGGTTCTTTACTATTCTATGGGAATCATTGTATAATTTGATATCCTTTATTCCATAAATTTGTCAACTATATTTTTAGTATGCACATACCAGCCTTTGCTAATGCCATATATTTTCTCCTCTTGTTGGGGTATGCTTCCAACCCTAGGTGAAGGACTTGAATGACACTACATGAAAACATGGACTTAGCTTAAGGAGCTAAAGCTTGGTGAAAAACTTGATATGGTTTAGATTTCCCTCTACTAGATCCTTATGATGTAATATCCATGTAAACCCTATGTGGGAGATTATGATATACTTTTGAAAAATTGATTATAGTCATTATTTTTATTCCACTGCTATACTCTATGGTCTTTTTTATACCATTATATAAGATTTGAAAATTTTACACCTGTTCCAACATACCAATTATGAGTGTGTTTTGGAATGGATGTTTTATTCTTCAAATTTTTAGTAGGGAGTGGATCCCCTCTGTGTCCCACTCCTTACAACATGGTATTAGAGCCCATGGTAGTTGGAATCTGACTATTTCAATTTTGTCTCCCTAATTAGAACCCTTTCCTTACATAGTTACCCTCTAGGTGAGATGATCACCCTAGATTTGGCCTATGATTTTCATGAGATGATGGAAAGATGATATAGAATAATATGAGTTACTCATGAGAGACATGCTAAATAAATCTTAACGATATGATTCTAGGCGATCTTATCCTACCATATAGGTTAATGGTGGCATACATATGTGGATGTTATGAGGTATTAGTTTGAGAATGGAGTCATGTTTTGAGGATGAGGTACTGGTAGAATAAGAAGATTTTAATATGGAAAAATTGTGACTTGGTTTCCACAATTGATTTTGGATCCATATTCTATTTTATGTCGTAAAGATTTCTTCACAAAAAAAGAAATTATTTTCATTATACTACTATATGTACAAAATTTTTCTCTGATTTGTCGATGTTTTCTTGAACTAAATCAAAATAAAGTGATATGAGAAGTTTTAGTAGAGAAGCCATAAACATAGTTGGAATAAAATCTTACCCTTGTTTTGTATAT
The DNA here is from genome assembly GCA_963693085.1 of Alisma plantago-aquatica. Classification (NCBI taxonomy): domain Eukaryota; kingdom Viridiplantae; phylum Streptophyta; class Magnoliopsida; order Alismatales; family Alismataceae; genus Alisma; species Alisma plantago-aquatica. The sequence continues at coordinate 392,170,980 of OY856412.1, read as the reverse complement.
GAAGAAGTGACTAGGAATATGTGAAGTAATATAAAAGTATAGTGGACTTACCTTTGGTACCCTGTGACTTTTTAGTTGTGTATGTAGGGTTGTTAGGTCAGAGACACAAGGACCTACAACACAACCCTAAGATATTATGACGTTAGGTAGGTACATCTCTAAATTATTCAAAATTAAAAGATATGTGGGTAACCCTAAATGTTGTTAGTTTGACTTGTTAGGTTAAACCTTTTAAGGGGTGGAGAATAGTTGGTTTTTGATGTTTAGATCAATAAATTTTGAGGACAAAAACCTTTTAAGGGGTGGAGTGTTGTAACATACTAGATCTTGGACCCTACCCTAGAACTTTGACCTTTTTGACTTGGCCAAACAAGGTTGAGGTTAGAAGATGTTTTATATAACCCTAATGAGTTAATGCATGTATAAATAACCTTAATGTAACCTACGTTCTCACATTAAGTCTTAAGCTAATAATGGATACATAAAATGTGTCACATGTGATAAATAAAAGAAGACATAAGAATTCATGCAAAATAATTCTACATAACTCCTTTAGTATAAATATGAAGGTAAGGAACATAATTGGATGAATAATTGAGATAATGATAAAATAACATGTTGACTAATTAAAAAATGGGCCACAAATACTAATTATGTAAAATTAATAAAAGGAAGGAAAATTGATTAAAAATAACTTAAGATTCATTTTCTTTGGATATGTTTTGGTATGGAGGCCAAGTTTCACAAATTTAGGATCATAATAACCACACCTATTTTATTAAGAAAAGAAAAGGTGATTTTCCTTAAAAATATGAAATAAAATACTTAATGACTCCAAAAGTGAAAATAAACTTCAAAATCATAGTTTACATATCAAAATCAGTATATATGAATTTCCATATGATTTGGACAACCTTGAATAATTATGTTAAGTTTAGGAATAGTGAAAATGTGTAAATCCATAAATGCTCAATAATGTGATAAATGACTTCAAAAGAAGGAAATAAAGGCAAATTCATGTTCAAAATATTAAAGATAACTTGTTGATGAAGTTTCACCAAATTTGGATAATCCTATTGTCGCTAATGCATGATGAAAGAGAAAATATGATTTGACTCATTTATATATCAAATATTTCCAAATATGAAAACTAATACCAAAGATGGAATGTACGTTCCTTAATTAGCATGGGTGCAAATTTTCATATCAATTGGATAAGGTTTTGACCTTCTATTGAGGAGAGAGAGAAAAGAAGGTATAATTAACTAACCACACCTTATTTGATTCTCATCTTGGCTATGGTTTCTGAATTTTCTGATGTCACCGGCTATTTTTTTGCTATATTGGAGTCAGGTCAGATTTAGATCTAGTGATGGCTCCTGGAGTCATCACTCTCACCCGTCCTATTCCTATTAGTATTGTATAGTAATCGCAACTCTCTTCGGTCTCTCTCTCACCATGGTGATTCCCTATCTGAGAAGATCTCTCCCTCATCACCCCCTCAACCTCTCAAGGATATAGACCCCTAATTTGCTAGGGTTAATTTCATACACTAGAGCCCCTGGTTAGCTAGACTTTCCCGAAGTATTCCCTATTTCTACACCCTCATGCCTTTAGCCCTCCCCAGACCTATATATATATATATATATATATATATATATATATATATATATATATATATATATATATATATATATTAGAAGATGAAAATGTTCCACAATGGTCCATGAACTCTTTACCAATGTCTTTTCTCCCTCTTGTACCCCCACACCTATCTTTCCCTACTCTGCCACCATTTTTATGCAAGAGCAACCACGGTGGAGCAACTTTGACCCTCAACACTTCAAGAGTAGGCTTGGATGAGTCCTATATGTACTTGGGAAGTTTCATCTACCCCTAAGACATAGAAATTGTAAGTATCCTAGTTTTCCCCTTTTCTTCTCGTGATTTGCCCTTAATCTAGATCATGGTTATAACCATGAGTTTTTGTGGTTGGTTTTGCTAATGTCCTAGTCATTTAAGTTTGCCTGATTCTCGTGAATACATCTATGTTGCTTGCCATGGGTTTTGAAGGCTAGAGGTTGGTTTTGATTCATCTGAAAAAAGAGTTGGATGCTTTCTGAAGCTCCTTGCAACCGATAGGAAGGAAGGAGATGCTTTCTTATCATTTTACTTGTTTGCCCTCTTTGTAGACTTTGGTTTTGTTTTTTTGGCCTTGAGCAAATTGGTCTTTTTGCCCTCTCTTGATTTCTTTTACTCAAGTTGAGTCTGGTGCTTGACTAGCGATGGGCACAGACCAGTTGGCCACCCACGATTGGACCAACTCGGCATGGTTGACCCTGTTGACTTGGTCTTATCCAGTGACGTGGATCTTTGGTGATTTCTTATTGGTCAGAATGGTATAAATCATATATTTTAATCTGCTTGACCAAAAATTACAGTAACATATGTTTTGGAATCCTAAAAATGTGGTATTTCTAATAAAAATAGTTTCAAAGCTTGATTTACATGTTTTCGATGATGGATTTTTGAAGATCTAATTAATTAATATAAAAAGTCCAATATAGAGAAACTAATATATTGATTGGTTTAGGTTTTGAGGCCAAAATCTAAGGTTTTCTAAATAGGTTTAAAATTAGGGTTTTCTTTATACATATATGAAATATAAACCCTAATAGATGTGAATATGTTATAATTAGGCAAAGTTGATCTTGGAACCAACTAGATTGGTGAAGAGTGTTTCTAGGGATCAGGTTTAGGGTATGTTTGCATCCCTTATTATTCCTTTTGAGAAACAACCTATTTTGTTCTTTCTCTTGGTCCTATGTACAATAGCCTACACAATATCTTTTTCTTTTGAAAATATGCTTCATGTGAAGTACTTTATTTGTTACTGATCTTGTGATCAACCTATTGTGATGGACTTTCTTTTGGACTCTATCTTGTACTTGGTTAATGTTTGAACTTCTACATGCTGATATGTGATGTCTTTTGCCCACTTGTATGGTGGATGTTTATGTTGTCCATTAGTATGATGGCAACTTTGTATAATCTAACTATACTTTTTTACTTGCCTCTCTATTAAGCATGTTATGTGACTCAATAGCACTAGTGTAGTGTTATGCATTGGTATATGAGCAGTACGCCCTTGTTATTATTGGGATGAAGGTGGTGGTTCCCCATACCTAGGTTTCAAGTTTGTGAGGCTTGGCCCACCTTCTATATATATTGGGAGTTTGACAGTACATCACTCTCTATTAGGTTTCAAGTTTGTGAGGCTTGGACACCTTTGTCTTTATATTGTTCTAGTGTTATGTTTATCTCACATACATGCAAGTTGATGACTATGGGGTGTGTGCCCTAATTTGTTTATATGTACTAGTATGACACAATTTTATTTGTTTTAATGGCAAGTGTCTCTCTGATTGTGAATCATTTCTCTTGATACCCACTTGGGTGGTTCTTTACTTTTCTATGGGAAGCGTTGTATAATTTGATATCCTTTATTCCATAAATTGCTCAACTCTATTTTTAGTATGCACATACCGACCTTTGCTAATGTCATCTATTTTCTATTCTTACTGGGGTATGCTTCCAACCCTAGTGAAGGATTTAGATGACACTGCATGAAGACATTGACTTAGCTTAAGGAGTTAAAGCTTGGAGACAAACTTGATATGGTTTATATTTCCCTCTACTAGATCCTTATGATGTAATATCCATGTAAACCCTATGTGGGAGATTATGATGTACTTTCAAAAAAATGATTATAGTCATTTTTTTCCCATTGCTATACTCTATGGTCTTTTGTATACCATTATATAATATTTGAAAATTTTGCACATGTTCCACATACCAATTAGGAGTGTGTTTGGAATGGATGTTTTATTCTTCAAATTTTCAATAGGGAGTGGATCCCCTCTGGGTCCCACTCCTTACAAAATGGTATCAGAGCCCATGGTAGTCGAAATCTGACTATTTCAATTTTTTCTCCCTAATTAGAACCCTTACCTTACATAGTTACCCTTTAGGTGAGATGTTCACCCTAGATTTGACCTATGTTTTTCATGAGATGATGGAAAGATGATTTAGAATAATATGATTTACACATGAGAGCCATATTAAGTAAATCTTAATGATATGATTCTAGGAGATCTTATCCTACCATATAGGTTAATGGTGGCATACATCTGTAGACATTATGAGGTATTCGTTTGAGAATGGAATTATGTTTTGAGGATGAGGTACTGGTAGAATAAGAAGATTTTCTTATGGAAAAATTGTGACTTGGTTTCTGCAATTGATTTTGGATCCATATCCTGTTTTATGTCAAAAATATTTCTTCACAAAAAAAAGAAATTATTTTCATTATACTACTATATGTACAAAAATTTTCTCTGATTTGTCAATATTTTATTGAACTAAGTCAAAATGAAGTGATATGAGAAGTTTTATTAGAGAAACCCTAATCATAGTTGGAATAAAATCTAACCCTAGTTTTGTATATGAAGAAGTGACTAGGAATATGTGAATTCATATAAAGGTATAGTGGACTAACCCTTGGTACCCCATGACTTTTTGGTTGTGTATGTAGGTTTGTCAGATCAGAGATACAATGACCTATAGCACAACCTTTAGCTGTTATGACATGTAAGGTAGGTACATCTCTAAAACATATAAAACTAAAAGATATGTTTGTAACCCTAAATGTTGTTAGTTTGACTTATTTAGTTAAACCTTTTAAGGGGTGAAGAGTAGTTGGTTGTTGATGTTTGGATCAATAGATTTCGAGGATGAAATCCTTTTAAGGAGTGGAGTGTTGTAACATACTAGATCTTGGACCCTACCCTATAACTTTGACCTTTTTGACTTAGCCAAACACGGTTGAGGTTAGAAGATGTTTTGTATAACCCTAATGATCTAATGCATGTATAAATCACCTTAATGTAACCCAATGTTCACACATTAAGTCTTAAGCTAATGACGAAGACATAAAATGTGTCACACGAGATAAAAAAAAGAATACATAAGAATTAGTGCAAAATAATCCTACATAACTCCTTTAGTATACATATGAAGGTAATGAACATAATTGGATGAATAATTGAGATAATGATGAAATAATATGTTGATAATATAAAGATGGGCCACAAAAACTAATTATGAAAAATTCATAAAAGGAAGGAAAATTAATTAAAAATAACTTGAGATTCGTTTTCTTTGGATATGTTTTGCCTTGGAGGCCAAGTTTCACAAATTTAGGATAATAATAACCACACCTATTTTATTTAGATAAGAAAATGTGATTTTCCATCAAAATATGAAATAAAATACTTAATGACTCCAAAAGTGGAAATAAACTTCAAATTCATAATCTATATATCAAAATCAATCTATATGTCAATTTTCATCTAATTTGGACAACCTTGAATAATTAGGTTAAGTTTAGGAATAGAGAAAATGTGTAAAAGCCATAAATGCTCAATAATGTGATAAATAACTTCAAAAGAAGAAAATAAAGGGAAATTTGTGTTCAAAATATTAAAGATAACTTGTGGATGAAGTTTCACCAAATTTGGATAATCCTAGTGTCATAATGCATGATGAAAGAGAAAACATGATTTGCCTAATTCGTATATCAAATATTTCCAAATATGAAAACTAATACCAAAATTGGAATCTATGTGCCTTAATTATCCTGGGTGAAAATTTTCATATTAATTGGATAAGGTTTTGACCTTTTATTGAGGATAGAGAGAAAAGAAGGTAAAATTAACTAATCACACCTTATTTGATTCTCATCCTGGCTATGGTTTCCGAATTTTATGATGTCACGCAGGTATTTTTTTGCTATATCGGAGTTGGGTCGGACTCGGATCCAGCTTTGGCTCCTGGAGTCATCACTCTCACCTGTCCTATTCCTATTAGGATTATACAGTAATCACGACTCTCTCTAGTCTTGCTCTATCACCATGGTGATTACCTGTCTAAGAAGATCTCTCCCTCACCACCCCTCAACCTCTCAAGGAGATAGACCCCTAATTTTCTAGGGTTTCATACACTAGAGACCCTACCTGGATAGAATTTCTCGAAGTATCCCCTATTTCTATGCCCTCGGGCCTTTAGCCCTCCCCAGACCTCAATCTATATATATTACTAGTGAACACACACGTGCACATGCACATGTCATTTTATACATGTTTAAATAGTGTTAAATATAATTAAGAATATAGAGTAATTTTTATAATTTTAAATTATTTAAATTTATTTTTTACAAAAAATAATTGTTCTTTTAAATACTACTATTTCAATACAATATGTAGAAATAATTTTCTTATTAAACATATTATTGAATTACAAAACTACTTTCAAAATTTGTTCATAAAATTAATTTTGTGATCTTTACTTTTATATGAACTTTCACATACACATGTCATACCTCCACCCAAATAGATCACAAGTACTTGCTATGTTCGATGTAGTAGGACATGTAAATCCATTCTAAAAACTTGTAGATTATAATAGAGATATAAAACAATAATGATTTATTTGGCATATCATACTTAAACTCATGGTGTTCAATTTTATTTGTATCTATCAATAGATATTTATCTTTACTAACATCAAGAGTCTTTGTTGCAATGGTGTTTTTAATTTACATGTGAAAACTTGATAAAACCGAACTATGGGTTATTTAAGTTGTTAGTACCACACTACATGTTCTTATCATGAGTTTCTATTCTATATACCACGAGTACCTTAGTCGTAACCATGGCAAACAATCATTGGTAAATTTAATTGTTATAACTAGTAATGTAATGTTTGGCAAATTTTACTTTGTGATTCAGTGTCCATGCACTATAAATAATTCAAGTTGTTACATTTTACACTAATGAATTCTAATTGTATGCAATTTGAAAGCACACTGGTTAAAGCATTCATAAATCACATTCCAACCTCATCACAAGCATAACAAGTAACCCTTGTTCATACTTGTGTAGAATCAAAATAAGGTTCTTTATTTGACTCATTTTTATACTTCTAAACAACATTGAAACAACAAAACCTTTGTAGTGCAATTTATTCCCCTTTGGTAGTATTTGTTTCCTCTTTCCAACAATAAGGATTCTCATATGATCAAAAATTAACTTTCATTGACCCAAAAAGATGAAAGTGTATGAACATTTACATCATATTTAAACCATGATGAAAATGAAAGCAAATACAAATGATTAGTTCATCTCAATATTCAAGCCTAGGCTCACAATATCATGCAATTGTTGTAGTATGAATATGAATGAAACAACCTTTGGCATACATTACTGTGTGACACACCAAGTATTACATTTGATACAAAGTAAATTACCTATTGGTCAAGGAGACAGAAAAGGCATCACATTCTTCCACTTTCTATCTTATTCCTATTTACATTGGTGTTCTGCCTCCAAATGTGTTGTCCATACTTGTTGTTCTTGTTATGTCCCAAAATAATCTTTTCTATACAGTTATCTAAAACAACAAATTTGAACCCATACACTCTATTTATAGTTGTATATTTAGCATTAGGTACAAGAGATTGAAATGTACTTCCAATGCAAGTGAAAGTGTTTCTCATTCGTCTTTTGGAGCACCCAATAGCATTCCACACCTTACTGAAATATTTTAAAAACATTAGTGGGTGGTCGACACTACTTGTTTAAAACCCCAACAAGATACAACATCAAGCTTCTAAGAATATATACCTTGCTTATGCTTGCAGATGTGCAAGAAGTAATATTTACATTAAAAGGAGGAATAATAAGTTCTAATAAGAGTTTTATTAAGCATACAAGACGTTATCATTGTGGATACTAAATTTAGTGATAGTACTACTTTACATGAAAATGACGATTTCTAAATGCTTATTTGCTAGGAGACGTTGGATCAAGAACATGTTACATGTTTAATTTTGGGGAGATGTTGAGTCCTTTCTTCAATGTTCTTCATTTCAAGCAACTCATATTAGATGATACTAAATTGTTTGATCTGTAAGGATCATTTGGTTAGTTGTAGTTGATGAATCCAACATAGATGTCAGTAATGTTTATTAAAGAAGTTGCAAAAATAGGTTCCAGATTATGTCGCTCATTTAATATTGTTGCTATGTAAAAGTTGTCCTGGAATGGTGCATAGTGTGATATAATTACAACAAAAAAAATATTCATCTTAGTTTATGATCAGTAATGCTCGAGATATAATAGTGAAACTATTGTGGGGTTAGATGAATGAGAAAAGTAACAAAAGTAGAAAGAATTAATTTGAATGACTATGTCATTGTTCTTGTTCGCTCGAAAAAAGTAGAACAACAATCCTACATGTCATGGCTTGAATTACCTCAATGGAAAGGTAGTTCTTATGTTTCATGAACTGTTAGAAATAAAAAAATAAACCAACTTGATGCTTTCCTTAAAAGCTTCCACGATTGTTTTATTTCTAACAAATGTACAAAATTCTAGTACTTCTACCATCACGAACAAAAATTTCACGTTGACTGCAAGTAATCAAACCAGTGAATGTATCTACACTCTTCTACTCATACATGATGTGTTGTACTCATTCTTGTCTTGTGGATGTAACTGCACTATTGTACTCGTAAACAATTGGTGATGCATTATACTCGTTCTTGTCTTGCGCTCATGGCAGGAATGCTGAGATTAGAGAAAACAAAAATTAGACCAAGATTCACTTCCATGTCAACATCTGCAACATACTACCAAACTGATACCTACTCGTAGCATGTATATTTTTCTTGCTTCTTCGGGTGGAGAATCGTCATGAAGAAACCTTTTCATGTCGTGTAACTGCTGAGAAAAAACATGATTATAAATTAGCATAAAGATTTCATTATCTATGTGGTACGTCAAGATGAGATAATCGAAGACATCGTAAATAGACATATAGTAATATAAACAAGGATATATGTAGAGGAATTGTTCTTTCACATCTATATTCACCTTCATCAGTGGGTTGAACCAGAAAGAAGATGTTGAATATCATGCTACTTAGTTTAGTTTGCAGTAATGCAGCATTAGATGTAATTGGGAATTCATAAATTTGTTTTGGTAAGCACAAAGTTAATTTTAGAAATTACCTTTCTTTCCATATTCAGATTTTACCTATGGAGATCCATCGGTGCTGTTGTGGCTACCCTCGACCTATGTGTGGGAAGCATGTGACAATGTTGGATGGGAATGCAAAAGCTTTTTTGATGAGATCAAAACACTGCTTCTCTCTACTAAGGTGAGCCAAGTGTGTGAAGTAAGATGGTCGGTTGATGATTCTTCAATGCCGCATTGGGACACCTTCTTATGATGCCTCTCTTCTGGTGCCCGTTGCCACACTTATGCATGTAGAGGCGGCAAGAGAGACAGTATTGATGAGTTGGCGAGTGGTTCTGGGGGTAGGGAAGGAGGAAAGGTTACTGGTTGTGGGAGTTACGATGATGCGAGAGTTGTGGGTGTAGTGGCAGATATGGTCGCTGCAAAAAATTCAGGAGGGGGCATATTTCAAAAGTTAGGTGATTGCAGTTACAGAGAGAGTTTTGCCCTATCATGAGTGTTGCGTTGTGGCTCCCTTTAGAACGCAGAAAAAATAGGAATTGAGGGGAGATAGAGGGTTTGAATTCAAACGTCAGATGGTTGGGTGAGAGAGAAAAGGGTGCGGAAAATTTAAATTCAAACGCCAGAGTTCAAAAAGAGTAGTTCCATTTTTTCAAACTAAATCGTTTTTTGAAAGTAAAAAAATCTGAAAAAAAACGTGAGAGCAACTTGAGTGAAGGAGAGTGCAAGCTTTTGCCACGTTGGCAGAACCGTGCAACGTGATTGGTTAATATGACTTTGGGCGGGTGTATTTGAACTTCCTGCAAAACTCGCTCTTTTTATAGTAGTATAGATAAGATGAAAACGTTCCACAGTGGTCCATGGATTCTTTACTAATCTCGTTTCTCCCTCTTGTACCCCCACATCTATCTTTCCCTACTCTGCCACCATCTTTCTACAAGAGCGACTACGGTGGAGTGACTTTGACCCTCAACACTTAGAGAGTAGGCTTGGACGAGTCCTATATGTCCGCGGGAAGCTTCATCTACTTGTAAGCCAATGAAATTATAGGTAACCCAATTTCCCCCTTTTCTTATTGTGATTTGCCCTTAATCCAGATCATGGTTATAACCATGTGTTTTAGTGGTTGGTTTCACTAATGTCTTAATCTTTTAAGTTTGCCTGGTTCTCCTGAACACATCCATGCTTCTTGCCATGGGTTTCGAAGGATGGAGGTTGGTTTTGATTCATTTGACAAAAGAATTGGGTGCTTTCTAAAGCTCCTCGCAATTGAGAGCAAGGAAGGAGATGCTTTCTTGTAATTTTACTTGTTTTCCCTCTTTGTAGACTTCGGTTTTGTTTGTTGACCTTGAGAAAATTGGTCTTTTTGCCCTCTCTTGATTTCTTTTACTCATGTTGAATCTAGAACCTCACTAGCAATGAGCCCAGACCAGTTGGCCATCCACGATTGGACCAACTAGGCATGTTTGACCCTATTGACTGGGTCTTATCCACTGATGTGGATTTTTGGTGATTTCTTATTGGTCAGAATGGTAAAAATCATATCTTTTAATTCGCTTGACCAAAAATTACAATAAAATATGCTTTGGAATATGAAAAATGTGTTCTTTCTAGTAAATAAGTTTCAAATCTTGATTTTCTTGTTTTCAATGATGGGTTTTTGAGGATCTAATTAATTAATATATAATGCCCAAAAATTGGTAACTAATTTGTCTTAAATCTAAAAATAACAAATAAATATGTTTTCTTGATTAGGAGAAACTAATAAATTGATTTGTTTAGGTTTTGAGTCCAAAATATGAGTTTTTCCAAAGAGGTCTAAAATTAGGGTTTTCTTTATACATATATGAAATATAAACCCTAATACATGTGAATATGTTGTAATTAGGAAAAGTGGATCTTGGAACCAACTAGATTGGTGAAGAGTGTTTATAGGACTCGCGTTTAGGGTATGTTTGCATCCCCTATTATTCCTTTTGAGAAATAACCTATTTTCTTCTTTCTCTTGGTCCTATGGAGGATAGCCTACACAATATCTTTTTCTTTTGAAAATATGCTTCATGTGAAGTACTTTATTTGTTAATGATCTTGTGATCAACTTATTGCGATGGACTTTATTTTGGACTCTAACTTGTGATTGGTTCATGTTGGAACTTCTATATGGTGATATGTGATGTCTTTTGCCCACTTGTATGGTGGATGTTTATGTTGTCCATTAATATGATGGCAACTTTGTATAATCTGACTATACTTTTTACTTACCTCTCTATTAAGCATGTTTTGTGACTCAGTAGCACTAGAGTAGTGTAATTACATTGGTTTATGGGCAGTATGCCCCTATTATTATTGGGATGGAGGTGGTGGTGCCCCATACCTGGGTTTCAAGTTTGTAAGGCTTGGCCCACCTTTTATATATATTGGGATTTTGGCAGTACCTCATTCTCTACTAGGTTTCAAGTTTGTGAGGCTTGACCGCCTTTCTCTTTATATTGTTTTAGTGTTATGTTTATCCCACATGCATGCAGTTTTATGATTGTGGTGTGTGTAACCTAATTTGTTATGTGCTAGTATGGCACAATTTTATTTGTTTTAATGGCAGGTGTATCTCTTATTGTGAATCATTTCTCTTGATACCCACTTGGTTGGTTCCTTACTTTTCTATAGGAAGTGTTGTATAATTTGATATCCTTTATTCCATAAATTGCTCAACTCTATTTTTAGTATGCACATACCAGCCTTTGTTGATGTCATCTATTTTCTCTTCTTGCTGGGGTATGCTTCCAACCCTAGGTGAAGCACTTGGATGACACTGCATGAGGACATGTACTTATCTTAAGGATTTAAAGCTTGGAGACAAACTTGATATGGTTTAGATTTCCCTCTACTAGATCCTTATCATGTAATATCCATGTAAATCCTATGTGGGAGATTATGATGTAATTTTGAAAAATTGATTACAATCATTATTTTTTTCCACTGATATACTCTATCGTCTTTTGTATATCATTATATAAGATTTGAAAATTTTGCACCTGTTCCATCATACCAATTATAAGTTTGTTTGGAATGGATGTTTTATACTTCAAATTTTTAGTAGGGAGTAGATTCCCTCTGGGTCCTACTCCTTACAACATAATTGAAAGAAAGTGCAAATATCAGTACAACCTCCAACCATTTACACTTCCACTACATTGGTTGTGGCATCACAGGTGATAAAAAAGCTACAAAATTTCATCCTCAAGCCCAAATCAAGTTCCATTCCACTCTAGTAATGTATCCCCTACTTCCAACCCTCATTTCCCATCCATTTCCACCCCAGGACCTCCATATCCATCTCTATTCCATCCTATCTCTACAGAAAATCAAAAACATAAGTCCACCTACAATTTTCTACCAAAAATGAAAGGATTTGGCAAGAAATTGAAGGAGGTAGCCAAGAGCATCATGCCCTACCTTCGTCAGTCCAAAAAGGACTCCTACACATCCCAACCTACACATCGTGCCCCTCACTTCCAAATCCCATAGCCAGCTCTCACCAAAAAGTAGCCCACTCAGTGTCTAGGAGCCAATCCCATCTTCACTCATCCTCTAGCCACCACACATCTGATTCAGATTATAATGGAAAGAGAGATGGGTTGACATGTGACACATTGGTGGAGTCCATTATAGAGGAGGAAACCACTCAATCATCACATGGCAAAGCTACAATAATTCTATCTTCTTTGTATGCACTACCACCACTCATGCCAGTCCGTCACTCTACTTTCTCTGTTGTGCCACAATCGGAACCACAAAAAATCCAAAAGGAAGTATCTCTTGACGAGGAGGATGAGAATATGGAGGATGAGAAACTCGAGAAGGACCACTTGAAGGAAGTGGGCAGCTACCTAAGGAGGTCAAGCATGGGAGGGGAAATCAACTATTGAATCCCCTTCATCCAGTATGCTTGACATGGAGGGTGGTTGCCACCCACTATGCTTGCAAAACTACAATGGAGGAATTAGGAATCCATTCCTATTTTGAAGACATCATGAAGTTCACTGGGTTGTTATATTGATGACTACTATCCAAGAGACATATCTTGAGCTTACACACAAAATTATTTTCCACTCAGGATAAGATCGTATACAAATATGAAGATGCTCTCTAGTTCATATTAGAGGATGATACCCACATTCTCACTTCCTCCATGATTAACATTTTTTTTGCTCCCAACCCCAAAGTTACATCTATCCTTGATGAGGGGAGGATTGATAAGGACACCAATATTAACTATGTGGCTATGTGAAAGAGGTTAACCAGGAATAGTATATTTGTGATAGGAAAGTCAAAAATGAGATTGATTCGCAACCCCTACAAATCATATACTCAAAAGGTTTTAGCAAATACAATAGTTTTCTGGTATGAAAATCATGGGAGGTGCATAAATAAGGATTTGTTTGTGTTGGATAGATGCTAAAAGTCAAGCATGTCAACCAAGGGGCATTAATGATTGATCACATAAAAAAAATTCACTCCAAGAGTATGAATCCATTTGCCATGGGATGGATTGCGACTTCTATTGAATTTGCCCTAAATTTTAACCTGATAGGCTTCACCAAGGCAAAGGGACGAAGGCATGTAGACTTGTAATACCTTGTTTGATCCACTATGATTTCCATTGTAGAAAAAAAAATTATATACCAAGTGAAACCCCCTTATAAAGGGATTACATTTTAGCTACCCTAGAACACTTCACCTCACCTTGAGGATTTTGTTCCATCCCCAGATTTCTTGGACACTTTGAGGAGATAGGAGCAGGAGCATCCTGGACAGAGCACCATGTATTTAACCTGAAGGTGTGGGGGAGACGAATGCAGATTACCAGAGGAGGGTGGTAGAAGAGAGAAAAACACACAAACTCGGAAGAAAATAAGTGGAGGCAACACCATAATAGAAGGCCACAGTGAATGCCTACAACATGTCTACCATACACTCACAACTAGAGGGAATTCCAAAGGCATAGGGGCATGTGGTTGGATCAATAGTATATGCATCATCATATCAACCACATGTACAACTATCAGCATGCACATGTGCAGAGGAACCCCCAATGGGTGGATGTTTTCTGAGGAGCCTTATTCGATTATCAAGAGACATACCCACCTTTATGGTGGACTATTAGGGACATTACTACCAGTATCCTCAACCAAATGGAGGACCACCATAGCCGCCATAGCATAAGTGACTTTTTCCCTATCACTCCTAGACCTTAGTGTCATGTTGAAGACAACAAGATTCAAAAGTTTGAGGTGGTAGGGCGGTATGCCCTTGTCTAACTCATGATCCTACTATCTTGTCATTTACTTTCTATTTTGATAACTTGTTATCTTTAGATTTTTGCTTGCTTTGCATACACATATGCATATAGGTTAGTTTCTTGCATGCTTGCCTAATTTTTCAAACTTTTCTCTATTTATTCCATTGCATGCCATACATTGTGTTTCATGTAGGTTTTGGTAATTTCTTATGTGTTTTAGCAAGGATTTTCTTATTTTTTTATTGTTTCTTAGTGTCAGTTTAGAGGCGATTCTAAGACAATATGGCACTGTTTTGGCCAAATTTTCCTAAACTCGATCTATTTCCCGACTTAAATCTCTACTTTTTGTGATGTGAATGTCACAACTTGGAGAATGCAACCTATTGATGTTATTTTGGTTAAATGAATTCTATGATTGGACTTTTGCATGTGCTCCAAGACTCTTGTAGGAAATTGACTGCTGTAATAAAATGTGATTCTTACAAGCCTTGAATGCTTGTGATTATTCATTCCATGTGGAAATAATATGATACAACATACCTGGTCATTTTATTCTTGCTTTGTCTAATTTGGTGAATTTTGCTTAGATTATCTTTCTTGAATGAAATCTTGCATTAATATTCCCCACTTATGACTCTCTTTGACTCAACATTTCTTTCATCATATTATTACCTCTATGCCTCATGAAAGGATGCCAATTTGCACACATTATCCCTGGCCACCCTCCAAAAGTTTGAGGGGTCCATATCTACACACCCTTGCTTCTTCCAATCACCATATTCCCTCCTTACACATGGGGCAAAGAAAAAAAAGATTAGAGATAGCTCTATGTAATAGCATCTCAAGAAAAAAAATGGGTTCTCTTATGCAATAACATTCAACTCCTTTCCACAACTCTTTCTTCTCTTTTTATGCCTAGTAGTTTTAGAGAAAATCAACTCTTGTCTGCACACTCATCCACAAGCCAAGCGGTCATCAGAGGTTAAGTGAAGTGTATGATTGAGTCCTAAAAAGTGAAACAACCCAACTTTAACCATTTTAATGTATGATGTGCATGATACAGTCTACTCAAAGTATTACGAAAGTTACATCATGTAAGTTGTTGTGTTATATGCTTGATTCACACTAAAAAAAAGAAAAATAAATAATGAGAAGTGGATTGCGTGCGTAATTTCACATATGACCTCAATTTAGCCAATGAACATTATGATGATTTCATTCTTCCATGTTTTCCCTTGAATGAATTGAAAATGAAAGATGGAGTTGGGACATACTTGAAGATAAGTATTTTTTAGTTTGGGGTGGTGATGCAGTCTTAATTTAGGGCTTCATATTATGTCATTTTTTCCTTTCAACATATCTAAACATGTTAAAATACATATTACTTCTCCTAATCAATGGTTTATTGTCAAATACACTTATGAAGGTTCCTTTTATGTTTTTTAGGTATCTTGACCATGATTTGGATGGATAGGAGAGAAGGAGGAATCCCTAAGGGTTTTTCTACCCTTGGAGGATCCTAAAGAGAGTCCAATAACTTCCTCAACCTACCCCTAGTAGTCAACGGTCCAACTAAAGAAAAGAACTCCATGGATTATGAAGATGAAGACCAAAGTGTCAGTAAAAGTTCCCAACATGGTTGTGATACAATTACATATTTGCTCTAAAATTGTAAAAATTCACATAGAAGATCAACAAAGAAGCAACTCAAAACATGTACATCAAGATAATCATCTTGGCCAGTACAACCATGCCAATAAGACCACAACATGACTATTCCACCCAGCACTATCATACTGCTAAAATGTTAGAAGGCCTATGCCGAACAAAACGACCATGCTCCAACCTTGTCACCATGGTCGTTCCACCCAACATGGTTTTTCCACCTCACAGCCGTCATATCCGTGCTACTAGCCTCCAAAACCCCCATTTTTCACTGTGATCTTCCCTTCACCACCACATTCATTCCCTTCTAACACACCCATTCCACCACTTCACCACCACGACCATTCTTCCCAAAACGGCCGTACTGCCACACAAACCCTACTGCTTCCTAGATACCATTTACCTAAACATCCCAGTCAACCCTATGCTTCCCAAGCCACTATATAACAATTTGTGGTGGCTAGGAGTTGGATATTAGACACTCCAAGCATTGAAGGCACCACCTACCTCATCTCCTACTCATTCCGGCCTACTCCTACTTGATTTCCTTGATCTTCCACCTCAAAACCCTAAATTTTAGGATTTTGACCACTTACATCCATCATCTTATGCCATCCATCCACCAATGAGAGAGAAGGGTGTACTTCTACAACTAGAAGTGAAGAAGGAGGAGTCTTTGTTGAACATCTATGGATATCTACAACTCTACATCTTCTTTCTCTATTTTTGTGTTATGAGTAGTTAAGCCCCCAAGGTGGCTTGTTTGGGATTGAAAATGTGACTTTGATACCTTTTTTTTGGGGGGGGGGGAGTGATATGTAACAATTTCGTTTGATAATGATTACCTTCTACTTCCATCTTATTTCTAAAGAATTTCTTTGATATTTATGCTTGAAACTACCTAGGTTCTAGGGGGAATGGCTTATATGTGGATATTTTAGGATTTTCTCTTAGGTCCAACTAGTAGATCTCTAGATAGCTACCCATATTCCCATGTATATATCCACTATCCTACTCCTAAGTGTGAGATTAAGTAGTTAGCTTGGAGACACTAAGTGTCATTGACTTGGAGTTACTGAAAGGTCAGGTGGGAGGTGTCTTCAGGTGTAAAAACCCTCATCCACACCCTCCATTACTAGCCTCAACCCCTAATTACCCTAAGTGCTTTCATTCTAGAAATCTAGACTTGTTATATCCTAATTGAATGCCATATAAAATCTATTCAAATTTTCCTCGTTAGGTTGGATGGGGGTGATAGGGACTAGTTCCCCTATACACACCCTATTCCACTCATGGCCAATTAGTAGTTTAGGACAATTATGTAACATCTAACTTGATTGTTTGGTTTGATAACCTAAGTGAATGAGTAATGTTTTCATGTCATGAACACCAACCTATGTAATACTCATGTTACCCTAAATATCTTGCACCTTCATTAATTCATTGAAATCCTAATTTTTTCTTACTTAGTCACTTTGATTTGCTAATACAAGTTGACTTGTATAAGGTTAAAATAGACTTTCTTATCACCTTCCTTAATTACTTGTTAACTATTAGTTTAACAACCAAACCAAGAATAAACCCTTGAGCCCCAGACTCCGATTTAAGCTCCCAGTCAAAAAAAAGCTATAGTATCCCCTCTCTCCCTTGGGCTCGACCACAACTTTCCATTCTCTTTACTACCCCTAAGCCTGTGTGCTTGCGGATTTTAAGAGTGTCTAAAGCGGGTTTACAAATATTGGAAGACCCTATTGTGTGCCTAAGGCGCATCCAACAAAACCAGTTGGCTAGGTGTACCCATGGAAAAAACATCAATATGTTAAGTGGTTTATCTATAGTAAACGACAATATGCATAATTTAAAACTATAAACATATATGATAATTAAAATTAATATAAATGATATCACATTAAATAAGGACCCACACCTGCATACCAAAAATTGAAATTGTGGGATCAACTAATTGACAGTGTTTGCTCCAAGCACATGATTTGTGGCAACAAGAAGTTTATAAATTGCAATAAATGAGATGAAGAACAATAGAATTTGGTGACAAATGACAAAGGAAATCAATTGAAATTGAGAGTATACATAATATCTTCATAAAATTCTTACTTATGTATGGCTTGCATCATAATCTTATTAGTCAGTAAATCGGTGATCATGGTTATGATGCTTAGTTAAAAGGATGCATGTAGTCTTATTTCTTATAATATTATGTAGGGTTATAGGGGAGGCAGAGAAGGCAGCGGAAACAAAATTTTCTCCTCCCAAAACCTAGAACAAGGAAACACGTCAACGTCTATACAATAGGAAAGGGATGGTTTGTGGAATCATACCTTGTCCCAAGGCTTGCTTAGTGACAATACCTCACGGCTTGCGCGGTCTTCACCTCCGGTCTTGGACGGTGTCTGTGCAGCTCCTGGCCGCACCGGGACTGATGACTCCTGGTCTCACCGGGACTGTCGGGATTAACAGTTGTCATCCGAGCGGCAGAAATCTCCCACCTCTGAAGTAGTCCACACGGACCACCTGGAACTCCAATCTCCTTGTTCCATAAGGAATTGGAAGGAGTCGCACCCTCCTGTCAACGTACTAGTCACTGACACACTCTCCTGCCACCAGTCGCTTTCTGCAATTGTCTTTCCCTTGTTGTGCCTCCCTTATCGGGTAGCATTTGCTCGGGCTCTCTCGGTTACCAAAACCAGAGAGAACGACAACTTTACAGAGCAACTGGTTGCACTATGTTGTACTTTGAGAAGCCCCCAATACCCCTATATATATAGGAGGGTCATGGGACAGGGTTCTCCATCCCGGGCAATATGGGACTAAAGCAGGAGTAGAAGGGTTTGAGATTTTCCACAAAAACAACTAACTCGCAACCTGAACCGATCGTTTCATTTCTAAAACGGTCGGTTGGGGACCTGAGCCGGTCGGTTGACACCTCAACCGATCGGTTGGGACCCATGAAACGTTTGGTTCAGTTCTGAACCGGTCGGTTCGTGGTCCTGATCAGTTCCCGATTGACTTTCCATCTTTTGTTTCTAATTGGTATCAAATACCAATCCTTGTTCCAATCAAATGGGGCAAGTGAAACGAAAAGAAATTTCTCACCAATCCGACTTTCCCAACTTGCTCGGTTGCACCAGTTGAACCGATCGTTTCAACACTTGAAGCAATCGTTCACCCTGTCCATGAGCTGATCGACTCACCACCTGAGTCGATCGGTTCACCAAGCTCAGCCAATCGGTTCATCACATGAGCCGATCGGTTGGGAGTGCAGACTGTGTAGAAATAGTCAATTGCGGTTTCAATCAATCTGATACTCCAATCAATATGTCCAACACCTTGAACATTATGATATTGAGCTATCAATTAATTGAGTGTTTAATTGAACTACTAAACTCCTTTAGTAATCAATCTAAACATTGTTTGTGGACAAAACTCCTCTTCCAGGTTAAATCCTATGTGTGTGACCCTGCAGGTCCATTTCACGTTGGCAGTGAAAGTCCATAACAGTTATGACTTCACAAGAAAATAGCGGTGCCTAGTCACACATCAGTGCTACCCAAGTGAAATAGAAAGTTGGAGAACAACTTTCAATCCTATAATCCACAAATGGTGTTACAGTGAATGTATAATTCCTTTGTCACTGATATCCCGAATGAACTCGAGGCATGGAACAGTCATCTTGTCAACGTTCATTCACTTTCTTGATCTCAGAGTAGATTGGAAGAGATATGTTATGACATCAGTATCACATACTGATTCACACATGCGTGCATGCCTTTCTCAATCCTACTCATCAAGTGGCCATGGATATCAAACTCCCTCAGGAGGGACAAATCCCATATCTATCACTCACCCCTCAAAATCCCCATGTGTCAAAGCCACCCAATCATCACCTTTATAACAACCCATGTTTCAGGACTACATTTGATGATGTCAAAGTGTGCCCAACAACATGTGTTGAGTGTAGTGATTTCAGGTCAAAGAATCACACTCGCCACCATCACTGTGAGTACTGACTGTGACTACCATGTCATGGTTCCATGTGTCAAACTCACGGTGGGTCTGTCTGGTACACTTGTTCTCTAACAAGTACCTATGTGTTTCGTTTGATATCTCTATATCATGACTAATGAGATTCTGTCATCAACCAACACCACAATCTAGTCTTGTGTGTCATTGCTGTCTATCTACCTTCCACAATGACATCCGACTAGGGACATAACAAGAATGTACAAACTCTTAGC
Source organism: Alisma plantago-aquatica (assembly GCA_963693085.1). Lineage (NCBI taxonomy): Eukaryota > Viridiplantae > Streptophyta > Magnoliopsida > Alismatales > Alismataceae > Alisma > Alisma plantago-aquatica. The sequence continues at coordinate 392,150,662 of OY856412.1, read as the reverse complement.
ATCCGTATGATCTAATCGTTCAGGTCCTTAACCTGAAAACATACGTCATTGAGTACTGTCATTCTTTAGACATTCAATTTGTTCTATCACTATCTCATATGACTGAACCAGAAAGAATTGGAAGCTTGCCTTTGATGTTTATCAAATCAATCTTAATGTATCACACCAATCATCCCATGATTGGCTCTCAGGGCATACAAACCAACAGACTCCCACTTGCACTGCGAGCCAATCACCCTTGAATCATATTCATAGTGATCTTCAAACATGTCCCACATGTTACTGTGCTCTAGTGCGAACATAGTGAGTTATGGCAACACCTTGCCAAAGTCAGTTTTTAACTGCATGTCTCTCATCTCTTCATTGTACGTCACACGTATGAGATGGAGTTGCGGTAATATGCGATCTTGTATTCCTTTGCTAACCTTTAGCCACATTGCATGATCAAGGATTCCATACTTGTCATCAATGAGCAGAATATCTATAAGTTCATCTCATGAGCTTCCAGATCCATATAGTATCCACTGCTGTTCTCCAACACATAGATACTCGACATTTCCTTTTAAATGGTTTTATTGGAACACTTCCAATTATCAACAAACTTTCACTTTTATATATATCCTATATATATTTTGCGATTAATTGTCTGTCCTTTCGGAAGTTCGCATCAATGTAACTCTTTACATTGAACTCTTCCTTATCTCCATAGAACTAGTACTTCTCAAGTACTTGTCAAGTTCTCATGGTATTACAGTAACCCTTACTGGAAGTAGACAGACATCCACTCGTCATGTCTCACATACGAGTTATTAGGATGAGCACATCATATTGCCATGTCCTACAAACAAGACGATGAATGCATTTTGTTCTTGCCATGTCGATACATGCAAGATAATGGGATGATTACATACATGATAGATCCATATCTATTCTTAGTGTTCCCATTCTTTATAAGAATTGGACACTTGGCCTTGGGATACTAACTCCATGTAACATGGACAAGTTTTCTCCCACTGAATCTGTGCATACTGAACCCTTCAGTACAGATTGCCAATGTATGTTTTCTCTTTTCAGGTCAAGAGGTTTTCGAGAACTATCTCTATAGATCTCTATTCCTATCACATAGGAAACATCTCTATCTTCCTTAAAGATAATTTCCACTTTTGGATTTCCATTCTAGAACATTTCCATTTCACATCAACATGTGGAATGTGAACATGCTCCCACTAAATCACAGACCCCTTCTTTATCTTTGACATATCAGTCAAACCCTTTGACTATATCATCAAAGTAAAGATCCAATTCTGAGTTGCTTGTACTCAATCAATCACATTGATTAGTCCATTGTAACTTATAGACTTCATTTGCATTAGTGGATTCATAAACCTTATAGGTTGTGTCACGTACACATCCTTGTTTTATTCCTCATAGGAATGCAATTTTAGTATCCATATGCCAAATGTATTAGTCATTAAGTTGCAATCAATAAGCATCATCCTTCTCAAAATGTTATCCATGTATCTTAACACTTAAGATTCATTTGCACTTATGGATTTCATCCAATGGGTGCTACCATCAAGGTCATACCTTATGGTTCACATAGATGTCATTTTGGATGTAATGGTCATAAACCATAACTCAAAATTTAGTTCCTCATATTCATCTGGATAGTTGACTCATCACATGAACAACTCATCACATAGATAATTGAGGTGTATCTGTTAAGGATATAAGAACTCACAACCCTTGTGATTCTTAATGTCCTTTATTAGTGTGGGGTATTCTTTTATTAAGAAGAATTTAGTTATTTGATAATCATTCTCTAACTCCTTAGAGTATGATTCCTTCTTGATTTAGACATCACCATGCCTTAATCATGAGTTCACTATGATACACTATCATAATCACTCATAAGGATCTCAAACATTTGGTCCAAGTATTTCATTCATTGATCTCATCAAGAATTAACACTGTACCAAATTTGCACTTCATCTATGATAATCTTGAACACTTCAAGATATTCATATTGGTATTTCTCTAAACACCATTTGAAGTATTAGCATTTGTTACAATAGGTATGTAAATACATCACATGTATTATACCTAATAGGACAATCATTCTCCCACTACCATTAGTGAAGATTGATAAATAATGTCCAAGATATTCATGTCTCTTACTGGTTCTCTAACCAAAAGAGTCTAGATTTATCCATCACATGGAAACTAGAAATGAATTTCTCATGATTGATGCTAAATTGATTGTTTGAGTTATCTATAACTCTTAGGTATAATTTTATCTTATGCATATCAAATACCACAAGATAAACAAGGCATTTCCACAAAGATCATATCTTTAGAAATTGAAACATCTCTTTATTGATTGCCATCATTGTCATACAATATGCAAAAATAAAGTGTTTCTATCTGTTGGCAAATATGAAATAGTAGTTCTCAACTCTATTTTGTGCCCTTTAGGCTGAAATAAACTGAAAGGTACTCCTATCTATGGTAGCAACACTTGCTCCAATGATGGGTACTCCTTTCTTGGTCCTTTTACAAAGGACATCACTTCTTTGTGGATATTGCATATCATATATGACATATCCATATCTTGGTATCATATACCTCAGATAAAGAAGTGGTTCATTTCATGATACCTTAGGTGGAGATCTCCATCCCCTCCTTCATCTTCTTTTGTTCTTCCAGATATAGAGGGCAATTCCCTCATAAACCCTTTCCCCATGTGCCTTGAGGTTGAAGACGGCTTGGGCTACTGGCTAGCATCAGAACACTTCTTTGCTTTTCCCTTGCCCTTTCCCTTAAGACTTACCTTTCATTGATCTCATCAAAGATTATGGTTTGTCTTTCTTCATCTTTGCCTCTACTATCCTCAACATGTCCAACAACTCTGTCAACGCTTGTCAAAGTTGTTCATGTTGTAGCTTATCATGAATTGTATGATTTTCACAACATTTGCAGTATCATACCAATAGCCAACTCTTGGCTCAGATGGAATCCTTCTTAGTCAGGTCTTTCTACATACCCAATCATATTGAGTGTGTGAATACCTTACTGGATCTCCTTCTGTCATGACATACTAGGACAATGTCTTGGAGACATCATATGTCTCATGTTGTCTCTGCAACTCATAGTTCAGAGGACACAACATCAAGCACTCCTCATCAATGTCATCCTCAGTATGCTTCCATAAGCATACTTTCAGCCATTGATGTGGTGGGATCGAGTTCATCTGGTTCTGGTATAACTAGGACTTAGAGCTTTCACTCTACAATTGAGAACACTTCTCAATGTCCTAACCAGTCATGGAAAAATTCCCATTTAATTTGTTGGTCTCAAAGATTGATCACAAATAAAGTGATTATTGTCGATTAACCATTTATTGTACAAAAGGAAATATATGCAATTTTAGTCCAAAACTCCTTTTGACTTATTTGATTGATTTGAAAGGTTGACGATATAAATTAGGCCTTTAATTAATTATCGCTCCCACTATTTTACTTCAAATTGATAGCCCTCACCATCAATTCGGAAGATTGCAGCGTACAACCTTCTAGTGGGCAAGATCCTGAAATCCTCTAAGTCAAGGACCAACTAGGGCTGTCACCCACAACTTAGATATATCAGGTAGGCAACTCTTGCCAATTGCATCATATGCAACTCTTGATAAGATGTCATATGCAACTCCTTGCCATGATCATCTCCATGCCTCAAGGTGCTAGATCTTATCTAGGTCACCTTGTTAAGTCCGACCCAAAGCTAACACGATGAATATGCACCCTTCTTGGGCAGACCCACATATCCATCCTTCACGCTTCCACGAGATAGATTGTGCACCACGCTTGGGCGTGCCCACACTTGGTCGATCAAGTTTTTCATGTGTGTCTCATTTGGAAGGCATCTAAAACTTAATATTTAATGAGGGATTTGGTTTTTATATACATATACATATCCAATCACCACAATACATAGTACGTATCATATACATGATATATCCCACAGAAAACATGCAAAATGATAAAAGCGATGATTATGGCCATCCTAATGTGATTCCTCGAGCCAAGAGGAATCACGGTCATCTAGGTCTACATCACATGTAACCTGTACAAGATGAACTTTGTGCCTTGCCTTTCTGGGTTTGATCAACTCATCACATGACTGATCGGCTCGCCATCAGGCCGGTCGGCTAGGTGCCACCAGCCGATCGGTTGGCTCCTCCAACCGATCGGTTTGCCTGGTCGTAGTGCATCTCATCGTGGCCGCCACCCACTCATCTCGCTCCTCGAACCGATCATCAATCGATCGGCTCACTCCTTGAACTGATCAAGTGAACTGATCGTCTGGAACGTCAATTGATCGGTTCACGCCTTGAATCGATCGTCTCAGCTGTCGTCAGGATGTCCTCCGTTCTTTGACATAACAGGAAATAAAATTATATCCTATTTTACATTGTAAAAGGAGAAACCTCGAGTTACATTCGAGGGGAGCAAAGGTAGGAAAGAAATCTCGAATTATTTCAAGTTACATCAGGAATAGGAGAAGGAAGATTGGTGCGCAGACCGAGATGCAAGCAACCACATACAATCATACACAGATAGGGTTTATTGGCCATAACCACGCTATACATCCACCACAAAACTCGTTTAAGGGTGATGCGTATCGAATACATTCATAATACATATCATATATGTAAATTGGGACTTGTGGATTTAGGATTGGACATGCATAAAGCCAATTTTATTCGCATCGTATGCAATAAATAAAGGCGACAAACCAAAATCGATCATATTGATAATCCTAAAGTATAGAGTAGTTGAAGTGGCTCTGATACCACTGTAGGGTTATAGGGGAGGCAGAGAAGGCAGCGGAAACAAAATTTCCTCCTCCCCAAACCCAGAACAAGGAAACGCATCAACGTCTATACAATAGGAAATGGATGGTTTGTGGAATCATACCTTGTCCTGAGGCTTGCTCGGCGACAATACCTCACGGCTTGTGCGGTCTTCACCTTCGATCTTGGACGGTGTCTGTGCAGCTCCTGGTCGCACCGGGACTGTCGAGATTGACAGTTCTCCTCCTAGCAGCAGAAATCTCCCGCCTCTGAAGTAGTCCACACAGACCACCTAGAACTCCAATCTCCTTGTCCCATAAGGAATTGGAAGGAGTCGCACACTCCTGTTAGTGTACTAGTCACTAACGCACTCTCCTGCCACCAATCACTTTCTGCAGTTGTCTTTCCCTTACTGTGCCTCCCTTTTCGGGTAGTACTTGCTCGGGCTCTCTCGATTACTAAAACCAGAGAGAACGACAACTTTATAGAGCAACTGGTTGCATTGTGTTGTACTTTGAGAAGCCCCCAATACCCCTATATATAGGAGGGTCATGGGACAGGGTTCTCCATCCCGGGAAATATGAGACTAAAGCAGTTGTAGAAGGGTTCGAGATTTTCCACAAAAACAACCAACTCACAACCTGAATCGATCATTTCATTTATGAAACGGTCGGTTGGTGACCTGAGCCGGTCGGTTGACACCTCAACCGATCGGTTGGGACCCATGAAACGGTCGGTTCACTTCTGAACTGGTCAGTTCGTGGTCCTGATCAGTTCCCGATTGACTTTCCAGCTTTTGTTTCTAATTGGTATCAAATACCAATCCTTGTTCCAATCAAATTGGGTAAGTGAAACGAAAAGAAATTTCTCACCAATCTGACTTTCCCAACTTGATCGATTGTACCAGTTGAACCGATCGTTTCAACACTTGAAGCAATCATTCACCATGTCCATGAGCCGATCGACTCACCACCTGAGTCGATCGACTCACCACCTGAGCCGATCGGTTCACCAAGCTTAGCCGATCGGTTCATCACATGACCTGATCAGTTGGGAGTACAGACTGTGCAGAAATAGTCAATTGCAGTTTCAATCAATCTGATACTCCAATCAATATGTCCAACACCTTGAACATTATGATATTGAGCTATCAATTAATTGAGTGTTTAATTGAACTACTAAACTCCTTTAGTAATCAATCTAAACATTGTTTGTGGACAAAACTCCTCTTCCAGGTTAAATCCTATGTGTGTGACCCTGCAGGTCCATTTCACGTTGGCAGTGAAAGTCCTTAATACTTATGACTTCACAAGCAAAGAGCGGTGCCTAGTCACACATCAGTGCCACCCAAGTAAAATAGAAAGTTGGAGAACAACTTTCAATCCTACAATCCGCGAATGGTGTTACAGTGAATGTATAATTCCTTTGTCACTGATATCCCGAATGAACTCGAGGCATGGAACAGTCATCCTGTCAACGTTCATTCACTTTCTTGATCTCAGAGTTGATTGGAAGAGATATGTTATGACATCAGTATCACATACTGATTCAGACATACGTGCACACCTTTCTCAATCCTACTCATCAAGTGGCCATGGATATCAAACTCCCTCAGGAGGGACAAATCCCATATCTATCACTCACCCCTCAAAAGCCCCATGTGTCAAAGCCACCCAATCATCACCTTTATAACAACCCATGTTTCAGGACTGCGTTTGATGATGTCAAAGTGTGCCCAACGACATGTGTTGAGTGTAGTGATTTCAGGTCAAAGAATCACACTCACCACCATCACTGTGAGTACTGACTGTGACTACCATGTCATGGTTCCATGTGTCAAACTCACGGTGGGTCTGTCTGGTACACTTGTTCTCTAACAAGTACCTATGTGTTTGGTTTGATATCTCTATATCATGACTAATGAGATTCTGTCATCAACCAACACCACAATCTAGTCTTGTGTGTCATTGTTGTCTATCTACCTTCCACAATGACATCCGACTAGGGACATAACAAGAATGTACAAACTCTTAGCATCTGTATGATCTCATCGTTCAGGTCCTTAACCTAAAATCATACGTCATTGAGTACTGTCATTCTTTAGACATTCAATCTGTTCTATCACTATCTCATATGACTGAACCAGAAAGAATTGGAAGCTTGCCTTTGATGTTTATCAAATCAAGCTTAATGTATCCCACCAATCATCCCATGATTGGCTTTCAGGGCATACATACCAACATATTAGTGGTGTTTTCTATGAGGGAAAAAGAAATTATAATTTATATACACTTAAGACTAGTTCAACTAGTCTCATCAAAGGTAAATACCTCATAGACAATAATGAAAATGAAGTCCTTTGGCGTAAGAGACTGGAATACGTGAACATGAACCTAATATATAATCTTACCTAACATGGTCTATTTGGACTTCTTCCCAAGCTCCCCTTTATGAGAATAAGAAGAATGTAGACCTTGTATCGAGGGAAAGCAAACCAAAATATCTTTCAATTCGAAGATCATACTATCAAATACTAGACCTTTGGGACTCATCCATATGGATATTTCTGGACCAATGAGAGCACAATTTGTTGGTGCAAAAGATATGTCTCTATTCTCATAAATGATTATATTAGTTTTACTTAGATATGATTATTACTTTCAAAATGCAATACAAGTGATGCATTAAATGTTTTTGCACTGGGATGGAAAACAAACTTCTACTTAAGATTAGTAAAACTATGAGCGGCCATTGTGGAGAGTTAAAAAATAACGAGTTTGTAATATTTTGTGATCGAGAAGGATATGGACAAAACCTCTCTTAAGAAAGAAATCCGCAATAAAATTTCCTATTTAAAAGGAATAATATATCACCTCAAGCATGCTGCTTTAACACAAAACTCCTAAGACATTTTGGGAAGAAGCAGTAAACATATCTTGCAATAGTCAAAATAGATTGTCCATCCATCCCTAGATTTGAAACTTCCTATGAGATCTTCTATATCAATAAGCCTAAATTTGATTACTTTTGTATTGCTGGCTACACACAAAAGATGACAGAGACATGTTTTGATGTCAAGTCATCTAGACCATTATTTATAGGATACTCCTCAATAGGTAAAGCATATATATGGGGTTTATAATTTGGTTTCTAATAAAGGTTGAAGAATCAATATATATTTCCTTTATTGAAAACAAAAAACATAACATTGAATATTTTATCCCTCAATTTGAGTATCTCACACTTGAATTAAATCCACCATATGTATTTAATCAATAAGATGGTAAAATCAAAATGTTTCTCCACCCCAGATAACCCTAACCTAATCTATCCACTCTTATGGTTTTAAAGATCATCTTATTAGTATAAAGTTAAGACTAGGTCTTTATTTAGAGAAAAAGTCAACACGACATTTGTATCCAATTTAGAGGCAAATATCATATATTATGGTCTTTCATCTGACTATTAGATTAATCCACACAATAAGAGCTCTATTTTTTGTAAAAATCAAAACTTGGGATCTAGATCCTAGAAATTCCAAGAAAGCCATAATGGGAACTAAATGTCTCTTTAGGAACAAGCTCAATGAAGCTAGGAAAATAGTTCGTAATAAAGCACTTCTCATTGTCGTAGAATCAAGAACAAATTCATTTTGATAAAAGTTATGCACCAATAATAAAACTTGAATTTATACATATGTTTTTGTCACTAGCCAAACATGATAAGTATGTTAATAAAATAAATAAAGATAGACACCATTTTAAAATAATCTCCTATTACATGGTATGTGTTACTCAAAAATTTCTACTAAACAATGGTTTTTCTATCAAACAAGTCACTTTCACACTATTTATTTAGCTTATAGCTGCATCATTTATATATGCACACAAAGTTATGTTAATGATATTTTTTTAATCTAATTATGATATAATATAAGAATATTTTTTCAATATAATAAAGAATGTATTTGAAATTACTTACATGGCACTCTTTTCTTCCTCAACTTTTGAATAAATAAACATTAAAACGGATTTATGTCTTCCAAAAACAATACAATAAGGAATTGGTTAAGTAGTCAATATGGAAATTTGTATGTCATGTACCAATCCCATGACAACATCTATCAAAATTGATTATGATGAAGAGGGAGAATATATATATATATATATTCACTTATAAAGAGGTGTTATTAGTATATTACTCTATTTTACAACCTCTCACAACATATCCTTTGCAGTAGGTTTTTGTGATAGATTTCAAGCTAATATACAGGAATCACATCTTTCTAAAATAAAAAATTAAAAGATATCTTACTATAACCGTTGACAGTGGTCTTTGGTATCCACAAGATGATGATTTCAAATTTATATACTAAGTATATGAGTACTATTATGGAAGTAGAATTGATTGAGAAAAGCACTAATGGTGCATGCTTTCTATTTTCAAGCTTACTAGTAACTTGGTTTGAAAGAATTTTTTTTGTAGCACTATCAACAAATCAAATTTAATTAATGGTTGATGGAAGTTGTTGTTCTCAAAATCTTTGGATGAAGCAAATCTTGAATTTTTTTATAGATACAACCCCACACATATGTTGTGATAGAACATGTGGAATAAACCTATAAAAATCCTATACTAAACATAATAGTCAAACATCATTTTCTTCGTGATCACTATGAGAAAATACATATTTGACTTGATCATGTAGAGAATGAGAATAAATTGGCAAATACATTAACAAAACCATTGCCTTTATGATAGTGTAATTCTGTTAGTGGTATATTGTCGATTTCCCCTTATCCTTATTGGTGTATATTATCAATATTATTGTGCTCTATATATTCCCTATGATATTTGATATAGTCATCTTCTTGATCCTAAGTATATATTGGAATCTACTTCAATGATTTATATTTTCATTAAGCCAAAGTTGTTGATATTATACATACATTTCAAATATGCTCTACATTGGTGAATGTTTCTAATTTTTGTTAGCAATGTGATAGAATGGATTTTTTTCCCAAAAATATTATTTTGTAAAATTATAGAGAATAGGAAATTATTAAGGTCTTCCTAAATGTAAGTACGTCTAAGGTTGAATCACAAACATGAGGGTTTGAAATGTTTTCCTCTATACCACTAACTTAGTCCATGAGGACTCCTAGGATATTGTTTAGCCCAACCTAGTAAAAGCCATAAGGATAAACAAAATTATTGATATACCTAATATGTATCAATATATGTATATACATTTATATAATTACTTTTTACTCTAGACATAATACTCGTAAATTCAAATACCTAAGTAATATGTAATATTTTTTGTTAGCTAGAAATTCAGTTTCTAAAAGTACAATCTAGGTTACTAAACTATTATTTTGGTTGACTCCAATACTTACTATCATTATATTCATATCTCTATTAAAAACCCTCTTGAAACCTTCTCTACCTACAAAGATTGAATAACTTATGTTTCTACCATTAAGAATTAAATCATCATAGAAAGTCAATCCACACATAAAGTAGGAATACACTTATGATTACATCTCTTAGTCACCTATATCATCATGTAAATTTTTGTTTGCACATCATACTCTTCCTAGAGAACACATATGAAGTTCTAATATATTTACAAATACTTTATATGACATCCAAAAAAAATTCCATCAATATTGAAAAATATATACTTAGAGAAATAATGAAATTTCTGGGATAACAGTTTTGATTTAGTTTTCTTTAGCACTACTTATTTCACAAACAAATACAATTTTGAGCTAAACTATTAACTTGGTCAAGATGCACAAAATATGGATAGTCTACTTTTGGAAATATCTGAAATATCTAGAGGGGGAGGGGTGGATTGAAAAAAAAATCCTATTTTACAACTGAAAGCACAAGGATGGTTAACTAGAACCTGCTTAAAAAGATATTGTAGTAGAAAGAGTAAATAAAGTAATGGACACGATAGGCAACCATACAATACACAATATGTTGAGTGGTTCCAGCCTAAAATTTTGTCAGTCCACTACCTAGTTATTGCCAATTAGGATTTCCATCATGTATTTGATTACATTTTTTGTACTGATACGAAATACAAATGTTGGTGTATTTTGTGGCTCAATGACCAACATCCTTTTTATATCAAAGATAACTATTGCCTTCTTACAAGGCACCAACAGATAACTCTCTTTAAAGAATATCATAATCTACCTTCATTTCCTTAGGATGCAACCTTCCCTCAAGAAGTAGTTCAAAAGAACTTCATCACAATCTTCTTGTAAGAAGTAGCACAAAGCAACAAACCAAACAAGGAGCAAGAACAAAGATTGAAAGTACAACTTTTTTCACAAATATTACATAATAGAAGCACTAATGAAAAAATGATGATAAACTCCACATAGGTTTAGGCAAGTCTATATTTGGTGGAGTAAGACACTAGTTCTAGGATAAGCAAAGACTTGTCTGGGAGAAGCTGAATGCAACAAACTAGAATTCTAGGCTTAAAAGAGATAGCATGTAGAGGCAATGCTCAAGTATAGTCTAAGTGTCCATATGCACTCATATATATAGGAAATACTTAGGAATAGATAATATAGTTATTTGGAGTGTTTAGGATAAGTTTAGTGGGAAAATAGTCATTATAGGAAAGTTAGTGGGGCTAAAGTGACTAACTACACACTAACTAAAAAGTCTGTAGAACTATCCTTAATCAAATTAAAATTAACATTATCAAGAGCTCCTTTTATCTAATGGATATGTCTTGTTTGATCTGAAGTTTGATCAAAATTTATTTTAATTGAATTAAAGTTAGACCAAAAACACTCAATCCCAATGTGTTCTAAATGTTGAAAAGTAGCTCAAATGAATATGAAAAAATTATTTACCTATACTAACGGGTGCATGTAAGTATTAAACTTGGTTTACAATGGTTTTGATCCATTCATGACTTATTTTTACGTCATTCCTATCGATCTTTGCAGCTTGGACCTATACAAGACATCATCTAGGCATAACTTGATGTACACACATCAAAACACACATATAATTGCATATTCTTGAAAATTGGATCTTGTCTAAGATCCTTGATCATCTGAAACACTAAATTCACACATTAATAACACAAATAGAAAACATATGCATTATCAAAATTGGAGTGTGGTATATCCAAAAAGCCAACAAGATGGGTTAAATTTTGGGCATAAAAGAGATCAAGGAAATGATAACAGGAGGAAGAAGATATTGTAGGGATGCAAGAACAACTTAACTAACCTCATGATCCTTGTTTGCAAATGATTTTTCCTACATGCATGGTTTGGGTTGTCAAATTAGTCAAAATTATGATTATAACTATAATGGCTTAGAGTATCTTAATTCTCATTTAAAATGGCTCAATCCCAATCTAAAGGAAGAACATACTAGACATATTATCTTGATAGAATTCAATACTTCAACCAATTTTATGAAAATTCTCAACCTCCACCACATACCACTTCAAGTCATCTTCAATTTTCTTTCCCCTTGCTCTAAGACGTTACTTCTCATTTCAACTTTAGTAGAATACCCACCTTCTTGCAATCTTAAGCACTTATTGCTACATGTTTATTCAACTGGGATTGCACTTTTTCACATTATATAAAAGAGAAATATATGAGTTTTGAACCAAATATGGAAGCCTTGCTACAAACTCATTGGGGGTTTGTATAGTTTTATGCTACAATATTAAGCACTTAATTTATTTTTCAAGAACCTTCTTGTCGTTTAGGGTTAGTTTCTAGCTCCATTTGGTACTTCTCGTGTACTCTAAATTGCTCCATTAAGGGGGGCTCAGATCAAGGGAGTATTGTTAGATTTCTTCCCTCTACTCCTATTTTCTTTTTGGTTTTAACTAAGGAAGGAAACTAATTTAAAAAAACTACTCTTCACCATGAGTTTCTTGAGTTTATGTTATACTAGTTTTAGTCAAGATTTAGATATGAACCATTTCATGTTCTTGATTAAGAGAGAAAATTTTGATAAAAGTATAAATTCAAATGCATCGCTCACTAGAGAACTACATTTCCTAATTCTATAGATGAAATCACATACATTTTTATCATACAATCACATATGATTTTATACATTGTTACACAAGTACATGGAATGATCTCTAAACCCAGATTTAATATTAACTGATCAAGTTTTCTATTAAGGAAATGTAATCATAAGAAAAGGGGAGAGTATTAGCCTAAGGACATTATATGACCTATTTTGATGAATGACATTTTCCTTTGAATGTTTTATCTAAGTATAATATTAAGTGTTTTCATGAACATAGGGGTTAGAATAATTGAAATATATGGATCACATGTTAGAAAAAATATTCACATGAATTGTATTTAGAATATTGTAAATAATGTGAAATATTTATTTATATTTTATATTGTAAAAACATTAATGTTGATGAGCTCATTAAACATTTTTCTCTTACTTAAATCTATAGGAAACCACACACACACACACACACACAAACACACACACACACACACCATATATATATATATATATATATATATATATATATATATATATATATATATATATTACTTGGGTGTCTAGAGCCAAAAATCTTTGTTAGTGACCCTTCATATCAGGAGAAATTTTGGCCAAACTAATAGTTCAACTAAGATGGGCTTAATTAAACTCTTAGTTTATCCAAGAGATAGCTCAGAAGCAAATAAACCTTCAAATGTCTCTCATTCAAGATTTCAACTCAATTGGGTGCCATTTTGTGCTAACTCTAGTTTGACCAAGTGGTAGTCAAACCAATGTAATCTAAACAATATATCCATTGTGTTGAATCAATTTTTGGATAGATTATTGTTTAAGTACACTTCGGAAAAATGACAAATCATTCAAATTATAGTTTACCAAGAATTAGTCAAAATACAATTAGCTTCATAACTTCATTTTTACTCACCCCAACGTCTCTATTGACTAAATATGCTTCTAGACACTCTAATTTGCTTCCCTAGGCAAGAATAATCCATTATTATATATAAGATCATATTATGATCACCTTTTTAGACACTTGAAAAATAAAGTACATTGAGAAAAGAATTTGTGAAATTGTATCCTTAGTGATCTATATTGTGCTCAAGTAGAGATTTTCTGCAAGTAAAAAGATTTCCAATCATTTAGAGAATCTCATCTGTAGTATACTTCAAACATATACTATATTTCCTTCCTCTAGTCTCTTTCCTATTTGAAGAAGGTATGTGGAGGTGTTTCAAGGTGAGTGAAGTGACAACCAATCCAGAAGCAAGTAATGGTCCTCCTTTAACTAAGATTATTTGCCCCATATAGACTCTATCTTCAGTTCCAAAACTCATTTGGTTAATCCTAAAAAGCTAAGATTCACCCATCTACAGATCATGATAGAAGAAGGTATCTCACTGGATATTTATTCAAAGTCACTAATTGTACTGTGAGTTGGAAAGCTACATTGCATGTTGTAATTGTTTTATCAACTACAAATGCTAAATACATGTCATTTACAAAAGCAATTAAAGAAGCTACTTACTTTAGAAGGCTTGTGTGTATAATTCTCTCTGATTGGAAGGCTAGATGTGATCTATTGCCACAACTACATTGATATTCATATAACTAAAGATTAAAAGTTCATCTAAATTACAAAGCATGTCAATGCCAAATTTCACTTCTTGATAAAAATTAATTTCTTGGGTCAACATTCTTTTGAAGAATAGCCCTAGAAAAGAGGTTCTAACTGAAATTATGATCAAGACATTTCCAGTTCCCGTGTCTAGGCTTTTCCTCAACTTGGTAGCTTTCACATCTAACACTAATGCCTTTAGAGGATAGAGGAGATGAGGAGATCAAATATCTTTTTTGTGGAAGTACCAAGTTTGAGTCAATGTGAAAATTTGTTCATAGGAGTTGATGACATTGTACAAATCCATTTATGTTGATCTAGATAGAAAAATTAATAGACGCTATGCTAGCGTAGCCCCTACAATAGAGACTAGTACGTGTTCTTGATTTATTTACAAATATGTTTACATCTATTCTCCTATATGTAGGTGTACTATTTCTTAGGCTTATGCACAACATATCATATATTTGTGACACCTCTGAGTTTCCCTCCACCAATATTTGAAAAATCTTCATTTCCATGTGTGAGAGCATCTCTCCCTATAAAATTTCTTTACACAGTGGAATATTCCCTTCCCCTTCCATGTGTGTAGACCATCTTGACTGAACCACATAGATCATGTATTCATATTTGATTGTGTAGATTTTGCTTGTTCTATTCATTCACATACATATTATCTTTAGTGATGACTTTGACAAGTCTTGCTTCCCAAATCACAACATCACGAATGATCATAGAATTTTCCAAGAGGAGTAACAGATCAGACCAACACAACTAGGTATAGTATGGAAATGTTCACACCCTACCACTTTCACTAGGAGGGAAGAAGTAAAAAATGGGATCAAAGAAAAAAGGACAAGTGAGAGTTTGAATAGGATTGCAAACCCAATGTTTAATCCTTCATGTTACTCTTAACAAACTAAGATAAATATCATGTTAGATTTGTTATTCTTAAAATATATTGCTAGATTTGACTAATCGTTTTTAGTATAGACTTTCGTCTGAATTCATGTTTGTAAATTTTGAAGAACCCAAAATTCATGAAATATTGGATTCTTGTGAAAACTAGATCGTACCAAATTTTGGATCCCCTTTAGTTCCTAGCACACTTATCATGGAATATACATATAGTGCACCTATATTCTTTAACCACTATTCATTTTACTATCTTTGCAATAACTTTTAACGCAAGTCTTTAGGGTGTGTTTGGTTGATTGTGAAAAAGTAGTTGGAGAAAGGGGAGAAGGGGAAAAAATTACAAATCAATATTGGTTGGTTATGGTTACATACAGAGAGGAATAGGGACGATAAAATACATAAAAGGCATTTTTGTCGCGTGCCTATAGAAACAATGAGTAGGAGTGGGTTGTCTGTTCAATATAATGATGATATTTACTACAAGAATTCTACAAATATTTTCTTGGTGGGAAGTAAATTATCAACATGAATAACCTCACTCAGAAGGAACCCATCATTCAGTGTGAAAATTCACTTGGTCATTTTAATTTTTGTAGGAAAACTTAGACAAAAATTAGTTAATTGGATGGAGGGAACTTTATTAAATGGAAAGTAATTAATGAAGATAAATATATTTTGACATAAGAACTCAATTTTGTAACAATACCACTTATTTAGATGGAAATATAAATTTGGTAGAAGACTGGCTTTTGGTAGGGAATTTTAATAGAAAAGAAACAAAAACTCAATTGGAGCATTTACTCAGAGAAAATTTTTAAACATAGAGGAGCCATTGATAGAAATGAAATCTTTACAAGGAATTAATTTGAATTGAATGCATATTTTAAACAAAATTCTTTGACTGGAAGGAAATATTTTTAATCAAGCAAAAGTAATAAATTGTGAGTGAGAAATAATATCACTTGGAAGGAAGTAAGAAAGATAATATCACTTGAAAGGAAGAAAGATAAACTATTGTTTAAGGTAAACAATTTCTTAGTAAAAAAATAACGTACAACTTGCTGAGTGAAAATTTCAAAGGAGAATGTAGTTTATGTGTGAAGAAAGAAAATATTGAGAAAATTTCTCACATATACAACCAAATAACTCGTGGTGGATTAAGTTGTTCATAGAAATCTCTCTCAAATCTTAACAAAATTTCTCATAAATTCATCATAAATAGCTTCTCCTTTCTATTACCATGCTAACCAAAAACCAAATCCAATTTCTTAACATTTTGGCTCCCCAAGATTCACCACATAGATCTTAACTAAGGCTCTGTTTAGTACGTGGTGAAAAAATCAATTGTGTTGGTAATGGAAACAATGATAGAGAAGGGACACTGAAGGAAAAATTGTTAAAATGTGTTATTTGGTAAGATATACATGGTGATAGATAGAGATGGAGTTTTCTTAAAAAAATATTTTTTGTTACATGATATATAGATGGGGTGGGAGAATTTTTTATTTAAAACACTCTACAAAAGTAAGAATCATATTTATTAGAATACTTTTTCACAAATGCATCTAAATGAGTAGTGGAGTCTTGAAAAAAACTTCTTTGATTCACCATACTTTTCCATGGGTCAAAAACAAATCAAATTTCACCATTGACCATGAAATATTTTCCTTTCTCTATCACCATGGAACACAAACCAACATTTTTTCACCATCATTTCCTCCCCACAATTCACGATTCACTATGCAATAAATGCAGCCTTCAAACAAAAATGACAGAAAACGCAAATTAAATCCCGATAAGTTTCACCCAAAATCAGTCACATCATAGGAGTAGATGCATGTGAAACTAGGTCCTACCGAAATCTGGGTCCCCTTTGATCCCAACCATACGGATAGTTACTACCCATACCATGCCCCCATTTTTTTTAGCTTCATCGTACTAACTCTATGTAAGCCTTTAAAGGCATCAACAAACAAAATATAACCTAACTTAAACGAGCATGCTAAAAAACACTAATCGAAACCTGTTAACCCAAAATCAATCACAGCGATGAGAGAGTCCCATATGCAGTTTCGTCGTTTTAGCTTCACTTGTCTTCGCCACCGATCATGCGGATCCAAATCTCTTCCAGTTCCTTCTGTTTCTCATCATACTCGCTGGCGTCCGCAAGCTGGTTGAGATCTACCCATTTAGCGGCCCTCTTCAAGTGAGCTGCAATCTTCGTCTTGTTCCCTACCGATAACCTAACCTTGCCGCCCTTGGCTTTGGTCCCAAGAGCGCAGATGTAATTCTCCAATGCGTTCCTAGCTGTGGCCTTCTTCCTCCTCTCATCGTCCTCCTGCTTGTACATCTCAGCCTCTTCCACCATCCTCTCAATCTCTTGCGAGCTCAGCCGCCCGTCATCGTTGGTGATGGTCAGCACTTCCTTTTGTCCGCTGGCCTCCTCTTCGGCCGACACCGTCAGGATGCCGTTGCTGTCGATGTCAAGGGTGATGGTGATGCGTGGAGTGCGAGCGGGAGCTGGAGGGATGTCGTCCAACTCGAACGACCCCAGCAGGTGGTTGTCTTCAGTCATGGGCCTTTCTCCCTCGTACACCTTGATGGCTACGCCTGTCTGATTGTCTTCGGCGGTGCTGAAGAACACATGCTTCTTGACCGGGATAGCAGTGTTCCGAGGGATAACAACGCTCATGACCCCTCCTCGAGTCTCAATGCCAAGCGACAATGGGGTAACGTCCACCAAAACCAGGTCCTGTACTTTCCTGTTCCCTCCACCGTTGCCGCTGATGTTAGCAGCCAGAAGAGCGGCCCCATGCGCGACGGCCTCATCAGGATTGACAGACTTGCAGAGCTCCTTGCCGTCATAGAATTCCCTCATCATCTGCTGCACTTTAGGGATCCTCGTCGATCCGCCAACGAGGACCACTTCATCTAGTTGGTTCTTCTTCATGCCCGCATCCTCCAGGCACTGCTCGACGATCTCGACGCAGTTGTTGAACAGATCCGCATTGAGCTCCTCGAACTTTGCACGAGTGATGGTCGCCTGGAAATCAACCGCCTCGTGGAGGGCGTCGATGTCAACGGAAGCCACGGTGGCGAAGGACAGCATCCTCTTCGCCTTCTCGCACGCCGTCCGCAGCCTCCTCAGGGCCCTAGGGTTGCCGCTGATGTCGGAGGCCGCCTTACTGTTTTTCCTGTTGAACTCCAACACAAAGTGATTCACCAAGCGGTTGTCCATGTCCTCCCCACCCAGATGGGTGTCCCCAGCGGTGGCCTTAACCTCGAGAACACCATCCTCGATGGAAAGGACGGTGACATCGAACGTTCCACCACCCAGATCGAATATGAGGACGTCCTTCTTCTTGCTCTTTGTTCCATTGCTTTGTGGCTCACCACCAACCATCTTGTCGAACCCATACGCCACGGCAGCCGCGGTGGGTTCATTGACAACCCTCATGACGTTAAGCCCGGCAATGACGGCGGCGCCCTTGGTTGCCCGGCGCTGTGAGTCCGTGAAGTACGCGGGCACCGTGATGACCGCGTCATGTACAGTCATCCCGAGATAGGACTCGGCGCTCTCCCGCAACTTGCCGAGGATCATGGAAGATATCTGCTCCGGCGTGAACTGCTTCTCCTCGCCCTTGTACATAACCACAATCATCGGCCTGTTGCCCGGCGCTTCGATGACACGGAAAGGCCACAGCCGGATGTCCGCCTGCACCGTGTCTTCCAGAAACCTCCTTCCGATGATACGCTTCACGCCTGCAAAAAAATCATCATGAAAGTCTTACGAAGAGTCTATCTTATTGTAACTACGAGATCGAGACGTTTGGAGTATGTACTGACTGAAGATGGTGTTAGCGGGGTTGATGGCGACTTGGTTCCTGGCGGCGTCGCCGACGAGGCGCTCCGAGTCCGTGAAGGCGACGAAGGACGGCGTCGTGCGGTTGCCCTGGTCATTGACCACTACCTCCACTCGGTTTTTTTGCCACACCGCCACACACGAGTATGTGGTGCCCAAGTCGATCCCGATGGCCGGTCCCTGCGCTTGCTCGGCGGCCATGGTCGATCTTCCGCTCCTTTTTTCTTCCGAACTCCTCTAGAACCACTACCCAGGCCAAGGGATTGAAAGTTTCAAACAGAAACCCTATAGCAAGAAGTAAGGATGAGGAGAACCCGTCTGTATGGAGTCGGGATTCTTTTCTTAACCAGTAAGATCACGACCTAAAAAATAGCAAACTTTTCGAACCGAAAGCCGGCCGCCGCTTTACATCGTTCACCTTTATTGCCTTCCGTCTTTCGAGAGCCTATCTGCGCGTTAAAAGTAAGCGCAGAAGTCGAGGAGACGATAACTTGCTCACATCCAATGAAGAGAAAGATACTTTTTTATGGAAGGTGAGTTAAATTAGGATAATGTTTTGAGTTTTTTCTAGAAACCCCCTTACATTCACCAAAATTCCATAAAACCCCCCCTCTTATTTAAAATTCCTACAACCCCTCCCTTTCATCCTTAATTCCTACAAACCCCCTCCACCTAACTCCGTTCCGAACAGAGCTAACGGCCGCTGCTCCTTTAGTTGTTTCTCGTTAACTGTTAATCATATTTAGCATTCTTAATTATATAGAATAATCGCTAGCTCCTTAGATTACTAATAATGGTTATTTAAATGCTTCATGTTATACTACTATTTAATATAAATAATAGTTTTATATTGAAAAATTTCTTTTGGACTCATGCCACTAAGCAGACTTCGTGCTAGAGATCAGGATTTAAAGGTGTCATGTTATTTTATTTCTAACTAATAAAGGTATATTTTTAATCATGTCACAAATTCAGTTCCTCAGATTGCCAAAATTTCAGATCTGGGCCAATTTTGATTAAAAAAATATCAAGTGAATTTTCTATCAATCAGTCTTAAAATACATTCAAGTACAAATTTTGGTTGCTCCATCCAAACCCAGAACTGAATTAAGCCCAAATTTTGGTTAGTCTATATACTATGTATGCCAAAATCATAGTAAAATCTAATATCTTACAATCTAACATAGAGGTCACCTAGATGAGAATTAGTTCAAAATTGGATCTATTGTGAATGGTGTATATCAAAACCTGGTACCAATATATATCTACTTTTACCGGCTATAATTAAAATATAAATAAAAAAGTTAGCCTCACCCGCCGATGTAACCATTACCAAAAATGCTGGACTAACCTACATGGACGACCAAGGATTTTTTTTAATTTATATCTTTTAGGAGCCCGGACAAAATATGTCAAGTTAGTAATGAGTTTGGAAGAATCTAGGTCTATGTTAGTTTTGGGTTAGACGAATCTTTTTTCTGGGTCTTCACAGCTGTCGGGTTGGGCTATGTCCATTTAATTGGCGTTGGCTCGAGTAAGGTCTTATTTAGTTTAGATATAGTCGAGTCGGGTCGAATATTAGTTTTACAATTCTTTTTGTTAATATTTTTCGTAGAACATTTTTATGATTTTTGGATCCAGTTGGTTCCGTGTCAGGTCCAGAACGGTCTCGTTCCACTCGTGTCTATTCGGGTATGGATCCATTTCAGGTCCGGCCTATCTGGATTCAGACCCGTTTCGGGTCGAGTCTGTTCGGTTCGGGTCCCGCAAAACCCGGCCTATTGTGAGGCATAACTGGCATGAGCAAACTGAAAATTGTTTAATATCTATTTTTTAATTATAACTAAGTATTTGAATAATAATTATTATTTTAAAAGAAAAATATTATTATATATAATATTCTATAATTATATATGCTAATGTAACATACAAGTAGTTGGAAAAAAACCGAAAAGAGCAACCGCCTTTTAACTCCTATTCTAACGGAGTTGAGTGGAGGGGGGTTCTAGGAATTAAGGATGAAAGGGAGGGGGGCTCCAGGGATTTTGGATAACAGAAGGGGTTTTATGAAATAATGGCAAAATAGAGGGGGGTTTTGGGAAAAAACTCTAATGTTGTAATTGTTGGTATGTATGCCCTGAGAGCCAATCATGGGATGATTGGTGGGATACATTAAGATTGATTTGATAAACATCAAAGGCAAGCTTCCAATTCATTCTGGTTCAGTCATATGAGATAGTGATAGAACAGATTGAATGTCTAGAGAATGACAGTACTCAATGACGTATGCTTTCAGGTTAAGGACCTGAACGATGAGATCATACGGATGCTAAGAGTTTGTACATTCTTGTTATGTCCCTAGTCGGATGTCATTATGGAAGGTAGATAGACAGCAATGACACACAAGACTAGATTGTGGTGTTGGTTGATGACAGAATCTCATTAGTCATGATATAGGGATATCAAACCAAACACATAGGTACTTGTTAGAGAACAAGGTACCGGACAGACCCACCGTGAGTTTGACACATGGAACCATGAGATGGTAGTCACAGTCAGTACTCATAGTGATGGTGGTGAGTGTGATTCTTAGACCTGAAATCACTACACTCAACACATGTCGTTGGGCACACTTTGACATCATCAAACACAGTCCTGAAATATGGGTTGTTATAAAGGTGATGATTGGGTGGCTTTGACACATGGGGCTTTTGAGGGGTGAGTGATCGATATGGGATTTGTCCCTCCTAAAGGAGTTTGATATCCAAGGCCACTTGATGAGTAGGATTGAGATAGGCGTGCGCACGCATGTGTGAATCAGTATGTGATATTTATGTCATACATATCTCGTTCAATCTGCTCTGAGATCAAGAAAGTGAATGAACGTTGACAGGATGACTGTTCCATGCCTTGAGTTCATTCGGGATATCAGTGATAAAGGAATTATACATTCACTGTAACACCATTCACAGATTGTAGGATGAAAGATGTTCTCCAACTTTCTATTTTCACTTGGGTAGCATTGATGTGTGACTAGGCACCGCTCTTTGCTTGTGAAGTCATAAGTGTTATGGACTTTCACTGCCAACGTGAAATGGACCTGCAGGGTCACACACATAGGATTTAACCTGGAAGAGGAGTTTTGTCCACAAAGCAATGTTTAGATTGATTACTAAAGGAGTTTAGTAGTTCAATTAAACACTCAATCAGTCGATGGCTCAATATCGTATGGTTCAGGGTGTTGGACGCATTGATTGGAGTATCAGATTGATTGAAATCGCATTTGACTGATTCTGCACAACCTGTACTCCCAACCGATCGGTTCAAGTGTTGAACCGGTCGGCTGAGGTTGCTGAACCGGTCGGCTCAAGTGTTGAGTCGATCGGCTCAAGCCCAGGGTGAAACGAGCGGTTCAAGTGTTGAACCGATCGGTTCAACTGGTGCAACCGAGCAAGTTGGGAAAGTCAGGTCGGTGAGAATTTTCCTTGCGTTTCACTTGCCCAATTTGATTGGAACAAGGATTGGTATTCGATACCAATTAGAAACGAAAGTTGGAAAGTCAATCGGGAACTGATCAGGACCACGAACCGACCGGTTCAGAAGTGAACCGATCGGCTCATGGGTCCCAACCGATCGGTTGGTGCTCCAACCGACCGGTTCAGGTCCCCAACCGACCGGTTCACTTGTGAACCGATCAGTTCAGGTTGCGAGTTGGTTGCTTTTTGTGGAAAATCTCGAACCCTTCTACTCCTGCTTTAGTCCCGTATTGCCGGGCACAGAGAACCCTGTCCCATGACCCGCCTATATATAGGGGTATTGGGGGCTTCTCAAAGTACAACTCAATGCAAGCCGGTTGCTTTGTGAAGTTGTCGTTCTCTCTGGTTTTGGTAACCGTGAGAGATCCCGAGCAAGTGCTTCCCACAAAAGGGAGGTGCAGCAAGCGAAGGACAACTACAGTTGCAACTGGTAGCAGGAGAGTGTGTTGGCGACTAGTACGTCAACAGGAGGGTGCGACTCCTTCCACTTCCTTGTGGGACAAGGAGAGTGGAGTTCCAGGTGGTCCGTGTGGACTACTACAGAGGCGGGAGGACACTGCCGCTTAGGAGGACAACTGTCATCCGACAGTCCGGTAGGAGGAGGAGTCGTCAGTCCCGGTGCGACCAGGAGCTGCACAGACACCGTCCAAGACCGGAGTTGAAGACCGTACATTGCGCGAGGTATTGTCGCCGAGCAAGCCTCGGGACAAGGTATGATTCCACAAACCATCCTTTCCTATTATATAGACGTTGACGCGTTTCCTCGGTATGGGTTGGGGGAGAAATTTTTTGTTTCCGCTGCCTTCTCTGTCTCCCCTAAAACCCAACAGTTGTATCAGAGCCACGTCAACTGCTCTATATTTTAGGAATATCGATATGATCGATTTTGGTTTGTCGCCTTTATTTATTGCATGCGATGCGAATAATATTGGCTTTATGCATGTCCAATCCTAAATCCACAAATCCCAAATTACATATATGATATGTATTATTAATGCACTCGATACGCGTCGCCCTTAAATGAGTTTTGTGGTGGATGTGTGTAGCATGATTATGGCCTATAAACCCCTATCTGTGTGTGGTTGTTTGTGGTTGCTTGCATCTCGGTCTGCGCACCGATCTTCCCTCTCTTATTCCTGATGTAACTCGAAATAATTTGAGATTCTTTCCTACCTTTGCTCCCCCCGAATGTAACTCGGGGTTTCTTCTTTTAAAGCAATGTAATAAATAGGATAGATTTTTATTTCCTGTTATGTCGAAGACCGGTGGACATCAAGATGACAGCTGAAACGATCGGTTCAAGGCGTGAACCGATCGGTTGACGTTCCAGACGTTCGGTTCAAGGAGTGAACCGATCGGTTGATGACCGGTTCGAGGAGCGAGACGAGCGGGTGGCGGACATGACGAGATGCACGACGACCAGGTGAACCGATCGGTTGGAGGAGCCAACCGATCGGCTGGTGGCACCCAGACGACCGGCTGGAGAGTACAGATCATTCATGTGATGAGTTGATCAACTCGGATGGCAAGGCAAAAAGTTCATCTTGTACAGGTTGCATGTGATGTAGACCTAGATGACCGTGATTCCTCTTGGCTTGAGGAATCACATTAGGATGGCCATAATCATCGCTTTTTATCATTTGTGTATGTTTTCTGTGGGACATAGCATGTATATGATACGTACTATGTATTGTGGTGATTGGATATGTATATGTACATAAAACCAAATCCCTCATTAAAATATTAAGTTTTAGATGCCTTCCAAATGCGACACACGTGAAAAACTTGTTCGACCAAGTGTGGGAACGCCCTAGCGTGGTGCACCGTCTACCTCGTGGAAGCGTGAAGGATGAATGTGTGGGTCTGCCCTAGCAGGGTGCATGTTCATCGTGTTTGCTTTGGGTCGGACTTAACAAGGTGATCTAGATGGGATCTAGTACCTTGAGGCATGGAGATGATCATTGCAAAGAGTTGTATATGACATCTTATCAAGAGTTGCATATGATGCAATTGGCAAAAGTTGCCTACCTGAGAGATCTATGTTGTGGGTGACAGCCCTAGCTGGTCCATGGCTTAGAGGATTTCAGGATCTTGCCCACTAGAAGGTTGTACGCTGCAATCTTCCGAATTGATGGTGAGGGCTATCAATTTGAACTAAAATAGTGGGAGCGATAATTAATTAAAGGCCTAATTTTATCGTCAACTTTTCAAATCAATCAAACAAGTCAAAAAGAGTTTTGAACTAAAATTGCATATATTTCCTTTTGTTAAAATAAATGGTTAATCAACAAATCACTTTATTTGCGATGGGTCTTTGAGACCAACAAATTAAATGGGAATAATTCCACGACTGGTTAGGATGATGAGAAGTGTTCTCAGTCAAAGAGTGAAAGCTCTAAGTCCTAGTTATACCAGAACCAGATGAACTCGATCCCACCACATCAATGGCTGAAAGTATGCTTATGGAAGCATACTGAGGATGACATTGATGAGGAGTGCTTGATGTTGTGTTCTCTGAACTATGAGTTGCAGAGACAACATGAGACATATGATGTCTCCAAGACACTGTCCTAGTATGTCATGACAGAAGGAGATCCAGTAAGGTATTCACACACTCAATGTGATTGGGTATGTGGAAAAACCTGACTAAGAAGGATTCCCTCTGAGCCAAGAGTTGGCTATTGGTATGATACTACAAATGTTGTGAGAATCATACAATTCATGATAAGCTACAACATGAACAACTTTGACAAGTGTTGACAGAGTTGTTGGACATGTTGAGGATAGTAGAGGCAAAGATGAAGAAAGACAAACCATAGTCTTTGATGTGATCACAGAAAAGGTAATTCTTAAGGGCAAGGACAAGGGCAAAGCTAAGAAGTGTTCTGATGCTAGCCAGAAATCCAAGCCGTCTTCAGCCTCAAGGCACATGGGGAAAGGGTGTATGAGGGATTGCCCTCTATATCTGGAAGAACAAAAGAAGATGAAGGAGGGGATGGAGATCTCCACCTAAGGTATCATGAAATGAACCGCTTCTTTATCCGAGGTATATGATACCAAGATATGGATATGTCATATATGATATGGAATATCCGCAAAGAAGTGACGGCCTTTGTGAAAGGACCAAGAAAGAAGTACCCATCATTGGAGCAAGTGTTGCTGCCATAGATAGGAGTATCTTTCAGTTTATTTCAGCCTAAAGGGCATGAAATAGAGTTGAGAACTGCTATTTCATATATTGCCAATAGATAGAAACACTTTATTCTTGCATATTGTATGACAATGATGGCAATTAATAAAGTTGATGTTTCAATCTTAAAGATATGATCTTTGTGGCAATGCCTTGTTTATCTTGTGATACATGGTATGCATAAGATAAAATGATACCTAAAGTTATTGATAACTCAAACAATTAAATTAGCATATATCATAAGAAATTCATTTCTAGTTTCCATATGATGTATAAATCTAGACTCTTTTGGTTAGAGAACCAGTAAGAGACATGAATATCTTGGACATGATTAATCAATCTTCACTAATGGTAGTGGGAGAATGATTATCCTATTAGGTATAATACATGTGATGTATTTACATACCTATTGGAATAAGTGCTAATACTTCAAATGGTGTTTAGAGAAATACCAATATGAATGTCTTGAAGTGTTCAAGATTATCATAAATGAAGTACAAATTTGGTAAAGTATTATTTTCTGATTAGATCAATGAATGAAATACTTGGACCAAATGTTTGAGATCCTTATGAGTGATTATGATAGTGTATCATAGTGAACTCATGATTAAGGCATGGTGATGTCTAAATCAAGAAGGAATCATACTCTAAGGAGTTAGAGAATGATTATCGAATAACTGAATTCTTCTTAATAAAAGAATACCCCACACTAATAAAGGAAATTAAGAATCACAAGGGTTGTGAGTTCTCATATCCTTAACAGATACACCTCAATTATCTATGTGATGAGTTGTTCATGTGATGAGTCAACTATCTAGATGAATATGAGGAACCAAATTTTGAGTTATGATTTATGATCATTACATCCTAAATGATTTCCATGTGAACCATAAGGTATGACCTTGATGGTAGCACTCATTGGATGAAATCCATAAGTGCAAATGAGTCTTAAGTGTTAAGACACATGGATAACATTTTGAGAAGGATGATGCTTGTTGATTGCAACTTAATGACTAAGACATTTGGCATATGGATACTAAAACCGCATTCCTATGAGGAATAAAACCAGGATGTGTACGGGACACAACCTATAAGGTTTATGAATCCACTAATGCAAATACAGTCTATAAGTTACAATGGACTAATCAATGTGATTGATTGAGTACAAGCAACTCAAAATTGGATTTTTACTTTGATGATATAGTCAAAGGGTTTGACTGATATGTCAAAGAGAAAGAAGGGATCTGTGATTTAGTGGGAGCGTATTCACATTCCACATATTGATGTGAAATGGAAATGTTCTAAAATGGAAATCCAAAAGTGGAAATTATCTTTAAGGAAGATAGAGATGTTTCCTATGTGATAGGAATAGAGATCTATAGAGATAGTTCTCGAAAATCTCTTGACCAGGAAAGAGAAAGCATACATTGACAATCTGTATTGAAGTGTTCAATATGCACAGATTCAGTGGAAGAAAACTTGTCCATGTTACATGGAGTTAGTATCCCAAGGCCAAGTGTCCAATTCTTATGAAGAATGGGAACACTAAGAATAGATATGGATCTATCATGTATGTAATCATCCCATTATCTTGCATGTATGACATGGCAAGAATAAAGTGCATTCATCATCTTGTATGTAGGACATGGCAATATGATGTGCCCATCCTGTTAACTCGTATGTGGGACATGACGAGTGGATGTCTGTCTGCTTCCAGTAAGGGATACTGGAATACCATGAGAACTTGATAAGTGCTTGTGAAGCACTAGTTCTATGGAGATAAGGAAGAGTTCGATGTAAAGAGTTACATTGATGCGAACTTCCGAAAAGACAGAAAATTAATCGCAATATATACATGAGATGTATAAAAGTGAAAGTTTGTTGATAATTGGAAGTGTTCCAATAAAGCCATTTAAAAGGGAAATGTTGAGTATCTGTGTGTTAGAGAACAGTAGTGGATACTATATGGATTTGAAGGTTCATGAGATGAACTTATATTCCACTCATTGATGACAAGTCTGGAATCCTTGATCATGCAATGTGGTTAAAGGTTAGCAATGGAATACTAGATCGCAAATTATGGCAACTTCATCTCATACGTGTGGCGTACAATGAAGAGATGAGAGACATGCAATTTATACTGACTTTGGCAAGGTGTTGCCATTACTCACTATGTTGGCACTAGAGCACAGTGACATGTGGGACATGTTTGAAGATCACTATGAATATGATTCAAGAGTGATTGGCTCGCAGTGCAAGTGGGAGTCTGTTGGTATGTATGCCCTGAGAGCCAATCATGGGATGATTGGTGGGATACATTAAGATTGATTTGATAAACATCAAAGTCAAGCTTCCAATTCATTCTGGTTCAGTCATATGAGATAGTGATAGAACAGATTGAATGTCTAGAGAATGACAGTACTCAATGACGTATGCTTTCAGGTTAAGGACCTGAACGATGAGATCATACAGATGCTAAGAGTTTGTACATTCTTGTTATGTCCCTAGTCGGATGTCATTGTGGAAGGTAGATAGACAGCAATGACACACAAGACTAGATTGTGGTGTTGGTTGATGACAGAATCTCATTAGTCATGATATAGAGATATCAAACCAAACACATAGGTACTTGTTAGAGAACAAGGTACCGGACAGACCCACCGTGAGTTTGACACATGGAACCATGAGATGGTAGTAACAGTCAGTACTCACAGTGATGGTGGTGAGTGTGATTCTTAGACCTGAAATCACTACACTCGACACATGTCGTTGGGCACACTTTGACATCATCAAACACAGTCCTGAAACATGGGTTGTTATAAAGGTGATGATTGGGTGGTTTTGACACATGGAGCTTTTGAGGGGTGAGTGATAGATATGGGATTTGTCCCTCCTAAGGGAGTTTGATATCCAAGGCCACTTGATGAGTAGGATTGAGATAGGCGTGCGCACGCATGTGTGAATCAGTATGTGATATTGATGTCATACATATCTCGTTCAATCTGCTCTGAGATCAAGAAAGTGAATGAACGTTGACAGGATGACTGTTCCATGCCTTGAGTTCATTCGGGATATCAGTGACAAAGGAATTATACATTCACTGTAACACCATTCACGGATTGTAGGATGAAAGTTGTTCTCCAACTTTCTATTTTCACTTGGGTAGCATTGATGTGTGACTAGGCACCGCTCTTTGCTTGTGAAGTCATAAGTGTTATGGACTTTCACTGCCAACGTGAAATGGACCTGCAGGGTCACACACATAGGATTTAACCTGGAAGAGGAGTTTTGTCCACAAAGCAATGTTTAGATTGATTACTAAAGGAGTTTAGTAGTTCAATTAAACACTCAATCAGTCGATGGCTCAATATCGTATGGTTCAAGGTGCTGGACGCATTGATTGGAGTATCAGATTGATTGAAATCGCATTTGACTGATTCTGCACAACCTGTACTCCCAACCGATCAGTTCAAGTGTTGAACCGGCCGGCTGAGGTTGATGAACCGGTCGGCTCAAGTGTTGAGTCGATCGGCTCAAGTCCAGGGTGAAACGAGCGGTTCAAGTGTTGAACCGATCGGTTCAACTGGTGCAACCGAGCAAGTTGGGAAAGTCAGGTCAGTGAGAATTTTCCTTGCGTTTCACTTGCCCAATTTGATTGGAACAAGGATTGGTATTCGATACCAATTAGAAACGAAAGTTGGAAAGTCAATCGGGAACTGATCAGGACCACAAACCGACCGGTTCAGAAGTGAACCGATCGGCTCATGGGTCCCAACCGATCGGTTGGTGCTCCAACCGATCGGTTCAGGTCCCCAACCGACCGGTTCACTTGTGAACCGATCAGTTCAGGTTGCGAGTTGGTTGCTTTTTGTGAAAAATCTCGAACCCTTCTACTCCTGCTTTAGTCCCGTATTGCCGGGCACAGAGAACCCTGTCCCATGACCCGCCTATATATATAGGGGTATTGGGGGCTTCTCAAAGTACAACTCAATGCAAGCCGGTTGCTTTGCGAAGTTGTCGTTCTCTCTGGTTTTGGTAACCGTGAGAGATCCCGAGCAAGTGCTTCCCGCAAAAGGGAGGTGCAGCAAGCGAAGGACAACTACAGTTGCAACTGGTAGCAGGAGAGTGTGTTGGCGACTAGTACGTCAACAGGAGGGTGCGACTCCTTCCACTTCCTTGTGGGACAAGGAGAGTGGAGTTCCAGGTGGTCCGTGTGGACTACTACAGAGGCGGGAGGACACTGCCGCTTAGGAGGACAACTGTCATCCGACAGTCCGGTAGGAGGAGGAGTCGTCAGTCCCGGTGCGACCAGGAGCTGCACAGACACCGTCCAAGACCGGAGTTGAAGACCGCGCATTGCGCGAGGTATTGTCGCCGAGCAAGCCTCGGGACAAGGTATGATTCCACAAACCATCCTTTCCTATTATATAGACGTTGACGCGTTTCCTCGGTATGGGTTGGGGGAGAAATTTTTTGTTTCCGCTGCCTTCTCTGTCTCCCCTAAAACCCAACAGTAATTATTTCAGGATAATCTTTTCCTGGTAAGGTATGCTCCCTTACATTGAAAAATAACACGATAAAGTGTGTAACCAATTACATACAACCTTTTTGCGGAGGATAAAGCGTGTGACTTATACTTACTCATTTTGTACATGTATTTCAGTCATCCATAGAATGAAGAAGTGTATCTTCTAATCAACGGTAAACCTATAGAAGTTGTTTGATGATTTTTAATTTTATCTCTGCGTAAGTATAATTTTTAGAATACATATAATTTGTAGTATGTTGTTTCAATCGAATTGATAGATCTAGATAGTGAGTTCTACATTGTTGGTACATATAAGTTATATGTGAACATGTATACACTTCCTAACTTTATTATTATATTGAATCTAACATAGTGTAAATAGAGATTTATTAAAAAAGTTGACCTATAATATAATTTGAACCTTACTCATTTAAACCTACAATACTACTAATATTCATATACCACTGTTAGTAATTACTGACGTTGTTTGGATAAGTATGCACAAATTTTAATCATCATGTCATCTCTCCATGTTCTAAAGTAAAAAAATATAACAATTGTGTGTATGCTCCTACTGTGTATCATCATACCCTCCTTCATTGGCCACTTTATTGTATAGAATATCTCTTTCTCAACATACTAGTAAAAGGGATTCCTTAATTTTTATTTTGTTATAACAATGCATATTACCATGTTGACACTTGTAATTTTATCACCTTCAGTTAGGGACTTGCTAGAATCACTCAAAACACTCAAAAGGGTATAAATATAACACAAACACTTTCTATCATCATAACTAACCACAAACACCCCCCCAGGAACAAAATCTAAGACATGCTATCCTAAAATGCACCTTGCTTACAAGCTTCTCTACTAGTCACACACAAGAAAGATGGGTCTCAAAAATAACGATATCTATCCAAATGTCATATCCATAAGGTAGGTGTACCTTGCACTATTAAGAATTTGGAAATGCCCTACTGCCAACTAAACTTTCATATTTGTAGAGCATTCATGGATGAATGAATAGTAGCCCCACTTGTTTTGTCAGTGATACGATCTTATCATAATTGACAACATTCTAACAGACCTAATATATTAAAACATGAGATAGGCCAGTGTTAGAACTGGTCACACATGCTATATCTAAGTGTATTATAAAATAAAATTTTTTATCTCAAACCCTTTTGAACATTTAAAACTATACTTAAAATTATCCCTTTGCACCATATCCAAATGAGAGTGATTATGACCCTTAATGGTATCAACTCCACACCCTTGTCAAGGGTTTGAAAACTTTAGACTTAAATTGACTTTAAGGATGACAATGTACCTAACGGTAGCAAGTAGATTTGATCCAGGAACAAAACACCCTGTTTCAAGATCTCCACCTCTCCTATCTCATTTTCCACTCCTTTTCAAGAACACAATCATGTTAAAAATTATAATTGTAGCAGTTGATAATTGTAAGACCCCTGACCTAGCTTTATGGTTAAACATGCTTTCTTAACTTAACTGGGTGCTTACTTCCTGAATCAAACCTTAATTTAGGTTTTGATATTAGTTGATAAATCTAAGTTTCAAGTTTGGTCCAGTTTGGACTTTGTTTGCTTAAGTTTTATAATTTATGTGCTTACATGGGCCTTTATGCATTTTTTTCTTTCATTTTCTAGACTTCTATCTGTAATTTTAACATATGAATATGTGCTTCATAAGTATTGATAACATGTTTAATATAGTTTCACCCTTGGATGTGTTGATGTACCATGGAATGCTTTGTTAGTCTCTCCCTCTAGGGTGGAGAACTTAGGGTTTTTAACCTAAGTATGGAGATCGATGGTTTTCTATGTATGGTGAGGATCCAACGGTTTCACCAAGTGGGTGAATGATTTGATGATTCCTCCTTGTAGTTGAATATCCGATGGCCTTCCCTTGAGTTTCTAAAACTGATGGTCACCATGGTTGGAGTGCACAATCTGGCAAAGTATGATGCACGATCCGATGGTTTCTCTGATAATACATCTTTATGATTTCACCAAGGCATGACCAGATGGATATCCTTGGTGAATGATATGATGGGAGTTCTGATATGCATGGAAAAGATGGATTTCAAGTTTTGACACATGGCAAGTCAATTTTTTAACCCTTGACCACCTTTTCTCTCTCTTCTTGGATATATATACCCTTCACCTCTCTCAGAAACAAACCTTTTCTTTCTTCATCTTGTTCTTATTTCTAGAGAGACCCAAACCCATCATTTTGTGAAGGGATAAGCTCCTTGAGGAAGAATCTTGGATGGATCTTGGATGCATGTTGCTTTAGGGTTTGGATCAAACATGTCTAGGGTTGTTTGGAGCTTTATAACCTAGTTCCTTACCTAATATATGTAAGATATTCTTCTCTAGTCAAGTTTTCTTACTGTTCTCTTTCTTCTCTCTTCATCCAAGGGTAGGATCATAGTGTTCTTGGTGGATCTCATGCATGTGGTTTAGAAATCCCTTTTCTTCTCTCTTTTTGCCCTAGATCTACATGGTTCTTGAACATAGAAGCCACCTTATAGCTTTGGGATTGTAAGCTAGGGTTTCATCTTCTATTCTTGAGATACCTTATTGATTGGACGTTCTTCTTCATCCTTGAGGCAAGTTATATAACCTCCAACCTATTTCTTTCGTGCTTTTAAACTTGTTATGTATATATCTTTCCCTAAAACTTGGTATTGTGGAAAGAGATGATTTTATGGGCACTACTTTGTATACATGCATGATAGTTGTGTGTTTCTATACTATCCTTAGACAATATAAATGTTCTTTACAATATGGACATGGACTACCTTGATTTTTATGGTATGAAATGAGGGCTTTACTTAAGTGTGAATAACTGATTTTGGTAGTGTAGAAATTGATGGCTTTACTTAGTCTATGAATTGGTGATTCCACTAAGTATAAGAAATGTGGTTTTACTTTCGGATAAGTATACTAATGATCTGATGGTTTGTGTTATAACCCCAATTTTGTTGTATTTTATGCAAATATTTCAAAAAGGGGCTTGCTTGACAATTTGTGTGCATTATTTTATAACTAGAGTTTCTTTGTAAAATTGTCTTGAATAATGAATTTCGTGCTTTTCCTTGTTTTAATAAGTTAATGGAAGTGTAAAAGGATAAAGGAAAAAGGAAATCCATAATAAATGAAAAAACAAGAAGAAAATAAACAACTTGTTGTATTTAAGAAAAGCATGGAATTATCTAGAAAGTGGCATAGGTGGCCATAATAGGATGACTTTCAGTTGCCCATGCCCTATGATATCTAGAAAAGTTGAAATTAAGAGAATAGAAAAGACAGAAAGTGAAAATATGAGTTTAAATGCATAATATATGCATTTTAGTGTATGACTTGCACTTTCAGAGAAGGAGTTATTCTTTTCAACTTTTAAACCCAAATTGTACCCACAAGTAGATTAATTCATTATGAAATTTCCCCTAAAATTTGAGATTAAAAGGATAAACATGTTAGGAGATATGAATTTTCTAAAATTCCCTAAAGTGAGAGGATAATGTGAATTATACATTAAATTTCACATAACCTTTTCAAACTAGGAACCTTATTCGGTTCCTTTGTTTGTCACATGCCACAGTGGTTGTTGGATCAAGATCCAACCGTGACTCAGTCATCCCTCTCCTCACGTCAGAATAGGAAAGGAGACGCATACACACCGAAGAACCAAGGATTCAATCTCCTTTTTGGACCCACAACGGTGCAAATTAGTAGCACTGATGGATTCATCTCATCAAACTAAAAAGGAAGATCATAAATTCCATGCCAAGATGAGGCCTATGGATGGAGAATAAGATCTTGCCACCATACCTATCTCACATGAGATCGAGAACCCTATACCAGACCCCCACACCAATAAATAGACCCCTTATTGAGTTCTATGAGTCGCCACAGTTGTCAACATAGATAATTTTCTCCAAGAACTCGTCCCTCTCTCCTGATCCATCTTTCTCCGCTGAGAGCTCTGCCATAGTGTCGCCACATATAAGACCTAGAAGATGAGGAGGGGGGAGATCGGGGACCATCAGACTAGGTCAACCCACGGACTGACAAATGCGATCAATGACCCATGTTCCCTTCACGTGTCTAAGCAATGAAAATGGGTGTGATCAACATGAGCCACACGATCTCTGCCCAAGTCAATGAAGACCGACCATCCAACGATGCTCATTTTTCACAATTAGGCATTTTTTCCTCTCTTGTCAGAAAATTAAGAAAATAGTTATATCTTGTAAAAATCAAACAAAAATCCATGCTTTGGCCAAAAAATACAAGTAATATATGTATCTTGATCAGAAAAATGCAAGTTGTTCAATAAAAATATAATCTTGGCCTATATCTTCTTCCAATTTGAGAAGTATACAAAGTTGAATCCTTTTATGATTTTAATGGATCAAAATCCTAATTTTGAGAATTAATGAATCTAAGGAATTTAGTTAATGTTATTTATTAAAGATCAATCTATAATAAATATTAGGAACTCCTTGGACTCATATGAACATCATAACCCATGATTTGAAGGATTTGGATTTCTTAGTGATTAAGAGTACCTTTAATGTTGGGATTAGGGTTTAACAACCCTAGGAACATAAAAGTGCCAACTATCTATTTCTCTATCTCACTAACCCTAATGTGACTAAAAAAAGGACAAAGATTGGGACTTTTGTATAAAAGGGTATTTTTTGGAATATAAATATGAATTTGACACCAAAAATAGGGTTTATGAATCATTAGAGTAATAAATGAACTCATGAAGATTGGAACTCAATGAGATCATAAAATGGACTTAAAAACCTACCTTGAGAACCAAGTCAATTCTTTGAAAGGTTTTGGAATAATATAGTGACACATGGGTGTTATGCCTTAAATTTCAGGTTGACTTGCTTGGTTGATTGTGTGGTTAATGTTACTTGTTCTTATTTGGACTGCAAATACTCCTGAGATAGGTATGTGATTACACCTATGAGTAATTGATTTAGTTTCATGTGGCTATCAAGTTTCTCCGCATGGTTTGCAAATATATGACTGTTGGATGAACTTTCCTTCCTTGCAAACTATAAAGTTACTATGGCTATCACATTATATATGAACTTGACTAGATCATTTCTAGGTCACCTCTAGATCTATGAAAAGGCCATCTGCCAGAATAGGGGAAGGAAAAATTGGTACCAGCCTGAATAGGGGGTACGCGAGAAGTCACCCACCTGAATAGGTGTTGAGAGTTAAAAAAAAGATTTCAACTCACTAATTACCCACAAGTATATGGAAGTCAATGTAGTTGAGTGTCGAATACGAGGAGCTAGGCTAGTTAGGTGCAAACATGTTAACTTTCACTAATCTAAATCGTATTGCAAAACTTTGATTGATTATAGATCTAAGAAAAGGAAAATAAGGCAAGGGTTTTAAACAATAGAATTGATTAAATGATTAGGAACTTGAGCATAAGATTTCACTACCATTTCCATTATATCACATGAACGTAAGAAACAAGATCGTTGTTTAATAAGAAAGGAGGTTTTCATCGTCATGCATTTCCTAATGCCATGAGATGGTTCTCAACTTCACATAACGCTCCCGCATCTATGTTTAGTATCAAACACAAATGAAACCCTCAATGATCCCTAGATACTCTCGTAATATTTCCATAGATCCTATTCCATACTTCCTAATGCATTCTCCTGAAGCACAAGGCAAACATAAAACATGTATAAAAGGTGGCCATCCTAGCATACAAGCAAGAAAACACCATATGCATCCATGTAAGAAAGCAAATTAAATAGCAATAAGCATAAAATTTTGAGTTCGCATGATCAATGGCATGGGAGCTACTCTCCCATGCTCAAGAAAAGAGCTCTACTCATCCATAGTGAAGATATGCAGATACATGATAGTAATTTCAGAGTTTTGCATGCTTAAGAGAAGGAAAAAGCTAGAGGAACCACAGATAAAGGCTAAGAGGAGAGAACTCCAGTTGAAGGATGAAGTTCTGCCCCTTAAAAAAGCTCCAACTCAGACCAACTTCCCTCCTGGAAAGCTAAAATGAAGAGAGTAACTCTATTGCACCTCTGGAGAAGAAAATAGAGAAGAAATGAAGTAAAATGGGGGTTCTCTTCCAAGAAACCACATTCTTCTACCCCCAAAATCGCCTTCCTCTGCTCTGAAACTTCTCTTGGGAGTAAAACACTTCAAAATGACCAAGCATGACCACCTTATGGGCTCCCATTTGCTTTTAAAATGAAAGGCAGTCGTTTTCATTTTTGTAGAAACTGACAACGACACAACGTGTCTTTTTTTGAACACGCCGTGTCATGTCATTTTTGCTTGCCCAGTATTGTCATTGCATTGAGGTACATGACATGTTGGAATTAGACACACCGTGTTTCTACCTTCAGGGAGTGAATCAAATGAAGGGCACATGGCATGTTTGAATAAACACATGTCGTGTGCTTTGGAAGAAAGGTTCATACAGTCTTCATGTACTAGAACACACCATGTCTGATGAAGAACATGTCGTGTCACCTCTTTCTCTGATCTAGACTAGATGTTGTTGGTGAATCACACGTTGTGTGTTTAATAACACATGGCGTGTTCTTTGTCATGTGAGACAACCTGTAAGTGAACACGGTGTGTCTTCTGCCATTTCTTCAGGAATTTGCTTTGGGTCAGCTGCAAAACTTAGAGAAGTCCCATTGAGGTTGGATTTGAGTTAAGTTATCTTCAATTTGACCTTTTTAATACATATCTGCAATCAACATCATGTGATAAGCAAAGAAACTAAAAAGTGTGGCAAAATGAATATAAATATAGGATAAATTGGGACAAAATGAGCTGAAACTATGTGTGAAGAAGTGTAAAAAGTTGATATAAAACACACACAACAAATTCCCCTAAGCTTGAACTATGGCTTGTCCTCAAGAAAAAAGAACATAGAAATGCACATGAAAGAATTTTCAAGCTCATGCATAGATTAATTGAAAGAAAGATATGCAATGTTTAGCCAACAATGATTAACAATTTATACTCATGACCATCAACTTAACTTAAACATCAATGAAAAAGATTCTTAAGTTCAGCAAGGGTGATTTCAATTTAATGAATCAATCAACTCAACAACATTAAATAGAATTTGGATAACCAAGCCAAACAACTAATGGATGCCCAACACTATTTCTCAGCTATTAAGGTTGGAAATTTTGAAGTCTTAGCTAACATTAACATAATTAGTTGCACTATCCTCTTTTCCCAAAAATGATATGGCAATGGATTATGGTTCTAGAACTCGGCTGCTAATGTAGGCTTATGCTCACGTGGAGTGTCGGTGGGGTATTTTACCCTATTTTTAAGACATAACACCTAACCATCGTGGCCAGATCGGACTTACACTAGGATAGCATGATATATGGGTGAATAAGCCATCTTTTATGGGGAAAGAAGGTGAAATGAGAGAAAAGAGATTTTAAATATTTTCCACAACATGGGAGAGTCAACTAAATAGCAACATTAGCTAGATTTCATCCATTTGTTTTGAAAAAATTTCACTGAAAGAAAGGTTGAAAAATACACTAAGAGCTTGGCAAGGGTATCCCGTATTCCAAATGATGTTGTGATGTTAATTTACTCACAAAATGAAACCATTACATGTTTTAGACAATCAATGATGAAAAATGTGAGTGTTCAAGCTACAAGTATAAACCAGAAATAAACATGTGTTGAAGGCCAAAGGATTTCAACTAATTTATGCATGCTCTTTAGAATTCTTTTAATGATAGATTAAGGTGTAAAAGGACAAGATGGTTCAAATTTGTAGAAAAATCAATTCATTACTTCAAGATAGCCTCACATCATACATGATCTTGCCACAAAAGGAAAGAAAAACAAAGAACAACATGAAAGTAGAAAACACATGACAACATGAATAACATGAAAAATAATAAAAGTAAACTACATTACCAGCCGGTTGCATCCCCCTAAGCTTGAAATTTGCAGTGTCCTCACTGCATCAATCAAACCTATGAAGGAAACAACCGGGTACCTATCATGGAGTGGGGCATTAGTGGGATGGGCCAGGGCCCATGTGACCAGAGGGGAAGAATTGGCTGACGAGATCATCATCATATGGAATATCAACCCGCATGGGATGTGGAACAGACTCAGGATGCTATGGAGGAGTAGGTTGGTGTTGTTGTGGCATGGAGTAGTGTCCTTGAGAAAGGTGCCAACTATCCATGCGATGAACCATATCATTCATAGTAGGATATTATTGACCCATCATGTCCATGCAGTTGTCTATGTAGTCAAACCATTGCTGCACATAGCCATATAGATGCCTGACATCAGGCATGGCCCAGGAATACTCCATCTGTGTGCTTGTGGAGGGAGGTGGTGGAGCAGTAGGGGGTGCCTCAGTATCATCAGTAGCTCTAGCCGCATCAACTTCTTCTTCAGTGTTCAGAATGACTTTCTAGATATCTTTGTTCTCCAATGTGATATGCTCAGGATCTGGAATGTCAATGTACTGATCTTTGTCAAAGAATTACCAAAATTTGGTATCACTGTTGGCAACCCTTAAGATCAATCCTACAAAAAGTAGATACTAAATGTCTACCAGGTTTCTACCTAGTGCAGCCTCGAGACCTGTCAGATCAACATCTAACTTTTATGCTATCAAAGTGATCAAGCCTCCACACATTATGTCTCCAGATTCCCTCTTCTTCACTCTCTTAATGTCTAGGAAACATGTAAGGATATAATAAGTTGCATTGATCTGATAGTCATACATCATTCCCCATAAAAAGAAAAGATCTTATTTTCTGACGACCTCGTGAGTTTCTTTCTTAGCAAAGACTCTTGTACTAAGAAGGTGGTGCATGTATCAGAAAATGGGGTTGTGAATAGCAGACGCCCTAGCTTTCGTGGTGTCATGGCATTCCTCATCTGATATCTCAAACCATAATTCATCACTATCAAAAGATGGCAGATAACTAATTGCCCCCTCGTAGTGGAAATCCAAAACCTCATAGAAACGCCTGAAGGTAAGCTTAAACGTACGACCCAAAAGGAAAAAACGGATAGTACCATAAGATTCCATCTTCTTTAGTGGGTCTTTCTCTGTAGTGAGCGTCATCAAAAACTCATAAACTAGGTGGGGATAAATGTTTGATATTGTGTGGCATACGTAGCTTAGCCCCAAATCCTCTAGGTGCATGAAGACCTCATCCTTGAAGTCAAGGGTGGTGAGAGTCTATTCACAAGCAAATCATGAAGGAAGTACCCTCCTTGCTATGAGGAACTGGTATGTCGGGTCTTCCTCAGGAGTGACCCAAAATTGGGTCGTCGAGATGTATGCTGGTGCGGAGGAGGAGCTAGCACCATGCTTGTGGTTGGATGTCTGCTTGACAGGTACCATTGCTGAAACGTCGAAAGACACAGCGTGTCTTTTTGTGAACACGGTGTGGCTTATTGTTGCAGAACTCGCTGACCAAAAGAAAGACACGGCATGTCTGTCAAAAGACACGGCGTGTCTGTCAAAAGACACGTTGTGTACATGGGTGACTGTGGCGGCTCGAACACAAAAAACACATCCGATTTGTGGCTTTCACGGCATGTCCCTAGTGTGGGAAAAGAAAGAAACGGTGGAGATGGGATGAATAGAGCTTATTGCTGTGATTTCACGCCCTAAAGGGCCAAACGACGCCGGAGAAGAAGCCTTTTCTTCTTGGAGATTAAGAAAAGAAGAAGAAGAAGAAGAAGAAGAAGTCTTGACGGTGTCAGAGAATAAGATTGGCGTAGAAGAAGGTGCTTCACGGCCTTGGTGTTGTCGATGGAGGCTTGGAGATGTGGCTTCGTGCTCCAAATCACACATGGCTGGTCGTCGGCGGAGGAGGCTTGGACATGGTTGGCAACACATCTGGAATGAAGTGAGGAAGACGGTGGCTGGTTAGGGTTAAAAACCCCTATTCTCGTCTAAAGACACGGCGTGTCTTTTGTGAGACACCGTGTGTATCTTGATAGAACTTCCTTTGTGCATTACAAGACACGTCGTGTGCTATTACACACATGCCGTGTTCAAATCCAAAAATTCAAATTGTGTCTTTTTCACTAATAATGACACGCCGTGTTCAAATAAAGATACATAGTGTTATTTTCTAGATAACTTATGATCCATGTTGCTGCTGAAGTACACACTGTGTATGAATGAAGACATGTCATGTTCTTTTCCAGATCGAGTATGACTTTGGTCTGCTGGACAATGACATGACGTGTGTTTTTGAGTTTCTGCTCACTTTTTGCATGTTGTAAGAGGTGACACATCGTGTCAAATAAAGATACATCGTGTCTCTTTGAGTTTCTATAGAATTTGGCTTCTCACCAGCATCTGCAGAAGTATAGTGATGCAAGTATAAATGTTTAAATTATTACATACACCCATGATAAGCTGATTTTTAGAAATTTAAAGATTGTTCTTGACCCAAACTACTAAAATAAATTCTAATCTAATGTGGGGTAAAATCCCACAAGTTCCTCCATTTGAAGTCCGAAGTAGAACTCTTTAGTCTTTTGATCAAACATCTTGGAGGGATCAAGTGGCTTCCTTGTCAACTTCATCTCCTATGATGTAAAGCTTTCATCATTGTCCATTGACCTGGAAGTAATTAGAATTGAAAAGCAAAACTTGGTCTCCTTCCTTGAAGTCTTTGATTTTGATTCTCTTATCATGCCATCTCTTTGTCTTCTCCTTATAGATTTTGGCATTCTCATAAGCATCCATTCACATCTCCTCTAGGTCTTACAGTTGTCGTAGCCTCTTCTCTCCTACTTTCTTAATATCATAATTTAGTAACTTGATTGCCCATAATGCTTTGTGGTCCAATTCTATAGGTAAATGACATGATTTTCTACAGACTAGCTTGAAAGGTGTTGTTCCAATGGGTGTTTTGAAAGCTGTCCTATATGCCCATAATGCATCTTCCAACTTGAGTGCCCAATCCTTTCTTGAGCTAGAGACAGTTTTTTCTAGAATAGCCTTTAGTTGCCTATTGGAGATCTCCACTTGGTCTGATGTTTGAGGGTGATAGGGTATGGATATCTTATGCTTTACCCCATATTTGCTAAGTAAGTTGTTGAAGTTTCTCTCCTTAAAATGGCTACCACCATATGAAATGATTGCTCTTGGAACTCCAAATCTTGGGAAGATGATCTTTTGAAAAAGTTTGACGACTGACTTTGCATATGGAGCTTGAGTAGGAATTTCTTCCACCCATTTGGACACGTAATCATGGTCCACCAATATGAACTTGTAGCTTCATGAAGACGGGAAGGGGCCCATATAGTCTATACCCCACACATCAAAAACTTCTATCTCCAAAATTGAGTTTAATGGCATTTTATCTCTCCTTGAAATTCCCCCACCTCTTTGGCAGTTGTCACAAGCCTTGACAAATGTGTTCACGTCACGGAATAGACTTGGACAATAAAGGAAGGATTGTAGGATCTTTGTTACAATTTTGTAGGCTCCAAAGTGTCCTCTGTAGAGAGAAGAATGACAATTTGAAATCACATTGCCAACTTCCTCATTTGGGATACACCTCCTTATGAGTCCTTCAGTGCATTTCTTAAACAACAACGGATCATCCCAGTAGTAGAATTTTACATCATGGAGAAACTTTTTTTTCTGTTGGTACGTCAAGTCTAGAGGTAGTTGTCCTGTAGCAAGAAAATTTGCAAAATCTGCATACATGGTGCTTGTGTGGAAGACAAGGCATAGAGTTTCTCAATTGGCAATAAGTCCTCAATAGGTAATGAACTTTCAACACTTGTAGTCAACCTAGATAGGTGATCAACTGTAACGACTGTCATCAGATCGACAACCAAATCATTACTAATTATGTGGAATTACCATAAATAGTGGATTAACAAAAATCACTAAATTTAAACCATTTTGGAAGAAGATCCTCTTCCAGATAACACTTACTAAAAGATACAAAACTTATACATATCATGATTTTCATTGTATAACATTGTTTCATCTCATCTCGAGGACAACATAGAATTGTTTCTCTATCAAAACACATACTAGAGAAACATAAAACCTCGAGGCATACTAGCCAAAATCTCAAATTGTTCATGAAACCATTACTAACCAACTCCAAGGACCTGAGAGTACAGAGACAACACATAAGACTTCTATCTACAAGACATGATAGACAGTACACTCAACCTGAGATGTTATTGCTGCCCCAGCTTTTGTTCCTCCTCTGTAGAAAAGTCTCCACCACTTCGTGCTCGTCCACCTAAAAATTGTGGATCCCACAGGGTGAGACAATTATCCCAGCAAGAGATATAACTCTCCGTTGACCATATTATTATTGCAGATAAATATATAAAACTGAGCATGGGCTCTTTTATATTAATAGGCATGATTAATCACTGTATGAATAGAATAAAGTAATCTCTTTGCTTAAGGAGAATGATGCATCTACCCATGGTAGAGTAATAAACCATCTGTCTAATTTACAAGGAATGTAAAGAAACATAAATAACATCTATAAACTGATATGTATAACTAAATTGCGCTTCAAACAATGTTTTTCGTATTCGATCCTTAAGAAAATATGCTACACGACTAAACATATTTTACAATCACACTTATGCCCTGAGGAGATGAAGTATACCCCATATATCTCCAATTGACCACAAACTTCTCACAAGTCGGTACCATACAAGGTGAATGGGAGTTCTGGTTTCCATGACCTCAACTGTCTCGGTCAGTACGAGACCACATAGGATTTAGCAGGACATCTTATGTCATCTGCTGGAAGGGCATCTAGTGGCAACTGCAATTAGAGCATGCCAGGGTACAAAGGCAACCTCGCTCAGAGCTACAACGTCAACTGTGCTCTCTTAGGGGAACATCTACAACAACCATCCCCAGTTATGAAATTACTGATTCATGGTTTCATAGGCACCATACTTTGAGCCACAGAACAGTTCATCGTGCTCTATTGAGACATTCACTTTGAGTTTGTAAGTGGATCGTCTCACATCTGGCCGTCTGTACTTACGCCCCCCACATATTTAAAAATATGCATTCTGAGTTATGCCACGGGAAACCTATTTTACCATTCAGCAAATTCTAACGTTGATGGATCTATGGTCTGGGCAATGTTTTATGGTTTCTAGTTGTAAGGAGAGTGAAATCACCCCTTTACTAAACATTTGAAGAATTGACATCCATTCCAAACACTCTAAGAGGTATGATGGAATG
The DNA here is from genome assembly GCA_963693085.1 of Alisma plantago-aquatica. Classification (NCBI taxonomy): domain Eukaryota; kingdom Viridiplantae; phylum Streptophyta; class Magnoliopsida; order Alismatales; family Alismataceae; genus Alisma; species Alisma plantago-aquatica. The sequence goes on along the minus strand of OY856412.1, from coordinate 392,106,813 downwards.
GGCATAAATTTTCCAAATTTATTAAACATTGGTATACAAAAGACCATTAGAAAGCAGTGGAATTAAACAAATGACTAACAATATTCAATTTCATAAAAGGTTTACAAATATACATCAAATTCTCCCATTTGTTTTTACATCAATACACATAATCAGGATCTAGATAGAGGGAAGTCTAAACTACTTCAAATCTTGTCTTTAAACAACATCATCATCAACTGAGTCCAAGCCAAAAGCTAAGATCTTCATTGTCTTATCCATCACCTTGCTCAACACCTGGGTGGTTGGGAAGGCACCCAGCAAAAAGGGAAAGGGAAGAAAAGTATGTGTCACAAAACTAGTCTAGGATAACAAGATATGTAAAGAAAATAAGAACATGCTAGGGTTTATCATAAGATGAAGATAACAAGAGTACGAGGCTATATAATAAAGAAGCTTGCCATTAACAAATATAATAAAAAGAATTTGCATGTAAGATAATTATGTCTACCTAACTAAGTAGGGTTGAGGCACCTACCGAACCTCTAACCTTAGGTGTGGGGAGAATAAGACATTCCCAGTCACCTACAATATTATGGGGAGAATAAGACATTCCCCAGGGCAATTATTTACATGCCCTCTGTGGGTGGTTGTACATAAGTACCACTACTTTAAATTAAATAGAACATAAATCCACATGCTAGAAAAGTAGTCATGGCAAGTGTAGTCATAATATTCAATAAGCATGAAAGTGGGGTATAAGACCCAACAAGAAGAAATCATAATCTGATTTGAGGCATGAACAACAATAGGATTCAATAATAGAAGATTTAAGGTTCATTTAAGCCTCATTAGGGAAATATAGGGTTTGGCTGCAATTATCCCAAAATAGGGTATAAGGAATGCACATAACTCTCTTACTGATATCAATTACTAACTTTCACCACTTTAATTGAGTCCAAGTTCCACTTTGCCTATTTTTAATGTATTAACATGTATTAGAGTACATAGTGCACATTAATATATAGAAACCCTAATTTTAGAACTTTTTAGAAAAATTCGGATTTAGCTTTTGAAAATATCACCAATGAACTTATTAGGTTCTCTTGATCAAGAAAATATATTTTTATGTTAATTTTGGAGTTATGATGATAAAGATGTAATTTTTATGGATTTTATGCATTAAATTCGTTTTACAAAAATCACCCTTCATAAAACAATGAAATCAGACCTTGAAAATATTTTTATTAGATAGAGATTAATTTTCCAATTCCAAAACATATTTATTTGTCAAATTTGGATAAGCGGTTTAGAAGATATGAATTTTTCAATACTGACCAATAGGAAATTGCCACATCATCAAACCGATCGAGATAATTAAAGAGAGAGGGAGAGGGAAAAAACACCATTTGACCCAAGATTAGGTTTGAAGTTTCTTAGATAACCAAACTAGATATTCTAGAGAAGATAAAATAGCAAGAAACCAAATCCTTAGAAGAACATGGTAAAAAGAGATGGAAATCATCGATTATCAACATAGAAGCATGGGTTTTAAGCATGTACTTCAGCCATATATGAGAAGGGGGTTAAAAAAACTTGGATCTAGGAAGGTAAGAAGGTACATACAGAAAGGATCCTGAGATTATAAGGTGTGGTTGCTCCAAGCCAAGCTCCTTTCTTGAGCAAAGATCACCTTCTCCACTTTGGAGGTGCAAACCCTAGCAAAAGTGCATGGAGATGAGATGTTTTAGGGTTCTAGGTGGAGTTTTACCATGGAAGGTCATGGTTCCAACATGGAAGAAGGTGGTATGAATACTAAAAACATGAAAATAGGGAAGTAAGGGAGGAAACTTACTAGTTTTTGTCGAAATTACCAAGAAGGAGCTTTAGAAACCCTAATAGAGCAATTTGGAAGTCCTATGAGCCTTCTTCACTAAGGTAGGCTCCCTCTATTACCTTGGGACAGAAAATTCGTGGCCAAATACAGAAGGAACTATTATCTAAGATAGAGGAAAGAAAAGGAGAGCAAGAGTTTTTGAATTGTGAGTTGAGAAGGGGTATACATGGCTATATAAAGAAAGAGGTGAAGCATGAGGTGTCTAAGGGACTTTCCATGTGTCTTTAGCCTAGGGCTTGATGGCCATGCAAGAGGACAACTCATTGACTCTTCTTGGATATCAAAATTCGGTCCTAAGAGCCCATAGATCCTTCTAGGCCATCCCCACCATTTTTCAAGAAAGAAATAACCTCATTGGTTGATAGCTTTTAAAGATAAGCACCTTTATAAAGAGGGTAATCCCTATAATACCCTTGGAAAGAAATACCATCAAACCAAGGTGAAACTTGGTTCTCCAATGGTTTAATATATTTAATGGTAATGAAATATATAAGGATAAAAATTCAGTTGATAATTTGCAAATAAAACCTCCCAATTGGGTAAATTGCATAAAAGTCCAGAATGTACCTAAAATTGCATAACTTACACAAACAACATCCAAATCGAACAAAATTTGAAAATTAGGATCATTTTATGTTTTAAAATCATATCAAAAAGTTATATTAAGGTTTATAGAACTTAATTATGGTAATTAAGCTTTCACTGAGGTATTTATGCATAAACCCTTCCATTGGTATAATTAATGAATAAATGTTCACTAAACCACTGTAAATTCCACTAACTAAATAGAAAGGCCAATAAGGATATAAATGAAAGGAAAATATGGGAAAATGGTTAAAAGACAAAATTTTAGAATTCAGTATGTTACAACACTCCACCCCTTAAAGATGATTTCGTCCCCGAAATCACAAGCAAGAAGGGAAGGGTGAGTGTGTAACATCTCATCACAAAACATCAGGTTATTTCTCCAACCTTAACTTACACCAAACAATTCATCAACATATACTCCACATGCATCTCAACATAGGTTAGGTTCTCAAGGATCACCTAGGTTCCATTATTTAGATATTCTTTTTACGAGATTTAACATTATTTACATTTTTGAATCATTAACATTATATTCATTATGATATCACATTATCACCATTATTTTAATTATGGTATGTCATAATCACTTTATTACCAAGGAAGTTATATTTCATTATCATCCATGAAACATCGTATATATATACATATATATTTCTCATTTATCTTACTAAGAATTTTAGCAAAATTATAGGTTACTCAATTCCCTAATATACTTGATCATTATCCTTAATATTTTGAACTTTGACTTCATTATCCTTATACTATCACCACATTAAGTTATAACGAATTATTTTGTATGAAATAATCAATTTGTCTTTAAGTCTTCATTCAACACAAATTATGTCACATCAATTACATATATTTATATTAAACGTTATCTCATTACCACATTATGTTTATTTCTCACATTAATGTCATCATTTATCATTTTCTCATATTTATTTATATTATTGATTTGCACATTTATGTGAATCGAATCACTTCATATTCATATTGAAGCCATTACATGTATTTTAATGACCAAGGTGAGGCATATTACGAATTGATTTACATTAAGTGACTAATCATGTGTGTATTAGATAACAAGGTAACATACCATGCATTTCATATTGATGACTTGATTAATATGTGATTAGATGATTATATATATCATTTATGTGTATCAAAGTATGTTAACTGATTATGGAACCTAATGTCATTAATGTGTCATGAAAGGCATTAAGGATGTATATGTTAAGGTTAGATGATTACAACTTAGGGTTTAGGTTAATATGATCACTATATTTTACTTAGCATGTATTAAGTCCAAGATTAGATTACAATCATCTTACTTGTCATTTAATTAGAGTTTATTGGTTTATGACATGGGCAACACCATGCATATCCATTAGGATTAATATGTGAGTTACTCATATTATGTGCATTAGGTTCATTAGGGTTTGAACATATAAATTATTCCTCAGATGATCATTATATGTTCATTAATATATAAACAAGAACGTAAGGCTATAACTATAACTTGTTTATAACCCACTAAGGTTTTAAGAACAACGACCTCCTAAGTATGGGGTTAGGGTTTCTAAAGATAGTGTAGATAGATTTCAAGATGTCATAGGGATTTGCTGTTAGGAGAGTGAAATCACCCCTTTACAAAAAAAATTGAAGAATTGACATCCATTCCAAACACTCTTAGAGGTATGATGGAATGGGCATAAATTTTCCAAATTTATTAAACATTGGTATACAAAAGACCATTAGAAAGCAGCGGAATAAAAAAATAACTAACTATATTCTATTTTATAAAAGGTTTACAAAAATACATCAAATTCTCCCATTTGTTTTTACATCAAGACACATAATCAGGATCTAGATAAAGGGAAGTCTAAACTACTACAATCTTGTCTCCAAGAAACATCTCCATCAACTGAGTCCAATCTAAAAGTTATATACTCCTTGTCTTGTTCATCACCTTTCTCATCACCTGGGTGGTTGGGAAAGCACCTAGCAAAAGGAAGACAAAAACAAGGTATGTGTCAAATAATGAATAAGTACAAGAGAAAAGGAAATCATATGAAATATAAATATATTGAATCATCATAAGATGAGAGGGCCAAGAGAATGAGACACATAACAAAATATATTCTTACCATTACAAAACATATAAGAAATAGCATGCATGATATTAATTGGACTACATTAACTAAGTAGGGTTGAGGCACCTACCGGACCTCAACCTATAGGTGAGGGGAGAATTCATACATTCCCAGTCACCTATCAAATTTTATAGGGGAGGAATAACACATTCCCCAGGGGGAGAATAAGGCGTTCCCCAGGGCGATTATTTACATACCCTCGGTGGGTGGTTGTACATAAGTACCACTACTATAGTTAAATAGCCAAATAAACCATCATGCTCAAGAAATAGTAAAGTGGAAAGATAAATCATCATATAATTACAAATTGGTGGTGGGGTTATAAGACCCAAGAATATTGTTCTGAAACTGATTTATGAGGCAAATATAGCAAAAGATTCAAGAGTATATGAAATAGGGTTTAATAAAGCCTCATTAGAGAAAAATAGGTTAAGGCACAATTATTCCCAACTTAAGGTGTAAATTTACATACATAAATAGGGATTGCGCATACATAACATATAACTCTCTTACTGATATCAATTACTAACTTTCACCACTTTAATTGAGTCCAAGTTCTGCTTTGCCTATTTTCAATGTATTAACATGTATTAGAGTACATAGTGCACATTAATATATAGAAACCCTAATTTTAGAAATTTTTAGCAAAATTCAGATTTATCTTTTGAGAATATCACCAATGAACTTATTAGGTTCTCTTGATCAAGAAAACATATTTTTATGTTAATTTTGGAGTTATGATGATTAAGATGTAATTATTTTGGATTTTATGCATTAAATTCGTTTTACAAAAATCACCCTTCATAAAACCATGAAATAAGACCTTGAAAATATTTTTATTAGATATATATTAATTTTCCAATTCCAAAACATATTTATTTGTCAAATTTGGATAAGCGGTTTAGAAGATATGAATTTTTCAATACTGACCAATAAGAAATTGCCACATCATCAAACCGATCGAGATAATTAAAGAGAGAGGGAGAGGGAGAAAATACCATTTGACCCAAGATCAGGTTTAAAGTTTCTTAGATAACCAAACTAGATATTCTAGATAAGATAAAATAGCAAGAAACCAAAACCTTAGAAGAACACGGTAAAAAGAGATGGAAATCATCGATTATCAACATAGAAGCATGGGTTTTAAGCATGTACTTCGGCAATATATGAGAAGGGGGTTAACAAAACTTGCCTGTAGGAAGATAAGAAGGTACATATATAAAGGATACCAAGATTAGAAGGTATGGTTGCTCCAAGCCAAGCTCCTTTCTTGAGCAAAGATCACCTTCTCCACTTTGGAGGTGCAAACCCTAGCAAAAGTGCATGGAGATGAGATGTTTTAAGGTTCTAGGTGGAGTTTTACCATGGAAGGTCATGGTTCCGACCTGTAAAAAGGTGGGAGGATACTAAAATTATGAAAATAGGGAAGGAAGGGAGGAAAATTACTAGTTTTGGTCGAAATTACCAAGGAGGAGCTTTAGAAACCCTAATAGAACAATTTGGAAGCCCTATGAGCCTTCTTCACCAAGGTAGGGTCCCTCTATTACCTTGGGACATCAAATTCGTGGCCAAATATAGAAGGAACTATTATCTAATCTAGAGGAAAGAAAAGGAGAGAAATAGTTTTTGAATTGTGAGTTGGGAAGGGGTATACGTGGCTATATAAAGAAAGAGGTGAAGCATGAGGTGTCTAAGGGACTTTCCATGTGTCTTTAGCCTAGGGCTTGATGGCCATGCAAGAGGACATCTCATGGACTCTTCTTGGATATCAAAATTCGGTCCTAAGAGCCCATAGATCTTTCTAGGCCATCCCCACCGTTTTTCAAGAAAGAAATAACCTCATTCGTTGATAGTTTTTAAAGATAAGCACCTTTATAAAGAGGGTAATCCCTATAATGCCCTTGGAAAGAAATACCATCAAACCAAGGTGAAACTAGGTTCTCCAATGGTTTAAAATCTATTTAATGGTAAGGGGATATATAAGGATAAAAATTCAGTTGATAATTTGCAAATAAACCTCCCAATTGGGTAAATTGCATAAAAGTCCAGAATGTACCTAAAATTGCATAACTTGCACAAACAACATCCAAATCGAACCAAATTTGAAACTTAGGATCATTTTATGTTTTCAGATCATATAAAAAAGTTATATTAAGGTTTATAGAAATTAATTATGGTAATTAAGCTTTCACTGAGGTATTTGTGCATAAACCCTTCCATGGGTATAATTAATGAATAAATGTTCACTAAACCACTATAAATTCCACTAATTAAATAGAAAGGCCAATAAGGATATAAATGAAAGGAAAATATGGGAAAGAGGGTCAAAAGACAAAATTCCATAATTTGGTATGTTACAACACTCCACCCCTTAAAGAGGATTTCGTCCCCAAAATCACAAGAAAGAAGGGAAGGGTGAGTGTGCAACATCTCATCACAAAACTTTAGGTTAATTCTCCAACCTTAACTTCTACCAAAAAACTCATCAACATATACTCCAAAAGCATCTTGACATAGGTTAGGTTCTCAAGGATCACCTAGGTTCCATTATTTAGATATTCTTTTTAGGATAATTAACATTATTTACATTTTTGGCTCATTATCATTATATTCATTATGATATCACATTATCACCATTATTTTAATTATGTCATGTCATAATTACTTTATTACCAAGGAAGTTATATTTCATTATCATCCATGAAACATCGTGTGTATATATATATATATATATATATATATATATATATATATATATATATATTTCTCGTTTATCTTACTAAGAATTTTCGTAAAATTATGGGTTACTCGATTCCCTCAATATACTTGATCATTATCCTTAATATATTGAACTTCAACTTCATTATCCTTATACTATCACCGCATTAAGTTATAACAAATTATTTTGCATGAATTATTCAATTTGTCATTAAATCTTCATTCAATCCAAATTATGTCACATCAATTACATATATTTATATTAAACATTATCTCATTGCCACATTATCTTTATTGCTCACATTAATGTCATCATTAATCATTTTCTCATATTTATTTATATTATTGATTTGCATATTTATGTGAATCAAATCAATTCATATTCATATTGAATCCATTCAATGTATTTTAATGATCAAGGTCAGGCATATTACGAATTGATTCACATTAAGTGACTAATCGTGTGTGTATTTATAACAAGGTAACATACCATGCATTTCATATTGATGACTTGATTAATATGTGATTAGATGATTATATATATCATTTATGTGTATCAAAGTATGTTAACTGATTATGGCACCTAATGTCATTAATGTATCATGAAAGGCAATAAGGATGTATATGTTAAGGTTAGATGATTACAACTTAGGGTTCAGGTTAATATGATCGCTATATTTTACTTAGCGTGTATTAAGTCCAAGATTAGGTTACAATCATCTTACTTGTCATTTAATTAGAGTTTATTGGTTTATGACATGGACAACACCATGCATATCCATTAGGATTAATATGTGAGTTACTCATATTATGTGCATTAGGTATTCATTAGGGTTTGGACATATAAATTATTCCTCAGATGATCATTATATGTTCATTAATATATAAACAAACATGTTAGGCTATAACTATAAGGAGAGTGAAATCACCCCTTTACAAAAAAAATTGAAGAATTGACATCCATTCCAAACACTCTCAGAGGTATGATGGAATGGGCATAAATTTTCCAAATTTATTAAACATTAGTATACAAAAGACCATTAGAAAGTAGAGGAATAAAAAAATAACTAACTATATTCAATTTCATAAAAGGTTTGCAAAAATACATCAAATTCTCCCATTAGGGTTTACATCAAGACACTCAATTAGGATCTAGATAGATGGAAGTCTAGACTACTACAATCTTGTCTCCAAGCAACATCTCCATCAACTGCGTCCAAGCCAAAAGTTATATACTCCTTGTCTTGTTCATCATCTTTCTCATCACCTGGGTGGTTGGGAAAGCACCCAACAAAAGGGAGAGGAAAACTTGATATGCGTCAAATAATGAATAAGTACAAGAGATAAGGAAATCATATGAAACATAAATATATTGAATCATCATAAGATGAGAGGGCCAAGAGAATGAGGCACATAACAAAATAGATTCTTACCATTACAAACATATAAGAAGTTGCATGCATGATATTAATTATACTACATTAACTAAGTAGGGTTGAGGCACCTACTGGACCTCAACCTATAGGTGAGGGGAGAATTCATACATTCCCAGTCACCTATCAAATTTTATAGGGGAGGAATAACACATTTCTCAGGGGGAGAATAAGACGTTCCCCAGGGCGATTATTTACATTCCCTCTGTGGGTGGTTGTACATAAGTACCACTACTATAGTTAAATAGCCAAATAAACCATCATGCTCAAAAAATAGTAAATTGGAAAGATAAATCATCATATAATTACAACTTGGTGGTGGGGTTCCAAGACCCAAGAATAATGTTCTGAAATTGGTTTATGAGGCAAGTATAGCAAAAGATTCAAGAGTATATTAAATAGGGTTTAATAAAGCCTCATTATAGAAAAATAGGTTAAGGCACAATTATTCCCAACTTAAAGGTGTAAATGTGCATACATAAAGAGGGATTTCACATACCTCTCTTACTGATATCAATTACTAACTTTCACCACTTTAATTGAGTCAAAGTTCCACTTTGCCTATTTTCAATGTATTAACATGTATTAGACTACATAGTGCACATTAATTTATAGAAACCCTAATTTTAGACTTTTTTTAGAAAAACTCGGATTTAGACTCTTAAAACATCACCAATAAACTTATTAAGTTATCCTAATCAAGAAAACATATTTTTATGTTAATTTTAGAGTTATGATGATTAAGATGTAATTTTTATGGATTTTATGCATACAATTCATTTTACAAAAATCACCCTTCCTCAAACCATGAAATCAGACCTTGAAAATATTTTTATTAGATATAGATTACTTTTCCAATTCCAAAACATATTTATTTGTCAAATTTGGATAAGCAGTTTAGAAGATATGAATTTTTCAATACTGACTAATAGGAAATTACAACATCATCAAACCGATTGAGATAATTAAAGAGAGAAGGAGAGGGAGAAAACATCATTTGACCCAAGATCAGGTTTGAAGTTTCTTAGATAACCAAACTAGAGATTCTAGAGAAGATAAAATATCAAGAAACCAAAACCGTAGAAGAACATGGTAAAAAGAGATGGAAATCATCGATTATCAACATAGAAGCATGGGTTTTAAGCATGTACTAAGCAATATATGAGAAGGGGGTTAACAAAACTTGCCTCTAGGAAGGTAAGAAGGTCCAAACAGAAAGGATCCCGAGATTAGAAGGTATGGTTGCTCCAAGACAAGCTCCTTTCTTGAGCAAATATCACCTTCTCCACTTTGGAGGTACAAACCCTAGCAAAAGTGCATGGAGATGAGATGTTTTAGGGTTCTAGGTGGAGTTTTACCATGGAAGGTCATGGTTCCGACCTAGAAGAAGGTGGGAGGATACTAACAGCATGAAAATAGGGAAGGAAGGGAGGAAACATACTAGTTTTGGTCAAAATGACCAAGGAGGAGCTTGAGAACCCCTAATAGAGCAATTTGGAAGCCCTATGAGCCGTCTTCACCAAGGTAGGCTCCCTCTATTACCTTGGGACAGAAACTTCGTGGCCAAATACAGAAGGAACTATTATCTAAGCTAGAGGAAAGAAAAGGAGAGCAAGAGTTTTCAAATTGTGAGTTGGGAAGGGGTATTCATGGCAATATAAAAAAAGAGGTGAAGCATGAGGTGTATAAGGGACTTTCCATGTGTCTTTAGCCTAGGGCTTGATGGCCATGCAGGAGGACAGCTCATGGACTCTTCTTGGAAATCAAAATTCGGTCCTAAGAGCCCATAGATCCTTCTAGGCCATCCCTATTAGGGTTTCTAAAGCTCCTCCTTGGTAATTTCGACCAAAACTAGTAAGTTTCCTCCCTTCCTTCCCTGTTTTCATGTTGTTAGTATTCCTCCCACCTTCTTACAGGTCAGAACCATGACCTTCCATGGTAAAACTCCACCTGGAACCCTAAAACATCTCATCTCCATGCACTTTTGCTAGGGTTTGCACCTCCAAAGTGGAGAAGGTGATCTTTGCTCAAGAAAGGAGCTTGGCTTTGAGCAACCAGACCTTCTAATATCGGGATCCTTTCTATATGTACCTTCTTACCTTCCTAGAGGAAAGTTTTGTTAACCCCCTTACACGCTTAAAACCCATGCTTCTATGTTGATAATCGATGATTTCCATCTCTTTTTACCATGTTTTTCTAAGGATTTGGTTTCTTGCTATTTTATCTTCTCTACAATCTCTAGTTTGGTTATGTAAGAAACTTCAAACCTAATATTGGGTCAAATGGTGTTTTCTCCCTCTCCCTCTCTCTTTAATTATCTCGATCGGTTTGATGATGTGGCAATTTCCTATTGGTCAGTATTGAAAAATTCATATCTTCTAAACTGCTTATCCAAATTTGACAAATAAATATGTTTTGGAATTGGAAAATTAATATCTATCTAATAAAAATATTTTCAAGGTATTATTTCATGGTTTGATGAAGGGTGATTTTTGTAAAACGAATTTAATGCATAAAATCCATATAAATTACATCTTAATCATCATAACTCCAAAATTAACATTAAAATATGTTTTTTTGATCAGGAGGACCTAATAAGTTCATTGGTGATATTTTCAAAAGATAAATCCGAATTTTTCTAAAAAGTTCTAAAATTAGGGTTTCTATATATTAATGTGCACTATGTACTCTAATACATGTTAATATATTGAAAATAGGCAAAGTGGAACTTGGACTCAATTAAAGTGGTGAAAGTTAGTAATTGATATCAGTAAGAGAGGTATGTGCATTCCTTACACCCTATGTTGGGATAATTGCTGCAAACCCCCATATTTCCTTAATGAGGTTTAAATGAACCTTAAATCTTCTATTATTGAATCCTAATGTTGTTCATGCCTCAAATCATATTATAATTTCTTCTTGTTGGGTCTTATACCCCACTGCCATGCTTATTGAATAGTATGACTACGCTTGCCATGACTACTTTTCTAGCATGTGGATTTATGTTCTATTTAATTTAAAGTAGTGGTACTTATGTACAACCACCCACAGAGGGCATGTAAATAATCACCCTGGGGAATGTCTTATTCTCCCCATAATATTGTAGGTGACTGGGAATGTCTTATTCTCCCCACACCTAAGGTTAGAGGTTTGGTAGGTGCCTCAACCCTACTTAGTTAGGTAGAAATAATTATCTTATATGCAAATTATTTTTATTATATTTGTTAATGGTAAGTTTCTTTATTATATAGCCTCATACTCTTGTTATCTTCATCTTATGATGAACCCTAGCCTATTCTTATTTGCTTTACTTATCTTGTTATCCTAGACTAGTTTTGTGACACATACTTTTCTTCCCTTTCCCTTTTGCTGGGTGCCTTCCCAACCACCCAGGTGTTGATCAAGGTGATGGATAAGACAAGGAAGATCTTAGCTTTTGGCTTGGACTCGGTTGATGGCGATGTTGTTTGGAGATAAGATTTGAAGTAGTTTAGACTTCCCTCTATCTAGATCCTAATTATGTGTCTTGATGTGAAAACAAATGGGAGAATTTGATGTATTTTTGCAAACCTTTTATGAAATTGAATATAGTTAGTCATTTATTTAATTCTGATACTTTCTAATGGTCTTTTGTATACCAATGTTTAATAAATTTGGAAAATTTATGCCCATTCCATAATACCTCTCAGAGTGTTTGGAATGGATGTCAATTCTTCAAATATTTAGTAAAGGGTGATTTCACTCTCCTTATAGCATGATATCAGAGCCCATGGTAGTCGGAATCTGACTATTTCAGTTTTGTCTCCCTAATTAGAATCTATGCCTTACATAGTTCCTTTTGGTGACATGGTAGTTCCTTTTGGTGACATGATTTCCCTATAGTTGATCTATAAATGATGAAAGGTTGATTTAGGACCCTATAGTTCCACATTAGTATCATGATGAATAAAGTCGTAAAAATACTCATAACTAAAATATGCATAACTTAATGTTGTTTAGGTTTGCCTTTAGACAACTATTAGGGCATGAATTTGAAGCAAAGGTGTCTAGAAAGGATTAGGTTCTGGGGGCTGGCAATATTTTCCTCCGCACCACTTGCTTGGTTTATGAGGACTCCCAAATCCATATGATACTGGCCTAGCCTAAGCTGAAATGGATTGTCTGAAATAGTTTACTTTTAGGCAATAGTGACCTTAGACATCTATGTTGTATATCTTTGGGAACCCTAAGTTTTAGGTGTATGATGACTTGTTTGAGGATGGATACCAAGATAGTCTCCTTATGTCCCTTAGAGCCACATGCTTGGAGAGTTTATCCCTAGAACCTAGACTTTGATGTTTGGGGTTAAGTGAGCTATCAGAGTGCATAATGGAAATGTGATGGATCTTGTACATGGTTTAGTTAGACTCATCCTTTAACCCCTAGTGTAGTTTGGCTTGATAGGTCGAACTCTTTAAGGGGTGGAGTATAGTTAGTTTGATTATGTTGGGTGGTTATATTTCGAGGATGAAATCCTCTTTAGGGGGATGGAGCCATATGACATCTTGAAATCTATCTACACTATCTTTAGAAACCCTAACCCCATACTTAGGAGGTTGTTGTGCTTGAAACCTTAGTGGGGTCTAAATAAGTTATAGTTATAGCCTTACGTTCTTATTTATATATTAATGAACATATAATGATCATCTGAGGAATAATTTATATGTTCAAACCCTAATGAATACCTAATGCACATAATATGAGTAACTCACATATTAATCCTAATGGATATGCATGGTGTTGTCCATGTCATAAACTAATAAACTCTAATGAAATGACAAGTAAGATGATTGTAACCTAATCTTGGACTTAATACATGCTAAGTACAATATAGTGATCATATTAACCTAAACCCTAAGTTGTAATCATCTAACCTTAACATATACATCCTTAATGCCTTTCATGACACATTAATGACATTAGGTGCCATAATCAGTTAACATACTTTGATACACATAAATGATATATATAATCATCTAATCACATATTAATCAAGTCATCAATATGAAATGCATGGTATGTTACCTTGTTATCTAATACACACACGATTAGTCACTTAATGTGAATCAATTCATAATATGCCTCACCTTGATCATTAAAATACATGGAATGGCTTCAATATGAATATGAAGTGATTTGATTCACATAAATGTGCAAATGAATAATATAAATAAATATGAGAAAATTATTAATGATGACATTAATGTGAGAAATAAACATAATGTGGTAATGAGATAACGTTTAATATAAATATATGTAATTGATGTGACATAATTTGTGTTGAATGAAGACTTAAAGTCAAATTGAATATTTCATGCAAAATAATTCGTTATAACTTAATGTGGTGATAGTATAAGGATAATGAAGTCCAAGTTCAAAATATTAAGGATAATGATCAAGTATATTGAGGGAATTGAGTAACCCATAATTTTGCTAAAATTCTTAGTAAGATAAATGAGAAATATATATGTATATATACAATGTTTCATGGATGATAATGAAATATAACTTCCTTGGTAATAAAGTGATTATGACATGCCATAATTAAAATAATGGTGATAATGTGATATCATAATGAATATAATGTTAATGAGTCAAAATGTAAATAATGTTAAATCTCCTAAAAATAATATCTAAATAATGGAACCTAGGTGATCCTTGAGAACCTAGATGATCCTTGAGAACCTAACCTATGTTGAGATTCTTGTGGAGTATATGTTGATGAATTTTTTGGTGGAAGTTAAGGTTGGATAAATAACGTGATGTTTTGTGATGAGATGTTGCACACTCACCCTTCCCTTCTTGCTTGTGATTTCGGGGACGAAATCATCTTTAAGGGGTGGAGTGTTGTAACATACTGAATTCTAGAATTTTGTCTTTTGACCCTCTTTCCCATCTTTTCCTTTCATTTATATCCTTATTGGACTTTCTATTTAATTAGTGGAATTTATAGTGGTTTAGTGACCATTTATTCATTAATTAAACCAATGGAAGGGTTTATGCACAAATACCTCAGTGAAAGCTTAATTACCATAATTAAGTTCTATAAACCTTAATATAACTTTTTGATATTATTTTAAAACATAAAATGATCCTAAGTTTCAAATTTGGTTCGATTTGGATGTTGTTTGTGCAAGTTATGCAATTTTAGGTACATTTTGGACTTTTATGCAATTTACCCAACTTGGAGGTTTTCTTTGCAAATTATCAACTGAATTTTTATCCTTATATATTCCCTTACCATTAACGAGATTTTAAACTATTGGAGAACCTAGTTTCACCTTGGTTTGATGGTATTTATTTCCAAGGGCATTATAGGGATTACCCTCTTTATAAATGTGCCTATCTTTAAAAGCTATCAACCAATGAGGTTATTTCTTTCTTGAAAAACGGTGGGGATGGCCTAGAAGGATCTATGGGCTCTTAGGACCGAATTTTGATATCCAAGAAGAGTCCATGAGCTGTCCTCTTGCATGGCCATCAAGCCCTAGGCTAAAGACACATGGAAAGTCTCTTAGACACCTCATGCTTCACCTATTTCTTTATATAGCCATGTATACCCCTTCCCAACTCACAATTCAAAAACTCTTGCTCTCCTTTTCTTTCCTATATCTTAGATAATAGTTCCTTCTATATTTGGCCACGAATTTTCTGTCCCAAGGTAATAGAAGGAGCCTACCTTAGTGAAGAAGGCTCATAGGTCTTCCAAATTCCTCTATTAGGGTTTCTAAAGCTCCTCCTTGGTAATTTCGACCAAAACTAGTAAGTTTCCTCCCTTCCTTCCCTGTTTTCATATTGTTAGTATTCCTCCCACCTTCTTCCAGGTAGGAACCATGACCTTTCATGGTAAAAATCCACCTAGAATCCTAAAACATCTCATCTCCATGAACTTTTGCTAGGGTTTGCACCTCCAAAGTGGAGAAGGTGATCTTTGCTCAAGAAAGGAGCTTGGCTTGGAGCAACCAGACCTTCTAATCTCGGGATCCTTTCTGTATGTACCTTCTTACCTTCCTAGAGGCAAGTTTTGTTAACCCTCTTCTCATATATTGCTTAGTACATGCTTAAAACCCATGCTTCTATGTTGATAATCGATGATTTCCATCTCTTTTTGCCATGTTCTTCTAAGGATTTGGTTTCTTGCTATTTTATCTTCTCTAGAATATCTAGTTTGGTTATATAAGAAACTTCAAACCTAATCTTGGGACAAATGGTGTTTTCTCCCTCTCCCTCTCTCTTTAATTATCTCGGTCGGTTTGATGATGTGGTAATTTCCTATTGGTCAGTATTGAAAAATTCATATCTTCTGAACTGCTTATCCAAATTTGACAAATAAATATGTTTTGGAATTGGAAAATTAATCTATATATAATAAAAATATTTTCAATGTCTTATTTCATGGTTTTATGAAGGGTGATTTTTGTAAAACGAATTTAATGCATAAAATCCATAAAAATTACATAACTTGCACAAACAACATCCAAATTGAACCAAATTTGAAACTTAGGATCATTTTATGTTTTCAAATCATATAAAAAAGTTAGATTAAGGTTTATAAAACTTAATTATGGTAATTAAACTTTCATTGAGGTATTTGTGCATAAACCCTTCCATTGGTTTAATTAATGAATAAATGTTCACTAAACCATTATAAATTCCACTAATTAAATAGAAAGTTCAAGAAGGATATAAATGAAAGGAAAAGATGGGAAAGAGGGTCAAAAGAAACAATTCTAGAATTCGGTATGTTACACTAGTGATATATTACGTGCATTACAACATTCTTTTAGCATTAAACAAGTTATAATCATTAATCACAACAAATGCTACAAAGAAAGTTGTAATACATCTATCAAGTACTTTTCAAATCCTTAAGACACATAATACTTGGGATTTCAGTCCCTTATCACATTACTGGAAATTCTCATCCCTTCACATTATTACTATCATGATTACTGGATCTGGGTATTCAAACCCTTAAATTACCACGTAGCATTGTTACCTCTGTAATAGGTAACCATTACCTCTAGGTCCTCAGACCAAGGTATTCATTTCACTTGTTGTACAAGTATTTCACATAGCTCACATGGTTTGATTAAGCATCTTGTAACCTCTTACTAGGCAACAATTATTCACATGGATCACAAGGCCATTATACATCTTGTCACCTCTCACTGGGCAACAACTATTCATATGGCTCACAAGGCCATTATACATCTTGTCATCTCTCACTAGGAAACAACTATTCATATGGCTCACAAGGCCATTATACCTATTTTCACCTCTCACTAGGAAACAACTATTCATATGGCTCACAAGGCTTTATTCAATATGAGAAGTACAACCTTTCCATTATCAGATTTAGGATTTCTCTTTATAGCCAAATAGGGTTTCAAGTTCATATAACCAATTCAAACCCTAATTCATTGCTCCACACATCTAGGAGCATATATTGATATCATAAGTATGCAATCATACTTATATATTCTCATCATTTATCATTAAATGATTATCAAAACAAAGTATGAGTTTCTCTCTCATCATTACTAGAATATTGATTATATCATACTTTTGGTTCAATCCTCCTCTTGAGGAATATTAGTTCATCATTAACAATTCACATCATATTTTATTTAGCACCACATTCAACATGTGTCACTCAATCAATCACATGTGATTGAAGTGTCCCTACCATATATGGTATCAAGTTGTGTGTATGTTAACATGTATTGCTTTAAGATACATTCTTATTTCATGTAGTATATCCATATCGGGCAGGTGGTATAACCACATCACCATATCATGTTTTAGGATGTAACCCTTAATCATCCTATCGTGTACCCATATCAAATTGACTATCACTTAGTTCTTATCATCTCAAGACAACTTCATATTGGGTATGAGCTAGGTGCTTGACCCCATATCGGGTATAAGCTATGTGCTTGGTGCCATATCATGCACAAGCTATGTGCTTGACATCATACCGAGCGCAAAGTGTGCACCATATCGGGCATAGAGCATATGCTTCATCATGTATCATTTAAGGGGCATATATACAAGATACCATATCAGTTTCCCAATCAGGATTATCATATCGGGTATCCATGTCGGGTAACATATCAGGTTACCATGCTAGGTAGACCCTAAAACTCATAACCCCTTCATTCATTCAAGGATAAACCTAATCATATAATTACTTGAAAAGCTATATATCTTATTGAATTCTCATACTACAATCCATTACACAAAAGGGTAGGGTATATCGGGTTTCAATCCCTCATCATTAATTTGGGTAAATTATGACATATCGTGCATGAAGTATGAATTGAACCTCATATAGTTCATAATATAGGAGTAAGTGTTATTCCTATCAATCAAGAGATATCATTCATATCGTCCATATGGTATCACTCACCACTTGTATCAGCTTACCCATCACCTAGGGTTGTCCCACTCTATATTGTTTAGAGTGTTCACTATCTCACTATCGTGCAAGGGTGTAATCTTAGACTTGTATCATGTATAAGAGTAAGTGGGTATCTCCCATATCGTGCAAGGGCATAGCTCATATCATGTATGTTCTATCCTTTATCCCCATATCAGGTTAACCCCATATTGGGTTTCATATCGGTTTGAGAAATTCAACCATATCGGGTTACACTTTGTTCTTGAATCCATACCTTATATCATGCATATGTGTTTACTCAACTATTCATATCATGCAACAGATGTGTGCTTCAAGGTATTGTGTAACAGAGATATATTACATGATCATATCATGTAAGAGCACTTGCTATCATCACTCATATCAGGTTACCTAAACTAGGGTTTCATATCGGCTTACACGTATACACTTGTTCCTATATCATGCATGGAGTCTATACTTGACTTCCTATCATGCACATGGTATATGGTTAACACCATATCATGTTCCAAGGTATGAACTTCATCCCATATCATGAAAGGAGATTTAATCTCATAAGCATATCATGGAAGTGATGTTTGCACATACCCATATCGGGTTAGAGGTATTAGTGTGTATGCTTGAAACCGATATCACTTTATAAAGTGATACCATCTTCTTCAAGCTCTAGACCAACGTCGTAACTGTTCTAGTCTATGAATAATAGATCTAGGCAATTCTTAGCACTCATGGATTCATCAAGTATTCAATAAAATCTCATAATTGAAAGTGATCATTTAGCGTAACAAGTTAAGTGGTAAATAATAACATGATTGGGTTCAAATTATATAACCCACCTCAAGAACAACTTCAAAGCTCCAAGCTCCAAAGCTTCACGTTCCTAAGGTTGAAGATGACTTATCAAAAGTCCAAGGCTTGTTCATAACTCCTTCATATACAAGGAATCACCATAGTTAAGAACTTGGTGAAGAAGAAAAGAAAAGAATATCCATAACCAGATATCCTACTTCAACCAAGGTTGAAGGTGACCAAAGCCTTACCTAAAGCTTGGTGCTCGAGCTCTCCTAGATCCTTGAGCTGCTTTGCATGATATCTCCAAGGGGGATGGTTATGAGGATCGTAAACATTCATAAGTTGGTGAAAGGTGAAGTATATATACTTGGTTTCATGAGATAAAGTGTATAAGAGGTGTCTTCACCTCAAGCTACTAAATGACACGTGGCCATGCATGGTTGATACGTGGCCATGCATGTACACATCTATATCTTGCCCTGCAAGAGTCTTGAGGCTAAGATAGGGAAGATATTTTGGCCATCCTTTATCTTCTTGGATAAGTTATCACATCTTTATCTCATTATCAAGGCAACCCAATACACTTTATGCAAGGGGCTTTGCAACCTATCATGGGCCACCTCCTTGAGGTGTTCTTCCCTTCATGGCCTTTTTCAAGACTCAATAAACCGATAGGAGGCCTCTATCATGTCTCCTTGGCTGATAGAACTCCTATGTCAAGTCTACAACCTGATACAACACATATAAGGCTTCTTCCTTCAACTCTTTCCTTGGTCTTTCCATCACCAAGAGTACTACCACTCATAAATGATTCAAACATGGTGTATCATTCTTTATATATCCTATAAATGATACACAGAGGAAGTAGGGACACTCTAGAGGTGGTAATTTGCATATAAACCCTACATTTTGGGCAAATTACAATTTGTACCAAAATTGGTGCACAAGGTACTAACATTATTCAAACAAGTTCAAACTTGGAATTTAGGATTTCCACAAGCCACCACTTAGCATCATTCTCTTTATTATGATTCTAAAACACTTATAACACATTCCACATGTGATATTTTGCAATGTAACCCCTCATCTTGGGTAAATTTCACTTTTCACTCAGACTTTCATATAATGCACAAATAGTTTGCAATTAAGCTCGAACTTGAAAAAAAACTTCACAAGAAGTCTTAATTACATTTCAAAGGATTAGAATTAATTTGTAAGTAGCTTACTTAAGCAAAACTCCTAGGGTTAAGCCATAACCCAGGTCAGGGGTATTACAATTATAAAACCCTAACAAGGATTTCATCCCTGAAATCCCAGATGAACGAAGACACTTGTCATCCATGCATCATATCATCAAGTCTCCACATAACATCTTGATGTCATGGAGATGTCAAAGAACTTTGACTAGCACAAAGCCTTTTCATAAAATATCATCATAAGATGTATCATACATGATACATACTCAGTTGTTCTATCCATCATTGACTGCGAGGTCAACTCTGTCTCAAGTAACACTTTCTAAGTCAGAGAAGTACTATGAATAATTCAAGTGTCAAACCTTATTGACTCACATCTTTTATGTGATAAAATTCTAGGGAGTCTCCCATATTCCTTACTCAGTTTAGCATTTCACTTTCAAGGAGAGATCAGGGTTACGTTTTGTCACCCACTTGGGATTACAGGTCTTATCATACATCTTTAGTGCCTCTCTAATCTCTCAACACAAAACTTTCTTATGACTTGTAACAATTGTCTTCCTAATTATTCATTCTATTGTCATAAGGAAAAGTCACTTACTAAAAGAAGAACGTATCTCTCTAAATGTTATGAATAGTCTACTACAACAGATCTAGATAGGGATACATTAAGGAATTATTTTTAGCTTTGACAAGCTTCTTCTCAAAATGATTCTACAATTGTTTCTTCAATTAATACATCCTTATCAATGTTATGTTTATGCAGAGCATAAACCCTAACATATGATTTCCATACTAGAGTTATCTCAAGGTTGATCCTTCTAGATAACCAAAACTTATTCATGTTATTAGAAGTAGTATTCTCACTTTCCCATACCACCTGGCATATATTGAATACTAGAATTTCTTACCTTGGTATCCTTCCCATGTGTCGAAAATGTTGGATAATTTGGACATTATAATAAATCCCTTTGTTTCGATGATGACAAACATTTCATTCTTGTTAATCTAACGAGCTACTTGAGTGTGCAGGATTAAGGTGGATGACAAAGCAACTAGGGAAAATCCAAGGAGCCTACATATTTATATTTCCATGCAATGTAATCACTGTTGTAAAAACTTGTACAAAAATATAATGTACAAGTACTTAGATTGCATGTAAATCAAGCGTTGGATCTTCCTAGCTAATCACCACACTTAGATAGATCATCCCCTTCAAATAGGATCACATGTGCACACTCATACACATGCTTAGTGGTTAATTAAAAGATTGAAAACAGAGTCAATCTCGGTCGACCACACTCCTCGACCGAGACACTCTCGGTCGACAAACTTCTCGACCGAGATTGACCCAAAGTAGCCGTTAGACACAGCAGTTGATAGTTGCAAATAAACGTGAATCCAGAGAGCCTCTCGGTCGACAAAACTTCGACCGAGTAGGTATCTCGGTCGACAAATTGTCGACCGAGATGGTGTCTGACAACAACTGCAGAATAAAGCAACTAGCCGTTACTAACGCACCTAACTTATATCTAACGGCTAGTTAAGCACTTAGAAGCCCCTAGAAGTTGTCTAGAACGTCCTTAAGTATTCATAGGCCATTCCTATAAATAGGACATGCCTTAGGACACCAAGTACACACCCAAGATATACTTGTGCTATACTTGTGCTTGAATACACACTTGCAATCTGTTTTAGAGCAATAGAGCAATTCCTACACTTGCCATTCATTCCTATTGCTCACATTTCGTGTCCTATAGGCTAGTATCTCCTATCCACTACAATCACATTGTCATACACATTGGTTAGGAGATCTACACGCTTGATATAGGCAAATCAAGCCTTGGGCTTAAAGGATAAGTTGTAATTTCCTTTTTCTTTCTTGTTCCTTTGTATCTTTTATACTCTCCTTGCTACTCCTAGGGTTGGAGGCTGCGGATTGGAGAGGGTTGACTTCTCAGGTGGAGAAGGGGACTTCAAGCTACTTCAAGAAGGCTATCGCACGGGAAGCTACTTCAGAAGGCTGGTGCAACGGGAGTTGGTGCATCTACTTCAAGGGAAGGCTGCTTCAAGGTTGGGCGATTACTTCTAGGTGAAGGCTGCTTGAAGGGTTTGGGAAAAGGAATTGTATTTTATGTAAAGTCCTTGCGAGGTAATAAAATAAATTTCTTTTCAAATCCCGGTTGGGTAAGAAACCGGGTAGTGGACTGACTACCTTAGTATTTGCTAAGGCTAGGAACCACTCTAAACCCTTGTGTCTCCTTGTCCAATATTTTCTTTGTGGTTGCTCGAGTTAATTAATTGTTAAATTATATATAAAACTCTATTCACCCCCCCTCTAGTAGTTTTCAATTGGTATCAGAGCAGGCTTCAAGGAGCCCTAACAAGGTCTTGAAGAAAAGATGGGGGATGGAGTGCTCAACAACCTCAACATTGAAGGAACACTTGTTGCTAGGCCTCCACCGTTCGATGGAACAAACTACCAATATTGGAAGAGGAGGATGCAATTCTACTTCCAAGGAATCAACTGGGAGTTATGGAGAATGGTATCTAAACCATACACACTCCCACAAGACGATTTCGCAGTATGGGACGCTAATACGGTAAAAATGGCCCAAATGAATGCAAAGGCAGTAAGCATTTTATATTGTTCCATTTCAGTAGGTGAATTTAATAGAGTATCAAACTGTGATACCGCATATGATATTTGGCATAGATTATCTATAACATATGAGGGTACTGTTCAAGTTAAAAATTCTAAAGTTAGTTTGCTTAAAACCAAGTTTGAACATTTTCGTATGGATCCAAACGAAACTATTAGTGAAATGTATTCAAAATTTTCTACTATTGTTAATGGTTTAAGTGCTTTAGGGAAACCTGTTCTTGAGGAAGATCAGGTATCAAAAATACTTCGATCTCTTCCTCCAAAGTACAAACCAAAGGTGACAGCTATTGCAGAAGCAAACGACCTCACTCGCCTCAAAATGGAGTAGCTCATCGGAAACTTAGAAGCTCATGAGGCGGATCTAGAAGAGGAAGAAAGGAGAGAACACGAACGCCAACATGGGAAAAAGAAGGATATTGCATTCAAAGCATCAACCAAAGACACAAGTGAAGATGATAGTGAAGAGGAAACTCTTATTGTGAATGGTAAGCAATATAAAAGTTTTAAAACTAACAAAACTTCCAGTGCTTCTTCTTCCAGGTGCTTTGAATGTGGCAAGAAAGGACATATGAAAGGAGAATGTCCAAAACTCAAGAAAGGGAAGAAATCATCCTACAAAAAGAAAGAAAGAGCGTATAGAGCTGCATGGGATGATTCAAGTGATGATAGCGATAGTGCAAAAGAAGACGTAGAGTGTTTCATTGCTACTACAAATGAAGATGAAGAAGAGGTAAGTCTTTATGATCTACCAAAAGAGGATTTAATTGCAAGTCTTCAAGATACTCATGAAAAATACATTGAATGCAAGAAGAAACTTAAGAAATCAAATAAAGATTTAAATGCTAAAATCCTTGCTCTCTTATCTGAAAATGAAAATCTCAAAAAGGAAAATGAAGAGTATGATCTTAAATTAAAATCGGTGGAAGCTGATTGTAATCTTCTTTCCTTAGAAAAGTTAAAATTGCAAAACCAAGTGAATGATCTTCAGAAACAACCTATTGTATGTTCACATTTAGATTATGATAAGGTTGTTAAAGAAAGAAATGCCCTAGTATCCAATTTAGATCAAGCAAAGAAAGATATTGCTAGTTTGCAAAGAAATGTAAATGAGTTAGGAGGAAATAATCTACTTGACAATATTCTGAAAAATTCCTCTAGTTACAATGGAAGGAAAGGATTAGGATACGATCCAAGAAGAAATAAACCCAAAAGAGCTTCCAAGACTATATTTGTACCTAGGAACACAATTCCTAGAAATAGAAATGAAGTTGATGCTATTAGTTGCCATTATTGCATGCGTCTTGGACATTATTCATTTTCATGCCCTTTTAAGAAAAAGAAAGATGAGTTAGCTTGGATTCCTAAAACTTAGAAGCTTCAAATTAATTAGTTGAGATTTGACCTAAACTGACTTCTGATATCATAATGTCTTATCTCAACATCATCGAGCTATAATTTGCATAACCTCTTTTATTTGAAGTTGATTAAGATTTCTGAATATTTTCCAAAAACATGGTCGGTCGAGCAGTTGTCGACCGAGTAAGTGTCGATCGAGCAATTGTCGACCGAGCATGTCACTGTTTTTCAGAATGTTGTAAAATTACTGAATTCTTATGAATCTGATCAAAATTGTTATCTAATTGTGATTAATGACTGTACAAAAAAAAGCATAAGCTATAGAAATCATCTTTGAAAGATTATGTGAAATTAAAATTATGCTTAGTTTAAAGAAAATTTCTACATGCTTTTATTGTTCTATCATTACATCATGGACATGCTTTAACCATCATTGAGCATGATGTTGTGTTAACACAAATAGATAATGATAATTGCATGCATGATTCTTGATGATAAGCAAGCAAAATAATTCATTGGTGATATGACTATTAAAAATGCTTGCAAAGAACAAAATGCTGTAAAATTGCTCAAATTGATATCTTTAAAAAGACTTGAGATATTAATCATGCATTCATTTTTAAGAAAATGTTTTCATATTGAATCACTTAACATGCTTCATCATGATCATTATGGATTCATTGGTTTAAAATAGGCTTTGATTCATATGTTCAAATCATAAATGATTATTGTGATTTAGATAATTGCAAATGTCATCTTGACATAATAGATAATGCTTGTGATGATGATGTTGCTATGACAAGCCAAACGGTGCCTCTCAGAACAAAGTATTAATTTTTTTATTTGCTTGTTCTAAGAAATCAAAAGCAAAAATCTTGACTTTAAGATATTAATCTTGCTTTCAAAATATATGCCTCTAAAAATTCTTATGATAAGGGTATAAGAAGAAATGAGATTTGATATTTATGTACTCATAGTAAAGCATATGAAACCTTATTCACAATGAATGTAAAACATGCTTTCTAGAAAAATCAAGTTCAAAGACTTCATTATGATGCTCATTTTAAGTCTTCAAAATAGGTATATCTTAATATGCTTAAAATTGATATTTATAGCCATCTGCAGAATTTATACTTCACATATGAATGTTTAC
The DNA here is from genome assembly GCA_963693085.1 of Alisma plantago-aquatica. Taxonomy (NCBI): domain Eukaryota; kingdom Viridiplantae; phylum Streptophyta; class Magnoliopsida; order Alismatales; family Alismataceae; genus Alisma; species Alisma plantago-aquatica. The sequence continues at coordinate 392,081,423 of OY856412.1, read as the reverse complement.
CTTGGAAATCTGCAGAATTTGCCTCTTGGTTAAAACAAAACTTAGCCAAGGGGCGCTTCGGTCGTAGTCAAGGGCGACCTAAAATAAGCTTTGACAAAATGCTTATTTGGACATCATTTTATTGCACTTAATCTTAGTATACTTATGATAAAGGTCAAAATCAACATTTAAAATTATTTGTGACCTTAGAAGCATTAAATTGCCTAAATTATAAGATTAAGGGGGAGCGCATAAAAACGAATTTGATTGCCTGATACGACCTTAGTATTTTTACTCTTGGTTATGAAGAAATTTATAAAATTGATATATCTTGTACTTAAAGGAACTCTCTAAACAAATCAGGGCTTAACATCCCTTGCATTTGGTTGGAGACATTTTTATGTACTCTAAGCTTAAAGGAATCTCATTTAATTTAGGGCTTAACATCCCTTGATAGATGAGAGATAAATATACATTTATCATGAGCTTAAGGGAATCTCATATCATTTTCAGGGCTTAACATCCCTTGTAAAATGGGTGAGAAATCTATATACATATGCCATGAACCTAACATGATCTCATATCATTTCAAGGCTTAACATCCTTTGCAAATGATTGAGAAATAAATTGTGGATAAATTAGACATAAATCCATGTTCCTAATAGGATATCTATTTAAGGGGGAGCTTAATATAAAATTAAGGGGGAGAAGAAATAAAAATGTTTAACCTGGATATCTTTTTGAAATGACAAAGGGGGAGAAAGAATATAAAATCAAAAATATAAATATAAATGAGTTTCATCTTGATGGCCAGCACTCACTTGAAAAACAAGAATGGCTACAAAAGGTAATCTTCAGGTATGAAACTCACATGCTTTATATTTCCTTATTTCATATTTTAGGAAATGTTTGTCATCTTCAAAAAGGGGGAGATTGTTGGATAATTTGGACATTATAATAAATCCCTTTGTTTCGATGATGACAAACATTTCATTCTTGTTAATCTAACGAGCTACTTGAGTGTGCAGGATTAAGGTGGATGACAAAGCAACTAGGGAAAATCCAAGGAGCCTACATATTTATATTTCCATGCAATGTAATCACTGTTGTAAAAACTTGTACAAAAATATAATGTACAAGTACTTAGATTGCATGTAAATCAAGCGTTGAATCTTCCTAGCTAATCACCACACTTAGATAGATCATCCCCTTCAAATAGGATCACATGTGCACACTCATACACATGCTTAGTGGTTAATTAAAAGATTGAAAACAGAGTCAATCTCGGTCGACCACACTCCTCGACCGAGACACTCTCGGTCGACAAACTTCTCGACCGAGATTGACCCAAAGTAGCCGTTAGACACAGCAGTTGATAGTTGCAAATAAACGTGAATCCAGAGAGCCTCTCGGTCGACAAAACTTCGACTGAGTAGGTATCTCGGTCGACAAATTGTCGACTGAGATGGTCTCTGACAGCAACTGCAGAATAAAGCAACTAGCCGTTACTAACGCACCTAACTTATATCTAACGGCTAGTTAAGCACTTAGAAGCCCCTAGAAGTTGTCTAGAACGTCCTTAAGTATTCATAGGCCATTCCTATAAATAGGACATGCCTTAGGACACCAAGTACACACCCAAGATATACTTGTGTTATACTTGTGCTTGAATACACACTTGCAATCTGTTTTAGAGCAATAGAGAAATTCCTACACTTGACATTCATTCCTATTGCTCACATTTCGTGTCCTATAGGCTAGTATCTCCTATCCACTACAATCACATTGTCATACACATTGGTTAGGAGATCTACACGCTTGATATAGGCAAATCAAGCCTTGGGCTTAAAGGATAAGTTGTAATTTCCTTTTTCTTTCTTGTTCCTTTGTATCTTTTGTACTCTCCTTGCTACTCCTAGGGTTGGAGGCTGCGGATTGGAGAGGGTTGACTTCTCAGGTGGAGAAGGGGACTTCAAGCTACTTCAAGAAGGCTATCGCACGGGAAGCTACTTCAGAAGGCTGGTGCAACGGGAGTTGGTGCATCTACTTCAAGGGAAGGCTGCTTCAAGGTTGGGCGATTACTTCTAGGTGAAGGCTGCTTGAAGGGTTTGGGAAAAGGAATTGTATTTTATGTAAAGTCCTTGCGAGGTAATAAAATAAATTTCTTTTCAAATCCCGGTTGGGTAAGCAACCGGGTAGTGGACTGACTACCTTAGTATTTGCTAAGGCTAGGAACCACTCTAAACCCTTGTGTCTCCTTGTCCAATATTTTCTTTGTGGTTTCTCGAGTTAATTAATTGTTAAATTATATATAAAACTCTATTCACCCCCCTCTAGTAGTTTTCAGAAAACACATCATATCCTCATCATATCCATTTTTTTTCTATTGTTATTACCAGAGTCAAACATACAAAAGGATCTTTCTTTAATCTTGGGACATAATATATTACCCATATCATTATCTTGGAACCAAAGTCTAGGACAAACTGATACTTTTCTAAGTATCCATCAACAGAACACTTCTATCTCATGCACATCAAGTGTCATAAGACTCACTTGATTGTCATGTCCCTGAGAGGAAAGAACACAAAGAAACATATTCCTTTTATCACCCCATCATTACCCAGGGTTGTTCATAAAAAAGGAGACATCATCATCTCCTAAGATTACTACATGAACTTTTCACTGTTCATGAATCAATTACACTTGTTGCATCTCATGTTCCTTGCCAGCCGCATAAGAATCATATGGACGATTACATATCATCATCCCTTTCTTTATTATTTCCAATCATGTTCATGAGTATTTCATGGTTTTATCACATTTCCCATTTTCGCATTAAGGAAAAAGATTTTTACTATTCACACATACTTTATCAAACAGGGATCACCTCCCTTGTTCTCATTCTCATTTCATGAGGATTATACTTCTTACTTCCTCATACACACAGATTATCTAAGATCGTCTCATATTCCATTTATTTCACTTAGGATGTGATACAAATATCCATATCGTAATTCTAGTTTCATTATACTCACTAGATTGTCTCAGAATGACTACTTAATCAGAGTAATCAGAAAGATAACAATCTAAGAGTTCCATACTTACCTTATCTTCAATAGTTGAATACCTGACCAGGGTATACAAGTACTGAGATTAGGTAGTATGCACTTTGTTTACTATCATATTCTTTACTTTTCATATCATCAAAGCATATGACTTAGCATCCCTGGATTTTCTCTAGGGTCCACCTCTACACCTCATCCTCTTTCACACAAATAAGAGCAATTATAATGCATTTAAAAGAATACATAACAAAATATAAATTCTAGTTCTCATCATTTCTTCCCTATGTTCCCATAGGACAATCAATAGGGAAGTCAATAACAACAATCCCTCTTATGATTATAAGATAAAATCAAGAGAAGGCATATCAAAATGGAAAAAGCTCTATCTGACTATTACCCCTTGCGGTCATCTGTCACTTCAGGTTGACTCAACACATAGAGTTTAGTTGTTTCATGTTGTTGCTTTTGCCTTTTTACACTATTGGGTTGTAACTTTCATAAGCCCTATTGAGTCTACCTCGGTTGTTGGGTCATTTACTCCCTTCTTTTTAAACAAAATAGTTTAGTATGTTCAACATGTCTGTATCTATAACATGTTTTGTCCTCGTACATGGTCTTATCAGTCTTATTACCGATGTAGAAGCTAAGTCAGAAGTTCTTACATGTGAAAGGTTAGGACCTTTGCCTTTACTTAGTGACTACTGCTCCGGTGCACTAGGCATTTATTGCACTGGTGGCACCAAAAACTTTGGCTTTTTAGAACAACTAGGTAAATGTCTCTAGAATTGTAGAGACTTTTTCTTAATTCTCAGCTTATTGCCCCTTCTTGGGCACTGCCATGACAGATGTACTTTCTATATGTACTTATGGAAGAGTCTATTTTCTTGCCATATGTTAACTCTTCCCACATTTTCCACTGTTCCAACATGACTATGTCATTCAAGAACCCTTTCAGAACCCAAAGTTTCTACATTGAGGACTGGTAACCTAGGTTGTAATGCTAGTATCTAGTCTACTATATACATCACCGTTGTCCTAACTTGCCCAACAAGAGCATAAAAAGCAGGATTTTATATTCTTATTGGGTCAAGATGGGAATTCTCAAACACTCATTCTTCTCTTGCATAATCCCATGCACCCCCTCCTGGTACAACAACATTGCTCTTAACAACGTGTTCCTCATATTCCCCAGTCATTTTTAAACTTCACCCTTTCTTCTGCATAAGTAGAAGTCACTATAGTATATACTGGAGGACACTAGAACAGACTCAACACCTTAGTCCTATTTCTCTGTAGACTTGGCAAACCTTAAGCTCTGATACCAAACTTGTAACGACCATCATCAGATTGACAACCAATTCATTACTAATTATGCAGAATTACCATAAACATTGGATTAACAAAAATCACTAAAATTTAAAACCATTTTACAAAAAGACCCTCTTCCAGATAACACTTACTGAAAGATCCAAAACTTATACATATCATGATTTGCATTGTACAACATTGTTTCATCTCATCTCGAGGACAACATATAAAAGTTTCTCTATCAAAACACATACTAGAGCAACATAAAACCTCGAGGCATACAAGCCAAAATCTCAAATCGTTCATGAAACCATTACTAACTAACTCCAAGGACCTGAGAGTACAGAGATGACACATAAGACTTCTATTTATAGGACATGACAGACAGTACACTCAACCTGAGATGTTACTACTACCCCAGTTGTTGTTCCTCCTCTGTAGAAAAGTCTCCATCGCTTTGTGCTCGTCCACCTAAAAATTATGGATCCCATGGGGTGAGACAATTATCTCAGTGAGAGATATAACTCTCTGTCGACCATATTATTATTACAGATAAACATATAAAACTGAGCAGGGGTTCTTTTATATTAACAAGCAGGATTAATCATTGTATGAACAGAATAAAGTAATCTCTTTGCTTAATGAGAATGATGCATCTACCCATGGTAGAGTAATAAACCATCTATCTACTTTACAAGGAATGTAAAGAAACACAAATAACATCTATCAACTAAGATGTATAACTGAATTGTGCTTCAAACAATGTTTTCCATATTCGATCTTTAAGCAAATATGCTACATGGCTGAACATATTTTACAATCATACTTATGCCCTGAGGAGATGAAGTATACCCCGTATATCTCCAACCGACCACAAACATCTCACAAGTCAGTACCATACAAGGTCAATGGGAGAGCCGGTTTCCATGACCTCAACTGTCTCGGTCAGTACGAGACCACATAGGATTTAGCAGGACATCTCTTATCATCTGCTGGCAGGACATCTAGTGTCAGCTACAATTAGAGCGTGTCAGGGTACAAAGGCAACCTTGCTTAGAGCTACGACATCAATTGTGCTCTCTTAGGGGAACATCTACAACAACCGTCCCCAGTTATGAAATTACTGAGTCATGGTCACATAGGCACCATACTCTGAGCCACAGGCTAGTTCACCTTGCTCTATTGAGACATTCACTTTGAGTTCGTAAGGGGATCAGCTCACATATGGCTATGCACACTTACACCCCCCACATATTCATAAATATGCATTCCAGGTTATGCCGCGGGAAACCCATTTCACCATTTAGCAAATTCTGACGCTAATGGATCTATGGACAGAGTAATGTTTTATGGTTTCTAGTTATATATTACGTGCATTACAACATTCTTTTAGCATCAAACAAGTTATAATCATTAACCACAACAAATGCTACAAAGAAAGGTGTAATACATCTATCAAGTACTTTTTAAATCTTTAAGACACATAATACTTGGGATTTCAGTCCCTTATCACATTACTGGGAATTCTCATCCCTTCACATTATTACTATCATGATTACTGGATCTGGATATTTAGACCCTTAAATTACCACATAACATTGTTACCTCTGTAACAGGTAACCATTACCTCTAGGTCCTCAGACCAAGGTATTCATTTCACTTGTTGTACAAGTATTTCACATAGCTCACATGGTTTGATTAAACATCTTGTCACCTCTTACTAGGCAACAATTATTCACATGTCTCACAAGGCCATTATACATCTTGTCACCTCTCACTGGGCAATAACTATTCATATGGCTCATAAGGCCATTATACATCTTGTCACCTCTCACTAGGAAACAACTATTCATATGGCTCACAAGGCCATTATACCTCTTGTAACCACTCACTAGGCAACAACTATTCATATGGCTCACAAGGCTTTATTCAAGAAGAGAAGTACAACCTTCCCATCATTAGATTTAGGATTTCTCTTTATAGCCAAATAGGGTTTCAAGTTCATATAACCAATTCAAACCCTAATTCATTGCTCCACACATCTAGATCATATATTGATATTATAAGTATGCAATCATACTTATCTATTATCATCATTTATCATTAAATGATTATCAACACAAAGTATGAGTTTCTATCTCATCATTACTAGAATATTGATTATATCATACTTTTGGTTCAATCCTCCTCTTGAGGAATATTAGTTCATCATTAACAATTCACATCATCTTTTAATTAGCACCACATTCAATATGTGTCACTCAATCAATCACATATGATTGAAGTGTCCCTACCATATCATGTATCAAGATGTGTATATGTTAACATGTATTGCTTTAAGATACATTCTTATTTCATGTAGTATGTCCATATCGGACAGGTGGTATAACCACATCACCATATCATGTTTTAGGGTGTAACCCTTAATCATCCTATCGTGTACCCATATCAAATTGACTATCACTTAGTTCTTATCATCTCAAGACAACTTCATATCGGGTATGAGCTAGGTGCTTGACCCCATATCAGGTATAAGCTATGTGCTTGGTGCCATATCGTGCACAAGCTATGTGCTTGACACCATACCATTCACAAAGTGTGGACCATATCGGGCATAGAGCATATGCTTCATCATGTATCATTTAATAGGTATATATACAAGATACCATATCAGATTTCCAATCAGGATTATCATATCGTGTATCCATGTCAGGTAAGATATCGGGTTACCATGCTAGGTAGACCCTGAAACTCATAACCCCTTTATTCCTTCAAGGATCAACCTTATCATATAATTACTTGACAAGCTAGATATCTTATTGAACTCTCATACTACAATCCATTACACAAAGAGTAGGGTATATCGGGTTTCAATCCCTCATCATCAATTTGGGTAAATTATGCCATATCATGCATGAAGTATGAATTGAACGTCATGTAGTTCATAAGATAGGAGTAAGTAATATTCCTATCAATCAAGAGATATCATTCATATCATCCATGTGGTATCACTCACCACTTGTATCGGCTTACCCATCACCTAGGGTTGTCCAACTCTATATTGTTTAGAGTGTTCACTATCTCACTATCGTGCAAGGGTGTAGTCTTAGACTTGTATCGTGTATAAGAGTAAGTGGGTATCTCCCATATCATGCAAGGGCATAGCTCATATCGTGTATGTGCTATCCTTTATCCCCATATCGGGTTAACCCCATCTTGGGTTTCATATCAGTTTGAGATATTCAACCATATCAGGTTACACTTTATTCTTGAATCCATACCTTATATCGTGCATAAGTGTTTACTCAACTATTCATATCGTACACCAGATGTGTGCTTCAAGGTATCGTGTACCAGAGATATATTACATGATCATATCATGTAAGAGCACTTTCTATTCTCACTCATATCGGGTTACCCAAACTAGGGTTTCATATCGGCTTACAAGTATACACTTGTTCCTATATCATGCATGGAGTATATACTTGACTTCCTATCATGCACAGAGTATATGGTTAACACCATATCATGTTCCAAGGTATGAAATTCATCCCATATCGTGCAAGGAGATATAATCTCACAAGCATATCATGCAAGTGATGTTTGCACATACCCATATCGGGTTAGAGGTATTAGTGCGTATGCTTGAACCCGATGTCACTTTATAAAGTGAGACCATCTTCTTCAAGCTCTAGACCATTTTTGTAACTATTCTAGTCTATGAATAATAGGTCTAGGCAATTCTGGGCAATCATGGATTCATCAAGTATTCAATAAAATCTCAGAATTGAAAGTGATCATTTAGTGTAACAAGTTAAGCAGTAAATAATAACATGATTGGGTTCAAGTTATATAACCCACCTCAAGAACAAATTCAAAGCTCCAAGCTCCAGAGCTTCACGTTCCTAAGGTTGAAGATGAATTATCAAAAGTACAAGGCTTGTTTACAACTCCTTCATATACAATGAATCACCATAGTTAAGAACTTGGTGAAGAAGAAAAGAAAAGAATATCCATAACCTGATATCCTACTTCAACCAAGGTTGAAGGTGACCAAAACCTTACCTAAAGCTTGGTGCTCGAGCACTCCTAGATCCTTGAGCTTATTTGCAAAATACATAAGGGTCTTTTCATGATATCTCCAAGGGGGATGGTTATGAGGATCGTAAACTTTCATAAGTTGGTGAAAGGTGAAGTATATATACTTGGTTTCATGAGATAAAGTGTATAAGAGGTGTCTTCACCTCAAGCTACTAGATGACACGTGGCCATGCATGGTTGACATGTGGCCATGCATGCACACATCTATATCTTGTCCTGAAAGAGTCTTGAGGATATGATAGGGAATATATTTCTGTCATCCTTTATCTTCTTGGATAAGTTATCACATCTTTATCTCATTATCAAGGCAACCCAATACACTTTATGCAAGGGGCTTTTCAACCCATCATGGGCCACCTCCTTGAGGTGTTCTTCCCGTGATGTCCTTTGTTAAGGCTCAACAAACTGATAGGAGGCCTCTACCCTGGCTCCTTGGCTGATAGAACTCCTATGTCAAGTCTACAACCCGATACAACACATATAAGGCTTCTTCCTTCAACTCTTTCCTTGGTCTTTCCATCACCAAGAGTACTACCACTCATAAATCATTCTTTCTCTCTCCTATAAATGATACATAGAGGAAGTAGGGACAATCTAGAGGTGGTGATTTTCGTATCAACCCTACATTTTGGGTAAATTACAATTTGTACCAAAATTGGTGCACAAGGCACTAACATTATTCAAACAAGTTCAAACTTGGAATTTAGGCTTTCCACAAGCCACCACTTAGCATAATTCTCTTTCTTATAATGCTAAAATACTTAGAACACATTCCACATGTGACATTTTTGCAATGTAACCCCTCATCTTGGGTAAATTGCACTTTTCACTCAGACTTTCATATAATGCACAAATAGTTTGCAATTAAGCTCGAACTTGAGAACAAACTTCACAAGAAGTCTTAATTACATTTCAAAGGATTAGAATTAATTTGTAAGTAACTTACTTAAGCAAAACTCCTAGGGTTAAGCCATAACCCAGGTCTGGGGTATTACATCATCAATGTTGTTCTCTGTCCCTTTTCTATCTCAGATTTCAAGTTCCAATTCTTGAAGGAGTAATATCCAACAAATGAGATGGGGTTCAACATCTTTCTTGTTAAGCAATTACTTAATTGCAACATGATTTGTATGCACAATGACTTTGGATCCTACCAAATACTATCTAAACATGTCAAAAGCGTATACTATGGGAAGCATCTCCTTCTTGGTGGTTGTATAGTTGATTTGTGCCTAATCTAAGGTTTTGCTTGCATAGTGTATAGCATGAAGCTTTCTATCTTTCCGTTGTCAAAGAACTGCTCCTACTGCATAGTCACTCGCATCACACATTAATTCAAAAGGAGCACTCCAGTCCAGTGGTTGTATGATTGGTACTGAGACAAGAGCTTCTTTGATCTTGTTCAAGGTTGCATGGAAGGCATCATCGAATATGAATTCAGCATCTTTTGCAAGCAAGGAACACAATGGTTTTTCAATCTTGGAGAAATTTTTGATGAATCTCCTGTAGAGCCCTGCATGTCCAAGGAAACTACAGATGTCTTTGACTGAAGAAGGATTAGACATATTATCTATAGCTCCCACTTTAGCCCTGTCAACTTTAATACCCTTATTAGAAACAATTTGGCCTAGTACTACACCGGATTGTACCATGAAATGACACTTTTCCCAGTTTAGTACTCGGTTAACCTTTTTGCAATGGGCTAAGACTTTAGATAAATTGCACAAGCAATGATCAAAGGAATCTCCATAAATGCTAAAATCATCCATGCGTATTTTTATTATATTTTCAATGAAATTGGATAAAATAACCATCATGCAATGTTGAAATGTGGTTGGGGCGTTACAAAGACCGAAGGGCATGCAATGGTAAGCATATGTCCCATAGGTGCATGTAAATGTGGTTTTCTCTTGATCGGGAGTGTAGATTGGAATTTGGCAAAACCTAGAATACCCATCCAAATAGTAAAAGTAAGAATGGTTGGCAAGTCACTCAAGCATCAAATTGATAAAAGGTAAGGGAAAATAATCTTTGTGAGTTGCTTTATTGAAATGGCAATAATCAATACACATACGCCAACCTATGACTATATGTGTTTGTATTAACTCATCATTATCTCCCTTAATGACACTTGCACCCCCCTTTTTAAGTACCACATGAATGGCACTAACCCAAGGGCTATCACTAATAGGATAAATGATGCCAGCATCTTTCAACTAAAAAAATTCCTTTTTAACCACTTGCAACATGTTTTGATTTAAATGTCTAGGTGGTTCAATAGTGGGTTTAGCATCATCTTCCATGTTCATTCTATGCATGCAAATGGAAGGGTGGATGCCCTTTAAATCATCAATAGAGTAACCAATGACATCTTTATATAAACATAATTCAACAAGCAATTTATTTTCTTATTCATTAGTTAACTCATCATTGATTATGACTGGAGAAGTGGAATCAAGGTCAAGAAATGCATACCTCAGCCCGGGTGGAAGGGCTTTGAGTTCTACCTTTCTCCTAGCTGCATTTTTTTGGCTTTATCATCAAGAAATGAAGTATCTTCATTAATAGCATTTGGTTGAGCAGTAGAAAATACTCCAAATTTTTAGAGCTATCATTTGTAGCTCCATCATCATCATAATAGTTAAATATCAACTTAGCATCATTATGATCCTCCTCCACAATAGAGTCAATAGTACAAAGTTCTTCCACTTGTAAAGGTTCCTTCATGGCATTAAACACAGAAAACTCCATAGCTTCTTCACCGACCCGGAGTGTAAGCTTTCCTTCCCAGACATCAACAAGACATATGACAGTCCTCAAAAAAGGTCTCCTAAAGATAATGGGATTGGAAGGGATTTCAAGCATGTGTAACACAACAAAATCGCAAGGTATGTAGAATTTACCAATTTGCACCGGTACATCCTCCACAATGCCTTTGGGATATTTGATTGAGTGATCAATTAACTGGATAGCCATCTTTGTAGGTTTTAAATCTCCCAGGTCCAGCTCCTGCCACAAGGTAGACAGAATGAGGCTAATGCTAGCTCCAAGGTCAACAAGACCTTTGTCAAATGTGGTTTTGCTAATCTTGCAAGGTAGAGTGAATGCTCCCAAATCATCTAGCTTCACATGAAGTTTGTTTTGAATGATTGAACTCATTCTCTCAGAAAGCATGACGGTTTCAATTTGATCTATCCTCCTCTTCTTGGTGAGAATGTCTTTTAGAAATTTGGCATATGATGGCATCTCAGCTATGGCCTCATCCAACAGAAGATTGATATGAAGTTTGTTTAGAATCTCCATAAATTTTCTGAACTTTGAATCCTCCTTATTTGCAAGTCTTTATGGAAATGGTACACTTTCTTTGTAAGAAGGTGGTATTTCAGCTGTACCTTTTAGTTTGTCATCAACGGGAGTGTCCATCTTTTCTTCATCAACAACCTCAACGCTCTTCTCCTTGGGTGGAGAAGGTCTTTGAATTTCAGCTCCACTCCTTAAGGTGATAGAATTTACTTGCCCTCTTGGATTCACATCCAGTTGGATAGGAAGGGAACCAGATGATGTGTTCTTTTGTTGCACTAAAGCTTTCTGGGTGATTTGGTTTTCTAACATCCTTGTATGGGTGGAAATTCCATCCACTTTAGATGAGAGTTGAGCAATTGCATCTTTTAGCAGTTTGTCATTGCCTCAGAACTCTTCATTTTGCTATGCTTGAGTAGAGATAAAATGCTCCATCATATTCTCCAAAGAAGAATTATGGGGTTGTTGTTGCTGTTGGTAACCCCTATTGCTATTTAAACTTGGTGGATTCCCATTTACTTGTCGATTGAAGAGTTTTTTTTGATGTGGTTGTTGTCCTTGTTGATAGTTTTTTGCATTGCTAGTGTTCCGGTAAGAGAAATTAGGATGATCTCTCCATCCCAAATTGTATGTATTGGAATAGGGATTGTATTGCTTGTTCCCATGCATCCCAACGACATTCACTTGCTCTTGGTTCTCTTGATTCATATTAGGAGCAAAACAAGTAGAAGAAATATGTTTGACAAATCTAAAATCTTCACAAGTTACCTCAGCTGCTTGGATATGCATTGTAGTCATCTTCTCAAAATTTTGTGTAAGGACATCGAGCTTAGCTGCAATTAGATCAACTGCAACAACACTATGATTTCCTCCTTGCATTCCAGTTGAAGAACTCTATGTAGAAGATTATTGTGCTTTTCTATCCGACCCCCATTGGCAGTGGTTGAGTGATATATCTTTAATAATATCATAAGCCTCCCTATAAGACTTATTCATTAAATTTCCATTAGCTGTGGCATCCAATGTCATGCGAGTGTTGTAGAATAGTCAATTGTAAAATGTTTGAAGTAGCAACCAATTAGTCAATCCATGGTGAGGGCAAATGCGTTGAAGGTCCTTGAACCACTCCCATGTGTCATACAAAGTCTCTCCATCTAATTGAGAAAAGTTTGTAACCTGGTTTCTCAGTTGAGCTATTTTGCTTGGCGGAAAATACTTTGTAAGGAAAGCATTTAATAGTTGATCCCAGCTCTTGATGGACTTCTTAAGAAGAGATGAAAGCCACACCTTGTCTCTATCTCTCAAGGTGAAGGAAAGCACTAGAAGCATTATTCCATCAACGGATACACCATTGATTTTAAAGGTGTTCATGTACTCTGAGAATTCAGCTACATGAAAATGGGTTTGCTGGATCATCAACATCATAGAATGGCTAATGGAGAAGTTGTTTGCTTCTATCGCAGGTAGATCAATGGCTCCAAAAATTTTTGCGGCATCCAGCATAGTAAAGTTTTTCAAAAGATGGTTGTCCTCCATGGTTGGTTCTTCTTGTATGAATTCTTCAAAGGATGAAGAAGATGGTGGTGATGATGATGGTTGTGATCCCTTCAAGTTTGAAGAGTTCTCACTCCTCCTTGCTCATCTACGGCTACTAAAAGTGCATTCTATCTCTGGATCTAAGAAGATAGAAGTTTGTAGACCTTTCTTAGAATGACACATGCAACTTGAAAAGTAGGATTTGAGTGAGATTCACAAGACTAAGAGATATCACAAGGTAAAATGTGATAATGGTGATTTAGTCTCAATTACTAGTTAACACTTTACTCTAACTAAAAACTACCGTAGCTCCCAGACAACGGTGCCAAAAACATGTTGAGATTTTTTAAAAAAAGAAAAGATTTCAACTCACTATTTACCGCCAAGTATATGGAAGTCAATGTAGTCGAGTGTTGAACACGAAGAGCTAGGCTAGTTAGGCGCAAACATGTTAACTTTCACTAATCTAAATCGTATTGCAAAAGTTTGATTGATTATAGACCTAAGAAAAGGAAAACAAGTCAAGGGTTTTAAACAACAGAATTGATTAAATGATTAGAAAATTGAGCATAAGATTTCACTACCATTGCCATTATATCACATGAATGTAAGAAACAAGATCGTTGTTTAATAAGCAAGGAGGTTGTCATCATCATGTATTTCCCAATGCCATGAGATGGTTCTCAACTTCACATAATGGTCCCGCGTCTATATTTAACATCAAACACAACTGAAACCCTCAATAATCCCTAGCTACTCTCGTAGTCAAGAGAATATTTCCATAGATCCTATTCCATACTTCCTAATGCATTCTCCCGAAGCACAAGGAAAGCATAAAACATGTATAAAAGGTGTCCAGTCTGGCATTCAAGCACGAAAATACCATAGGCATCCATGAAAGAAAGAAAATTAAACAACAATAAGCATAAAATTTGAGTTCACATGATCAACGACATGGGAGCTACTCTCCCATGCTCAAGAAAAGATCTCTACTCGTCCATAGTGAAGATATGCAGATACATGACAGTAATTTCAGAGTTTTGCATGCTTAAGAGAAGGAAAAAGCTAGAGGAACCGTAGACAAAGGCTAAGAGGAGAGAACTCTGGCTGGAAGATGAAGTTTCATCCCTTAGAAAGCTCCAACTCAGACCAACTTCCCTCCCAGAAAGCTAAAATGAAGAGATTAACTCTATTGCACCTCTGGAGAAGAAAACGAAGAAGAAATGAAGTAAAATGGGGGTTCTCTTCCAAGAAATCACCTTCTTCTACCCCAAAATTGCCTTCCTCTACTCTGGAACTTGTCTTGGGAGTAAAACACTTCAAAATGACCGAACATAACCGCCTCATGGGCTCCCATTTGGTTTTAAAATGAAAGTCAGTCGTTTTCATTTTTGTAGGAACTAGCAACGACACGACGTGTCTTTTGTTGAACACGCCGTGTCATGTCATTTGTGCTTGCTCAGTGTTGTTACTGCATTGAGGTACACGGCATGTTGGAATTAGACACGTCATGTTTCTGCCTTTAGGGAGTGAATCAAATGAAGGGCACATGACGTGTTTGAATAAACACATGTTGTGTGCTTTAGAAAAAAGGTGCAGACGATCTTCATGTACCAGGAACACACCGTGTCTGATGAAGGACACATCGTGTCACCTCTTTCTATGATCTGGACTAGATGCTACTGGAGAATCACACGTAGTGTGTTTAATAACATAGGATGTGTTCTTTGTCCTGTGAGACTGGCTGTAAGTGAACATGTCGTGTTCTCGATAGAACACGTCGTGTCTTCGACTGTTTCTTCAGGAATTTGCTTTGGGTTAGATGCAAAACTTGGAGAAGTCCCATTGAGGTTGGAGTTGAGTTAAGTTATCTCCAATTTGACATTTTTAATACATATCTACAATCAACATCATGTGATAAGCAAAGAAACTAAAAAGTGTGGCAAAATGAATATAAATAGAGGCTAAGTTGTGACAGAATGAGCTGAAACTGTGTGTGAAGAAGTGTAAAAAGTCGATATAAAACACACACGACAATAGGAGAGACATGATAAAGTCGTCTACCTAAATAGGGGTAGACTATGAATACTGTAGTATGATGCCCTGAGGGGTTATGACAAAGGGTGGAGACACCTAGATTGGGTAGTCATGATGAAAACATTAAATTCAATTTGTTAAACAATAATTGTTGAATTATGTTGTTACCATTACTTGTGAAGTTTTGTTTACCCCACATACTATTATAACTTGTTATACTTACCGACATTTTATCTGTCAATGTTTTAGGTTAATCTGCTTCCAGATGGAAATTGGACAAACAATGAAAAAGACATTGAAAGTGAACCAGACAGTCTAATATTTGGAGGATATAGCTAGTTCGTACATATTTTTAGTAAAGTCATGGAATACTATATTTTGTAAACTTTCATTAAAAGAATTTTTATCATGTATCAAACTTAGTTAGTTTAGTAGAATTTATTAATTTTTTTATTATATGCAAAATCATTTGATCCTATTTTTGGGATAATGACTCTAGTTTCTTGGCCTTCCTTAATTGGGGGTTGTTAGGGAATGGGGTCGTTACATTTGGTATCATAGCCTAGTTTTCCATATAATCCTTAATAATTATTATATTTTACGAAGTCAGTAGAACCCAAAGGAGTTGTGAGAATACTTTCCTTCGACAGATGTGTCTAGAATGGACCAAGGGCTGGGGGCTGGTAAGATTTTCCTCCGTCCCTCTACTCAATTTATGAGGACTCCTAGACCTGTGTTTTTGGCCTGGACAAAGTCGGGGACTGTATTCGAAATAAGATACATATAGGATTTCTCATCTACTTTTATCCCTTCTTTATCCCCTTTCACTTAACAAACTTTAAGTGCCTGAGGTTCTCTCTCTCTCTCTCCACCTCCTCCTGAGTATTGGGGTGTCCTCCACCAAACAATAAAATACATGTAAATAAGATGTCATAAATATAAGTTTATGCTTTGACAATCCTAAGTTATAAAACTGTGGCTAATGAATCTTGCTTACAACATGGACCATGGTAAGAACACCAATCGTGATGAATATCCTGGACCGAAACCCTCCTATAAGAAGAGGCCATCCTTAGAGAAGAGAGGGTCCATGGAAGGCAAATCATCTAAGAAAAGAAAGAGAGAAGGAGAAGCCTCTAGAGAGAAAGGCTCTGACCGAAACCCATCCCCTTACACATAGAGAACTCAGATGGAAGCCCTAGACCCGAAGATGAACCTATGTCCAAAGATGAAGCAAGGGATTATCCCAACCATGTTGCTGACTCTGGACCAGCAGTCAGGCCAATGGCAACACAAACTCTTGAAATGCTATGGCTAGATCAACAAAAGAAGTTGACTGAAGCCATTAACGCCCTCACCCTTAGAGATATTCCCCGTGATGAGAACGGTGAACTGGTAACCGTCTGTCCCCGCCTTAGTGCCACCATTTTAGATCTTGTGAAGCTGAACATAGAGAAATTCTAGGCAGGGAGGACAAGACCAAGATAGTCAAAAAAGCTGATGCTTGGCTTTTGGCAATGGAAATGGGTTCTGCATGTTGGAGGTACATCCAAGCAAGAAGGTTCTTTTTGCCACCCATCTCCTGGAGGGAAGAGCAAAGATATGGTGGGAGAACCATATCATGGGCTGAGACCTGAGTGAAGAGCCCATGGCTTGGGCATATTTCCATGCACTTTTCACAGCAAGGTTCATACCTCCCGTTACCAAGAAGAAGGAAAGATAGTTCACATTTTTGGTTCGAGGGAACATGACAGTGACAGACTACACTCGCAAGTTTCGCCTCTTAGAGCATTTTGGCTACATGCTGACTGAAGTAAGGAGGGTATAACATTTTGTGTATAGGATTCACCCTGCCATTAAGCCCCATGTCATGGCAAGCAAGCCCACAACTCTCTATGAAGCTGTTATGACCCACATCTAGGTTAGTCAGTAAGTACCTCGATTAGCGTGAAGTAACTTGATTAGTGTTAAGTACCTTGTTAAACATCATGGTTAATCAAGATAAGCTAAGATGTGAATTATTAGTCGAGATTTATTCATTTGATATAATTAATGTTAACTGCAGTGTTAATCGTCAAGTTAATTACCTAAGATGATTAACCTAGCTAATATGGTTTATTTGTTGTGTTTTATGCCTTGAGAAGGTAGAGAATCTTGTGCTCGAAATTTTGCAAAAGAAATCACTTCAATTGGACCTCCGAGGCAACAGTTATGAGGATTTCAAATTTTGGGGTTAAATATGCAATTTTTTCAATTTTTAGCTATAATTTCTTTTCTTTTCCCTTTCTCCCTTATCTTCTTCCTCGATCTATTCTAGAGCGGCGCACTGTAGCTGTGCGATCGGCCAGCAGAGAGGGTGAATCGCGGGCGATTTCTAGGGCTCCTGGAGCCGAGCTAACTTGGAGCCGAGCTTCTCTCTTCTCCACCCTTCCTTCCTCCTCGACTTTTCCCTACCCGGGGCCCCAACGCTTAGGGCGGCGCCCCCTTGCAGGTGCTGCGCCGGCCAGCCGCAGCTGCTGCTGCGTGCTCAGCTAGGAGCGTCTTGGGCGCGAGAAAATGCCTTCAATCATCAGCATCGACTTCGGCCAAGGGGCCTAAACAAGAATCCGCAGCTTCCGGTCCTCAATCAGCACCCAACTGAGCTCTTTTCTCAACCTGAGCATGAAAAAGCTGCTGCTTGCAGCAGCAGGTCCGGCCAGGGGCAAGTCTGCCCGGGAAACACCAACATAATGGTGCCCTTGAGTTTGTCCGAGGTTCCTAAGCACGAATCCGTAGCCGTTAGCCCTCGATTCATCCCCTAGCCTTCACCTGTACGTGAGAAAAGTACTGTTGGATTGCAGTAGGTTCAAATTTGGGCTTATTCCGAGGATGAAGACAACCCCCGGACGCAATTCCAGTATAATCTGGAAGTTTCGAACAGCGGTGAGTAGAATCTCACTAACAATTGTATGATTTAACTTGATAAAAGGGACAATGTCGGTTCGATCCGTGTTTGACGCAGTTTACAACATATACCCGGGTGTCGGGCACTGCTGGCACCGCTCGACTCTTAATTTGCACATTTAAATTATTAACGCTTGCTCGACGCTAATTAGTTGACTGATATGTGCGATGTGATTTAGTAAAATTACACGATTGGTCGAAACCCAATGAAACCCAATTTACTCTGTTAAATGTTGAAACCAGTAGCGCACGACCACTAACTGGACAGTTTGGGTATATACCCAGACTGTACGATTTAATAAATTAAATGATGCACGATTACAAAGAAATGACGATGATGTGAAAATATTCAAAGAAAACCTAGATGCATGCTCTATGTCATATTTAATGCGATTGATTTAATATTTACTCAAATTGGCACGCTTCTCGAAGATATTATTAGGAATTTCTGATTATTAATAATAATTCGTGCCATGATAATGATTTAACTCTTAGTTGAGTGATGAGATGCTCATCTCAAGAAATTATTTGAAATTTCAATTCATATCAATAATTCGTGACATGATGATTAATTATAAACTTAATTAAGTTATGTGATGCATAGTTCAAGATTTGGGTTACTGTTTATGTTTATACGTTAAATCTTGTCATGACAAGATATTAACTCTTAATTATGTTATGTAAGGCACAATTCAAGATTTGGGTTGAGGTGCACATTTTCCAAGAAAGTACAGATGAATTATAGTTGTTTAATGACGATTGTTCATATGTCGAGTAATTAACTCTTAATTGAGTTATATGAAGCACAACTCAGGACTAGGGTTAATGTGCACGTTTTTCAAGGAATTACAGACAATTTACAAGTGCTACTGACGATTACTCATATATCGAGTAATTAACTCTTGTTAATGTGTTACGATGTTCAATTGTATGATTTCAGAGTATATGCACCAAGTTGACATGAATACTATTTATTTAAGAATTTTAGTATGCCTGCATGCATATTAATATTGATTTCTCAATAAATTACAAGTGGACATGTAATTAGATTATTTAAGAACTTGAAATCTGCCTGCATGGTATATTGATTGCTCAGTAATTCATCATGTTTTTGAATAAATTGTTCTGTCAAGTTTGGAATGATATGCATGATGCGTTGTAAGCTTCAATTAAATAGACAAGATACCATGGAAATACCAGAGTCGAGTATAAGTAAGGAAAATGTACAACATAGTATGAGATGTCTAGGAAATAGTAAAATAATAGACTTAAGGGCCCTGACACTGTAGAAACCCTTTGTGAGGTCTGCGCCTTAGGGGTGAAACGACCTAACCCTGGCAGTGTCCAGTATACGGGGGTCGGAACGCACCCACAGAGCGTGCGGGGAAACGAAGCCCTTGAGGAAGTCTCCTAAGAAAAAGATAGATTACCCAACATGAACCGGACGTCTCGGTGGTAACCAAGAGGTACTCACAGAGCGTACCAAGTTGAGGCCCACAGAGCGTCTCAGACCCTCCACCTGTGTACTCAGCCTAGAGGAGTCCAATTTACGACACCATAGGAGTGCCAATGCCAGAGAGCCAATTTTCCTGTAGCAGACCAGGACAACAGTTAGATTTAGCTATCCCGGGGTGTCCGCTAAGTCTTATAAGGTGGGATCGTAATTCGCTACGAGTCTTCATACGTACAGTACACTGCATATGATCAGGGCAAAAGATAAAATATATTCATATAGGTTCACAGAGTTCTTATAAGGAAAGGAGTCAAGAATGATTCGAGTTTAATTACATAGTAGTTGTTCTTTAAATAAAGTTTTGATATTTTCTGTCATTCAATCAAATCTATAGTTTTACAACAGTGGATATTTTTATGAATGTTGACATATCATGTTATTTAGAGTCAATTGTTTAGATCTGCTCAGTATAATATTTCATGTGTTTTATTCCAATTAATAAATACAAAAGAGTTATCTGCGATGGTTGGGTGAAATTCTATTCACTGAGTCAGTAGCTCACCAACTTACTGAAACATTTTTTTAGGTTAGCGTCAGCACGAAGAAGCTAAAAGATCGTATCACCCAGACACTTAGAAGGTAATATTTAGTTAGGTTTAGAGGTCTCTTGGTCCCTTCCCCTCAGTCCTTGGGCATGTGGTGAGATAGAGAGAGAATGTAGTGTAATATGTAGTTTAGTTTTTAGTTATCTGCTGTGTTTTATATTCAGTTAGAACAATGTAATATGTCGTGTAAGCTTGGTTATTTTCTTAATAAGGTAAATAGTAAGTTGCTTCCGCAGTTGTATTACAATTCGATGTTATTCAAATTTTATGATTGTCCTTTAAGATAATCTAAGTGATTAAGTAAAGAAAAAGTTAAGGGTGGTTTATCGAGGGTGACTTCCCGGTCTTCGGGGTCATTAGAGATGGCACGGAGGTCGGGACGTCACAACAATTTTGGTATTAGAGCATAGGTTGAGTACATGGTTACTCTAAGTCAAGGTCAGAGGATGACAAGAGACCAATAGGATTAGGACTTAGGTGTCTTCCTTCTAACTACAATTTTCTAACAGGAAGTTTTCTGTTGTACTATTGCAGATGGAAGGAAGAGGATGTGGTCACGAGAACCAAGTAGAGAGCTTAGGCTGATTCGTCAGAGACCATTAGGATAGAAAGTTAGAGTTACAAGTGTGGAACATAGTAGGTGATGTGTCTTTAGCTCTGGGAGGTCTGAGTATTTAGATAACCTGGCTAGGTAACTGAGTACTTAGATTGACCAGTATCAAGTTACTCTGTCTATTCTTCCCTGAATACCCTGTCCAGGTATGCAAAGGAAGGATAGGCTAGAGAGAAACTCTAGAAATCTTAGGGTTAAGAAACTGGAAATTAATGTAGGAGTCAATGTTTTAAAAATTGGTCTATGCGGCCGAATAAGCGGCCGCATACAAGGTGCAGACCTCCAAAAAAACGCATAATGGAAATCCCTCCAAAAAGCGGACCAAGCCGCATAATCGGTTGTACGACCGCATACAAGGCCGATTACACCCCAATTTTTAGTTAGAGATATTCTGATTTCTTCTTTTATACATTTATATTCATCTATGTTTGTTTAAATATAGATTATAGTGCATGTTTGTATTTGTTTAAGTTGTGATGATTGCATATTTGCATAATTGCATCCATTATTCTTATAATTGTACTATTTAGATACACAATTGCACAAATTCAATATGTAAATCATGGTTAATATATATATATATATATATATATATATATATAATAATCAATTAAAAAAAAACCAAAACTGCATATACTCCCACATACCGCATATACTCTACAAGATGACCTCTCCGAACGCATAACGCATACCGCTTTTTGAAACATTGGTAGGAGTAAGAGATTAAACATAGGATGTGATACAACTCTTGCTTTATATTGCTTATTTGATTGGAGATCACTAGAAATGCTCTTATATGTATGAATTTAGATTTTTAGTTTGTAGAATAAATATGATTCTTTTATATTGGTGTGTGTCATAAAGTGATTTATTTATTATTTATATTCTTTGTATCAAGTAGACTCTGGATAATTTAGACCCGCATCATAGTGAGAATGTACATATACTAAGATGTTGAGATATAAGGGAAAGACTAGAACAACTAAGAATTAGTTGGAATAGATATCGGAGACCCAACGTTGGGGCCTCATATGAGCCATTTGATTTAAAATAAAGGATATGTAATGTATTAAACATAAGGTGAAACTAGTAGAGATAATATTGGTTTAGAATTTCAACTTCACATTAGTAGAATATATATATATATATATATATATATATATATATATATATAGTCAGGCTAGAATACACTCGAGTGTACGGATCGCACGAATACACTCAAGTGTGTTTGCATATCAAGACTATTGTTTGCAAAATGTAAGCCATTGATCTTCACCATCATACTATAACTAGGCTACATATAAATTTTGAGCCCATTTGGATGAGTGTAAGTCACTCATCCAAGGGCAACAAAATCGACACACGAAACTAATTTGAAATGCATATTTTTTGCGGTCTTCATAACATGAGCTATACATATCCAAATGTGCTCAAATTTTACGTATGAGTTGTTCACGATATGTTTAAGAAGATCAACGGTTTAGATTTTCAAAAAAATATCGCATCATGAAAAACTACTTGAGTGTATTTCGCTCCGGATACACTCGAGTGTATTCTAGCCTGACTCTCTCTCTCTCTCTCTCTCTCTCTCTCTCTCTCTCTCTATATATATATATATATATATATATATATATATATATATATATATATATGCAACATGATATACATGAACATACACATGAATAAGCAACATGATAGAAAGAGTAGGATATGGTAAGAGGATTATGGAAATATAGGGAAGGGTTTGAAGTTTGAGGGGGTAATATAGATTATAAAAGAAAGAGATTGCGACACTCAAGTAAGTGCTAACTAGTCAAGTATCCTTGTTGATAACTAATTAAACCTACATACGAGAAATGTAATAAGGGTATGTTTGAAGATAAGAATTCTAAGTTTCATAATCATCTTCTCTTTCATATTTTCCTTAATGATAGCAATGTGGGATGATGTGATAAGAAAAATGAATCATATATGATGCATAACTACCATGGTAGAGACGTCTAAGTGAATGAAATAATGACACACAATATGATGATGAAACCATAGCAAGGTAATTTGAGAATGTAATTTATCTGAATGTCCAAGTAAGAGAAAGGAAATTCCAGTGATAATATAAGGAAGACTTTAGTAAAATTTATGAGATCTAATGTTTGAATTTCAAACTAAGGAAGCAAAGTCACATCACAATAACACTATGTTATTGATAAGGACCAAACCCTAGAATGTTTAGAGTTGAACTAGTTCAAGGGATGTCACTAGCGATTTGACCTTGAATACTAGCATCTCTATAAAACAAAATCATGAGATTTGCACTATGAAAGGTAAGCTAGCACTAATAAAACCCAGGTTTAAAGGTAGCTAATCTGAAAGGTAGATAAACAATATGAAAATGACTCGGAGAAAAGAGTAAGATATAAATTTGAAATGTAACAATAAGTAAGTAGCATAGAATGAGGAGTATTATCCGACACATGATTTGGAGTTAGCTGTTGTAGTTTATGCTCTTAAGACATAGCGTCACTATCTTTATGGTGAGGCATGTTAGGTGTTTACGGATCATAAGAGTTTGAAATATATCTTCACTCAGAAGGATCTTAATCTTAGACAATGGAGATGGTTGGAATTGATCAAAGATTATGAAGTGACGATAGATTATCATCCTGGAAAAGCGAATGTGGTAGCAGATGCTTTGAGAAAAAAAGTCAAGTTCAACAGCTGATGTATTCTCTATGGCATGTTTCAAGAGAGACCTATTAGTAGAGATGCGGAAGTTGAACTTAGACTTAGGGGTGATAGAACAAAGTGGTTTGATTGCACTGATGCAAGTCAAGCCTACTTTTTATGATCAGATTAAATAACTTTAGCAGAATGACAGTGAGTTACAGCAGATCATGCATGACATGATAGGGGGAAAAGACCAAAGTTCAGGTTTTTAGATGATGGTGTGTTATATCAGCATGACAGGTTGTGTTTACCTCGAGACAGTGATTTGAAAGAGCAGATTCTTAAGGAAGAACATGCATCGATGTACGCTATGCATCCAGACAACACTAAGATGTACATGAATCTCAAGGAGTTGTATTGGTGGCCTGGTATGAAGAAGGATGTAGCTGAGTATGTGGCTAGGTGTAGCGTGTGTCATTAGGTTAAGGGTGAGCACCAGAAACCTGCAGGTACCTTGCAATCTCTTCCTATACCTGAGTGGAAGTGGGAACATATCACAATGGATTTTGTGGTAGGGTTGCCCAGGACACCTAGAGGTTGTGACTCGATATGGGTGATTGTGGATAGACTGACTAAGTCTGCTCACTTTCTTCCTGTTAAATCAACCTTTGATGTTCTGAAGTTGGCTAAGATATACGTGGATGAGATAGTCATGCTGCGTGGTATTCCAATTTCAATCATATCTGATAGAGATCCTAAGTTCACATCCAGGTTTTAGAATCAGTTGCATCGTGCTTTGGGCACAAAGTCAAGATTCAGTATAACTTTTCACCCGCAGACGGATGGTCAGTCAGAGAGGACCATTCAGACTCTTGAGGACATGCTGAGAGCATGCGTCTTGCATTTCAGTAGAAGTTGGGAAGAACACTTGAGCCTTATAGAGTTTTCATACAATAATAGTCACCATTCCAGTCTTGGTATGGCACCATATGAAGCTCTGTATGGTAGAAAGTATAGATCACCCATATGTTGGTACGAGGTGGGTGACAAAGAGATTCTTGGACCAGAGATAGTGGATTTGACTACCGAGAAGATTACAATGATCAGAGAGCAGTTAAAAGCTGCACAGGATAGGCATAAGAGTTATGCCGAGAAGAGGCGTCGACCTCTTGAGTTTCTCATTGGTGATGAAGTGTATCTGAAAGTTTCACCATGGAAAGGAGTGTTGAGGTTTGGTAAGAGAGGCAAACTGACCCCTAGGTTTATGGGCCCATATCCCATCATTGAGAGGATTGGACATGTAGCCTATAGGTTGGATTTGCCATCTGAGTTGGCTAATCTACATGATGTGTTTCATGTATCGATGCTGAAGAAGTGTTACCCTGGTACAGAGAAGATAGTGGACCCAGAACCTGCTCAGCTCAGACCAGATGTGTCCTATGTTGAAGGACCTGTACAGATAGTTGATCGGAGGATCAAGAAACTCAAGAATCATGAGATACTGCTAGTTAAGGTTTTGTGGAGGAATCATAACCTAGAGGAAGCCACGTGGGAGCTTGAGTCTGAGATGCGTAACAAGTTTCCTTTTCTCTTTTAGGAATTTCGAGACGAAATTCTTATAAGGGAGGGAGATTGTTATGACCCACATCTAGGTTAGTCAGTAAGTACCTCGATTAGCATGAAGTAACTTGATTAGTGTTAAGTACCTGATAACCTCCCATTTTGCGATGTTATCTTATTGGTTTTTCTCAGTTTTCCATACTCTTTCTTAAATAGATTAGACACAATCTTTAATTTTCCACTCTTTTGTAAATATGTCATTAGCCTAACTTTTCCCCTTTTATTTCTTACAGAAAAGTACAAAAAAAAAACTACAAAAGCTCCAAACGGTCCCAAGAACGAATGGACACCAAAACGGTCCCAAGACCGAATGGACACCAAACGGTCCCAAGACCGAATGGACACCAAACGATCCCAAGACCGAATAGACACCAAACGGTCCCAATACCGAATGGACACCAAACAGTCCCAAGACCGAATGAAGCCAAACGGTCCCAAGACCATATAAAGCCAAACGGTCCTGAGACCGTATGAAGCCAAACAGTCCCGAGATCGAATGGAGATCAACCGGTCCTAAGACCGCATGAAGATACACGGTCCCGAGACCGAATAAAGGCAAACGGTTCTCAAGACCGAGTAAAGGCAAACAATTTCCAAACTGAGAGAGTCCAAACAATCTCCAAACCGAGAGAAAGTCCAAACGGTCTTCATGACCATTTGGGCCCAAGCCTCCCAAACCGTTTGAGTCTCACTCAAAGCCTATAAATAAGGCCCGAAGGGTCCTCACAAAGAATCAAGATTTCAGACGCCCAAAGGCTGCCTCTGTTATTCCATAGCCATTCCATCCTTCACCCACTGCCTCGAGGCTGCCGGTCTGGGATCCATACTCCATCTCCAAGCTACTTTCTCTCTCATCGACAAAGAAGGTGGGAAGAGGAGGATTCATCATCAAGCAAGCTATGAAGTGTGAAGATCGTTGCTCTCTCTCTCTCTCCAAGGGGTTGACCTTCCTCCCTCCTTCGTGGAGATGACGTTCTCTCTCTCTCTCTCTCTCTCTCTCTCTCTCTCTTCTTGACCCCTTCTTTGTTTTTTCCATGAGCGAGTAGTCTTATACACTAGGGTGCGGGGAGTAGCCCCGCTACCCATGTTTTCATTTCATGCAATGTAATTCATAAGTTTGCAATAGAGATATACTTTCTTTTCAGTTCAACATCAATCGTTTAATGAATGTTTGTTGCTTGATCACCAACTTGTGTTACCTATTATCTTTTAGTATGAATTGTCTATATTTGTACTATTAGATTCGAATCTCGATTAAATGTTGGTTCTTAATGTAGCCACCATGTATCTGTTTAGGTATCTAGGAGTGTCTTTCAAGAAGTGGAGTAAACTCACTTCCATCGTCGTACTTTCATACTATGAAATGGAATCAGTTGACGTATGAAAGTACAACCTTGATAAGTCGAGGAACACACTTTGTGAAAGGAATGATGCAAAGCAAGTGACCATTCGTTCGGGGATGGCTGGCATTGCAACATTCTCACACTCCTCATAGTTAGTTCTCCGAAAAGAAACTAAATCTATAAAGATACTAACTGTTTAGACTCTTATTGCAGGTTATGTTACTATGTTGCATGTTTTGATCCATGCGTAGTGGTGGTGAAAGCCGATCACATCCTCGTGGTTCCTTAATATTGTTTACAACCTTAAATTTACCTTCCTACTTACTTTCTTACTTTTACTTTGCTTGCACTTAGTTTAAACAACCAAACCAACTCTTTGATCTAAATACCAACTACTAAGGAGTTAAGTAAAATTCTAACGTTTTCTATCTTGTTGATCTCAACAAGACCATTGTCCTATGGATTCGACCCTTAACTATACTACGATAAGACTTCCACGTATCCTAACATACGTGGGTGGAGTTTTTAATCTAGTATAAGCAAGGCTAAACCTAAAACATTTACTATCTTTAGGAGTTTTAGTGGTGCACGCAATTCCACGCAAGTGGAAGCTCCATTAGTACCTTGTTAAACATCATGGTTAATCAAGATTAGCTAAGATGTGAATTATTAGTCAAGATTTTTTCATTTGATATAAATAATGTTAATTACAGTGTTAATTGTCAAGTTAATTACCTAAGATGATTAACCTAGCTAAGATGGTTTAGTTGTTGTATTTTTATACCTTGAGAAGGTAGAGAATCTTGTGCTCGAAATTTTGCAAAAGCAATCGCTTCAATTGGACCTCTGAGGCAACAGTTATGAGGATTTCAAGTTTTGGGGTTAAATATGCAATTTTTCCAATTTTTGGCTATAATTTCTTTTCTTTTCCATTTCTCCCTTATCTTCTTCCTCGGTCTATTCTAGAGTGGCGCACTATAGCTACGTGATCGTCCAGTAGAGAGGGTGAATCGTAGGCGATTTCTAGGGCTCCTGGAGCCGAGCTACCTTGGAGCTGAGCTTCTATCTTCTCCACCCTTCCTTCCTCCTCAACTTTGCCCTACCCGTGGCCCCAATGCTTAGGGCGGCGCCCCCTTGTAGGTGTTGTGCCGTCCAGCCGTAGCTGCTGCTGCGTGCTCAGCTAGGAGCGTCTTGGGCGCGAGAAAATGCCTTCAATCATCAGCATCGACTTAGGCCAAGGGGCCTAAACAAGAATCCACAGCTTCCGGTCCTCAATCAGCACCCAACTGAGCTCCTTTCTCAACCTGAGCATGAAAAAGCTACTACTTGTAGCAGCAGGTCCGGCCAGGGGCAAATCTCCCTGGGAAACACCAAGATAATGGTGCCCTTGAGTTCGTCTGAGGTTCCTAGGAACAAATCCGTAGTTGTTAGCCCTCAATTCATCCCCTAGCCAAGGTTTCTTCTTCAACATGTACGTGAGAAAAGTATTGTTCGATTGTAGTAGGTTCAACCATCACATGTGACAAGTGTGTTTCTTCCTCTACTCAGGTAGAAGACGTGTATGCAACCATCACATAATCTCGGATTCTCCCCTGATCCAGAGTACGACTCTGAGGTAGAGAGAAGCTTCCACAGCCGAATTAGACTTAATCGTCAAAGAGCCAGACAAATGGCCGAATATCAACGCCAAGCCGCACTAGTGATGGAAAGGGTCAACACTGTCATAGCAGCCCAGCGAGCGCAACTAATCGCCGACACGCGCACCCAAGTTCAGGCTGAAGTTCGGGCTGAAGAGTAAGCCCACATTCGTGCTGAGAATGAAGCAGCCAAGGCTGTTGCGCAACTGTTGATAAGGAGCAAGAAACTAAGGGACTATGCTATTCCCAAGAACTACGAAGACAACCATCCAGTCCAACCGCCACTCATCGACACTCCTAATTTTGAGATTAGGACACAATGGATCCAAATAATGCAAGGCATCTCTGTAACATCCCTGACCTGGGTTATGAGTTAACCCTAGGTATTTTGCCTAATTATGTAATTAAGATACTGGTGATTATCTTTTGGCATGTAATTAAACTCTTGAGGAACACATATTTCCATTTCTGCCCTAATTGAACAATGTTTTAGTATTGTTTTGTGATACAGGGACCTATGTGCAATTTACCCAATTAGAAAGGTTAACTTGCAATTTGCACATTTTGAGATGTTCCTCTGATGTTGAGGCATCATAAGAATGATTATGGTAAAGTTTGAAGGATTTCCCAAGCTTGAGCACCAAGGTGCAGCTGTGGAAGCAATCCCCGTGCTTGAAACCCTGGTTTTGGGGTAAAATGCAATTTACCCAAAATTTGGAGTGCAACTTGTAAATTTCATCTTCTAAAATATCTTTTATAACTTTTGTCATCATTTAGAGTAGAAATGATGAAGAGGGCACTTCATTTGAATAACCATATAATAAATAAACACCTTTGTGATTAAATAATCAAGGAATAAGTATAATAGCTCTTTTATATGTATACTTTAGTAATGGGTTGATCTTCTTTGCCTTCAATTCTTGACCTTAGAAGGAGATTGTCCTTAGAAATAAGGGATAGGGACGAGCAAATAAGAAAGGAAGGACTTAGATGAGAAATGGGATAAAGTAGAAGCTTTATGGAGAAATTTCACCCAAAATATATATACCACTTCCTTTACAAGAAAAGGAACGTTTCTTTCATTCCCTCACTTATCCCCCTCGCTCAAACCGACTAAGGCAGAGCTCTGGAGCATAAGAGAACGACCAGGGAGTTCAAGGTAAGTTTGGATCATCCCTTTTGCTTGAATTCATGGAGGAAACTCGATTTCAAGGTTGAATTCATGGCTAGCTCACCTAGCTGTATTTTTCTAGCCATTCCTTTCCAACTTTTCCTTGGAGAATTCACCTTGGCCGACTTGTGGAGCTCAAAGACGCCATTAAAGACCTGAAGCTTGGAATCTTGGAGCTCAAGGAACAACCTTTAGGCGGGTTTTATAACTCTAAACCTTATGCTTTGATTATACATCTTTTTCTATGCATATAGTTGCTAGTTCTTCTTCTTCCCTATCTTCCCTTGCATCCTTGCAAGCAAAACTGTGAAGAACTGCTACTATTCTTGAGGTAGAAGATAAGGGCGTTAATTCCTATGCTTATCCACGGATTTTCACTTTACCAAACGACCTCCACCAATTGCCCATACGGTTTACACAACCATTTGGTGGGCAAACGGTTTCAGGGTCGTATGAAGGCAAACGGCCTTCAAGACCGTTTGGTCGTGTTGACCAAGCGACGACCGTATGGGAATCTTGTTTATAATTATGTAGGTTAATCACCCACAAAATTTGAGGGGTTAACTCCAAAGGAATCGTGAGATATAAGCAAATCAATTAGCAAATCCAATTGAATTAAGTTCTATTTTTCAATCTGTTTAATTGGCCCTTTTTGGGCAAACGGTCTCAAGACCGTTTGGGGAATCATCCAAACGGTCTCAAGACCATTTGGGGATCACCCAAGACCGTTTAGAGGTCTGGGGTCAAGAATAGTTGACCAATTGAAGGTCCAAAGGTACCAAACCATATTGCAATTAAGTATTGATGTGATGATCAACTCAATAGATCAAACCTTGATGAATTTTCACTAGAGTCCAAAGATTGGATGGGCAAACGGTCTCAATACCATTTGGAACTCATCCAAACGGTCTCAAGACCGTTTGGTGTCAATTCAAGACCGTTTGGAGGTCTAGGGTTAAGGTAATTTGATCAATTGAGGGCCCAATTACAATGGGTTATTGAAATAATCAAATTTCTGATTTGTGACTTAATTAAGGTTCAACCCCTATCAAATCAACTTAGGTTTTGATGAATTCTTGGGCAAACGGTCTCAAGACCGTTTGGAGGTTATCCAAACGATCCCAAGACCGTTTGGGCCAAGTTTGAGCCCGATTGAAGGTCAATTGATGGGATCAACTTCGATTTAATTCACATTGTTGAGTGTTGATGGTTGAACAATTATAGACCTTAATTGAACCAACTCCAACCATATTTGGATATTAATTGAGGGTCAATTGAGTGACCAATTGGTTAAGGATAACCCTAATTGTCTCAATTGATAAGTGTCTAACAAGGATTTGTCCAATTGAAAGCTTCAACATAGAAAACCCCAATCGTTTATAACATTTAATCCACTTTTGAGGTCCAAACGGTTTGAGCCCATTTGGACCAAACGATCTCAAGGTCGTTTGGACCAATCGATCTCAAGATCGTTTAAGATCAAACGGTTTCAAACCACATAAGCTTCAAACGGTTTGAAAGTCAACTCTCCCCAAACGGTCAACACACCCAAACAGTCTCAAGACCGTTTGGTGGTTGAAGGTTGAAACCGTTTGAAGGTTTTCAAGGTTGTTTATACTTAATCACTTGAAGGTGTAAATGTTACAATGGTGATCTAATCTAAACCCTAATGGTAACTTAGGACATTAAGGGACTAAATGACTAATGAATTGACCCATGATGATGATCAATGGGTAATTTACCAAAATACCCTTGAAGGGTTCAATTGAGTAATACCTTGTTCTAATCAAACCCTAATCACATGATAGTGGTGATTTGGCTTATGATAGTCAATAAGGACTTAACCCAACCTAATCTAGAGTGATTTAATCATCACCTATGAGTAAGAGGAGAGAGAAGATCCCAATTATGGTTGAAATCCAAGTAATGTACCTTCAATATATATATATATATATGAATGTGCATGATTAGGGTATGATCCACCTATGTGAGATCATGGAAACCCTAATTATGATAATTAGTGAATCTTAACCTAACTTGAGGGCATTAATGATGATGATTTTATACATGATGATGCTATGAGCTCAATTCACCATAATGTGAATGGTAAACCCTAAATTCTAGGGTAATGACACATAATGTGAATAGTAAACCCTAATTGAGGGTGATGCATTGAATTATACAATAACCCTAATTCCAGGTGATGTTCTTAAGCATGAATCGTCATGATTAAAGCATGAGAAAAGGAATCACTATTCCTAAACATAATGAAAGGGATTGAATAACCCTAATTGATATAAATCAGGGAACCTAGCCTTAATGGAGGCATGAAGGTTCAACCCTTGAATTGAAAGGTTAATTATTTAATAGTAATTGTTGATCTGGAGATAAATTATTTATTGTTGTCTATTGAATTAACCATATAGGTTCTTATAATAGAATGATCATAGCCAGTTAAAGGTTATGATATCATATTCACTGAAAGCATAATTATAGGCTTGTGAATAGTGACATATGTTATGCTCCTTAAGCATAAGAGAAACATATGAGATTAATGGGATGCAAGAGCCATGAGTAACATCAAGGTCATGCTGATAAGATGACTTATGATGAGAGAATTAAGATTTGATATCCATTTGATCACAGGTATGAGACAGACTTGATACATTTAGTATTCTTTTTGTATATTATTGTTTTGATACTTACATGCTTGGAAACATGCCTGATGTTAAAAGAATACTGAAATGTACCTAACTAATCAAGTATAATCATATCATGTAGAGCCCTGATCATAGATCCATCATTGTCAGAAGCAAAATGATGGTGAAATAGGTTTTCCTAAGGGAACTCCTGGATCACATACTTTTGAGTATGTGGGGAAAATGGATGTGAATGCCCTTACATCCTAGTGTAGGAATTGATGTAGATGTATCTTAATCTATCAATCCTCCACTATGGGTTATGCCGGGGTGATGTAACACTAATCTCCTGAGAAAGTCTTTTATACCGCATCGATGAGAGATAAACAAGAAATCCCTCGATGGCGAAGAGAGTACAGAATGCCACTGTGACTCTAATAGCGAAGTATCAGAATACCCTGGTAAGCTATAGTAGAGGAGACATTAGATGTCCTGCACGTTGAACCTCACACTGACTGAGGAAGACGAGGTCATAAGAATCTGGCTCTTTTGATGACCTATGTATGATACCGATGCGACTTAATAGTGATCGGTTGGAGTATGAATGGTATACCTCATCTCCGCAGGGCATAATGATGTTTGTAAAACATAATCAACCGCGTAGCATATCTGCTTAGGTTGAACTACGAGATACATTGGTTGAAGATACATTACTTAGTATACATGTTTTTCATATCCCTTAAATGTTGTTGTTCTAATTGATAACAATCTGCTGTTGATTACCTTAAAGCTTTTATTTCCTATGTTGTTCTTGATTTGCTATAATAAAGCTTCTGGCGGAGAGTTATAACTCTCACTGGGACAATTATTTAAAATTGTCTCACCCCGTAGATTTCAACCTTTTTAGGTGGTCGTCGAGGACGAAGGAATCAGTCTGCAGGTGGACAGTATCAGCAGCAGCAGCACTAGGAGCAACAGTAAATCTTAGGTGGAGATTCAGACTATTGAGTTGTGTAGTTAGATAGTCAGTCCTATGTGTTCTCTGTACTCTCAGGTCCTTGGAGTCTTTTGGTCTGAGATTTTGGTTCTGAGTTCTTGAGATTTTGTATCATGTTGTATATAATTACTCAAGAAGCAATTATCATAGATGTAAACAGTTTATCTCCTTTTATGAAAGAAGTTTTTATGGATTCAAGCTCTTATCTCGAAAAGTTTTAATTTTCTGTGATTTTCGTCTTCCGCTGTTAATCAAGCTGCTTCCGCTACATTTAAATTGAGTTAATATCGTGGTTTGGAGATCAGAGCCCACAATTAGTTGTATCAGAGCTCTAGGTTCGCTGAGTCTACAGAGACATAGGAATTAGGATGTCGAGTCTATCCTTAGCATTTCTTTCTTATCTAATAGAGTCTTCTGCTCCTCAGGAGAAGAAGATAATTAAGAATGTCTGAACCACACGAGGAGTTCGTGGCAGAAAGTAGTGTTGCTGCTCCCCAAGGAGGTGCAAGGAACCTGGAGATAGAACAACCTGTACCTGAGCCACCCAGAGAGCCACCTCAGTTTGACCCTGCTGACATGGAAAACCCAGCTGTTCAAACTATGTTTGGGCAGTTTATGACTGCCATGACACACATCACCGATAGGATGCCCATGCTTGCACCTAGGGCACCTGCCCAGCCTGAAGGACAAGGTATCGGTAAGACGTTCGAGCGACTTCGTCGTGTCGGAGCAACCAAATACTTTGGAACAGCTGATCCTGCAGATGTCGATCTGTGGTTGACCGAATTGGAAAAAGCTTTTAGAATCCTCAACATCCCAGAAGCTCAGAAGGTTAGACACGCTGTCTATCTTCTCAAGGGAAGTGATGGTCACTGGTGGACCATGGAAGAGCAGAAGAGGCCTGGAGTGGAGATCTCATGGGAAGATTTCCGTCGGGAATTTATCAATAGATATTTTCCAAAGACCTTCCTAGATGAGAAGATCTCTCAGTTTGAGAGACTGAGGCAGGGCATGATGAACATTAGCGAGTATGAAGCTAAGTTCATGGAGTTACTGTGGTTTTGTCCGCACATGGCTGCCACAGAAGAAGAAAGAATCAGAAGGTTCGAGAAGGGTTTAAACGCCGACTTGACTACTCCCGTGTCTGCCCTAGAGAATCGGGAGATGTTTGCTACCTTCATTGAGTCAGTCAGAAGGATAGAGAAAACCGTAGTCGAGAAGAGACAAACCCATAAAAGATATCCGCAGTTCCAGAGTTCTTCATCTAGAGACTTTAAGAAGCCTAGATTCTCTGCACCTACACCTCCACCACCCAGAACGAGTGCTCAGACACAGTGGTTACCGAGTAGAGGCATGGGACGAAGCCTACCTCAACAAGAGACTCGTAGTTCAGCATCGATGTCAGTCACAGGACCACCTAGACCACAACAACTGGAGAGGAGTTGTTACAACTGTGGGAAGGTGGGGCATTTAATGAAGGATTGCCGATCTAGGCCTGTCAGTGTGACACAACCTCAGAGGCAGAGTCAACAGGGTTTTCAGAGAAGGCAATCTCAAGGAGCAGCTCGAGGACGTGGACAAGCGTCTCAAGTTGGATCATCAGCACCACCTCAACACCAGGCGACAACAAGGTTCTATGCTATGAACCCACCTGATGCAGTGGTCAATCCACGGGTAGTGGCAGGTCAGATGGAACTTTTATATTCTTATATGTCTAAAACCTGTGTGGTATTTGTTCTGATTGACCCGGGTGCTACGCACTCCTTTGTCACTCGGAGAGTGATTCATAACTGCAATATGACAGTCAGTCATAGTGCAGATAGCTTGTTTTTGGAGACTCCGTTGAGTGGGTCTGCCGTGTTGCAAGAGGTATGCTCTCCCTGCATTCTCTTCTTTTCTGATCATCGCATTCAAGTGGACCTTATACCACTTGATATGCAAGGATTTGATATAATCCTCGGGATGGATACCTTGGAAAAGTATCGAGTTGTCTTGGATTGTGAATCCAAGCTTGCTGTGTTTGCTGATAAAAACAACACATGGATCTTTCAAGGAGAAAGGAAGATTCTGCCCACCTGTCTTGTGTCAGCTATGGTTGCTGATAAGCTGATGAGGCAAGGATGTTATGCATTCTTGGCCCATGTGGTAGATGTTACCAAAGAAGGTCTCAACCCTGCTGAAGTTCCTATAGTCAGGGAATTCAAGGACGTGTTTCCTGAAGAACTTCCAGGTATACCACCGCCTCGGGAAATTGATTTTGAAATCAATTTGATCCCAGACACGAAACCTATATCCCAGACACCGTATAGGATGGCGCCTGCTGAGATGGCAGAACTCAAGAAACAGCTTCAAGAGTTACTTGAGAAAGGTTTTATCCGACCGAGAACTTCACCTTGGGGTGCTCCAGTTTTGTTTGTTAGAAAGAAAGATGGGTCAATGTGGTTGTGCATGCATTGATTATAGACAACTCAATAAAGTAACGATAAAGAATAAGTACCCTCTGCCGAGGATTGATGATCTCTTTGACCAGTTGCGTGGTGCAACCGTCTTCTCAAAGATAGACCTGAGGTCTGGATATCATCAACTCCGTATTAAGGATGGTGACATATCCAAGTCTGCCTTTAGGACAAGATATGGT
This sequence comes from Alisma plantago-aquatica, assembly GCA_963693085.1. Taxonomy (NCBI): domain Eukaryota; kingdom Viridiplantae; phylum Streptophyta; class Magnoliopsida; order Alismatales; family Alismataceae; genus Alisma; species Alisma plantago-aquatica. Next base: position 392,045,771 of record OY856412.1, on the reverse strand, counting down.
CACTATGAGTTCACGGTTATGTCGTTTGGACTAACCAATGCACCAGCTGCATTCATGGAACTCATGAATAGAGTTTTTCGACCTTTCCTCGATCAGTGTGTTGTCGTCTTCATAGATGACATTCTGATTTTTAGTAAGGATGCTCAGCAGCATGAGCGGCATCTTCGCCAAGCTTTGACCTTGCTAAGAGAACACAAGCTGTATGCTAAGTTTAGCAAGTGTGAGTTCTGGCTGCCGGAGGTATCTTTTCTTAGACATGTGATATCTGCATCGGGAATTTGTGTTGACCCTACAAAGGTAGAATCTGTTCTACAGTGGGAACAACCGAAGACGCCGACAGAGATTCGAAGTTTCCTAGGGTTAGCTGGATATTATCGAAGGTTCATTAAGAATTTCAGTTCCATAGCCTTACCCTTGACTAAGTTGACCCGGAAAGATGTTCCTTTTGTTTGGAGTGATAAGTGTCAGCAATCTTTCCAGCTGTTGAAGGAGAAGTTGACAAGTGCACCCATACTTGTGCTGCCTGAGCAAGGCAAAGGATATATAGTTTTCTGTGATGCTTCTAAGAATGGACTAGGGTGTGTGTTGATGCAGGATAAACAAGTAATTTCTTTTGCTTCCCGAAAGCTTAAGAAACACGAAGAGAAGTATCCGACACACGATCTAGAGTTAGCTGCTGTGGTTCATGCCTTGAAGATCTGGAGACACTATCTCTACGGAGAGACATTCCAGATTTTCACAGATCACAAGAACCTTAAGTATATCTTCTCTCAGCATGAGCTTAACATGAGGCAACGTCGCTGGATGGAGTTAATCAAGGACTACGATTGTACAATTGATTACCATCCAGGGAAGGCCAATGTTGTTGCAGATGCCTTGAGTAGGAAATCAGCAACATCAACCGTGGAAAGGGTACAACTAAACTCTTTAGTATGCTCTAAGAGAGATATGCTTATCTCTTTAAGGCAAGACAATGTACAGTTGAAGGTGTCATTGTTAGCCGGGTTGTTGGCTGAGATGCATATTAAACCTACCCTTAGATAGCAGATTAAGGAAGCACAGCAAGGTGATACTGTAGTTCAGCAGATTAGATCGGAGTATGGTAGTGAGAAACGAGATGGTTTCCATGACTCAGATGATCAAATAGCCTGTTATCATGGGAGGATGATAGTGCCGGATGTGGACAACTTGAGGAAGTTATTCCTGGAAGAAGCTCATTCTTCGATGTATGCCATGCATCCAGGGAGCACCAAGATGTATCAAAACTTGAAAGATATGTATTGGTGGCCTGGAATGAAGAAGGATGTTGCAGAGTTTGTTCTGAGGTGTCCTGTGTGTCAGCAAGTTAAAGCTGAACACCAGAAGCCTGCAGGAACAATGCAACCTTTACCCATACCACAGTGGAAGTGGGACCATGTTACCATGGACTTTGTTGTTGGCCTACCCAGGACAAGCAAAGGACATGATTCCATTTGGGTAGTTGTTGATAGGTTGACTAAGACAACGCATTTCTTACCTATCAAAACAACCTATTCTGCGGAGAGGTTATCAGAGTTGTATGTTCAAGAGATAGTGCGTTTGCACGGAGTTCCTGTCACTATAGTTTTTGACAAAGGTCCCCAGTTTACAAGTCATTTTTGGGAGCAGTTACACAGATCCTTAGGCACCAAGCTAAGGTTTAGTACGGCCTTTCATCCACAGACTGATGGACAGTCGGAAAGGGCCATACAGACCTTGGAAGATCTGTTGAGAGCATGTGTTCTCCAGTTTACCGGAAGTTGGGATCTACACCTAAGCTTGATAGAGTTTGCTTATAACAATAGCTATCAGCATAGTATTGATATGGCACCTTATGAAGCCTTGTATGGTAGACGTTGTAGATCACCCTTGTGTTGGTATGAGACTGGTGAGCATCAGTTGTTAGGACCTGATCTTATGCAGCAAACTACAGAAAAGATTAAGGTAATACAACAACAGATTAAGACTGCACAGGATAGGCAGAAATCTTATGCTGACAAGCGTTGTAGACCCTTAGAGTTCCAGGTCGGAGACAGAGTGTATCTCAAAGTCTCACCTTGGAAAGGAGTTCTTCGTTTTGGAAGAAAAGGGAAGTTAGCTCCTAGATTTATGGGGCCTTATCCAATCATTGAACGGATTGGAAAGGTAGCATATAAACTAGAGCTGCCACCAGAGTTACAGAGGTTACACCTTGTGTTTCACATTTCTATGCTGAGGAAATGTCACCCAGATACCGAGTCAGTTCTACAACCTACGGAAGTAGAATTGAATGAAGATATAACTTATGAGGAAGGACCAGTGTCAATCCTTGATAGTAGAACTAAAAAGTTAAAGAAGAAAGATATAAGCCTTGTGAAAGTCCTATGGAACCACCGTGGTGTTGAAGAAACCACTTGGGAACTAGAGGAGGAGATGAGAAGGAAATACCCTGCTCTTTTCTCTTAATACATTTTATCGATTGCGGGGACAAAATCCTTGTAAGGGGTGGATAATTTGTAACATCCCTGACCTGGGTTATGAGTTAACCCTAGGTGTTTTGCCTAATTATGTAATTAAGATACTGGTGATTATCTTTTGGCATGTAATTAAACTCTTGAGGAACACATATTTCCATTTCTGCCCTAATTGAACAATGTTTTAGTATTGTTTTGTGATACAGGGACCTATGTGCAATTTACCCAGTTAGAAAGGTTAACTTGCAATTTGCACATGTTGAGATGTTCCTCTGATGTTGAGGCATCATAAGAATGATTATGGTAAAGTTTGAAGGATTCCCAAGCTTGAGCACCAAGGTGCAGCTGTGGAAGCAATCCCTGTGCTTGAAACCCTGGTTTTGGGGTAAAATGCAATTTACCAAAAATTTGGAGTGCAACTTGTAAATTTCATCTTCTAAAATATCATTTATAACTTTTGTCATCATTTAGAGTAGAAATTATGAAGAGGGCACTTCATTTGAATAACCATATAATAAATAAACACCTTTGTGATTAAATAATCAAGGAATAAGTATAATAGCTCTTTTATATGTATACTTTAGTAATGGGTTGATCTTCTTTGCCTTCAATTCTTGACCTTAGAAGGAGATTGTCCTTAGAAATAAGGGGTAGGGACGAGCAAAGAAGAAAGGAAGGACTTAGATGAGAAATGGGATAAAGTAGAAGCTTTATGGAGAAATTTCACCCAAAATATATATACCACTTCCTTTGCAAGCAAAGGAACATTTCTTTCATTCCCTCACTTATTCCCCTTGCTCAAACCGACTAAGGCAGAGCTATAGAGCATAAGAGAACGACCAAGAGTTCAAGGTAAGTTTGGATCATCCCTTTTGCTTGAATTCATGGAGGAAACTCGATTTCAAGGTTGAATTCATGGCTAGCTCACCTAGCTTTATCTTTCTAGCCATTCCTTTCCAACTTTTCCTTGGAGAATTCACCTTGTCCGACCTGTGGAGCTCAAAGACTCCGTTAAAGACCTGAAGCTTAGAAGCTTGGATCTCAAGGAACAACCTTTAGGCGGGTTTTATAACTCTAAACCTTATGCTTTGATTATACATCTTATTCTATGCATATAGTTGCTAGTTCTTCTTCTTCCCTATCTTCCCTTGCATCCTTGCAAGCAAAATCGTGAAGAACTGCTACTGTTCTTGAGGTAGAAGATAAGGGTGTTAATTCCTATGCTTATCCATGGATTTCCACTTTACCAAACGACCTCCACCAATTACCCATATGGTTTACACAACCATTTGGTGGGCAAACGGTTTCAGGGTCGTATGAAGGCAAACGGCCTTCAAGACCATTTGGTCGCGTTGACCAAGCGACGACCGTATGGGAATCTTGTTTATAATTATGTAGGTTAATCACCCACAAAATTTGAGGGGTTAACTCCAAAGGAATTGTGAGATATAAGCAAATCAATTAGCAAATCCAATTGAATTAAGTTCTGTTTTTCAATCTGTTTAATTGGCCCTTTTTGGGCAAACGATCTCAAGACCATTTGGGGAATCATCCAAACGGTCTCAAGACCGTTTGGGGATCACCCAAGACCGTTTAGAGGTCTGGGGTCAAGAATAGTTGACCAATGGAAGGTCCAAAGGTACCAAACCATATTGCAATTAAGTATTGATGTGATGATCAACTCAATAGATCAAACCTTGATGAATTTTCACTAGAGTCCAAAGATTGGATGGGCAAACGGTCTCAAGACCGTTTGATGTCAACCCAAGACCGTTTGGAGGTCTAGGATTAAGGTAATTTGATCAATTGAGGGCCCAATTACAATGGGTTATTGAAATAATCAAATTGCTGATTTGTGACTTAATTAAGGTTCAACCCCTATCAAATCAACTTAGGTTTTGATGAATTCTTGGGAAAACGGTCTCAAGACCGTTTGGAGGTTATCCAAACGATCCCAAGACCATTTGGGCCAAGTTTGAGCCCTATTGAAGGTCAATTTATGGGATCAAATTTGATTTAATTCACATTGTTGAGTGTTGATGGTTGAACGATTATAGACCTTAATTGAACCAACTCCAACCATATTTGGTTATTAATTGAGGGTCAATTGAGTGACCAATTGGTTAAGGATAACCCTAATTGTCTCAATTGATAAGTGGCTAACAAGGATTTGGCCAATTGAAGGCTTCAACATAGAAAACCCCAATCGTTTATAACCTTTAATCCACTTTTGAGGTCCAAACGGTTTGAGCCCATTTGGACCAAACGGTCTCAAGACCGTTTGAGGCCGAACGGTCTCAAGACCGTTTGGGCTCAAATGATCTCAAGGTTGTTTGGACCAATCGATCTCAAGATCGTTTATGATCAAACGGTTTCAAACCGCATAAGCTTCAAACGGTTTGAAAGTCAACTCTCCCCAAACGGTCAACACACCCAAACGGTCTCAAGACCATTTGGTGGTTGAAGGTTGAAACCGTTTGAAGGTTTTCAAGGTTTTTTATACTTAATCACTTGAAGGTGTAAATGGTTCAATGGTGATCTAATATAAACCCTAATGGTAACTTAGGACATTAAGGGACTAAATGACTAATGAATTTACCCATGATGATGATCAATGGGTAATTTACCAAAATACCCTTGAAGGGTTCAATTGAGTAATACCTTGTTCTAATCAAACCCTAATCACATGATAGTGGTGATTTGGCTTATGATAGTCAATAAGGACTTAACCCAACCTAATCTAGAGTGATGTAATCATCACCTATGAGTAAGAGGAGAGAGAAGATCCCAATTATGGTTGAAATCCAAGTAATGTACCTTCAATATATATATGAATGTGCATGATTAGGGTATGATCCACCTATGTGAGATAATGGAAACCCTAATTATGATAATTAGTGAATCTTAACCTAACTTGAGGGCATTAATGATGATGATTTTATACATGATGATGCTATGAGATCAATTCACCATAATGTGAATGGTAAACCCTAAATTCTAGGGTAATGACACATAATGTGAATAGTAAACCCTAATTGAGGGTGATGCATTGAATTATACAATAACCCTAATTCCAGGTGATGTTCTTAAGCATGAATCATCACGATTAAAGCATGAGAAAAGGAATCGCTATTCCTAAACATAATGAAAGGGATTGAATAACCCTAATTGATATAAATTAGGGAACCTAGCCTTAATGGAGGCATGAAGGTTCAACCCTTGAATTGAAAGGTTAATTCTGCAATAGTAATTGTTGATCTGGAGATAAATTGTTTATTGTTGTCTATTGAATTAACCATGCAGGTTCTTATAATAGAATGATCATAGCCAGGTAAAGGTTATGATATCATATTCACTGAAAGCATAATTATAGGCTTGTGAATAGTGACATATGTTATGCTCCTTAAGCATAAGAGAAACATATGAGATTAATGGGCTGCAAGAGCCATGAGTAACATCAAGGTCATGCTGATAAGATGACTTATGATGAGCGAATTAAGATTTGATATCCATTTGATCACAGGTATGAGACAGACTTGATACATTTAGTATTCTTTTTGTATATTATTGTTTTGATACTTACATGCTTGGAAACATGCTTGATGTTAAAAGAATACTGAAATGTACCTAACTAATCAAGTATAATCATATCATGTAGAGCCCTGATCATAGATCCATCATTGTCAGAAGCAAAATGATGGTGAAACAGGTTTTCCTAAGGGAACTCCTGGATCACATACTTTTGAGTATGTGGGGAAAATGGATGTGAATGCCCTTACATCCTAGTGTAGGAATTGATGTAGATGTATCTTAATCTATCAATCCTCCACTATGGGTTATGCCAGGGTGATGTAACACTAATCTCCCGAGAAAGTCTTTTACACCGCATCGATGAGAGATAAACAAGAAATCCCTCGATGGCGAAGAGAGTACAGAATGCCACTGTGACTCTAATAGCGAAGTACCAGAATACCCTGGTAAGCTATAGTAGCGGAGACATTAGATGTCCTGCACGTTGAACCTCACACTGACTGAGGAAGATGAGGTCATAAGAATCCGGCTCTTTTGATGACCTATGTATGATACCGATGCGACTTAATAGTGATCGGTTGGAGTATGAATGGTATACCTCATCTCCGCAGGGCATAATGATGTTTGTAAAACATAATCAACCGCGTAGCATATCTGCTTAGGTTGAACTACGAGATACATTGGTTGAAGATACATTACTTAGTATACATGTTTTTCATATCCCTTAAATGTTGTTGTTCTAATTGATAACAATCTGCTGTTGATTACCTTAAAGCTTTTATTGCCTATGTTGTTCTTGATTTGCTATAATAAAGCTTTTGGCGGAGAGTTATAACTCTCACTGGGACAATTATTTAAAATTGTCTCACCCCGTAGATTTCAACCTTTTTAGGTGGTCGTCGAGGACGAAGGAATCAGTCTGCAGGTGGACAGTATCAGCAGCAGCAGCACCAGGAGCAGCAGTAAATCTCAGGTGGAGATTCAGACTGCTGAGTTGTGTAGTTAGATAGTTAGTCCTATGTGTTCTCTGTACTCTCAGGTCCTTGGAGTCTTTTGGTCTGAGATTTTGGTTATGAGTTCTTGAGATTTTGTATCATGTTGTATATAATTACTCAAGAAGTAATTATCAAAGATGTAAACAGTTTATCTCCTTTTATGAAAGAAGTTTTTATGGATTCAAGCTCTTATCTCGAAAAGTTTTAATTTTCCGTGATTTTCGTCTTCCGCTGTTAATCGAACTGTTTCCGCTACGTTTAAATTGAGTTTATATCGTGGTTTGGAGATCAGAGCCCACAATCTCATTCTCTGGAAGTATCGGAGATGACTGCATGGACCATTTGAAGAGGCTCAAAGCTCTTTACAGGCTGGTTCCGCAAGCTGGAACAACCATGGATGCAGTTATGCTGAGACTCTTCAATTTCACCCTGTCTGGAAGAGCACTAAGCTGGTACAATTCTTTGGACAGAGAGCCAATCACCACCTAGGCTCCTTTAGAAGAGAAGTTCTTGGAGAAATTCTTCCCACCTTCACTAACCTACCAAATCAGAGGGCAAATCAACCAATTCCTTCAACTACCGGGAGAGTCACTAGCTGACTCATGGGAAAGGTTCAAAGAACTCTTGAGGAAATGCCCTCATCATGGAATCTCGCAAAATCAACTCATAGAAACTTTTTACAGGGGAGTAAGTGATGAAATTAAAAGGTTCTTAGATTCCTCATCTGGAGGAAACTTTATGAGACAAAACTACGAAGACGCCTGGAGAATCATCACTCTCGGAGCAAAAAAATCAATCCAATTGGGGAAGGGCGACCACATGAGGAGTTCTAAAGGTTTGTGAAGCTGAAGAATCTACGGAAATGAAATCTATAGCCGAATATTTGAAAACCATAGCCAACAAACAACAAGCCCTCGAAGCACCGTTTGGGGAGTATGACAGAAAAAGAACCCCCAACAAGCTAAAGCAGCCATAGGAATGTGTGAGGCATGTCATGCATCAGATCATCCCACATTATCATGTGGTCTCCTATACAATGTAATGATGGATTTGCAACCACCCCAACCACAGTATGAGCCGATCATTGAACACCCTGCGGATCAAATGCCAAAGCAAGTAAATTCCATTCATTCCATACCAGGACAAGCCTATTACAATCCAAATCAACCGAGAAATTATCATGGTTTTCAATATGGAAATCTTGCGGGGACTGCTAACCCGCAACATCAAACACAAGGTGGATCCTCCAACAGACTACCACATGGATTTCAAAGCAACTACAACCAAAATCAAGGGAATCTTAGAAACAATTTCCAAAGATCCAACTACCCAAGAAATCCCTCCGCATACTACCAGTATACTCACCCTCCTTTGCACCCGCAATTACAACAAACTCAACTACAACAGCCGCACCAACCTCATTTTTCGGCGCCTCAACAACAACCACTACAAGGGCAGCAACAACTCACTCAATTTCAACAAAAGAATGCCCCGCCACAGCAGACTCATGAACTGTCCTTGATAAGGCAAATGTTGCAATCACAGCAAACCATGTTGGCTAACCAGCAGGCCCAGCAAAAAGCTATGGAAACTCAGTTAGCATAGATAGCAGCTCAGCTAAAACCTCCAGTAGGCACTTTCGCTGGCCAACCAGAAGCAAATCCAAGGCACGACCAACATAGACCAGAACAATTAAATGTTGTTACAACAAGGTCTGGTCGTGTTCTCACTAAAGCCATCTCGGTTAATCAAGAAGACATGGACGTAACTGAAATCATCCCAACAGAAGAATCAAGTCAAAATGCTGAAGAAAGAAAAGAAAAGGAACAAGGTCACAAAGAACCGGAGGTTCTACAATATAAACCAAGGATACCCTATCATGGTAGGCTAAAGGAAACCAGACTAGACTCTAGATTCCAAAAATTCAAAGAGGAAATGAAGAAACTTTATGTTGATATTCCTTTTCTCGACGCCTTATCTGAAATCCCAGCCTGGACCAAATATCTGAAGACCTTGCTGTGAAAAAAATATATGACAGAGGAGCATGAAACTGTCAAGCTAGCTCAAACCACTTCTGATATCATTTTGAATAAAATGTCAAAAAAACAGAAGGACCCTGGCTCCTTTGGCATACAATGCTCTATTGGGAATACTTCTTGTAAAATGGGATTGGACGACTTGGGAGCCAGCATATCAATTATGCCATTTTCCATGTGTAAAAGATTGGGGTTTATAGACTTATTGCCTACAACAATGACCATCCAGCTTGCCGATTCCACCATTACTACACCCCTGGGAATTATTGAAGATATTCCAGTAAGAGTGGGGAGGGACTCTTATGTCCCTTGTGACTTCGTCATTATGGATATAAAAGAAGACCTAACGTACCTGATAATTTTCGATAGACCTTTCCTCACCACATCTAGAGCATTAATTGATGTCGAGGCTGGAACAATTACATTGAGGCTGGGTAAAGAAACTATTCAGTTCAGGGTTTTCAACAGCCTGAAGAGCCCTAGTATCCACGAAAAGGTTTTTCTGCTTGAAGCTATTGATAAAATGTCTCAACTCAAGCAAGCAAATCCATAACCAGCAGATGCCCTAGAGGACTCACTAATAAATCCGAAAGCTGAATTTTCAACCAACGAGTTAGTTCAGCAATGCCTGCAATACTTGGAGCAGGCTGAAAAAGCCCTAGAAGCCACTTTTGAAGAACTGAAATCGGTCTCCATATTAGAGACAACAGAAGTACCCAAAGCCCCAGTAATGAAAACTCTACCAATTGGGCTCAAACATGTCTTCCTAGATGAAGGAAAATTATGTCCAGTTATCATTAGCTCCTCTTTAAATGACGATCAGGAAGAGAGACTTCTCACTAAATTAAGGAAGCACAAGAAAGCAATGTTGGGTATAAGATGATTGACCTAACAGGCATTAACCCATCCTTGTGCATGCATAAATTACCTATGATAGAAGAGTTCAAACCCTCGAGGGAGCACCAGAGAAAACTGAACCCAAATCTAAAAGAGGTAGTTCACCTCGAAGTTCTTAAACTCTTGAAAGCGGGTATTATCTATCCAATTTCTGACTCTCAGTGGGTTCATCCTGTCCAAGTGGTCCCTAAAGGGGGGGGGGGACCACTGTTGTCTTAAATGATAAGAATGAATTAGTACCTACAAGGACCGTTACTGGTTGGATAATGTGCATAGATTATAGAAAACTGAACAAATCAACAAGGAAAGACCATTTTCCCTTACCCTTCCTTGACGAAGTCCTTGAGCGGCTAGCCCGCCAAAAAAAATTATGCTACCTCGACGGATATTCTGGGTTTTACCAAATCCCAATTAACCCCGAAGACCAAGAAAAAATGACATTTACTTGTCCTTTCAGAACGTATGCCTTCATAAGGATTCCCTTCGGGCTATGCAATGCACCCGCAACCTTCCAAAGGTGTATGACTGCTATCTTCGCAGGACTAACCGAAACAATTATGGAAGTGTTTATGGATGATTTTTCAGTATATGGAGATTCTTTTGACAATTATTTGCTCAACCTAAGTAAATTCCTACAGAGATGCGAGGAAACAAACCTTATCCTAAACTGGAAAAAATGTCACTTCATGGTGACCGAAGGAGTTGTCCTCGGACATTGAGTAAGCGAAAGAGGAATCAAAGTAGACAAGGCAAAAATTGATGTCATCTCAAAGTTGTCACCACCCAAAGACATAAGGGGAGTGCGAGCCTTTCTGGGTCATGTCAGGTTCTACCGAAGATTCATCAAAGACTTCTCGAAAATAGTAAAACCTATGACGTACCTATTGACCAAGGATATTGATTTCAACTTTGACCAGGAATTCCTGTATAGCTTTACAACTTTGAAGAATGCTCTAATCTCAGCACCCATTCTAAGAGCACCTGACTGGTCACAACCGTTTGAAATAATATGTGACGCTAGCGACTATGCCATAGGGGAAGTGTTGGGGTAGAGAATAGACAAAAAGCCATATGTAATATACTATGCATCCAAGACGTTAGATGAGGCGTAAAAGAATTATACTACTACGGAAAAGGAATTCTTATCCTTCAACTACGCTTTCGAAAAATTTCATTCCTATCTAATTGGATCAAAGGTCGTAGTATATACAGACCACTCCACCATCAAATACCTTATTCAGAAACAGGACACAAAACCCAGACTCATCCGCTAGGTATTAATGCTGCAAGAATTTGATCTTGAAATAAAAGACAAGAGTGGAGTGGAAAATGTCGTCGCTGACCACCTAAATCGCATCAAGTATCAAGACAACGACAATGTACCTATCTCAGACTCCCTCCCTGATGACCAGCTTATGAAAATTACCACCTGATTCCCCTGGTATTCCGACATAGTGAACTATCTGGCTACAGGAATCATCCATCCCTCCACCTCTCACCATGATAAAAAGAAATTTCTCCATGACGTTAAACAATACTACTGGGACGAACCCTATCTTTTTCGTCTATGTGCAGACGGACTTTTCCGTCACTGAATACCAGAAGAAAAAATCACTCATGTCTTAGAGCATTGTCATTCTGGCTCCACTAGGGGACACATGAGTTTAAAAAAGACCTCTTTAAAATTTCTACAATCGGGTTTCTTTTGGCCAACAATAGCAAGAGATTCCTATGATTTTGTAAGATCATGCAATAAATGTCAGCTTTCTGGCGGTATAACTAAAAGGAATGAAATGCCTCTCACTTTGTGGAAAGAAATTGAACTTTTTGATGTTTGGGGAATAGACTACATGGGTCCCTTCCCCTCATCCTATGGATTTTCTTACATATTGGTCATTGTGGTTTACGTCTCAAAATGGGTAGAAGCTATACCCACCATTTCCAGCGATTCAAAGCCAGTCATCAAGATGTTCAAAGATATCATTTTCCTCAGATTCGGAGTCCCCCGAACTATCATATCCGACGGAGGGACTCATTTTCTGGAAAGAAGCTTTGAAGCCCTCCTAAAAAATATGGAGTCAACCATAAGGTCGCCACACCTTATCATCCATAAACTAGTGGCCAAGTCGAAGTTTCGAACAGACAACTGAAAGCAATTTTAGAGAAAACTGTCAATAGACATCGTACCGATTGGTCCACCAAGCTTCCCGATGCCCTTTGGGCTTACCACACAACTTATAAAACACCAATTGGAACAACCCCGTTCCGACTGGTATATGGGAAATCATGTCACCTTCCATTTGAACTAGAACATAAGGCCTGGTGGGCCATTAAACAACTGAATTTTAATTTTAAAAGTGCTGGCGAATACAGACAACTCCAATTATAAGAACTTGAGGAGCTTAGAATGACAGCCTACCATAGTGCTAGAATCTATAAAGAAAAAACCAAGATGTGGCATGATGACCACCTTAAGAGAAAAGACATTGCTATCGGAGATAAGGTCCTCCTCTTTAATTCCAGACTTAAGATGTTTCCTGAAAAGCTTCGCACGAAGTGGTCTGAACCATTCACAATTAAACACATCTACCCCACCAGAGCACTCATCATCCTTGACAATAATGGGGGAGAACGGACCGTTAACAGCCATAGATTGAAGAGATACTATACACCAACAGACAAATTACCAAGGCAAACTATTGAGATCCGAGACCCCACAACATCACCATAATAAAATCAGAACTTCGTCGAGCCAGCGACGCAAAACCAAGGCGCTACTTGGGAGGCAATCCAAGATCTGAGTATCATCTTTTTATTTTATTTTCTGCCTAGTTTTGTTAATTTTTCTAGTCTTTTAATTGTCTACCGTAGTGTTATCATCTTTAATCTGTCAATATAAAAAAAATTCACATAAATAACCAAAACAAACATAAAAATATAAAAAATGAAAAAAACCTAAACCATCTTATCCTAAACGGTCTTGAAATCGTTTGGGCCTCACGGTCTTAAAACCGTTTGAGCCTCACGGCCGTTCAGACCCCAATCGGTCTCAAAACCAATCAGACCTTTTGGTCTTGAAACTGATTGAACCTTTCGATCTTGAAACCGTTTGGAGCCCAAACGGTCTCGAAACCATTTAGAACCAAACGGTCTTGAAACCGTTTGGAGCCCAAACGGTCTCGAAATCATTTGACCCTGGAAATTTGTATTGTCACCCCCAAAATCCTATAAATATAACCCCACCCCGTCCTTTTTCCCCTTCTAGAATCTCTAGTTTTCTAAACCCGAGTGCGAGCACTGTTGCATCCCTCCAGCTTCTCTGCTCCCGGGCACCTTCAATCGCATAACCCCAGTTCATTCTTCCATCTTCACTAACGTCACCTCCTCGATACATGTTCCTTTACAACTTCCGCATCATCGCCACACATCGTTATCACCATTCCTCGCCTCATTACCATCATCACCTGCTCTGTCGTCATCGGCATCACCTTCACGCAGCAAGGTAGTCCATGACAGTCACCAGCTTCTCTGACACCCCAGGGCATTTCGTGTCCGCCTTATTTTCACTATTGCCAATGCCGCTATAGCTATCGCCGCCGCTAACGCGTGAACCACTCGGCCCGTTTATTTCACTGATTCCACCGTCGTCCGCTGCGCCCCCGGCGTTCCACCTTCCTCGAGGTTTCGACCGTTTGGAGCCAAATGGGCGTGGAACCGTTTGGAGCCAAACGGTCCTTGAAACCGTTTGGAGCCAAACGGTCTTGAAACCGTTTGGAGCCAAACGGTCCTGAAACCGTTTGGTCTTACAAACCGCTTGGATTCCAATAAAACCTAAAAACATTACCACATACATAATGTAAACTTTTCTTTTAATAAACTTGTTATCTTTGCAAAATCCAAAACCTTTTAACACACGACTTTCTGCAATTTTTTCAGATATGGCATCACACGCAAAAGAAGCCACCGGAACTGATGATGCCCCCTTCTGGACAAGGGAGCAACTGATAGAAAACCGCACCAAGCTCCAGAAGTTCATCGACATCTACGACAAGACTGGACAGATCCCACCGAAAGTCAACCTGCTCACAATCATGCATGAAATTGACCGCCTCAACATGTGTTTAACTGAGGATCCTGATCAAGAAGTGGAAGAAATTTCTTCCAGTGATGAAGGCTCAGAATATGAGCCAAATTCGGAGGATGAATCCCCAACCGCAAAGTCCAAGGGGAAGAGAAAGGCCCAGGAAGCTGCAAAAGAACAACCTACAAAGAAACGGGCAAGAAAACAGGTCCACCCCGCCACTGTTAGGGAACAAACCCTGGCAGGATACATCCCATCAACCGCTACCACCACCCCCACTACCACTCCCGCTACCACCACTGATCTTGTCTTCTCCGCCATCACCACTACAGAACCACCACCAGAAAACCTATTCATCCACACCCTCTCATCCATCGACAAAACATTGAAACCAACAAAGTACGTTTGTTCAAGCGTACTAATGAAGATGGGGATATATGATAGAATCCTCACCCTACTCGACAACACCAATCTCTCTCAGCTCTGCTTCATCCTTGAAATCTCTTATGTTGAGCCCACTATAGAATTCTTCACGCATCTCAACAAAGAATCTGTAGACATTATGGATAGAGCAAGGGACAGAGGTGACCGCAGGCTGGTCACCAATCTCTTTGGCAACAAGGTTGTCATTATGGAAAACCTGCTAAACGATATCTTTATCGACAACCCAGAGCAACTGTAGAAAGCTAAATAGGTTGGCATAGACAACTCCCAATTTAACAGACACAACTTCTGGAAATCCCTGACAGGGATCCCAAACTATGAGGTGAAGACCTGTAAGGCCTCAAATATTCAGTCTGGGATGGTGCGCACGCTTCACAAAATTCTCACAGGTGCATTTTTCCAAGGACAGAGGTCGGGAATGTTCTCATTTATGATCTTTTTATCCTCTGGTCCATCTTACATGGGATGTCAATCAACATTGGATGACATATACTACAAAAGCTTTCTGCTTATGCCCTAAGCAAAGAAATATGTATGAGTGGACACATAATATCCATCCTAAAATATCTCAAGATGGACAGACTACTGCCCCGATGTGCAAAAATCAAGGGTGACATCCTTACCAATGAGCAAACTCTAAAGAACTCATACATCATTAAGGAGAAAGATGCAAAGCTGCACTACATCTTCTGCCCTGTAGTTAAATCATCAAGGATTCTACTGCCGCTCCCGGAGCTTGCCAACTATGACAAGGAAAAGCTACTCTTCTTTGAAGAGGATCTTACAACTCTTCTAGCTTTGGTCAAAGAAAAATTGAAGAAAACCAAGGCGGGGCAGACAGAGCACAGTATCACCGCCCCGACAGCTAAAATAACAAAAATCCTGGTGAAACGACCACCCAAAGGGCGTTTGCAAACACAACAACTGTTGGGGATGTCGACATCAAAACCAAATCCTGAGGTTGAACCTCCCCTCTCTGAAGAAAATATTATCACCGCATCCCTAGATTCCTTCATCATGAATCTAGAGGTTGGATTATCCTCTACCACCACCCCCACCACTCTACCCCCTTCCACTATCCCACCATCCACCTCTCTCCAACCATTGTCCACAATAATTCCACCAACAATTCCTTTCTCCACATCCACTCCACCCACATCTTCCACCTCAATCTTTTCCTCTTCGGGCACCCCTTTCTCCACCTCAACGCCCGACTTCACCTCCTTCGCATCCATTTTCACAGTTTTTCCCTCGACATTCTCGGTCCCACCATTCTCACCGGGAATGTCACCAACCTTCCCATCCGCCGCCACCCCGACACCGTTGGTGACTCCATCTACAGTCACCATGCAGTTCGCGGGACCATCAACAGTGTCTCTTTCACAAGGCACTACCACCCATCCACCCCGACCCCAGTCACCTCACCCTTCCACAACTAGGGTCTCTTTTACAAATGTTGGTGAGGAATTTAGACGTCAATTTGACGCCATCCGAAACTTCCTCACCAACCCTACTAACATAATGCAATATATTTTTTCATGTGTGCAGGATGTCACTAAATAGGTTGCCAAGATGGACGAGCGTAACCACACCTTGCCAGGCATCATCCAAAGTATTCAACAATGATAGGAAGTAGTGGCCAAATAAGTCGACCTCATCGACAACCGCTACAAAAACTTGCCTGAACTGATCCTTGGAGTAAAAAGCCAGTAAGAAATGTTGGCCAAGCAAGTTGATAGGGTCTCAATGCAAACTCGACCTTTGCCAGAGATCCTTCACGAGCTTAAGAAGCAAAAAACTGCTTTAAGCACACGCTTGGATGACGTCACCAACATCCTGGCACAACTAAATCGCCGCCAAGAGGAGTCATCAAACAATGACATCAATCAACTTCGAGCTCAAGTCAAAGATCTTTCTACGCGACTCCTCTCTGGCGAGGGATGATACTCTGATCTCAAGGAAACCCATGACGCTCTACTTGAGACGCATGAGCATGTGCAAGTGGATTTTGATGAACTACAATAAATCCATCGGCAGTGCAAAAAGACTACACATAAGAAACTAAAAGATAAGGCGGTAGAAAAGGAAGAAGATGACGAAGACGAAGATGAAGATGAAGATGAAGATGAAGATGATTTTGACTCCTCCACAGATTCCAATGATGATACCTCCTCCTCAGACGATAAACCTGATGACCCAGGACATGCTGGGGAGGGCACCAGCCGAGGAGCGGAACCTTCAAAGAAGAAGGATGACAAAGACCACCATGAAGGTGGACAAGATCCCAACTCCCCTAATCATAATGACAATGTTAACATGTCATATGGGGATCAATTCATTAACTACTCTACCATGGGATCATTGGGGGAGGCTGCAAAAGAAGTGGCTTTTTCTGAGTTCCATCAATGCATTTTGGGAACCAACACTAGTCCACCAGCAACAACAGCTCAAGAATTCTACGTACCAGAACAATCGGTGCCTTTACCCCAAGAACAAGAAGAATCAGACAGAGTGAGTCTAGATACAGATGATAGACTCGACTCTGAATCTGATTCAGACAAAAATGAAGATCTGCAACATTATATGGACAACTTGGAGCAGACTTCTCTCCCACCCTTACAAGAGCTTCCCCCGCCGCCACCTCTACTTCACAAGATGAAAGATCTAGACTTGGCGGCCATCTCTACACTAGATGTTCAGGACATCTTCATCCTGAACACTATTGTAGATGATGCCAAAGAAGGAGGGGACATCCTTTACACAAACACAAAGACTTTGTGCAAGATGACACGTGAAGATTTCCGCTTCATCCTTCGACCCCAATCAACAATAAAGATGACGATCTTCCATGTCCTCCTTGCCAATGCTATAGAAGTATACAGAAGCTCAAAAAGGCCACAGCCAGTATTCAATGCTTCACCTGCCTTCGCTCTAAGTCTGATGTATAAGGATTTACACAACAAATCTATCGAGCGACTGCGTAGGGGGGTCGCACGGAAGGTACGATACATTACGGTACCTTTCTAAGTTTCCAGCCACTAGCTGCTCATGATCGTTGACACCAAGGCTCGCGACGCCAAGGTGTACAATTTCTGTGCCAGTGAGCTTCAAGCCGGAATCATCAATTTTGTTGGTCTAGGAGCCGGGGAGGCAAGATGCATCCCTTTCCGGCTTTGGAAACTAATCTGGACTGCATGCCCATCCCTCCGAAATGGTTGGAACCAACCCTGGATCCAAATCATAAACCCACAAGCCCAAACACAAGAAGGATCTGGGGATTGCACTTTCTACACTATACGCCACATCCAAGCGCTCAATCAACAAATCCTTTTCACTGAGTTGGCCACAGAGGATTTTCATTCTCTACGAGGATGTTATGCCATGGAGCTAATATGTGACAGAAGGTTGTTCAAGGACCCAACTATGACACCTGACGACATTCCTCGCTACCTCTACTTGGCCATCTAACGTCCTCAAAAATAGCTATTCCGACAAACAATAAAGGAGTTGGAGAAACAACAACCCGCCAAGGTCCCCGAGAAGAAACAATGGGACCCTTACTCTTTTGATTTAGCGTATGATAAAGGGGACACTGAATTGCTAACCGGGGCCACCATCAACAGACCATCTTCACAAAAGGTGCCCATGTCTGCCATTAAACCGACGTTCCTTAATTTTGACCTTGAAGCCTATAAAAGTCTTTCCGACAATGAACTTCGGCTTATCATGTCTAGGCTTTATGCCGAGAAAGATGATCTCATTTTTCTAGTTGGAGATATTCTGGTTATGGCATATGCACTACGTGAAACTATACAAATCAAAGGGTCTCTATCCGTGAGTTTGATGACCGCCTATCAATATTTCCTCGGACGGAATCACCCTACAATCTATATGGCATCAACATATATAAAGGATAATCTCCTAAAGCTAAAGAACTTCGGAACAACTGAGGCACTCATTTCTTTCCTCCAACATACCACTCCAAAGTTCATTATACTTCCTTTCCTTCACTCAGAGCACTGGATGCTACTGCCAACAAACCTTCACGACGGAACAACTATCATCTACAACAGTTCTGATAGCCAGTTTGATGCAAACCAACGGATGTATGCTATGAAAGCTAACATGCCAACGGAGGAGGTGGCAAAGGATTGTTCTGACAAACTACATGATCTCTTAAGCAAGCACACAAGGGCGTATGATAAAGAACACTTTCATCGCCCAACCTTTTGCCACAGATGTCCCCAACAGCTCCGAGAGTCAAACGACTGTGGTTTCCACGTCCTCTACTGGATGTACACCATCACTATTCTTGGAGGACCAGTATAGGACATGACGTACATGGATTACCACGCTCTACGTGGGAAGTTCACTGCTAATCTTCTCTGAACACATGGAGCCAACAAAGGACTAATAGACGCCTAATGCCCTTGTCCATGTACTTCTCAACCTATCACTTTGACACCCTGAGGACATAGTGAGTGATAAGTTAGGGGGGTACATTGGACAAGGGTGAGGTATCATTTTTCAACCCTACTCCATCTGCTCTTTTTACTCACTTCATCTTTTCTATGCACTGATCCTTTTTTCCCTTCACATTTTAGACTTTTTTCCAGTAATTTCCTTGAAAAATTCTTGTACATAAGTATAACACCACTCTTAGAAAAATTCACCCCTAGCTAAATTTAGAATCAAATCAGTCCTCAAAAGCAATAAAAAGAATAGCATATAGGCATGTAATGGCGAATTAATAAATTACATTCACACTAGATTTTCATGCCTTTGCTTCAATTCTACATCTGACTCTCTACAGGTCAACATCAAAGCCGAAACAAGCCAAACACTCTCAAGGACGGGAGGGATATCAGGTGACATCCAAATCAAGAAACCTCGCAAATGGACCACCAAGTAGAAACCAAATAAGTGCATGTCGAGAAACTCTAAGAACAACTTTCTTCTCTTCAATAAAAGAGGCTTGGCCGCCCAATCAAAACCCCTAAAATCCCAAATCCTAAGCCTGTGAGTTTACGAATAAAAGCCAAAGTGTTGAATAAAAATATGAGAGTTGTGCCACGCATAAGGATCTATATGAAGAGATAATAAAGGTCTCGCCCGGCTGGTACATTCAGCTGCCCTCACAAAGGTAGATGTGTCGTGCCCGGTAGTGAGACCCTAAGGTATCCAAATATATGAAAAGACTGATAAAGGACTTACCCGACCGGTACATTCAGCTGCCCTCACAAAGGTAGATGTATCGTGTCTGGTAGTGAGATTCTAAATGCATGGACAAACCATCCCCCACTTGAAGGGGGAGTTACACAACATCCTTTAACCAACCTTTATACCCACTCTAGCTTCCGGCAGGATTTTCAGAGAAGTATAAAACTGATTAGAGTCGACGACATGCACAAAATAAAATCAAGAAAAAAAGGTGGTCCCAATGCGAGCTACGTGATATGGAAGAAACCAGAGATCCAAGCAACTCTCAACACCTGAAAGAGTTAGGGCAAGAAAAAACTCCGATACGACCTTAGGAGATCTCTGGTTTAGAATTGAAGCAAGAGTATGGAAATCTTAACTAAATAAAATCGCCTCGCCACTACGTGCCTTAGCTCTATCTAGCTTGAGGACAAGCTAGACTCTAAGTTAGGGTGGGGGTGATAACCTCCCATTTTGCGATGTTTTTCTCAGTTTTCCATACTCTTTCTTAAATAAATTAGACATAATCTTTAATTTTCCACTCTTTTGTAAATATGTCATTAGCCTAACTTTTCCCCTTTTATTTCTTACAGAAAAGTACAAAAAAAAACTACAAAAGCTCCAAACGGTCCCAAGACCGAATGAACACCAAAATGGTCCTAAGACCGAATGGACACCAAACGGTCCCAATACCGAATGGACACCAAACGGTCCCAAGACCGTATAAAGCCAGACGTCCCAAGACCATATAAAAACAAACGGTCCCGAGACCGTATGAAGCCAAACGGTCCCGAGACCGAATGAAGATCAACCGGTCCTAAGACCGCATGAAGCTACACGGTCTCGAGACCAAATAAAGGCAAACGGTTCCCAAGACCGAGTAAAGGCAAACGGTTTCCAAACCGAGAGAGTCCAAACGATCTCCAAACTGAGAGAAAGTCCAAATGATCTTCACGACCGTTTGGGCCCAAGCCTCCCAAACCGTTTGAGTCTCACTCAAAGCCTATAAATAAGGCCCGAAGGGTCCTCACAAAGCATCAAGATTTCAGACGCCCAAAGGCTGCCTCTATTGTTCCAGAGCCATTCCATCCTTCACCCACTGCCTCGAGGCTGCCGATCTGGGATTCATACTTCATCTCCAAGCTACTTTCTCTCTCATCGACAAAGAAGGTGGGAAGAGGAGGATTCATCATCAAGCAAGCTACGAAGTGTGAAGATCGTTGCTCTCTCTCTCCAAGGGGTTGACCTTCCTCCCTCCTTCATGGAGATGATGTTCTCTCTCTCTCTTCTTGACCCCTTCTTTGTTTTTGCCATGAGCGAGTAGTCTTATACACTAGGGTGCGGGGAATAGCCCCGCTACCCATGTTTTCATTTCATGCAATGTAATTCATAAGTTTGCAATAGAGATATACTTTCTTTTCAGTTCAACATCAATCGTTTAATGAATAATTGTTGCTTGATCACCAACTTGTGTTACATATTATCTTTTAGTATGAATTGTCTACGTTTGTACTATTAGATTCGAATCTCAATTAAATGTTGGTTCTTAATGTAGCCACCATGTATCTGTTTAGGTATCTAGGAGTGTCTTTCAAGAAGTGGAGTAAACTCACTTCCATCGTCGTACTTTCATACTATGAAATGGAATCATTTGACATATGAAAGTACAACCTTGATAAGTCGAGGAACACACTTTGTGAAGGGAATGATGCAAAGTAAGTGACCATTCATTTGGAGAAGGCTGGCATTGCAACATTCCCACACTCCTCGTAGTTTGTTCTCCAAAAGGAAACTAAATCTACAAAGATACTAACTATTTAGACTCTTATGGCAGGTTATGTTACTATGTTGCATGTTTTGATCCATGCGTAGTGGTGGTGAAAGCCGATCACATCCTAGTGGTTCCATAATATTGTTTACAACCTTAAATTTACCTTCCTGCTTATTTTCTTGCTTTTACTTTGCTTGCACTTAGTTTAAACAACCAAACCAACTCTTTGATCTAAATACCAACTGTTAAGGAGTTAAGTGAAATTCTAACGTTTTCTATCTTGTTGATCTCAACAAGACCGTTGTCCAGTGGATTTGACCCTTAACTATACTACGATAAGACTTCCACGTATCCTAGCATACGTGGGTGGAGTTTTTAATCTAGTATAAGTAAGGCTAAACCTAAAAGATTTACTATCTTTAGGAGTTTTAGCGGTGCACGCAATTCCACGCAAGTGGAAGCTCCATCAGTACCTTGTTAAACATCATGGTTAATCAATATAAGCTAAGATGTGAATTATTAGTCGAGATTTATTCATTTGATATAATTAATGTTAACTACCGTGTTAATTGTCAAGTTAATTACCTAAGATGATTAACCTAGCTAAGATGGTTCAATTGTTGTATTTTTATAGCTTGAGAATGTAGAGAATCTTGTGCTCGAAATTTTTCAAAACCAATCACTTCAATTGGACCTCCGAGGCAATAGTTATGAGGATTTCAAGTTTTGGGGTTAAATATGCAATTTTCCAATTTT
This sequence comes from Alisma plantago-aquatica, assembly GCA_963693085.1. NCBI lineage: Eukaryota > Viridiplantae > Streptophyta > Magnoliopsida > Alismatales > Alismataceae > Alisma > Alisma plantago-aquatica. Next base: position 392,023,590 of record OY856412.1, on the reverse strand, counting down.
TGGCTATAATTTCTTTTCTTTTCCCTTTCTCCCTTATCTTCTTCCTCAATCTAATTCTATACTGGCGCACTATAGCTGCGCGATCGTCCAGCAGAGAGGGTGAATCGCGAGCGATTTCTAGGGCTCCTGGAGCCGAGCTACCTTGGAGCTGAGCTTCTATCTTCTCCACCCTTCCTTCCTCCTCGACTTTGCCCTACCCGCGGCCCCAATGCTTAGGGCGGCGCCCCCTTGCAGGTGTTGTGCCGTCCAGCCGTAGCTGCTGCTGCGTGCTCAGCTAGGAGCATCTTGGGCGTGAGAAAATGCCTTCAATCATCAGCATCGACTTTGGCCAAGGGGCCTAAACAAGAATCCACAGCTTCCGGTCCTCAATCAGCACCCAACTGAGCTCCTTTCTCAACATGAGCATGAAAAAGCTACTGCTTGTGGCAGCAGGTCCGACCAGGGGCAAATCTTCCTGGGAAACACCAAGATAATGGTGCCCTTGAGTTCGTCTGAGGTTCCTAAGAACGAATCCGTAGTTGTTAGCCCTCGATTCATCCCCTAGCCAAGGTTTCTTCTTCAACATGTACGTGAGAAAAGTACTGTTCGATTGTAGTAGGTTCGAATTTGGGCTTATTCCGAGGTTGAAGACAACCCCCTGGACGCAAATCTAGTCGAATCTGGACGTTTTGAACCGCGGTGAGTAGAATCTCACTCCCAATCGCATGATTTAACTCGATAAAATGGACGATTTTGGTTCGATCCGTGTTTGATGCAGTTTCAGCATATACCCGGGTGTCGGGCAGTGCCGACACCGCTCAACTCCTAATTTGTACGTTTAAATTATTAACATTTGCTCGACACTAATTAGTTGACTGATATGTGCGATGTGATTTAGTGATATTACACGATTGATCGAAACCCAATTTACTCTGTTAAATGTTGAAACCAGTAGCGCACGATCAGTAACTGGATAGTTTGGGTATATACCCAGACTGTATGATTTTAATAACTTAAATGATGCACAATTACAAAGAAATGACGATGATGTGAAAAATATTCAAAGAAAACCTAGATGCACGCTCTAGGTCATATTTAATGCAAATGATTTAATATTTACTCAAATTGGCACGCTTCTCGAAGATATTATTAGGAATTCCTTATTATTAATAATAATTTGTGCCATGATAATGATTTAACTCTTAGTTGAGTGATGAGATGCTCATCTCAAGAAATCATTTGAAATTTCAATTAATATCAATAATTCATGACATGATGAGTAATTATAAACTTAATTAAGTTATGTGATGAATAGTTCAAGATTTGTGTTACTGTGTATGTTTATACGTTAAATCTTGTCATGACAAGATATTAACTCTTAATTATGTTATGTAAGGCACAATTCAAGATTTGGGTTGAGGTGCATATTTTCCAAGAAAGTACAGATGAATTACAGTTGTTTAATGACGATTGTTCATATGTCGAGTAATTAACTCTTAATTGAGTTATATGAAGCACAACTCAGGACTAGGGTTAATGTGCACATTTTCCGAGGAATTACAGACAATTTACAAGTGCTATTGACGATTACTCATATATCGAGTAATTAACTCTTGTTAATGTGTTACGATGTTCAATTGTATGATTTCAGCATATATGCGCCAAGTTGACATGAATACTATTTATTTAAGAATTTTAGTCTGCTTGCATGCATATTAATATTGATTTCTCAGTAAATTACAAGTGGACATGTAATTATATTATTTAAGAACTTGAAATCTGTCTGCATGCATGGTATATTGATTTCTCAGTAATTCATCATGTTTCTGAATATACTGCTCTGTCAAGTTTGGAATGATATGCATGATGCGTTGTAAGCTTCAATTAAATAGACGAGATACCATGGAAATACCAGAGTCGAGTATAAGTAAGGAAAAGGTACAACATAGTATGAGCTGTCTAGGAAATAATAAAATAACAAACTTAAGGGCCCTGACACCGTAGAACCCCTTTGTGAGGTATGCACCTTAGGGGTGAAACGACCTAACCCTGGCAGTGTCCAGTATACGGGGGTCGGAATGCACCTACAGAGCGTGCGGGGAGACGAAGCCCTTGAGGAAGTCTCCTAAGAAAAAGATAGGTTACCCAACATGAACCGGACGTCCTGGTGGTAACCCAGAGGTACCCACAGAGCGTACCAAGTTGAGGCCCACAGAGCGTCTCAGACACTCCGTCTGTGTACTCAGCCTGGAGGAGTGCCGAGGCCAGAGAGCAAGTTTTCCTGTAGCAGACCAGGACAGCAGTCAGACTTAGCTATCCCGGGGTGTCGGCTAAGTCTTGTACAGTGGGATCGTAGTTCGCTACGAGTCTTCATATGTAGAGTAAACTGCATATGATCAGGGCATAAGATAAAATATGTTCATATAGGTTCACAAAGTTCTTATAAGGAAAGGAGTCAAGAATGATTCGAGTTTAATTACATAGTAGTTGTTTTTTAAATAAAATTTTGATATTTTCTGTCATTCAATCAAATCTACAGTATTACAACATTGGATATTTTTATAAATGTTGACATATCCTGTTATTTAGACTCAATTGTTTAGATCTGCTCAGTATAGTATTTCCTGTGTTTTATTCCAATTAATAAATACAAAAGAGTTATCTGTGATGGTTGGGTGAAATTCTATTCACTGAGCCAATAGCTCGCTGACCTACTGAAACATTTTTTTAGGTCAGCGTCAGCACGAGGAAGTTAAAAGATCGTATCACCCATACGCTTAGAAGGTAGTATTTAGTTAGGTTTAGAGGTCTCTTGGTCCTTTTCCCTCGGTCCTTGGGCATGTGGTGAGATAGAGAGAGAATGTAGTGTAATATGTAGTTTAGTTTTCATTTATCTGCTGTGTTTTATATTCAGTAAGAACAATGTAATATGTCGTGTAAGTTTGGTTATTTTCTTAATAAGGTAAATAGTAAGTTGCTTCTGCAGTTTTATTACAATTCAATGTTATTCAAGTTTTATGGTTTTCCTTTAAGTTAATCTAAGTGATTAAGTAAAGAAAAAGTTAAGGGTGGTTTACTGAGGGTGACTCCCCGGTCTTCGGGGTCATTAGAGATGGCACGGAGGTCGGGGTGTCACAGAAGCTCTCAACTTCACCCTAGACACGGAGAAGACGGTTATGCCACAACAGAACCAACCCAAAGGATATCTCAGCTTCACTGAAGGAAGTTTCGACCCAAGAAATGATAACAACAAGAATCAAGGTTGTCACCATGGCAAGGGAGGAAGGGGAAAGCTCCACAATGAGCATCGACAACAAGGGGCATCATCCAGATGCCACAGTTGCAGGAGGAACCATCAGGGGAAGTGTTTCTTTGAAAGAAAGGTGTGTTTCTGATGCCAGTAAGAGGGACACTTCCAAGCTAACTGCCCCCTTCCTAACCCAAGAGGACAAGCCCTTGTGTCAGCTCAGCCAGTGGCATAGCCACCAGTAGCAGCCCCACCAATTCCACTTGTAGGAGAACGTCGACAAGCTCGAGTATTCTCCATCGACAATGAAGAGGTCCGTGATAATGCCTACCGTATGATAGAGGGTAATAACCATTAGAGTAGTTTTCCCATCTTTATTTATGCAATGTAATAGTAGTTTGACTATCATGAAAACCATGTAGGCATGCTTGAAATTATGGGACAAAGTGTGAAAGCTCTTTTTGACTGTGGATCTACAAATACTTTCATTTTGAGAAATCTTGCAACTATGCTTTGTATGAATTTTAAGGATTTAGGGTATGTGTTGGATGTCACTACCCCAAGTGGTCAGATTTTTATGTCTCTTTTAAAAACCCGTGTCAAACCTATTAGGTACATGAACAACAATTTCCCTACCGACTTTATTTAGTTGGACATGAATGACTTTGATGTAATAATTGGCATTAATTGGATATATACCTATAGAGCCCAGATTGGTTGTAGGGAGAAGGAGCTTGTAATAAAGAGACACGATCACCCACCTTTAACCATTAGAGGTAGAAAGGATGCTACCACTAGCATGTATGTATCAGCCTTAAAAGTAGAAAATTTAATAGCCAAAGGAAATCAGGCATTCCTAGAAGTAGTTACTGAGCTGGAGCCTAAGGAGCAGCCCTTGGTGGAGATTGAGGTAGTCAGGAGTATGCAGATGAGTTTCCAAATGACTTGTCTGAGATACCTCCTGAGAGAGAAGTGGATTTTTTGATAGAGTTAGCTCCCAAGACAAACCCTAATTCTACGGAACCTTATTAGATGGCCCCAACACAGTTGCTTGAGTTGAAAAAGCAACTACAGGAATTACTAGACAAAAGCTTCATCTGACCTAACACATCTCCATGGGGAGAACCAATCCTCTTCGTAAAGAAGAAGGATGGACCACTTCAAATGTGCATAGATTATAGGATGATAAATCAGGATACCATCAAGAATAAGTATCCTTTACCCCATATCGATGACTTGTTTGACCAACTCAAGTTTGCTCAAGTCTTTTCAATGATTTACTTGAGGTCCGGTTACCATCAATTGTGAGTCAAGAGTGAGGACATCTCAAAGACCGCCTTTCAGACATGTTATGGTAATTATGAGTTTGTGGTCATGCCGTTTGGGTTATCCAGTGCCCCGAGTGTGTTTATGAATCTCATGAACAATGTGTTCCCACCTTTCCTAGACTCCTTTGTCATCGTGTTTATAGATGGAATTCTAGTTTACTTAGATGACTTAGAACAACACCATGACCATATGGTTAGAGTCTTTGAAATAATGACGAATCATAAGTTCTATGGGAAGTTCTCAAAATGCGAGTTTTGGACCAATCACGTCATGTTTCTTGGACACATCATCTCAGGAGGGACTATTTTAGTAGATCCTGCCAAGGTGTCTGTTGTACATGATTGGCCAGCATCGAATAATCCATATGAAATTCACAGCTTCTTGGGACTAGCCAGGTATTACAGCTGGTTCATCAAATACATCTTAAAGACGGCCTTACCCCTCACCAAGCTCACTCATAAGGATGAAAGGTTCATGTGGTCTGAGTTGTGTGAATCTCGCTTCCAAGAATTGAAGGAGAAATTGACCACAACACTTGTGTTGACTTTACCATTTGGAAATGACAATTTCATGATCTTCACTGACACATCCAAGATGGGGCTTGGATGTGTGTTGGAGCAGAATAAACATATTTTTACTTATGCATTCAGGCAGCTGAAGCCAAATGAAATGAACTATCTGAAACATGACCTAGAGTTGGCTACGATCATACATGCCCTGAAAATATGGCGACACTATTTGTATGGTTCTACCTTTGAAATCCTCACTGATCACAAAATCTTGACATATCTCCTGACTCAAAAAGACCTCAACCTAAGACATAGATGATGGATGGAATATATGAAAGACTACAATTTTACCATCGTGTACCACCCAGGAAAGGCCGATCTAGTGGAAGATGCTCTTAGTCAGAAGAAACTTAGGTGTTCGGTAGTCTTATCTAAATAGTGGAGGGAACTGGAGGAGTATTCCAGATGGGCTCCGCAACCGTTAGAAGATCGAATTCATTTGGCTAACATTCACATAAAACCAGACTTATTGACTGAGTTAGTAGTTGCTCAACTGATGAGCCTAGAGCTTGAAAAGATGAAAGGTTTGTTAGAAAAACCTTAGACACACATGTCCTTGGGTGTGGATGGAGAGATCTGATACAAAATTTGTAATTGGGTTCCTAAGGAGTCACCTTTGAAGACCCATATTTTGCAAGAAGCTCATGGTTCTAAGTATATTGTACACCCGGGTAGCACAAAAATGTTTAAGGACCTACAATGATACTTTTGGTGGCCTGGAATAAAGAGAGACATAGCAGCGTATGTGGCCAGTTGTCTCACGTGCCAAATGGTGAAGGCTAAAAACCAATGATCTGGTGCGTTGCTACAATCGATTGAGATTCCTGAGTGGAAATGGGACCAGATCACTATGGACTTTGCGGTGGGTCTTCCCAAGACTAAGAGAGGTCATGATGCTATATGGGTTGTGGTGGACCACCTAACCAAGTCGACATACTTTCTTGCCTTAAAGATGGCCACCAAAGTGTGAAACTTAGATGAGTTGTATATGCAGGAGATAGTGTATTTGCATGACATTCTGAGTTCAATTATTTCTGATCGTGACCCTAAGTTCACCTCAAAGTTATGGAAGCATGTGCATGAAGAGCTTGGGACAAGGTTGAAATTTAGTACCACCTACCACCCATAGACCGATGGACACTAAAAGAGGACAATCCAGACTTTAGATGACTTACTGAGAGCATGTGTGCTTGATTGGGGTGGATCATGGGAGTAGTACTTTCCGTTAGCTGAGTTTGCTTCTAATAATAACTACCAAGCAAGTATCGGGATGCCTCCGGACGAAGATCCATATGAGAGCTCATGTCAGTCACCACTTCACTGGGATGATGTTGGTGAGAGGACCTTGTTGAGGTTAGAGGAACTTCAGATATATGCTAACAAAGTCACTTTGATCAAGCAAAGGATAAAGAGAGACCAAGATCGATAGAAGTCGTATGCTGATGCAAAGTGGACTGATTTGCACTTCACTGTGGGTGAGCATATGTTTATGAAGATCTGACCCCTATGAGGTATAGCTAAGAATAGAGGAAATTTGAGTCCCTGATACATAGGTCCGTTTGAAGTTCTAGAATGGATTGGTGAAGTAGCCTACTGTGTAGTCCTACCCTGACAATATAGCATGATGCATGACGTGTTCCACACATCCAATCTAAAGAGCTATGTGAAAGATCCTAGTCATGTGTTGAGCATTGAACCTATTGAGCTCTAAGGGAGCTTGACATATCATGAGTCACCTATGAGAGTACTGGATACCAAGGTGAAAGAACTCAGAAACAAAAGATAGAGATGGTAAATGTTCTTTGAAAGAACCATGGAGAGGATGAAGCCACATGGGAGCTGAAGGCAGACATGGAAAAATCTTACCCTGAGTTGTTTGTATGATTAGCTGAATTTTGAGGACAAAATTCTTATAAGTGGGGAAGTATGTTATAACCCCAATTTTGATTGAATTTTATGCAAATATTTCAAAAAAGGGCTTGCTTGACAATTTGTGTGCATTATTTTATAACTTGGTCTTCTTTTTATAATTGTCTTGAATAATGAGTTTCGTGCTTTTCCCCATTTAATAAGCTAATGGAAGTGTAAAAGGATAAAGCAAAAGAGAAAAACCCATGATAAGTGAAAAGGCAAGAAGAAAATAAATAGCATATGTTTTATTTAAGAAAAGCATGGAATTATCTAGAAAGTGGCATAGGTGGACACAATAGAATGATTTTCAGTTTCCCATGATCTATAATACCTAGAAAAGTCAAAATTAAGAGAATAGAAAAGAAAGAAAGAGAAAATATGAGTTTAAATGCATACTATATGTCTTTTTAGTGTATGACTTGCACTTGAAGAAAAGGAGTTATTCTTTTTGAGTTTTTATCTCAAATTGTATCCACAAGCATATTAAGTCATTAAGAACTTTCCCTTGAAATTTGAGATTAAAAGGATAAGCGGATTAGGAGACTGAATTTTATAAAATTCTCTAAAGTGAGAGGATAATGTGAATTATACATTAAATGTCGCATATCCTTTTCAAACCAGGAACCTTATCCAGTTCCTTTGTTTGTCACACACCACAACAATTGTTGGATCAAGATCCAACCGTGACTCAACCATCCCTCTCCTCACATCTGAATAGGAAATGATATGATACACATCGAAGAACCAAGGACGAGATCTCCTTTTTGCACCCTCGTCGGTGCAAATTAGTAGCAACGATGGATTCGTCTCATCAAACCAAAAAGGAAGATCATAATTCCATGACAAGATTAGGCATGTGGACCGAGAACAAGATCTCGCTGCAATGCCTCTCTCACATGAGATCCAGAACCCTAAACCAAACCCCCACACCTATAAATAGACCCCTCATCGAGTTCTACGATTCCCCACAGTTGCGAACGATGACAATATACTCCAAGAACCCATCCCTCTCGCCTGATCCATCTGTCTCCGATAAGAGCTCTTCCGCGGCGCTGCCACATGCAAGACCTAGAAGACGAGGAGGGGGGGGAGCTCGGGGACCATCATATTAGGTCAACCTGTAGAATGACAAAGGCTATCAATGGCCCAGGTTCCCTATGCATGTCTGAGAAGCGTAAGTGGGTGCGATCAACATGAGCCATGCGATCTCTGCCCCAGTCAACAAAGACCGACCATTCTATGGTGTCCCTTTTTCACAATTAGGTATTTTCTTCACCTCTCTAGTTAGAAAATTAGGAAAATAGTTCTATCTTACAAAATTGATTAAAAATCCATCCTTTGGCCAAAAATTACAATTAATATATGTATCTTGATCAAAAAAATGCAAAATATTCAATAAAAATATAATCTTGGCCTATATCTACTTCCAATGAGAGAAGTGTTCAATGTTTATGCCTTTTATGCTTTTAATGAATCAAAACCCTAATTCTGAGTATTAATTAATCTAAGGAATTTAGTTAATCTTATTTATTAAAGATCATTCTATTATAAATAAATAGGAACTCCTTGGACTCATATGAACATCATTACCCAAGATTTGAAGGATTTGGGTTTCTTGGTGATTAAGAGTACCTTTAATGATGGAATTAGGGTTTAGCAACCCAAGGAATATAAAACTACCAAATATCTATTTCTCTATCTCACTAACCCTACAACGACTCAAAAAGGGCAAAGATTGGAACTTTTGTATAAAAGGGTATTTTTTAGAATATAAATATGAATGTGACACAAAAACTTGGGTTTATGGATCATCAGAGTAATAAATGAACTCATGAAGATGTAAACTTAATGATATCATAAAATGGACTTAAAAACCTAACTTGAGAACCAAGTCAGTCCTTTGATAGGTTTTGGAATAATATAGTGACACATGGGTGTTATACCTAAAATTTTAGGTTGACTTGCTTGGTTGATTGTGTGGTTAATCTTACTTATTCTTATTTGGACTGCAAATACTCTTGAGATAGGTATGTGATTACACCTATGAGTAATCGATTTAATTTCACGTAGCTTTCTTGAGTTTCTCTGCATGGTTTGAAAATAATGATTGTTGGATAAACTTTACTTCCTTGCAAACTATAAAGTGACTATGGGTATCACATTATATATGAACGTGACTAGATCATTTATAGGCCACCTCTGGATCTATAGAAGGTCCATCTGACTGAATAGGGGAAGGCTCAAATTGGTACTAGTCTGAATAGGGGGTACATGAAAAGTCACCCGCCTGAATAGGGGGAGACATGATAAAGTCATTCGCCTGAATAGAGGAAGACTGTGAATATTGCAGTATGATGCCCTGAGGGGTTATGACAGAGGGTGGAGACACCTAGATTGGGTAGTCATGATGAAAATGTTAAATTGGATTTGTTAAATAATAATTGTTCAATTATGTTGTTACCATTACTTGTGAAGTTTTGTTTCCCCCACATACCAATATAACTTGTTATACTGACCTACGTTTGGTTTGTCAACATTTTAGATTAAATTAGCTTCTAGATAGAAAATGGATAAACAATGAAAAAGACATTGAAAGTGAACATGTATGTCTAATATTTGGAGGATATAGCTAGTTGATACATATTTTGGGTAAAGTCCCGAAATCCTATATTTTGTAAACTTTCATGAAAAGAATTTTCATCTTGTGTCAAACTTAGTTAGTTAAGTAGAATCTATTACTTATTTTTTATTATGTGCAAAAACATTTGATCCTATTTTTGGGATAATGACTCTAGTTTCTTGGCCTTCCTTAATTGTGGGTTGACGGGGAATGGGGTCATGCTTTTGGCTAAGTCTATCAATGAACCACTGGGTATGTTAGGTATGAGAATTGATGTTTTTGGCTAAGTCTATAAATGAATCGTTGGCTTTGCTCTTTGGTAAAGTCCATGAATGAGCCAATAGTTTGATACTTGACTAAGTCCCTAAAAGAACAATGATTTAGCTAAGGATGTAAATGAAATGATGGCTTTTATAAGTGTTTGCCTAAATGTGTCAATGAACCAACAAGTTATCTATGTATGTTTAACTGTGATAAAAATCCAATCCACATTGTTGAATCATTCTTGTAATGGTTAAAGTGGTGATGGTTTAATACATCAATATTCTAGTAATGTTGAAATGATGAAGGGATACATTCATATTTCTAAAGGTAAGTTATTATGTTACTCTTGGAACTATCATAACTCATATGATTGATGAACCCTTATGCTAAGTTTGTATTCAACAAGTGTGTTGGTGACATGTTGAACCCTCGGTAAAGTGTTGAATGATAATGATGTTCTTATATGAAGTAATGTTGTACAACCTGAATGAAATTGTGGGGTGTATTGATCCTAATGGAAGTGAGTCATTTTCAAGGATGACAATGGACTTATGATGAGGAATATGTTTCATATGTTTTATATCTTCTGGAGTTGTTATATACTAATGATTTTATGGAAACAATATAGTTGTTTGTATGTAACTTGATTGATGCATCCTGAAAACACCAACTTGGCTTAAGTAATCAAGTGTAACCCTAATCATGTAGTGCCATGTGCCATAGAACTATTCTAATATCAGGTTTTGTTGGATAGTAAAATGAGTATTCCTGAAGGGAAACTTGGAGTCGTATACTATTAAGTATATGCAAGTGCAGGGAGGGTATATCCTTGTCATCTTGTTCTCAAGGCTTTAGAGAGCGGTCAAGGTCGTGTCTCAGATGAATGTATATATATGATGTGATTGAGGATGGTTGCGGTTGTACCTCAAATTCAAGGTTGAATATCTTGGTTTCTAGTGTTGTGGCCTATGTACCCAGAGCGGACTACACAGATTGCAGTCACTATGGTAGACTCGTACTGACCAAGGGGAAGAGATCTTAGGATTCTATCTCTCCTATATTTTATACATTGTTGATTGTGACTTTATAATGGTCAGTTGGTAGTTTGTGTGGTACACCTCAAACTACCCAAGGCTTAATATAATATGTACAGGGACACCTCAAACTGCATTGACTGTCAAAGGTTTTGATGCATTCTCTTGACTCTCAAGGAGTTCAAGATTAAGGCATTTATGATCGACTACCAAAGAGTTAGATCATATGTACAATGTGACCGACTACCAAAGAGTTAAGTCACTTACAAACACTGTACTACCAAAGAGTTTAGTGTTTTCATATAATGGAACATATATATTATGTTTGATGTGTTCATAGCAATAAGTATGGAAAATCAAGCAACATATCATACAAGAACAATCATTTCATCCAATATCATATGCCAAGTATTTTACTACACATATAATGCAAGCATACTATATGATAAGCCAAGTAAGAGGTAATGGCGTACCTTGATCAAGAGATAATCTAATCACATATTCCTGATGTCAACTATATCCTTGTCAACTCTTGATTAAGACAAGAACACATATCACCATCAAGTTCTCATTATCTTAACCCTAGTTATGATTCATTAGGGTTTAACTTAGTTCTTTAAGCTATTCCCATCATTACCTATCTTTTTGTCTTAGAATCATCTTACCAATGTCATGTTTCAGATTATAGTTCATTAATTGATAATCATGATTCACATTATTATGTACACATAATATTCCTAGTCACATTAGTTGGTCATATTAGAGTTACATAACATGTATTAAGGGTCATCTTCATATAACATGAATTCTATGCATCTAACTAATATTAAAGTTTCACATTAGCTTCCAGTTACTGATATAAGATTACTCTGCAATTTTCAGGATTTTTTGATCATGTTTGTAATTATTGCACCTTAATTAGGATTATTAGCCCTAATTAGCCACATTAAACAAATTACATAATTTCGTGTATCAACCTTATAATTACTAACATTGGATGGATTACAAGTCACATTTATGAGTTACTGGAACATTCTCATAATTTTAAGTCTTCATTTATCATTTATTAGACATGAAAATATCATTTTACATCTTACATGATAACTTTGATATTTAAGCATTGAATCACTAATATTATGGTTCCATCTTGTTCTACTTATTTTTCTGAGAATTTCAGTATATTACTTATAATTTTATGACATATAGTCTATTTACTATGAATTATCTAATACATACATATTTATGGGAATTTCCTACCTTTTGTCCAATCAGAGGGTGCCACGTGGCTACCCAGTGGCGCGCCTCTTTGCTTTGTTGAGCCAACGGTTTGTTCTGGGATTTAGTTGGTTTAGTTCTGGTCTGAATGAACCGAACTATCACTGCCTCCTTTCCCTACCACCTGGCGTCTTCTCGCGAGATCTCCCATCCCAACGCTGCGCCCGCGAGCGTGGGTTTTTTTGCCGCCCATTTACACCGTACTCTCTTCTCTCCAGCGAGCAAGCAACCACACTGGGGTGCTCCTAGACAGCTCCCGAGGCCTCCATTAGCTTCGCACGTCCCTTCCTGATCTCCATGGCTGCACGATCTCTGGGTTTTGACTGCAGATCTCATTCTCCACGAGATCACTGTCGCCTGGGTCATGAGCTCCGACGAGGATCTTCTTTGGATGTAACCCTCATTCTCTGACACAAATTCCTCCTTCATATCCGGCGCCAGCGTGCCACCATCCTTGGCTCAATGGATCTTCGTGTGTGACTCGGGAGTATCACCCCTTTCAAACCCATCGTCGCCAGCTGCTGTCAAGGCGGAGAGAAAGGGCACAAAGCCTATTCCGGTCCCCAATAGCATCTGAAGCTTTCAAAGGCTTCACGACACATCCTTTGACTCTGTGAGGCTACACAATTGCAGTGGGGGGGTCTATCCACCCGAACTCAAGCTTCATCTTTGGTCAAACAGACTTCATCAGCTAGCGACAGTGCATTGAAGAGCAAGTCAGAGTCTGTCATTGCAGACCCGTAGCTGTGCTTCTCGACCATACACCCTATTTCCACATACTCCCCCTCTCATTCTTCAACTCCTTTCTATGGTCTACAATCCACGATGGAGACGAGGCGGAGTCAAGAAGACAAAACCCTCTCTAGTTTCCAGTGGTTTCCTCGTAAGAGAGGTCAGTTCATAGCCAGAGATGTTGCGGACGGTTCTACTTGGTGAGGTCGTGCGATGACCCACGATCGGGGTGATGGCAGAATTATCCACCCGAACCGATCCAAACCGAACCAACCCGAAAAATGTAATTTTTTTATGCTGCATTCGGGTTTCGGTTCGGTTTGGGCGAGAAACCGAAATCCGTCACTTTTACTCGGTTCGGGTTGAGCAAATCCAGACAAACCCACGTAAAACCGCGAGTCGCAGCCTCATTCTATTGTTCCCTAATCTGGTTTCGCAGACCAACGGAAGCACTCTCAGGCAGTGTTTGGTACACAGTTCTCATAGGATAACTTGCCGTGGGTAAATTGACCAGTGACATATTAACCTTGTGTAAGTTGGCTGTTGTTTGGAACAACGAAAAATAAACTTGATGGTAAGATGTCCTTTGTTTGGTACACATGTAACTAATTTTTCATTATATAGACAAAGTCCATTTTGTCCTACACATAAATGAAGTCGCATGTATTCAACAGTCTGTTAGAGGGGTTATATGAAAAATAAACAACCACGGTAAATAAACATGTCTCGTGCCGCAAGGATTTCAAGCGGCAGATTATCAGGGATTTTTCCGGTTAAGATATCTTGTGCGGCATCTTATTTGCTATTCAAACTGCATAGCAAACATCAGTTCAAATGCCGGTTCATGTTTATTTGTCGTGCCGGTGGTGGGACGGCATCCCAAACGCAGCCTCAGTCCGCATGTGGGCGAGAGGGCTTCTCAAAACTCTAGCCGCCACTGCTTTCCCTCTCCACCATCTCCTCTTTCCCGGCCTCTCCATCCCAAATCTCGCTAAATCTCGCCACCCTCTCATCTCTTGCGGCCTCTCCTGATTTGGGTACTCGGCATCATCCCTAACCTCGAGGTCTCGAGGTCAATGCGAGGTCATTGACGATGCCAGTCGTTCGTGGACATTGGGTTGTGCTGTTATCGACCAACACTGAACTCTGAAGGTCACCGCGTGATCATTGCCAGGCGAGGAGGAGTTTTCAGAGGCCACCACACCTTGTGGTCATCAGGAGAGGAGGAGATTCGCCGGTCGGGACTGCTGGTTGGAGGCGCACGGCAGTACTGGTTCTACTGCGGGACGCTCTTATTCAGACTTCAGGTATATTATTTCCATCCCACTCCCGTCTCCTTCACCGGTTGGCGTTCTGGTTCCCAGTTCCCCGCGGATGGGTTGTCCGGCTCTTGTAGTGACCGTGGTAGATACATCAAGTGCTGTCTAATGCTGCTGGCGGTCGTCTCTCTGTTCATACCCGCTGGATTAGGATTCCGTACCTGTCCCCCACCGAACCCCATATCTCCCTTTGCCTCGCACCCTTCACGTCTCTTCTCAGCTTCATAACCTTCTGTAGCTGCTGTTCAAACCCCCTACTGCTGGTCAAGTAAATAACGGTAAGTAGTCGATTTTTAAACAAGTAAATCTTACATCTTGTTAAGAAGAGAATACTTATATGCTACTTTCATCTTCTTCTCATTTATATAAATGTATTCCTTAATATAAAATTAATAAACGCATGACTAATTGTTTTTCTGATGATTTGCCTTATTAAGTTTAGTTACAGTGATCCCTTTTAAGTAGCAGCCCAACAGTAAAACGTGTCCTGCACTTAAAATAAAAACTTTTCATGGCCATATCTCGTGGATTTCTGAAGTCGACTATACAATGAAGCTTCCGTTTTTGGATTATGTCCAATTTTTTATTCTAGATTTAAAACTTTTATTTACATTCTGATACAGGTGGAACAAAACTAGCCACACTTGATATTGGTGCATCATGAACATGAACTCTGAAGATGAGATACTGGTGGACACAAGAACAGGATGATTCCTGAGCAGAGCTTAAGTAGAAAAAATATGTTCGGAATAGAGCAGTTCCCTTGTAATTGACTATCTACTTCAATAGTAGTGAGCAAAATTTCTAGAATTTTGTAAAGATCCACTATAATTTGACCAATTTTTTTGTAATGTAAATCTTATTGGAATTCTGAAATTTGTAACGCCACTTGGAGGAAGAATTTTGAAACTCCGTTCTTCCTGTGATAGTTTTGTTAAATCTTTCATAAGTACAAATATTGATATTATTACGGAAGATGTGAAATCTTGTCCAGATCTGGTCATGAAATTACTGTGTAATTGTGTCTAAATATACATTGCTGTACAAAAACTTTTGGTTTTGTATATATTTTATTTTTTGAAGAGATCCAGTTTGATTGAATTTGGCTACTAGGACTTAAATGGTCAAGAAATTGCTGTTTAGATGCCATCCCGATCTGGTACATTTGGTCATGAAATCGCTGTATATATAGGCTTCTTCAAAAATCTGGTTAATATTAAGATGTTTGTTTTTTTGAGGAATGGCGGGAAGTCCTATGATTGGGACTCCCCGACATCTATTCATTAGCTAAATCATTAATTACAAAAGGCATGAAGTTCAAAGGGAAATTCTGCGAATAAGAAAACCTATCTACTTGGCCCCTACGTGCAGCATTTGCTACCTCGTGCGCGACCATGTTACATCTACGTCTAACATAACTAAAGCTACAGAAAGAAAAGAAAAGCTTCAATTGGAGAATGTCGTCCACAACGGAGCCAATGTAGTCCTTTCTTGAGCTGCTACTGTTACATGCGTGGATGATAACCTTTGCGTCGGATTCCAATTCAATCCTGCTCATGCCCTTCTCTCGTGCCCATGCTAGCGCTTCCCTAATCGCAATCGCTTCTGTCAACGCAATGTCGCCTCCTGTCGTTACCTTTACTCCCAGCATCCCAACGACCACCCCCCTCATCTCTAGCTACAACAGCTACTCCCGCCTTCCCTTCCTCCCCACGTGATCCGTCCACATTAATTTTAACATTCTCCTGTGCCGGTCTCATCCACCCGTTCCCAGCGTCCGCGCGAGCGCTCCCACTCCCCAGTTCTCCACGCTGCTGCTGGCCTCCCGTTCTCGCCCGCACGCCATGCACGCATGGCCTTTCCTCCCCATCCACCCGGTTCCTTACCATTGCCTTGTAGCTACGTAGAAGATACCCCATGTTCGGAGCACCATCCTGGAATATCCTCATGCAACGACCCCTCCAGATGGCCGCCATAGCAGCCACGAGCAGATCCCTCTCACCGATGGTCGTGTCCTCAAGAGCTGCCTCCAAGATCGATTGGGTTTCTCCATCCTTCCATGCCTCCACCCATTGTTGAGTCTCCCTTGAGGTTTGGTCCCAAAGATCTCTCGCATTCGGACACCTAAACAGCATGTGAGGTATAGTCTCTTTTTCGGACATACATAGACTACACGTTCCGTCCTCAATACAATGCCTATCAAAGAGCCGTCCTCTCGTAGCCAGCCCTCCCGTACATACTCTCCATAAGAAATGTGCCGTCTTTGGACTCCATCCATCCTGCCAAACCCTCTTCCATAGACCATCTCCAACCCGGTCATTATAGCACCGTGCCTCCTCCACTCCAAGCAGCCCCATCCAGTATGCAGACCTCACTGTAAACTCCCCGTTTTTGGACGGCCACCACATCAAAGAATGAGTAGGCTTCCTAATGCTAATTGGGATTGCACTGATCTTTTTAGCAATGTTGTCCGGGAAGCAGTCCCTCACCTTGCTCTCGTCCCATCTCCTCCCATCTTCCGTCATGAGCTCCTTGACTTTGTAAAAATCCGGACTGCCCTCGTGCTTGAACCGTCTCAGTGTGTCCACTTCCTTTGGAACCCATCTATCCTCCCATATGTCAATGTCAACCCCGTCCCCCACCCCCATTGAGTCCCTTCCTTCAACACTGCCTTTGCCCCCCAAAGACTCCTCCACACGTGACTCGGGTCATACCCCCTTCTCGCCTCCCAAAACGACGTCCTTGGGTAATATCTCGCCTTTAGCACCTTGGTAACTAGAGCTTCCGGGTAACTCACCAGACTCCATGCTTGTCTGGCAAGAAGGGCTGGTTAAAGGTATTTAAGTCCCTAAAACCCAGCCCTCCCTGCCTTTTTGGTTTACAAAGCCTCTCCCAACTCATCCATGAGAGCTTCCTCTCCTTCTCCTTTGCACCCCACCAGAATCTAGCCACCATCCGCTGTATCTCCTCCATAGTTCCTACGGGCAACTGGAAAACACTCATGACATAGGTAGGTATTGCTTGTGCCACCGCTTTGATGAGGACCTCCCTTCCTGCTTTGGACAACAATTTTTCGGACCAGCCTTGAAGTTTCCGCCATATTCTATCTTTAATGAAGCTGAACACCTGCTTTTTCGACCTGCCCACCATTGTGGGGAGGCCGAGGTAGCAAGCATGACGGTCCACAACCCGAACTCCCAAAAGAGCACGCAGCTCCTCCCTTCTTGTGCCTCGTACCCCCTTGCTGAAAACAACCTCTGTCTTTTGAAAATTTATTTGTTGACCGGATGCCTGTTCATATTGGCTGATAATTTCAGCTATCTTCAGGCATTCTGCATTGGTTGCTCTAGCAAAAAGAATACTATCATCTGCGAAGAAAAGATGTGAGATACTGGGTGCTCCCCTACACGGCTTAATACCATGTATGTGGGAGTCTCGGACAGCAGTGCTTAACAAAGAAGAAAACGCTTCAGCACATAAAATAAATAGATATGGGGAAAGAGGGTCACCCTGGCGAAGTCCGCGAGCAGGCCTCATACTCTTGGTCCTATCCCCGTTGACGACAAACGTATGCTGGACAGAAGTGATACAATCCTGGATCTTGTGTCTCCACTTCCCTCCAAACCCCATCTTCTCCATCACGGTGTCAAGGAAGCTCCATTCAACCCGATCATATGCTTTGGACATATCAAGCTTTAACGCAAAACTGCCTTTCTTCTTTCCTTTGTCCCTCTTCATGCTGTGAAACACCTCATAGGCAATGATAGCATTATCAGTAATCATTCTCCCCGCCACGAAAGCACTTTGATTCTCGGAAACCAAATTATTCATGAGCGGCTTTAATCTATTCGTCAGCACCTTGGAAGCAATCTTATACATCACATTACACAAGCTGATTGGCCTGTACTCGCCCACTATTTTTGGCTGCTCGGTCTTCGGGATCAGCACTACAAGAGTTTCATTCACCGCCGCCCAGTCTTGCTCTCCCTTCCACCACCCCTTTCTATAATTTGCAACATCCTTACCCACCACTCCCCAAAATTTCTGGTAGAACATTGCCTTCATACCATCCGGTCCCGGAGCTTTATTTGGGTGCATCTGGTCCAACGCCGTCTTGATTTCCTCATCCGTAATGTCTCTCTCTAACTCCTCTATTTGGTCACCCGAGATAGAACGCCGAACTCCTTTAGTGGCCTCCTCAAAACCCGACGGATCACTAGACGTAAAAAGCTGAGTGAAGTAGTTGACGATGATGTTGTTAATTTCCTCTTCTTTATGTCTCACCTGTCCCTGCTCATCCTCAAGCTCCTCAATCCAATTCCTTCTTCTCCTGTTTGTAGCTTTTTGGTGGAAGTAGGCAGTGTTTCTATCTCCTTCTTTCAGCTCTTTTACTCTCGCCCTTGCAGCCCAGTATTCTTCATTTCTTTGCAGCCAATATTGCAACTCTTTAGATTTTTCCTCCGCTTCCATCAGATGTATATGGTCCGGGGGACAAGATTGAAGTCTTTTTAAGTCATCCTCCAACTCTTTGATTTTCTTCTGTCGTTTTCCGAACTTTTCCGCAGCCCATTTCTTCAATCTTTCTTTACATGACAGCATCTTCGTACGCAACTCAGCCTCCTTGCCTTGCTCCCAAACTTCCTTGACTATTGTAGCACATTCCCCTTCATTCACCCACATGGGTTCAAATCTAAACTGTCCTCTTCCCCTCCTCCTTCTGCTTCCCTTATTGTCCGCTTTTAAAATAATAGGTGCATGATCTGACTCATGGATGGGAAAGTGGATTACCATACAGAATTTAAACAAATCTCTCCATTCAAGCTCCGGCAGGAATCTGTCCAATCTCTCTTTCACAAGTGTTCTTTCCGTCAGCCCCCTTTTCCACGTGAACATGTTCCCCTCAAAACCCACATCAATCAAGTTGCATTCATCAATGATGTCTCTGAAGTTCTGAATAAACTTTTCATCCTTTGGCGGGCCCCCCTCCTTTTCAGTGTTTGAAACGATCTCATTGAAGTCCCCGAAGAAGATGACCGGTTCATTTGCCTCATTTTTCAGCCTTCTCATCAATTCCCAAGTTTTAATCTTGCTTTGCTGGTCCGCCCACCCGTAGACCCCAATGGCCCTCCATGTACAGTCAGTGGCCCCTTCTTTTACCAACGCCGACACGTGCCTATTGGAGTAACTCAGAATTTCCAGCTCTATATCCTTCCACCAGAAACCAAGCCCTCCCACTCGTCCAGTACGAGAGATGCACATCCCATCAATGAATCCACAGCTTCTTTTGACGTCCTCGAGTTGCTTGTCCATCAGCATAGTTTCCACGAAGAAAACTATATTTGGGCACTCCCTCCAGACCCATGCCCGGAGAGCTTTGCCTGTGTCAGGTTCACCCAAGCCCTGACAGTTCCAGCTAAAGATTTTCATTGTCCTTCGCGGGACTGGACATCACCAGTCTCCGCTACTTGGGCTGTAACACCCTCTACCATCCCAGCCATGGCCGCTGCAACTGTCCTCTGTCTTTTTTCACCTGTAGTCTGTGGTGCCTGTTCATCCAAATCCATAACACAAATTTCCCCACTCCTGACCCGCTTTCCAACTGCGCTCTCCCACACCACCTCTTCCTCAGGTATGCCCAATCGAGCACCTCGACTCATTTTATAAACCCATGGTTGGTGTTTCTTCTTTCCTTGTGTAAAGCTTAGATCAATTCCTGCGCCATGTCCTTCACCCCCATGCAGCCCTTGATTTTCAACCCTCTTCGCGTTCATTTCCTGCTCTTCCTGATCCCCATTACCATCAGAGATATCTTTGTTACCGTGCTTTACGATCCTGCATGAGTTTCCACGCTCCTCAATTCCCCCTTGCTCCCCTACCTGCTCCAGCATCTCCCCCACCCGCAGCCTCTCCACATGCCTTCTTCCAGAATTCCTCAGAGCTATGAGTTCCTCCCTCGACATTTTTTTGATGTTCTCGACCCTCTTCTGCCTCTGCGGCGCCGTCCCCCCATCTTCTAGCTCTCGGATACTCTTCTCCACCCTGGTGAAGCAATAGCCATCGCTACCTTCCCCACCGATACCTTCTCTCGATTGAACCCCCACGCTGTCCCCCGCCGCACCCCCCTGCGATCCCGCACCCTCACTTTTCCCCCACCAAAGCTCACTGCTCTTCCGCCCTCCTCCCTCCCCTCCTCTTCTTCCCGCCCCAGCACCCTTCCCCTCCGCCACGCTCCCGCTGTCCCCGGCCTCCTCCGACTTCCTCCCATCATCCGTCGAACTCGCCCTGAACGTCAGCGACTTCTTCGCCACTCCAGTACCACCCTTCCCGCGGTCCTCTTGCCATCGTTGCTTCCATGGGGAAGCTCTCAACCAGTTTCCCCACTGGTTCTGTTGCTCCAACTCGTCGTCGTATAATTGACAGTCTTTGTCAATGTGCCCAAGTCGCCCGCACACGAAACAAAGGTTCGACAGGCGTTCGTACTTGACTTCCAATTCCACTATCTTCCCACTCTCAACCCTGATTTTCAGCAATCGCTTGAGGGGCTTGGAAACGTCCAGAGCGACCCGGATTCGTAGCGACGAATCCCATCCCCAGATGTCTCTGTCTGTCTCCAGTACATCCCCGATGCGTGCCAAGATCGCCCTGATGGTTGCGTCCGCTCGATAACCTAGAGGGACTCCGTAGAGCCGGACCCAGAAGGGTGACGAGACGATTTGTAACCTCCCCGGCTGTTCCTCCTTGTCGATCTCCTTGAATAAGAGCAGCCGACCGTCGAAGTTCCACGGTGCGCCCTCTATCACCCGTTGCTTGTCCGACCAGTGCGTGAATTGCATAACGAAAGCTCCGCCCTCCAGTTGCTTGAATTCCACCGTTTCTCTCAGACTCCATGCCTGCGCCATTGTCCGCTCCATCGCCCGAAAGTTATACGATCTGTCCGTCAGTAGCCTTCCCACCAAAGCCAACGCGGTGTGATCCTCCGCCTCCTCTCCGTTCCCAGACACCTGTACGTCAATCGGTTCATCCTCTTCCTCTGTCAGCCGAAGACCCGCGTACCGTTCTGCCAGCTCCGCCGCCATCCGGGGACGGGACCAAGAGAAGACCCGCTCGCTTGAACCTGCAAGAGTAAACCCTAAACTAAGGGAGGAGGACGTTCACGCCCGCTATCCCTAATCGCCAGAGCGATGAGGACGCAGGGGAACGGGCACTATAATATTAAGATGTTTGTAAATCATATTTTAATGGTGTTTGAATTAAGATGGTTGAATATGACGTGTTTAGGATTTGCTAGATTTATTTAAAAAATCCATTATTTGGATGGTTTGGTAGCTGTAGACGGATTTATCCAAAAAGAAAGCTTCAAATACTAGTAATTCAAATTATGGTCAGCTAGGGATCGGATTGATAGGGCTCCAATTTGGATTGAGAATAATCTTCATAAGGTTCTGGTTGAGAGTAATTAGGGCATATTTTGTCCAAAAGAAAGCCACCACCGATCTGCGTGGGATTGGAAAGTGCATAAAATCACTATTTTGCATGTTTTGATCCAATTTGGGTTATTCGGTTTGAGTTTGGTTTTTTTTTTTGGTTTGGGTTGCATTCGGGTTTTGCTTTGACCTGCAGTTTGGGTTCGGTTTTGGTTCAGTTTTCTTGATTGCAGTTTGGTTCGGTTTTGGGTCGGGTTTCTAAAAAGCACGCCCATTGGGTTCTGGCTCGCAGGACCTCCATGTCTCTAGTTCAGTTGGAGGTAGGAGATGGGTTCCATGCCATAGGATGTCATCGATGGGCCAGGCACACCCCGTTAGATAACTTGATCTGCGACTTTCAACTCAAAGGTTGCGTGACACTGTGTTATATCAAAACTTAGGCTAAATCATACTCTCCCTTGGTTCGAAATACTTCAATATGTACATTATTTGATTATTTTCAAACCTTAGTAACTTCTTCTAGGAACGTCAAAACATTATAAAACTTTAATCATAGATTTATCACAACTTGAAATCCATTCTATTAAAGTTTGGTGCCCAGAATCACTTGTTTGATCAATCATTTAATTACCTCAAAAAGGCACAAACTTAGATATATTCTTCATGATATCAACATCAAATACCATCTAAATTTTGGATAGACATTGATACTTCTTAATATGATCCAAATATATGAATTCACTTATGTCAACAGATATATAAATATTTCAAAAGATCACTCCACATCCTACACATCTTAAAGAGATTTCGTCCTCAAAATTAAACCAAAACCTAGTTTATCACAAAAACTCTTGGAGAAGCAAATTAACTAACATAAATTTAGAAGAATGAGTTCACACAAGAAGCCCATGTCCAAGAAAAAGAGAATTACTTGTCCATAATGAAGAAACACATGAATATGGATATTTCGGAGTTTGACATGATTAGAGAAGGAAATAACAAGGAAAACCCAAAGAATGGAGAAGGGCAAGGTAGAACTCCAATCTGAAGATGAAATGCCACACTTGACGGTGATTCTATTTGGATGACCTTCTCTCCCAAGAGCTCTAGACGAAGTAGAGGATTTCATGTTGCACTCCTTGAAGAAGAATGAAAAAGAATGGAGGTTCTCTTATGAGAAACTACCTCTTCTTCCTCTTTGCTCTGGATTCCTCTCTTGACAGAATGTACTTTCAAATGATGAGAGATAACCGCTCCATATGTGTGTCCTTGAATTTAAAATGAGGGGCGGTTGTTTTCAAACTTTGTATAAACTGACAAAGAGATGGCATGTACAATGGCATACACACTGTGTCGTTACGTGTAACTGATGGCTGGAACTGCTTTTGTGAAGAGTGCACGTCATGTCTCTGAAAGACACATTGTGTGGCTACCATCTGATGTCGTCCTGAGCGAATAACACATGACGTGTTGGATTGGTACAACAACCTCTTCCAATTTCTTGATCGAGTGGACGCATCATGTTCACATAATAACACACCATTTCTCTACTGTCGTTAAAGAGTAACCTTTGCAGAATGATACACGATGTGTATAAAATAACACACATCATGTCATGTCCTGTCCTGAAACATTAAGTACTCGTCTAGATGAATTGCAAATAGTTGGGGAATCAAACCAAGGTCGGATTTGGGTTGAATAAACCCCATTTCTTCACCTTTATTGTGTACCTATGCTCATGATCACAAAACAAGCAAAACAACTAGAACTTGGCAAATTAAGTATGATTAGAGGCGAAATGAGATACAAAATGGATTGAAAGTGTGTGCAAAGGTGGGTGAAAAGTCTATATAAAATATGCACATCGAATACCCCTAAGCTTAAATTATTGCTTGTCCTCAAGCTAAAAGAACATGGAAATACAAATGAATATATTTTATCAAGATCATGTATCAATTTAAATGAAATGAAAATTTTGTTTCAGGCCAATTCAACCATAGAAAAAAAGTTATTGCAAGTATCTATAAGATCACCTTAAACACTCAATATTGAAAGCTTTAGTTTGACAAAAGTGCAAATATCTAAATGGAAGAGTCACCAAAAAACATCAGATAGACTTTAGATGACAAGACCAAGTGAGCAGTGAATATGCAACCTTATCCTCTCAATTATTAAAGAAGTAAGGAATGAAATCCAAATCAACCAAAAAATCCAATCAAAAATCTCCTTTCCTTTAGATAAGAAATGATGAAAGTGTTCTGATGTTCAAAAACTAATGTAGACTTATGCACACGTGGAATTCCAATGGGGTATTTTACCCTCTTTTAAGACACAACACCCAACCATTGTAGCCAGATATGTAAGACCCCTGACATGAGTTTTGGGGTAACCCTATTTTCTTTAGCTTTATTATGTGCTTATAACCTTGATATAATCTTTTTAGATGTAATTAGGGCTTGTGGAGTGCTTAAGTTTCAAATTTGGGCTTCTTTGGATGTTGTTTGTGCTTTATGTGCTAGTTTTGGTGTAAATTGTAATTTATCCAAAGCAGGGGGTTGATGTGCAATTTGTAACCTATAGAGTGCTCCTTCTATTTTTTGTCATCATCTAGAGGAGAGATAAAGAGGTGGGTGCTTTGTTTGAGCCTTGGTTGAGAGTTGGCACCCTTAGTGGTGATTAGGGTTTCTAGGTGATGAGTGTCTCGACCTAAGTGTACCTAGTGAGTTGTCTCATTCTAGGTCACGACCTAGGGTATGTTTTGGTGAGTGTCGCAATTGAGACACCCCCTCTAGGTGTTAGGGTGACCTCAGTGGTCTTGGGTGTCTTGAGTCGAGATGGGTGCTCTTGTGTAAAGTGTCTCGACCTAGGGTTTGTGGTAACCTAGTGTCGCAACCTAGTGATCCTTGGTGGTGGGTTGCAACCATGGGTGGTTCCTTTGGTGTGTTGCGATCACGAAATGAGCGTTGGGTGGCCTAATTGGTCGAGATCCAACCTTTAGTGTATCACCATGTCTTGCATGTTGGGTTTAAGGGGTTGCATGTTGGTCTTTTGAGTGGACAAGTGTCCCTTTGGTGTGTTAGAGCCTTGACACCTCACTTCTTGCCTTCTCTCTTATCTTACACCTATACAAACCCCTATCTCTCCATGTTTGTAACCCTTTTCGGCCCTCCATATTCTTCCTTCTCTTTTTCTTATTCTTGGAGCTTGGTGGAGCAAGGAGATCTAACCTTGGAGCTCTTGGTGACCAACCTCTTCTTGCATGTGGTTCTTGTGGTGACCATAGTTCATCTTCAACCTTAGTAAGTGTTTATCTTTTATGATGGCATTTCTTTTGATCTCCTACCTCCATCTCCTTCTCTTTTCTTGGCCCTAGACAATGTTTTCTCCATGGTGGTCGTTTTGGAGGAAAACTCTTCATCCCAAGGGTCATAGACCATATTTTGACAAGGTAGACCCAAGTGTGATGAAGTTTTCTCCTCTCTTTATCTCTTTCCTTTTTGGTCTCTTTTCTTGGGCTATCTTTGACCTTGGTACCTTCTTGTTCTTGATGTGCTCTTGTGGCCGAGAGTGGAGCCTTTGGTGGATCTTCTTCAACCCTTATATTATGTGCTTGGAGCTCTTGATCTTGGAGCTTGAAATCCTTGGTGGTGATCTTCTTGAGGCGGGTTATATAACACTTAATCTATTCTATTATTGCACTCTCTTATGCATTTTTCCACTATTTTCTCTCTCTAAATTTCTCCCTTATCATACTAGTATATTATGTTAGTCTCTAGGATTTGTATGGTGAATATATCTTACTTGCTTTGATAGAAACCCGGAACCCAAATTTCCATGCAACCATTTTTGTGGTTGATATGTTATGGAGATTCTTCCCTATCTTTTGACCTTAG
Organism: Alisma plantago-aquatica; assembly: GCA_963693085.1. NCBI lineage: Eukaryota > Viridiplantae > Streptophyta > Magnoliopsida > Alismatales > Alismataceae > Alisma > Alisma plantago-aquatica. The sequence goes on along the minus strand of OY856412.1, from coordinate 391,997,994 downwards.
TCTTGCTCTCATGCAAGGTATTCATGTACCAGCATGTTGAAGGGAGGTTAGGTTCTATTTTGGGTACGTTGATCATGGTTTTTTCTTCCTTGGACAAGGTTCCTTCTTGGTGGTTTCTTGACCCATGAGTTAGGGTTTTTGGTGATTGTTTGCTTGAATCCTTTCTTCATGGTGACCATGGTTTTCTCCTTTGTTTTGGTTCTATTTTGGGACCAAGATATTATTCCTTAAGGTGGTTGAGACATCTTCCCCTTGATGGTTACAACTATGGTTAGTTCTAGGTCAAGATATCCCCCTTGTTGATGGGTTGGACCTAGTGTTCTTTAGGTCGGGAGATGGATCAAGTTGGGTGGTTGCGACCAGGTGGTCTTGGGTTGTGACATGTTTCTAGCTATAGGTGAGACCCTTCAGAGTAGAAACATTTGTGGGAGGTTAGAACCCTAACCCTAGGTGTCGCAGACATGACATGGTCTAGGTGGGAGAGGTCACGACCTATTGGTATGAGTGGTCGAGACACCATAGGTGTTTCCGTCGTGACATGGATCAGTTTGGTTGGTTGCGACCTAGTGGTTATGTGGTCAACACATGGTGATGGTAGGTAGTTGAGAGGTATACATAGACACTTAATGATACTCTTTTATGTGCGATATATAGGCCATGCAAAATGCTATTTAGATAGTATCTAACCAACTCTAATGATGTTCTCTAACCCTAAAAATACTCCAAGATGACAAGAGATGGTGATTATAGGGATGATGGTGGAACCTAACCTTGTAAACCCTAATTGTCTTAGAAGAAACCCTAACACTGATAATGTGCAATGATCATGCTTGTTTCTCTTTAATGGAATGGCTACAATGTTATGATGTTATCTCTATTATTTATGAACTTCTAACCATGCAGGTGTTATGAGTTTGATAATCATAGCTAGTGTATGCTATGGTGACTATGATATGATACATGTTGAATGAGCCTTGATGAGGCATGCTGAGGCATTTGTAATACAAGAACGATGTGAATGGGACCTATGACTAGATAATGGCTTACTGCATATCATAAAATGACTTTTCCCAATGATGAGTTGAGGGATTTATATCCCATAGAATGTGGCTTTGGTATTGATGATGTAGTGAATGGTAGTGATACATGCATTATGTGGTGACAGTGTTGTAAGGACCCTGACCCATGTTTTGGGATATCCTATTTGTTTTTCTTAAGTATGTTGCTTAGCTCCTTACTCTAAACATCTGAGATGTAATTAGGGCATGTTGAAAGCTTAAGTTCCTTGTTTGAGCTTGTTTGGTTGATGCTTGTGTTTTGTGGAGAGGTTTTGGTGCAAAATGAAATGTATCTAGAGTAGGGGTTGATGTGCAAATTTGCCACCTCTAGAGTGTTCCTTATCTCTCTTAGCATCATCTAGAGGGGAGAGAGATGGGCATCTTGTTTGAGCCTTAGATGAGTGGTGACATCCTTGGTGATGTTTTTGGGCACATGTTTGGGGTGTGCCTTACATATAGGAGTGTTGTCTCGGGCTTGAGAGCCTTGGAGAGGAAGAGTCAATAGGGCTCGCAGAGGCAGAAACACAACATCACATGAGGATGAGGATATGGCCAAGCATCACAAGCTGGATCGTCTACTTAGGGAAGTAGAGGACGGGGGTGACAACATGCAACAACTAGATTCTAAGCTAGGAGTCAGCCGGAGGCGGTGGTCAACCGACGAGTGGTGGCAGGTCAAATGGAGTTATTTCATTTTGATTTGTCTTCTTCTTGCTTTATATCTGTTTTGGTTGATCCGGGTGTAACACACTCTTTTATCGCACGTGAAGTGCTTAGTAGTTGTCCTTTTCCTTTTAGTCATAAGAAGAATAGTTTGTTGCTAGAAACCCCGTTGGTCAATTTTGTAGTGTTGCAAGATATGTATCCTTTCTGTGTTCTCTCATTTTTGGGACACAACATTCAAGTGGATCTTATACCACTTGATATGCACAGATTCAATTTGATCCTTGGAATGGATACCTTGGAGAAGTATAGAGTGGTCTTGGACTATAGTTCCAAGCAAGCAACGTTTGCAGGTGGTGGTGAGATGTGGATCTTCCAAGGAGATAGGAAGATTCTTCCAACATGTCTTGTATTAGCTATGGTTACAAGGAAGCTTTTGAGATAGGTTACAAGGCATTCTTGGCACACATACTGAATACAGAGATGAGGAGTCCTAGTATTCAGGAGGTGCTAGTTGTTAGAGAGTTTGAGGATGTATTTTTGGAGGAGTTTCTAGGTGCACCCCCACCCCGAGAGATTGATTTTGAGATCAATCTGGTCCCCGACACGCAACTGATATCTTATACACCATATAGGTTGGCACCAAAAAAGATGGTAGAGTTGAAGAAACAGTTGCAGGAACTACTTGACAAAGGTTTCATTAGACCGAGTACGTCACCATGGGGGTGCTACAGTGTTGTTCGTGAAGAAGAAGGATGAATCTATGAGGTTGTATATAGACTATAGACACCTGAACATGGTGACGATAAAGAATAAGTATCTCTTATTGAGGATAGATGATCTATTTGACCAGTTACGTGGTGCAACGATGTTCTCAAAGATAGATCTACGATCAATGTTATGACCGCATATGAGCTTAATTGGTAAACTAGGGTTTACTTGGATGATTATATGCTTAACTAAGTTGATCATTTTTAAAGCTTGATTAGTGATGGTTGTTAAGTTTTTATGTTTTAAATATAATGAGAATATTTAATCATACTTTGATTCACATAATTAGGGTTTAAGATTTGGAAACCCTAATCAGTCCAAATTAGGGTTCTGATGACATGAATACAAAATTTGATAAGTAGAATGTCTCACTAAATGATTTTTAGTATTTTATGTATAACTCTGATTGAATTTAAATTTGGATATGATTTGGAAATCTCAAATTTGAACACTATTGAAAAATATAAGAATTTTTGAAGAATGTTCTAACTTGTTTGTCGATCGAGTTTCAAACTCGACCGATCATATTTTCAGACTGATATAGCAGTGAACTGTTTTGTTTTTACTTATTTATTGGTAACTCCAAATGATCTGACATTTTAACTGGAGATCTGAAACTCAATCATAAACAACATTTTAAATTTTCATAATTTTTGGATGCATTTAGACCTTACCAGTAGATGAATTACAGTAACATTTCTATGATAGAAAATTGATGAATGCATATTCATCTCTTATTTTTGCTTCATTTAGAATAATTAATTAGGACTTTTTTGTTAATTTTAGATAATTCAAAAATAAATAGTACTTTTATCTTCTTGATATAATTTTCCTAAATTCTTATGATATTTTTCTTAATTTTCAGGAATTATCTAAGTAATTAAATCGAGAAAAGAAGAGATGAAGGTAGGAGGTAATTCAGTTTCCCGCAATGCTGACTTAAATGCATATCTTGCACCAAAATTAGCATAACTCTCACATCCTAAGGCGGAATTTAATGTTCAAATATGATTTGGAAAGGGAATTCAAAGGCCTACAGGAAAATCATATTTTCGGGCGTACTTTATATTCTCTGGATAACGGAAATTCGCTCGAAATTGCTGCTGCGAGAATTTGCATTAAAGAAAGACAATCAAGAGTTTGTTGACTAGATCTGAAAATTTAAAAGGATGGCTCCCTCTCTTTTTTCCCCCTCTTTTTTTAGATAGCCTACCCCTCCTTCTCCTATAAAAGGAAGGGCACTTCCTCCTCCCAAGGATCATCTTGGATTTCTTGTATTTGGGATTCTGAAGCAAATTATCTTGTAATCATTCTCATATTATGCAATAAAGTAGATCTTAGTTCAAGCATAGCTCTTTCATTCTTGTTCTTGTCTTTTCTCTCCGCCTTAGTTTTAATCTTCTTCTTTCCGTTCTTCAATTCCGGAGCAAGGAACAAAGAACTAAGCCATTTCATCATCTCTAGCATAAGGATTAATCTCCTGATTTCTGGGCTAGACTATGACTTCATTTATTTCTTCCTCCGTCTCCCCTTTCTCCATGTGTGAGTAGACTTTTATCGGGGCAAGGGGAATAACCCCTTAGCCATGGTTTTAACAACTTCTTCTTAAACGATTAGATGGTAATCGATTTTAATTGAATGATTGATCTTCATATCGCATGTTAATCTGGATGGATATGACCATGGAAATTCAGATTTAGAACAATAAAATCGATTACATAGACGTTTTGATATGACTGTGGATTTTCGTCTTTTAGGATGATAAACTAGGAAGCATGAGCACCAAGATCAATGGGCTCATGTGGAGTTTCTCTTTTGTGAGTTTTTAAATTCGCAAGCCTTCATGGAATTGTCATTTAAGATTTAGTTGTTATCACCTAGGCTAAGGTGGTGAAAACCCCTACGAGCCTCGATTTCCTTCTCTTGATTTAATCACCGCATCCTTTGTTTGCTTTAATTCTTAATCTCCCATTCATATAGTTTTGCTTATGTTAACAATCTTTTTATTATTTCATTATGCATGTTTATTCTTGTTAAGTGCTTTCCTTCTTGCATTAGTGTAATCACTCAAACCCCCAACTGGACTTTACTTTCTGCTTTAATAAAAAGAAAAATATCAAAAACAAATAATAAAGTTCTTCAATCTTTGGGTTCTAAGAACAATCTCTAAATAGTTGTCCTGTGGGATCGACCCTTCTACACTACCCTTAAAACCGGAAGTAAAAAAGGTTTAAACTCTAGGATTAACCATCTTAGTGATTGATATTGCAAAACGACGAGTATCAAAAATTCAGCTGAAATAAGAGAAAGTATAGTGAGGGGTCAATGTGCAATTGACCCAAGAAGCTCTATATGGTCGACCTAACACACAAGGAACTCTCATAATTTGTGATTCAATCCAGAGAAATGAAATCCTAGAGAGAGAGAGGGAGAGTTAGGGTTTGAGAGGAGAAAGTGATGGAGATGCTGATCTAGGGTTTTGTAGTCCGAGGAACGATGAAATCATGTAAGTTTAGCTTCTTTGCATAGACTTTAATGGTGAATCTTCTCTCACATGTAAAGATTTCGTCCCTTCTCTGATTTGATTCAAAATGGTATCAAAACTTTCCCTTTTCTCACTCTTTCTTCATAATCCACTCATTTCTAGGGTTTTTGAGTTGAAAGGAAGAAGAATCAGGTGAATTGCTAGGGATGTGATATGAGATCGAGATTTTCATATATGGGATACATTTTTAAGGTGTTTTCACACCTTAGGGTGAGTGAGAACTTCCTTTAAACAGTATATTGAACGAAAATTGGTTAAATCATCCATAATCCTTAATTGCTTAGTATGCGACTACAAACCCTGAATTGTCTGTTTGATCTAAGTTGTTGCAAAATGATATGATATGGATTCTTCCTCTATTTGGATGAATTTTAGATGATAAAATCATATTAGAAATGTTTACAATGCATCCTAATGAGAATTCCCTAAGTATTCGCAGAGGCTATAAGAGTAAATTTAAATATAGGGAATTTGTCTATGACTTAAATTGCTGTATAATTAAATAGAGAAATTTGTTTATCTAGATCCCCTTGGTTATGAATGATTGTGTATCTGAATTCATAGTACACATATGTCAGATACTATATTGGATTTCATTTAAGGTGAATAGTGTTTGTTTGATATCTCAGTAAAGAGGGTGAAACCTTAGATGCGAGGAAAGTTGGATATTTACGAATAGATATCGTGAAATCCATTTGAAGGGATTTTCTTGACATGATAGACTTTATTTGTTCGATTTTATTCTTGATGCATGATATCTTAGTGAATGGCATGGAAACCTAAATTTAGCTCAGTTCTAAGGTTTAATACATATATTTATTGTATATGATTTAAGCAGTCTTTATTGAGTGAATGTTTATGTCGTATGAAATCCTTATGAGAGCCATGTGATAAGTGAATGAGGTAAATGAAACCCCAAGGATAGGGTGTTCAATGAATCAAGTATTGTGATATCAATGTTCTCAGTATGAGATGTGGTGATGCTTAACAGTTCAATTGCATGATTCTAGTGTATAAAGTGCCAAGTTGACATGTATTCTGTATATTTAAGAATTTTAGTCTGCCTGTATGTATAGTATGATGATTACTCAGAATATTACAGTGTTTTGAATATACTGCTCTGCCAAGTTTAGAATGATATACATGTTGTATTATAAACTTCAAATAAATAGATGCGGTACCACAGAGATACCAGAGTCAAGTATAAGTAAGGAAAAGATACAATATAGTAAGAGCTTTCCAAGAATAATAAAATAATAGACTTAGGGGCCCTGAACACCGTAGAACCCCTATGAGAGGTATGTTCCTTAGGGGTGAAATGATCTAACCCTAGCAGTGTCCAGTATATGGGGGTCGGAACGTACTTACAGGCGGTACGGGGGACGAAGCCCTAGTGGAAGTCTCCTTAAAATATAGAATGTAGTGTCCAACATCAACCAGAGATCCTGGTGGCACTAGAGTACAGAAAAGCCAATAGGTGGCTTGACTCTCCGCCGGTGTGCTCAGGTTAGAGGAGGAGTCCAGTTTTACGGCCCACAAGTGTTTCGAGGCCAGAGTGCCATTTTTCCTGTTGCAGACCAGTGACGTTGTCAGGCTTAGCAATCCCGGGGTGTCAACTAAGTCTTGTACGGTGAGATCGTAGTTCTCTATGAGTCTTCATATGTAGAGTACACTGCATATGATCAGGGCATAACCTAAAATATGATCATATAGGTTTAAAGAGTTTCTTATAAGTAAAAAGAGTTAAGAAAGATTTGAGTACATTTTTGTAGTAGTTGTTCTTTAAATGAAATATTTACATTCCCCGTTATTTTAACTTTATTGTTTTAGATATGTTCAGTGTAGTAATTATTGTATTTTATTCCACTTTAATAAATTATCTAGAGTATCCTTCCATATTTATGTTTGTCAATGATTAGACTCTTTAAATATTACTGTTGTTATAATTGATATCAGTTGCTTAAAGGTATATCTATAATTATATCAGTGCTTTAGACTATTTCTTTGAAGTACTCATTCACTGAGCGAGTAGGCTCACCCTATGCTCAAAATTTTTAGGAAAACCATGTGGACTTGAAGAAGGTCAAAGCATCAGAATAGATCTACCACATGAGTTAAGTATGAGATTAGTTAAGTTCAGTCGGTCCCTGTCACTCTAGGTCCTTGAATAGCTGTGAGAGAGTTGTAAATGATGTTTGTATGTTTGTTTCCTTAATAAGAGAGAATGCAAATGATTGCCATGTCATATGTACATGGAAGTGTGAGAAATGTAATGAATGTATGGATGTGTATCATTAATGTTGAGATCATATTAGAGTAATAAAAGTTTAATTCTCTTGTAAAGTTTGTTTATGTGATTGAATGCGAGAAAACAAAGAGTTTGAAATAAAAAGGAAAATTCAGGAGTGAACTTTGTATTAAGTGTAATCCCCATAGTCATGCCCTAATCTCATGATTCGTGGTAATCGTGGGATGTGGGTGTGACAACTTGGTATCAGAGCTTAGGTTGAGTTGTCAGGGACCATTAAGTTAGTAAGTTAGAGTCATAAGGATGGCAAATAGGAGATGTTATGATGTTATCTCTGGAGATTTGAGTATTTGGATATCCTGGCCCGGTATCTGAGTACTTGGATCAACCAGTATCAAGCTACTCTATCTATTCTTTCATGTATACCCTGTCCAGGTATACAGTGGAAGGATGGGCTAGAGAGGAACCCTAGAAATCTTAGGGTTAGAAACAAGATAAGTAACATAAATTAAGAGCATAAATATAAAATGAGATAGAACTTTCATTTCATATTGTTGTTTTATTGGAGATGAATAGAAATGCTCTTATATGTATGAATTCATAATATCAGTTTGTAGAATATATATGGTTCTTTTATATTGTTGTGTATCATGAAGTGATTCAGTTATTATTTATATTCTTTGTATCAAGTAGACCAGAAGTTATGTTTGAATGAGTTTTCCCTAAGTGGATATTCTTTCCACATGTTTGAGATTAATAGGAGTTAGTTAATCCTGAGTAGCTCTTGGCTTCAGGACTGCAGGTTCGGCCTGGTCCGGCTGGCAGGTGTGTTATTGGGATCTAATGACTCCTATTAAAAATATAATAAGAGTAGACCCTGGATGAATTAGGCACACATCATAGTGAGAATGTACATACACTAAGATGTTGAAACATATGGGAAAGATTAGAATAGCTAAGAATCAGTTGGAACTGATATCTGAGATCCAACTTTGGGGCATCATATAAGAAACCCTTAATTGGGAATAAAGGAACATGACATAAGGTTTATATTAAGTTTAATTATTAGTATTATATGAACTCTAAATATGAAATATGGAAAAGATATGAGGAAAGTATGTAAGGGCCAAGCTAGTAAGAATCAATCATGAGGAATGAGTTATATAACTGAGTACAATGTTTTTATATACTCCAAAGCAAAGGGAAAATAGAAGAAAAGAGCTAAGTATACGATAAGTACATAGAAGTGAAGAGTCTTCAGAAGAGTTAAAGTAAAGAGAATTAGATGGACATGTAAATCATAAGACTAGGATAAGAAACTAAGTTAAAACAAAGATAAATGTTGGAAATGATGAGCTTGATTAAGGAATGAGGGTTATAATACAATTGAGAGCATGGAATGTATACCTTTATTGTGAAGTTAATACATTCATCCTTACTACCTTTGGATTCCAAGTCTCTATAGAACAAAAAACTAGTTTCTAAACGAAGAACAAAAGTGTAGCTTAACCAATGAATAAGTCATACAAAGGTAGACTATATTCAGGAGGGAAAAACTTGATTGAAAGAGATACTAAGTTTGACCCATGCATGAGCTGTTTGATTTAAAATGAAGGATATGTAATGTATTAAACATGAGTTGAAACTAGTAGAGAGATTATTGATTTAGAATTTCAACTTCACATTAGTAGAAGGATACAAAGAAATATGTGCAACATGGTATACATGATCATACACATGAATAAGCATCATGATCATAAGAAGAAAAAAAATTAGAAGTTAAAGATGATAGGTGGAAGAGTAGTATATGGTAAGAGGATTATGGAAAGTAAGGAAGGGTTTGAAACATGGTGGAGTAATATAGATTTTAAAAGAAAGAGGTTAGGAGATTCAATCAAGTGGTAGTTAGTCAAGTATCCTTGTTGATAACTAATTAAACCTACATATGAGAAATGTATTAAGGGAATGTTTAAATATAAGAATTCTAAGCCTTAGAATCATCTTCTCTTTCATATCTTCCTTAATGAGAGCAATTTGGGAATGAAGTGATAAGAAAATGAATCATATATGATGCATAACCACCATGGTAGAGACATCTAGTGAACGTAATACAATATGATGATGAAACCCTAGCAGGGTAATTGAGAATGTAATCTATCTAAATGGCCAAGTAAGAGAAAGGAAATTGAATTGATAAGATAAGGAAGACTTTAGTAAAACTTGTGAGATCCAAAGTTTGACTTTCAAATTAAGGGAGCAAAGCCACACCACAATAACATCATGCTACTGATAAGGACCAAACCCTAGAATGTTTAGAGTTGTAGTAGTTCAAGGGTTGTCACTAGTGATTTGACCTTGAATACTAGCATCCCTATAAAACAAGATCATGGAATTTTCACTATGAGAAGTAAACTAGCACTGATAAGTAATCCAGGGTTTAAAGGTAGTTAATATGAAAGGTAGATAAATAATATGGAAATGATTCAGAGCAAAGGATAAGAAATAGATTTGAAATATAAGAGGTGTGTTTTGAACAAAAGGAGAAATACAATATGAGTGAAGTGTGATATGAAATAAATTCTTGCAGTGATAGTAAGAATGATGAATAATCTACTCATACCTTGTATGTTTCAATTTTAGGGATGTTTAATCTACATGATTAAAATGAGAAGGATAAGTAGCAAAAAGTAAGTAGTAGTGAATGAGGAGAGAGATAAGAGATAACAATGGCTTTTAGTAATATGTGAATTTGTTTTTAGAAGTATAATTTGTTGAAGGTATACTAAGGGATGTAAATTTGTTTTACATATGATTTCATTTGTACATGTGCAAGCAATATGTTAATTAAAGGTGTCTGATAGTTTAAGTCATTCATACCAGTAATCCATCTTAGTATTGTACAATTGTGGTATGGTGATATGGGTTGAATGATGATGGAATAAATGGAGGGTTACCCTGAATAAGGTAGTCTTGCCTATTCACTCATATGAATAGAAGGGATGATAACCACATTGTATTGATATGTAACCCTAATGAGGTATAGCTTGTTATACCTAGATTTAATATAACTAAGTGATGGCAATTGGGTATGGATAGTCCTTGAATGACTGATACAATCATGGAGTACTCTGATACTATTGTTGAAAGCCTAGTATGCTATAACTCGATGGTTACAACTTGAATTATGTGTGGGTTCATACTTGAGAATAGTATGGAATGTGATGGTAATGCTTCACCATATGCATCCATGATCCAATGGGGATGCCGTGAGTAGTATTGTACAATTGTTGTTGAATCTAGTCTTTCAACTCAAGACTATTTTGCTATTTGAGTAGCACAATAGTAAAAATTCAAAACAATAGTACATATTGAGCCGTATGAATTGAGATATTTGGATCATATTATCAATGTTGAGGTAACACCTCAAGAGTATGAAAATATTGAAATGGTTGTTTCTCTCTCTATACTATGATTGATTGTGGCATAGAGAATTCATTGGATATCATTGGGAACTGTTTCAGACATGTTGTGATTAGAAAAGAAATAAAAGACTTAATGTTGAAAGATACATTCAAGTATGAAATATAAGAATATAATGACATGTAAGATATCAGAAGCTTAAAATAAACCTTTAAAGTACTTTTCTTGCATATTTATGTTTTGGGGGCGAAACCTTTTTTAAGGGGGGGGAATTGTTATGACCGCATCTGAGCTTAATTGGTAAACTAGGGTTTACTTGGATGATTGTATGCTTAACTAAGTTGATCATTTTTAAAGCTTGATTAGTGATGGTTGTTAAGTTTTGATATTTTAAATATAATGGGAAGATTTAATCATACTTTGATTCACATATATAGGGTTTAAGATTTGGAAAACCTAATCGGCCCAAATTAGGATTATGATGACATACGAATACAAAATTTGATAAGTATAGTGTCTCACTAAATGATTTTTAGTATTTTATGTGTAACTCTGATTGAATTCAAATTTGGATACGATTTGTATATCTCAAATATGAACACTATTAAAAAATATAAGAATTTTTGAAGAATGTTCTGACCTATATGTCGGTCAAGTTTCAAACTCAACCGATCATATTTTTAGATTGATATAACAGTGAATTATTTTATTTTTAGTTATTTATTGGTAACTCCAAATTATCTGAAATTTTAAATGGAGATCTGAAACTCAATCATAAACAACATGTTAAATTTTCATAATTTTTGGATGCATTTAGACCTTACCAGTAGATGAATTACAGTGACATTTCTATGACAGAAAATTCATCTGAAATAAGAGAAAGTATAGTGAGGGGTCAATGGGTAATTGACCCAAGCAGCTCAATTGCTCAATATGGTCAACCTAACACACAAGGATCTCTCATAATTCGTGATTCAATCTAGAGAAACTAAATCCTAGAGAGAGAGAGAGAGAGAGTTAGGATTTGAGAGGAGAAAGTGATGGAGATGCTGATCTTGGGTTTTGCGGTCTGAGGAATGATGAAATCATGTAAGTTTAGCTTCTTTGCATAGAATTTAATGGTGAATCTTCTCTCACATGTCAAGATTTCGTCCCTCCTCTGATTTGATCCAAAATAGTATCAAAACTTTTACTTTTCTCACTCTTTCTTCATAATCCCTCATTTCTAGGGTTTCCGAGTTGAAAGGAAGAAGAATCAGGTGAATTGCTAGGAATTTGATATGACATCGAGATTTTCAGATATGGGATATATTTTAAGGTGTTTTCACACCTTAGGGTGAGTTTGAACTTCCTTTAAATAGTATATTGCATGAAAATTTTAATCATCCATAATCTTTAATTGCTTAGTATGCGACTACAAACCCTAAATTGTCTATTTGATCTAAGTTGTTGCAAAATGATATGATATGGATTATTACTCTATTTGGATGAATTTCATATGATAACATCATATTATAAATGTATACAATACACCCTAATTAGAATTACCTAAGTATTCACAGAGGCTGTAAGAGTAAACTAAAATATAGGGAATTTGTCTATGACTGAAATTGATGTATAATTAAATAGAGAAATTTGTTTATCTGGATCCCCTTGGTTATAAATGATTGTTTATCTGAATTCATAGTACACATATGTCAGATACTAGCTTAGATTTCATTTAAGGTGAATAGTGTTTGTTTGATATCTCAGTAAAGAGGGTGAAACCCTAGATGCGAGGAAAGTTGGATATTTACGAATATATATCGTGAAATCCATTTGAAGGGATTTTCTTGACATGATAGACTTTATTTATTCAATTTTATTCTTGATGCCTGATATCTTAGTGAATGGTATGGAAACCTAAATTCAGCTTAGTTTCAAGGTTTCATACATATATTGATTGTATATGATTTAAGCAGTCTTTATTGAGTGAATGTTTATGTCGTATAAAATCCTTATGAGAGCCATGTGATAAGTGAATGAGGTAAATGAAACCCTAAGGATAGGGTGTTCAATGAATCAAGTATTGCGATATCAATGTTCTTAGTATGAGATGTGGCGATGCTTAACAGTTCAATTGCATGATTCTAGTGTATAAAGTGTCAAGTTGACATGTATTCTATTTATTTAAGAATTTTAGTCTGCCTGTATGTATAGTATGATGATTACTCAGAATATTATGATGTTTTGAATATACTGCTCTGCCAAGTTTAGAATGATATACATGTTTTATTACAAACTTCAAATAAATAGACGTGGTACCATAGAGATACCAGAATCAAGTATAAGTAAGGAAAAGATACAATATAGTTAGAGCTTTCCAAGAATAATAAAATAATAGACTTAGGGGCCCTGAACACCGTAGAACCCCTATGAGAGGTTTGCGCCTTAGGGGTGAAACGACCTAACCCTGGAAGTGTCCAATATACGGGGGTCGGAACGTACTAACAGGTGGTACGGGGGACGAAGCCCTAGGGGAAGTCTCCTTAAAATACAGAATGTAGTGTCCAACATCAACCAGAGATCCTGGTGGCACTAGAGTACAGAAAAGCCAATAGGTGGCTTGACTCTCCTCCTGTGTGCCCATGTTAGAGGAGGTGTCACATCCACATCCTATGATTACCACAAATCATGAGATTAGGGCTTGACTAAGAGGATTTAACGTAATACAAAGATCACCCTTAACCTTTTCTTTTTATTTCAAACCTCTTTGTTTTTTTGCATTGAACCACATAAACCAAATTTACAACGGAATCTAAACATTGATTTCTCTAATCTGATTTCAACAGTAAAAAAATGCATGTATGAACATTCATTATGTTCGTCAGACTTCCATGTACATACGACATGACAAACATTTGCATTCTCTCTTATTAAGGAAATAAACATATAAAACATCATATACAACTCACTCGCATCTATACAAGGACCTAGAGTGACAGGGACCGAATGAACATAACTAATCTCATACTTAACTCATGTGGTAGATCTACTCTGATTCTTTGACCCTCTTCAAGTCCATGTGGTTTCCCTAAAAATTTTGAGTAGAGGGGTGAGCCTACTCATTCAGTGAATGAGAACTTCAAAGAAATAGTCTAAAGAACTGATATAATTACAGATATACTTTTGAGCAATTGATATCAATTATAACAACAGAAAGCTTTAAAAGGTCTAATAATTGACAATCATAAATATGGCAGTATACTCTAAATATCTATAAGAGTGAAACAATATATGAAATGCTTGATTGATCATAAAGAGAACTAATAATTCAGAAACATACACAGAATAATTGAATAACTGTACACACTTGTTTGACCTCTCATTCATTTTATTATGCCCTGATCATATGCAGTGTACTCTACATATGAAGACTTGCAGTGCACTACGATCCCACCATACAAGACTTAGCGGACACACCCGGGAATGCTAAGTCTGACTTCTGTCCTAGTCTGCTGTAGGAAAATGGCTCTCTGGCCTAAACTAGACTCCTCCTCTAACCTGAGCACACAGGCAGAGAGTCTGAGACGCTCTGTGGGACTCATCTTGGTACGCTCTGTGGGTACCTCTGGGTTACCACTGGAACTTCCGGTTCATGTTTGGGTAACCTATCTTCTCTTAGGAGACTTCCTCAAGGGCTTCGTCTCCCCGCACACTTTGTGGGTGTGTTCCGACCCTCGTATACTGGACGCTTCCATGGTTAGGTCATTTCACCCCTAAGGCACAAACCTCACATAGGGGTTCTACAGTGTCAGGGCCCTTAAGTCTATTATTTAAGTTATAATACAACATGTATATCATTCTAAACTTGGCAGAGCAGTATATTCAAAAACATTGTAATATATTGAGTAATCAACGTACTATACATGCAGGCAGAGTAAAATTCTTAAATAAACAGAATACATGTCAACTTGGAACTTTATACACTAAAATCATGCAATTGAACTGTTAAGCATCACCACATCTCATACTGAGAACTTTGATATCACAACACTTGATTCATTGAACAACCTATCCTTAGGGTTTCATTTACCTCATTCACTTATCACATGGCAACACCCTATCCTTAGGGTTTCGGTTACCTCATTCACTTATCACTTGGTAACACCCTATCCTTAGGGCTTCAGTTACCTCATTCTCTTATCACATGGCTCTCTTAAGGATTTCATACGACATAAACATTTACTGAATAAAGACTGCTTAAATCATATACAATCAATATATGTATAAAACCTTAGAACTGAGCTGAATTTAGGTTTCCATGCCATTCACTGAGATATCATGCATCAAGAATAAAATTGAATAAATAAATTCTATCATATCAAGAAAATCCCTTCAAATGGATTTTCAATATATCTATTTGCAAATATCCAACTTTCCTCGCATCTAGGATTTCACCCTTTTTATTGAGATATCAGACAAACACTATTCACCTTAAGTGAAATCCAAGATAGTATCTGACATATGTGTACTATGAATTCGGATACACAATCATTCATAACCTAGGGAAACCAGATAAACAAATTTCTCTATTTAATTATACAACAATTTTAGTCATAGACAAATTCTCTATATTTCAATTTACTCTTATAACCTCTATGAATACTAAGGGAATTCTCATTAGGATGTATTGTATACATTTATAATATGATTTTATCATCTGAAATTCATTCAAATAGAGGAAGATTCCATTTCATATCATTTTGCAACAACTTAGATCAAATAGACAATTCAGGGTTTGTAGTCGCACACTAAGCAATTAAAGGCTATGGATGAATTAATCAAATTTCGTGCAATATATTGTTTAAATAAAGTTCCCACTCACCCTAAAGTGTGAAAACACCTTTAAAACGAAGCTCATCCCTAAAAATCTCAAAGTCCTATCAAATCCCTAGCAATTCACCCAAATCTTCTTCCTTTCAACTCGGAAACCTTAAAAATGAGGAATTATGAAGAAAGAATGAGAAAAAGGGAAATTTTGATACCAATTTAGATCAAATCAGGGGAGGGACAGAATCTTGACATGTGAGAGAATATTCACCATGAAAGGCTATGCAAAGAAGCTAAACTTACTTGATTTCACCATTCCTCGAACCGCAAAACCCTAATTCAGCAATTCCGCCACTTTCTCCTCTCAAACCCTAACTGTCCCTCTATCTCTAGGATTTCGTTTCTATGGAATGAATTACGAATTATGAGAGATTCTAGGGTGTTAGGTTTACCATATAGAGTAATTGAGCTGCTTGGGTCAATTGCACTTTGACCCCTCACTTAACCTTTTCTTATTTCAGTAAATTTTTCTGTCATAAAAAGGTTTCTGTAATTTGTGTATTTCAGAGATCAAACCTTCTCTAAAAATTATGATAATTTATTATGGTGTGTATAATTGAGTTAATAATATTTACGTAAAATTTGAAATCATTCCAATCTCCCATTAAATAATTAAAAATCGAAACGTGCACTACTATACAGAATTCTATAGAAATATCAGTTACTGTAATTCGTCTACTGAATAGCTAATAGATCCTCCAAAAATTATGAAAATTTTACATGTTGTTTATGATTTATTTTCAGATCTCCAGTTAAAGTTTCAGATCATTTGGAGTTACCAATAAATAACTAAAAATAAAACACTACACTGTTGAAAAGTACTCTGTCAGCATTTTGGTCGAAGTATAGTTCGACCAAGAACCACATTCAAAGAACACTCAAATATTCTGAAACTTTTCTCCAATATTCATAATTGAGTTATCCATATCATATCCAAAATTTAATTAAATATTTTTTTTTATAAAATACGAAAAATCATTTACCACACTGCTATCCTGATCAAATTCCATATTCATGTACTATCAAAACCCTAATTTGGGCCGATTAGGGTTTCCAAATGTTAACCCTAATTATGTGGATCAAAGTATGATTAAACCTTCTTGTTGTATTTAAAATATAAAAACTTAACTACCATCATTAATCAAGATATAAACAATGATCAACTTAATTAAGCATACAATCATCCAAGTAAACCCTAATTTTTGCCGATTAGGGTTTACATTTCTCAAACCCTAATTCTTCAAACTAAAATCATAGTTAGAGTTTTTTCTTAAGTTTGAAACATCATAATTGATCTACTATAATTAATCAAGTCTAAACGATGTTCAATCTAATCAAGCGTGTAATCATTCAGGTAAACCCTAGTTTACCAATTAAGCACAAATGTGGTCATAACAATTCTCCCCCCTTAAAAAGGTTTCGTCTCTGAAACATAAATATGCAAGTAAAATACATTAAAGGTTTATTTTAAGCTTCTGAAATCTTACATGTCATTATATTCTTGTATTTCATACTTGAATGCAGTTTTCAACATTAAGTCCCTTAATTCTTTACTAAATCACAACATGTTTGAAATAGTCCTCAATGATAATAAACAAATTCTCTATGCCACAGTCAATCATAAGATAGAAAGATAAACAACCATTTCAATATTTTCATACTCTTGAGGTGTTACCTCAACATTGATAATCTGATCCAACTATCTCAATTCATACGACTCAATATGTACTATTGTTCTGTATTACCTTTAAGTCACAAGAGAGAGTTCACCATGTTGTTTTGAATTTTACTATTGTGCTACTCAAATAGAAAAATAGTCTTGAGTTGGAAGACTAAATCCAACAACAATTGAACAATGCCACTCACAACATCCCCATTGGATCATGGATGCATAAGGTGAAGCATCACCATTACATTCCATACTATGCTCAAGTATGAACCCACACATAATTCAAGGTGTAACCATCGGATTATAGCATCCTAAGGTTTCAACAAAAGTAACAGAGTACTCCATGATTGTATTAGTCATTCAAGGACTATTCATACCCAATTACCATCACTTAATTATATTAAAACTAGGTATAACAAGCTATACCTCATTAGGGTAACATATCAATACAATATGGTTATCATCCCTTCTAATCATATGAGTGAATAGGTAAGACTACCTTATTCAGGGTAACCCACCATTTGTTACATCATCATTCAATCCATATCACCATACCACAATTGTATAATACTAAGATGGATTACTGGTGTGAATGACTTAAACTATCAGACACCTTTAATTAACATATTGCTTGCACATGTATACTGAAATCATACGTAGAACCAATTTACATCCCTTAACATACCTTCAACACATTATACTTCTAAAAACAAATTCACATATTTCTAAAAGCCATTATTTTCTCTTATCTCTCTCTTCATTCATTACTACTTATTTTTTTGCTACTTATCCTTCTCATTTTAATCATGTATATTAAACATCCTTAAAATCAAAACATACAAGGTACGAATGGATTATTCATCGTTCTTGCTATCACTGCAAGAATTTATTTCATATCACACTTCACTCATATTGTATTTCTCCTTTTGTTCAAAACACACCTCTTATATTTCAAATCTATTTTTTATCCCTTGCTCTGAATCATTTCCATATTGTTTATCTACCTTTCAGATTAGCTACCTTTAAACCTTGGATTGCTACCAGTGCTAGTTTACTTCTCATAGTGCAAATCTCATAATCTTGTTTTATAGAAATGCTAGTATTCAAGGTCAAATCACTAGTGACAACCCTTGAACTACTACAACTCTAAACATTCTAGGGTTTGATCATTATCAGTAGCATGACATTATTGTGGTGTGACTTTGCTCCCTTAATTTGAAATTCAAACTTTGGATCTCACAAGTTTTACTAAAGTCTTCCTTATCTCATCACTTGAATTTCCTTTCTCTTACTTGGCCATTCAGATAGATTACATTCTCAATTTACCCTACCAGGGTTTCATCATCATATTGTGTGTCATTATTACATTCACTAGATGTCTCTACCACAGTGGTTATGCATCATATATGAATCATTTTCTTATCACTTCATCCCACATTGCTCTCATTAAGTAAGATATGAAAGAGAAGATGATTCTGAGACTTAAAATTCTTATATTCAAACATTCCCTTAATACATTTCTCATATGTAGGCTTAATTATCAACAAGGATACTTGAATAATTAGTACTTTCTTGAATCTTGCAACCTCTTTCTTTTATAACCTATATTACTCCAT
Source organism: Alisma plantago-aquatica (assembly GCA_963693085.1). Classification (NCBI taxonomy): domain Eukaryota; kingdom Viridiplantae; phylum Streptophyta; class Magnoliopsida; order Alismatales; family Alismataceae; genus Alisma; species Alisma plantago-aquatica. The sequence goes on along the minus strand of OY856412.1, from coordinate 391,979,132 downwards.
TATGTTTCAAACCCTTCCTTACTTTCCATAATCCCCTTACCATATACTACTATTCCACTTGTCATCTTTAACTTCTAGTTTTTTCTTATGATCATGTTGCTTCTTTTATGTGTATGATCATGTATACCATGTTGCATATATTTCTTTTCATCCTTCTACTAATGTGAAGTTGAAATTCTAAATCAATAATTTGTCTACTAGTTTCACCTCATGTTTAATACATTAGATATTCTTCATTTTAAAACAAACGAATCATACATGGGTGAAACATAGTTTCTCTTTCAATCAAGTTTTCTCCTTCATGAATATAGTCTACCTTTATATGACTTATTCATTGGTTAAGCTACACTTTTGTTCTTCTTTTAGAAACTAGTTTTTTGTTCTATAGAGACTTGGAATCCAAAGGTAGTAAGGATGAATGTATTAAACTATATAATAAAGGTATACATTTCATGGTCTCAATTTTATCATAATCCTCATTCCTGAATCAAGATCAATATTTCCAACATTTATCTCTGTTTTAACTTAGTTTCTTATCCTAGTCTTATGATTTACATGTTCATCTAATTCTCTTTACTTTAACTCTTCTAAAGAATCTTCACTCATATTTACTTATTGTCTACTTAACTCTTTCCTCTATTTTTCCTTTGCTCTGGAGTACATAAAAACATTGTACTTGACTATATAGTCCATTCCTCATGATTGATTCTTACTACCTTGGCCCTTACATACTTTTCTCATATTTTTTCCACATTTCATATTTAGAGTTCATATAATACTAATAATTAAACTTAATTTGAACCTTATGTCGTGTTCCTTTATTCCCAATTAAGGTTTTCTCATATGAGGCCCCAAAGTTGGATCTCAGATATCATTTCCAACTGATTCTTAGCTATTCTAATCTCTCCCATATGTTTCAACATCTTAGTGTATGTACATTCTCACTATGATGTGGGTCTAATTTATCCAGAGTCTACTCTTATTATACTATTAATAGGAGCCATTGGATCCCAGTAATGCATCCTGCCAGCCAGACCAGGCCGAACCTGCAGTCCTGAAGCCAAGAGATACTCAAGATTAACTAACTCCTATTAATCTCAAACATGTGGGGGAAAATCCACTTAGGAAAGCTCATTCAAAGATCATTTCTAGTCTACTTGGTACAAAGAATGTAATCAATAAATGCTACAACTACATAGTGTACAACAAATCTTAAAGACCAATATATATTTCAAAATATTGAATATCTAAATTCAAAGATATAAGAGCTTTTCTATTCATCTCAAATAAAACAACAATATGAAATGAAAGTTCTATCTCATTTTATATTTATGCTCTTAATTCATGTTACTTATCTTGTTTCTAACCCGAATATTTCTAGGGTTCCTCTCTAGCCCATCCTTCCACTATATACCTTGCCAGGGTATACATGAAAAAATAGATAGAGTAGCTTGATACTGGTTGATCCAAATACTCAGATACTGGGCCAGGATATCCAAATACTCAAATCCCTAGAGCTAACATCATAACATCTCTTATCTGCCACACTTACGACTCTAACCTACTAACTTAATGGTCCCTGACACTCAGCCTAAGCTCTGATACCAAAGTTGTCACACCCACATCCCACGATCACCACAAATCATGAGATTAGGGCATGCCTAAGAGGATTTAACGTAATACAAAGATCACCCTTAACTTTTTGTTTTTATTTCAAACCTCTTTGTTTTTTCACATTGAACCACATAAACCAAATTTACAAGGGAATCTAAACATTGATTTCTCTAATCTGATTTCAATAGTAAAAAAATGCATGTATGAACATTCATTATGTTCCTCACACTTCCATGTATGTACGACATGAAAAACATTTGCATTCTCTCTTATTAAGGAAATAAACATACAAAACATCATATACAACTCTCTCACATCTATACAAGGACCTAGAGTGACAGGGACCGACTGAACATAACTAATCTCATACTTAACTCATGTGGTAGATCTACTCTGATTCTTTGACCCTCTTCAAGTCCATGTGGTTTCCCTAAAAATTTTGAGTAGAGGGGTGAGCCTACTCGCTCAGTGAATGAGAACTTCAAAGAAACAGACTAAAGCACTGATATAATTATAGATATACTTTTGAGCAATTGATATCAATTATAACAGTAGAAATCTTTAAAAGGTCTAATAATTGACAATCATAAATATGACAGTATACTCTAAATATCTATAAGAGTGAAACAATATATGAAATGCTTGATTGATCATAAAGAGAACTAATAATTCAGAAATATACAAAGAATAACTGAATAACTGTACACACTTGTTTGACCTCTCTTTCATTTTATCATTCCCTGGTCATATTCAGTATACTCTACATATGAACACTCACAGTGCACTACGATCCCACCGTACAAGACTTAGCGGACACACCCGGGAATGCTAAGTCTAACTTCTGTCCTGGTCTGCTGCAGGAAAATGGCTCTCTGGCCTAAACTAGACTCATCCTCTAACCTGAGCACACAGGCGGAGAGTTTGAGACGTTCGGTGGGCCTCATATTGGTACGCTCTGTGGGTACCTCTAGGTTACCATCGGAACTTCCGGTTCATGTTGGATAACCTATCTTCTCTTAGGAGACTTCCTCAAGGGCTTCGTCTCCCTGCACACTCTGTGGGTGCATTCCGACCCCCGTATATTGGATGCTGCCAGGGTTAGATCGTTTCACCCCTAAGGCGCAGACCTCACATAGGGGTTCTACGGTGCCAGGGCCCTTAAGTCTATTATTTAAGTTATAATACAACATGTATATCATTCTAAACTTGGCAGAGCAATATATTCAAAAACACTGTAATATATTGAGTAATCAACATACTATACATGCATGCAGAGTAAAATTCTTAAATAAACAAAATACATGTCAACTTGGCACTTTATACACTAAAATCATGCAATTTCGTTGTTGAGCATCACCACATCTCATACTGAGAACTTTGATATCACAACACTTGATTCATTGAACACCCTATCCTTAGGGTTTCATTTACCTCATTCACTTATCACATAGCAACACCCAATGCTTAGGGTTTCAGTTACCTCATTCACTTATCACTTGGTAACACCCTATCCTTAGGATTTCAGTTACCTCATTCACTTATCCCATGGCTCTCTTAAGGATTTCATATGACATAAACATTTACTGAATAAAGACTGCTTAAATCATATATACAATCAATATATGTATGAAACCTTAGAACTGAGTTGAATTTAGGTTTCCATGCCATTCACTGAGATATCATGCATTAAGAATAAAATTGAATAAATAAAGTCTATCATATCAAGAAAATCCCTTCAAATGGATTTTCAAGATATCTATTTGCAAATATCCAACTTTCCTCGCATCTAAGGTTTCATCCTTTTTATTGAGATATCAGACAAATATTATTCACCTTAAGTGAAATATGAGATAGTATCTGACATATGTGTACTATGAATTTGGATACACAATCATTCATAACCAAGGGAAACCATATAAAAAAATTTCTCTATTTAATTATACAGCAATTTTAGTCATAGACAAATTCCCTATATTTTAGTTTACTCTTATAACCTCTGCTAATACTAAGGGAATTCTCATTAGGATGTATTGTATACATTTCTAATATGATTTTATCATCTGAAAATCATTCAAATAGAGTAAGATTTCATTTCATATCATTTTGCAACAACTTAGATCAAATAGACAATTCAAGGTTTGTAGTCGCATACTAAACAATTAAAGTCTATGGATGAATTAATCAAATTTCGTATAATTTATTGTTTAAAGGAAGTTCCCACTCACCCTAAGGTGTGAAAACACCTTAAAAATGAAGCACATCCCTGAAAATATCAAAGTCCTATCAAATCCCTAGCAATTCACCCAATTCTTCTTCCTTTCAACTCGGAAACCCTAAAAACGAGGAATTATGAAGAAAGAATAAGAAAATGGGAAATTTTGATACCAATTTGGATCAAATCAGGGGAGGGATGGAATCTTGACATGTGAAACAAGATTCAACATGAAAGGCTATGCAAAGAAGCTAAACTTACTTGATTTCACCATTCCTCGGACCGCAAAACCCTAATTCAGCAATTCCACTACTTTCTCCTCTCAAACCCTAACTCTCCCTCTCTCTGTAGGATTTTGTTTCTCTGGAATGAATTACGAATTATGATAGCTACTAGGGTGTTAGGTTGACCATATAGAGCAATTGAGCTGCTTGGGTCAATTGCACTTTGACCCCTCACTTAACTTTTTCTTATTTCAGCAAATTTTTCTGTCATAAAAAGGTTTCTGTAATTCATGTATTTCAGAGATCAAAACTTTTCAAAAAATTATGATAATTTATTATGTTTTGTATAATTGAGTTACTAAGATTTAGTTAAAATTTGAGATCATTCCAAGCTGCCATTAAATAATTAAAATAAAAAAGTGCACTGATATCCAAAATTCTATAGAAATGTCAGTTACTGTAATTCATCTACTGAATAGCTAACAGATATGCCAAAAATTATGAAAAGTTTACATGTTGTTTATGATTGAATCTGCAGTTAAAATTTCAGATCATTTGGAGTTACCAATAAATAATTAAAAATAAAACACTACACTATTGAAAAGCACTCTGTCCGCATTTTGGTCAAAGTATAGTTCGACCAAGAACCACATTCAAAGAACACTCAAATATTCTAAATTTTTTCTCCAATATGCATGATTGAGTCATCCATATCATATCCAAAATTTAATTAAATACAAAATTTGTAGAAAATATGAAAAATCATTTACCACACTACTATCCTGATCAAATTCCATATTCATGTACTATCAAAATCCTAATTTGGGCCGATTAGGGTTTCCAAATGTTAACCCTAATTATGTGGATCAAAGTATGATTAAACCTTCTTGTTGTATTTAAAACATAAAAACTTAAATACCATCATTAATCAAGATTCAAACAATGATCAACTTAATTAAGCATACAAATATCCAAGTAAACCCTACTTTTTGCCGATTAGGGTTTGCATTTCGCAAACCCTAATTCTTCAAACTAATATCATAGTTAGAGTTTCTTCTTAGGTTTGAAACATCACAGTTGATCTACTATCATTAATCAAGTCTAAATGATGTTCAATCTAATCAAGCGTGTAATCATTCAAGTAAACTCTAGTTTACCAATTAAGCATAAATGTGGTCATAACAGGAGGATTCCAGTTTTACGGCCCACACGTGTGCCGAGGCCAGAGTGCCATTTTTCCTATTGCAGACCAGTGACGTTGTCAGGCTTACAATCTTGGGGTGTCAGCTAAGTCTTGTACAGTGAGATCGTAGTTCGCTACGAGTCTTCATATGTAGAGTACACTGCATATGATCAGGGCATAAGCTAAAATATGATCAAATAGGTTTAAAGAGTTTCTTATAAGTAAAAAGAGTTAAGAAATATTTGAGTACAATTTTGTAGTAGTTGTTCTTTAAATGTAATATTTACATTCCCTGTCATCTTAACTGTATTGTTTTAGATCTTCTCAGTGTAGTAATTGTTGGTATGTATGCCCATAGAGCAAGTCATGTGATGATTGTAATGGGATACTTTGTAAATGATTTGAATAATAATAAAGGCAATTTCCGATCTATATGTTTTAACTATTTCTGAGATGATAGTGTAACATGATAGATGTCTAAAGAATTGTTTTACTCAATGACGTATGCTTTTCGGTTGAGGACCTAAACTATGAGATCATACGGATGTTAAGAGTATACATTCTTGTTTAGTCCCTAGTCGGTTGTTATTATGGAAATAACCATAGACATCAATAACACTAAAGACTAGATTGTGGGTTGGTTGATGACAGAATCTCATTAGTCATGATATAGTGATATCAAACCAAGCACATAGGTACTTGTTAGAGAACAAGTATACCAGACAGACCCACCGTGAGAATGACACATGGAACCATGATTTGGTAGTCACAGTCATCTCTCACAGTGATGGTGGTGAATGTGATTCTTCGACCTGAAATCACTACACTCAACACATGTCGTTGGGTACATGTTGACATCATCAAACACAGTCCTGAAACCTGGGTTGTTATAAAGGTGATGATTGGATGACTTTGACACATGGGGCTTTTGAGGGGTGAGTGATAGATATGGGATTTGTCCCTCCTAAGAGAGTTTAATGTCCATGGCCACTTGGTGAGTAGCATTGAGAAAGGAATGTGCATGCATGTGTGAATCAATATGTGATATTGATGTCACACACATCTCACCTAGTCTGCTCTGAGATCAAGGAAATGGATGAACGTTGAAAGGATGACTGTACCATGCCTTGAGTTCATTCAGGACATTGGTGACAAAGGAATTATACATTCGCTGTAACACCATTCACGGATTGTAGGATTAAAAGTTGTTCTCCAACTTTCTATTTCACTTGGGTAGCACTGATGTGTGACTAGGCACCGCTCTTTGCTTGTGAAGTCATAAGGGTTATGGACTTTCACTGCCAACGTGAAATGGACATGTAGGGTCACACACATAGGATTTAACTTGGAAGAGGAGTTTATCCACAAATGATGTTTAGATTGATTACTAAAGGAGTTTAGTAGTTCAATTAAACACTAAATCAATTCATAGATCAATATCATAGTGTTCAAGGTGTTGGACCAATTGATTAGAGTATCGAATTGATTGAAACTACAATTGACTGATTTTACAAAAGTCTGCACCCCAACTGATCGGCTCATGTGATGAACCGATCGGCTCAGGTTGGTGAATCGATCGACTCAGTTGGTGAGTCGGTCGGCTCATGTGTCATGAAAAGATCGACTCAATTGTTGAACCGGTCGATTCGTGGACCAACCGATATCGTTTTGCAAATACAATTTGTTTCACTTGTACAAATTCGATTTGAACAAAGATTAATATTTGATTAATCGGAAACAAATATGAAAGTCAATTTGAGTTGGACCAGGACCACGAACGATCGGATCAGAAGTGAACCGATCGGCTCAGGTGTCCCAAATGATCGGTTCAGGTGTGAACCGATCAGTTGAGGTCACCAAATCATCATTTCAGGGTTGAAACGATCGGTTCAGCTGGTGCGGTTGGTTGTTTTGTGGAAAATTTTGAACCCTTCTACTCCTGCTTTAATCCTGCATTTCCCGTGGTAGAGAACCCTATCCCATGACCCTCCTATATATAGGGGTATTAGGGGCTTCTCAAAGTACAACTCAGAACACTAGTTGCTCTACAAAGTTACCGTTCTCTCTGGTTTTGGTAACCGAGAGAGCCCAAGCAAGTACTACCCGATAAGGGAGGCACAACAAGGGAAAGACAACTGTAGAAAAGCAACTGGTTGTAGGAGAGTGTGTCGGTGACTAGTACGCTAATAGGAGGGTGTGACTCCTTCTGATTCCTTGTGGGACAAGGAGATCGGAGTTCCAGGCAATCCGTGTGGATGAGTGCAGAGGTGGGAGACTTCTACCGCTCGGAGGACAGTTGTCAATCCCGACAGTCCCGGTGAGACCAGGAGCTGCACAGACACCGTCCAAGACCGGAGGTGAAGACCGTGCAATCCGTGAGGTAACATTGCCGAGAAAGCCTCGGGACAAGGTATGCCTCTACAAACCATCCTTCCTATTGTATAGACATTGACACGATTCTTTTATTCTGGGTTTGGGAGAAGAAAATTTTTGTTTCTGCTGCCTTCTCTGTCTCCCCTATAACCCAAGAGTGGTATCAGAGTGAGGTTAACTGCTCTATACTTTAAGATTATCGATATGGTCGATTTTGGTTTGTCACCGGCATTTAATGCATATGATGCAAATAAAATTGGCTTTGTGCATGTCCAATCTTAAATCCACAAATCCCAATGTACATATATGATATGTAATATGAATGCACTCGATACATGTCGCCCTTAAACGAGTTTTGTGGTGGATGTACAACATGGTTATGGCCTATAAACCATACGTATGTGTGCTTGGTTGAATGTGGTTGCTTGCATCTCGATCTGCGCACCGATTCCCTATCTCCTATTCCTGATGTAACTCGAGATAACTCGAGATTTCTTTCCTATCTTTGCTCCTCCCAAATGTAACTCGAGGTTTCCCTTTACAGATGTAAAATAGGATAGATTTTTATTTCCTGTTATGTCAAGGAATGACATACTTTTGACGACCGGTTCGAGGAGCGAGACGAGCGGGTGGGGGCCAAAGGATATGCACAACGACCAGTGAACCGATCGGCTGGAGGCGCCAGTCGATCGGTTGGTGGCACCCTACCGACCGGCCTAATGGTGAGCCGATCAATCATGGAGATGAGTTGATCAAACCCAGAAAGGCAAAGCACAGAGTTCATCTTATACATGTTGCATGTGATGTGGACCTAGATGACCGTGATTCCTCTTGGCTCGAGAAATCACATTAGGATGGCCATAATCATTGCTTTTATCGTTTCACATGTTTTCTATGGGATATAGCATGTATATGATACTTACTATATTGTGGTGATTGGATATGTATATGTACCTATAAAAACCAAATCTCTCATTAAATATTAAAGTTTTAGATGTCTTCCAAATGTGACACACGTGAAAAGCTTGATCAGCCAAGTGTGGGCACACCCCAGCGTGGTACACCGTCTATCTCGTGGAAGCGTGAAGGATGGATATGTGGGTCTGCCCTAGCAGGGTGCATATTCATCGTGTTGGCTTTGGGTCAGACTTAACAAGGTGACCTAGATAGGATCTAGCACCTTGAGGCATGGAGATGATCATGGCAAGGAGTTGCGCATTCCATCTTTGAAGAGTTGCATATGATGCAATTGGCAAAAGTTTCCTACCTGGAATATCTAAGTTGTGGGTGACAACCCTAGCTGGTCCAGGACTCAGAGGATTTCAGGATCTTGACCCACTATAAGATTGTACGCCGCAGTCTTCCGAATTGATGGTGAGGGCTGTCAATTTGAATCAAAATAGTGGGGGCGGTAATTAATTAAAGGCCTAATTAACTACTTTCAAATTTTATTCAAATCAAATCAAATCAAAAGGAGTTTTGACAAATGCAATTTTCTCTTGTAGAATGGCAAAAGAATCATTTTTTAAAATGGGCAAATTAATTGAGAATAAATTCCATAATTGGTCGGGGATTGTGAGAAGTGTTCTACACAATCCAGATATACTGGTAGCATTTGAATCCACTCTTTGTACGCTGAAGAAGGAGGGTAGTTCATTGTTGGATATCAATGGAACAAACTCCAAGGACAAAGGTGAAGGAGAGAAGGGTTCTCTTGCCGAACCAATATCAGAATCTTTTGTGCTGAAAACATGGAGATGATGGAGGGAACGATGGAAGAAGAAGTAAGAGATAGAGATCTCTACTTCTGGTGTATACGTAATAGAGATTGACTTTACTACTTCTTTGTCATGGGTAGTTGATACCGGATGTGGATCTCACATTTGTTCAAATGAGAAGGATCTTAAAAGAAGTAGGCCTTTGGGGAAAGGCGAGGTTGAACTACGTGTTGCCAATGGGGCAAGAGTTGCCGCCAATGTCGTAGGAACCTATGAGTTAACTCTACTTAGTGGGCTAATAATAGAGTTGAAGAACTGCTATTATGTATCTGCCATAAATAGGAATATCATTTCCGTCTCTTGTTTGGACAATGATGGTTTTGAATTTCTTATTAAGAATGGAAAGTGTTCTATTTAAAAAGATGGGATCTTTTATGGCAGTGCCCCAATGTCTTATGGTCTATATTTGATAGATCTAGAGACAAGTGTATACAACGTAAACACCAAAAGGCAAAAACTCAACAACTCAAACACAATATATCTTTGGCATTGTCGTCTAGGGCACATAAATGAGAAGCGCATCTCTAGACTCTATAAAGATGGTTATCTAGACTCTTTTGATTATGAATCAATAAAGACACGTGAATCTTGTTTGTTGGGAAAGATGACCAAGACTCCCTTTTCAGGTAAAGGTGAAAGAGCTAGTGATCTATTAGGACTCATACATACTGATGTATGTGGGCCTTTTAGAACTAATGCCAGAGGTGGGTATCGATACTTCATTACCTTCACTGATGACTTCAGTAGGTATGGCTATGTGTACTTGATGAAACATAAGTCAAAAACCCTTGAAAGGTTTAAGGATTTCATGAATGAAGTACAGAACCAACTTGGTAAAAGTATTAAAGCACTTTGATCTGATCGAGGTGGAGAATACTTAAGCCAAGAGTTTGAGGACCTTTTGTGAGCCCATGGTATAATATCACAATGGACTCCGCCTGGAACACCACATCATAATGGTGTGTCTGAAAGAAGGAATCACACTTTACTGGATATGGTGCGATCAATGATGAGTTTTGCTGATCTTCCAATTTCCTTCTGGGGTTATGCTCTTGAAACCGTCGTGTTTACACTTAACCGAGTACCATCTAAATCGGTTCAAAAGACACCATATGAGATATGGCACGGGAAGCGTCCTGATTTGTCTTTTATTAAGATTTGGGGTTGTGAGGCTTACATCAGGAAAATGTTTCTTGATAAGCTTGGACCCAAGTCCAATAAATGTTATTTTGTTGGATACCCCAAGGAAATGAGGGGATACTATTTATACCACTCTACTGACAACAAAGTGTTTGTTGCTAGGACAGTTGTGTTCCTAGAAAAGGAATTTATTTCCAGAGGAAATAGTGGGAGGAAAATAGAGCTTGAAGAGGTTCAAGCCCAACAAGAAAACATTGAACTGGTAGATGTACAAGAGGAACATAGAGATCCACAAGGTGTTGTGGAATCTCAGTCTCCTCAAATAACACAAGGACCTTGTAGATCTAGTAGGACACGCCTTGAACCTGAGAGGTTTGGATACCTTGTGACTCAGGAAGGCGGTGAGTTGATCATAGATGATGATCCAACTACCTATCTAGAGGCTATGGAGGGACCAAATTTTGAGAAATGGATTGAAGCCATGAAATCCGAGATGGAATCCATATACTCCAACAAAGTATGGACTTTGGTGGAACCACCCGAAGGGGTAAAACCCATAGGGTGCAAGTGGGTCTTCAAGAAGAAGACCGACATGGATGGCAATGTGCAAACTTATGAAGGAAGATTGGTTGCAAAAGGTTTCCGACAAGTTCAAGGTGTTGACTATGACAAAACTTTTTCTCCAGTTGCCATGATTAAGTCCATCAGGATCATGCTTGCTATTGTGGCTTACTATGACTATGAGATTTGGCAAATGGATGTTAAAACTGCATTCCTTAATGGGAATATAAATGAGGATGTGTACATGATACAACCTGAAGGTTTTGTAGATCTAAAGAATGACAATAAAGTCTGTAAGCTACAAAGGTCAATCTATGGATTGAAGCAAGCATCTCAGAGTTGGAATCTTCTATTTGATGAGGAAGTCAAAGTGTTTGGATTTATTCAAAATGAAGATGAACCTTGTGTGTACAAGAAGGTTAGTGGGAGCATGACCACATTCCTCATATTGTATGTGGATGACATACTATTGATGGGGAATGATGTCTCAGCCTTAGAGAAGGTAAAGACTTGGCTTGGGAATACTTTCTCAATGAAGGACTTGGGAGAAGCATCCTACATTATAGGAATTAAGATCTATAGAGATAGATCTAAAAGGCTTATCGAACTAAGTCAAAGCACATACATTGACAAAGTGTTGAAGCGGTTCAACATGGAGAACTCAAAGAGAGGCAACATACCCATGCTACATGAAGTCACCATCTCTAGAGCTCAATGTCCCCAATCTTGTGAAGAGAGGGAGCGTATGAATGGGATCCCATATGCATCAGCCATTGGATCCATCATGTACGCTATATTGTGCACACGCCCATATGTCTCGTATGCCCTCAGCATGACGAGCAGGTACCAGTCAGATCTCAGGGATGCTCACTGGACAGTCGTAAAGAACATCCTCAAGTACTTGCGAAGGACTAAGGATCAGTTCCTTGTATACGGCGGCGAGGAAGAGCTGGTTGTAAAGGGTTACACCGATGCAAGCTTCCAAACTGACAAAGATGATTACAAATCGCAATCAGGATTTGTATTTTTCCTAAACAATGGAGCTGTGAGCTGGAAGAGTTCCAAGCAAGAAATAGTTTCCGATTCTACTACAGAGGCCAAATATATTACTACTTCACATGTAGAAAAGGAAGCTATGTGGATCAGGAAGTTCATCATTGAACTTGGAGTAGTTCCCAGTAGCTGTGATGTAATTGAGCTTTATTGTGACAATAATGGAGCTATTACTCAAGCTAAGGAGCCCAAATCACATCAGTGTTCCAAGCACATATTGCGGCACTTCCATCTCATACGAGAAATCGTACAACGAGGAGATGTGAAGATTTGCAAAGTACCAACTGAAGACAACATAGCTGATCCACTGACTAAGGCCCTTTCTCAGCAGAACCATGATGGTCATGCTAGGTCACAAGGACTGAGGTTCCTAGGTGACTGGCTCTAAGTGCAAGTGGGAATCTGTTGGTATGTATGCCCATAGAGCAAGTCATGTGATTATTGTAATGGGATACTTTGTAAATGATTTGAATAATAATAAAGGTAATTTCCGATCTATATGATTTAACTGTTTCTGAGATGATAGTGTAACATGATAGATGTCTAAAGAATTGTTTTACTCAATGATGTATGCTTTTGGGCTGAGGACCTAAATGATGAGATCATACGGATGTTAAGAGTATACATTCTTGTTTAGTCCCTAGTCGGTTGTTATTGTGGAAATAATCATAGACATCAATAACACTAAAGACTAGATTGTGTGTTGGTTGATGATAGAATCTCATTAGTCATGATATAGTGATATCAAACCAAGAACATAGGTACTTGTTAGAGAACAAGTGTATCGGACAGACCCACCGTGAGAGTGACACATGGAACCATGATTTGGTAGTCACACTCAGCTCTCACAGTGATGGTGGTGAATGTGATTCTTTGACTTGAAATCACTACACTCAACACATGTCGTTGGGTACACTTTGACATCATCAAACACAGTCCTAAAACATGGATTGTTATAAAGGTGATGATTGGGTGACTTTGACACATGGGGCTTTTGAGGGGTGAGTGATAGATATGGGATTTGTCCCTCGTAAGGGAGTTTAATGTCCATGGCCACTTGGTGAGTAGGATTGAGAAGGCATGTGCATGCATGTGTGAATCAATATGTGATATTGATGTCACACACATCTCACCCAGTCTGCTCTGAGATCAAGGAAATGGATGAACGTTGAAAGGATGACTGTACCATGTCTTGAGTTCATTCATGACATTAGTGACAAAGGAATTATACATTCACCGTAACACCATTCACGAATTGTAGGATTGAAAGTTGTTCTCCAACTTTCTATTTCACTTGGGTAGCAATGACGTGTGACTAGGCACCGCTCTTTGCTTGTGAAGTCATAAGGGTTATGGACTTTCATTGCCAACGTGAAATGGACATGTAGGATCACACACATAGGATTTAACCTGAAAGAGGAGTTTATCCACAAATGATGTTTAGATTGATTACTAAAGGAGTTTAGTAGTTCAATTAAACACTAAATCAATTGATAGCTCAATATCATAGTGTTCAAGGTGTTGGACCAATTGATTAGAGTATTAAATTGATTGAAACTGCAATTGACTGATTTTGCAAAAGTTTGCACCCCAACCGATCGGCTCAGGTTGGTGAATCGATCGGCTTAGTTGGTGAGTCGATCGGCTCATGTGTCATGAAACGATCGGTTCAATTGTTGAACCGGTCAATTCATGGACCAACCGAGATCGTTTTGCAAATACTATTTGTTTCACTTGTACAAATTTGATTTGAACAAGGATTAATATTTGATTAATCGGAAACAAATATAAAAGTCAATTTGAGTTGGACCAGGACCACGAACCGATCGGCTCAAAAGTGAACCGATCGGATCAGGTGTCTCAAACGATCAGTTCAGGTGTGAACCGATCGGTTGATGTCACCAAACGATCATTTCAGGGTTGATACGATCAGTTCAGCTGGCGCAGTTGGTTGTTTTGTGGAAAATTTTGAACCCTTCTACTCCTGCTTTAATCCCACATTGACCGGGGTAGAGAACCATGTCCCATGACCCTCCTATATATAGGGGTATTGGGGGCTTTTCAAAGTACAACTCGGAATACCAGTTGCTCTGCAAAGTTATCGTTCTCTCTGGGTTTGGTAACCAAGAGAGCCCGAGAAAGTGCAACCCGATAAGGGAGGCACAACAAGGAAAAGACAACTGTAGAAAAGCAACTGGTTGCAGGAGAGTGTGTCGGTGACTAGTACACTGACAGGAGGGTGTGACTCCTTCCGATTCCTTGTGGGATAAGGAGATCAGAGTTCTAGGCAGTCCGTGTGAACGACTACAGAGGCGGGAGACTTCTGTTGCTCGGAGGATAGTTGTCAATCCCGACAGTCCCGGTGAGACCAGGAGTTGCACAGACACCGTCCAAGACCGGAGGTGAAGACCGCGCAAGCCGCGAGGTAACATCGCCGAGCAAGCCTTAGGACAAGGTACGCCTCTACAAACCATCCTTCCTAAAGTATAGACGTTGATACTATTCCATTATTCTGGGTTTGGGAGAAGAAATATTTTGTTTCCGCTGCCTTCTCTGTCTCCCCTATAACCCAACAATAATTACTATATTTTATTCCAGTTTAATAAATTATCTAGAGTATCTTGCCATATTTATGTTTGTCAATGATTAGACTCTTTAAATATTATTGTTGTTATAATTGATATCAGTTGCTTAAAGGTATATTTGTAATTATATCAGTTCTTTAGACTATTTCTTTGAAGTACTCATTCACTGAGCGAGTAGGCTCACCCCTCTACTCAAATTTTTTTGGAAAACCACGTGGACTTGAAGAAGTTCAAAGCATCAGAGTAGATCTACCACATGAGTTAAGTATGAGATTAGTTAAGTTCAGTCAGTCCCTATCACTCTAGGTCCTTGTATAGATGTGAGAGAGTTATAAATGATGTTTGTATGTTTGTTTCCTTAATAAGAGAGAATGCAAATGATTGTCATGTTGTATGTACATGGAAGTGTGAGAAACGTATTGAATGTATGGATGTGTATCATTAATGTTGAGATCATATTAGAGTAATAAAAGTTTTATTCTCATGTAAAGTTTGTTTATGTGATTGAATGCGAGAAAACAAAGAGTTTGAAATAAAAAGGAAAAGTCGGGAGTGAACTTTGTATTAAGTGTAATCCTCATAGTCATACCCTAATCTCATGATTAGTGGTAATCGTGGGATGTGGGTGTGACAATCAGGTTACCACCAGTCCAGGATCAAGGAGGATGACATACCTAAGTCAACTTTTAAGATGAGGTATAGTCACTACGAGTTCATGGTTATGCCGTTTGGACTGACCCATGCACCAACAGTGTCATGGATTTGATGAACAAAGTATTCTAATCGTTTCTTGATTAGTTTGTCATAGTCTATATATATGACATGTTGATATACAGTCGGGATAGTCAACAACATGAACAACATCTTCATCAGGCATTAACCGTGCTGAGACAACACCAACTCTGTGCTAAGTTTAGCAAGTATGAGTTTAGGTTGAAGGAAGTAGATTTCTTAGGACATGTCATGTCTGCCAAAGGTGTATGCATGGATCCTAAGAAGGCGGAGTCTGTGACAAAGTGGGAGCAGCCGAAGACACCGACAGAAGTATGCAATTTTCTAGGTCTAGCAGGATATTATCAGAAGTTCATCAAAGACTTCAGTTCTATCACCCTACCCCGAAGGAAGTTGATGAGAAAGGATGTACCGTTCATCTGGGATAATAGATGTCAACATGCCCTTCAGACTTTGAAGGAGATGTTGAAAAGTGCATCAGTTCTAGTCATGCTTGAGAAAGGAAAGGGATACATCATGTTTTGTGATGCATCTAGGAATGGTTTGGGTTGTGTGTTGATGCAAGACAAGCAAGTGGTTTCTTTTGCTTCTAGACAACTTAAGAGACACAAGGAGAATTACCTAACCTATGATCTGGAGTTGGCAGCGGTAGTCTATGCTTCGAAGATTTAGAGGCACTACCTATATGGGGAGAAGTGTCACATCTTCACAGATCATAAGAGCCTGACGTACAACTTTTCACAACGTCGTTGGATGGAGTTGATCAAAGATTACGACTGCATGATCGATTTTCATACAAGAAAGGAAAACATTGTAGCTGATGCGTTGAGTGGAAGTCTTCATCCTCATCCATAGATAAAGGCCACTGGAGTTCTTTGATGTGCCACAAGTGAGACATGTTGCTCTCCATTCATCAAATGAATGTCAGGATGGAAGTTTCCTTGTTATCCAGTTTGTTGGAACATCTATAGGTGAATCATGTGCTGAGACAGCAGATCAAAGAGGTGAAATAGAAGGATGTTGTAGTACAACAAATTAGATCAGAGTTTGGCAACGAGAAGCATGATGGTTTTCACAGTCAGATGATGGGACAATTTGTTACCATAATAGGATAGTGGTTCCTGATGCTAATGACCTAAGGAAGATGGTTCTAGATGAGTCTCGCTTGTCCATGTATGCTATGCATCTTGGTAGTACCGATATGTACCACAATTTGAAGGATATGTATTGGAGGCCATGCTTGAAGAAAGATGTAGTTGAGTTCATTACAAGATGTGTAGTATGTCAACAAGTCAAAGCTAAGAATCTGAAGTGTGCAGGAACGTTACAACCGTTGTCTATACCATAGTGGAAATGGGATGATGTGACTATGGACTTTGTGGTTGGTCTGCCTAGGACAGTCAAGGTTATGATTCCATTTGGGTGATCGTTGATAGGTTAACCAAGTCAGTGCATTTCCTTCCCGTGAAGACAACGTTCACAACAAAGAAGCTTGCCCAAGTATATGTTGATAAGATAGTACATTTGCATGGTGTTCCACCTACTATTGTGTCTCACAGAGGTCCTCAGTTCATGAGTCTCTTTTGGGAGCGACTGCACATAGCTTTGGGTACACAATTGAAGTCCAACACTACTTTCCATTTATAGATAGATGGTCAATCTGAAAGGACCATTCAGACCTTAGAGGATTTATTGAGGGCATGTGTTCTTTAGTTTTTAGGAAGTTGGAATGTACACCTCATTTTGATAGAGTTCTCCTACAACAACAACTATCATAGTAGTATTGACATGGCACCATATGAGGTGTTGTATGGGAGACATTGTAGATCTTTGTTGTGTTGGTATGAGACAAGTGAGTATCAACTTCTTGGTCCTGAGCTTGTGCATCAGACAATCATTGTAGGCCCTTAGAGTTCCAAGTGAGAGACAAGGTATATCTGAAGGTCTCTCCTTGGAAGGGTATTCTGAGGTTTGGGAAGAAGGTTAAATTGGCTCCCAGGTATATGGGACCTTACCCAGTGATGGCACATGTTGGGAAGGTGGCTTACCAATTGGAGTTGCCACCTAAATTGCACAGGTGTTCCATGTCAGTATGTTGAGGAAGTGTCATCCAGATACAAAGTTAGTATTACAACTTGTGGAGGTGGAGCTTGATGAGGATATGACCTATGTGGAGGGTCTGATGTTGATCCTTGATTGGAGAGTGAAGAGGAAGGATGTTGTGCTTGTGAAGGTTCTTTGGCATCATCGTGGTGTTGAGGAAGCCACATGGGATCCTGAGGAAGAGATGAGGAGGAAGTATCCCTCCCTTTTCTCTTAGGATTTCGGGGGTGAAATCCCTATTCGGTGTTTATGGCTTGTAAGAACCTTGACCCACATTTTGGGATAACCCTATTTGTTTTGTTTAAGTATGTTTCTTAGCTCCTTGTTCTAAACATCTGAGATGGAATTAGGGCATGTTGGAAGCTTGAGTTCCTTGTTTGAGCTTGTTTGGTTCATGCTTGTGTTTTCTAGAGTAGTTTTGGTGCAAATTGCAATTTACCCAGAGTAGGGGTTTATGTGCAAGTTTTCCAACTCTAGTGTTCCTTCTCTCTCTTAGCATCATCTAGAGGAGAGAGAGATGGGCATCTTGTTTGATCCTTAGATGAGTGGTGACATCCTTGGTGATGTTTTTGGGCACATGTTTGAGGTGTGTCTTACATATAGGAGTGTTGTCTCGGGCTTGAGAGCCTTGGAGAGGCCTTGTATAGGCTTGTGGGTGTTTTAAGGGACATCCTATCAGTTTGTAGGTGTCTTGAAGGACATCCTGTCAGTTTTGTGGTGTCTAGAGGTGCACCATATCGGTTTGTGATACCTAGGGTTTACCCCTATTAGTTTGTGAAGAGGGTGGATGTGTGTATCGACCTTGACCATCATAGGTGACCTAGTGGGCAAGACATAGATATTATCACCTCGTTTGCATGGTTTTGCATGTGGCTCTTTCTCGTGGACATGTGTCACTTAGGGTTATAAGGTGGTGACACCTTCCCCTTGCTCTCTCTCTTTCATCCCTCTTGTATATATACCTCTTTCTCTCCATGCAAAAGAACCCTTTTGGTTATCCTTGCATTCCTTCTTTGGTGAATGAACTTGATTTAGAGGAGTCTCTCCCTTGGAGCTTGGAGGACAAGTCCCAAGCTTGTGGTTCTCCCTTCATCCTCTACCATGGTAAGCCATGATCCTTAGATCCTCTTTCTCTCTTTCTTTCTGCTTCTCAGCCTTGGACCTTGGTTACTTTCTTTTCCCTCTCATGCTCTCTTAACCTTGGTTCCATCTTCTCTCTCGGAGGTCTTGTGGTGATCAAGCTTGGAATATCTTGTTCTACCTTGAACTCATAATCTTGGAGCTTGGTGGTGATCCTTGAGGCGGGTTATATAACTCTAAACCCTCTTTGTTATTAGTACCCTTTATTTACTATTTTGTTACTTGTTCTTGGTTCGTTATCCCTTGCATGCTAGTAGTTCTTCTCGGTAGTTTTGCATTTTGCTTTGGAAGAAGAATCTTGCTTAGATGATGTTCATGTATTGCACCTCTTTTGCCTTGCTTGTAACGTTATTCCAAGGTTGAAAACGATGAGGCCGATAGTTATGTTAGGATGATATGCTTTGGGTGGCTGTCACAACCTGTGATGCCACTGACCGTCACACCTTGTGACAGGTCATCACGGTCTTGGCAAGGCCTAGAATGACATGCTTTGCGGATGGTCGTCACAAACTTGGTAGTATAAGTCAACACGCTATGGGCGAGGCTTAGTCCGTTATGCCTTGTGCATACTTCAGTCATTTTAGCCTTGGTTCTTGGTTGTTACCCGACATCGCGTTGCTAGCTGACACACCTGCAGCCGTCACAGCTTGGTGTTGTGGCCATGGGAGCGTTGCTTTGATGAGCGTTGTCTGTCAGGGCTCTATCCATTATGACTTGAGAGAGGGTTGATGCCTGATATCCCCTGACAGCCCATCACGGCTGAAGCGTTGTTGAAATTATAGATAGACGTCAACCTTGAGTTTCCCGATACACCATCCCTAGATGACTAAACCGATATACATCCCAAGTAGGTAGGATGATACATTGGTTGTTCATCCAGTATATGCTAGACTGATACCCTTCTTAGTGTGGTTTCCTAATACCCTTATAATTAACCTGATACCTTATGTTATAACCCTAAATGATGTCTTATGATGATGTTTGTGACTCATCATGTGAAGATAGGGTTATGTGATAAGAAGTGATTCCCTATGGAGTGGTTGTATGTATGATCCGATCTAGTTCAGACACGGTCCAAAGAGCAAGCCAACCGCATACCAACAGTTTGGCCAGCATATAAGTATATATTATATTATATTTATAAGTGAAAACACAAAAATATATTTGGGGTTACAACTTACAATTTACAGTAAACATTTTGTATAAGTCTACTATTATTGTATATATAGGGTTACATAAGTGAAAAATACAAAAATATAAGAACTCCCATTAAGAAAAAGCTATTGTAGCCAATTTGTATATAAATAGGAAATATACTGATTAGATTTTCAAAATAAGTATAGATATACATGTTTCACTCTTTCTTACTTGAGTTTTTGAAATGAAATGTCACTTAGAAATTTAGGGTTTTCATAGTATTTATTAAGATAAGTCTAAAAGGGAGTAGAGATAGAATGAAGAATAGATGGGCTAGGGAGAGGGGTTACATACTGTAAAATCAAGTAGAGAAGACTTCGCGAGCAAGGAATCACAAAACAATTGCCAAAAGATCAAACTCCTAGCAACCCCAGTTGGCGGACATTACTTCACAAAAGAAGAGTTGTATTTCACAGTTATTTTGCAATATCAAGGCCCTTACAGGGCTTTTTGCAGTGAAATACCCCCTTGATGGCAGTTGCAAAATTTTTACTAAATTGTGGACCAATTCTTGCATACTGACGTTCCGATGTCCAATTGCAAAAAATGAAATTTGAAGCAAAATTTTGCAATTCCAATTGAAATTTTGTTCCATGTCCACATGTTGCTAGAAAAAAGTTAATAATTGGAAAAATGCCTTCAAATAAGCCCAGTAACATATTTTAATTATGGGAGTAGCAATTTGGGTTTCGTTGGATCAGATATATTCTTCCTCGATTTGTATTTTAAGGTTTAGATTCCATGTATGATGTGGTTGTAATGAAACTCTTTTAAACAAAACTTTTGGTGTTCATTGATTATTTTAAGAGGTCATAATTATAATTTCCAATACTTAATTATCATCATTAAATCCAAAATATATTCAAGATGTAAATTATCCAAGCTATATTTGTTCATGTTACAAAGTACTAACCCATATAAAAGCATAGAATAGGATAAGTCTATATTAGATTATATTATAACTTGGTATTTTTTTTCTAAATTACCAACCTATATTTATTTTGTTTTGTTCTTCTTGAAGTGCAAGATATAACAAACTAAAATTTACTTTTCATATTTTCTGAAGAGGCCAATAGTCTAATTTATCATTACCAATATTTTTCTAAAAATGATTGACATTGTGGGCTAGTTATTCCAATAAATGATAATTTATTGAATAGATAGTCCCCACGTGTCCAAAAAAAAATGATACTTTATCTCAAAAAATTCCTAATGATTAAGGAAATAGTATTAAATTTGTTATATTTCCATCATATGGTAGAGAATTATATTAGTTTCACCAGGAGTAGAATTTAATCTTATCTAATCACTATTTTTATCATTCATTACTTCTATTCCTAAATTGAGTTATAAAATTGCATATACCCCTTTGACTAACAGGAATGCAATAGACGTGGTATTTTATCAGATGATGATAAATACAAAATGGAATGAATTATGTTTCCATATACAGAAGCATCCAACCAACCATGGAGACAATGAAACTTATTGTAGCACAAAATTTACTACTGAAGTCCCCCTTCCCAACCCCCAACCCCCCTCTTCACACACCAAAAGAAAAATGCCTTTTACATTGACTTCAGAATCTTGATGGAACATTAGGCTTGTGCAATTTTTATATTAGAACGGAAGCAAGCCCCGGGTTGGTTGTCTGATGCAGACTATTAGAGTAATCTCCCCTACCTTTACGTAAGTCTGACAGAACCCAATCACTAGCTCTACAGTTTTGTTCTAACACACACACACACACACACATTTTCCTGTTTAATTAAAGAAATATTATTCTGTTAGATAGTACAAATAGAATTAATACTATCTGGTTTTCATGCCAGCTTCTGCAGGAAATGGATCGGTCCAACATTCATCATCTGCCACAGCAGTTCTCCATCTCTGCCTGAAAATGTTGAATTCTTCAGAAGATCTAATTCTCACCTGCAGAGTAACACGCATGATTAAAAAGGTTGTGTACATATTAACGTCGCAAAAAAACAATGAAAAATGTCTGGGACATCCCCACAACTATACAGTCCCTTCAAAGCAACACGACAAAATATATAGAGAGCCAAAATCAGATCGTTACCAACTTTCAAAATATCGATGTACAGAATAACGGGCTGAAGGTAAGGTTGCTAGCCTATGTGATCTTAAAAAGGCACTTTCTTCGGTCAGGGTGTAAAGATCGTTATTATGTTATCAAGAATTTGCAGCAAAAAGAAGACTGGCCAGAGGAACAATATGCCAAACAAATATAACATGTGCATCACTACCATTTTCAAGATTGGATCTACTTGTCCTTCAAAGTATGCAATCAATCATAACTATTAGGTGATCCAGGAGTTGTCGCTGATAGTTAGTTTTAGATACTAGAAACTGATCCTATAGTGCAGCAAGGAAAAAATGATAATTCAATATATCCCCAATGCAACTGCAAAGCACTTAGAGAACTCTTTGGAGACTGAATTTGCACTAAAAGATGTCAACATTTTACCAGTTGATAAAATGCTTTTCTTTTTATTATCATAGAAAAGTCCTCGTTAAGAGGAAGAATTAATGTCATGGTGAACTACCGTGAGAAAGGAACTTTTCAGAACAAGTGTGGCACAAACCTGTGATCTTTCATCTATCGAACTTGAACCAGCTGGCACCTGCATGTTCAAGGAGGTGTAAGTCGTACAGTAAATGGGAGAACCCAGTAAATTGTCAACTATAATGAACGTACTGATTTGCGTGTTGAATTCTTGGAACGCAAGGAAGAGGCTGGTGGTTCAGCAATGGCCTAATATAATTTAGCAGTATTTACGACCAGTGTCATGTGATATAATGATGCAACTCAACGAAAGTTCAATGAGAAAAGAGTCAATCGGTAAACAAGCAAATTGTTAGGGCCAAGACTGGAAAAAATGGTAATATCTTCGGTCGTGTAAATACATCTAGATTCAGTCACCAGTCCATTTTTATTATCTTTTCATGTAGCTTCCTGCTCACTTCAGCAAGCTGATGTTGGATATGAAGTTCCCTCCAACATTTGCTTGCTTGTGTTCTTAATCCAAAGCATAATCGCCTATTACCACCTTACACATTTGTGTGTGCAAGATAACTTAAAACAAATTTATTTTCTTTGATTTGTTTTGGTTGATGGAATCAATTCGTGTTCATTGGAATTCACAAAAAACACGGTTACAAAATAATCATTAACCAGTCAATTTACTTCCCGAAAGACCAACCATTAAAGTAACTCTTTGCTCCCAAATTTGTTTTTCTAAGCGTTCTCTGAATTGTCTAGCAAGGGATACCCATCTAAACGAAAGTAAATGACACCACGAAGGTCCTGAAATTATGTATATGTAAGGAAGTTTGACTAGCCATTTGACATACACATGGGCGGCAAAGTGTTATACACAGAACAATAGAAAAATGCTTCCACCCGCAGGCCACTCCCTTCCTTACTTTCTATTTTTGGATTATTTGCTTTGTCATTTTATTCAAGATCACATGCTCATAAGCCATAGTTCTATCTTCTAAAATCTTCCAACCGGTGTACTAAAAGGAGACCCATAAAGGCGGACAAGCACTTAAGCAGCCAAAGTGTCATACACAGAACAATAGAAAAATGCTTCCACCCGCAGGATACTCCCTTACTTTCTATTTTCTGATTATTTGCTGTGTTTTTTTATTCAAGATCACATGCTCGTAAGTCATAGTTCTATCTTCTAAAAATCTTCCAACCGGTGTACTAAAAGGAGACCCATAAGGGCGGACAAGCACTTAAGCAACCAAAGTGTCATACACAGAACAACAGAAAAATGCTTCCACCTGCAGGATACACCCTTCCTTACTTTCTATTTTTGATTATTTGCTTTGTTTTTTTATTCAAGATCACATGCTCGTAAGTCGTAGTTCTATCTTCTACAATCTTCCAACCGGTGTACTAAAAGGAGACCCATAAGGGCGGACAAGCACTTAAGCAGCCTACTAATTTTGGCAATAGGCACAAATAGTTCCCCAAGTCCTTCAAGTCCTTCTTGGACCTAACTCAGCCGCTAATCAGGTTATGATCGGACCCAGGCCCACCAGGAATTAGCCCAAAGGCTAATAAGTTTCTTTATGGCACCACCGCTGCACTACTTCCAGTATAAGGCGGTTTTTCATTTTTGAGGAGGTTTTTCCCAGTACCATAAGGAAGCTTCCAGGTTAAGACGCTAATAAGCCCAAAGATTGAATTGTCTCCTACAGCCTCCTGCAAATTTGGATGGAGGTTTTGGTTTCCCGCAGCTTCTACAAGCCTGCTGTTGCAGCAACGTCATTGTCGATTGAATACTTCTGTGTATTCATATGGACGTCTGTAACTCTGGAAGTCATCTATATAGTTGGACGTACATCTGCCTATCTCAAACGTATATCATCTGATACACGATGTCAGCCAATACACAATTAGCATGTGTCTTCTGCGAGGATGGATGCAAATTTGCCTTTAGAAATCAAGTCCGGAAAAAAAAATTGAGTGTATTGATTTACGTCAAAGAGGAAGAGGAGCGGGCAACAAGCTGCGCCGCTAGTCTTTTTTGGATTGCCAAACCAATCCTCTGAAACACTAATCCATAGATTTGGGAATCATAACATTACTATTCATAACTTTTTAGACCCTCTTGAGAAGCTCCAGAACCTCTGGTGCTAAGAATCCAAAGTACATTAATTCTGTAAACTAATTATATATAACATGTAGCACCATTTACTATTTATATATTATATGGTTTGATGTTGTGTTGTTTACTAGACACTAGTTACTGATTACACATAGTATACTGCATACTGGTTATTTACTAGGTAATATACTTTACTATGAACTACTAGCTACCGGTTATGATAATACACTAATGGTCGGATACTGTAATACTTACATATTATACTACTAGGAGTTTGATTTATATTAGTATAGTACTATATTAACACTGTTACTGATCATATTATATATTATATACTGTTTGTTCACTGAGTATATACTTACTGTACGTAGTTACTATCTACTCAGTATTATAATATGCTACTAGTTATATAACATGTAGCACCATTTACTATTTATATATTATATGGTTTGATGTTTAGTTGTCTACTAGACACTAGTTACTGATTACACAGTATACTGCATACTGTTTATTTACTAGGTAATATACTTTACTATGAACTACTAGCTACCGGTTATGATAATACACTACTGGTCGGATACTGTAATACTTACATATTATACTACTAGGAGTTTGATTTATATTAGTATAGTACTATATTAACACTGTTACTGATCATATTATATATTATATACTGTTTGTTCACTGAGCATATACTTACTGTACATAGTTACTATCTACTCTGTATTATAATAAGCAACTAGTTATATAACATGTAGCACCATTTACTATTTATATATTATATGGTTTGATGTTTTGTTGTTTACTAGACACTAGTTACTGATTACACATAGTATACTGCATACTGGTTATTTACTAGGTAATATACTTTACTATGAACTACTAGCTACCGGTTATGATAATACACTACTGGTCGGATACTGTAATACTTACATATTATACTACTAGGAGTTTGATTTATATTAGTATAGTACTATATTAACACTGTTACTGATCATATTATATATTATATACAGTTTGTTCACTGAGTATATACTTACTGTACGTAGTTACTATCTACTCAGTATTATAATAAGCTACTAGTCTAATAATTGAAGCTTACATTTAATAAACACTTGCATATTATACTAGTAGGAATTTGATTTATATATGTTTTAAACTATAATATGTATCACGTTACTAATTATATAGTACTGTACCGTTTGTTTAGTGACTCACTTAAGTATAATACTTTACGTGATTACTATATATATGTATTAAAATATACTACTGTCTAATATAGTTTGTTGGAATCCTTTTCCCAACTTGTTTCCTTGTTGTGACTCAATGTTTCATCCCAATTCTTTATTTTTGTGTGTGTACTTCAACAACATAAATCTTTAATTTTTAATTGATTCGTTTCTTTTGCCAAAAGATACTTTCTTATACTTTGGAATCTTTAAGAGTGCAAGCTTCTAGATAATTATATTAACATTGACTGGATAATTTGGTTTCTAGAAACAACTGGCCGTTATGTGACTCTTTAGCTACTGAGTCTAACATTTTATTCTCAAAATTTCCTAAAGTCTTAACAGGGAGACTCGTCACAAGACAAAACACCTCGTCAGCCAAGTGTATAAGGAGTTCAAACCATTTGACTCAATTAAATTACATAAGAAATATTTCCTACCATAGCTCCACTCCAAACATTGAGTTTGATCAAAGTGTGCGTTATTAGCTAAAATCCTTGCATAAACCTTCAGATTCAAAACCTTTTGTCCTAAACTTCAACTGAACGACAGACCCCGCAAAATAGAACCTTATACTATAAGTTCTCCAACTAAGTTTAGAGATTTCTCCTTTCTTGTAGTTACTTCTTCATTTAACTTTTCTGTCTGACGTTTACGGTGTCTGTACGTTTAACATTAATTGTCGACTTTCACTTGATCTCTAGCAGGTAGAGAGAGGAGTTAAGAAATATTGACTTACACCACCTGGATTTCCATAGGAGCAAAGAGTATGTTCAACAGCAAAGGCTTCTTCTTACTTTTTTAGGGCCTCGAGAGCTCAAAACCTTGGGTATTCCAAGATCATATTTTACGAGACAGTGGGATATGCGGTATTGGCTTAGATTTTTACTGTGCTTTGGATTGTCTTCGTGTCACAATTCTGTCTTTCAGTCTCACATGTTTTGCTAAAAAGGACAACGTTTCCCCTAAATCCCAACATGTTTTCGTAAGCACGCTTTTTAGCAAAATTGTTAAGGACATGGATGTTATGTTTGACATGGCTGTTCGATATAAAGCAACTTTTGGTGTTTGCAAGTTGATCATGCTCAAGATTTTCTTCTTGTTATTCCCATGTATGGGTTTGGACTGCATATGTCACAAATATAGCATCAATTCTCAGATAGTCTTATAATTTCTCTATTTCCCGTTGATGAGGTATATGCCCAATTTGTCGCTAGGCGTGCTTAGATACTTTTGAGAGCATGTGGTTCATTCCCAGATTTCAAGTACATACACGATCTTGTTAGGGATGTTCTTTATGACATACTTAGACAAGCGGGAATTTTTACAAAAAAGAGGCATCAATGATTTCTATAACTAATCCACAGGAGGGGCGATCAACACTTACATCAACAGATGTTTTGATTTTTGGCTGAGTTGGAAGGAAGCATGCATGTGTGGATCTAACACAGGTTTCACTATTGGTGGGCTTAAAAGGTAGAAAATTTATTGTAAGACGGGTTGCCCTAAAAGCTGCCCAAACCAAAATGGCCAAGCATGAGAAAACATGTACTGACAATCAACATGTTTTATACCTTTCGGGTTTAATACTTTCAGAGTTTTAGCACCATAGGTTGTGGAGCTTCTCAAAAGGGTGCAAAAAGTTATGCATAGTAATATCAGGACTCCCAGGTCTATAGATGTAGTGTTCTAGAAAAAGGGATGGCGATGCAGCAAGTTGCCTGTCAGCCTTCTATTTCATTGTGATTGTTTTAAATGTTTATTAGTAAGATCAATTAGAAATGGGAAGATGATTGGTATGCTAGAACTTTATCTATATCTATCATGATTCGCCTTACCAAATTTGTCCTTAATGTTATTCCCACCTACACTATGCAAACCACCATCACCCCAGTGCTTGTGTAATAAAATAGATAAAGCTATTCGCCGGTTCATAACGAGGGGTCATAAAAATTGTCCAGTGCCTCTAGTTGCTAGGAATGAGGTGAGTATGAATATGAATAAAGGAGGCTTTGGATTGAAATTCAAGGCCGACTGAAACAAGGTTGTTATTATGCAAAGTGCTTGGGATCACAATTCCGGAATACCTACTATGTAGACTATAAACTAGGAAAAGAGTTTGTTCGATATGTAATACAAATTACAATGGACTCTCTTTTATATGATAAGAGAGTAACACAATAGACAGAGTTAGGCAATATGGGATAAAAGAAAAAGATTAAAGACAAGACAAATCTAAAGCCATAACAAAAGGAATAACATAACAGAACGCAATAAAGCACATATACTAATACTCCTCTCAAGCTGGAGCATAGATATCAATCATGCCTAGCTTGTCAACCATGCTAGTGAATTTGAAGTTTAGTGAAGATATCAATCATGCCTAGCTTGTCAACTTGATCATAAGTGTGAGTATATGGAGTAGAGATATCACCAGACAAGACAACCTCTCTGAAAAAATGACAATCCACCTCAATATGTTTAGTCCGCTCATCGAATGTGGGATTGCTAGCAATGAATATAGCAGCCTTATCATCATAATGCATAGGAATAGGACTTGAGTCAGATATATCAAATTCTTTCAGAAGACCGTCGAGCCCATAAAAGTTCACATGCAGTATGAGCCATAGCTCTATACTCAACTTCAACATTGGAGTGGGCAACAACAGTTTGTTTCTTATTGTGCTAGGTAACAAGATTACCACCCACAAAGGAATAGTAACCGGAAGTGGATTTGCGGTCTAACTTGCTGCCTACATAATCCAAATCAGAGTACCCCTGTAATTTTACAGTGTCCATGATCTCTATAAAGTCTTTGCCTAGAGAATTTTTCAGATATTTCAAGATGTGGCATACAACATCCCAGTGGCACTGTCTGGGTCTATCCAGATATCTACTGATTGAGCCAGCCGCAAAAGTGATATCAACCCTTGTTAGTGTCAGATATATGAGTTTACCCACCAACCGGCAATACTAGTATAGTGGTGGTTGTCGGGGTTCGGAGGAGAAGTAACATCTTATCTGTTAGTATTAGGGTCCAAGGGTGTAGCAGTGGGTTTTGCACCAAGCATTCCAATTTTTTACTACAGATCCAAAACATATTTCCTCTGAGATAATCAAATACCTAAGGAAGAGCAAGAGACTTCAATACCCAGAAAATATCATAATTTCCCCAGATCTTTAGTGACAAATTGTTTTGCCAGATATTACTTAGTAAATAGTAGCATGAATACCTACTTGATCACTTCCAGATAAAATTATATCAACATAAATAATCAAGATGACAAGGCCAGAGGAGGTTTTCTTAATGAACACTGATCAGAATGGGAATGACGAAAGCTGAATTTCTGAAGGATACTACTCAGTTTATAAAACCAAGCACGGGGACTCTATTTCAGTCCATAGATTGCTTTGCGCAACATGCACACTTTGGAGCACTTCCCCTGGTTGTTCCATATATACTTGCTCATGTAGATCACCATATGAAAAAGTATTTTTAATGTCTAATTGAAATAGAGGCCAATCATAATTGACAACCACAAATATAAGAATGCGAACATAATTGAGACGTGCAACAAGAGAAAAAGTCTTGAAGTAGTCAATACCGTATGTTTGAATATATCCTTGGGTAACAAGGCGAGCTTTTAGACGTTCTATTGTCCCATTAGGTTGGTACTTAATAGTAAAGACCCAACGACACCTGACAAGGGAGCAGTCAGCATGTGCATCAACTAAGTCTCATGTATGTCGATTAGAAAGAGCCTAAATCTCAGTTTCCATAGCTTGGGGCCATGCAGGATGTTATAAAGCCTGAGCAACATTATTGAGAATAGATATAGCAGATAAAGCAGAGGTAAAATTGGCAAAATTCTTGCCTAGGTTAGCAGTGGAACAAAAATTGCCAATAGGATGTTGAGTACAAGACCTAGTCCCTTTTATCGGTCTAATAGGAACATCTAAATCAAAAAATACCTGAGGTGGAGTCGAATATGCCGACGAGGATGGAGGAACAGAGATAGAGGGGCAATGGAGGGAGTTGTATTTCTCGGGCGTCTTTGATACACTTTTAGAGGCGTCAGTGGAGCCACAACTAGAGAAGGCAGATCTGTGTCAAGCATCGTAGGCAGAGTTGTATCAAGTAACATATCTGATGTCAGTGTAGAACCTATCGTAGAATAGTATGGAGTATCTTCAAAGAATACCACATCAGCACTGACCATATCTTTGCAGAAGGATCAAAGCACTTGTAGCCTTTCTGAGTCTAGGAGTATCCCAAGAACATACATTCGGTAGACCTAGGGTCAAATTTTGTTAAAACCAGGACGAAGGATTTTAACAAAACAAGTGCTTCCAAAAATTCGAGGAGGCACGTGAAAAAGAGGGACATCAGGATAAAGAATTTGATAAGGGACTTGATTGCCAAGAACAGATGAAGGCATGTGATTAATCAGGTAGCAGGCGGTTGAGATAGCTTCAGGCCAAAAAGTCTGAGGTACATGATAATGAAAAAGAAGAGTAGGGGCAACTTCTAGGAGATGTCGATTTTTGCATTCAGAAATCCCATTTTGTTGAGTATATGAACACGAAGTTTGATGAATAGTACCCAATTTGTGGCAAAACTGGCTAATAGAAGTTTGCACAAACTCTAAAGCATTGTCAGTGCGAAAAAAATTTATAGTTTTAGCAAACTGGATACGAATCTCAACAAAGGACATGATAGTATCAAGCATGTGGGAGCGATCTTTTAATAAAAACAACCATGTAATTCTAGAGAAATCATCAATAAAGCTCATAAAGTAAAGAAAACCAGAGACATTTGAACTAAATAGGAACCCCACACATCATCATGCACTATATCAAAAGGTGCTTTGGAACCAATACAATTTTTCTTAGAAAAAGTAGCACGAGTTTGTTTGCCTCAAGTAAAAGTTTCACAGTGAAAGACTGAATCAGAAATAGCATGAATTAAATGCTTTTTATTTTGTAATGGATGGATGTCCTAATTTGTAATTGCCATTGAAGTCCAATACAATTTTTCTTAGAAAAAGTAGCACGAATTTGTTTGCCCAAAGTACAAGTTTCACAGTGAAAGATTGAATCAAAAATAGCAGGAAATAAATGCTTTAATTTTGTAGTGGATGGATGTCCCAATCTGTAATGCCATTGAAGTCCAGTAACAGAAGCAGTCAATAGAGCATTCGTCTTCAGCACATCCAAGTAATACAGCCCATCTAGTCCCTCATGGCCCGAACCAATCCTCATCCTCATGCGTAGATCCTAAAAAACAACATTGCTCGGGTCAAAAGTGATACGCGACAGAGGTTCTTCACAGTTCTTCCACTAACAGTTAACAAATTCAAAGGGAAATTAAGAACATAAAGAGTTGAATGCAATAATAATTTTCCAGGGGTGCAAATATGTCCAATGCCAAAAACCGGTGTTTGGGAGCCATCAACAAGTGTAACACGTGAAATAGAAGAAGTTTTACGCAGATCAGAAAATGAAGCAGAGTTGCCAGGTATATGAGAGGTGGCGCCGAAATCAATCACCCATGTATTTTTACTAGAAGTTGCAAAGGATGCAAGAAGAGCAGAACATCCATCAGTAGAGGCATCAACAGTCTAAGGAGCAAGGCGGGCCTGAAGGAGCTTCTCGAACTCGACGTGAATCCAATCCGCAAAGTAATGAGAGGAGGATGGTGCTAGTGGCGGAGCCAAAATCCAAGGATGGGTGAGACATTAATTAAAACTAGTTTTTAAATCACAATGTTTCTATATTCGATAGGATCATCAAAATGTAAGGAGAAACTATAGAGATATGTTGTGTTTTGTTGAGTGTCATGTACATAGCATGTGCCTCACTTATGCTTTCACTTCTGTAGTTTAGTCCCATATTGCTTACTTCTGCTTTAGTCTCTATTCCCTTCTGTTATATAAGAGACTGTATTGTACACTATTTTACTCATTCAATAAGCAATTCCCAGTTTCTCTATATGGTATCAAGAGCAGGTCTGATTCTCTGATTTTTTCTTTCTCACCCTGCCCCTATGCCCTGAGCCTTCAACCCCCCCCCCCCGCCGCCGCCAGCACCCCCCCACCTGCCGCCGTTGGCTCCCTCCCCCACCCAAGACCACTCCTTCCAAAGTCGAGGCCCCTTCCCCTCTCTAACCCAGCTGCCAAACCCTCCTCCCTCTTCCATCTCACTACTGCCCTCTTTGTCTCGGGTTTCCCCCTCATCCGTTTTTGCACGTGTAATCTTCCAGACATCCATAGCCATCCCACGTTCTCCGGTTATTTTTCTACCTGCGCCTCATGACGGCGTAGGTTTATCTATCAGTCTATCTGCCCGACACGGGTTTCTTCTGATCTGATGCATCAGATCCCTGCTACTACTACTGCCCCATAGTGGGTTCTTTATTCACTGTATGTTGTTGCTGCACCGCCACCTCACTACTGCCTGCCTCTGCTCATCATGGCTTCAGTTGAGCCTTCTCGCTCTCTGTGTGTTACCACCATCAAGCTAGATGGTTCGAACTATCATCTGTGATCGGCATCCTTTGTCCTCTATGTCAAGGCTTAAGGTCAGTCGTCACATCTTACCACTGATCCTCCTCCTGCCCCGGCTGGTACTGCTGATGAAAAGAACAAACAAGCTTATGCTCAATGGTCTAAAGACGACTCTGGTGTTATGTCATTGCTTCTCAATAGCACCGAGCCGCGGATTAGTCAGTCACTGTTATCTCTTCATGATGCTAAAGTGATGTGGGACTAGCTTTCTCATGTCTACTCTCATCAGCAAAATCCTAAAAGTGTTTTTGAAATTTTCAAAAACCTGGCCAAGGAGTTTTCTTCTGATGCTTCCATTGAGGACTTCTACAACCAATGCTCTGCTCTCTGGAATGAGTATGAAATCTACCATCCGTTGATTGTTGACATTAAAGAGGCCAAGAAGCAGCGCAATGAACTACAACTAGTTCAATTTTTGGTTGCCCTACCTACATCCTTTTCAGGCGTCGTCGATCAAATTTTATCCAGTGTCCCTTTGCTCACTCTTCGTGATGTCCTCAAGAGAGTTCAACGGCTACCATCTATGTCCTCCGCTCCTGTTATTGAGCATCCCGCTCTAGTTGCTCGCACTGCTGATTCTGGATGTGGTCGCGGTCGAGGACGTGGTCGTGGCGGACGCCTGCCTCCTATTGGCGGACAAGGCTCCTCTACTGCTCCTGGATGAGGTCAAGCTACCGGTCCACGCTACTGAAACTGGTGTGGTCGTAATAATGACACTGAAGATAGGTGATGGATCAAACATGGCAAGCCAACCTGGGCGAACCAGCCCTCTATCGAAACTACTACTGATGTTGCATCTGATCCACCAGCTGCCCCTCCGACTATTAAATGGCTCCGCTCTGAATTCAAAAAAAAATTCCAGTTGTTTTTGCCAACCCACTTGTCCTTATACTTCACAACAAAATGGTGTTGCTAAACGGAAAAATCGCCACTTATTAGAGGTTGCTCGCACCCTTCTTATTCATTATAAAGTTCCTCACCGTTTTTGGCCTGAGGCAGTCACTACGGCATGCTATCTTATAAACCGTATGCCATCTTCTGTTTTACAAAATCGAATACCTTACTCCATTTTGTTTCCTGATGCACCTCTATTCTTTGTTCCTCCTTGCATTTTTGGGTGTACTTGCTTTGTTAAAAATTTACGCCCAGAAATGACGAAACTTGATCCTCGATCCACTAAATGCATTTTTTGGGTTATTCTAGAACCCAAAAAGGTTATCGATGCTTTGATCTGGTACTCAGACAATGGTTTGTCAGTGCGGATGTGATCTTTTTTTAGCATATGCCCTATTTTTCTGATGATGGAGCAAGACTATCCAATTATATGTTGGCACCCACACCTCTACCAAATATTGTTGAAGAATTGTCTTCTTCTAACCTGCATGAAGATCGTTCGTTGCAAGTGTACAAACGTCGTCCAAAGACAAGCACTCCTTCCATAGCCCCTCCCCAACCAATTCCTTCGTCAGCGGATGATCAAATAAACACTAAGGTAACTTCTGACTTGCACCTTCCTATCAGTCTGTGAAAAGGTGTTCGCTCCTGTACTAAACATCCTATCAGTAATTACTGCACTTCTGCCAATCTGCATAACAACTTTGCTTGTTTTACTTCTGCAATTTCTGCTATCACCATTCTAAAGACTGTTGTAGAGGCTCTGGTTATTCCTGCATGGAAACACGTTATGGATCAGGAAATGCAGGCACTCTGTGATTGCAAGACATGGGAACTTGTGGATCGCCCCTCTTCTTGCCCTACTGTTGGCTGTCGCTGGGTCTTTACCATTAAATATCAACTTGATGGGACTATTAAACGCCTGAAAGCCCGTCTTGTTGCAAAATGCTACACGCAGACATTTGGTGTTGATTATTTTGAGACCTCTCCTGTTGCACGATTAAACTCTGTTAGAATTATGATTTTTTTTGTTGTTAATAAAGATTGCTCTCTCTTTCAGTTAGATGTTAAAAATGCATTTCTTTATGGAGATCTATAGGGAGAAGTATACATAGAGCAACCACCCGGGTTCGTTGCTCAAGGGGAGTCTGCCCTCAAAGTATGTAAGCTGAAAAAGGCCATCTATGGACTCAAACAGAGCCCACGTGCTTGGTTTGACAAGCTCAGTCAAATCTTACTTACTTTTGGCTTTCGTCGCTCTCATTCTGATCATTCAGTCTTTATCCGCAAAACAGTGGATGGACTTGTCATTCTTATTGTTTATGTTGATGATATTATCTTATCTGGCAGTAATACTGTGGGTATACAGGAAACTAAAACCTACTTAGAAAAACATTTTGTCACTAAAGATCTTGGAAAGCTGAGGTATTTCTTAGGCGTTGAGGTTTCCAGATCATTTGCAGGGTTGTATCTATCTCAGAGAAAATGTGTACTTGATCTTTTACAGGAAACTGGTATGTTGGGATGCAAACCAGCCAACACTCCACTTGACCCAAACATGGACTGGGATGATGAAAACTCTCCCTATTTTGATCATCACCAGTTTAGAAGGCTGGTAGGTAAACTTATCTATCTGACTGTCACAAGAGCTGACCTCACTGCTGTTGCCGGATTCATCATCCAGTATCTTGATAAACCCCGACATTGTCATTGGGATGCTATGTCAAATTCGACAGTATCTTAAAAGCTCTCCAGGAAAAGGCTTGATGTATAAAAAGCATGGCCACTGTAATCTATCTGACTTCTCGAGTTTTGACTACGCAGGAAATCGTTCTAATCGTAAGTCAACATCGGGATACTATTCATTTGTTGGCGGAGATCTTGTCACCTGGCGAAGCAAAAAGCAGACTGTTGTAGCCAGGTTCAGTGCAGAGGCGGAATACCGAGCTATGGCTCATACTGCATGCTAACTTTTGTGGGTCCAGAGTCTCCTCCAGGAGTTTGATATATCCTATTCCAACCCCATACCGATGTTTTGGGACAACAAGGCCTCCATTTTTATTGCGAGCAACCCCACTTTTCATGAGAGGACGAAACATATTGAGGTCGACTGTCACTTTGTTCGAGAAACAGTCCTTTCTGGCCGGATTTTCACTCGATATCTCAACACAGAAAAGCAAGTTGCGGACATCTTCACCAAGATACTTCCTAAAGCTCGTTTCAGACTCTAGTTGACAAGTTGGACATGTTCGACATCTACGCTCCAACTTGAGAGGGAGTATAGTGATATGTTGCGTTATGTTGTGTTTTGTTGAGCGTCATGTGCATAGCATGTGCCTCACTTATGCTTTCACTTTTGTAGTTTAGTCCCATATTGCTTACTTCTGCTTTAATCTCTATTCCCTTATGTTATATAAGAGACTGCATTGTACATTGTTTTACTCATTCAATAAGCAATTCCTCGTTTCCCTATAGGAACCAATAAACTAGATCATGTCCGGTGTTGAGTTCAAATTTGACAATTTGGGTCGACTCCAGGTTCAAATAAGTTGACTAAGATTTTTGTACATGTCATTTATGGCTCTAGATTCAAAATATGGGCCAGTTCCAAGTTTGGGCAAATCCAACTCCACTTCCTTTCATGTTAGACTATTAAAAGATTTAAATTATGCCGAACTAAAATCGTGGTAGTTTATGTCCCAATTTTGATGAACTTGGGGCAGTTCCAGATTGATCAAAATCCACGTCCGGATGGATTTTGTTTTAAAATTGAAAATTTGGGTTGGTTCTGAATTGGACGGAGTGACTAAAATTTGGGTCAAGGTTGATTTTAGTTCTAAATTAAACAGTTTAGGCCCATTTCGAATAGGACAACATGATCAAATCTGAAACATTCCTGAGGTTAACTGACAATATTTCCTTACTTGAAATTACCCCAGTTAAAATGGAAATTTACAATCCAAAAAACATGGGGTACCATTTCTACGCTATTCAAATTAAGAACCAATCTAACTTATAATTCTATTTTAAATGAAACGCAGGGGGAGGCAGGTGGCCCACCTTGCCTTAGAGTGGCTCCGCCACTGGATGGTGTCGAATCAGGTTGATCAATGGTGACTTGATTTGCCCATGCATGCTTCTTGTGTTTGATCCAATAACGAGCTTCATTATGGTTGGTGCGTTTGCAGAAGTGACTTTAATGTTGTTCAATTGTAACTTGATCAGGACCAGAGAAAGAAACATCACGACCTGGTCCAGCAGTAGAGTGACCACGACCTTGACCTCGACCACGACCTCGACCACGGAAGGAATTCCCAGAGCGGACCGCCAGAATAGCATCAAAGTGGTCGGGAGGTGACAACAGAGAGACTGACAAGAGTCGTTGAACCCGTTTAAGGGTGTCGGGCAGAGTAAGTAAAGGATCGCTGGATAATATATGATCGACTACCCCAAAAAAGGAGTGGGTAAGCCAGCAAGAAATTGCACCAATTGTAATTCATTGTGTTGTCGTTGTACCTTGGTAATATCAACATATAGGGGATGATAAACTTCAAACTCGCCCCAAAGAGCAGAACATTGATTACAATAATCCTCCACAAAATTGGTCGTAGAATACTACTTGGCCAGTTGTTTGAAAATTTAAAACACCTTTGGATTCTACTGATGAGAGTACTCATGTGAGGGTTGGTCCCACATTGCTTTGACGGTCTTTACTGAATAATTTTAGGTGCAGAACTGTTGAGCAGCTAAGTCATGACACGAAATCATCCTTTGACCAAAGATCATATGCCTGCTTGGTTATAGCGTCAACACCTTCAGCAGGTATAGTCGAGCATTTAGTGATGAGATGTGAATAACAGCCTTGATCTTTGACATAGAGAGCGAAGGCCGCAGACCATGTGTGAAAGTTGGAGCCATCCCACTTGATAGTGGTGACACAGTGTCTGTAGCGAATCAGCGGATGCCATCAGAAAAATATGTTGAAGGTAGAAAGAAGCAGAATCAGTAGGAGGAACACGACGCAGGAGCAGTAACAGTAGGTAGTAGCACCAGTCGACAGACAATAGAAGCAGGAGGAACCCAACACATGGTCAACAAAAATCCTCGATCAACAGGTCCGGTAAAACCCGCAACGGGGCAGTATGCAAAAGAAGCAGATTTGAAGCATCAGATCTCAGAGACCCGTACAGAGGCAGAAGAAGAGATAAAGACCTACGCCAACATGGGGAGAGAGTTACTCCACCATGAGGCGTAGGCAGACAAGGAGAAAAGTTCTATTGAAACTTCAACGTTCAATAGTTAGAAAGTTACCGAAGACGGATAAGGGAGAAAAAAGTAAGGTAGATGTAGTGAGTAGATGTTGTCGAGGATGATGGTGGGTTAATGGGTGAAGGAGGGGACATCAAAAAGGGGAAAAAGAGGGAGGGAGATGATGGATGGAAGGAGATAGTGGGAGGGGCAGCGGCTGCAAACAAGGAGGGAGAGTAGCGGTGGCGGGTGAAGAGGGGTGGAGGGTGAGGGCAACAACGAAATTGAGGGGGGGCTAGAGGAGGCTAGAGACAAGGGAAGGAGGAGGAGGCGGTGACAACAAGGGAGAGGGAGGCGACAGCAGGGGTTAGGGACAGTGGGTGGCGGCTAGGGGAGTGGAGAATGTAGATAGCGGCTAGGTTAGGAAGGTGCATGACGGCTAGGGTTAGAAGGGCTAGGGTGGATCATGTTGCTCTGATACCATATCAATTAGGAAAAGATTTTATGTGACATGTAAGACAAATTACAATAGACTTTCTTATATAGAATAAGAGAGTAACACAATAGCCAGATTAGGCAATATGGTATAAAAGAAAAAGACTAAAGGCAAGACAAGTTTAAAGACATAACAAAAGAAATAACATAACATAACCCAATAAAGCACATGTACTAATATAGACATTTTATTAATCCTATAGAAGTAAGACCGTCGACGATGGTTTTTTGGGGTTGACAGATGGTTATCGAGTGGTATCCTTCTCAGAGAACAAAGTTTACAATTGATAAGTGAATATATTGCTGATTTAAAAGTTGCAACATCATTGTCCTGCAATACAATTGGGATGTGGAGCTTCTCAAGCCATACTTCAGATAACATTATCAATTGCATCTTAAACATGCCTCCTCCCAACCACCACTCAAGTAATGATATTTGAACCTAGAGACCCCAAGACAACGGGAACTTCTCAGCAAGCTCAACATACAATGTTATATGAGAATCTAGAGAAAGTAATTGTAATGGACCCTGAGATGTAATCTGGAACCTAAAGGTACCAGTAAAATTTTAAAAAAAATTGGTTAGTATGTATATAAGGAATAGGAATTGAATATTCGATGATCAAAAAGGTGTACAATAAAGTCTCTTATATAACAGAAGAGAGGAGAGACTAAAGTAGAGATCAGCAATATGGGACTAAACTACTGAAGTAAAAAACATAAGTGAGGCACATGCTAGGCACATGACACTCAATAAAACACAACATATCTCTATACTCCCCCTCAAGCTGGAGCGTAGATGTCGAACATGCCCAGCTAGTCCACTAGATTCTGAAAACAAGCTTTTGGAAGAATTTTGGTGAAGATGTCCGCAACTTGCTTTTCAGTGCTGAGATATGGAGTGCAAATCCGGCCAGAAAGGACTGTCTCACGAACAAAGTGACAGTCGAACTCAATATGTTTTGTCCTCATGAAAAGTGGGGTTGCTCACAATAAAAATGGAGGCCTTATTGTCACAAAACATCGGTATAGGGCTGGAATAGGATATGTCAAACTCCTGGAGGAGACTCTGGACCCACAGAAGTTCACTTGCAGTATGAGCCATGGGCTCGGTATTCTGCCTCTGCACTGGAACTGGCTACGACAGTCTGCTTTTTGCTTCGCCAGGTAATAAGAACTCCGCCCACAAATGTAGAATAGCCCTGGGAAAGCAAAATGAGAAACCGTAGGGTTACACAATGTGTATAACCCATATATATATATATATATATATATATATATATATATATATATATATATATATATATATGGGCTCATCTTTAATACCCACGCGGGTAGCTACCCGCCCACCCTTCCAGTCACTTTTTTTTTTAAATCCGCAATTGTTGAGGAGCATTTTATCTAGCTCCCCAAAAAAATTCATCCAAAAATAATATCATTTGCCCCCCCCCCAAATCAAAAAATACGTCCATATATTTACTGACTGTATATTTTCTGCGCAGTTACTTTTTTGTTCTCAGAGTTACTTTTGTGTACCATATAGTTACTCTTTTAATCTTAGAGTTACTTTTGTGTACCATATAGTTACACTTTTGGATGTGCGAGTAGCGAAAAATCAGGCTACCCGCGCGGGTAACGAATAAATCATGCCCAACTTGTCCACAAGAGCGCTAAAATGTTTCTTTGCCAGCAGCTTTGTAAAAATATCAACAACTTGATCCTCTGAGCGGGTAAATGGAGTGCAGGTCTGACCAGGCAAGATAGTTTCTCTGATAAAATGGCAGTCAACTTCAATGTGCATTGTCCGCTCATGATACACAGGATTATTAGCAATGAAGATGGCAGCTTTATTGTCACAATGTATAGGAATAGCAGTAGAAGACTCCACACTGAAGTCTTTCAAGAGAGATTGTACCCATAACAGTTCACATGCAGTGTGGGCCACAGCCCTGTACTCAGCCTCAGCACTGGATCTAGCAACAACATTTTGCTTTTTGCTCCTCCAAGTGACAAGATTTCCTCCAACATAAGTGCAATAGCCTGAAGTAGATTTCTTGTCAATCTTACTTCCAGCATAATCAGAGTCAGAATAACCTTCAAGCGCACAATGCCCATGCTTTCTATAACAGAGGCCTTTTCCATGAGATTTCTTAAGGTATCGAAGAATATTACAGAGGGCATCCCAGTGACACTGTCTAGGCTTATCAAGATACCTGCTAAGAAGACCAACAGCAGTAGAGATATCAGCTCTAGTAACAGTCACATAAATCATCTTACCAACCAGTCTCCTATATTTTTTATTGTCCGGAAATATAGGAGATGCTTCATCATCCCAATTCACATTGGGATCCAGAGGAGTATCAGCAGGACGCGCTCCAAGCATACCAGTCTCCTGTAAAAGATCAAGAACATACTTCCTTTGAGATAAGACAAGAGCACTAACAGTTCTGGACACCTCAATGCCCAGAAAATATCGCAGCTTTCCCAAGTCTTTAGTAGCAAAATGCTTGTACAAGTGTGTTTTAGTAGCCTGAATCTCAATAACATCGCTGCCAGACAGGATGATATCATCAACATAAACAATCAAAATCACAATACCAGACGATGTCTTTTTAGTAAAGAGAGAGCGATCAACATGTGATCTCAGAAATCTACAGGTAGTCAGTATTTTACTCAATTTGTCAAACCATGCCCGAGGACTCTACTTGAGTCCATAAATAGATTTTTCTAGACGACAAACCTTGTGTGACTCCCCCTGACCAACAAACCCAGGTGGTTGCTCCATATAGACCACTTCTTGAAGATCACCAAACAGAAAAGCATTTTTAACATCCAGATGAATAAGTGGCCAATCCAAGTTGACAACAACAGAAAGAAGTACTCGGACAGAATTAAGTCTTGCAATAGGAGAGAAAGTCTCAAAATAATCAATACCGTAGGTTTGAGTGTACCCTTTGGCCATCAGGCGTGCCTTCAGATTTCCACAATTCCATCAGGTTGATACTTCACATCATATACCCGTCTACAACCAACAAGCTTGCAATCAGGAAGTGGATCCACCAACTCCCAAGTACCTCTATCAGCAAGGGCAGTCATTTCCTCTGTCATGGCATTTGTCCAGGCAGAACTTTGTAAAGCATCATGAATATTCTTAGGAACAGCAATAGCAGATAGAGCAGCAACAAAATTACTGACATGAATACTCAGATGTGCAGTAGAAACATGATTAGCAATATTATGAGAGGTACAAGAACGAGTGTCTTTCCTGAGAACAATAGGCAAATCTAAGTCAGAAGTTACCTCAGTAGGTGTAGGACCTTCTAGAAGAGAAGATTGGTGTTGTATGGGGGGGTCTTGAGCAGTCTGTGACCTGTTTCTACGTTGATACACAATAAGAGGAGGAGAAGCAATTTCAGCATGTGAAGTATCAAATAAGCAATCACTGATGACTAGTACTAGTGTTGTTATTATATCTGAACTCAAGGTGTCCTCTTTAGCAGAATAAAACGGTGTATCCTCAAAGAAGACTACGTCACTACTCGTGAACCATTTTTTAGTAGTAGGACTATAGCATCGATACCCTTTTTGAGTACGTGAATAACCCAAGAAAATACATTTTTCTGCTCTAGGAGATAATGTCATAATTTGGTCCAAGTAAACGCACAAAGTAAGTAGATCCAAATATCCTCAGAGGAACAGAAAAAAAGGCATATTTGGTTGTAGAACATGTACTGGAATCTTGTTACCAATCACAGAAGAAGGCATTCGATTAATTAGAAAACAGGTAGTAAGGATGGCTTCTGGCCAAAAATGTCTAGGAACATTAGAGTATAGCATGATGGTTCTAGTAACCTCAAGTAAATGTCTATTTTTCCTCTTCAACTCCATTTTGTTGAGGTGTATAGGCACACGATGTTTGATGAATAGTACCAATAGAACGACAAAACAGCTCAACTTCTTTCTGAACAAATTCCAAAGCATTATCTGTTCTCATAATTTTAACAGGCATAGAATACTGGGTTTTAATTTCAACAAAGAAGAATTTTATTGTAAGCAATACTTGGGACCGATCTTTCAGAAGAAATAACCATGTGGCACGAGAAAGATCATCAATAAACAGAATAAAGTATTTATTTCTAGATAAATTTGGAACATGACAAGGACCCCATACATCCGCATGAAAAGATCAAAAATGCTTTTACTACTAATCTGAGACCGTTTAGGATAGACAATTCTAGACTGTTTTCCTAACTGACACGACTCGCACTGAAAATTGTGCATTCCTACACCAGAAATGACATGCTTTACTTTCTCAGATGACGGATGTCCAAGTCTGTAGTGCCACTGCAAAGCTGAAACTGAAGATGATAGTGTTGAAGCTAAAGCCAGAGTGCCGATCTTTTTCAACTCATCCAGATAGTAGAGACCATCAGGTCCTTCATGCCCCCCGCCAATCTTCATCCTCACGCAAAGGTCCTGAAAAGTACAAGTACCAGGAACAAATGTGAGAATGCAGTTCAGCCTACGCACAATTTTGCTAACAGATAGTAAGTTTAGAGGAAAATGAGGCACATATAGAGCAGATTTCAACAAAAATTGAGCAACAATGTCACCAATCCCAGACACAGGAGATTTTGAGCCATCAGCAAGCATAACAGCAGATTTAGAAACCGGTTTAGATAAATTCGAGAAAAGAGACTGATTTCTAGAAATGTGAGAACAAGCACCCGAATCAATCACCCATCTTGTATTACCAGTACTAGACGAGGGTGCACTTAGAAAAGCAGAATCACAACCAAAGTAGGTTGCATCATGACTCCAGTAGTAGCAGTAGATGACGACCCAGTGCGCTCCAGTAGTAGGTGTTCCACCTCAGAACGGATGAAATTAGCAGTAGTAGAGTTGGACGAATCAGTAGCTTGAGGCTGGGTAGCAACCTCATAAGTAGCATTGGATTCAGAAGCAGCATTGGCCCAGGCAGGTTTGCCATACTTCTCCCAACACTTTTCTTCAATGTGTTTAGACTGACCACAGAAATTGCAGAAGCGCTGACCAGATGGAGGACAAAAAGCATTGGGAGGGCTAGAGGACAC
Source organism: Alisma plantago-aquatica (assembly GCA_963693085.1). Lineage (NCBI taxonomy): Eukaryota > Viridiplantae > Streptophyta > Magnoliopsida > Alismatales > Alismataceae > Alisma > Alisma plantago-aquatica. The sequence goes on along the minus strand of OY856412.1, from coordinate 391,936,069 downwards.
ACCACGTCTAAACGAACCACGCCCCCTCCATGAGCTAAGAGGAGGGAAGTTCTCCTGAAAGCGACCACGGTTGGACATAGCAGCTAGGGCAGTAGTATTGCCAGTATCAGCAGGTAACTCAGACGATGAGTCAAGCAATTGTTGAAGGCGCTGAAAGGCACTCTGCAACGTAGGCAGTGGATCACTGGCGAGAATTTGATCCACAACTCCAGCATAAGACTCAGGAATGCCACACAGAAACTAGACTACCTGCAACTCCTATCTTTGATGTTGCATGGTAGCCAAATCAGTCGATAGAGGGTGGTAGGTCTCCAGTTCACCCCAGAGTCCCTTGAAGGTAGAGAAGTAATCGGCAAGGTCAGGTCCTGAGAACTGTAGACGAGTCAGCTGCTTATTTAAGTCGAACACCTTCTTGGGATTTTTGCTGTGAGAGTAAGTGCTTGCCAGCCGATCCCATATTTCCTTAGCAGTAGGTAGACGTGGTAAGGTAACACTGATTTTTGTTTCGCTGCTGTTGAGAATCCATGTCATCACAGTCGAATCATCTTTGACCCAGTCATCATAGGCCTTGATATCCTTGGAGTCGGCAGTAGAAACAGGAGCGGGAGGTGGATCGCGCGTCAGGTGGGAACGTTTGCCCTGGGATTTCGCATAAGTAGTTGCGCCCATCTAGCTTTACAGTAGTAACCTAACGGCGATGATCGTCATGTGAGGAAGCCATGAGTCATGACACAGGAGGCAGAGAAGGCAGGTACAAGCAGCAAATGACCGCCTAGATCCTCGGTCTAGGCGGCAGCAGGCACAAGAGAAAAAACTGGGTGGACCAGTTACATACGGACTACGCCTAGGCGCAGCAAGGGACCTGGCGGCTCAAAGGCCGACACGGGCAGGCAGTAGACGGAGCCGGAGGAGGCTCACACAGGTGCCCGGGAGATTGGGCGGCTTGGAGGAGGCGGCGGCTAGGAGAAAACCCTGACACGGAGGCTAGACGGCAGCGGCGGGCAACAAGAGTGGGTTGTGGTCACGCTAGCCGGGCGGACCAGCGCCGGCCTAGCGACAGCGACGACAGGCCGGGGGGAGGGCGGCGGGCCGACGGTGGGAAGAGAGAGAAGGGAATGGAGGGAGGGGAAGGAGAGGCGGCGCCCAGGTTACGTCTGCTCTGGTACCATGAGAAATGCAAAATGAGAAACCGTAGGGTTACACAATATGTACCCCATATATATATAAGTGGAGCAATTACACAGAGGTTAATATAGAAAACGAAAATAACAAACAGAATATATAAAGACATTATCTAACTAGCCCGATGTTGACTTGTGATTAGAGCGACTTCCTGCATAGTCAGAGTCTGAAAAACCAGAGAGATTACAATGGTCATGCTTCTTATATAACAAGCCTTTGCCTGAAGAGCTTTTGAAATAGCTCAGAATGTGACATATAGCATCCCAATGACATTATCGAGGTTTATCAAGGTACCTGCCGATGAATCCTACAGCGGCAGTGAGGTCAGCTCTTGTGACCGTCAGATAAATATGCTTGCCTACCAACCTTCTGAAATGGTGGTGATCAGCATAAGGAGGCGAGTTTTCATCGTCCCAATCCATATTTGGGTCAAGAGGAGTGTTGGCTGGTTTACAGCCAAGCATACCAGTTTCCTGCAAGAGATCAAGTACATATTTTCGTTGAGAAAGACACAACCCTGCAGATGATCTGGATACCTCAATGCCTAAGAAATATCTCAGCTTTCCGAGATCTTTAGTGACAAAGTGTTTTCTAAGTAGGTTTTAGTTACTTGTATGCCCAAGGTATCACTGCCAGATAAAATAATATCGTCAACATAGACAATAAGAATGACTAGCCCAGCCACTGTTTTGCGGATAAAGACTAAATGGTCTAAGTGGGAACGACAGAAGCCAAAAGTAATTAAGATATGATTGAGTTTGTCAAACCAAGCACGTGGGCTCTGTTTGAGAACGTAGATGGCCGTTTTAGCTTACAGACCTTTGAGGCACACTCCCCCTAGCAACAAAACCCGATGGTTGCTGCATGTAAACCTCCTCCTGTAGATCTCCATAAAGAAATGCATTTCTAACATCCAACTGAAAGAGGGGCCAGTCCTTTTTGACAACAACAGAAATCAGAATTCGAACAGAATTTAACCGTGCTACATGAGAAAAAGTTTCAAAATAGTTGACGCCATATGTTTGTGTGTACCCTTTTGCCACAAGAGCTTTCAGGCGCTCAATTGTTCCATCAGGTTGATACTTATGGTGAAGACCCATCGGCATCCAAAAGTAGGGCAGGAATGAGGGAAATCCACAAGTTCCCACGTCTTGCAATCACATAGTGTCTGCATTTCATGAATCATCACAAGTTTCCATGCAAGAATAAGGAGAGCTTCTGCAGCAGTCTTTGGAATAGTGACGACAGAAATCGTAAAGTGAAGCATGTAAAACTATTATGCAGGTTAGCAGAAGAGCAGAAATGACTGATAGGATGTTAGGGAGGTGCAAGTCAGAAGTTACCTTAGTGGGTGTATGATCATCCGCAGACGGAGGAATTGGTTGTGGAGGGGCCATGGAAGGAGTGTGTGTCTTGGTCCGTCGTTTGTACACTTGCAAAGGGCAACTTTCAGGCTGGTCCGAAGAGGGCAAAACCTCAACAACATTTGGCAGAGGTGTCGGTGCCAACATATCACTAGAGAGTGTTGCCCCATCATCAGAGAAATAGGGCATATGCTCAAAAATGATCACATCCGCACTAACAAACCATTGCTTTAGAACAGGATCAAAGCAGTGATAACCTTTCTGGCTAGAATATCCCAAAAAGATGCATTTAGTGGAGCGAGGATCAAGCTTTGTCATCCCTGGGCGTAGATTTTTGACAAAACAAATACACCCAAAAGTATGAGGAATGGAGAACAGTTGTACATCAGGAAAGAGAATGGTGTAAGGTATGCGATTGTGTAAAACAGAGGATGGCATGCGGTTTATAAGATAGCATGCCGTAGAAACTGCTTCAGGCCAGAACCGGTGAGGCACTTTATAATGAAGAAGTAGAGTGCGAGCAACCTCTAACAAGTGGCGATTTTTACGTTCAGCAACGTCATTCTATCGTGGAGTATAGGGGCAAGTAGTTTGATGGTTGGTGCCACGAACAGAACAAAAAGATGTGACATATTTTGTATAAACTCTAGAGCATTATCGGTACGGAAAATCTTAATAGGTTTGTTGAACTGGGTCTGTATTTCAGAAAAGAAGATACTGATATTGTCCAAAACAGTGTTGCGATCTTTTAGTAAAACAGCCAAGTAACACGCGAATAATTATCAATAAAAGTCAGAAAGTATTTAACACCAGTGTGACTAGGAACATAACATGGTCCCCAGATGTCCACATGAACAATAACAAAAAGTGCTTTAGATACAATTTCTTTTTTAGTGGAAAATATAGACCACATTTGTTTACCCAAAAGACAAGATTCACAAGAAAACGTTTTTTCAGATAATGCTGGAAATAAGTGTTTCAGCTTTGTTGCAGAAGGATGACCAAGCCGGTAGTGCCACAAGAGTCTTGTGACGGATGTAGACAGAAGAGCAGAAGCTTTAGGTGGTCCATCCATATAGTAGAGTCCCTCTGGTCCTTCATGGCCCGAACCCATCCTCTTCTTCTTGCGAAGATCCTTCAAAACACAACCAGAAGGATCAAATATAATGGAGCACTGAAGTTGTTTTACAGTTTTACTGACAGATAGTAAATTAACAGGAAATTGTGGTATGTATAAAACCGATTGGAGGTGCAACTTTTGAGACAAGGGAATAGTATTGATGCCATGAACAGGAGTCTTAGAGCCATTTGCAACAGTGACACACGGAATATTGGTAGTTTTAGTCAGAGCAGTAAATAAGTGGATGTCGCCAGCCATATGGACAGACGCAGCAGAATCAATACACCATTTATTGTTACCAGTAGAAGGTGAGGCAAGCATGGAGGAGGAACCAGCAGTAGATGTAGAAGGTAGTTGAGTCACGCGCTCCTGGAAGAACTTCTCGAACTCCGAGCGAAGCCATTCAGTAGACGGCAGAGTAGATTGTTGGTCGGATGCAGTATCAGTGGAGTTTTCTGTAGAAGCTTGGTTTGCCCAGGAAAGTTTATCATGTTTGATCCAGCACCTATCTTCGTTGTGTATCTCGACCACACCAGTTGCAAAAGCGAGGGCCAGTAGCTTGGCCTCGACCAGGAGAATCGAGATTGATGAGGAGTTAGTCAATGACGTTTGAGCATGTACTTTTTTTAGTGCCTATTTATTTTCTATCAGTATCTATGGATTGCGAAGTAGAAGAATCGCGTCTACCAGTAGAGGTAGACGTCCGCCACGACCACAGCCTCGACCGCGGCCACGTCCAGAGTCAGTAGTGCAAACAGCCAGAGCAGGATGCTCAATAACAGGAGTGGAGGTCATCGACGGAAGTCTTTGAACTCGTTTAAGGACGTCACGAAGAGTAGGCAGAGGGTCACTAGACAGAATTTGATCGACCATGCCAGAGAAGGAAGCAGGATGAAGCCACAAATTGGACCAGTTGGAGTTCATTGTGCTTCTTCTGGGCTTCTTTAATGTTAGTCGTCAAGGGATGGTAGATTTTGTACTCATTCCAGAGAGTAGAGCACTGGTTGTAGAAGTCATCTATAGAAGTGTCAGAAGAAAACTCCTTCTTGGCCAAGTTTTTGAAAATTTCAAAAACACGTTTAGGATTCTGCTGATGAGAATAGACATGGGATAGTTGGTCGCACATAGCTTTAGCATCATGAAGGCATAACAAGGATTGACTGATCCGCGGCTCGGTGCTATTAAGAAGCCAGGACATAACACCAAAGTCGTCTTTGGACCATTGTGCATAGGTTTGCATGCTCTTTTCATCCGCAGTAGCAGTAGGTGCAGCAGGAGGATCAGTAGTGAGGTGTGAGTATCGGCTTGTGCCTTGACATATAGGACAAAGGACGCCGACCATGGAATAAAATTTCGATCGAAATTGCGAAATTTCGCTCAAAATTTCGTTTTTTGCAATCGGACGTCGAAACGTCAGTACGCAAGATCTGGTCCGCAATTTCACAAAAATTTCGCAGCTACAGTCAAAATTTCGCAAAATAGGGGGTATTTTAGTGCAAAATGGTCCAGTTTGGGGCTGGATATTGTGAAATGCAGCACCTATTTCGTGAAATAGTGTTCCATTGACTGGATTTGCAGGAACTTTGATCTTTTAGCAATTTTTTTTGGTGATATCTTGCTCTCGAAGGTTGTTCTACTTGATTCTAAAGTATGTAACCCCTCTCCCAAGCCCATCTACTCATCCTCCTATTTCTACTCCCTTTTAGACATATCTTAATAAATACTCTGAAAATCCTAAATTTCTAAGTATCATTTCTCTTAAAATTCTCAAGATCTTGAAGTGAACTTATAAATCTAAGAAACAATAGTGTGAAATACGTATATCTATACTTATTTTGAAAGTCTAACCATTATATTTCATATTTATACACAAAATGGATACAAAAGCTTCTTAATGGAAGTTCTTATATTTTTGTATTTTTCAATTATGTAACCCTATATATATTATAATAATAGCCTTATACAAAATGTTAAGTGTAAGTTGTAACTTGTAATCCTAAATTTTTTTATTATTATTCACTTATGTAATCCTAAATATATTATAATAGTAGACTTATACAATAAATATACTAACCTACAATATTGTAACCTGTAAGTTGTAACTCTAAGTTATAAAGTCTAGTACTCTAATTGTTTTAACTTGAAGTTTGCAAGTCTGTAACAGTCTAACTATCTAACAGACTTGACATTTCTGTTCATTTGTGCACTCACTCATTAAGACATGGATCCCACCCTAACCTCTAAACATATAAATTTATTATACAATCTAGTGTGTCTATGTTTAAACATTGTGTTTGCAAAATTCCATAACTTAATTCCTTCATTTTGTCATTAAAATTTCCATCGAAATTCTGTCGAAATTGTTTAGCTTCCTTCACTTACAAATGTAGGAGACCCCACCCCCCACATATCCAATATGAAATATTATTGCATATTTGAGTAGATCTTGGCAATTATAACGTCCTGGTAAATTTTCATGATTTAATTCGCTTATTTGGTCGTCAAAATCGTTAGGGCCGTAAATATCAAAATTTCGGCTGAAATTTCGATGAATTTCTATTTCTGGGCCATCGGACACGACATCAAAATCGGACATTTAATTCTATGACGCCGACCAAAGATGGTAGTTAGAGCCATCGAGTTTGACAGTGGTAACACACAGAGAACGAGGCGGTTCAATACAGACCATGATGAGTAGAGGCGGAGCAGTAATAAATTGGGTGGCGCAGTAGCAATCAGTAGATAAGGAACCCGCTATGGGGCCGTAAAGCAGCACTAGAGATCTAACGCATCAGATCAGAAGAGACTGGAAACAGGCAGATAGATTGATAAAGTAACCTACGCCGTCATGAGGCGCAGGCAGAAGAACCTAGAGAGCCAGAGAAACTCTCAATGTGCAGGAGCTATGGCTGTCTGGAAAACTTCACGTACGTAAAGAGTGAAAGGAAGCAAGAGATATTAGAGCAGGAGAAGGATGAGGGTGAGGACAGGAGGAGGGCGGCGGCGCCAGGAAGGTGTGGAGGGGTTGTGCGGCGGCGGCCGGGGGGAGTTGCAGTGGCGGGCTTGTGGAGGCTGTGGCGGCGGGCTTGGGGGGGCGGCGTGGGGGGGGGGGAGGAATAGTCTAGGGCATAAGGACAGGGTGGGAATTTGCAAAGAGGAGGATTGGACCTGCTCTTGATACCATATAGAAGGAATAGGAATTGTATATTCAATGATCAAAAAGGTGTACAATACAGTCTCTTATATAACAAAAGAGAGGAGAGACTAAAGCAGAGATGAGCAATGTGGGACTAAACTATTAAAGTAAAAAAACATAAGTGAGGCACATGCTAGGCACATGGCACTCAATAAAACACAACATATCTCCATAGTATGTAATGAGGCCATCATAACTAATGTTTGAAGAGCTCAAAGAAAGTAACCTGAAAATAAACTTTGTCCACAATGCAGTATTGAAGAAGAATCTAGTCAATCTACTCTTCGTGCCCTAAGAGACCGTCAATATGCTAAGGTTGTCTGGTGCAACTCTAATCTTTTTTATCAGTCCACCATAAGCTATGGGAATACTCTTGGTAGTTGGTTAGCTCTCAAATTTAAAGATGAACACGAGATATCATGTTCACTTTAACTGCTTCTATTGGATTATATGGTGTTCCAGGTAGAAGAATTAGCAAAATCCATGTTTTAATAGGGTATAGATCGGTATATATCATTATGCCTTGCATATGCACCTGCATCTCGCATATACTCAATGACCAGGGCCAAGCGCGTACCACATACCACTTTTCAAAACATTGCTACAACATCAAGATGACTTTGAAGTCCGGCTGCAAAACATAAAACACCAAGAAATTCATCAGTAGAACCACAGTTTTCAAGGCAACCATGCAGTGGTCTTCCCTGGCTAGGTGCCTAGCTTGCCTAGGCGGGCGCTTGCGCATTGCCTTTTTTTTATTTTTTGCATTATATATATATAAGACATAATAGATATCACATTTGTAAGGTATTAATGTGTATATTTCATGATCTACGCCATACATAATAATGCAAGAGTGAGCTAGTAACTTAAAAACTCCTAATTAACACTTACATATCTCAAATAGATGTTAAAATTACATTATTTTTTAACAATAGAAAACAAAATCTGACGGGGGGGCCATTTCTATTTTAGGTAGGCGAGGGGCTAGGCAGACCCCCCTTGGGCGTACAGCCGCCTAGGCGGCGCCTGGTGCCTCAACAACTATGATTAGGAACCACAATATCTAATTGGATGACCGCTAGCAACAACAAGATATTGACATGTGTTCTTCATCAATCTAAAGAGGTGCAGTTACGATGATAGTCACCCAAAGTGCTATTTGACTAGTCCCACAACAGCGACGTGTATTTCCAGCTTCAACATAGTATGACATAGGACTAGAAATCGTTTTATGCTACTGCAAATCTGAATGGAGGTGCTCTTGCATAGTGGCGATCACTGAGACAGCCTCCTTAACACATGGACCATCTTGTATTACGTTGAGCCAATGCAAGAACATTTTCAGCTAACTGACAACTAAAATCACCTCTACATTCAATTCTTTGTGCTGACACAGGGCAAAGACATCATACTAAACATACTCAGATTCACTATTTAAAAGTACATGGTGATTAAGCTATTGTGATTACCAACTGCTGCAAAAGGCTTAATGATAAAATAGTAAAGAAGTTGGCCTCTTCTATCTTCTTCCAATATCAGGTCACAATTCAGGCAGATCGAGTACGACCTAAGTCAAGGAACATTGATCAAGATAGAGTCATTTATATGCCCTCTTATTGCAGATGACATCTCATCCCATGTCCTTGCCATAGTGAATCTTGAATCCTCCTCTAGGACCCTACCATCACCAAATTTAGTGCAGTCCTTCATTTTCCAGGGGTTTGGACATGGATTTTCCTAGTGAATCTTGAATCCTCCTCTAAGACCCTACCACCACCAAATTTAGTGCAGTCCTTCATTTTCCAGGGGTTTGGAGGACATGGATCTCCCTAGTGTCCTGTCGTGAAATGGTATAGTATTTGACAAGGAAGAAGATAAAAATGGAATTGTGATGCATGTGAGTGAGAAGCACTACGACTATGGACTACTATAACATTCTATTCTGTTACAAGCACAAGAGGGTTCACATCTAAATTTATGATACGCATCTCTCTTCTACTCTACTATTGAATGTCAGAACAAGATGTTTGCGTAGCCATTAACATTGTTAGCATGACTTATCGGTAGTCGAGGATTTTAAATTACATATAAATCCATTCAAACGATCTTATCATCTATGACGGATTGACCGCATCTGCCGCTACGTGATACTGAGATGCTTAGTCCACTTCTCAATGTGGTGTGTACAATGAGGCAGTGTACTATGACGTTGTTCCTCTCAAGGTGGCAGACATTTTGTTGGAATATCAAAGATAGCTCAAGTGCCGCATAAAGCACTACTCTGATATCTACAAGTTTTACAATTCTCGTGGCACCTTTAGATGGTTCCCAACATTGTGTCTGTAGCTTTGACGAGTGCTTTGAGACCTTCCATCGGTCACTACAAGGAGAAGCCTATTGTGAACCTTAACTCAGCAATGGTTTGTCTTTGAAAGCCCAGGGTGAGTTATGTAGGAGATGATCTGTGTGTGTCCCTTGTTGAGATCCATATTAAGGCCAAAATGGCTCTTTTCATATCTTATGTCAAGCACATTTAAAAGAAGAGGCCTAAATTAGCTTGGGAAGAGCTTATAAAGAAAGATTTTGAATTTTTACATCTTGATAGCAATGGAAAAAGAAGGATCCATGTAGCCAACTCCAAAAATGGTTTGGATTGAGGCTTACTTGACGATGATGATGGGCTAACTTTTATATTTAGGGATTTATTTCATTAATAGGGATTCAAGGATTGTATTTGGTTATATAAGTGTTTATCCAAATTGTTTTTGTTTCAAGTCTCATGGTGATAAATATCCGACCTCAAGGTCATATTTGAGGCTAGAAAGCACAGACACGGGAGCAGAACATAAATTTCCATAATGTGATTCTATTACTATGTAATTGACAAACATTATGATATATGCATCATCGATGAATTGAAATTTACTTACTCGTGAATGTTATGCTAAAAAATAGTTGTCTGCAATTATTTTCAACATCAAAATTTTGTGTAGTCCTGCTATCAAATTCTGCAGCTTGACCAAAGGAATCCCAAATTTATATTCATAATTATTCCTTGTGCTTCTGTGCAGGATAGCAGTTTACAGTTCCACGCATTAAACATATCCCAACTATCAAAGCCATCCCAATTTTCACACAAATATAATCTCTTTCTGCAGCATAGACGATTTAATTACCAAGTACCTGTTTCTCATAAAGGCCACCAAGTGAGGGGATTCCCTTATGGACGACATATTCAGCATCCACAACTCCAATATTTCTTGTACGATCACCCTAAATTGTTTAGTTTGATCAGCAATACAACAGGAAATTGTCGGAAATGGACGTCACAAAAATGTAATGCCACATACCTGAGCACAGTAACCAAGTTTCATATCCATGCCCCATGCATGAATCAAATCATTCTGAAATGAAGAAAATCTCGCATGTTTCAACACTTAATCCATTTTCATCTGCCAGAAACAAAGCATGATTTATAGAAGAATTTGAGCTGAGGGCATGAGATATTACAAGCACCTGAATCATATGCCATGAACAACGCCATGCAGGTCTTGAAAACACAGGAGCCATCATTTCTACCCATCTACAACAATAGAATGGTATGTTAAGACAAGCAGGAAGAACAGGTAAATAAAAACTTTCCAAAACAAGCCAGCCATAGATGTGTAACATCCTCGACTTGTATACTCTATAATAAGATATGAATAAAAATAAGTGTTGGCCACAAATAGAATCTTACCCGGTACATGGTGGGCTAGTACTGTTTTTGTAACACCTGCTACTACCCTTGAACTTATACATTCTCCTGTTTAAGAAAATACACTTAGAATAGTTGACCATAAATTAACAAGTGATATTACATGATCAAGGATATCGCTGCATCCATAAAACCACCTGTGCACTTTTGTCTTCCTTCGTCGAGCAGTGATTGGATGGTGCACTTCCGATGTGACAGGGTCCAGTGCTGGCTGAGATATTTCAAGCCCTTCTTGTTTGATAATTGATAAATATCTGCTGTTTGTAGATATTTAGTAAATGATATATCGGATTTCCAATCAAGAATAGTTGGTGAAAAAACAACATTCACAAATGGTTTTACTGTGGAACATAATTGTGAAAAACGATGAGTGGGGTGAATCCCCTTTCGTGTAGGTTTTTCTTGTTGATAGAAGGCAGCCACCCTTTCCTATAAATAGGATAAGGGGGGAGCATACAGACACAGGACAAACCCTAATGGGCCAATACACAATTGGGCCCATACAATGTATCGGAAAGCGGGAAGCGGGAGGCATGCGGACAGCACCCTGTAACCGATTAAGCGGTAGGCGGGCGATTAAGCGGGCGATTTTTGAAAAAGCAGGTGTCTAAATTTTATATATTTTTATACAAAATTACATGTATGTGTATATAAAAAATATATTTATAAGGAACTTCTATACATATCTAATTAGCAAATCAGTAATTAACTAAGTATTCATCAATACTTACTATTAATCAGTATCTCTAATGACTAAAATCAGCAAGCAGATCAGTAATTGTAAATAAGAAACTATGAATTGTTGAATTAAAGTAATCACTAAAGTAATACTAACCAGTAGTACCAATCATTAACCACTGAAACCAGCAAGGAAATCAGTAAAACTAATCATGCATTACTAGTATAATAGAGCAATAGGATATTTACTTAGATATATTACAGCAGTACCCTATTATATACAGCTTACATACAAAGTTTGCATTCTAAAGTAGGACTAGGTATATCATAGAACATTTAATGTATACAAGTTTCATATATTATACTCAATACTACTTGGATTATATAATTAATTAACATTACATGCTTACAGCAGCATTTTTTTCAAAAAGCGAGAAAAAAGCGGGCAAAAAGCGGGAAAAAAGCGGGTGAAGCGGGAAAAAAGCGAGCGTTTTTTGAAAACCCGCTCAAGCGGGCGCTTAAGGGCGATATTAGGCGGATGGGCTTTGCTGCCCGCTTAAGCGGCCGCTCAAGCGGCCAGACGGCCGTTTTTTAATTCACTAGGCCCATATTACAAATAGACTAAATAGAACTTAAGTAAATAGACTAAAACACTTAAGTAAATAGACACTCTAACACTCAGGCATAGAGGCTTCTTGATCATCATAATAGCATCTGGAGCAAAAGAAAGAGTAGCGGATAGGCACTAAGATCTTCATCACAGTGATAGTCGTAGTAGCCAGTGAGTGTTGGATAAAAAGTCCTAGAATGTGCTAGGTCACAAAAAGCAGCAATAGTCAACGTGCAAACAAGGCACGGACGAACCAGAGAGTGCTGAAACACAGAAGCAAAAGTCGATGACATAGGTGGATGGAAGACCAGTGTGCAAAGTAGCAAACAAATAAATAAATCCAATATGCAATATAGACGAAGCTCCATGTAAAGTCAGCAACAAAGGTCTTCATCATCTTCCCTCTTCATAAAATATTCATCACAGTAGCAGACGTCAAAGTCCAAAGAGTGTTGGTTCACAGAGTCCGGAGAGTGTTGGTTCACAGTAGAAAGTCAATGTGCAAAATGGAGCACGGACAGCAGATAGTGCAAAAGCACAAAGCAACAAGTAAAATGTGCTAATAATAGCACAAGTAGCAACAATGATGTCCTAATATGTAACTTCATAGCAGTATTCAAGGTAGATGATGAATAAGCAGTAATAGCAGCAAAAAGCTCCATATAGTAGCAACAAGAAACATCAAAATTAGCATGAATAGTCCACATAACAATAGAGGGATCCACATAGAAGAAAAAGGAACACCAATAGTAGCACAAAGAGCCATATATGTAGCACGAAGATCCATATAATAGCAATAAAAAGTGGCATGAACAGCCATATAGCAGTAGAACTAAAGTCTTCATCATTTTTCTTCATCTCTCCTCCATCTTGTCTCTTCCCAGTTCCCTCTACTCTTCATCCTCTATTCTCCCCCTCAAGCCAACCACGAAAAGAATGAAGAGTGGTTGGAGTGGAGTCAAAAGACATGGTAGAGGTAGGGTTGTATAGGCAAAAATGTAGAGGAGGTAACCGATAAAGCGAGTCAAGGTGCAATATCACCCGATAACATAGATCTGAATAAGAAAATAAATGGATTGTTAAAGAGTATATATTAGCCTATTTAGTTAATAGGTTAATTAGTTAGTGGACCTTTAGTGTCTCGGCCCGTTTAGATTACTTAGGACACAGGTCTCAGGGTTTCTCCCAGGCTTCTATATATAGGACAGGGTTGTACCTCTTTTATTAATTGAATCACTTCAATACAATATTCTTTGACAATATATTCTTTCACATGGATCTTTTTAAACAAGGTCAAAAATTGTAGGATCCGATTATCAATAGGCTTAATATTAATATAGGGGTGGAGCAAGTATTGAGGAGGTAGGCAAAAAGGTATGTAGGGTTGGAATATCGGGGTGTAAAAATTATAAAAAAAATGTTGAAAAATGGAAGACAATTGTTGTTGTAATAAAAGGATAGAAGCACGCTATATATAGAACCTTCCTCCATGAGTAGATGATGTAGCACGCCAAGATGTAGCAGTAGGAAGCAGCAGTAGCAGGCGAAATGTCGTCTCGATTAAGAGACACGTCGTTTCTAATATCACAATAGCAGCAGTCAGTGCCGGCAAGAAGTAAGCGACACGCCGTGTCGTTGAACAACATGCTATGTCAGATGAAGAAGTTTGGGGCAGTAAGACAACAACACGTTGTGTCGTACGTTGACACGCCGTGTAGGTTGCGTAGCAAAAAATGTCAACGAAGTAGGAACACACCGTGTCAAAATTTTGACACTTGTCGCACATCGTGACGGCAGATTTGTCGAAACAGACGCACGCCGACATGCCGTGTTGCGGCTGCAAACCGTCAACATCAAGTCCGAGCAGCAACAATAATGGTGGAGAAAACTTTTTGGAACTCCACCAAAGCAATAGAGGATGATAGATCCTCAATAATAGCAGAAAAATGAAATCTTTTCCTTGATTTAGGATTCGATCTTGATAGGGGTGGATGCCTGGATGAGTTAGGTAGCGGCGACGAGATATAGGGAGGCAGCGACGGCTCCTTCAAGCGAGCAATAATGGCGGCGGCAACACGGAATGTGGAAGGCGATGGCTACAACGTCAATGACGGATGCAAGAAAGATCTTTGGCGGCGGCACCATAGCAAGAAGCAACTTCAAGATGATTTTTGTTGTTGTGGTGATGGAAGCGGCTCGAAGGAGACGACTCCAAGGAGAAGCAAGGATGGAAAATCCCTACAAACAGCCATTAGCAGTGCCTAGCGGTGGTGGTCACTCGTAAGGGGAGGCATCTCTCCTTTGTGCTCTCTCTCTTAGGGTCAGGGGCAGCTCAAGCCCGACTGTTTTGATACCATGTGAAAAACAATGAGTGGGGTGAATCCCCTTTCGTGCAGGTTTTTCTTGTTGATAGAAGCCAGCCACCCTTTCCTATAAATAGGATAAGGGGGAAGCATACAGACAGGTGAAGCCCTAATGGGCCAATACACAATTGTGCTCATATTACAAATAGACTAAACAGAACTTAAGTAAAAGACAAACACTTAAGTAAATAGACACTAGAACAATAATGATGAATATTGAAATTAACTAATTTAATAACTTAGTTGGATCAAACATAATATAACTTAGATTGCAACCATCAATTTTGCCTTCTGAAGAGGCATATATGGTATAGGCACCTACAGGCCTACGGCTAATTGAACTTAGAGCGATAGACTAATAGCCAACGTATGACTTAACCATTAGGCTTAGCAGAAGCTAAAAACATAAAATAGAAAAATGTTGAGCCTTGGAGTTCAAAACACCCAGCTATATCTAATCACCACAACCAAATGGCTTCTGAAGAATGGAATGGAAGAAGTTGTCAAAGATTGTCCCCAATGAGTCAAGTAGCACTGCGTCGATGAGCAAGGCAGTGAAGGAGATCAACTAAGAACATATTTTGGTCTTCAAGAATGACCTCAAGGCTATTGGGAGGTTGCAAAGGAGTTCAGAGAAGAACGAGCTTATGAATATAGCTAAATACCTTTAAAATTCCTTAGTCGGCCAATGCAAAGGGATGTATCCATTGTTGGTTTGGGACTTGAGATAGATCTTTGGAAGCAGATTGACTTTTTGAACCACAACATCGAAAATAGATAAATCATGTGGATCATCATGTATAGTCCATGTCCCATCCATACTAACCATGTGTCACTGCAATCTTTGCCAAAATTATGAACTCCTGCATACATGTGGTTGAACTTCCATTCTAGTGGTTACCTTAAGTAACAAGCTAGGTTGTCCCACGTACCTACATAGAATCACAAATCTTAGCCTTAAATGGAATCCTTGTTCAAACAACATTCTTCATCAAGTGGTAAAGAAGTGTATGGGAGCCCACACAAAAGATATGTGCTATCCAGCTCATTTACAAAAACATTCGTATTGACAAAATCAGGTGCAAGAGAGAGCACTTTGGCATAGGTATTAGAAAATTTTGGGCGATGCTAGAAGTCATATATAAACATTTAAAGTTGAAAACAAAGTAGAATTGCTCTAAGGTAAGTTTGTGCAGAATACTCTAGGGGGAGGGGATCACAAACGGATATTTGTATACACATACTCTAGTCGGGTTTCACAGTCAAAATCAAGGAAGAAAATGTCCGATTTCGATGCCGTTTCGGTGGCCACAGAAACAGAAATTTTGACAAATTTCGATAGAAATTTTGATAAATGCGTTCATGGTGTTTCGACGGCAAAATAAACGAATTAATTAATGAAATCTTACCAGAATGATCTACTAGTGTAGATCTACTCAAATATGTAATAATATTTCATATTGGATATGTGGGGGGTGGGCTCTCAGCATTTTTTAGTGAATGACCCTGAACTGTTTCGATGGGCATTTCAATGGGGATTTTTGATGTTAATTTTCAATGGTGAAATCAATGAATTAAGTCATTATAGTTTGCAAGCACAATATATAGACTTAAAAACACAAAACTGTGCAAAATAATATGCTCTAGGTAGTACATAGTATATGCAAACGTAGAAAAAAAAAATCGATGATCTGCCTGTTTCGAGAGTTTCGTCAATCAATTTCGATGTCCAATTGCCACAGAAACAGAAATTTCGACAATTTCGTCAAAATTTTGAACATTGGTCAAAATGTTTACAAAAACATTCAATATTCACGGATTCAGATAAGATTTTCGGTATCAAATTCATATTAACAATGTTGGATGGAATTTCAAACATTATTGTATTTGATGCAGAAGAAAAAAATCATATTGTACAATGATATGAATACATGATTATAAACATACTTATGTATATATACATATCTAAATATTACATTTAGTTATATGGATTTCATGCAAGAACCATATTATATATAGCATATATATTAACATTTTATGTAATATTTTACATTTGCATCGAATAGTTATCTGAAATTCAATAGTATTTGATCAGATCGGACGTTGTAATATGTTATTCGTGAGATTCTGGATTAGATTTTGAATTACTTTTTTTTGGTCATATTCAAATTCAGATACCACAATAACCCGATTTGAATTCGATCCCTTTGCAGGCTTGGGGGCAAGGGGCAAGGAATGAGGTGTCCAATTTTAACGCCACTTCGACAACATAGAAAGCAAAATGTATTGAAATTTCGACAAAAACTTTGATAAATGCAACCGTGCTCGTTTCGACGCCAAAATGAATTAGGTCATGAAATTATACATGCATGAGCTCTAGACCTGTATGCATCATTCTATGTAACAAAAGTATATATGGGGACAGGTGGGGGTCCTTTATGTGGGAGATAAGTAAACTTTACTGTTTCCTGTGAAAATTTCAAATTTTGGGCAACATATTTTGCTAATTTTGACATAGCGGTACAGTTGCATGATTTCATTGCAGATGCTGGCAAAATCATTTTTTTTCAAAATTTTGATGATTTCGTCAAAACAGTATTCCTTGACAAGAGGAGCATCTACCATGTTGTTTGGTGAGTGGGTGGTTCGCGGGGTTGTGGCCCCAAGTGGTAGTTGTACGATGTTGGTACTATCGGTGACTGTAGGGTATGTGTCTCGTGATAAAGAATAAGTAAAATTTTCTCATGAAGGAAACAAACATCAAAGAACCATGTATCGACCACTAAAAAAGATCATCAACCAAACATGGTCAAAACACATCACTAGAAGACAAACCATCCCGACCAAACCTCACCAAGGCCATCATGGTCAAAACAACCATCATCTAGGATAAGTGTTGTGGTCTCAACACTCCTCCAATTGAGGCATTGCAGTCGCAAAACTCCCAACTAAAGCTCAAGGTCAAAACATATCATCAAAGCTAAAACCCTAGAACCTTAGCATCACCACAGGATGCCACATCATCAACCAGTGTCCAAGCAAGGCGTCCGTCTACATAGTCTTATCTCTTATGATGCCAAAGTACATGAGGAACACTCTGCATGTGAGAAATTGCAATTCAAACCCTCAACATGGGAAAATTGCAACTTGGTCCAAAACAAGGATACATAACTCAAACATCATCCTTGGGATCGGCCACTATTGGACCCCACCCAGCCAAGGGTAAACCCCGGAACCAGCCGCATACTTGTGCACAAGTCATTACAAATGATTTTCTTATAAAACGGTGTCATAGACGACATATATTTAGGGATCCTTGTAATTTGAATTTAGGTAGATGGAAAAATGGTAAGACAAGACGAGGAAAGCTACAACCATCCTTATATTATGAATCATGTACACTAAGTCCAACATACATGAATCATCAAGGCCCTCTAATCCAATTCATAACAGCCACTTCATCAGAAGTACTAGATTTATATAATACCAATATCCAATGACTGCCACGATGATCATATGAGAGTTCGAAGTACAAAATAAATATTGAGTGACAAGCCATTTTATCTAACCTTTCAGGATGAAAGTTATTCACTTCGAGGTCCTCGTCCCAGAGAAATATATAACTGTATTCATTTACAATGTCTGGATGTAAGAATCGCTTAGCAAACCACCTGCAAATAAATGCAGCCAAAAAGACAATTAAAACCCGGATGGTGTTCCCAATAATAATCATGTGTCAATAGACACTACAAAATAAGAGGTACCATTTCGTTTGATTAACTGCAGAGACATGTATTGCGTTGTCGCACCAGAATAAATCCCTCCATTCATCAACTACCCCATCATAATGGAAAATCATAATAGTGAAGTCACTTGATAGAAACTGTCATGATATCAAAAACAATACGTCACTCGGGACATAATGCATCAGCTACCAATGTACTACACTGACAGGATCATAGGCCCACCTTTTGTACAATTTTGTCAACGATTTGCTTTTGCTTTATTCCAGCAGCAATTGCCAATAAGCTCTTCGAAGCTGCTTTTATCTAGAATAGAACATGACAAATTGTATGCATGAGCAATTTAATAAATACGTGCTGTGTGTATTGAACAATGGTTTTATATTGGATCTTCTTTAAGTAGATAACATGATTGTAGTAACAGTACGCTGGTATGCTTACCACAGGTAAATAGAACATCTAATATGAATATTTATATATAAAAGAGTTATTGAGTTTGTTATGCAAATGAGCCTAAGTATGTTTGTCCCATTAGGGCTTGAGTCCATGTTTGTATTAGTCCCCTTTCCTATATATAGGGGCACGGTTTTGTCTAATAGAATGATCTCATTGCCTCCATATTTCCCACAACATATAAACAATTTCCTTATCCCTACCAAAATCTTCAAACTATTCAGGTATATCAACTGAATCAAAAATGAAGTAACTCCCGCAGTGTCCTTTACATCAGCATTCCTCTCTACAAATCTATGTTGTTCTTTTGGCCCTTCACTTGGCACAAATCTTAATCCATCTCTTATCAAATCAAATTTTCATATAGCATTTCAGCTTCTTTGGCTTCTTTTATATCAGTAGACACCAAGATGAACAAAATCTATCAGCTTTAAAAAAAATATGAATGCACACAGCTTAAAAATATCATAACTGTCTTTGCTCTAATCAAAGCCAATTACATACTTCTTCATCTTTAGATGATTTAGTCTGATAATATTCTTGTAGAAAATAAAATCTAAGGCTCAATTTTGACTCAGCATCTTTCTTCAAATGTGTTCTCAAAGAAGCATCTTTCTTCACTGATTGGCCCTCTAAAATGTGTCCGTCTGTACAGCAGAAAAATGCACCACTATGGAAATATGTTTTCTTGAAAATGTGTAAGAGTTCAGCTAAGTTCAGCACCCTAAACTTTACTGGAGCAAGTAGCTATGGAAACCTAACTGTCCCCAGCGGCTCCTGTTTCATGGCTGGAGGCATGTCATTGCAGAATCCCTACTGCTGATATGAATCAGAGAAGGGGATTTGTGTTGGCCTCTAAAAGCCCTTGTGGACACCTAATTTGGATGGTCTTTAGTCTCAACTTGTGTGGATCGGGGTGAGGCAGCTGCACCTGATCGAATGATCCCTTTATTTCACAAAAGCTAAAAGAAATGTACCAGCTATACACTAAAGGTGCTGATCCCATTCCTTTCTCGTCCAAAGTAGTGGCAAGAGATAAACACTGCCTTGAAGAAAAGAAACCAAATATTGATACATCCTGGAAGCTAGTGCATCTAGATTTTGAACAATTACAATTGTATAGACAGTTCTCATTCTCTTATTATAGGACTTATTGTTGGGCCACATTGTTCCAGCCCAGTTGGGCCATAGGGGCCACTTTGTGGCTTCCGCCGATCCAAAGAAAAAGGCAGCCGCTGCTGCTGTTCTCAGGATGGGAACAAGAGCAAAGGAAGAAGGAAGAAAAAGAAAGGGATGAAAAAAGGAATCGGGCTAAGGCTGCCAAGGCATCCGAGTATCTTCTTCTGACCATCTACTATTGTGCACTTTGTGGAAGAGGGCATCATATTGAGAAGTTTCGGAGTGGTAGAATTGCAGGGATCTCACCCTACTATGGTATCTTCTTATTTCTCCTTCTGGTGTATTATCTCGGGTTTGGGGTCAAAACCCGAGAAGAAAAATCATATCTTTGCTGCTTATAGTGGAATTGCCCGTTGTTGGCCCCGTGGTTTTTTCCTCATACCTCATGAGGGTTTTTCATGTAAACATCTGGTGTTTCTTCCCTCTAACTTCTTGCGGCTATTATTTTGAGTTTACATGCTCGCCCATAGCGCTTTCGCACATATTTCTTTTTGTTGTATCAAGATTCCATAGTATGGGTGCACATATTCCCAATCAACAACCTTACACTTAGATGCACATATCTAAAATTTCTTGCCTCTTTACTTCTTCCCTTTCACATCGATTTCACTAGTCTATAAAGGGTAGGCATACTCTGTATTACAGTGATTATGGAAATTATGATTAACTCTTTATTAATCGTAAATATGGTATTAGAGCAGAGGTCCACCCCCACACCATAGTCGTCTTCCACTCCTCCAGACCATTTTCTCCTACAGGTGCAACTCCTTCCCCTGTCGCAAGAGATGTCATTGGTCCTCGCTCTTTACAACAACGTGCCATTGAATCGTCACCTTCTGGAGAGCCGCCGACTAGTCTCTTCACAGTCATGGCCATTGTGTAAGGCCCCTTGTTCATTATTATCATTGTTGTATCTGCTAGGGGAACCATCAACCCCTCTTTCTGTTGACAACCCCAGACCGGCAAGTTCCTAAGACAACTATCCTCTATGGTGAAGCTGCTCCTTAGCTAAGACCTTGTTCCATTTTCCTTTGTGCAATTTAGGGCCTTCAGACCCTCCTCTGGGGATTCAATCCCCTAAACGTCTACTTTTAATGATGTATGCTTTCGTCTCTGCTCTTCTGCCTATGCAACAAGAAACATGTAGGCCTATTTAATGCTCTTTTATCCTATTTTCCTTCTTACAATCACTGGTTGTTCAACTGTATTCTACAATCTACATCTTCAAGTGACTACTATTAAACTTGATGGGTGTAACAAACAATCTTTGTGTTGTTCTACTAAGAATTATGCCAAATCTCAAGAAAATATGAACACCTCACCACTTTTGCACTGGAAAAGCCTACTCTTGAAAAAAAGGGGAAGGTATTTGACTCTAAGATTAAAGCTCATAACGATTGGGTCCTTGATGACTCTACAGTGATGACATAGATTCTGAACAGCTCTAAATCCAAGATCAACACCTGTTCTTAGCATGTCTGTTGCAGGGAAAGGTGGGAGCAACTTTCACTTATGTACCTCACAAACAGAATTTGTCCAAAGTATTTAATATTTACAAGAGTCTTACACAACTGCAAATGTCATCTGATACATAGTTGGATATTGTATTGCCTTATTCAAGGTGCTCTAGGATTAACTTAAAATCGATCATCCCCTTAACTACGGACCTTATCACCCTGCAAAAGAAGTGATAGGAATTCAAATTTGTAAAGTTTCATGCAGGCTTTCTGGACTCTTATGCTCGAGTGGTTGGTCAGATTTTTTCCAATGATCCTCTACCAAAACTTTATGATGTCTGTAAGTGTTTTGGCTTCCTGCCTAAATGCCTACATCTACAACTATGCTTGCTTATTCACCTACCCTTGTCATTTCTTCTGATCGTGGTTGTGATAGAGGTTGAGGTAGCACTTCATAGGGAATTCATTGCTTAGGGGACAGTCTGGCCTTGTCTTAGCCATTTGCGTGGCCACAACAAATGCTTAAGAAAATTGTTGGAAAAAGCATGAGACACCAGCTTAGGCCAACCAGGTGTCCTTTGAGATTGAAAATTCTTTTAGGGATACACCATGTGCCTCTATGGATATTGTTGATCTGATCTGGGCTAAAGTTGAGGGTTTGCTTACTCAGAAGAACTGTAAAACTTCAACCGCAGCCACTGCCAGCAATTCTGATGTTATCTCATCCAGATGGTAGATTAGCCTTCCTGACAACACATGCAACTGATGGTGATCATCACTCGATGATTGATTAAGGAGCTTCACGACATATCTCCGACAATTGCTCCAACTTCTGTAACCTAATTCAAACCTCGGCACTTCCTCCTGTTATGCCTATTGATGGTTTACGTGCTTGACTCACTAGTGTTGTGACTACTAATCGACACGCACCTAACTCTAACTTCTACTCTTATCATTCATACATTTCCATGAAACTTATTTTCTATTAGTAGACTTGTAAAATGCCTTCACCGCTCAATCACTTTCCGTCCTATTGCTTGTCATTTTTAGGATCCGTGCAGAAAGACAGTGAGCGGTTGGTGCATTCAGAATCCTTATGGTCTTTGCCAGTGTTTCAAAAAGCGGTATGCGTTATGCGTTCGGAGAGGTCACCTTGTAGAGTATATGCGGTATGCGGGAGTATATGCGGAAGTATATGCGGTTTTGAATTTTTTTAATTAATTATTATTATTATTATTATTATATATATATATATATATATATTAATCATGATTTACATATTTAATTTGTGCAATTGTGTATCTAAATAGTACAATTACAAGAATAATGGATGCAATTATGCAAATATGCAATCATCACAACTTAAATAAATACAAACATGCACTATAATCTAAATTTAAACAAACATAAATGAATGTAAATGTATAAAAGAAGAAATCAGAATATCTCTAACTAAAAATCGGGGTATAATCGGCCTTGTATGCGGCCGTACAACCGATTATGCGGCTTGGACCGCTTTTTGGACCGATTTTGATTATGCATTTTTTTGGAGGTCCGCACCTTGTATACGGCCGCTTATGCGGCCGCATACACCGATTTTTAAAACACTGGTCTTTGCTGCTTAGTTCTTGTTGTTCAATCATTTTTGCATGTGCTACCATGTCCAATTCTGTGTCAACTTAACAACGACACTACGGTCAATGTCAACCGTCTGTGGAGAAGCTAAAGTCAGCGTCACCTGATTGTAGAGATGTGCCTTTTGAGTGAGTCATGCCATCTTACGAAGTAACCACCTATCATTTATCCAAGTCTAGTCGGGTATTCAGTCGTTGTTTCAACTTGTCCATGTAGATGTATGGGAATCGTGCAGGTTCAAAGTTGGCTTGGTTATCTTCATTGAATTTCTTTTATTGATGATTGTTCTAGAGCCACGAGGCTATACCTTTTAAAGGATAGATCACAAGTTTTGAATAATGTTAAAGATTTCTTTGCTGAAATTAAAACCCAATTTTCTTGACCTATATGTGTGTTATGAACTGATAATTCATCAGAATACGTTCAACGGGATTTTGATTTGTTTGCAGAGTCAATGATACCATCCACCTAAATTCATGTGCATATACACAACAACAAAATGGGACAGTCGAGCGGAAGAATCACCTCTTAGAGCCGCTCAAAGCATTATGCTAAACACATGTTCTGGTTTGGCCTAAAGCCCTCCTCACTGGCATTATGCTAAACACATGTTCCTGGTTTGACCTAAAGCCCTCCTCACTGGCTGCCACCTTATTGGTCTCATGCCATTTTCTGTTTTATGCAATTATATTCCACACGCTATTGTATATTCTAATGCAAAATTATTTACTTCACTGCCTTGCCTTTTTGGGTCTACTTGTTTTGGTAATTTACAGTCATGGACAAAACAATTTTTTTGTTCTACAAGCAGCAAATTGTGTATTTCTTGGATGCTCTAGTGACCAAAAGGGCTACTTATCGTATGATTATGTTCGAAGTTGACGGATTTTCAGTTTCAATGTTGTCTTCTTTTATGATTCTCCCTGATTTTTTGAGTCTGATTGTTTTGTTTGACGTCCTTTTAGAGGATTCACATGTCTAGCTTTGGTCCAGTCACCAGTGTTCCTCTCTCTTGATAAGACTCCAAGTTTATCAACAAGGATATGTACAATGACCATATGGTGGATCTCTTGAGGCTAGATATGTTCCTCTCTGGTCAAAGTTCAAGTGAAAAGATTAATTAAAATATTATATGCCTAAGTAGGTTGTCTCTTCCTCTTTGCCTACCACAAATTTGGATCTTCCTATTCCTCGTACTTACCCATCTACTTATCATTTTGTTGCTAATTTTTGAATTATTGACACTTTCTATTTCTCTTTAAAGTTTTATTGTTTCTTTATCTACATACTTGGGATCTTGCAGATCCTCCTATTTATTGTAAACCAGTATGCTGGTGCTAAGTGTTTTCTATGGAAATATCAGCCATATGATACTTTTGAGCGCCTAAAAGCATGCAAAATTCAGAAGTGCTACACGCAGACATGTTATGTAGACTATTTTGATACTTCATTTCTTTGGCCAAACTTAATTTAGTTTACCTACTCAGATTTGTCGTGTCAATCTATACTGGCCTTTGTTTCTGTTTGACGTGACAAATGTCTTTCTTTATGGAGACTTACAAGACGAGGTTCTATGGAGCAACCTTCAAGGTCTGTTGCTAAGGGGGGGACTGGCATGGTTTGTAGGTTGAGGAAAGCTATATATGGTCTTCAACTGAGCCCATATATTTGAATTAAGAAGCTGAGCCAGATACTAATTCAGTTCGCTTCCATAGATCATGTGTTGATCATTCTATCTTTGTCAAGAAGACAGACATGAGGGGTAGTAGTTGTCCTGATTGTGTATGTTGATGATATCATCCTATCTGGCAGTGATACTGAGGGCATTCAGACTACTAAAGCAAATCTGTCTGAGCACTATATTACTTATGATTTGAGCAAGCTACAACACTTCCTTAGAATAGAGGTCACTCATTCTTTTTCAGGTGTTGGTCAGTCACATAGGAAGTATGTTTTGGATCTTCTATGCATGCTTAGAGATAGACCAGTTGAGACTCCTCTAGATACCAATGTACCTTGGGATGGTAATCAATTTTTGCCTTTCCTAGAAACTGAGAGACATTGGAAGCTTTTGAGCAAACTCATCTATCTTAATGTAATTACTCTAGATGATATCTCATTTCTCGTGGGCTTGGTGAGTCAATACTAAAATTAGTCCATGCAATGACACCACTATGACTTGTGTCATATTCTATGCTACTCAAAGTGCTCAACATCATGGCCACTATGAAGTACATGGATGCTCTAATTACTATGTAGGCAACACTTTGGTGAAGTCCACTTTAGGGTATTGTACATTTGTTGGTGCCTCCTGGAGGAACAAGAAGCAAATGGTTAGGTGTGCTCAATGCCAAGGAACGAGGTGTTTGATACATGTCATTTCAAAAGCCTGGAAATAGGTATTTACCGGTAATACTGACGAAAATATTGACAAATAAAATCATCACCGTTTCGACGCCAAAATGAACGAATTAAATCACACAATTTTACAGGTACAATCTCTACAACTAAAGGCATCCTTTTATGCATATGTGTGGGGTGTTGTTCATTATGTGGGAGGTAGGGAACCTGTCATGTTTTCTGGGGATTTCGATGACAAAATATTGGAATTAAGATTTGGAATTTTACTAGCACAATCCATAAACAAAAGTACACACACTTTATGCAATAATATCCAATTTACAACACATGCATAGCACAGTATTTACTAACTCATATCAGTTGTATGTCGAGTTACACATTGATTCTCCATACAATATTGAGTTGATATGGTTGACATATTGCTCCCATGACATGTGCATTATGTAAGATTGGTGGTATGAAGTTACGTATTGCACATACATGTCATGTACAATACTATGTAAGTGTATAATACTCTTTTGTATTATGTAATCAAACACGGTATTGTTAACAGTCAGGGTTTCAGAGAGCATAGGGTTGCGCAAAGTGTGCACCCTTATATATATAATACTGAAACAATTACAGAGAGGTCCATACAGAATAAACAAATAACAAAATAAATAACAGAGTAAGTAAACCACAGAAAACATATACTGTAACACTCCCCCTCAATTTGGAGCATAAATATCAATCATGCCCAACTTGTCCACCAGCGTGCAGAAGTGCTTCTTAGCCAGAAGTTTTGTGAAGACATCTGCAACTTGATCTTCAGATCTTGTAAAAGGAGTGCAAATTTTACCAGCCAGAACAGATTCTCGAATGAAGTGGCAATCCACCTCGATATGCTTGGTGCGCTCATGATAAACAGGATTATTGGCAATGAAAATAGCAGCTCGGTTGTCGCAGTGCATTGGAATCGCATAAGGAGATTCAATCCCAAGTTCATGCAAAAGAGAACGCACCCAGAGAAGTTCACATGCAGTATGGGCCATGGCCCTGTATTCAGCTTCAGCACTGGAGCGAGCAACAACATTTTGTTTCTTGCTCCTCCAAGTCACCAAGTTACCTCCTACATAGGTGCAGTAGCCAGAGGTGGATTTCCTGTCAATTCTGCTGCCTGCATAATCTGAATCAGAATAGCCTTCAAGTTTACAATGTCCATTTTTCTTGTAATACAGACCTTTGCCAGATGCTCTTTTTAAGTATCTCAGAATGTGACAGACAGCATCCCAGTGACACTGTCTAGGCTTGTCCAGGTACCTGCTCAGAAGGCCCACAGCAGTAGTAATGTCAGGACGAGTAACAGTCAGATAGATCAATTTCCCAATAAGTCTCCTGTACTTCTTCGGCTCAGAAAACATAGATGAAGTATCATCGTCCCAATCAACATTGGGATCCATAGGAGTATCTGCAGGTCTTGCTCCCATCATACCAGTTTCTTGCAGGATATCAAGTACATATTTTCTCTGGGACAGCACAAGAGCACTAGAGTTCCTGGAAACCTCTATACCCAGAAAGTATCGCAATCTGCCCAAGTCTTTGGTAGCAAAATGCTTACCCAAATGATTTTTTGTGGCCTGAATACCTGAAGAATCACTGCCTGAAATAATGATATCATCTACATAGACAATCAGAATAATAATTCCTGCAGAAGTTTTCTTTGTGAAGACAGAATGGTCCACTTGAGACCGAAGAAAGCCAAAGTCAGAAAGAATCCTGCTTAATTTATCGAACCACGCACGTGGACTCTGCTTGAGCCCATAAATAGATTTTTTAAGCCGACATACTTTGTGAGACTCCCCCTGAGCAACAAACCCAGGAGGTTGCTCCATGTAAACCTCTTCCTGTAGATCACCATATAAGAAAGCATTCTTCACATCAAGCTGTAGAAGAGGCCAGTCACAGTTTACAGCTACAGATAATAAGATTCTGACAGAATTTAAGCGAGCAACAGGAGAAAAAGTCTCAAAGTAGTCAATGTCGTAGGTCTGAGTATATCCTTTGGCAACTAACCGAGCTTTCAACCGTTCAACTGTACCATCTGGTTGATATTTGACAGTGTACACCCAGCGGCAACCTACAGGCTTGCACTTAGGAGGAGGATCCACCAGCTCCCAAGTGCCTCTATCAGTCAGAGCGGTCATCTCATCCTGCATAGCAGAAGTCCAAGCTGTACTCCGCAGGGCATCCTGAATAGTCTTAGGAACAGTAACAGCAGATAAGGCATATACAAAATCACGCGCCTGAGCAGTGAGATGATCAGTAGATACAAAATTAGCAATACTGTGAGACGTGCAGGAACGAGTCCCTTTGCGAAGTGCAATAGGGATATGTAAATCAGATTGTACCTCAGGTGAAGCAGAACCTTCTGGAGGTGAAGATTGGTCGACTGGGGGGGGTACGTGTGAAGGAGGTGCTCTGTTCCTGCGCTGATAAACACGAAGCGGAGGAGGATCTGGTATCACAGTATCATCCGTCTCAGGTATGCAGTCAGACAGAATAGGCAAGGGTGGTGCAATAAGATTTGTTTGCAAATTTTCTCCCGCAGATGAATAATAAGGAGTGTCTTCAAAGAACACCACATCACTACTAGTCAGCCACTTTCGCGTAGTAGGATTATAACAGTGATAGCCTTTCTGAGTCCTTGAATATCCCAAGAAAATACATTTAGCTGCTCTAGGCGACAGTTTATCAGATGTAGGGCCAAGGAGTCGGACAAAGCACGTGCAACCAAAAATCCGTGGAGGAATAGAAAACAAGGGAGCCTCCGGATGTAAAACTTGGAAAGGGATTTTGTTACCAATAACCGACAATGGCATACGATTAATGAGAAAACAGGCAGTCAGAACCGCTTCTGGCCAATAAGTACGAGGTACATGCGAATGCAACATGATAGTTCGAGCCACTTCCAACAGATGACGATTCTTTCTTTCGGCTACACCATTATGTTGTGGTGTATAGGCACAGGAGGTTTGATGTAAAGTTCCAACATATTTACAAAAAAATTCCACATCTTTCTGAACAAATTCCAACGCATTATCAGTTCTAAAAATTTTAATAGGCACACCAAACTGGGTTTTAATTTCAGCAAAAAAGAACTTTATTGTGGATATCACCTCGGATCTACTTTTCAACAGAAATAGCCAAGTAGTCCGCGAAAAATCATCAATAAACAAAATAAAGTATCGATAGCCAGACACACTTGGTACATTACATGGTCCCCACACATCAGAGTGCACTACATCAAAAATATGCCTGCTGCTCACAGAACTACGCCTCGGATATACTGATCTAGTTTGTTTACCCAGTTGACAGGACTCACACTGGAAACTACAACTACTCATGTCTGGAAGTAAATGGCGCAGTTTGTCAGAAGAAGGGTGTCCCAGTCTGTAATGCCACTGTAAAGTAGAAACGGAGGCAGATAAGGCCGAAACCACAGCAACTTGGGCAGACCTTGGCATCTCGTCCAAGTAGTAGAGACCATCAGCACCTTCATACCCCCCACCAATCTTCATCCTCGTGAGAAGGTCCTGAAAAACGCAGGAGCCAGGAAGGAATGTCAGGCTACAGTTCAAATTCCTTACAAGTTTGCTAACAGATAATAAATTCATAGGGAAGTTAGGCACATATAAGGCAGATTTGATAAGAAACTGAGAAATAATGTCCCCAATGCCAGAAACTGGAGATCTAGATCCATCAGCAACCATAACCGTAGATTTATGAGCAGGTTTAGAAATGGACTTAAACAAAGCCCTATTGCCAGAAATATGGGATGATGCACCAGAGTCGATCACCCATTTATTATTACCAGATGGGGGTGGCAAATGTGAACTCAGAAAGGCAGTATCATAACCAGTATGGGCAGCATGTGCTCCACTCGTGGACGCTTCAGAAGATGATCCAGCACGCTCCAGAAAGAGACGTTCGACTTCAGCCCTGATGTAGTCAGCAGTAGCGCCCGCAGTGTCTGGTGTAGTAGGATGTGCAGCACTCTCGGATGCGGTGGCGGGAGAATCAGTAGCAGTGTTCGCCCATTCTGGTTTGCCATATTTCTCCCAACACTTCTCTTCAATGTGGTTCGTACGACCACAGTAAGAGCACAAGCGCGATCCGGGCGAAGGACGCGCAGCAGTAGAAGGAGCAGTAGGAGGGGCTCCACGCCCAGCAGTAGGAGAACGACCTCTCCCTACACCAAGGGGAGGACGTCCATCAGAAGTGCGGCCACGGCCACGACCGCGACCACGGCCGCGGCCACCCCAGGCAGCTAAGGCAGTAGAGTCGCCAACATCTGGAGCAGTATGTGATGTCGGTGATGAAAGGCGCTGAAGTCGCTGGAAGGCACTCTGAAGGGTAGGTAGTGATCACTGGCCAGAATCTGATCCACAACGCCAGCATAGGAATCAGGCAAGCCACTCAAGAACTGTATCAGCTGTAGCTCATCGCGCTGCTTTTGCATAGTCACCAGATCTGTGGACAGAGGATGATATGTCTCCAGTTCACCCCACAAACCGGTGAACGTAGAGAAGTAATCTGTGATGTCAGTGCCAGTAAAAGTGAGACGACTAAGCTGTTTGTTGATATCAAACACCTTCTTCGGATTCTGGCTGTGGGAGAAGGTGCGAGCAAGCTGATCCCACATCTGCTTTGCTGTAGGCAGACGGAGAATGGTCACACTAATCTTCTCAACCGTGCTGTTGAGAATCCAAGTCATCACTGTTGAGTCGTCACGGACCCAATCATCGTAAGCTTTGACGTCCTTCAAGTCAACATCGTCAGCAGGCTGTGGCGAACCGGCACGAGTGAGATGGGAATACTTCCCTTGTGATTTGGCATATATCACAAAAGAGCAAACCCATAGCTGGTAGTTGCGCCCGTCAAGTTTTACCGTAGTAACCTGACGACGCAGATCATCAGTCGAGGACGCCATCAGTTAGGCAGGCACAACAGGCAGGCAAGACAGGCAGGCAGGCAAGGCAGGCAGGTACAAGATCACAGAGAACCTCTCACATACGGACTACACCAAAGTGTAGTAGAAGACCCGGAGGCCGAAGCCTACACGGGCAGGCAGGCACAAACAAACACGAACCGAAGTAGGCTCTAGCCGAGCAACGTACGAATCTCCCCCGAAAGACTGATCTAGTCCAGATCTACCAACCCGGCAGCGCACCTGCTGTGCGAACAACAACAACGGTTGCTCAAGTACTAGCGGTGCACCGCGCCAGGAGAGTAGGCGGACCTTTGACCGGCGGGAGACGGCTGGCTAGGCCAGCGGCGGCGGCGGCCGGCGGGCTGCTGCTGCCCGGCGGCGGCGGCCGGCTGGCTGCTGCTGCCCGGCGGCGGTGGCCGGCTGGCTGCTGCTGCCCGGCGGCGGCGGCCGGCTGGCTGCTGCTGTCCGGCGGCTGCTGGACCGGTGGCGCCGGTGGAGAGGGAGGGAGGGAGAGAACCTAGGTCTCGACCTGCTCTGGTACCATGTTAACAGTCAGGGTTTCAGAGAGCATAGGGTTGCACAAAGTGTGCACCCTCATATATATAATACTGAAACAATTACAGAGAGGTCCATACAGAATAAACAAATAACAAAATAAATAACAGAGTAAGTAAACCACAGAAAACATATACTGCAACAGGTATATTTTTAGAATTTTATACTATGTCTCTATATGCATCCTATTAGATTCTGAAAGGCACTATACACCAAGGCTTTTTATTGCTCTTCTATAATATGTGACTTTGGAAATTAATTTCATGAATGTGAAGGAAGTTAGGCACCATCACTATTGTGACACCTTTTCTCCGCCATCGTTTGTTACCACATGATCTTGATATGTGGTAGTGAGTTTCTCCATGGATTATGCATGATAGTGGGATAAATATAAAAGCCATTATTACCATGCCCACTATATGCATGTCGTCGGGATGCGATAATTAAAGGCGTAGTTACCATGTAAACCACGTCCACATTGTGGGATATATGTAGCAAGCGCCATATTTAAACAAATATAAGAATAGAAAATTACAAAATCTATATTTTTACAATATTTGTTTGGTGTTGCGAAGTAGTACATTTTCTTCCTTTGTATGATAAAAATACTACTAATTAGAACATCATCATCATCATCATCATCATCATCTAAGCCTCAATCCCAACCATGTTGGGGTCGGCTTACTACTAAAAATGACATACTAATTAGAACATATGTATATTAATTGGCTTGCTACTAAAAATGATAGAAAATTACACTTATATTTCGTGGATTATTTAGGTATATTATTATGATTATAATGTATATTATGAGATAGTGTTGTATATCTAAGAACACATACAATTAGGAAGACATATAAAAAAGCAGATAGGGGATCTTTACCAATTTAAGGCATTTTGGGATGAATTTACAATTTAATTGAGATAGATGAGGTGTAAGATGAGAGAAATGGCAGAATAAAGGCATACCTAGGATTAGGCTTATTTGTACCCTAGTTGTCAAAATCCCCTTGCTCCGCCATTTCCTCCTCTCAAACAACAAAAACTTACTCAAACACACAAAAATTAGTATTTCTGTTGGTATACATGTAAATTTCATCAAAATTTGACAGTATTTGGCGGTATACCGATATTTGCGATCATATCGATACACTCGCAGCATATTGAAACCTATGGTGTCAAAATCGAAATTTCACCCATTTCGACGAATCATTTTTGCTCAATGCTTCAGGAGCTTTGTATTCAGCCTATTGTTCCTATGCTTATGTATTATGACAACAAGGCCGCTATTGTGGCAACACATCCCGCTATCACACAGACAACGAGGTGTTACGCGAAAACGTGCGGAAATCACCATAACCACAGATTATCAAAACACGGGTTAATTAAAACTGATTGCGGAAAGCGGATAAACTGAGAAACTATTACATTTAAGTCCTCATCCTGCTAGTCAAACAGGTTATATAAGTATATACAAGCCTTGATACGTGTCCACAGCTTAGAGGAACAGTTGTCTAACCATCACATGAGTTCATCACCTGTTTATATGTACATAAAGGCCCACATCCGGCCAGCGGCAGGATATACAAAACAACAACAGCTATACATCGTGAAACAACGTAAAAACACCTCCAAGGACCTGAGAGTACAGGGATGACTCTAAGACCCTACTACAAAACGACCAAAATAGCAGCATGTCCATTTCTTGCCTTCTACTGCTCGTCCTGCTGCTCGGCCACAACTCCGCGACCACCACCACGTCTAGCTCGAACACCTGAAAACCAGCGGGGTGAGACAATTGAACATTGTCCCAGCGAGAAACATAACTCCCCGCCAAAACTATAAAACCAAGAGGATAAAGCAACAGCAGAAGATAAACAGTAAAACGTAGAATAATAACAGTCTATACAGCAAGGCTATTCGTACCATCAAGCTTACCAGGCTGTATGGAAGACATATCATCAATTATCTCTTTATGGAACATAATTAACAAGATAAGATTTATAAGGTCTTACCACATAACCTGAGGAACATATAAGTAACTGTGAGATGTAACCAGATTAATTACAAGCAAGGCCTCAACCAATATTCCGTGTTTTGCCTTAAGCAGTAAATACTATTCGGCTGGATTACATATTCTTATGCCCTGAGGAAGTGAGCCGTACCACTCAAATCCAACCTTCGGTTGCGAAACCCAAAGCCGGTGTCATACAAGGTCAAATGGAAGAGTCGGACTCCACGACCTCCCACCTCGTAGTCAGTGTACGAGTACAACACAAGCAGGACCGCAGTCTCGTGCTTAAGTGGCCTCAACCACAAGGTCAGCTCCATAGGCTACCCATCCGCTAGCCCGCCTTGGTACAGGTCTCGGCGCTAGTATATCTGAGCCACGGGCCAGTTCACCGTGCTCTGAGCCATGAACGCATTCATGCTCCCATATCACATATCATGAGCCATGGGCCTGTTCACCATGCTCCTATACATATCCCGAGTCTGCAACCGCAGCTGCACTCGAATCCTCACTATTTTAGGCTAGGAGAAACCTCGCATACTCAATAATATGCGCTCCGGGTTAACCCGCAGGAGAACCCGTTTCACCATCACCAGCTCCTGACGATGATGGATCTATGGCCAGGGCAACTACATGATATATTCCACTGTGATTAATTAGTATCTTTTGTATGGATTGCAAGATTCAACCAAGTTATATAACATGCAAACTATAACAATAATAATCAACATAAAAACTCAATGTTATGATTTTATTGTAATCAACATCATCCTGATCCACCACAAGGATCCAACATTACATGTTATCACTTGGCCTCTTACCAAACAGCTAGATCCAACTCAAGGATCATCATATTGCCATGGGATCTCAATCCCTCATCACATAGTGCCACTGCCTCTCAAGGCTTACATCATCAACATGGGATAGCAATCCCAAGCACTTTAGTCAAACTTAGTTCCTCAGACCAAATACATCATATATAATACCTCATCATCAAGAGTAACTATCAAAGCAATGTTACTTATCGTATATACCTCATAGCCTTTTACTTGGCTATGCATCACCTGCATGGTTAGTATACACAATAATCGTAGGCTTAACAGAAAGACCATGCTATCAATATAAGGTGACATTAATGATTATATGCTTTATCAATCATGCCTCAACTTGTGATCATAAGCATAAGTTTCATCATTAAGCAAGGCATTCTACATGCTTATCATTTCCTCAGCATAATACATAATAACAAGATGATCACATACATATGTAAAGTCATGTTAAGATACATAGATAAACTCTACCATAACGATTACCATCAAGCATATCAAGGGTCACCATCATGACTAAACGTGATAGCGAGAACAACATGTAACATATCATTTCCACAAGGGTTTGGGACCCTCACTAAAAACACCCACTACCCTCATCAAGGGTAGTATCGGGCAGATCACTCCTCATAGTCCAACCACTTCAGCCTTGTAACGGTCAAACAAACCACCAAGCTGACGGGCAACACCTGGGGTATAACGCGCAACGCGGTGTCGTGCTTCAAGGTAACAGCCGCAAGACAACCTCCTCAGGCCAGGTGTATCAGGCAACAAGGACTTTGTTGTGTGACGCCCGACACTACCCTAACGACGTCAAACCATCACAGAGGCTCAGGTATCGGGCAGGCATTCATCAGGGGTGATGTCCGTCACACACACAAGGCAAGGACCCCTGGTGACGCCCGTCACACACACAAGGGTAAGAGTCAAGTGTGACGCTCATCAGGTGTCGTCCAAGGGCGTATCGGGCACTTGAGCCAAGCGTGCCATACACCCAACTGATAACGGCAACCAAGGTGTGCAACAAGGAGAGCGTAACGCCCCGCAACACATGTTGGCCTACACCCATAGGGTTAGGGCCACGGGTGGCGCTCATCACAGAACTGACTAGCAACGTCCATACCTCAAGCACAACAACACCAAGCTACACCTAAGTCAAGTGTGTCGGGCAGGGCACTCCTCAAGAGGCAACGCCTAAGGGTGCGACTCAGACAGCTAGCAGGGAACCTGTCGTTCGGCCAACCCATCCATGGCCTAACGGTCGTCACAAAGCAAGGATGGTAGTGTGACGCCCGTCACAAGGTTAGGGACCAAGGGTATCGTTCACCACAGCCACCCCAACAAGTCGTCCCAGGTTCTAGGTCAAGTGGGGTATCGGGCAGCACCTCCCCCCAAGCTCATCATGGTAAAGAAGCAACTCCTCAAGATCGTCATCAACCTCAAGCACAAGGGCACCAAACCCTAATGGATTAAGAGGATGGCTCACCTCTCAACTTAAGCGAGAGAGGGGTCTTGCACATCTCTTATCACCACTCGGGCAACACAAGGAACAACCCTAAACGAGGTCCACAACTACCACCAAGCTCACCCTTCAAGTCCATGGTGAGAGGAGGGTGTTGCTCAAGCTACTAGAACACAAACTCACTCCTCAAGACCTAGGAGAGAAGGGA
The DNA here is from genome assembly GCA_963693085.1 of Alisma plantago-aquatica. Classification (NCBI taxonomy): domain Eukaryota; kingdom Viridiplantae; phylum Streptophyta; class Magnoliopsida; order Alismatales; family Alismataceae; genus Alisma; species Alisma plantago-aquatica. The sequence goes on along the minus strand of OY856412.1, from coordinate 391,900,936 downwards.
GTATTGCTCACCAAGAAACCCTAGAACACATGGTTCGGCCAATAAGAGGAAACTAAGCAAGAAACTAACTAGAAACATGCATAGCAACATATAAGAACATAAGGAAGGTAGTGTAGTTAGGGTTAGGAGTTATGTAACCCGCCTTAAGCAAGCTCCAAGCTCCTAGCTTCAAGCTCCAAGCACCACCAAGGAAGAAGGAGAGCAAGGCACTCTAGGGTTCGGCCACCACTAGAGGAAGAAGGAGACTTCCAAGAAGGATCGGCCACCAAGCTTGCAAGAGAAGGGAGTGTGTCGTGCACCAAGGGAAAAGGAGACTAAGGAACTAAAAGGATCCTTAGCAAGGGAAAGGAAACACATATATAGAAGGGGATGGAGGAGAAACCAAAGCAAAGCAAAGCAATGTGTCGCCCACCTAGGGACACTTGTCTATGTGCAAAAACCACCACTCTAGCATGCCCTAAACACATGTCCAAGGCCATTGCCACATGCAAGCATTAAGCACCAAGTGTCCACTAGTGGTGACACAAACGAGGTCAAAGAGAGTCAAAGGTCCATGGGCGACACACCACCACTCCTCCAGGCCGACACACCTCCACACTGGGCGACACACCACCCTGGGCGACATACCCAGGCCGACACAAGCACTCCTGGCCGACACAAGGGTCCAACTAGATGAAGGCAAGGCTCAACAAAGCCCAAAGGAACTCAAGCAACGAGCCCAAACCTTCCTCTCAACACTAGAGGAAGCAAGGAGAGGGAGGAACACCTCACAAGGTGGCAAACTTGCCCACAAACCCTAAACTTGGGTATATTGCAAGTAGCACCTCCAACTCTCAACAAAGCACAACCAAACCCTAATCACCACTAAAGGTGATTAGCAAGCAACTAAGCATCAGGTTTAAGCAAAGCAAACAGGGTAAACCCTAAACGGAGGTCAGGGTCCTTACAACTATGTTCAAAGCCATCAGCCCTATTTTTCATAAGTGCACCAAGCATAGTAAGTATTTATTGTCACTTTGTGAGAGAGGCCATTCAAATTAAATTATCAACACTTCGTTCATTAGATGAAGAAACCAAGTGGCTAACTTCGTCGTGAAGCCTCTTTCAAGGAAGCGTTTCAATAGTCTTGTTGCCAAGAAGGGCATGATAAATATCTATGTTCTAGTTTGAGGATTATTATAGGACCTAGATGCAAATATTTTATATTTCTTTTTACTTATTCCCTTTTGCATTGGTTTTTCTCTTTCTATACACAATAGTTGTGCTCTGTATTATGTTGATTAGAGGAATGAGAATGTAAATCTCCTTCTTAGCCATAAACATCTATGTTCGGCTAAGGCCCCGAGTAGTTCTTTTTATCTAGTTTCACTAAGGCCTCAATCATTGCAATCACCCATTTACAAGTATGGAGTACAAAGGAAGTCCCAAGATGATAAAGAAAAAGACTGTGTTTGAGTTCTCCCTTGTGAGTCTAAAGGAACCTGACTTCTCAGTTCTTTTTTAGTTAGAAGAGACATTAAATCTCACCCTCCCTCAAAGAGTGTTCCAGAGCTCGGATGACCGCAAGGGTGGTAAATAATGTGCGCTATGGGTGGTTCGAACCCGGGTCCCTTGGGGAGGACCTACCGCGCTCGATCATCTGCGCTAAGCACGCCTGGTTACTTATCAGTTCTATTTTTGTATGCTTCTCATGCAAAAGATAAAAATGAGATAAAATGTATTTGATTGGTAGGAACTTTAGACAAGACAATTATGCAAATTTTGCTTGCATGTACCTTCTTTGAGTTTGAGTCCCATAATGGCCTCATTTCTAGGTTAGATCTTCTATTGATTATACCTTTAGGTAAGGCTTCACTGCCAGAAGATTCACAGTGACCCTGCAAAAGGAACTCAGCTTATATTGTACAAGAAATTGCCAACAAAAGATATAAAAATATTTATTTCTTAAAGTGAAGGGATATAGTACCAATATTAAACTGGAGTTGTTTATTTTCATAAAAGTTGCATCACTTCAAATGAATTTAGCTTCTAATACCACTATATATTCAAATTTCCTATAAGAAGTTTTTGGGGTAAATTACATAGCATCATTCATTTTTGGCCCAATAAACAAATATATCAGAACCTATACCACAACAATATGCCCCAACCTATGCCAAAATCAAGATATATTATGATCCTGAATAATCATGCGGGACAAGATTAACAAATCAACCAAAGTCATTTATTAATGTAAATGGTTTCTAACAGAATCAATGTAATTCAGAAAAGAAAAAAGAAAAAGAAAAAAAACCTCAACTCTTCTATATTTACCCTTGCAATACCTTTGGTTTAGACAAGATAAACAAGAACATGCACAATATTGGTGTGCTATTGAGATGTTAATGATTACAACATTTGTTGAGGAATCAAAGTTCAAGGCCTTTATAAGATAGATTTAAGCATGGTGGCGACTGGCAATACTCTGGTTTTGCCTACGAACCACCTTCCCCTAAAGACACACACACACTATCGGAATACCAACTTTATTTCCAGAGTTGCAGTTGATAAAATTCTGACATATTACTGTGCTCATCTTCCCTTCTAAGATCTCATTTCCTTCCCAGTAGACTTTCTTATTTTACTCTTTTCAAAAGAACTTGTTAGCTGATTTGCTACTTACTTAATATTGTACTAGAGTTCCTTATTTCCATAATTATTAGGCAGTGGTCTAGTAGAGAATGAAAGAGTAACTTTTTATCATGTTCGTTCATTCCATAATTACCAATAAGTCAAGCTTCCTCTGAGGTGTCTTCTAGGAGGAGGACTTACATATGTTCCTTTCGCAATCCCATTTTCTCAAATCAGCAAGGAGACAAGATGCCCAACTAGGATGCATCTGTGCACCATTAGGCAGCATAATTATCTTAATCCAGTCAAGATTTTCCCTCGATGTAGACACTTTTATGTCTCTATGGGTACCTCATATTCCAACGTTAGATAAGAGGGGCACTAATATAGGAGTTATGATTTTTCATTATAAAATCAGAACCTTAATAACAAAAAAAAATCTAACATGGAAACTAAAGTGAAGGAGCAGACAAAGGCTACAATAGAAACAGATATTACAAGCACCAAGCCGAACAGTAAGGTATTAGGCCCATAATATCGACAACAATCTTTCACTTCATTACATAGACAATAAAAATGGACATTGAGAGCCAAAAAAGGCCTAGACCCACAATAAGAGGATCTGACTTTACACCGAGGTGACTTCGTGCCCCACCTTGGCAACATTGATATGATAGGCCAATTTCCACACTGTCTCCCTGGCCAACAAAATTCTATTGAAAATTTTGGAAAATACCGTTTATGTGTGGAAAAATTCTATGTAAACTTTGAAACTCAGCATTAATTTAAGGCACTGTAAATTTACAAAAGAAAATCAAAATATAATATTCATGGGATCTTTATGTGGTGTTTATTGGTATGGAAAAGGCCTCTGATCGAGTACCCAGGAAAGTGTTATGGATGGTTTTGCATAAAAAGGGTGTGCCTATCCAATATATTGACCTAATTAAAAACATGTATGATGGCTGAACTGCAAGTATTAGGACTCCTGGAGGAGAGACACAAATTTTTCCTATCATTGTTGGGGTACAACAAGGATCAACACTCAACTCTTATCTATTTGTTCTTGTTATGGATGAATTGACAAAGCATGTCCAAGATAATATCCCTTGGTGCATATTATTTGCTGATATATTGTTGTGCTGATTGATGGAAAAAAATATATTGAATGATAAAGTTCAGCTTTGGGGAAATTAATTGGACTATAATGTAAATATGATCAGTAGGAGAAAAACTGAGTATATGCATTGCAATTTTTGCTAATCTAGAATTGTGAATGGTGGAATCAAGTTGGATGGAATGGATGTACCAATATGTGATAAGTTTCGTTACTTGGGCTCTATTATTGAAAGGGAGGGTGAGGTCCAAGATGATGTGTCACAAGATCACAGCAGGATGGTTGAAGTGGAGGAGTGCAACTGGAGTAGTTGACCAGAAGATTCCTATCAGATTAAAAAACAAGTTTTGCAGAACAGCCATACGGCCAGCCATGCTACAGTGGAGTGAATGTAGGGCAGTGCAGAAACAAGGTCTCAACAAGATGAATGTGGATGAGATGCATATGTGGAGATGGATGTGCAGGAAAACGAGAAACCATCGTTTGAGGAATGACTATATCAGAAATAAAGTGATGAGCATCGAGGACAAGTTGTTCAAAGACCGTCTAAGATGGTATGGACATGTCCAACGCAGACCGACAAATGCACCAATTCAAAGTAAGGTTATTGAATCAAGCACAATGAAAAGAAGCAGAGGTAGACCTAAATTAACTCCAGAAGAGCTTATAAAGAGAGATTTTGAATCTTTACATCTTGATCAGAGTATGACCCATGATAGAGCTGGTTGGAAAAGAAGGATCCATGTAGCTGACCCCAACATCGTTGGGATTGAAGCTTAGATGATGATAATGATGATGACAATTAATTTTCATGGAGTTACCAAGAAATTAAATTGTCACCTACAAAATGAAACTATAGTTGTAGGTGTATATTGACTAGTAAATACTCATAGAATTGTCAAATTAAGGAAAGTATAATCTCAAACAAAGATAATGCTCCAGTTGGAAAACTCAATTTGATATAAGTTTTGACAATTTTCTGACAAAATTATGTTGGTTTGCCAACCAAAAAAACAAATATTCCATCAAATCTCGTACATGTTTTCCCCGTACACACATAAAATGGAAAATTTTGTACAAAGTTCAATGGTTTAGTGCACTTTCCAACCCTTACTTAGGCCCTAGGCTTGCACCTTACAAGGTGCGCCCCACGGCCAAATTCTAACAAGTTGGACTACCCACAACTTCTACATAGGTGGAAGAAGGAAGCATTACTTTAACAAAAAAATTTGTTAAAGGCAAGTTTTTTCAAACTGCCACATTCATCGGGTTTTTTGGGTCAAAATGAACATTGACTTAAAAAATAGGGATTTCATGTTTCTCTATGTAGACACCCCATTTTGGACAAGTTGTTTGCTTGAGTTGCATCAAATTTGGCAGTCACGTCACTCAAATTTCAACTAAAATTGAAGCTTAATAAGAAACCAAGTCGGATCTAATTCACATTCAGTAGCTCTACCAAGACCCACTCTCATATTTGTGACCAAGTAATCCAGTTTAGAAATCAATTAAGGGGAAATCGAGAAAACACTAAGGACTCAAATTCTTTCGCCTCTACTTACTCAACTTTGTCCAATTGACATATGAAAAACTTTATGATCATCATAAAGAATTGATAACGCAATGGCTGTGCTTAAATCTTCAAGAAACCCTTACTGAGAGTCTATAAGTCACGCTTGGCTACGAGAAAATAGGTCATATAAAGTTCTCGTAGTTTGCTATACTCTGCATTGCAAAAACTGCTCTCTTTGTTGGAGCTCTTCAGCTTTAGCTTCACAGCTATGTCAATGTTGCTTCCTCTGGCACCAACTACGACCCTAAACCCTAGCTAGCCGACTACTAAAATTCTACAAACATAGCTCACTCTTGCCCATCAGACTCTTAGTTACATTTAACCTTTGGAATAGACAAGCATTGCAGCTTGCATGAGCCTAGAACAAGTAGAAATCAACTCCTTCCACTTCCCATTCAAGATTACCATGAACTCTCCTAACATATAACATTTTTGCAACCAAAACGATCTTTCACTCCTGCTAATGAAGGTGATATGATGCAGTCAACATTGCATGTAGAGTAACATTCTCTTAGATGTAAAACAACTATTTATATTGTTATTCCTCTCTTCCTCTGGCACCAACTACGACCCTAAACCCTAGCTAGCCGACTACTGAAATTCTACAAACATAGCTCACTCTTGCCCATCAAACTCTTAGTTACATTTAACCTTTGGAATAGACAAGCATTGCAGCTTGCATGAGCCTAGAACAAGTAGAAATCAACTCCTTCCACTTCCCATTCAAGATTACCATGAACTCTCCTAACATATAACATTTTTGCAACCAAAAACAATCTTTCACTCCTGCTAATGAAGGTGATATGATGCAGTCAACATTGCATGTAGAGTAACATTCTCTTAGATGTAAAACAACTATTTATATTGTTATTCCTCTCTTCGTCTATTTTTCTAGGAGGAGCATCTACTTTACTGGGAGGAACACCTAAAAGAGAAATGATAAGAGCCACACCTAATTTTTCATACTTTAACATGATTATGGAAATTTCCCCCAATTTCGTCTCTTTTTCTAGGTTTGATCAATACTTTTTATTCGGTAGGAATTACCCTTTGTGAACGGACAAGCAAATGCCTTAGACCTCCATGGTTTGGTAAATGGACACCTTGCCAGTGACTTATGTCAGTGTGAAAGTGAATTTTATAGAATACTCGTTTCTTTGTTGAATACAGTCACAAAATGTCACTACCATGCTCTAATATCCGTTTACTTGAACATGTATTTCCTAACACCTCACCGAGATAGTATCTTCACCTATTTTTTGTGTACCAACACAAGAAGTAACATGCTACATCTAAAGTATCATCGGTCGTGGAGCATATTGTATGATCATCCAAAGGACCCTAGTGAAGTTACAATTTGTGCTTGTATTTTCAATCTTGGCCTGCTAATTGACTTATACTATTATTGGGAGAAACGTTGCACCGACCTTTTTTTGGTCGGGACGTTGCACCGACCTTTGATCTAAAGTATTTTTTTTTAGCAAAATTATCTAGTTCCAAAACTTTTCCATGATGTTCTAGCTTCTAGCTAGAATTTGTTCTTTATTATACCCTAATTACTAAGTACATGGTTTTTTTATTTCCATCTCCTTCTTCCTATGTAAATTGCCTCCTCATGGGTAACAAGTTTGCTACTGATAGAGGAACTTTTTTGTAATCCCCCATGTTTGGTGAAAGGCATGTTGCAAGTGTGGATGACGCAATATGCAAGCATATGCAGAACAATTGATGTGGCAAGAGCACATTGTCATGTTCGAAGATCATTCTAGTATAAGGGAAACCAACATCAAGCAGTCTCACATATACTCTCACATGGTTAAAGTCTATGAAATAGGCGACAGTAGTAAAGGTCTGAAGACTTATACAACTCCAACGATAAACTCTTATTTTGGATATCTCAATAAGGAAACAATGTAAGAATCAACATTGATAGCTAAATTGCCAACCAATTATTTACCCTATTCTCATGTATTAACAATTATCATAGACCCAGAAGTTTTGCTCAATATTTCTCAGCCTCATCCACCGCGGATTCATGGACCTGTCATTGCACATATATCCACTTTCCATGCAAAGATATACACAATCTTATACAAGTTACTATAGAATAGAAGAACCTTTATTTGATGTGTTTAAAACAAGTACAAAGCTCTCCCTTCTATAGGATAAGAGAGTAAGTAAGAAACATAACTAGGAAATATGGGATAAAAGAAAAGCTAAAGACTAGACAAGTCTGAAGCACATAACACAACACACAACATAGAATAAAGCATACTAAAGAAACATTAACATAAATAAGGAATATATATCAATCATGCCCAGCTTGTCCACCATGGTAGTGAATTTGGCCTTAGGAAGAAGCTTTGATAATATATCTACTACTTGAACTAAAGTACGAGTATATGGAGTAGATATGTTGTAACATAAGAAAGCTTCTCAGACAAAATGAATCCACCTCAGTATGTTTGGTCTGCTCATGAAACGTTGGATTGATGGCAATGAATATAGCAGCTTTATTGTCACAATATATAGGAATAGGATCAGGATCAGAAATGTCAAACTCCTTCAAAAGACCACGGACCCACAACAGTTTACGAGTAGTATGAGCCATAGTTTTATACTCAACTTCACCACTAGATAGGGAAACCACAGTCTGTTTCTTTCTACGCTAGGTAACAAGATTACCTCCCACAAAGGTACAGTAACCAGATGTAAATTTAGATCTATCCTGCAGCTTGCATAATCAGAATATCCAGTGATTTTACAATGCCCATGTCTTCTGTAGAATAAGCCTTTTCCTAGAGAATTTTCCAAATATTTCAGAATACAACACAGCATCCCGGTGGCATTGTCTGGGTTTATCCAGATATCTACTGACTAATCCAACTGCAGAAGATATATCGACCTCAGTAACAGTCAGATATATAACTCTACCAACTAATCTACGATATTGTTAGTTATCTAGGTATGGAGGAGAAGAGTCGTCATCATGGTTGGTATTAGGATCTAAGGGAATACTGGTAGGTTTTGCTCCAAGCATTCATGTTTTCGCCAAAAGATCCAGAACATATTTCTTATGTGATAAACAAATACCCGAAGAAGAGCGAGAAACTTCAATACCCAAAAGATATCTCAATTTTACCGGGTTTTTAGTGATAGAGTGTTTTTCCAGGTATTCTTTAGTAGCCTAAATGCTTGCTTGATCACTCCTAGATAGGATGATATCATCAACATAGACAATCACAATTACAAGAGTATAGGAAGCTTTCTTCAAAAATCGAGTGATCAGAATGAGAGCGGTGGAAGCTAAATTTTTGAAGAATATGACTCAATTTGTCAATCTAGGAACGTGGACTCTGTTTCAGTCCATATATATTTTTGTGTAACATGCATACTTTAGAACACTCCCCCTGAGCAACTAACCCAGGTGGTTGCTCCATATATACCTCCTTGTGCAGGTCACCATATAAGAAGGCATTTTTGACATCCAATTGAAACAAGGGCCAATCTACAGTTCACAACCACAGAGATAAGGACACGAACAGAATTTAGACATGCAATAAGAGATAAAGTCTCAAAATAATCAACGGCATATATTTGGGTATAGCCTTTGGCGACAAGCCGAGCCTTTAATCTTTCAATTGTGTACTCTGGCTGATACTTAACGGTAAAGATCCACCAGCATCCTACAGGAGAGCAATCAGTAGGAGCATCAACCAAGTCCCATTTATGTCGATATGTAAGGGCTTGCATTTCAATCTCCATAGCCTGGCGCCATGCAGGATACTATAAAGCATGAGCAACATTCTTAGGCATAGAGACAACTGATATAGCAAAGGTAAAATTGGCAAAGCTAGTGTCCAGATTGGCAGTAGAACAAAAATTTCAATTAGGATGCAGAGTGCAAGACGTGGTCCCTTTACATAGACCAATCAGAATATCTAAATAAAAAAATACCTGAGGTTGAGGGGGATCTGTCGACGAGGATGTAAGAATTGGTAAAGGAGGGGCCATGGAGTGAATTGTAGCTTTCGGACTTCGTTGATAAACTTTTAGCGGCAGAGATGGTGCAATACCAGTAGGAGGCAAATCAGTTTCAACTGACATAGGCAGTGTTGTATCAACGGCCAATAGATCAGATGACAAAGTATATCCCGTTGCAGAGTAGAATGGCATATGCTCAAAGAAGACCACATCGACACTGACCAACCATTTCTTTGTAGAAGGATCATAACATTTGTACCATTTCTGAGTCTGAGAGTAGCCCAAAAAAACACATTTTGTAGACTACAGGTCAAGCTTAGCTAAACCAGGACGTAAATTCTTGACAAAGCAAGTCTCCCAAAAATCCGAGGAGGCACAACAAAAGGGGGGCATCAGGGTACAAGATTTGATAAGGCACCTGACTGCCAAGAACAAAGGAGGGCATGAGGTTGATGAGATAACAAGCAATAGAGATACCTTCGGGCCAGAAGGTTTTACATACATTATAGTGAAAAAGAAGGGTGTGGGCAACTTCTAGAAGGTAACGATTCTTGCGCTCAGCAACCCCATTTTTTAGGGGGTGTACGAACAGAAGTTTGATGAATAGTACCCAACATACTACAAAACTAGCTGATGGAGGATTACACAAACTCTAAGGCATTATCACTGCGAAAAACCTTAATTGGTATGTCAAACTGAATACGGATTTCAGGAAAGAAGATGGTTATATTATCTAGAATGTGAGACTGGTCTTTCAGGCCAGAAGGTTTTACATACATTATAGTGAAAAAGAAGGGTGTGGGCAACTTCTAGAAGGTAACGATTCTTGCGCTCAGCAACCCCATTTTTTGAGGGGGTGTACGAACAGAAGTTTGATGAATAGTACCCAACATACTACAAAACTAGTTGATGGAGGATTACACAAACTCTAAGGCATTATCACTGCGAAAAACCTTAATTGGTATGTCAAACTGAATACGGATTCCAGGAAAGAAGATGGTTATATTATCTAGAATGTGAGACTGGTCTTTCAATAAGAACAGCCATGTTGTTCTAGAAAAGTCATCAACAAAGCTCATAAAGTACCGAAATCCAAAAGTGTTGGGAATAGAGCATGGACCCCAAACATCTGCATGCACAATATCAAAAGGCTTTTTTGAACCAATATAGGGTTTTTTTTGGAACAACTGACACGAGTTTGTTTGCCCAACTGGAAAGTTTCACAATGAAAAATGGAATCTGAAATAGCATCAGTGAAATGCATCAATTTTACAATAGATGGACGACCCAATCGATAATGCCATTGTAAGCCTGTCACAGACGTAGTCAGCAAAGCACTAGTCTTCGGTGTATCCAAGTAGTACAGTCCGTCTGGTCCCTCATGGCTTGAACCAATCCTCATCCTCATGCGAAGATCCTAAAATACACAACCATTCGGGTCAAAAGTGATAGAGCATCGAAGGCTCTTCACAATTTGACTAACAGATATCAAATTCAACAGAAATTCGGGAACATAAAGAGTTCAATAAACAGGAGTCTGAGAAACATCAGCAAGAGTAACAGGTAGAACAGTAGAAGTTTTATGGAGTTCAGAAAAAAGTGCAGAATTGCCAAAAATATGGGAGGGGGCGCTAGAATCAATCACCCATTTATTTTTATCATAACGTGCATATGAGGCAAGGAGAGCAGAACCTCCATCAGTAGAGGCATCAGTACTGAAGTGGGACGGGACTAAAGCAGTCGTTCAAACTCGGAGCGAATACATTCTGTAGATGGTTGGGACGATGAGGATGGTGCAAAATCATGTTGATCTGTAGTGACCTGATTGGCCCATGCAGGCTTAATTTAAAAGTGATCTTCAGTATGGTTTGTGCGTTTACAGAAAATGACAACATCACTGTTCAGGAGAGGATAGGTCTTGACCAGATGATGAACCAGGATTAGGACCCGGACCAGCAATAGAGCGGCCACGACCACAACCTCAGTCGCGGCCACGATCATGGGAGGAGTCTCCTGTGTGGGCAGTTGGAGCAGCAGCATTGGAGTGGTCAGGCGACAAAGGTGAGACAGACGGGAGTTGTTGGATCCATCTCAGGACATCACGTAGTGTAGGCAACGGGTTGCTACACAGGATCTGACCTACCATTCCAGAGAATGAGTGTGGCAAGCCCACAAGAAATTGCACTAGTTGAAGTTCATCGCATTGACGTTGTGTTTCAGTGATATCAGCAGAGAGGGGTAATATACTTCAGACTTGTCGCCGAGAGCACAACATTTATCCTCTACATATTCAGTAGTAGAATACTCTTTGGCTAGGTGTTTGAATATTTCTAACACTTTCCTTGGGCTTTGCTGATGAGAGAAAACATGTGAAAATTGATCCCACATGGCTTTGGTAGTTTGGAGACAAAGAAGTGACTGGTTGATCTTGGGCTCAGCATTATTAACCATCCAGGTCATGACACCAGAGTCCTCAGTCGGCCGATTGTAGGCTAGTTTAGTTTTATAATCGGCATTATCAACAGGTTCGGTCGGAGCATCAGAATTGAGATGTGAGTAACGACCATGAGCTTTAACATAGAGATCAAAGGCTGCAGACCAAGTGTGATAGTTGGAGTCATTCAACTTCACAGTAGTAACACATAGCGTCCAAAGCCACTCAGCAGATGCCATCAAAAAGATATGTAGAATGACAGATACGTCAGCAAGAAGCAATAGCAGGGAAAAGGACCCAACTCAGGGGCGGCAACAATAGTCAGCAAGAAGCAACAAAAGAAGTAACCCAACTCATGGGCAGTAGTAGATCTAGAGCCGAAGAAACCCACAACGGGGCAGTAGGCAGCAGCAGCAGATCTGGATCATCAGATTTGAAAAACCCGCATAGGGCAAGAGGAGAAGAGAAAGACCTACGCCACCACATGAGAGAGAGTTACTCCACCATGAGGCTTAGACAGGCAAGAAAGGTATTCCTTTTATATCTTCAACGTGAAATCGTGAAAAAATACAAGGACACACGAAAGAAGGAAGACAGAAGGGAGGAGGGACGTCGGCTTGTTGGTAGGTGGCTTCTGGTGCGGGGTGTGGGCGGCGAGATTAGGGGTGGGGAAGGGATGACGGCGGATTGTGAGTAGGGTGGAGGCGGCAGGATTAGGGTGGGGTGGGAGGCAGGTGGCGGTGGCAGGGGGTGGGATGTGGCAGTGGAGGGTGCAAGGGGTTGGGGGTGGGGGGTGGCAGGTGGCGACGTGACAGGTGGTGGGGTATGTCGGCGGCGTGGAAGGAGGGAGGAGAGGATGGTGGCAACTGGGGGGTGGCGGGATGGAGGAGGTAGGGAGGTGGTGGGGTGTGGCGGCGGCGGGAGCAGAGGGGTGGGTGGCAGCGGCGGGAGCAAAGGGGTGGATGGCGGCGGGTTGAGAAGGAGAGGGGGGATGGCGAGTGGAGATGTGGGAGAGGGGTGGTCGTTAGAAGGGAAGCATTAGGGTTAGAGAGGGTGGGGGAGGATAGGGAGGATTGTAGCCGTCAGATACCATATAGAATAGAAGAACCTTCATATGGTGTGCTTAAAACAAGTACAAAGCTCTCTCTTTTATAGGATAAGAGAGTAACTAAGAAATAGAACTAGGCAATATGGGATAAAAGAAAAGATAAAGACTAGACAAGTCTAAAGAACATAACAAAACACACAACATAGCATAACGCATACTAAAGAAATAGTAACATAAATAAGGAATATATATCAAGAGTTACCAACCATCCTGCAAGGAATTTTTTTTTCAACATAAGTGGGAACACATGTGTGCAACTTTTTTAAATCAATATAAGTGGAACTATTGTATAGTAGGAAGGGACACAAACAAGTGTGAGAGCATCCACACCCTACCAAATAAAACCACGTGTAAGCACACAAGAGTGGGTGCACATGAGGTGTGAGAATAGTCCCACAACTTGAGTTTGAGTGGGAACCTTGGGCTTATATGCGGTCCCTTCACATTATCTTAAGTTTAGTTAACCAAATCCTATTGGTCCGTCCTTACAAGTTGCTACTTTATCAACTAAAAACCATCTCTGCTTCTTCAAAACAAAATTTCTTTTTTGATTATTTTTCCTGCATACAAGATCAACCATCTTCCTCTCTGGATTTTTGGTTGTATTGCCTTCTTTCATTACTTTGATTATAAGGTGGACAAACTCAATCCATGCTTGATGAAGATTGTTTTCCTTAGATATTCAACATTTCAAATAGGTTATAAGTGCCATAATCTAAACAAGCGACACATGCATGTCTTGACTAATGTTACTTTTCATGAATCCGACGTTTTCTTTGCCACACTTCCCTCCTCTTCTCCCTCGCATCCAAATGAATTTGTTAAATTAGATCGTTCCGATCATGTGGAGTCTATTCCCATTGATCCTCCACTACATCCTATCAATCCTTCTCAAACACCCATGGTTTTTGAGTTTGCCATCATCGGCCAATGATGAAATGCCAGCTCTAGGACTCAACCTCTTGTCTAAATTTAAGGATTCAACACGTCCTATGGCACGTCGAAAAGGGGATGATCGGACCTGCTCTTGATACCATTTAGAGGAAATAGGAATTGTGTATTCAATGATCAAAAAGGTGTACAATACAGTTTCTTATATAAGAGAAGAGAGGAGAGACTAAAGCAGAGATGAGCAATACGGGACTAAACTACTAAAGTAAAAACATAAGTGAGGCACATGCTAGGCACATGACGTTCAATTTTGACTGTTAAATAGTGTCTTATTAAGTTCTTTATATTCACTTGTTATTTTCCTATTCTATATGGACCTATATGTAATTGTTCTCTTTATAAATATACGGGGTACACACATTGTGTACCCTAACCCTTACAGCAAATTCAAGATGGTACTAGAGCAGGCTTAGCCGCCGCCCACCTCTCCCTCCTTTCTCTCTCTTACCGCCGCCGCCTTCAGGCGTTCAACAGTCCCATCAGGATGATACTACAGTGTACACCCAACGGCATCCAACAGGCTTGCAATCAGATGGAGGATCAACCAAATCCCATGTACCTCTGTCAGTAAGAACAGTCAACTCCTCAGTCATGGCATGTGTCCAAGCCATACTTTGTAAAGCATCATGAACATTTTTGGAAACAGAAACAGCAGAAAGGGTAGCAACAAAATTACTAACATGAACACCAAGGTGTGCAGTATAAACATAGTTAGCAATACTATGAGAAGTACATGAGTGAGTGCCCTTCCTAAGAGCAATAAGTAAATCCAGATCATAGGTTACCTCGGCGGGTGCAGGACCTTCTGAAGGAGAAGATTGATTTTCTGTGGGGGGGTCTTGGGCAGGAGTAGACTGCAGCGGCCGATTCCTGCGTTAGTAAACAAAAAGAGGAGACGTAGTCTCAGTAGGCAGCAAAGCAGAAGGGGAATCACTGATAACAGGCAGAGGTGCTGAAATAATATCTGAACTCAAGGTGTTCCCTTTAGTAGAGTAGTACGGAGTGTCCTCAAAGAAAACCACATCACTGCTCATGAATTGCTTCTTAGTAACAGGATTATAGCAACGATATCCTTTCTGAGTACGTGAATATCCCAAAAAAATACATTTTTCAGCTCTAGGAGACAACTTGTCGTGGGTCAGTCCAAGCAAACGAACAAAACAAGTTGACCCAAAAATCCTTAGAGGAATATAAAAAAGAGGAAGGTGGGGTTGTAGCACTTGGACAGGAATTTTATTCCCAATAACAAACGAGGGCATGCGATTAATCAGAAAATAGGCAATAAGAACTGCTTCCGGCCAAAAATGTTTTTGGAACATTAAGTGCAACATGATAGTTCTAGTAACTTCAAGTAAATGCCTATTTTTCCTTTCAACAACTTCGTTCTGTTGGGGTGGGTAAGCAGGTATCTTGACAAACCTAGACAGTGTCACTGGGAAGCAATGTGTCATATATTGAGGAATCTGAAGAAATCCCTGGTAAAGGCCTTTTCTATAGAAAACATGGTCATTGCTCTCTTGAAGGCTACTCTGATTCTGACTATGCTAGAAGTAAGATAGACAGAAAATCTACTTCTGGTTATTGTACATTTTTTTGTGAAAATCTTGTCACCTGGGGGAGCAAAAAGCATAATGTTGTTGCTAGATCTAGTGTTGAGGCCGAGTATCGGGCCATGGCTCACACAGCTTGTGAACTTCTGTGGGTATAGTCTCTTCTAAAAGAATTTGGTGTGGGGTCTTCTGCTCCTATTCCCATGTATTGTGATAATAAAGCAGCTATCTTTATTGCAAATAATCATGTTTTTCATGAGTGGACCAAGCACATTGAAGTTGACTGCCACTTCATCAGAGAAGCTATTCTAATTGGTCGTATTTGCACTCCTTTCACTTGTTTAGAGGATCAAGTTGCTGATATCTTCACAAAGTTGCTGGCCAAGAAACATTTCAGCTCTCTTGTGGACAAGTTGGGCATGATTGATATCTATGCTCGAACTTGAGGGGGAGTCTTAAATAGTGTCTTATTTAGTTCTTTATATTCACTTGTTATTTTCCTATTCTATGTGGAGCTATATGTAATTATTCTCTTTATAAATATACGGAGTACACACATTGTGTACCATAACCCTTACAGCAAATTCAAGATTGATAAATCTGCAGAATGCCTCAAAGCTCCTCTTCTTGCCAAAGGCTTCACCCAATGAACTTCTTTGAAACGTTTAAGTCTTTAACTCACATTGCCTCTGTCCATATTGTTATCTCTCTCACCACTCAAATGAGCTAGCCCTTGTTCTGATTTAATATCATAATGCCTTCCTTCACGGTTATCTTCAGGAGAAAGTTTGAATGCAACAATCCCAGGGTTTCACAACTATGGGGGAGCCTTTCCGAGTCTGCCGACTCAAACGATCCTTGTATAGAGTCTCAAGCAATCACCAAGGATGTGGTTCAATAAGCTGAGAGGATTTCTTATTACTCTGCAATTTCCCATATGTTCTAATGATCACAACCTCTTCTTTTCTAAGATTGCATTGTAGTGATGATAGGTGGATCTCTTGCATTAAATGATTCTTTTAAGTCATATTTTCACACAACCTGGGGCAATTATGCTACTTCTCAGGCATTAAAGTTCTTTTCTCCGAAAGTATTTTTCTCTCAGCAATAGTATGTCCTAGACCTCTTTGCTTATTCTAGCATGCTCAATTACAATCATTTATTCTCTTGGATGGTCTACCAAAAAAATCAATCCTGAGAAGTCCTTCAAGGATCCTTGAGCAATATGGACAGATAGTTGGGAAGCCAATTTATCTCACTATTACTCAGACAAACATTGCCTCTGCAGTAAATATGGTTAGTCAACAAATGACGTAACCTTTTACATGTCATTGAATTCAAGTACAATGGATTTTATTCTATCTTAAAAGCGCACCAAGATGTCTCTTCTATAAAATCCCTCTTCTCTAGACGTTTCTCGGGCTTGTTATGTTGATGTTGCTTCGAATGGGGACGTCAATGATAAAAGATCTACGTTCGGCTTTTCACTTGGGAGTTCATCCCATCAGCTAACGGAGTAAGAAACCATCACTAGTTTCTCGTTCAAGGACTGAAGTAGAATGTCGAGCCATGACCCATGCTTGTTGTGATTCAACGGGTACCATCAATTCTCTACAAACTTGGCCTTCATGCTTCCTCTTCATCCACCCTTAATTGTGAAAGTCAAGCTACAATACATATTTCCCAAAATCCTTGTGTTTCATGAATGCAACAAACACATCAAATGTCTATCATCATTTTGCACAAGATATGATATGAGTCAAGAAGATTGTCACGTCATATGTAAATATCAAAGAGAACATTGTAGATGTCTTCACCAAACCGCTTCCACCTTCCCCTTTTGACTGCATGTGTAACCAACTATGAATACACAATGTGTACTTTCTAGTTTGTGTTAGTGTAATAAGTGAATTAGATATGATAATAACAGGACTAGTGGGCCTCTCCCAATTAAGCCCATTAGTGTCAATCTAGTTATAATGCTCTATATATACATTGTACCTTAAGTTGAATCTATAAATAGGACTTGTTGTAGATGATACGTGAAGGCAAACTTGTGGAGAATCGATGGTATCCACTAAATCTCACAATCACATGGGCATGGGCCATCCCCCAATATTCTCTCTTATATGTGAGAATAATCCCATACTCACACATGGTAACACAAGGGCCCTACAAAACAAGTACGAGAGAAACTACACCCTACTAAATAAAAACACGTGCAAGCACACCAAAGTGGTTGTACGTAAGGGTGATGTGAGAATATTCACATGCCACTAAGTTTGGGTGGAGCTTTGTGTTGGTACGTATGCCCAGAGAGCCAATCATGTGATGATTGCAATGGCATAACTTGTAAAAATGATTTGATTATTAATAAAGACAAGCTTCCAATTTATTTTATTTAATTTAGCTATGAGATAATGATGTAACATTATAAATGTCTAGAGAATAATATTACTCAATGACGTATGTCTTCAAGTATTAGCCTTGGGGAAAGGAGATCATATGGATTTTAAGAGTACATATACATATTCTCATTATGTCCCTGGTCGGTTGTTACTGTGGAAGGTTGATAGACAACAATAAAACATAAGATCAGAGTGTGGGTTGGTTGATGACGGAATCTCACTGGTCAAGATATGTTTATATCAAACAAAGCACATATATACATGTTAGAGAACAAAGTATCAGATAGACCCACCGTAAGATTGACACATGGAAGCCATCATTATTGAAGTCATAGTCAACTCTCACAGTGATGGTGGTGATTGTGGTTCTTAGACCTGAAATCACTACACTCATCACATGTCATTGGGTATGCTTTGACATCATCAAATGCAGTCTTGAAACATGGGTTGTTATAACGGTGATTATTGGGTGAATTTGACACATGGGGATAGATTGTGAGTAATAGAAATGGGATTTGTCCCTCCTGCTAGAGTGTAATGTCCTAGGCCTCTCGATTAGTGAGACTGAGAAATGCATGGCCATGCACATGTGAGTCAATATGTGATATTGAGCATACATATGATCAGAGTGTCCCTGGTCGGTTGTTACTGTGGAAGGTTGATAGACAACAATAATGTTAAAATATAAAAGATGGATTGAATAGAATAGATTGTGATTAGATGAATACAAAGACTGACGGCCTCTCCTTTATATAGGAGAGGAGAGACGCCCTATTACTTAGGACCCAAGTAATCTAAACTAGACGGGCCGGAAGATAAAGGCCCACTAAACTAATTAGCCTATTTAACTAATAGACTAATATAGACACTTTAACACTCCCCCTCAAGCTGGAGCATGGGTGAAACACATGTCCAAGCTTGGAGAGTTACAGGACTCGATAAAAAGAAATGATAAATAAAAGATGAAGATAAATATCACTCCCATACAAAATATGTTACTCCCCCTGAAATAATATTCCCCTTGAATCATATGGTGATGATGACTCTGCAGGCTGAAGATACTCGAGCTTTGAAGGTCTTCCTTGAAGTGCATCTAAAATGAAGACATCTGAAGATACTCTGTAGGCTGAAGAATGGTCCTGATACTACAACAAGTCGCCACTGGAATACGTGCTTAACGCGGCACGAACGCGGACGGACGATCTGCTGCTTGATACGATGCAGGAACCATGAAACTTGGGGGCTTGACGGGAAAGGAGATCATCCATCAAGGAAAGTCCCAAGAGGATCAGCTACAGGCGATGTCGATACAGCAGATGCGGCTCGGAGAAGACGTGATGAAGCAGCTCGGTGAAGATAAAACTCTGAGCTTCTGAAGAAGCACCCATCTGTCTCATGTGAATGCAGATGAAGGAATACACCATCAACACCTGACGTACATAACGCGGTACGAACGCGGATACGGTGTCGACGCTGGATCTTCACTGCTGGCTCAAGTAGAGAACTGGTGTGCTGAATGATGTGAAGCTCCATGAAGATAGCCTGGAATATATATAATCTGAATACATCATCATCTCATCTCATACTCTCTCTCTCATACATTCTCTCATATGCTCGCATGCTCGCTCTTCTCATCTCTTCCTTTCCTCTCTATCCCCCCCGCACACCAAATACGACAAGAGTGAGTGTTTGGTGTGGAGAACTGGATATATGACCCCCCCGCAATGTGGAAAAGGGATACTCACATAATATGGGTGGGTGGGAAAGAAAAAAAGGCTGAAAAAGAGAGAAAATATGTGAAATGGAGATGGGCAATATGTGGAGAATGAAACCGATAGCCAAAGAGAGTATACTAAATGGGTAAACATGAGATCCGGGTGGAAAAATAAATGGATCTAGTCCCGACCCGAAAAGGGGGTTTGTTGGCCCGTTAGGGCAACAAATCCGGGGGTGCGGGGGCGGAGCCCCCGCGAAAATCCGATTAGGGTCAAAATAGGATCCGATTAGCAAAAGATAGAACCGATTAAGGATCCGAATAGAGACAGGGATAATGCATATGGGGGTAGTAAACATGGTTGTTTGGTAGCGGTGGAGAGTGATGATGATGAAGTGATGATGATGAAATGATGATGATGAAAAACAGCAGGTGATGGCGTAGGGACATCAGTAGCATGATGATGCAGATAGCAGCAAATGGAAGATGAAGGTCGCCGGGATGATGATGAAGTGGAGGAGCAGCAGCTTGCGGATGATGGCTGGAGATGACGCTCGGCTGATGAAGCACTTTGTCGCAACATAGGAGATGACAAAGGGTCTCCTGCGTGACTCCGGAGATATTGCATGCCAAGAGGATGCATGCGGAGCCAAGGCGGAGCCTCTCCAAAGCGGCGATGAAGGCTGATCGGAAGACGTCATGAGATGGATCCTTCGACGGATTGCCGTTTGCTGCTGATCAACTGTCGATACCATCGACAGGACTGTCGATGGTATCGACCGACTCTCTCCTTGTCGCTGTGATAAAGTCGATAGTATCGACCTTCTGTCGATAGTATCGACGCAGATATTCTTCCGTCGCTGTGATGAAGTCGATACCATCGACCTCCTGTCGATAGTATCGACGCCGGCGATGCAGATTGCGTCACGGGATGTCGGCGGATGTTTGCTTCTGGTCTGATGTCGATACCATCGACACTCATGTCGATAGTATCGACGCGGCGGCGGCGGCTGCTGCTCCGGAAGGTGGAGTTGGCTGTTCCTTGCGGATGGGAACCAATTTCTGATGGTCGACGACTCTGTGAAGATGGCTGCTGATGGCTACTGCTGCTGATGGTGGCGAGGCGCTGCTGCTTTCAGATGGCGGAAGGAGATTACCGCGGCGGATGCCTACGGCGGCGATTGTTGCGGATGATGATGGAGGACGGCTGCTATGATAGGCAGCGGAGGTGTTGTATGGAAAGAATGAAAGAATAGATGAATGGAGATGACCATGGAGGCCGGAATATGCCTAGCGGGCAGCCGGCCAAGCCATGGAGATGGCGGCTGCGGCCGCCCGCAGGCGGAGAGAGCCCGCGGTTGCTCTCTTCGGAGAGAGAAGCGGCGGCGGCTGCAAAGGAGAAGTCGGCGGTCTTGGAGAGAGAGAGAGGGAAGCGGCGGCTAGGGTTCTCTCAGGATGGAACCCGCTCTGATACCATGTTAAAATATAAAAGATGGATTGAATAGAATAGATTGTGATTAGATGAATACAAAGACTGACGGCCTCTCCTTTATATAGGAGAGGAGAGACGCCCTATTACTTAGGACCCAAGTAATCTAAACTAGACGGGCCGGAAGATAAAGGCCCACTAAACTAATTAGCCTATTTAACTAATAGACTAATATAGACACTTTAACAAATAACACATAAGATCAAAGTGTGGGTTGGTTGATGACGGAATCTCACTGGTCATGATATGTTTATATCAAACCAAGCACATAGATAAATGTTAGAGAACAAAGTATCAGATAGACCCACCGTGAGATTGACACATGGAAGCCATCATTATGGAAGTCATAGTCAACTCTCACAGTGATGGTGGTGATTGTGGTTCTTAGACCTGAAATCACTACACTCATCACATGTCATTGGGTATGCTTTGACATCATCAAATGCAGTCTTGAAACATGGGTTGTTATAACGGTGATGATTGTGAGTAATAGAAATGGGATTTGTCCCTCCTGCTAGAGTGTAATGTCCTAGGCCTCTCGATTAGTGAGACTAAAAAATGCATGGCCATGCATATGTGAGTCAATATGTGATATTGAGCATACATAATGAACTGATCGACCTTGCTCGGCTCACCAGACAATCGTCTGGGTGAGCAAGACGGCCGTCTCGCATGGGCGATTTCGTGTGCGATTGGGAAAGCACCAGACGACCGTTTGGACTGAGCCAGACGACCGTTTGGACTGAGCCAGACGACCGTCTGGCATATGATCCGACCGCCTTGCCAGACGATCGGTTCGGCTGTCACAGGTTGCGAAAGTTTTAAAATTATTGCAAAAATTTGAGATTTTCCCATCCTTTCCACTCCTGCATCGACTGAGAACTTGGACCCAAACCCCGCCTATAAATAGAGGGGTATTGGGGGGTTCCCAGAACACAACACAAACAATTGAGAATCAGTTGTTTGACAAACGTTATCCTCTCTGGTTGTGGTAACCATGAGAGCCCAAGCAAGTTCTACCCGACTAAGGACGAAAAGTAAGGGGAGAAAGCAATTTAAATCATTGTTGTGGGAGGACAAGTTGGTGACTAGTACACCAACGGGAGGAACAACTCTTTCCTGTCCGTTCTAGCAGGACGACAGGAGTTCTAGGTGGTCCGTATGGACTTCTCTAGAGGGGGGATGTCATTGTCAGCCGCTAGGAGGACAACGTCAACCAGCAGTCCATGATAAGAGGAGCTACTGAAGAAGACGAGGTTCGTGGCTACAGTCTGTGGTGCAGACCAGGAGGCACAGCAATCAGACAAGTCTTAGTGCAACTAAGATTCAGAGTTGCGCATTTACAATGACAAGGATTGTCGCTAAACTTGCTCCAGGACTAGGTATATCCTTGAAACCATCCTTTTCATATTATAGTTATTACGCGATCCAATGGTTATGGGAATATGGTAGATAAAAAATTTATTTCCGTTGCATGCTTTGTAACCATATTTCCCTACACTTTAGGCTTACATGTGGTCGCTTCACTCGTTGCCAATTGGTATTGAATCGAATACCCACTCACACAGGCATTGCTCAAAAATTACCCTTAGACTGTTTACTACTTTTCAAGATTCAGGAAAGTACCCACTTTCCTTAGAGAGCATAAATCACTTTCTTATCTTACCAATAAGCATGCAAATGGTCCATTGTGGAGCCTCAACTCCCTATCTATGATTTAGTCGAAAGAGGCTAGCTCAGGAATGTAACTGGGAAACTTCCATTACGGTTCTCCACCCATTCAATCATATTAATGAATTATTACCTTGAAGGCAATGCTTCTAAGATCAAAATTCTCAAAAATATTAGGTGAAAGACTTCCTCAAATTGGAAAACTGTGATGAAGAAGTGTATCGTGTTGTGTTTGGTAATTTTAGAGAAAGAAAAAAAACATATAATTTGAGATATTATAAATGATTATAAGAAAGACGATTAGCCTTCTCAACTCTTCACATCATCAAATTAAGGATTGGGATGACCATCAAGAATAAAAGATGAGAAAGAAAGGCAACCCTATAAAATGCCTTTAGAAGATTTGAAATGTCCAATGGGAGTGTTCAGACACTCAGACATGTACATAAAGTATTTGAAGAATAGATATTTTAATAGACAATTAAACGCATTCGTCAAAAACCTTAATCTCGTGTGGGCCATGCTAGTCTTCATTGTATCATTTAATCTTATTGGATGTCTTCAAAGAGACAAAAGCGTCCTTTTAATAGTAGTAGATATGAATATTATACTTGTAAATGATGAATACTCAACCTTACAAAAAGCAGATGTCGATGAAGCTAGAGCATCTTTTGATGAAAACCTTGATATACGCTGCAAGCAATGGTACAAAATGAAGGATAAGTTAATATCAAACGTCTCCAAAGAAAATATCTAATAACTATCAAATACATCTTTGTTAAACTAACATACATTTGTTGGTGAATTGAATATACTTGTGACTACAAGCCAATTGTTCTTGATATGAACGTCCAATTAAGAGTTATTTGTTCAAGATTAAGTTTTCCATTTCTATAGGATCATCATCATCTAAGCCTCAATCCTAACCATGTGTGGGTCGGTCGGCTGCATGGATCCTTCTTTTGCAATCAGCTCTAATATGGTTCATACTCTAATCTTCCACTTTTGTATAATTGTGTGAACTTTAGCGCTGCTTAAATAATATTAGTCTATGTTTTGTTCACCTGCATTATTGATTATTACGATATTATTGAAATATTTTAAGGCAAATTTTCTTTGAAATGATAATATTATCTTAATACATTAAATGTCTTGTCTATTTGACAAGATATTTCTCTTGAATATAGTTCCTTTTGACCATAGTTGTTGAGGCGGTCGCCTTAGAGCCGCCTAGTCGACCAGTCGTTAAAGTGGGATCCGTCCAGCCAGTCGCTTACCAGCAGACTCTTTTTTTGCATCCCCGACTGGGCGTCTAGGCGGTCGAGTAGTCCGCTTGGGTGACTAGAAACCTAGACGGGCGGCCGCTTTTTTGGAGGTCAAGTCCAGTAGCCCATTTAATATATATTTTTTATTTACTTAAAGTCAAAGGAAGTAGTTCGAAAACCATAGTCTTCTGTTTTGAATCAATATCGTCATAGTACTTTATTGGAAGTTGGAACTTGGAACTATGTCTTGCACCTTTTCTTATTCATCTGATCATCTCTTAGCTTTTCTATTATATAATTTTCCATATTCAATATTACAGCCATGCTACTGATATTGCATTTACAAGATTGGTGAACCATCAAGTATGTCTTTCAACATTTTATTAATTCCACTCTAGAAAATAGAAACTCTAGTATAGCATACTTAATTACTTATTGTTGTCTCTTTTTGGTATTGAATTTGTCTCACTTTCTTTACTGGTTATTGACTTAATGACTTATAAAAAGTGTTATTTCATAAATTTGGAAGGGATGGATAAGTAATAAATACATACATGCATAGGTATGTACATACATAGTACATGAATAATATATATAAGTATATATATACATATGTAAAATTTTGTTTGTAAAGAAATACTACCTGGGCGTCCGCCTAGTCGAACTGGGCGGGTTGGGCATCCATCTAGGGAAAGCCACCGCCTGGCCACCTCAAAAACTATGCTTTTGACTATTTTATTAATTGGAACTCTCCTGTTTGGAATCTTTTGTACATCTTTGTCTTAAATGGTTTATACTGTACATACTTAGTTTAGGTTGATTTCCTCTCTTTGATTTTTCTCTTTTTTGATGATATTCCTAACCTACCCAAATATAGGTATGTCTCAAATTGGATGATGGTTCAAGTTGGACTTGTACCAGAAAATAGAACTTTGAGGATAGTTTGAGATAGCTAGGTTGCCCTCTGCAACTGGTCCTTTTGTAAAAGTTAAGCTTGTAGCTCCTCATGTATGACATGCCACCCTTAATGGGTGACGAACAATGTAAATGGATATTTTTGTAAAAAAAATAGTTTTAAATTTTCCAATGTAAATATTCATGTTGCTTGTATATCATTCTTTAGAGAAATGAAAATACACCTAATCCGTCATACTTGTTTGTGTTTGGATCGAATAGGTTTGATCCTCAATTAAGGTTGTGTTTGTTGTGTCGTCCTAGTGGTGGCACGACAAACAAATCTTACCGGGTATCTTAACCGGTGTTTGTTATGCAGATTAAAAGATAAATAAGTTGTCGCACGGATAAGTTGACCGAGAAATCTGCCGCACCAAATCCTTGCGACGGGAAAAAGGTTTATTTGCCACGGATGTCAATTTTCCACAATACCCCTCTAACCAACTGCTCGTACATACAACATTATCTATGTGTAGGGTATAATTAAACTTTTTCCGAATAAACACAACCTACGTACACGTGTGCCAAACGGCAGATATCTTGCCCACAAATTTATTTGTCGTTGCTCCAAACAACGGCCATCTTGCACAAGGTTAAGATATCGCCGGTTAATCTACCCATGGCAAATAAACCTATCATGGTTGTATGCCAAACACAGCCTAAGTAAGGAGTGGATCCCCTCTCGAGCCCACTCCTCACATCAATTCTGTTTTTTTTAATAAAAGGAACTATATAAACCCAAGAGAGTGTCCCAGAGTTCCAAACATTGTTCTCTATAGGATATAAAAGAATAAAACAGCCCACAAGGCCACAAGCCAGACTGAGTTGATCATAACAAAAAGAATTTGCCTGAATTGTAGAAAACAAAGTTCCGTTATGATAGTTGATTGCTTGATACCCATGCCAGTAGGAGTTTATTTGAGGCTCTCTGGAGCGAATGCATAATGCAGGCAGTATAACAGAAACGACGCCAAAAGAAAACAAAAGTTATCCAAAAGGCAATCGTTCTGAAAGAACTTTTTTTTTTCAGTTAATGACTAAATAGTAGTCCATTCTTCATATCAGCCTCAGGTATTCAAAACTGCATGTTTCATTTTTAAATTTTGCTGCACTTGTCTATATAGCATATAATTAATAACCCGCTCTGACCATTATAATATATTAGTATCCCGTCAAATTTTAAGCCATGCTTAACAAAGAATAAAGATAAAAGTTCTCTTACTGCTTTGAAGTCGGCTGTGAGAACGGTGCTTCCCATGAGGAACACCATGAGAAACAAAGTGGCGAGCGGGAACACTCCATAGAAACACCAACACTTGCTGGTCGAGTCTTTCAACTGAGGAGACTGCAGATTTATCAGGAATGGAAAAAGTCATAAGATAAAAAACCACGACCAAAAAGGCAGAGCTTTTTCATACCACAAGCAAAAAATCAACAGCAGAACAGTAAGAGAATGGAAAACCCGATATGCAGGTGATGTCATAAAAAGAATCACCGGCCGCATTTGGCTGCTAGACAGACGATGATAGATTTGCATGAGTATCGGCGAATGTCATGATAATGCCGGCTACCAGCCATTCCATTCGGATAGTGAGTGGAGGCGAATGAAAAGCCCGTACATAACGTGCGCAGCATGGCCAACCAACCGGTCCAACAGAGACACTGATGATAGATGTTGAAGGTGGGTGAGGAACCAATGAACGGTAGGGGAAACAGTTCCAAAAGGAAGTCCTTATCAGCTTACTAAATACAAAGACAGGACAGCGAAAAAGAAAAAAAGTTGATGTCATTGTGTCGATGGGGTGCAAGCCGCATCTGGTAGTGCAGAATAAAAAAAGACGATCTTTTGAGATGCAATGGGAATATACAGTAGACTCACAAAGGCCAGTAGCAGATGGGAAGGGGCAACGGAATCCATTTCCATGGAAACCTCCCCAATGCATTCAGTCCGGAGGATGCAGATCGCCAAGGAAACCAAAATGGAATGGATGGAAAGGAGATACGGGGAGGAAAAGTTTGAAGGTACAGAAATGGAATGGATGGAAAGGAGTTACAGGGAGGAAAAGTTTGAAGGTACAGAAATGGAATGCGAGAAAGAGAGACGGAGAAAGGGTAGAAAAAATCGAAAATGGAATGTGGGGAAAGGATGAAGCCTAAAAAAAGGGAAAACCCCCGGGTTGGTATGGGAAGCAGGATTTGCAGAAACGGTAACTAAGACGGAAAATGGAATGGGAGGAAACAGGCGAAGAATGGCAGGCGGGGAGAAAGAGGAATGAAACGCGAACTCTGCTATACTCGTGCTCACTTACCCCGGGTAGCGCCATTCTCCGCTTCTCCTGTGACGGCGCACGGGCAGCTGGTGACGAGGAGGTCCAGACAAGACGGCAGTTGCTGGAAATGTCCGGCGGGGGTGGCGTTTGTTTTCTCCGCCGAGCTCTGACACTATAGGCGTACACAGAACCAACGGCGAGAAGTCAAAGGAACAGGAAAGCCAAGCAGTGAGTGGCAGTCATGGCGGAGGTGGTGGGGGTGGTGGGTGGCTTGCCTGGGTGTAGCGCTGCAGAGCACGGGTTTATTTTTTTTCTGTAATCAAAGCCTGTCATGTCGGGGTTTAGAAGTAACGGACCTTGGAGACGATAAAGTAGTAGTGAGTGACATAATAATGCTTCCGTATGGGAGGGGGCGACGACAGGCATTCGAACGAGTAGAAAACAAGTCAAATTGGTGGGTTCGTGGCTTCGTGCTGCGGGTTACGTAGCGAATACACAAAACCAGATGCGCTTCGTGGCCACGTGGTGTCTTGCACTCTTCGCGGAAGCAGGTCAGAGCTCCGAGGTGGCGTATACAGCTAGCTTGTTCTTTCATTAATAATCTGTCCTTTTAGGAAGCTATTGAATGGGAAGCTAGTACTCATGTCGCATTGAACGCGTGTAATACATTAATATTACTGTTTTCGTATTCATTTTTATGGCTAATCAATGTCTTACATAATATCTGAAATGTTAATATCGACCAATACGAGTTACGGGTTATTAGGATATGTCCTAGTTCCTGATCGGGTAAAATTAGTACCACGTCAAGTTGTGCCCGAATTTATGACGAGCCGAGTTATAGGTTTGTTGTATTTTATATTTTATATTTTCTAGTATATAGTTTTAAAAAATTATGATGTCAAGGTTATGCGGGTATGGTATACATGTGTCCGCTCAATACATGTCAGCTTTTCATAACTCTTATCAGTTTGGGTTTAGGTTGAACATGTTCGGATCGAATTTGAGTCCACTATGAATATTTGGGTCGGGTTAGAAATATTGTCAATATTTGATAATATATATTATAATATATATTATTATATAATATATTATGATTATGATATATTATTATATAATATATTATGATATAGTAATCTATTAGAGAATACTTTGGTAATATATGATTTTATGAATATGAAATATGTTTTTTAATAATATATTTTTCTTCTCGCTTGGGTTTTTTAATCAGTTTAAGTCGACTAGTAGTATCAAAGAGCCAATTGTGCAACAGTTTTAAGTCTAACAAATACTTTCTTTCAATGTAAAATTGCCAAACTCACTACTAGTCAAGTAAGATTGATGTCTTAAATATGAGCACCAAATCTTCGTGTGCATCAAATTATTAGATGATAATTATATTCGACTACTCCGGAACGGATTTTAACACCAAATCGTTGTTGGATCTAGGGCTCTAGAGGGGAGTGAATAGAGCTACAAAATTTCTCACAAAACATATTAGACCTTCAAATTATATAAAATTGAAACCAATAGCTTAAGTGCAATTTGAAATCCTATCTAACAAGAACAGCAAGGATGAGAGAGATTGATAGCAAGCACTTAACAAGGCGATGTAGAGTGATTCCACACTTCAAACTAGAAGTGAGTCAGTCCACTACCTAGAGTGGTCAACCTCTAGGACTTTGCATGTGCTTTTCTCTATATTGTCACCAATAAGTGTTACAACACAAGACCACCAAAGGACTTATCCATCCAAGCACAAAGAGTATCCACCTTACCAAGGACTTACCCACTTTGTAAAAGTCTTCAACCTTCACCAAGGTTTTACCTACTCAAGCACAAGTCTTCCGCCTTCAAGAACTTTGTCACTCTTCTTAGATCTTCAACATTTGCTTTCTCCTTCACCTAAAGAAGATCACCACCTCTTCATCAACCTTGAAGAGGCACAACTACAACTCCTCCTTCACTCGGGGAAGCTTGCTTCACTTTTTCTTCATGTAGGAAGGGGATAGGGAAGTAGGAGAAGATGAGAGCTTTATATGCACAAAGGTAGAGTTGTCTTACAATATGCCTAACTCACTCACAATCACGAAATGAAGTGTAAACTAGAGAGAGAAAGGGGCTCAAGAAGTTGCAACACACTCAACTATAGCAAGGATTTAGAATAGCATGAATGAGCAAACTTAGAATGAACTCCAAGGGGTCTTATTTATAGCTGGGGTTGTTCCCTTGAGTTGGGGATCACTTAGGGTCGAAATATAGCCATTTTCCACAATGCAACAGATCTATTTTCACCCAAAACAAGTCACTAATGGTTATAATCACTTTTTCTGCATTTTTCGTACAGTACATTCGGTTGAGTTTCAATAATGGTAACTCGACCGATCAACTAAAAGACAAAGCCAATTTTCAAACTATCGATCGAGATTGTTCTGGGGAACTCGATCGATGAGCTAAAATTGAATTTGCTCAGTGAGTTGGTCGGTCGAGTTCTGTGAGTGTACAACTCGACCGATGGGTCATCTTTAGAAAATCCATCATAGGATCGGTTGAGTTTCCAACTCGACCGATGAACAGCCTGTGACAAATTTTTGAAGTTGACTTTTGGGTGATTAAACCTTGGTATTGTGTGTCCCTCATATTTTTCTCATCTTAATTACAAGTCATATCATCAATACAAGTGATTACAAAATTCTTCTAAGGTCATTTGAAGTGATTTCTCAAATTACACACTCGCATTGCATTTGACTTGAACTTGGACAAGCTAGGGCTTGGGTGATTTGATCCTTTTCATGTACCTAAGGCCTGAAATCAAACTTGAATAAACATATTAGATACATAGGAATAGAATGGTTAAGTCATTATCAAAATATGGACAATGTAGAACTCTTCAGTCAACATTCTCTTCCTTTTGGACAATGACAAACCATTCCTTAATCATATTGAAAAGGATATTGAAATTATACCTTTGCCTTGTGAATTGTAAGGGGATTCAAGATTTGAACAATGTGAATTGATCCCCCTCAATCTATGCTTACTTTAACCTGCATAGTTAGTCTATCTACACAAAGAAACATAATACATACATATTATATGGTCCTTTAGCAAGTCATAAGACAAAGCATATAATGAACAAGAAAAGGATCACATAGTTAATAAAAACAATATGGTTGAGCTTCAAGATATTGAATCTCTCCCCCTTTTGACATTATCAAAAAGGAAGGGGTAGGAGAGCATAAAAATAGGTCTTTTCCAAGCACAACCAAACATATATAAAAAACAAGCAATCTCAAAACATACACCAAATAGAGATGAGAGAAGCAACCAAACTAAGTCATAATCAAAATATGGTGAAATATGGCACCAAATCATAAGATATAACAGATCAAAGAGTAAGTGTGCACATAATTTAAATTACAACCCAGAATGCAAGTTCTTATAAAATAGCTACAAGACGAATGATGAAAGCTAAAAATATAAAATAGTACAGCTCAGATCATGTGCCCAAATGTTTCTAATACAAAACATCTTAGAAAGATATATATGATCAGTAAACTAGACTAAAAACTAAGAACAACTAGACATCTAAGCTATCTATATCAACAACATCATCCTCAGCATCAGGCTCGTAATCATCATCTCCATCTGAAGGTGCAGTAGCATCACCTTCATCACCGGAGTCACCAGTAGAGCCACTAGAGCCATCATCATCGTTAGATGCAGCACCATCATCCTCACCATCATCAGCAGCCTCATCAGCATCAACAGCCTCCTCATCATCCTGGTCTGACATCTCTTCATAAGCAGAGGAATCGAAACCACAACCGGGCCAACTTGCATTCTACTCATCCCAAGACATACCAAGAGCATGGAGCTCATTGGCCGGTGGGAAGGAAGGAGCAGATCGCCAAGGCTGGCAAGCAGAGTGGCCAAGGGGCCAACAGGCAGATGCAGGACAATAGGAGCAAGTCCACCAGCAGTAGAGGGTGTGGTAGTAGCGGAAGGTGCATGTGGAGGGGTTGGGTAAAAGTGATTGTATGCATAGGATGCATAATCACTTCTTGGGTAGGGCTGGTAGGGTAGGTAGGGATGTGCACAAGATATGTTCATGTTGGACATGATGGAACATAAGTCCTAATGTAGGTGCTCCTGGATCTAGAGGTTGTATGCATGTTGATGCATCATGTAACATCCAACTTACAAAACATAAGATTAACTAAGCGGAAGCGAATCATTTGCAGTGGATTACTGAAAATCACTAAAAATTCAAACTTTTTGCAAAGAGATCCATACATAGGAAATCTTTTTCTTCAAGAACCAAAGTGTAACATTTACATTCTGTTTCAAAATACAAGTCTTGCACTATCTCTTCTCGAGATTCACAACATCAGCTGTCTCAAGACATAATATATAGACAGCATATAACTTCAAGGCATCAAGCCAAAATCTCATATCGATTCATTAAAACACTAACTATAAATTCCGAGGACCTGAGAGTACAGAGATGACACATAGGACTACTATCTAGACAAAACTTGGCAGCCAGTGCCTCCACCTGAGTCATCACTGTTGTCCCTGATATTGCTGCTGCTTTTCTCTTGCTATTGGGTTCCTGCTTCTTCTTTTGCGATTACCTAAAAACATTGCATCCCACGGGGGTGAGATAATTGTAAATTGTCCCAGCGGGAGATATAACCCTCCGCCAAAACATTGTTATAGCAGTTTATTATAATTAAAACTGAGCAGGAGTTCTTATATAATAACAACAGTATTAATCATTGAATGAACAGAGTAAAGTAATTTCCTTTCCTAAGGAGAGCATTGTATCTACTCATGGTAGATTCATATTTCACATATCTACTTGCATTGAATGTAAAGAGATATGAATAGCATTTATCAACTAGTGTTGCATAAATGAAATATAACATCAGCCAATGAATTTCCATATTCAATCCTTAAGCAAACATGCTAGACGGCTGATTACATTTTACAATCACACTTATGCCCTAAGGAGATGAGGTATACCGCTCATACTCCAACCGACCATTGCGAAGTCGAAATCAGTACCATACAAGGTCAAAGGTAGAGCCGGCTACCAAGACCTCCCATATCTCGGTCAGTGCGAGATTACATGTTGGACATCTTGTGTCTCTGCTATATATAGCTTTCCAGGGTATACTGGCAACTTCACTATTAGAGTTACAGTGGTGTGCTGTACTCTCTTCGCAATCGTGAGATTTCATGTTTATCTCCATCGATCCGACATTAACATTATTGGGAGATGTGTAATGCATCTGTCCCAATCATCGGGGGATTCGTGATACATCCATCCCGGTACAAGTAATGAAGTATTGAGAGGTTTGTTGTTTACCTTTCATCAATTCCCTCATTAGGACGTCAGGATACAATCGCCCATTGCCCCCACATATTCAAAATATGCGTTCCGGGTTTTGCCGCGGAGCACCCGTTACACCATCACCTATTTCTTACGATGATGGACCTATGGTCAGGGATCTACATGATATGATTCCACTTAATTAATTAAGTACATTAGCATATTCTTTTAGAATCAGTCAAGTTCTCAAACATAACTTATTCAGACAACTGCTATAAGGAAACATGTACTATTTTCACCAATCACTTTCTCAGTCCTTAAAGGACATTGGGATCTTAGTCCCTCATTTCATTTCTTTTATAAGTTCACATCCCTCAACTACATCATTATCATACTTATCAGCTTTGGGTATTCATACCCTCAATTCTTCACTGTCACTATTACCACTTGTTAGGTAACCATTACCTCCAGGTCCTCAGACTGAGGTATTTATATTAAATGTTTTGCCACCTTTCACTAGGCAACAACTTACTCATGGAACTCATAAGGTTCATGCACATTTTGTTACTTTACTAAGCAACAACAACATTAGGCACATAAGGCCATACAACATGTTTATTATATGAAAGTCGTATCTCATATCTAGCTATGTTCATCATCTCATGATGTCTACATGATTAATAGACATGATAACAGTCATGTAAGTCATTTGTCACATCATATGAAACATTAGTAACACTACCATCCTTTATCAGGATTAGGGTTATCTATCAATTAGGGTTTTTCATTCCCTTTACCCAAAATTAGGGTTAGGGTTTCCCGTCATGCTTTAGTTAGGGTTTCATGCTCACATTATTAGTTCAACCCTAATGTATTGCTCCACACCTCTGGGAGTATTTAAAGATATCATAAGTATTTGCTTATGATCACTATTCTCATCATATATCATTAATGATCATCAATTCCAGGCATGAGTTCATTTCTCATCCTTGCCATGGTATGATTACATCATACTCATTGATTAGCTTACCCCATTCTCAAGGTATATTGGTCAACATTTATCAAAGTACATTGAGTTCATTACATATTTATTGTAACAATTGCATAACACACATTTCATGTGTTTCTTAACCAAGAGTATTGAATTAGAGGTTCATCAAGGTAAGTCTACAATGAAATGTAGAATGTGATATCTATCATATCTGAATGTATCACTTTATTTTCATTTCCATCTTCTTAAGTTAATCAACTAACTTTGTATTAAGGTATTTCCTTCTTAATACTTTATCCACTAACTTGTTACTTTCATCATATGGTGCATGGGTCACACATTAGAATTGTCCAATTGTCTTTAATGATATGGACTTATCCAACTGATAGACATTGTTGATATAGGATAAACCATTATCAACTATTTTAGGTATTTCAACTCTTAGGATGTTATCCACATCATTATTTAGTATAGCATACATCATTCCTAAAAGTTTCATGTCCTCATCATTGTAAGGTGTATAGGCTATTACTCATGTATAGAGATGGTTATACAAGGATGTAGGCATCATCTTGTCTCTTAGATCCTTATTCATTAAAATCACCACATTATCATTCACATGGTTCATCAACCCTATCCTTCATGTTTATAACATATTCATCTTATTTAATTATTTTAGCCACACCTCTCTTTGGTGTACTGGCTATTAAACCATCTCTAGGGTTTCATATATCATCACATGACATCACCCTGAATTGAGTCTTAGACCATATCATAATATCAGGGTTCCACATAACATCACTTAAAACTAGGGTTTCATATTCAATAAACCATAATTAGACTTACTGTTCATCCCAATTGGGGTTTCTCATGACATCACCCCCAATTAGGGTTTCTCATGTCATCACCATCCATTAGGGTTTCTATTCATATCACATCACCCTAGATTAGGGTTTACTATTCATTCCAAGTAGGATTGATCATCAAAGTACCCTGAATTAGGGTTTATGATATCATCACTGTGGCATACAACTCATGAAAAACATAATTAACTAATGCGGAAGCGTTCATTAAGCAGCGTATTACCAAAAATCACTAAAAATTAAAACCTTTTTAACAAGAGATCCATCAAAGGAAAACTTTCTCACATAGAACCAAAGTAAAACATTTACATTCTTGTTCAAAGTTACATATTATGTATCATCGCTTTCTGATAATTACAAGCATTAACTGTCCTGTCAAGCTAAACACAGGCAGTATAAAATCTCGAGGCATTGAGCCAAAATCTCGAAAGCACTAACTACTACTTCGAGGACCTGAGAGTACAGAGACGACACATAGGACTACTATCTAGACAAAACTTGGCAGCCAGTGCCTCCACCTGAGTCATCACTGTTGTCCCTGATATTGCTACTTCTTTTCTCTTGCTATTGGGTTCTTGCTTCTTCTTCTGCGATTACCTAAAAACATTGGATCTCACGGGGGTGAGACAATTGTAAATTGTCCCATCAGGAGATATAACCCTCTGCCAAAACATTGTTATAGCAGTTTATTATAATTAAAACTGAGCAGGAGTTCTTATATAATAACAACAATATTAATCATTGAATGAACAAAGTAAAGTAATTTCCTTTCCTAAGGAGAGCATTGTATCTACTCATGGTAGATTCATATTTCACATATCTACTTGCATTGAATGTAAAGAGATATGAATAACATTTATCAACTTGTGTTGCATAAAAGAAGTATAACATCAACTAATGAATTTCCGTATTCAATCCTTAAGCAAACATGCTAGACGGATGATTACATTTTACAATCACACTTATGCCCTGAGGAGATGAGGTATACCTCTCATACTCCAATCGACCATTGCAAAGTCCAAATCGGTACCATACAAGGTCAAAGATAGAGCCGGCTACCAAGACCTCCCATATCTCGGTCAGTGCGAGATTACATGCAAGACATCTTGTGTCTCTGTTATATATAGCTTTTCAGGGTATACTAGCAACTTCGCTATTAGAGTTACAGTGGCGTGCTGTACTCTCTTCACGATCGTGAGATTTCATGTTTATCTCCATCGATCTGACATTAACATTATTGGGAGATGTGTATTGCATCTGTCCCAATCATCGGGGGATTTGTGATACATCCATCCTGGTACAAGTAATGAAGGATTGAGAGGTTTGTTGTTTACCTTTCATCAATTCTCTCATTAGGACGTTAGGATACAGTCACCCATTGCCCTCATATATTCAAAATATGTGTTCCGGGTTTTGCCGCGGAGCACCCGTTACACCATCACCTATTGCTGACGATGATGGATCTATTGTAACACCCCTGACCTGGGTTATGTGTTAACCCTAGATGTTTTTCATAATAAGGTTGATCAGATGCTTAATTTTATCTTGGGAAAAGTAATTATGGCTCATGAGAAACTTATGTTTCAATTTTGGTCTTGTTTGAATAATGTTGAAGCAATGTTTGCCTATTTTGGACTAAAGTGCAAATTACCAAAGTTGAGGGGTTAAATTATAATTGTTGCATGATAAGATGTTCCTATGATGTTTATACATCATAAGAATGAATATGATGTAGTGGTATGGTTTTCACAAGCTTGGGCACCAAGATTAAGCTTGTAAAGCAATCCTTGTACATTAACACCTAGTTTTGGTGTAATGTGCAATTTACCCAAAAACTAGGGTTCAATATGCAAATTACCACTTCAATAAGGTCCATAATGTTTCTTGTCATCATGTAGAGCAAATAAAATGAGAGGGGCACCTCATTTGAATTAAGTTGGAGGAGAGAGAATCTTGATATTAAAATAATCAAGATTTAATCCTAAGTGAAACCCTAATTCAATTTAGGGCAAATATGAATGTATTAATTAAAGGGCCTTCAATCAAAATTAAAATGGTTGGATTCAGATGTGTGTGGATGAGCTTAAAGCCTTGCAAAGTCACGAGAATATCCTAAGGAGGTGAAATTCCACTCACCATTATTATAAGAAAAAGAATTTCCACTCAAATATGGATATTCTTATTATAAGGGTTAAGGTGCTTAATTTCTTTTCCCTTAATTCATAGATAATGGAAGGGAGCTCGGTGGGGATAGAGATGCCCTTGCATGCAAGAAATCAAGGGGGAAGTGGTGGCAACAATTTTGGAATTAAAAGACTTTTATAAAGAATTTTCTCTCTCATCAATTTTCTTATAAAAGTACCTTTTCCAAGCCAAAACAAAGGATTTTTCGGATTTCTTTCTTTCCCCTTGCTTGGAAAACGACCAAGGAGCTGTGGAGGATCAGGAGGACGACCCCCAACCTGTTGGTAAGGTTCTTGACCTCCTTTCACCTTGAATCCATGGTGAAAATCGAAAATCAATGTATGAATTCTTCATAACTTGATCCCCTCTTCATTTCTAACCAATTCTTTTCACTCAAAGCTTGAGGACGACCCTTGGAATAGTGAAAGGAGTTGCATCCACCATTTTTTCCGTGAGCTTGGAGCTTTGGAGCTCAATTGTAGGCGGGTTTTATAACTTGAACCCTTAATTTTATTATTGCAATCAATTCCTTATCTATTGGTGATCATTTCTACATTTCCGAAATTAAGTTTGGTTGATTGATGCAATCTCCATGTAAATCATAGTATATTTCGTGAGTTTGGAGCTTGATTATGATGAAATCATCATAAGCACACACCTCCTCAAATATCTAGGGCAAACGGTTTCAATGTTGGGACCAAACGATTTCACCAAACCGTTTGGTGACCAAACAGGTTGCAAACCGTTTGGTGGTTTGAGTTCCAAACCGTTTGGAATGGTTGACCGTCTGAGATGGTTGACCGTTTAAAGATATATGCTGTGGTACTTGGATATTGATCCAATGGTTCCAATTTATTGTCCTTGATGGATTCAAATGTGATTGATTCCTTAATTACAAACCCTAATCGGCTAAGTGCTGATTTTAAAATTGGTTGAGATGATGTTTTGGGTTGATTGACCCAAATGGTCTCAAGACCGTTTGGGGGTCACCCAAGACCGTTTTGAGGTTTAGGGTTAAGTATGGCTATGTGTTTGAAGGTCCAAAAGTACCAAATTGATTTGCAACTAAGTGTTGATTTGATAATTGATTCAATGGTTCAAAACCCTAATTGAATGTCATGGTTTTTGATGATGGAATGACCAAACGGTCTCAAGACCATTTGGAGATCAACCAAATGGTCTCAAGACCGTTTGGTGGTCATCCAAGACCATTTGAGGTCAGGTCATATCATGTGATGATGATAGTTCATTGATTTCAATTGATTTGATTCCACAATGTCAAACATTGATGGATTCTCGATTTCAAACCCTAAATGATGGTTTCTTGATTATTGAATATAGTTTAATTAGGATCAAAACCCTAAATTGAAGGTCTAATTGAATGGTGATTCAGTGGTCTAATTGATGAATGATTTAGTGGTTCAATTTATAATTGGTTCATGGATTGAAACATTGAGTTGATTGAGTGTTGAAGTGCCTTTTTGGTCCATGCGGTTTTGAGAGGGTTTGGACCAAATGGTCTCAAGACCGTTTGGGACCAAACAGTCTCAAACCGTTTGGAGACCCAAAGTGCAAACTGTTTCAATATGTACTTTGTCTAATTGATTTCAAGTACAACTTGTTCAAATGGTTTTCAACCAATTGATGTATGAGAACCAAGATCATTGAGGGTCTAAGTAATTAACTTTGTGAAGATCAACATGGTTAATCCATTTGAATATCTCATGTAATCGAAGGTCCAATATGGTGAACCTATTTAGATACTTAATGCATTTGAAGATTTCAATGGTTAACCCAATTGATCACTTTGTGGAATTGAAAGTTTAATTGGTCAATTCTTTTGAATTCCTTATATAATTGGTGGTTTAATTGATTAGACCATTTAGATACCTTATATAATCAAAGGTCAATCAACTATGTGATTATTAAAGATGTGGACCCATGATGATTGTGAAGGTTAACCCTAACTATGTGTACTCAAGTGAAGAGTTGACCTAGATTAATCTTGAAGTACTTAACATCCTAAAGAGGATGAGAGAGAGAGAGTGAGAAAGAGAAATGCTATGTGTGAAACCCTAATTAGAGCAATTCTATGTGTGAAACCCTAGTTAGAGTAATGTTATGTGTGAAACCCTAATTAGAGCAATGCTATGTGTGAAACCCTAATTAGAGCAATGCTATGTGTGAAACCCTAATTAGATCCAAGCTATGTGGGAAACTCTAATCTAGGGCAAAATTGAGTGTTATTATAAATCTAGGGTGATGATGTAACCCTAACTTAGTGTAACAATGAAGGAAACTCTAATTTGGGTATAAGGAAAGAGAAACCCCACTTGGATGTGAATAGTAAACCCTAATCCCTAAAATGGGATAAAGATATATGAAACCATAATATAGGGTAGTGCTATTAATACTAATGTGAAGCCTTAACACTGGGTGATGTGTTGTGAAACCTTAATTTCACATAATACTAGGTGAAACCCTGATATAGAAGGATGTTATGTGAAACTCTAATGAAGAGTGATTCTAGGTGAAACATATATATGTTTGTGAGATGCTAAGTGAACCTTAAATTATAATTATGTAAATCCTATTCCTATTGATGGAATAGTGATTAATGTATTGACAAATGAAATACCTAGAGGGGTTGATTATGGATATCCTTATATTAATAGTCCCTGACTCCAGGGTGAGTCCATATCTTTGGCAATGGTCGTGTTTTCTAAATAGATGAATCATGACCAATACATTGCATGATGAATGTGATGATCTAGTGCATAAGTATTAGGATGAGAATACCCTAATACAAGCTAAGTGAATAAATTCAAGTATGATGAAGGTGTTGAGGGAAGTGATACATCAAGATATGATAGATATCACATCCAACACCCCAATTCTGATATACCATGATGTGTTATAAGTTCATTATAATTGGAATAGATGACACATGAAATGTGTCATGACAATTGTTACATTGAGATGTAATGCACTTTGTTAAGTGTAGGCTAACATGCCTTATGAAAAGGTTAATCCAAATCAATGGACTATGATACAATCATATTTTGATTAAGATGAGAGAGAGAGACTCATACTTTGTGTTGATAATACATTCAATGATGAATGATGAGGATATATAAGTATGTTTGAATACTTATGATATCTATTTTTTGTTCCTAGCTTTGAGAAGCAATGGAATAGGGCTGATAGTTAATAATATGATCTTAAGAACCCAAGTGGTTATTTATGGAACATTCTAATGAAGGGTGTTGATATAAAAGAGAAACCATGAACCCTAAAGAGGGAACAGTGGTATTACTTAGTGTTGTATGATACTGATATGAAAGCATTATAATTGTTACCATGAATACTAGTCATGCAGGGATGATGAGATGAGAAGCATAGCCAGGTATGGGCTATGATGCTTGTTTATTGAGAATGTTTTATAGGCTTTATAAGCCTTCATATGCTTTGTGTAGTAAAAATCATTAAGCTTTGTGTACTATGTGCAATGCATTGTATAACAAGAATTATGATGTCTTTGGTCAGATGATCTGAAGGTAATAAGTTACCTAACAAGTGATAATAAGTATCCTATGGTGAGTTATGGGTTTATATACCCAAATGCTATAATCATGATGATGAACTTGTTAAAAAGAGGAAATGTACTTGGTGAGTTGAGGGATTAAGATCCCAACACTTTGTGAAAAGAGTATGCTACATGCCATGACTCCACAATGACAAAGCCAGGCTTTACATATATGATCTAAGCCTGAAGAGAGTTAATGTTGTGGTAATGATTCTGTAGTGAATAAATGTTATACATGTTCTTCATATTCCTTAATGGATAAGTGACATGTTGCTCTTTCAATTTATAGTTGCAATGTTTTAGATAAGAATAATATTCTAATCGGTTAGATAATGAATTAGCTGCTGCCAAACAAATATGATTCCTATGTGCATATTTATCTTCTTAAGTTGCAATAATAATGTTACTGGCAGAGAGTTATATCTCTCGTTGGGGCAATTTACAATTGTATCACCCCCGTGGGAATCACATTTTTAGGTGGACGGATGAGGAGGCAGGAATCCTTCAGTAGGTGAAGGACAGTAGCAGCAGCAGTAGGAACAACAGTGAAGTCTCATATGGAGACACTGGCTGTTATGCCTTGTATAGATGTAGATAGAGTCATATGTGTCGTCTCTGTACTCTCAGGTCCTCGGAGTAGTAGTTAGTGCTTTCGAGATTTTGGCTCAATACCTCGAGATTTTGAACTACCTGTGTTTAGCTTGACAGGACAGTTAATGCTTGTAATTCTCAAAAGGAGATGATACATAATATGTACTTGTGTACAAGAATGTAATTATGTTACTTTGGTTCTATGTGAGAAAGTTTTCCTTTGATGGATCTTTTGATAAAAAGGTTTTAATTTTTAGTGATTTTTGGTAATCCGCTGCTTAGTGAACGCTTCCGCATTAGTTAATTATGTTTTTGAGAGTTATATGCCACATCTATGGTCAGGGCTCTACATGATATGATTCCACTTAATTAATTAAGTACATTAGCATATTCTTTTAGAATCAGTCAAGTTCTCAAACATAACTTATTCAGACAACTGCTATAAGGAAACATGTACTATTTTCACCAATCACTTTCTCAGTCCTTAAAGGACATTGGGATCTTAGTCCCTCATTTCATTTCTTTTAGAAGTTCACATACCTCAACTACATCATTATCATACTTATCAGCTTTGGGTATTCATACCCTCAATTCTTCATTGTCACTGTTACCACTTGTTAGGTAACCATTACCACCAGGTCCTCAGACCGAGGTATGCATAATACTTGTTATACAAGTATCTCACATGGCTCTCAAAGCCTATTAAATGTTTTGCCACCTTTCACTAGACAACAACTTACTCATGGAACTCATAAGGTTTCATGCACATTTTGTTACTTTTACTAAGCAACAACAACATTAGGCACATAAGGCCATACAACATGTTTATTATATGAAAGTCATAGCTCATATCTAGCTATGTTCATCATCTCATGATGTCTACATGATTAATAGACATGATAACAGTCATGTAAGTCATTTGTCACATCATATGAAACATTAGTAACACTACCATCCTTTATCAGGATTAGGGTTATCTATCAATTAGGGTTTTTCATTCCCTTTACCCAAAATTAGGGTTAGGGTTTCCCATCATGCTTTAATTAGGGTTTCATGCTCACATTATTAGTTCAACCCTAATGTATTGCTCCACACCTCTGGGAGTATTTAAAGATATCATAAGTATTTGCTTATGATCACTATTCTCATCATATATCATTAATGATCATCAATTCAAGGCATGAGTTCATTTCTCATCCTTGCCATGGTATGATTACATCATACTCATTGATTAGCTTACCCCATTCTCAAGGTATATTGGTCAACATTTATCAAAGTACATTGAGTTCATTACATATTTATTGTAACAATTGCATAACACATTTCATGTGTTTCTTAACCAAGAGTATTGAATTAGAGGTTCATCAAGGTAAGTCTACAATGAAATGTAGAATGTGATATCTATCATATTTGAATGTATCACTTTATTTTCATTTCCATCTTCTTAAGTTAATCAACTAACTTTGTATTAAGGTATTTCCTTCTTAATACTTTATCCACTAACTTGTTACTTTCATCATATGGTGCATGGGTCACACATTAGAATTGTCCAATTGTCTTTAATGATATGGATTTATCCAACTGATAGACATTGTTGATATAGGATAAACCATTATCAACTATTTTAGGTATTTCAACTCTTAGGATGTTATCCACATCATTATTTAGTATAACATACATCATTCCTAAAAGTTTCATGTCCTCATCATTGTAAGGTATATAGGCTATTACTCATGTATAGAGATGGTTGTACAAGGATCTAGGCATCATCTTGTCTCTTAGATCCTTATTCTATAAAATCACCACATTATCATTCACATGGGTCATCAACCCTATCCTTCATGTTTATAACATATTCATCTTATTTAATTATTTTAGCCACACCTCTCTTTGGTGTACTGGCTATTAAACCATCTATAGGGTTTCATATATTATCACATGACATCACCCTGAATTGAGTCTTAGACCATATCATAATATCAGGGTTCCACATAACATCACTTAAAACTAGGGTTTCATATTCAATAAACCATAATTAGACTTACTATTCATCCCAATTGGGGTTTCTCATGACATCACCCCCAATTAGGGTTTCTCATGTCATCACCCTCCATTAGGGTTTCTATTAATATCACATCACCCTAGATTAGGGTTTACTATTCATTCCAAGTAGGAGTGATCATCAAAGTACCCTGAATTAGGGTTTATCATACCATCATTATGAACTAAGATCATACCATCATCATGTAGTAAGATTACTTCCATTAATATCCTCAGTTAGGGTTATGATTCATTAACCCTCATGATTAGGGTTTCATGATCTCACTATGAAGGATCATACCCTAATTAAACATTCATTTATATAGGAAGTCTACTACTTGATTATCAATCATGTAGGAAATCTTCTCTTTCATCTTCTACAATATGATGTTTGCTTCAGCCTTGATTAAGCTAAGTCAACTCAATCTTGAAGAAGAATTGACATCATGAGTTATGTCATTATCACCATGATCATTAGGGCTTAGCTACTTGAAGGGTACTAATCACCCTATCTCATTAAAGGTACCATTATTATAAACACCATTGATTTACATCATGTAATTGACCACTTAAAACATTGACCTTTATTCACTTTAAGTGTTCATAAAATTTGATTAATTACTTTCCAAATGATCTTGGTCACTTAGACCTCAAATGGTACAGACCAATCAGACCTCAAACGGTCTTGGTTGAATACTCAACCGTTTAGTAAAGTAGGTGGTGAAGACCGTTTGCCAAAGTTGACTTTTTGAAACTGCATGCACCTAAACGGTTTGGGATCGTTTGGTCCCAAATGGTCTTGAGACCATTTGGTCCAAACCCCCTCAAAACCGCAAGGACCAAAAAGGGTCTCAACCACTCCAATTAAATTAGGGTTTCTAATGTTGAATCCTTCAACCATTGAATTCATGTAAGCAATCATCAATTGAACCTATCACCATACTTAAATTGAGTTAATTAGGTAAACCTTCAACTTATTTGACCCTCAATTGATCATCAATTAGGGTTTGAATCAATTGGATTAGGGTTTGGAATCGATGATCCTTCAACATTAACCAATGTGAAACTAGTTACTTTAAAACTATTGGACCACCATCCAAATTGGACATGACCTGACCCCAAACGGTCTTGAGGTCATTTGGATGACCTCCAAAGGGTCTTGACCGTTTTCCCATGTCAACATCAAAATCCAAGTCAATCAATCAAAGTTTGGATCATTGGATTGATCACCAAATCAGCATTTGATTGCACTTCAACTTAGTACCTTTAGATCTTCAAACACCTAACCATAGTCAACCCTAGACCTCCAAATGGTCTGGGGTGACCCCCAAACGGTCTTGGGATCGTTTGGATGACCTCCAAATGGTCTTGAGACCGTTTGCCCATCATATCATCATTAACCATGTCATTCAATTAGGGTTTGGATCCTAGGATTGGTCACCAAATCAACACTTAATTGTATTTCAATTTGGTATCTTTGGACCTTCAAACACTTGACCATACTTAACCAT
The DNA here is from genome assembly GCA_963693085.1 of Alisma plantago-aquatica. NCBI lineage: Eukaryota > Viridiplantae > Streptophyta > Magnoliopsida > Alismatales > Alismataceae > Alisma > Alisma plantago-aquatica. The sequence goes on along the minus strand of OY856412.1, from coordinate 391,856,737 downwards.
AGACCTCCAAACGGTCTTGGGTGACCCCCAAACGGTCTTGAGACCATTTGGGTGATCCCCAAACGGTTTTGAAACCGTTTGGGTCAATCAACCCAAAGCATCAACTCATTCAATTGCAAAATCAACACGTAGCCGATTAGGGTTTATACCATATGTTTGAATCTTCAAATTGTAACATCCCTGACCTGGGTTATACTTTAACCCTAGGTGTTTTTTTAAAGAAAAGTGATTAAATGCTTAATCCCATCTTGTGAAAAGTAATTAGGCCTCAAGAGGAACCTATGTTGCAATTCTAGTCCTTTTTGAACATTGTTGAAATCAGTGTTTTCTTTGTTTTGGACTAAAGTGCAAATTACCCAAGTTGAGGGGTTTAAGTGCAAATTGTGCATGATAATATGTTCCTCATGTGTTGAAGAATCATGAGAATGAAGATGATTTAGAGATATGGCTTGTGATGGCCTGAATTTCAAGAAAGAGTTGATAAAGCAATGTTTGTGCATTATAACCTAGTTTTGGTGTAATGTGCAATTTACCCAAAACCTAGGGTTCAATATGCAAATTATTACTTCAAAAAGGTCCCTAATGTTTCTTGGCATCATGTGGAGCAAAGAAAATGAGAGGGGTTCCTCATTTGAATTAAGTTGAAGGAGAGAGAATCTTGATATTAAAATAATCAAGATTTAAGCATAATTGGAACTTTATTTCAATTTAATGTAAAAATAAATAAAATAATTGAAGGTACTTTGACGCAATTTTACCATGCGTATAAACGCAAGTGAACGCGTCGAGTAGTACAGGCCTTTGTGTGGCCCGAGTCGAACTCAGGGATACGTGCAATCGTCAGGGACTCCTACTAACTACTCACGATCAGCTAAGCCGAATAACAAGTTGAGAGTTGTTGTTAAAAATAAAAGAAAATAAAAATAAAATAAAACAAACAATCGATTAAATGTTAATTTAACCAATTCAAAAGGGTATCTTTAGGATTTCGGTTTCACCGTGGGTTTTCATTGTATTAGATTTTATATAATACCTCAATTTTATCTCTCTATCCGGGTAGTGGCCTGAAAATAGAATTACCCATTGTCGTGGTGCAATTCACTACCTAGGTTTAGGTCGGTTCCACCGTCGTAGTAACCTATACCCTAAACTAGGTGCATTATGAACGATCTCTCAGTTTCCACCATTAATTTTACACCGCCTTGTTCAAGGGGTTTATCGATTAATGTATATTTCGTCTCTTTTCAGCCGTTAATCCTTCTTTCAAAGTGATTAAGGGCATTAGGTTATTATTATGGTGATCAAGCATAACAATATATGAAGAAAATGAAACTATACCACAGATTTAAGAGATAAAATATGAATTACTATTATAAAACTATCATACAATGAATTCCCGGGCTACTCCCGGTCCTAAAGACGAAGGGGATTAGCCCCGCATATTCATCTCACACAAGTACATGGTAGAGATAGGGGAAAACATGTGAAAAACGTGGAATGAAAAGGGAAAACCCCTGAACGGAGAAGAACCGGTTGATCCTTGGTGTAGAATGCATGCTCTACCGCCTTTCGGTGGTGGAATCCATCTCCTTCAGCCTCCGGATCAACAAGTATGAGCTTCTAGCCTCCGTTCTCCTCTCTCTCACTCCTCGGTACTTGTGCAATGGCTAATGAGATGATCCCCCCGTCTCGACGGCCGTCATTAGCTTTATTTTGGTCATTAGGTCGCTAATTAACTGTAGCCGTCCGATTGAGATCATGAGGAAGCCAACTCATATCCTACGGCGTCGATACCATCGACGCGAGTCGATGGTATCGACCCGCTGTAGTAGCGGCCGACTGCAAACCCTTCCTTTGTCGCGCCCAACAGTATCTCGATACCATCAACTCGGGTCGATGGTATCGACTTCCTTTAGGCGTCGGTTTTGTCGTTTTGTGTCGCTGTAGCCTTCGTGCGTCGATGGTATCGACTTGGTGTCGATACTATCGACGGCTTCTTCGCCAGCAACCTGAAGGTGACTCGATACCATCGACATCCCTATCGATAGTATCAACACTTTGCTGCTCCTTTCGGTTGGCAACCTGTGATCATGTCGATGGTATCGACGGAAGAAAATACTCGTTTGTCCTGAAATTCAAACACAAGATCACATAAATTCACACAAATAATAATAATTTGACAATTAATGTTCAAAACGATAAACTAAAGGGGATTTGACATAAAATAGCAGCAAAGACCAAAGTGGATGAATTATGCGATATTAACCATCCGTGGAATGATGCATGCACTAACCATCCATCTTAAAATGAGATGGATATCTAATTAAGCTATATCATGTACTCAATTTTCTTAAATTGCAGGTGATATCATGTTCCTTTCTCCTTCTTATTCTTGTTACTTCTACCTAACTCTTTTTTTTTATTCTGCAGATTTTTCAGAGATTTTTTTTCTTTTCAACCCTTATATCCATACTTGACAATGAATATTTTATTGGGCTTATTTTTCTTCATACTCAGAAATTTGCACTATTTGGAAGGTATGGAACAATGTAATTCACCATTAAAGAAAAATTGAGATACATGATATACTTTATCCATGAACATTATGAATGCAACTACATGGCATGCACCTAAGGATAATGTGCATGTATCACTATTCTATTTTTTTTTTCATTTTTCAATATATGCAAAATATCTGAAAATAAATTCCATGCAGAGTCTATCTATATGCAATGCTGTCAAAGAAGTTAAAACTGTAAAGTACTTCCAATTCTTGCGGTGGATTGTGAAAACAATGAGGTGGAAAGATCACAAGACTAGTTGACTGAACCTTAGAAAGATATTATGTGTCCCTCCTTACTGACCTGTGTAGTAGTTAAGAGGTTTCTCTCTCCTATTTGCAATTAAAGTCACATTACCATTTGGTCAGTTTAGGCTCAAACAACCATTTCCGTCCACTTTCATGAATCATTGGGAGTACATTTGTGAAATTTTGTTTTAAAGTTGACAAAACCAATTATTTTCGTAGGATAGGTGCCCAAGGTTAAACAAAGACAAGCTTTCCAAACACACAAAAATTTTAAATTTTCCCATGCACAAAATGAGATGACACAGCTTTATGACATCCACGATTACACTAGATAGCATGTGGATCCTACAAAAACTAAAATTGCAAGAAACAAATAACAAGAACAAAAGCAATAAAGCTAAAAACTAAAAACAATAAAAGATAAAGTTGTTCCAACTACCCCCCTAAGCTTGAATTCGACTATGGCCTCATAGTCAAAAATAAACTTAAAGATTGGAACAGTGATACCGGATCATTCTTGTGGTGGTGGAGGCGGGTACTGTGGAGCCGTCGGGTCCCAAGAAGGATACTCCCCCTGGAAGCTTGGATCAAACTGTGCCCTGGGTGGAGGTTGTGGATAGCCTCCAAAATAATTTTGGCTCCAATAGTGGTCATAGAAGGGCTCCTGCTGCATCTCCATCTGATACAACCTATCATGTATCTGTTGTTGGTTGTCAAGGAGGAGGCGCTCATTCTCAAACATCGCCCTTTGGTTGTCCAGTATCCGGTTCGTAGTGTCTTGAATACCAGCATACATTCCCATATGCTGCTGCTGTGTCTGGTGGATATCTTGCAGCATAGTGTACATGCCTTGCATGGAATAGGCATCCTCGCTTGGCTGCGAGGGTGGTGGTGGCGGCGGCGTAGGCTGTGATGATGAAGATGCACCCGGATGCATCCTAGGACGCTTCCGTGGTGCCACTCGTGCTCGAAGAGGTGTAAATGCCTCCTCTTCCTCCTCAGCCTCGTCGTCATTTCTGTCGTCGCCACCGTCGTTGCCGCCGTCTTCATCAGAGTCATCAATGGCTATGATTGGCCACCGAAAATGTTGAGCACCCTCGATATTGAAGACCTCATCAGGCAAATAACATTCTTGGTATGCATGGTTGACGTGGCAGTGCGCATACGCCAAACCATCTCGAAGAAGTAGGAGATTGGACCGGTGAAGATGCTGGAGGTTGACCTTGCTCCTAGTAGAGAGGGAAGTAAGCTGAGAAAGATCGAGCCCAAGATAGATAGCCAATGGCGTGATCAGCCCTCCAAAATGAATTGGCGCTTTTCTCGTACTCCGCTTCACTGCCATCACACGCGTCAAGAAGAACGCGCCCCAGTTGCACTCTTCCTGCTTCAATAATTTGTACAAGAAGAACAAATCCACCTCTTGGAATTTGCTGAGAGCTAGATCACCACGGCCGAATAGGGTGGTGCAGAGCATGCGGTGAAGAACCCGCACGAAAGGGTGCTCAAAGTCTGCTACCGCCGCGTTGTGGTAGCTCACAGCTTTGCCCGACAGCACTGTCACTAGCTCGGCGAAGATGGCGTCGTAGTTGGTGCGGTTGTCCGGTCGCCGGTGCTGATGGTCATGATGATTCCACTTATAAATGGAATTAAACTGGCTGAGGGTGAGGGTGTAATTATTGTTGAAAAGCCTGAACAACACCCTCCCTCTTCTCCATTCTCTGTCAGAAGCAATCACATCGTTTGGCAGCACGTTGATATCGAGTGACGCCATGAACTCCGCCACGAGTTCCTTGTAGGTTGGCCACTCCCCGAAGAATGGATGGCCCTCAGCATGATACTGGACCTCCTCTTCGTCTCTGTCAGTCTCCTGCGCTTGCCCTTTTAGGACATAGGCAAGATTGTCTGTGAACCCCAAGTCACGCATCAGGTTCCGTTCAATATATCGCGTGGGCTCGATCTTGCGCTTCAGCAGCTCCTCGTACACCTTCTTCACCTCTGCGGATGGATGAATAATTCGTGGGCGTGTAATAGAGTGAGGACGAGGAGGAAAAAACACCGGAATCTCTGTGGGCGGCGCATGTGAAGAGGATGCACCCGCTGTTCGCACCATCTTTGCGAAATAAAGAAGGATCAGAAAGAGAGCTCGGTGAAGATTGGAGATTTTTATCTCCGCTCGATGAAGACCTTCGCTCGGTGCTGCTTGTTGACGGGCTTGGAAGGCTCAGGGGATCGCTCGGCACAAGGGAGAGTGATTTCTTGAAGGTGTGACGTCAACTAATGTAATCATTCTCCTTAAATAGATGTGGTCGACGCCTCTATTGACCCGTCGATACCATCGACGCGAGTCAATGGTATCGACGCTTGTCGATGCTATCCGCCCCCATCGCGAGTATCGACGGTCGTCGATTGCTGGATCTGGCAACCCGGATCGCTGACGTGTCGATACCATCGACAGGAGTCGATGGTATCGACGCTGCACCCGGATCAACCTTCTTGATGCCGCGATCGTCGTTGATCTGCTCGCTCAGATCGGTGATGTGGACGGTCGATACCATCGACGGATGTCGATAGTATCGACCCTCGGGTTAGGGTGAATCCTCGCGAGGCCCGGCCGCCGCCTTTCTTCTTTGAATGCGTCGATACCATCGACACTCCCGTCGATGGTATCGACATCACTGAGACGATTTCGTCTGTAAATCTTCAGAGATCTCAATGGTATCGACGGGCATGTCGATACCATCAACCTTTATTTGTCGATATGCCTGTAGGTCCGTCGATACCATCGACGAGGCCGTCGATGGTATCAACGCAGCACGAAATCTGCAGTCGTCAACCTGTTCCTTGGTCGATACCATCGACGAGTGTGTCAATGGTATCGACTCTGCCTCAGCCCGCACATCAAACAAAACGATCACGGTATCTTTTTTACAAGAAAAACTAAGTAAAAACAAATTAAATTATGAATGTAAATGAACTAAACTAAGGTACCAATGGTTGGGTTGCCTCCCAACAAGCGCCCTTATTTAACGTCTTAGGCTAGACGACTTTTGGCATTTTTATCAACTTGGTACCTTGGAGAAGGTACTCAACGGATCGTGCGGAAACTTAAACTCCACACGATCTTGACTGATTCCCAGCGTGAGTGTGCCTCTTCCAATTGCAGTGACTACGTCAGCCGTTGCTTGAAACGGCCTACCAAGAAGCATCTCGCAACTCTTAAGCTGCGGCATATCCATGATTACGAAGTCTACTGGAAAAATAAATTTGTCCACCTTGACGAGAACATTCTCACAAACACCGTGTGGCCTTACACTAGATCCGTCGGCCAATTCATTGGTTACCACTGATTTCTTTAGGTCCTGTAACCCAAGCTTCCTAAATGTGGACAACGGCATGAGATTTATGCTCGCGCCCGAATCACATTGAGCCCGTGGGAAGTGTTAATCACCTATCGAACATGGGATATAAAAATGCCCCGGGTCTTTCTTCTTCTCTGGTAAGCTCCCAAGAATGATTGAACTCACCATTTCATCCATCCTACATACATCAGTATCTTTGATCTGCCTCTTTTTGTTGATTATATCTTTAATGAACCTCCCATAGGCGGGAACCTTCTCAATCATCTCCACCAGCGGAATATTGATATGCAACTTTCGGAATATTTCCAAGAATTTCCTATAATGCCGGTGCTCCTTCTTCGGCTTCAGATTGTCCATATTTGGCTCCACTGCCGCATTGCCACGCTTGTGGGGTGGCACATATGAGCTTTTCGGGGCCATCTCCCCTAAGCTTGCTTCACTTACTCTCTCCGGCGTGGACGCTATCGAAACATCATCTACATGTGTATCAACAATAGATATATCAGCACCTTGACAGACAGTCTTGACTTTCTCTTCTCACCTACGTGGGGGCGCGACTATCATGTGCTCGTGGCGTGATTTTCTTTAAAAAAAACGTTTCCTCCTGGAAGCCCATAATAAGTGCAAGGATACAGTATCTCCGGTGTTGCTTCCGTATCAAACCTCATTTTGCTTTGATCTTTTGCTTCTGACACCTGGGGTTCTTCTTCATTGCTTATCACAGACATGTATTTGACCTGATGGTGTGCTTGGGCCACATTTGCATTCTCGGCCGGTTTCTGCTGATTGGCGTGCTTGATGGCCGCCACTTCACTTGAAATCTACGCCATGGTGGTTTCCAATGCCCGCATCTGTGCTCCATGGCTTTGTAGCGTCTGCCCAAATTTGGTTAAGATATCACCTTGAGATTGCAATTGTTTACCGAACATAGCCATCATTTCTTGATTATGCTGAACCATTTGACTAAGCAATTCTGTGCTCTTATCTTCAACTCTTGGCTGTGGCTTTGCCTCCAGGTCTTGTTGGAAATTATTAGGATCCTTCCAGGAGAACTTTTTGTCTCTCCTCCATGCATAGTCATTGTTTATGTAGTCCTATTGTTGCATGAATTTGACTTGGGCTTCCTCATCCTCAGATGCATCATCCTCCTTTGCTAGCAGTTTCTTTGCGAGAATATCCATCTTCTCATTCAAATTCTTTATCGCTTTTGATTCTCCTGCCACTCAAACCTGCTCCACGGTGCCTCTTTCGCCCCATGATTGTTTCCTAGCCATGTTCTTTAATATTTCCCAGCACCTGGTGTCTGTATTGTTCAAAAAGAATCCTGACCTAGCTGAATCCAGATTACTCCTATCGTGCTCGGAGAGAGCAAAATAGAAGATTTTATCTGTGTTTCTTTATCCAGCCCATGATGTGGGAACCTCCTCAGCATGACCTGAAATCTCTCCCAGGTCTCAGAATATGTTTCACCGGCCTGTTGGGTAAAGTTATGAATTTTCCTGATCATGTCGTTGGTCTTCTCAGGAGGAAAGAACCTCTCAAAGAAAACCTCCACCATATGGTCCCAGGACTCCACAAACTCATCATCCAAATTATGTAACCGTTCTCGCGTGGCTCCCGCCAATGAACTCGGGAAAATCTTAAGATAAAGTGTATCCTATGGAAACCTGTCGATTTTAACCATGTCACAGCTCTCAACAAACTGGCTTATGTGCGCGACGGGATCCTCATTCTTGAGCCCATGAAAAGCATTGGACTTCACCAGATTTATCAAAGCCGGATCAATCTTATATGTCGGTATGTTGATTGCTTGCTTCTTTATAGGCCCTTTTGAAGCGGATGCGGAAGAAGCCTTTATCTTCTCCCATATATTCTGTGGCTCGTCCTCCATTTCTTCTTGTTCCTCGGGTTCAGAATCTATATCTTATAGATAATCTTGATTGTACCCGTCCTCATCCTTAGGTCTTGTAAGTAGCGGGACCTCTGGTGCGCGATTTGTGTAGTCAGTACTACGCGTTTGCACCATGCACAACACCTGAAAATAGAAAGATTCAATTTAGTACGATGCTTGACAATTAAGAATATTTAGAAAATAGACTATGAATTTTTGGAATGATAAAAAAATAAAAGGTGGCCTAGAGTGGCCGCTCACAGCACTCGAAGTACCAACAAATTGCCGTATCCCCGGCAACGGCGCCAAAAACTTGACGCAATTTTACCGTGCGTATAAACGCAAGTGAACGCGTCGAGTAGTACATGCCTTTGTGAGGCCCGAGTCGAACTCAGGGATACGTGCAATCGTCGGGAACTCCTACTAACTACTCGCGATCAGCTCAGCTGAATAACAAGTTGAGAGTTTTTTTTAAAAATAAAATAAAATAAAAATAAAATAAAACAAACAATCGATTAAATGTTAATTTAACCAATTCAAAAGGGTATCTTTAGGATTTCAGTTTCACCGTGAGTTTTCATTGTATTAGATTTTATATAATACCTCAATTTTATCTCTCTATCCGGGTAGTGGCCTGAAAATAGAATTACCCACTGTCATGGTGCAGTTCACTACCTAGGTTTAGGTCAGTTCCACCGTCGTAGTAACCTATACCCTAAACTAGGTGCATTATGAACGATCTCTCAGTTTCCACCATTAATTTTACACCGCCTTGTTCAAGGGGTTTATCAATTAATGTCTATTTCATCTCTTTTCAGCCGTTAATCCTTCTTTCAAAGTGATTAAGGGAATTAGGTTATTATTATGGTGATCAAGCATAACAATATATGAAGAAAACGAAACTATACCACGGATTTAAGAGATAAAATATGAATTACTATTATAAAACTGTCATACAATGAATTCCTGGGCTACTCCCGGTCCTAAAGACGAAGGGGATTAGCCCCGCATGTTCATCTCACACAAGTACATGGTAGAGATAGGGGAAAACATGTGAAAAACGTGGAATGAAAAGGGAAAACCCCTGAACGGAGAAGAACCAGTTGATCCTTGGTGTAGAATGCATGCTCTACCGCCTTTCGGTGGTGGAATCTGTCTCCTTCGGCCTCCGGATCAACAAGTATGAGCTTCTAGCCTCCGTTCTCCTTTCTCTCACTCCTCGGTACTTGTGCAATGGCTAATGAGATGATCCCCCCGTCTCGGCGGCCGTCATTAGCTTTATTTCGGTCATTAGGTCGCTAATTAACTGTAGCCGTCCGATTGAGATCATGAGGAAGCCAACTCATATCCTACGGCGTCGATACCATCGACGCGAGTCGATGGTATCGACCCACTGTAGTAGCGGCCGACTGCAAACCCTTCCTTTGTCGCGCCCAACAGTATCTCAATACCATTGACTTGGGTCGATGGTATCGACTTCCTTTAGGCGTCGGTTTTGTCGTTTTGCGTCGCTATAGCCTCCGTGCGTCGATGGTATCGACTTGGTGTCGATACTATTGACGGCTTCTTCGCCAGCAACCTAAAGGTGACTCGATACCATCGACATCCCTGTCGATAGTATCGACACTTTGCTGCTCCTTTCGGCTGACAACCTGTGATCATGTCGATGGTATCGACTTCCGTCGATGGTATCGACTTCCGTCGATGGTATCGACGGAAGCAAATACTCGTTTGTCCTGAAATTCAAACACAATATCACATAAATTCACACAAATAATAATAATTTGACAATTAATGTTCAAAACAATAAACTAAAGGGTATTTGACATAAAATAGCAGCAAAGACCCAAGTGGATGAATTATGCGATATTAACCATAGAAATGACTAATTAAAGTATAAAACACATATGAAACATGTCTATAAATGTGACTCAAAATCATCGCATCATCCTTCAACCAAAATTAAAATGGTGGAACTCAGATGTATGATTGGTCATCCTTGAGCTTTGCAAGGACCGAAAATATCTTAAGTAGGTGAAATTCCACTCACTTTATTATAAAGAAAAGAATTCCCACTCAAAAAGACATATTGATATTATAATGGATTGAGGTGCTTAATTTCTTTTCCCTTAATCCATGGATAATGGAAGGGAGTTCGGTGGATTTGAGATGCCTTTGTATGCAAGCAAACCAAGGAGGAAGAGGTGGTACCATTTTTGGAATTAATTGATTTTTAATAAAATATTTTCTCTTTCATCAATTTCTTATAAAATAGCCTTTTCCAACCCACCTAAGGGTCTTTTTCGATTCCTTTTCTTCCCCTTGCTCGCAAAACCGACCAAGAAGGCTAAGGACAGCAGGGAGCACGTCCCCAACCTTTTGGTAAGCCTTTGATCTTCGTTCTTCATGATTTCATTGTGAAAATCATAAAACAATACATGATTCCTTCATTTCTTCACTCCATCTTCAACCCTAGCCGATCCTTTCACTCCAAAAGCTTGAGAAATGACTTTGGGAGGTTTCTAGAGCTTCAACCACCATTGGAGCTGTGAAGTTGGTATCTTGGGATCAGAATTGAAGGCGGGTTTTATAACTTGAACCCTTCTACATTGTTATTCAACTATCAATCTTGCAATTTCGTTGATTCCTTCATCGTTTTGGATTAATTGCTTGTTGTAATTGGTAAATCCATGAAATAAGATGCATTAGGAGTTGCAGGGACGAAGGTAGATGACGATGACATCATCTTGGACACTTTTCTCAAAGAAATATGGTTCCAATCAGTTTCAACATGTTTGCCCATTCGGTTTCACCAAACCGTTTGAGAGCAAACGGTTTGAGATCATTTGAGAGAAAACGGTTTCAAAACCATTTGAAAGAGTTGACCAAGGGTTGACCGTTTGAGAATACTGTTCCTAATTATGTTGGTTGATAACCCACCAAATTTTATGTATCAATTCCAAAGGAATCATGAGTTGAAGGCTAATCAATTAGGCAAACCCTAATTGGATTAAGTGCTGATTTTCAACTTGATTGATTTGACTTTTTGGGTTAATTAGCCAAAACGGTTTCAAAACCGTTTGGGGATTACCCAAACGGTCTAAAGACCATTTGGGGGTCACCCAAGACCATTTTGAGGTCTAGAGTTGGATATGATTAAGTGTTTGAAGATCCAAAGATATGGCATGAACCCTAATCGGCTAAGTGCTGATTTTGTAAGTGATTGAGATGATGTTTTGGGTGATTGAGCCCAAACGGTTTCAAAACCATTTGGGGATTACCCAAACGGTCTCAAGACCGTTTGGAGGTCAGCAAAGACCGTTTGGAGGTCTGGGGTCAAGTATGGTTGAGTAATTGAAGGTCTAAAGATACCAAATTGAAATGTAATTGAGTGCTGAATTGATGATCAACTTAGTGACCTAAACCCTAATGGAATTGCACAAAATCCAAGGATAGGATGGGGAATACGGTCTCAAGACCGTTTGGAGGTTATCCAAACGACCTCAAGGCCATTTGGGGCCAGTTCATATCAAAAACTTGATGATAATTCACTAGTTGCAATTGAATCAGTTCCACAATGTTGAACATTGATGGCTACTCGATTTCAAACCCTAATTGAAGGTTCTTGAGTAGAAATCCTAGATCAATTGGGTTCAAAACCCTATTTGATTATCTAATTGAAGGTTGATTCATTTGTTTAAGTGATAGAGAAATCAGGGATTCGATTGATATTGGTTCATCCATTGGAATCAAGAATCGTGCAACTGTTGAAAGGACTTTTTGGTCCATTCGGTTTTGAGATGGTTTGGACCAAACTGTCTTAAGACCGTTTGAGCCCAAATGGTCTCAAGACCATTTGAGTCCAAATGTTCTCAAGAACTTTTGGCACCAAACGGTCTCAAACCGTTTGGAGACCCAAAGTGCAAACGGTTTCAACACATGTTTTGTCTAATCGGTTTCAAGAACAATTTGCTCTAATGGTTTTCTATCAATTGAATTATGAGAACCAAGATTGTTTAGGGCTTATGAAATCAGATCTTTTGAAGATCAACATGGCTGATCCATTTGGATATCTCATATAATTGAATGTCCAATAGGGTCAATCCAATTGGATACCTAATGGAATAGAAGATTCAATTGGTTAATCCAATTGATCACTTAATGTGATTGAAGGTTTAGTTGGTCAATCTAATTGAATACCTCATATAATTGAAGGTTGAATTGATTAAACCATATGGATACATGATGTACTTAGATTATTGATACCTTAGGGGGATTAATCATTAGTGTATAATGATGTAATAATTCAATACATCATGTTATTCCTAAATGCATGTATTTGAGTGAAGAATAGGCTCAATGGAATCAAGAATTGAGTAGTGAACATCCTGAGTAGGATGAGAGAGAAAGATGTATACATGAATGGTAATCATGTAGAAATTAAGCCTAAACATTCAAAGTGATGTGATATACAATTAGGGCATGATCCTTGATAAGAGATCATAAAACCCTAATTGAGTTGATTAATGAATTCAAACCCTAATTTAGGGCAAGTTTGAGTAAAACCCTAAACTAGGAGGATGATGTGATATGAATTAGGGGTGATGACACGAGTAACCCTAATTCAAGGTATTTTGATGATAAACCCTAATTAGGATGAATAGTAAACCCTAATTCTAAAATAGGGTGAAGGTATGTGAAACCTTAATTTTGGGTTATACCATATAACATGAAACTCTAATCTTGGACAATGAAATGATAAGTCATTGGTCCTAATTGAACAATAGGGAATGAGTAACCCTGATTGATAAGAAATGGGAAATCCTAACCCTAGTAAGGGATTAGTGGTGTTACCCTTGAATAATGATGTTATATATTGTTTTGCATGGTGCTGATATGAAATTGATGTATTATCATCTGTACTAACCATGCAGGTATGATGTGATGATGAACATAGCCAGGTATGAGCTATGACATTTTATGTATTGAAATTGTTTATTGGGCCTTATGTGCCATACTATACCTTGTTGCCTAGTATGAGGTAATAAGAGAAGTAATGGGCCTTAAGTGCCATGAGAAATGCTTATGTAACAAGCATCATATTTACCTTGGTCAGATGACCTGAAGGTGATAATTACCTGAAAAAGTGGTAATAATGCTCAATGATGAGCTAAGGGTTTGAATACCTAGAACCATATGATTATGGCATTGAGTTTGCAAAGGAATGATAATTCCCAGTATTGAAATGAGGGACTGAGATCCCAATGTCTTATAAAGACTGAGAAGTGATTAATAGAAATAGTACATGTTTTCTTTATAGCATTTGTCTTATTAAGTTATGTTTGGAAACTTGGCTGATCCTAAAAGAATATGATAATGTACTTAATTAATCAAGTGATACCATATAATGTAGTTTCCCTTACCACAGATCCATCAGCGTCAGAATTAGCTGAATGGTGAAACAAGTTTTACTCGGAACACATATTTTTGAATATGTGGGGGTAATTGGGCAAATATATCTTTATGCCCCATAGGAATTGCTACGGGCTATGTCCTATGTACGGGATTGGTTTTGGACCATACCCCAATAAGAGTATGGCTACAGGCCATAACTCCTCAATATAATAACCAGGCATTGGCTACGGGCCATAACCCTGAAGAGAGTATATGCTACAGGCTATAACTCTATAGAGAGGATGCCAATATACCCTGGCAAGCTAATTGTAGTCTGACACATGATGTCTCTGCCAAAGTAGTCTCGTACTGACCGAGACAGATGAGGTCATGGAATCTGACTCTCCCATTGACCTTGTGTGGTACCGATGCTTTATGTAATCGTGGTCGGTTGAAGTATGAGTGGTATATGTCATCTCCTCAGGGCATAAGTGTGTTTGTAAAATGAAATCAGCCGTATAGCATGTTTGCTTAAGGATTGAATACGGAAATTCATTGGCCGATGTTACATTTCTGTTATATATCTGTAGTTCATTGATGTTGTTCATATCTGTTGTATTCATTACAAGTAGATGGATGAACTATGAGTTTACCATGAGTAGATGAAATGTTATCCTTGAGAAATGAGATTACTTTACTTTGTTTATACAAGTGACTTACATGCTTTTGATTATATATATAAATATTTCTGCTCAGTTTATTTTAATAAACTGCTATAACAATGTTTTGGCAGAGAGTTATATCTCCCGCTGGGGCAATTTACAATTGTCTCACCCCCGTGGGATCCAACTTTTTAGGTGGACACAGACAAAGAGGCATAAGCCCATTGCAGGAAATAGACAGCAGCAGTAACAACAGGGACAGCAGTGAGATCTCAGGTGGAGATACTGCCTGTCAAGTTATGTAGCTAGAAAGTCCTATGTGTTGTCTCTGTACTCTCAGGTCCTCGAAGTTTTTAGTCAGTGTTTTATGAATCGATCTGAGGTTTTGGCTTGATGCCTCGAGATTCGTATACTATCTGTATATAATGTTTATAAGGTAGTTGTTGATGTAGTCTCTAAAAAGAGATGGTACAGGTTATGTACGTTTGAACTAGAATGTAAATGTTATACATTGGTTCTTGATGGAAAGATTTCCTATGTGTAGATCTCTTTGCAAAAAGTTTTAATTTTTAGTGATTTTCAAGTAATCCACTGCAAATAATTCACTTCTGCTTAAGTTAATCTTGTTTTTGTGAGTTGGATGCCACACAAATACCTAACCATACTCAACCCTAGACCTCCAAACGGTCTTGGTTGACCTCCAAACGGTCTTGAGACCGTTTGGGTGATTCCCAAACGGTTTTGAAATCATTTGGGTCAATCAAACCAAGTTTCAAACTCAATCACTTATGAAATCAGCACTCAACCCGATTAGGGTTTAGGTGATTGATGGACCTTCAACTCATGAACCAATTGGAGTTAATCAATAATAATTGATGGGTCATTAACCTAGATCATTATGAACAAATCCCCAAATGGTCAACCCTGGTCAACATCACCAAACGGTCTTAAACCGTTTGCTTCTATGTGGTTTAGTGAAATCGTTTCATTCCAAACGGTTTGAAACCGTTTGCTCCCAAACGGTTTGTGAAACCGTTTGGACATTTGATTGAAACCGTTTGGTCTAGATATTTGGGGAGGTGTGTGCTTATGATAATTTCATCATCATCAAGCTCTAGACCCATGAAATCTACTATGATTTCCATGGAGATTGCATCAATCAACCAAATCAATAATTGTAAATAGAGAAATGATCATTATTTGATGGGGAATTGAATACAATAACAAAGTTAGGGTTTCAAGTTATAAAACCCACCTCCACTTGAGCTCCAAGATCACGCAAAAAATGGTGGATGAAGCTTTTGCAACTCCCCCTAGGCTCGTCTTCAAGCTTTTGGTTGAAAATTTTGGCTAGGGTTGAAGAGGAGATCGAATTAAGAAGAAATCAATGATTTACTTTCAATTTCCACCATGGAATCAAGGGGAAAAGAGGTCAAGAACCTTACCAACAGGTTGGGGTCGCCCTCCTCCTGTTCTTGAGCTTCTCTTGGGGTCGGCCAAGCCAAAGAAAGAAAGGAAATCCGAAAAGAAGTCCTTAAGTGAGTGGAGAAAGGGATATGTATAAGGGAATCCCAAGGAGAGAGAAAATGAGATTATTTCCTTTAACTCCCAAAATAATAACCACCAAATCCCCCTCCATTTCTTGGCTACGAAGACATCTTTATGTTCTTGCAAAACCTCTTCATTATCCAAGAATAAAGGGAAAAGAAATTAAGCACCTTAACCCTTATAATATTAATATCCATTTTTGAGTGGAATTTCTTTTTCTTATAATAATGGTGAGTGGAATTTCACCTCCTTAGGATATACTCGTGCCTTTGCAAGGATTAATCTCGTCCACACACATATGAATACAACCATTTTAATTTTGTTTGAAGGCCCCTTCAGTTATTTTATTTATTTTTGCATTAAATTGAATTAGGGTTCCAATTAGGCTTAAATCTTGATTATTTTAATATCAAGATTCTCTCTCCTCCAAATTAATTCAAATGAGGCGCCCCTCTCATTTTCTTTGATCTAAATGATGTCAAGAAACATTAGGAACCTTATAGAAGTGGTAATTTTCATATTGAACCTTAGGTTTTGGGTAAATTGCACTTTACACCAAAACTAGGTTTTAATGCACAAATATTGTCCAACAAGCTCTATCTCAGTGTCCAGGCTTGTGGAAACCATACCACTAAATCATATACATTCTTATGATGTATCAACATCAGAGGAACATATTATTATGTAACATTTGTAAGTTAGCCCCTTAACTTGGGCAATTTGCACTTTAGTCCAAAATAAGCAAACATTGCTTCAACAATGTTCAAACAGGACCAAAATTGAAACATAAGTTCCTCATGAGCCCTAATTACTTTTCACAAGATAAGATTAAGCATATAATCATATTTATTTATTAAAACACCTAGGGTTAAAGCATAACCCAAGTTAGGGATGCTACAAATTATCCACCCCTCATAAGGATTTCATCCCCGAAATCCCAGATAAAGGAAAACAGTTATTATTCATGCATCATATCATCATGTACTCACATAACACCTCATTATTATGGAGATACCATCGAGTTTTGATCAATACAAAGTTATTACATACAAGTTTATCATGGAATGATTCACATGGAACATATACTCCCATGTTCCTTAATTAATTCAGCCTTTCCCATACAAGATTCACCATTATATTATGTCATTCACTTGGGACTATAAGTCTTTTTATGCTTTAATTGTGTCACCTTACCTGATGACACAACACAGGCTTTCCTTATTACATGCACTAACTATCTCATTAGTTGTGCATTTTCTTACCATAAGAAGAGGTTACATATCGACCAAGAACTTTTCTCAAGGATATCTTCAATTATTATGTGTATGAAAAATATAAACTCCTAACATGTGATGTTCATATTATTTTACATATTTAATTTGATTTCATGGTTGACCATTCCTAGTAGTCAACATGAATCATCTGATATATCTTTAGATACCAGGATTTCTTACCTTGGTACCTATCACATGTGTTGAAAACACATCACATCTTTATCTTCCTTTCCTCTTGGTACATTACTTGTCACATATATCTTCATCTTGGAGCCAAAGTCCAAGATAAACTGATACCTTTCTAAGTATGAACATCTTTATATTATACACATCAAGTGTCCTAAGACCCACTTGATTGCCATGTCCCTGAAAGGCAAGAGAATCAAGGAATCATATTCCTCTTATTATTTCATATATTTTCATCTATTCATGAATCATTACTCTTTTATCTCATCCTAGGTCCCTTGCCCTCAGCATAGGAATCCATAAGGATGATTACATAACATTATTCCCTTCTTTATTGTTATCTAGCATGTTTATGATCATCTCATGATCTCGTAATATTTTTTTATTTCTTCATTATGGAAAAGATCTTTATTATACTTACATCTTTATTGGACAGGGATCATCTCCCTTGGTCCCATTCTTGTCTTATGAGGAATATACTTTTATTTCCTCATACAAACATGCTCATCTGAGATTATCTCAGATTTCTCTTTCTTATGCTTCAGACATGACACATTTATTCATTCCATACTTCTTATTTCATGATACTCATTAGATTGTATCAGAATGACTGCTTGATCAGGGAAATCAAAAAGATAACAATCTAAGAGTCTCCATACTCACATTATCATCAATAGTTGTATACCTGGCCAGGGTATATAAATACTGAGATAAGGTAGTATGCACTTATATACTGTCATATTCCTTCCTTTTCATATTATCACAAGTATAAGACTTGACATTACTGGATTTTATCCAGATGTCTCTTTAATACCTCATCTTCATCTCATAGAGGTAAGAGCAACATGAAACATCTACAATGTTTATTATGCAAAATATAAGTCCTCATAGGACTAATCAAGGAAAGTTCAATCAATTACTTTCTCAGTTTAATCCAAGAAATCATTAAAAGACATATAAGAATGACATTTATTTTGTACAACCTGTCATGATTCGTGGATTATTCATTGCCTCAGGTTGACTCTGTCTCAGAGGTTGATTCACCATAACATTTCTGGATGAACAATTTCTTGCCAGATGTCCTACCTGTCTACATTGATAGCAAATCCTGGGTGCTAGATGTGGTTTAGAGGCTTCTTTACCCTTTCTAGATAGCCATTGCCTTGGTGCACTAGGCCCTGGTTGTACTAACAGTACCAAAAACTTCTTCTTTTTGGAACTACCATGCCTCTGTTCCTGGATTTGGATAGGCCTTTTCTCAATTCTTCCTTTATATTCCTTTTCTGGACAATTAGGTCTAATATGTCCAGGCTTCCTACACATATGGGAGATCCTAGTTTCAGATTGTATCTTATTTCTTTCATCATTATTCATTGCTCCAACAGGTTGAGGATGAGCAGGTAACCTAATGGAGTTCAACACTTCGTCATTAAAGACTGGTATTGTGGGCTGCATTGCTAATGCACGTTCTACTATATGTATCATAGCTGTCCTAAATTGCTCAAACATAGCAAGGAAAGCTGGGCTCTCTATCATGGCTAGGTCAAACTGGGGATGTGCAGGTGTATGTTCTTCTCTGCGCTGATCCCCTGCATCCCTTCTTGATGAAACATTGCTGCTTTCTGCAGCATACTCCTCATGTGACCCAGTCATCTTCAAGTTCTTCTCCTCCTATATGAGCAGAAGACACTATCAGATACACTGAAAGACACTAAAACAGACTCTACTACCTTAGTCCTATGTCTCTGTAGACTCAGTGAACCTAGAGCTCTGATACCACTAAATTGTGACATCCAACTTACAAAACACAAGATTAACTAAGCGGAAGCGAATCATTTGCAGCGGATTACTGAAAATCACTAAAAATTCAAACTTTTTGCAAAAGATCCATACATAGGAAATCTTTTTCTTCAAGAACCAAAGTGTAACATTTACATTCTGTTTCAAAATACAAGTCTTACACTATCTCTTCTCGAGATTCACAACATCAGCTGTCTCAAGACATAATATATAAACAGTATATAACTTCAAGGCATCAAGCCAAAATCTCGGATCGATTCATTAAAACACTAACTATAAATTCCAAGGACCTGAGAGTACAGAGATGACACATAGGACTACTATCTAGACAAAACTTGGCAGCCAGTGCCTCCACCTGAGTCATCATTGTTGTCCATGATATTGCTGCTGCTTTTCTCTTGCTATTGGGTTCCTGCTTCTTCTTCTGTGATTACCTAAAAACATTGGATTCCACGGGGGTGAGACAATTGTAAATTGTCCCAGTGGGAGATATAACCCTCCGTCAAAACATTGTTATAGCAATTTATTATAATTAAAACTGAGCATGAATTCTTATATAATAACATCAGTATAAATCATTGAATGAACAGAGTAAAGTAATTTCCTTTCCTAAGGAGAGCATTGTATCTACTCATGGTAGATTCATATTTCACATATCTACTTGCATTGAATGTAAAGAGATATGAATAACATTTTTCAACTAGTGTTGCATAAAAGAAGTATAACATCAACCAATGAATTTCCATATTCAATCCTTAAGCAAACATGCTAGACGGTTGATTACATTTTACAATCATACTTATGCCCTGAGGAGATGAGGTATACCGCTCATACTCCAACCGACCATTGCGAAGTCAAAATCGGTACCATACCAGGTCAAAGGTAGAGCCGACTACCAAGACCTCCCATATCTCGGTCAGCGCGAGATTACATGTAGGACATCTTGTGTCTCTGCTATATATAGCTTTCCAGGGTATACTGGCAACTTCGCTATTAGAGTTATAGTGGCGTGCTGTACTCTCTTCGCGATCGTGAGATTTCATGTTTATCTCCATCGATCTGGCATTAACATTATTGGGAGATGTGTACTGCATCTGTCCCAATCATCGGGGGATTCATGATACATCCATCCCGGTACAAGTAATGAAGGATTAAGAGGTTTGTTGTTTACCTTTCATCAATTCCATCATTAGGACGTCAGGATACAGTCACCCATTGCCCCCACATATTCAAAATATGCATTCCGAGTTTTGCTGCAGAGCACCTGTTACACCATCACCTATTGCTGACGATGATGGATCTATGGTCAGGGCTCTACATGATAAGATTCCACTTAATTAATTAAGTACATTAGCATATTCTTTTAGAATCAGTCAAGTTCTCAAACATAACTTATTCAGACAACTGCTATAAGGAAACATGTACTATTTTCACCAATCACTTTCTCATTCCTTAAAGGACATTGGGATCTTAGTCCCTCATTTCATTTCTTTTAGAAGTTCACATACCTCAACTACATCATTATCATACTTATCAGCTTTGGGTATTCATACCCTCAATTCTTCACTGTCACTGTTACCACTTGTTAGGTAACCATTACATCCAAGTCCTCAGACCGAGGTATGCATAATACTTGTTATACAAGTATCTCACATGGCTCTCGAAGCCTACTAAATGTTTTGCCCCCTTTCACTAGGCAACAACTTACTCATGGAACTCATAAGGTTCATGCACATTTTGTTACTTTTACTAAGCAACAACAACATTAGGCACATAAGGCCATACAACATGTTTATTATATGAAAGTCATAGCTCATATCTAGCTATGTTCATCATCTCATGATGTATACATGATTAATAGACATGATAACAGTCATGTAAGTCATTTTTCACATCATATGAAACATTAGTAACACTACCATCCTTTATCAGGATTAGGGTTATCTATCAATTAGGATTTTTCATTCCCTTTACCCAAAATTAGGGTTAGGGTTTCCCATCATGCTTTAATTAGGGTTTCATGCTCACATTATTAGTTCAACCCTAATGTATTGCTCCACACCTCTGGGAGTATTTAAAGATATCATAAGTATTTGCTTATGATCACTATTCTCATCATATATCATTAATGATCATCAATTCAAGGCATGAGTTCATTTCTCATCCTTGTCATGGTATGATTACATCATACTCATTGATTAGCTTACCCCATTCTCAAGGTATATTGGTCAACATTTATCAAAGTACATTGAGTTCATTACATCTTTATTGTAATAATTGTATAACACACATTTCATGTGTTTCTTAACCAAGAGTATTGAATTAGAGGTTCATCAAGGTAAGTCTACAATGAAATGTAGAATGTGATATCTATCATATCTGAATGTATAACTTTCTTTTCATTTCCATCTTCTTAAGTTAATCAACTAACTTTGTATTAAGGTATTTCCTTCTTAATACTTTATCCACTAACTTGTTACTTTCATCATATGGTGCATGGGTCACACATTAGAACTGTCCAATTGTCTTTAATGATATGGACTTATCCAACTAATTGACATTGTTGATATAGGATAAACCATTATCAACTATTTTAGGTATTTAAACTCTTAGGATGTTATCCACATCATTATTTAGTATAGCATACATCATTCCTAAAAGTTTCATTTCCTCATCATTGTAAGGTGTATAGGCTATTACTCATGTATAGAGATGGTTGTACAAGGATCTAGGCATCATCTTGTCTCTTAGATCCTTATTCATTAAAATCACCACATTATCATTCACATGGTTCATCAACCCTATCCTTCATGCTTATAACATATTCATCTTATTTAATTATTTTAGCCACACCTCTCTTTGGTGTAGTGGCTATTAAACCATCTCTTGGGTTTCATATATCATCACATTACATCACCTTGAATTGAGTCTTAGACCATATCATAATATCAGGGTTCCACATAACATCACTTAAAACTAGGGTTTCATATTCAATAAACCATAATTAGACTTACTGTTCATCTCAATTTGGGTTTCTCATGACATCACCCTCCATTAGGGTTTCTATTCATATCACATCACCCTAGATTAGGGTTGACTATTCATTTCAAGTAGGAGTGATCATCAAAGTACCCTGAATTAGGGTTTATCATACCATCACTATGAACTAAGATCATACCATCATCATGTAGTAAGATTACTTCCATTAATATCCTCAATTAGGGTTATGATTCATTAACCCTCATAATTAGGGTTTCATGATCTCACTATGAAGGATCATACCCTAATTAAACATTCATTTATATAGGAAGTCTACTACTTGATTATCAATCATGTAGGAAATCTTCTCTTTCATCTTCTACAAGTTGATGTTTACTTCAGCCTTGATTAAGCTAAGTCAACTCAATCTTGAAGAAGAATTGACATCATGAGTTATGTCATTATCACCATGATCATTAGGGCTTAGCTACTTGAAGGGTACTAATCACCCTATCTCGTTAAAGGTACCGTTATTATAAACACCATTGATTTACATCATGTAATTGACCACTTAAACCATTGACCTTTATTCACTTTAAGTGTTCATACAATTTGATTAATTACTTTCCAAATGATCTTGGTCACTTAGACCTCAAATGGTCTTGACCAATTAGACCTCAAACGGTCTTGGTTGAATACTCAAAACCATTTAGTAAAGTAGGTGGTGAAGACCGTTTGCCAAAGTTGACTTTTTGAAATTGCATGCACCTAAACGGTTTGGGATCGTTTGGTCCCAAACGGTCTTGAGACCATTTGGTCCAAACCCCCTCAAAACCGCAAGGACCAAAAAGGGTCTCAACCACTCCAATTAAATTAGGGTTTCCAATGTTGAATCCTTCAACCATTGAATTCATGTAAGCAATCATCAATTGAACCTATCACCATACTTCAATTGAGTTAATTAGGTCAACCGTCAACTTATTTGACCCTCAATTGATCATCAATTAGGGTTTGAATCAATTGGATTAGGGTTTGGAATCGATGATCCTTCAACATTAACCAATGTGAAACTAGTTATTTTAAAACTATTGAACCACCATCCAAATTGGACATGACCTGACCCCAAACGGTCTTGAAGTCTTTTGGATGACCTCCAAATGGTCTTAAGACCGTTTTCCCATGTCAACATCAAAATCCAAGTCAATCAATCAAAGTTTGGATCATTGGATTGATCACCAAATCAGCATTTGATTGCACTTCAACTTAGTACCTTTAGATCTTCAAACACCTAACCATAGCCAACCCTAGACCTCCAAACGGTATTGGGTGACCCCCAAACGGTCTTGGGATCATTTGGATGACCTCCAAATGGTATTGAGACCATTTCCCCATCATATCATCATTAACCATGTCATTCAATTAGGGTTTGGATCCTAGGATTGGTCACCAAATCAGCACTTAATTGTATTTCAATTTGGTATCTTTGGACCTTCAAACACTTGACCATACTTAACCCTAGACCTACAAACGGTCTTGGGTGACCCCCAAACGGTCTTGAGACCATTTGGGTGATCCCCAAACGGTTTTGAAAGCGTTTGGGTCAATCAACCCAAAGCATCAACTCATTCAATTGCAAAATCAACACTTAGCCGATTAGGGTTTATACCATATGTTTGAATCTTCAAATACCTAACCATACTCAACCCTAGACCTCCAAACGGTCTTGGTTGACCTCAAAACGGTCTTGAGACCGTTTGGGTGATTCCCAAACGGTTTTGAAACCGTTTGGGTCAATCAACCCAAGTTTCAAACTCAATCACTTATAGAATCAACACTCAACCCGATTAGGGTTTAGGTGATTGATGGACCTTCAACTCACGAACCAATTATAGTCAATCAATAATAATTGATGGTTCATTAACCTAGATCATTA
The DNA here is from genome assembly GCA_963693085.1 of Alisma plantago-aquatica. Taxonomy (NCBI): domain Eukaryota; kingdom Viridiplantae; phylum Streptophyta; class Magnoliopsida; order Alismatales; family Alismataceae; genus Alisma; species Alisma plantago-aquatica. The sequence goes on along the minus strand of OY856412.1, from coordinate 391,832,902 downwards.
TGAACAAATCCCCAAATGGTCAACCCTGGTCAACATCACCAAACGGTCTTAAAACATTTGCTTATATGCGGTTTAGTGAAACCGTTTCATTCCAAACGGTTTGAAACCGTTTTCTCCCAAACGGTTTGTGAAACCGTTTGGACATTTGATTGAAACCGTTTGGTCTAGATATTTGGGGAGGTGTGTGCTTATGATGATGTCATAATCATCAAGCTCTAGACCCACGAAATCAACTGTGATTTCCATGGAGATTGCATCAATCAACCAAATCAATAATTGTAAATAGAGAAATGATCATTATTTGATGGGGAATTGAATACAATAACAAAGTTAGGGTTTCAAGTTATAAAACCCAACTCCAATTGAGGTCCAAAGCTCCAAGATAACGCCAACAATGGTGGATGAAGCTTTTTCAACTCCCCATAGGCTCGTCCTCAAGCTTTTGGTTGAAAAGTTTGGCTAGGGTTGAAGAGGAGATCGAATTAAGAAGAAATCAATGATTTACTTTCAATTTCCACCATGGAATCAAGGGGAAAAGAGGTCAAGAACCTTACCAACAGGTTGGGTTCGTCCTCCTCCTGTTCCTGAGCTTCTCTTGGGGTCGGCCAAGGCAAAGAAAGAAAGGAAATCCGAAAAGAAGTCCTTAAGTGAGTGGAGAAAGGGATATGTATAAGGAAATCCCAAGGAGAGAGAAAATGAGATTATTTCCTTTAATTCCCAAAATAATTTCCACCAAATCCCCCTCAATTTCTTGGCCACGAATCCATCTTTATGTTCTTGCAAAACCTCTTCATTATCCAAGAATAAAGGGAAAAGAAATTAAGCACCTTAACCCTTATAATATTAATATCCATTTTTAGTGGAATTTCTTTTTCTTATAATAATAGTGAGTGGAATTTCACCTCCTTAGGATATGCTCGTGCCTTTGCAAGGATTAAGATCATCCATACACATCTGAATCCAACCATTTTAATTTTGGTTGAAGGCCCCTTCAGTTATTTTATTTATTTTTGCATTAAATTGAATTAGGGTTCCAATTCGGCTTAAATCTTGATTATTTTAATATCAAGATTATCTCTCCTCCAACTTAATTCAAATGAGGCGCCCCTCTCATTTTCTTTGCTCTAAATGATGTAAATAAACATTAGGGACCTTATTGAAGTGGTAATTTTCATATTGAACCTTAGGTTTTGGGTAAATTGCACTTTACACCAAAACTAGGTTTTAATGCACACACATTGTCCAACAAGCTCTATCTTAGTGTCCAGGCTTGTGGAAACCATACCACTACATCATATCCATTATTATGATGTCTCAACATCATAGGAACATATTATTATGTAACATTTGTAAGTTAGCCCCTTAACTTGGGCAATTTGCACTTTAGTCCAAAATAAGCAAACATTGCTTCAACATTGTTCAAACAGGACCAAAATTGAAACATAAGTTCCTCATGAGCCCTAATTACTTTTCACAAGATAATATTAATATTATAATCATCTTTATTTATTAAAACACCTAGGGTTAAAGCATAACCCAGGTCAGGGATGTTACACATCATGTATCCCATGAGGGCTTCATTGGATACATGAAACGAGACACAGACAGGTCGGGTAGGCTGAGGTGGTGGAGGTGCCCAGGTCGAGGTAGAGTTATAGACAGAGGCAGGGGCACTAGGTGTGGTGGAGGAGAGGATAGGCATAAACTTCTGAATAGTGGTCTCATTGATACAAACTCCTTTCCGAGCAGGTTTATAATGAAAGTCATGGAAAAGAGATTTGTCAGGGGCAAATTGAAATAGACCACATATCAAGGCAAGGTAGGGAGGGTGGGTGCCATGGGTATTCTTGCCTGAGTCGAAGCAATTCATATGGTGGAGGATGTATGTAGACCACTTGACTCCGACATTCTCTAAGAGGCAATACATGATCACCGCAGTGTTCTCTGCAATCTCCGTTTGATTTTTCTTTGGATGGATGTTGCAGTTAACAACTAGGGCAAGGATGCGCCTCTTGAGATCCAAGGCAGAGGAGGGAAGGGTTCTCTTCTTCTTATAGGGGAATTGAGGCTTCTTCAAGTAACGATGAATGTTAGGAAGAGTGAGGTCGTATTACTTGTAGAAAGCCTCAGGCTCGACTAGGTCGAAATACTTAGGGTAATCCTTACGCCAGGTGTCAGTCTCATCGGTACATGAGAAAAAATATTCAAGGTATCCTATGAACTTGGAATTTCTTCCCGGCTATCATTGACGTTAGGACCACTTGAGTATTATGAGGGGGTACGAGGGTGTCGTAATTCCAACACAAGTTAGCATAGAATTTGTGAACCACTTTCGTGCTGGTTATGGAATTGTTGTATCACGTGCATTCAACACCCAATGTGGATAGATGGTGAACGTGTAACAACTCTGCTACTTGATCTATGACCTCTTGGCGTCTAGGTCTAAGCTCAAAGTGTAACATCCCTGACCTGGGTTATGCTTTAACCCTAGGTTTTTTAATAAATAAAGATGATTATATGCTTAATATTATCTTGTGAAAAGTAATTAGGGCTCCTGAGAAACTTATGTTTCAATTTTGGTCCTGTTTGAACAATGTTGAAGCAATGTTTGCTTATTTTGGACTAAAGTGCAAATTACCCAAGTTGAGGGGTTAAATTGCAAATGTTGCATGATAAGATGTTCCTCATATATTGAAGCATCATGAGAATGAATATGATGTAGAGGTATGGCTTGTGGTAGCCTGAGTACCAAGGAAAAGCTAATAAAGCAATGTTTGTGCATTAAAACCTAGTTTTGGTGTAAAGTGCAATTTACCCAAAACCTAGGGTTCAATATGCAAATTACCACTTCAATAAGGTCCATAATATTTCTTGGCACCATGTAGAGCAAATAAAATGAGAGGGGGGCCTCATTTGAATTAAGTTGGAGGAGAGAGAATCTTGATATTAAAATAATCAAGATTTAATCCTAATTGAAACCCTAATTCGATTTAGGGCAAAAATAAATGTATTATTTAAAGGGCCTTCAACCAAAATTAAAATGTTTGGATTCAGATGTGTGTGGAAATCCTTGAGCCTTGCAAGGACCACGAAAATATCCAAGGGAATGGATAATTCACTCACAATTTTATAAGAAAAAGAAATATCCACTCACATATGGATATTAATATTATATGATTTAAGGTGCTTGATTTGATTTTCTTTAAATCATGGATAATTGAGAGGAATAAGAGGCAAACAAGATAGCCTCGTTACTAAGGAAGATGAGGGGGAAGAGGCGGCCATATTTTTGGGATTAACTGGATTTTTACAAAGCATATTCTCTCTCATTGAATTTTTTATAAAAAGACCTTTTACAAGCTAAATGAAAGGGTTTTATGATCCCACTTCTTCTCCTTGCTTGGGAAACGACCAAGGGATCCTGAGAGGATCAGGAGGACGACTCCCTACCTGTTGGTAAGCTTCTTGACCTTGGTTCACCACGATTTCATGGTGGAAATCACAAATCAATGCATGATTTCTTCCTATTTCGATCTCCTCTTCAATTCTAACCATTCCTTTTCACTCAAACCTTGAGGACGATCCTTGGAATGGTGAAAGGAGTTGCATACACCATTTTTTCCATGAGCTTGGAGCTTTGGAGATCAATAGGAGGTGGGTTTTATAACTTGAACCCTTGATTTTGTTATTGCATTCAATTCCTTATCAAATAATGATCATTTCTACATTTACAATAATTGATTTGGTTGATGGATGCAATCACCATGGAAACCACAGAATATTTCGTGAGTTTAGAGGTTGAAGATGATAATCACACACCTCTCCAAATATCCAAGGCAAACGGTCTTGATTGAGTTGCTCAAACGGTTTCCCAAACCGTTTAGTAGCAAACAGTTTCATCAAACCGCATGAGACCAAACGGTTTCAGACCGTTTGGTGATGTTGAACAGGGTTGACCATTTGGGGACTTGTTCATAATGATCTAGGTTAATGACCCATCAATTATTATTTATTAACTCCAATCGGTTCATGAGTTGAAGGTCCATCAATCACCTAAACCCGAATCGGGTTGAGTGTTGATTTCATAAGTGATTGAGTTTGAAACTTGGGTTGATTGACCCAAACGGTTTCAAAACCGTTTGGGAATCGCCCAAACGGTCTCAAAACCGTTTGGAGGTCAAACAAGACCGTTTGGAGGTCTATGGTTGAGTATGGTTAGGTATTTGAAGATTCAAACATATGGTATAAACCCTAATCGGCTAAGTGCTGATTTTGCAATTGAATGAGTTGATGCTTTGGGTTGATTGACCCAAACGGTTTCAAAACCATTTGGGGATCACCCAAACGGTCTCAAGACAGTTTGGGGGTCACCCAAGACCATTTGGAGGTCTAGGGTTAAGTTTGGTCAAGTGTTTGAAGTTCCAAAGATACCAAATTGAAATACAATTAAGTGCTGATTTGGTGACCAATCCTAGGATCCAAACCCTAATTGAATGACATGGTTGATGATGATATGATGGTAAAACGGTCTCAAGACCATTTGGAGGTCATCCAAACGATCCCAAGACCGTTTGGGGGTCACCCAAGACCGTTTGGAGGTCTAGGGTTGACTATGGTTAGGTGTTTGAAGATCTAAACTTACTAAGTTGAAGTGCAATCAAATGCTGATTTGTTGATCAATCCAATGATCCAAACTTTGATTGATTGACTTGGATTTTGATGTTGACATGGACAAATGGTCTCAAGACCGTTTGGAGGTCATCCAAATGATCTCAAGACCGTTTGGGGTCAGGTCATGTCCAATTTGTATGATGGACCAATAGTTTTAAAAGTATCTAGTTTCACATTAGTTAATGTTGAAGGACCATTGATTCCAAACCCTAATCCAATTGATACAAACACTAATTGATGATCAATTGAGGGTTAATTGAGGGTCAAATCAGTTGAAGGTTGACCTATTTAACTCAATTGAAGTATGGTGATAGGTCCAATTGATGATTGGTTACATGAATTCAATGGTTGAAGGGACCAACATTGGAAAACCTAATTCAATTTGATTGGTTGAGACCATATTTGGTCCATGCGGTTTTGAGGTGGTTTGGGACCAAACGGTCTCAAGACAGTTTGGGACCAAACGATCCCAAACCGGTTGAGCCCATGCAGTTTCAAAAAGGTACTTTAGCAAACGGCCTCGAGCACCACCTTTACCAAACGATTTCAAACCGTTTGAACTTTGAAAGACTAAGACTGTTTGGGGCTCAAGTAGCCAAGATTGATTGAGGATTCAATTGGTTAATCCACTTGGACACCTATTGTAATTGAAGATCCAATTGGTCAATTCAATTGGATACCTTATGTATTGGAGGTCCAATGTAATTGAATCCCTTGAGAATTAAGATGATGAATGATCCATTGATCCAATGATGATTAGTAATGATAATCAATGAAGGTACAAAGGTTGAAATCCTAATAGTACCTAAGTGATTATTGCCAATTAAGGGATGAACCCTAATTTCTTATAGGAACAATAAGGTGGTACTCTATGTTAATCATAGTTGTATGTACTTGATTGAAGGGTTGATATGACCTAATCAAATTGAGAAGATGATAGCATGAAATTCATACATGAATATGATTCATGAGGTGATTAAGGGTATGATTCTTAAGCAAAGAGATCATGAAACCCTAACCATGAACATAAACCCTAATTGACAGGGCTATTGAACTCTAACCCTAATTGAGGGTAATTCTAAATGAATCCCCAATCCAGGGTGAGGACGTAACCCTAATATAGGGTAATGATATATGAAACTCCAATTTAGGGAAATGAGATGTAAAACCCTAATTGGAGATGAATAGTAGACCCAAGTTGTGGGTAACCATAGTGGAAACCCTAATTGAGGTTGATTCCGTGAGAAATCCTAAATGAAGGGTGATGTTATATGCCATCCTATCCCTAATAAAGGGAGTTGGTATGTGAAATCCTAATCCTAATGAAGTATGATAGTATGTGAAACCCTAAACCCTAATAAAGGGCGATGGTATGAGAGACCATAATCCTAATAATGGAATGGTGATTAATACATTGATAAGAGAAATACCTAAAGTGATTAATTATAGATAACCTTATAGCAAGCAATGCCTTAACCTGAAATGGGTCCATATCATTAAAGATAGTTGGACCATTCTTATGTGTGACCTATGCACTTCATGGTAAGAGTGATAGGTTAGTGGATGAAAGGATTAAGATGGGAAATTCCTTAATCCAAGATAAGTTGATAACTCAAGAAAGTTGGAAGTGATGAGGAAAGTGATGCATCAAGATGTGATAGATATCACTTTTAGCATTTCAAGGCTGATATACTCTAATGCACCTAAAAGCCAATATACTTGGATAAGAAACACATGAAGTGTGTTATGTCAATTGTTACAATGAAATGTAATGAGTTTGATATACTTTGATAAGTATAGGCTAATATACCTTAAGAATGGGGTTAAGCCAAACTAATGAGTATGATGTAATCATATCATGATAAGGATGGGAAATGAACTCATACCTTGCATTAATAATCATTTAATGAAAAATGTTAAGAGTAATAAACATGATTGATTACTCAAGATGTTAATGGATGCTTCTAGAGGTGTGGAGCAATGTATTAAGGTTTATTTGATAAATATGAAATCCTAATATGAGATGGGAAAACCCTAACCCTAAATTGGGTATTGGGACATGAAAAACCCTAATGTGATGTGAAAAGTAAGCCCTAACCCTATTGAGGGGATAGTGGTGTTACTATTGTATTATATGAGGGAGTATGTTGTTGTTGCCTAGTAAGAGGTGACAAGATGTGAATGGCCTTATGAGCCATATGGTTAGATGTTGCCTAGTAAGAGGTGACAAGATGCTTTAAGGGCTTGTGAGCCATGAGATTAGTTGAGACATAACAAGATGATTATAAAAGTCTCTTATAAGAGATAATAATGTTCATAATGAACCAAGGAATGGGAACTTAGTAATATAATAATAATAATAACAAAAGGATATAATTATAATAATGGAATTTGGATTATACATGTGATGAGAAAAGAGAAATACTTGTAATACATAAAGAATGTATTGAGAATGATTGGCATGGCCAGAGTTTAATGTTAGAAAAAGAATAAGGTGCCCAGTGCTGTGCAAATAGACATGGGATGTAATTAGGATTGGTTAAAGTCCAATACCTGGTAGAGGTGTAATGCCTGAAATCAGGATTGGTTAAAGTCCAATGTCTGGCTATGTAATTAGAATTGGTTAAAGTCCAATGCCTGGCTGTGTAATCAGGATTGGTTAAAGTCCAATGCCTAGATGTGTAATCAGGATTTGTTAGAGTCCAATGCCTGGCTGTGTAATCAGGATTGGTTAAAGTCCAATGCCTGGATATGTAATCAGGATTGGTTAAAGTCCAATGCCTGGCTGTGAAATCAGGATTGGTTAGAGTCCAATGCCTGGCTATGTAATCAGGTTTGGTTAGATTCTAATACCTGGCAGAGGTGTAATGCCTGAAATCAGGATTGGTTAAAGTCCAATGCTTGGTTGTGAAATCAGGATTGGTAGTGTCCAATGCCTGGCGGTGTAATCAGGTTTGGAAGAAGTCCAATACATGGCAGAGGCTAAATGCATGTACTGAGGACACATGATTGGTAATAGACCAATGCCTGTAATAGTAACACAGGATAGGTATCAACCCAGTGCCTGTATTGTTGATATATGAGTACATGGTAGATATATCTCCTTATTTGTTAAACAGGTTGGCTAAGGCCAACAGAATGGAACAAGAGTGTTTCATGGGTGACATAACAAGATGATGAGTGTCACAAGAAATGTTTGATATGATGGTATAATATGATGTATAAATGATATACATGTCATTCCTATTCCTTATTAAAATAATAGATGATATATTGCTCTATCATAAATAGCTGCAATGCTTTCAAAGTTGAGAATGCTTTAAAATGCTTATCATCTGCCCAGTTTCATATCTTTAAACTACAGTAACAATGTTTTGGCGGAGAGTTATATCTCCCGCTGGGGCAATTTACAATTGTCTCACCCCCGTGGGATCCAACATTTTTTTAGGTGGACGCGGACAAAGAAGCAGATACTCTTTTGTAGGAAAAAGGAAAGCAATAGCCTGGACATTAGTGAGATCTCAGGTGGAGACCCTGATTGTCAAGTCAGATAGTTAGAAAGTCCCATGTGTCATATCTGTACTCTTAGGTTCTCGGAGTTTATAGTTAGAGTTTTTAATAAATCGATCTGAGGTTTTGGCTTGATGCCTTGAGGTTTTATGCTGTCTGTATATAATGTTTATAGGGCAGCTGATGTTGTAGACTCTGAGAATAGATGGTACAGGTTATGTACGTTTGAACCAGAATGTAAATGTTATACAATGGATCTTGATGGAAAAGATTTCTTATGTGTGGATCTCTTTGCAAAAAGTTTTAATTTTTAGTGATTTTCAGTAATCCGCTGCAAATAATTCGCTTTCGCTTAAGTTAATTTTGTTTTTTTGAATTGGATGCCACACAAAGAGGGCGCAAAAAGGGAAAGGATTTGGGAGAAGGAGGTCCTTATACCTATTTAAAACCTCATTTGATACAACGAGAGTGTCATCAAATGAGATCAAGTGGGAAGAGGATGAAGATGATGGTGCATTGGCAGGGGCGGCTCTCTTCCTCCTATTAGAAGCCATGGAGACAAGCAAGAGATGAAAGAGAGAGAAGGAGCTAAAGATGCACCACCAAAAACGTTCACATACCTAGGTTTAGCAAGGGGGAAGGTCTAGGAAGGTCTAGCTAGGTCATATTAAGGCTAGGTTAAGGAAGGGAAGGGAAAGGGTAGAGAGCTTAGGGCTAATGGAGGTCGAATTGGTCGACTTTTCTCTAGTTGAGAGGGAGAATAATTGGCCAAATCCAACTTAAGAGTGCTCTAGACCGACCATCGATTGAGTTCTGTCAACTCAGAAACTCAATCGATTGGCTTTTTAAAAAATCTCTCGGCCATCGATCGGTCGAGTTAGCAATTCGACCGATGGTCAACCTGACCTAAAACCAACAAACTTAATTTCTAGCCATTAGAGTGCTAATCAAATTTATTTTTCAAATCCATTATATATATTGAACATACTTAGGCACATATCACTCATCATTGGGTACTATTTTGCGATAACACATGCGCTTGTGAAAAATACCCAAAAATAAGAGGAAAACAAGGAAAAATGAACATGAAAAATGAATTTTAGCATATTAGCAAGAAGATGATCAAAACAGAGACAAGCCATATAGGATAGATAACAACTAGCTAGAAGGAATATCAGATTCATTCAAAGTAGTTATAAGCAATTTTGATCTAATAAAGTTAAATTGCTTTCTAGATATAGGTTTAGTGAAAATGTCCACCAACTGATTTTCTGTATCCACATGTATGATATAGATATCCTTCTTGGCAATGTGATCATAGAGAAAGTGATGGAGAACCTCTATATGTTTAGATCTACTATGCAAGATAGGATTGTATGACAAGTTAATTGCACTAGTATTATCACAATAGATAGGAGAAGCATCAAAATGAATGTTAAAGTCTTGGAGCATTTGCTTCATCCATAGGACATGGGCACAAAAACTCCCTCCTGCAATGTACTCATCCTCGGTGGTTGCTAATGCCATTGTGCTCTATTTCTTAGAGAACCAACACACCAAGCATGGTCCTAGGAGAAAACAAGCGCCACTTGTGCACTTTCTATCAATCAAGCACCCTGTATAATCTGCATTACTATAAGCAGCAAGAGTAAAGTCTCTTGACTTGGGATACCATAGACCAAAATTTTGAGTTTTGGATAAGCACCTTAAAATCCTTTTAATGGCTATAAGATGTGATTTCTTAGGATTTGATTGAAAGCGAGCACACAAGCCAACACTAAACATTATATCAGGTCTAGAGTCACTTAAGTAAAGTAAACTTTTGATCATACCTCTATAGAGATTCTCATCTACCTTCTCACCTTCTTCATCTTTATCAAGTTTGGCAGTGTTTGACATGGGTGTGTCAATCAACTTGGTGTTCTCCATCCCAAAGCACTTAAGTAGTTCACTTGTGTACTTACCTTGGTTGATGAAGTTCCCATCTTTTGTTTGCTTGGTTTGAAAGTTGAGGAAGAATGTGAGTTCACCCATCATACTCATCTCAAATTTACTCTGCATAAGATCGCTAAATTCTTTGCAAAGATCAAGGTTAGTTCTACCAAAAATGATATCATCAACATATATTTGTATGATGAGAAAATTGTTTGAAGTGTGCTTTAGAAATAGGGTAGAATCCACTTTGCCCATGATTTACCCATGATCTAACAAAAAGTTCTTTAATTTCTCATACCAAGCCCTTGGTGCTTGTTTGAGTACATAGAGAGCTTTTTGCAACAAATAAACATAGTTAGGTAAACTATCACGTTCAAAGCCCATAGGTTGTGCAACATACACTTCCTCCTCAATTGTACCATTAAAAATGCACTTTTAACATCCATTTGATACAAAAGAAAGTCTTTATAACTAGTAAAGGCAAGCAACATATGAATGAAGTCAAGTATAGATACAAGTGTATATGTTTCATCAAAGTCTATTCCTTCTTATTGATTGTAGCCTTGAGCCACTAACCTTGCTTTGTTCCTTACTACTTTGCCGCTTTCATCAAGCTTGTCGTGGTAGACCCATTTGGTGCCAATGATATTTCTATCACTTGTTCTTGGCACAAGGGTCCAAACTTTGTTCTTCTCAAATTGCTCCAACTCCTCTTGCATAGCTAGGATTCGTTCTTCATCCCCAAGAGCTTCCTTGACATTCTTAGGCTCGAGGTGTGAGATGAAGGTGATGTTGGCTTGTTCTTTGTTGAATGTAGCCGGCGTCTTCACTCTTTCAAATGGATCACCTAAAATCAACTCTTTTGGATGATTCTTTACAAACCGAGGGGTTGGATCCTTCTTCTCGTCATATTTGTCTTCCTCTTGAGTGGCCACCTATTTTCCCTTTTGGGTGATGTTGAGTTCTTTTAGAATAGGAATTACTTCACCGAAAACATTATCATTTAGAACAATATCTTTGGGAATAAAGGAGTTAGTCTCAATAAACTTTACATTTATGGATTCTTCTACTCTAGAAAGATCAACATTAAAAGCTCTATAAGCCTTGCTAGCAGTGCTATAGCCAAGAAAGAAAGTCTTGTAAGATTTCAGATCAAACTTGTCAAGAGAATCTTTCATATTAAAAAAAAATAAGGAAATCTGAAAACATGGAAATACTCGATAGAAGGCTTCCTACCACACCATAACTCATAGGGGGTTTTCTTCAGTGAAGGATGAGTAAAACTCAGTTTTGCACAAAACATGAGGTACTGACAGCTTCAGCCCAAAACTTCTTAGGAGTATCATACTCTAGAAGTATGGTCCTAGCCATCTCCGGTAAAGACCTATTCTTTCTTTCTACAACCCCATTTTATTGAGGTGTTCTAGGTGAAGAGAATTTATGTGCATAACCCAATTCTTGGCAAAAATGCTCAAAAAACTCATTTTCAAATTCTCCCCCATGGTCACTACGGATGGAAACAATGCGACAAGAAGCTTCATTCTCAACTCGTGTACAAAAGCTCAAGAAAACATCAAGCGTGTCACTTTTAGAAATGAGAAATAAGGTCCAAGTATATCTAGAAAAATCATCGACAATAACAAGGCAATACTTGGAAGCCTGAAGCAATTGAGTTCTCATTGGTCCAAATAGATCAATGTGAAGAAGCTCAAGAGATCTCTTGGTACTAAGGACTCCTTTGGATTTGAAGGAGGACTTGGTTTGCTTTCCTTGGGTACAAGGTTGGCATTCCTCATCATTTTCAAATTTTAATTGGGGAAGTACCTTGACCAAGTCCTTTTTGTTCAACTTCTTCAACTGATGCATATTTACATGACCAAGCCGACGATGCCAAAAAGAAATATCATTCGAGTTGACTACTAGGCATCTACCAACAACAAGATTAATAGAGTAAAGAACAATAGCATAAAGATTACCACTTCTAGTTCCCTTATATATAACTTGGTAGGTGAGGGAATCTAGAATCAAGCATTCAAAGGAAGTAAATAGCACAAGGTAACCATCATCACATAGTTGACTAACACTAATTAAATTATGATGTAGGCCATCTACAAAGAGAACATTCTTGATGCACAAGGATTCATCTATATCACCCTCGCCTTTGACTTTACCTTTCTTATTGTCCCCAAAGGTGACCAATCCTCCTTTCTTCTTGGTAAAATTGTTGAAATGGCTAATGTCACGGGTCATGTGCTTAGTGCAACCACTATCAACAATCCATCTTTCTTTTTCCTACAAGAAAGGAGAATGTCAGATCCCAACTTAAACTTTGGGATTTGGAGTTAGCTTGGGGACCCACTTCATCTTTGGGTTGGTCCCCTTAGGCTTGTAAGGACAATAAGTAGAGTAATGATCATCTCATTTGCAATAAGAGCAAGCCATAGGATTCTTAGTGTCGGAAGAGTCTCCTATAAAGAAAGAGGTCTCCTTTCTATTTTTCTTACCTTTGGCTTTACTCTTGCCCTTTGATGCTCCCCCTACAAATCCCAAACCACTAGTACCACTTTGTTTGGTAGAATGGTCAAGGATTTCATTTAGGGAGTTCTTCCCTTTGAGGAATTTCTATAGGGATGCTCTCAATCTATGGTTATAATCATTTAAAGAAATAATGGTAGAAGATAAACTAGATATGTCATCCCTGGCATGCACAAGATCATCCTCAAGACATAAAATTTTAGTTAAATATGAATCATTTTCAAGAGAGATAGAAGCAACATTAATACTAGGCAATAAAGGTATAGAAGATAGATCATTTACTTGACCAAGCAACCTAGAATTTTTAGATTTAAACATTTGGATTTCTTTAAGATATACATCTCTCTCTCTTCTCTACGAGCATCAATAAGGAGCTTACATTCAGCATTTTTAGTTTTAACTATTTCAAGTTCTTTAAGGCAATTTTGGTTTTCTTCCTTAAGATTCTCAATGTTCTTAAGATAGATACCATTCTCAACTTCAACCCCATTGTATTGGAGTTCAACATCAAGGTATTTCCCTTACAAATTATCAATACTCTGAAGATTTATTTTCTAATTCAATCCAAGAATTTCAAGCTTAGCATATAGATCATCAATAATTTTTCCTAACCATTTTCTTTTAGATTTACATTTAGAAAAAGATGAATGGGTAGAGATAAGCATGTAAATAATAGCTTCCTTAGATAACTCATGTAAACTTACCTCACTTATCTCACCAATATCTTCACTAGACGAGGCCATGAGTGCAAGGTGGCACTCTCCATCTTCTTCGGAACTTAATCTGCTTGAAGATGAAGCTTCCAAAGCTGTATGAGCTACATTCTTGTGTCTCTTCTCCTTCTTGTCCTTCCTCTTATATTTTCTCTCCTTATTGTATTCCTCTTCCTTCTTTGAGCTTCCCTTGTGGTGTGACTTTATTGACTTGGGGCATGCACTCTTGTAGTGCCCCTTTTGCCCACACTTATAGCATCTCGGAGTAGAAGAGGTGGATGCTTGCTTACCCTTCAAGTGTTTGCCCTTGATGTAGTTGGCTTCATGCTCACTAGGGCCTTCATCTTCACTAGAGGAGGAGGGAGAAGTCTGGCAAGCAAGTTGTTGTTGAAGGATGACAACCTCCACTTGTGCTTTGAAAGCACTATCTTTGATCTTCTTGGCTTCCTTCTCTTCTTGCTTGGCTTCTTCTTCTTGCTTGTAGAGCCTAGGCTCATGGGCTTGGAGGTTGCCAATGAGCTCTTCGGTTGGGATGTCACCAAGGATACTTACTTCTTCAATGGAGGTGACCTTTGACTCCCATCTCTTTGGTAGAGTCCTCAAGATCTTGAGTTGATTACACCTTTATCCAAAGTGTTGCCTAATGCAGGCAGCCTATTGATGATGACATTGAGTCTTGAGTACATCTCACAATCCCTTCTTTCTTACTCATCTTGAAGTTCTCTACAAGGCCGTTCAACATGTAGATCATTGCCTCCTTGACTTGCTTTGTGCCTTCATAGGTGATGCACAATTTGTCCCAAATCTCATAGGCAGTGTCCCAAGATGAGATTTGGTTGAACTCTGTTGGGGTAAGGGCTATGTAGAGAATGCTTATGGCTTTGGCATTGAGTTGGGCTTCCTTGAGTGAAGCTTCACTCAATGTTGGAATAGCTCTAGTTGGCTCCTTGTAAGGTGTGACCATCACCTTCCACATGTCAAAGTTCATTCCTTGAATGTAGAACTCCATACGCCTCTTCTAATAGAAGAAGTTGGTGCCATCAAAGACCGAAGGACACATGGATAAGCCTCTCTCTAGGTTGAGAGAACCAAGTAGGTTGTCTCCCATCTTCTCGTCTTGTGGGAGATTTTTGGAGAAGATCCTTGGCTCTAATACCACTTGTTGGATCTAGGGCTCTAGAACGGGGGTGAATAGAGATACAACATGTCTCACAAAATAGATTAGACATTCAAATTATATCAAATTGAAACCAATAGCTTAAGTGCAATTTGAAGTCCTATCTAACAAGCATAGAAAGGATGAGAGAGATTAATAGCAAGTACTTGACAAGGTGAAGTAGAGTGGTTTCACAATTCTAACTAGAAGTGAGTCAGTCCACTACCTTGAGAGGTCAGCCTCTAGGACTTTACAAGTGCTTTTCTCTATATTATCACCAATAAGAGTTACAACATAAGAACACCAAAGGACTTACCCATCCAAGCACAAATATTATCCACCTTACCAAGGACTTACCCACTTTGCAAGAATCTTCATCCTTCACCAATGTCTTACCTACTCAAGCACAAGTCTTTTGCCTTCAAGGACTTTGCCACTCTTCTTGGATCTTCAACCTTTGCCTTCTCCTTCATCCGAAGAAGATCACCAACTCTTCATCAACCTTGAAGAGGCACAACTACAACTCCTCCTTCACTTGGGGAAGCTTGCTTCACCTTTTCTTCATGTGGGAAGGGGATAGGGAAGTAGGAGAAGATGAGAGCTTTACATTCACAAAGGTAGAGCTCTCTTACAATACTCACTCACAATCACAAAATGAAGTGTAAACTAGAGAGAGAAAGGGACTCAAGGATTTTCAATACACTCAACTATAGCAAGGACTTAGAATAGCATGAATGAGCAAACTTGGAATGAGCTCCAAGGGGTCCTATTTATAGTTGGGGGTGTTCCCTTGAGTTGGGGATCACTTAGGGTCAAAATATAGCTATTTTCCACAATGCAACAGATCTATTTTCACCCAAAATAAGTCACCAATGGTTATAATCACTTTTTCTACGTTTTCCTTACAGTACATTCGGTCGAGTTTCAATAAAGGTAACTCGACCGATCAACTAAAAGACAAAGTCAATTTTCAAACTATCGGTCGAGTTTGTTCTGGGAAACTCGACCGATGAGCGAAAATTGAATTTTCTCAGTGAGTCGGTCGATCGAGTTCTGTGAGTGTACAACTCGACTGATGGGTCATCTTCAGAAAATCCATCATAGGATCAGTCAAGTTTCCAACTCGATCGATGAACAGCCTGTGACAAATTTTTGAAGTTGACTTTTGGGTGATTAAACCTTGGTATTTTGTGTCCCTCATATTTTTGTCATCTTAGTTACAAGTCATATCATCAATACAACTGATTACAAAATTCTTCTAAGGTTGTTTGGAGTGATTTCCCAAATTTCACACTTGTATTGCATTTGACTTGAACTTGGACAAGCTAGGGCTTGTGTAATTTGATCCTTTTCATGTACCTAAGGCCTGAAATCAATCTTGAACAAACATATTAGATACATAGGAATGGAATGGTTAAGTTGTTATCAAAATATGGACAATGTAGAACTCTCAAGTCAACAATCATGTCCAAAGAATTGTATTTTGTGTATCAGCTATTGGTGTGTTATATACCAATTTTGCACAAATGATGCTATTGATATTGTATATCAATGTATTAATTCAATTAGGGGTGATCATCTATCTAGAATTGGATTAGAGTGAAGACTCAATTAGAGGAAAAATGATGAACTTTAAAATTAGATTGGTTGAAGTAGGTATGAATCATTCCATTTAAATGGGATAGATCGTTGGACAATAATAAGACTTTTTGTGTGTTTTGTAACTTAAGCAAAACTTAGATCATACTTTTGAGACTTTGAACCTAGATTAACCAAAATTTCTCTATGATATGATTTTTTTTATTAAAATTGAACATTTTAATAAGTTTTGATCAATGGATCAAGAGAAATACTTAATTTGGCTCAATTTACACTTTGTTTGTCCTAATAAGAAGTTTCCTTGAAAGTCATGTATGAAACTATAAACTCAATACAATATGAGAACCTAATTGCAAATGATGTACAAAATATACAAATTTGTATTTTCCTTCATATTTTATTTGTTTATGCCTTAGAACCAGTCAGTTAAGGGGTGCCTGGAATTTGACTTCATCTGCACACTATTTACATTGATTTTGTAATTTGATGTATGTTTGCAGATAATTGCAATTCCACCATAATTGAGGGTATTGAGTGTACATTATACAAGCTCATTATTTTCTTCATATTCTTGTATCATTTGATTTGGTTTGGATGCTTTTGAAAACTTAATCAGAACATGATATCCTTGCTTCTTTATTTTAACCTAGTGGTGGTGGTCAAGTGTTGATCGAGGCCTACCAATTTTTAGTCGTAGATTGATAGTCTTGGATGGTCATCAACTGGTGGAGTTTCTGGACCCATTAAAAAATATGACTCCTGGATGAGCCAACTGATTAAATCTTTGGTTGTGCAAACCAATGGAGATCATCATCTACACAATTGGTGTAAGTTCTAAGAATAACAACCAACAAGAGGGGTTGAGAGTGTAAGCTGATGAGGGTTCATGCTTGCATGTCAATGTGAAATTTGCACGGGTTGATTGAGAGTATGCATGGGTCGATGAGGAAGTTGGGAGTGTCGATAGAGTGGTCTCTTTGACCAGTGAAAGTTCTACTTTGATTGATGATATTCTAGACACTAGTTATGGGATGTTTTTATATTTACACCAATTCTAGTTTATATAAAGCCCAATCCAATCAATGTAAAGGATCATTTGACACCCAATCTTAATTTAAGAAAATGAAGAAGATCCTAGATAGTCGACGGGATATTTGAGGAGGTCAATGGCAGTGGAGAGAGGCTTGTATGTTCTTGCATATCCTTACATGTAGACGATCAAGCTTCCATAGTTGCTTCTTATTCTAAATAAATTTAGTTTTAGCCCAAATCAATGGTTTTAGGAATGAAGCAATCAGTTGGAGGTGTGGGTGGAAGTAGGAGGTGTTTTAGTTTCTAGTAGAAATCTTATCTAAGTTTGCTTGCATCTTTAGGATTGAACCAACTAATAATGTCAAAAGTAAGTTGGAATTGTGGGTGAATGTAGGAGGTATAATAGTTTTGAGTAAGAAATATTGTCTAAGAAAGTTCTGTAATGAACGGGTAAGTTGGGAATTTTGATATTCAGTTCAACATGAGAAAATTCTAACATTTTACTAGAAGTCATCTATATAATCATATCCACGTACGCATATAAACACATAACATGCCTCTTTTCACTTGTGGTGTATGTGACTTTTTCATTTCTCAAAAAACCATTCAATCTTTTTAATCACTCTATCGTTGCCATTTGTGGAATACATAGATTTCAGCATTGGGCAACAATAGTGACTATGTTTTCAAAGTTTATTGAATCCATACACTGAAATGGTCTATTTTTTATTTTCTTTAGCCGATTTCTAGTTTGAAAGTTGATGTTCAAAATGACATATAGTAGGTTTTGAGTTGCAAATTTTAGAGAATATATTTTCTAATATAGATAGAGGTAAAGATTTATAATTAGTTATTCATAGTGTAGCATGCATTTGATCTCAATAGTACTATACAAGATAAGTGTACCTATCTATGCATAATATATAAGTTATCAAATTACTTTTTTAATTACATGTAGAATACTATATAACTTAGTTTGGTCCCATATTAGATATTAAAAAACCAGCTCTCATTATTTTATGATATAATGAACAATGATCTTAATAATTCTATATTGTGTATATATGTATGGTACATGAAAACACTTTTAGTAGTGGCAACATTTCATATTTAATTGTAAAACACAGCCATATGTATGTATTATGTGAAAATATTATTTCAATTGCTTATTCTATTTGTGTTATGTATACCATGTTAGCTTGATTATATCTCATTTTCTTAGCAAGTGTCTCTTGTGAGTACAAGTCAGATGTGTCTCTTACTTTTGCCTTATTTGCTAGTTGCATAAAATGCACTTTATGAATGTTTGTACATGATTTTTACGTACTAATGCAAGTTTTTCCTACGTATTATGTCTTTAAACTTGAGGATATTTCCCATTGATAAGAATCAAATCATAATGTTTTAAAAAAAAATATGTTGATCGCTTCACAAACACATGAGGGGTTTGTTGAAATTGTGGGTGTGAATAGGAGGCTTACTTGGCATCTCCAAACGGTTATATAATAATTTTGAGTAAGAAATTATAACTTAGAGACTTTTATTGTTGGCCAAGGGAAAGAAACTTCATATAGGGAAGAAGTTAGTTGAAGTTTACTACATTTGAGTTCCGTACTTTCCACATGAAATCAAAATTGGGATAGTTGGAATTCTGACGGAAGACAAACCCCAAATGTGCATTGATTGTGAGGGTTATAAACGTTCAACATCCAAAGGAGTTATCACATCGAACTCTTTGCCACATTCATTCCGTAATGCCCCTCCAAGCACATATACATCAGCGGAAGCAAACCCTATGTTGTCCATAACATGGGTCACTTATCTTGGAGAAACATCGCAAAACATGATATACAATAGCAACAAGATAAATAAACACCTTGCATTAATTGGAAAATAGATTCATACACAGTTTTGGCAAAAACTTTGATAGTAAGATTATACATCATGTAAAAGATATCTAAAATTCTGGATCATCTTGGTAAAATGACACGACAAAAGCTATACAAGTCAACACTAAACATAATATCAGGTCTAGAGGCAATTAAGTAAAGTAAAATTCCAATCATACCTCTATAGACCTTCTCATCTACCTTCTCACCTTCTTCATATCTATCAAGTTTGGTAGTATTGGACATGGGTGTGTCCATCGACTTCATGTTCTCCATCCCAAAGTGTTTGAGTAGCTCACTAGTGTACTTGCCTTGGTAGATGAAGTTTCCATCTTTGGTTTGCTTGATTTGAAAGCCAAGGAAGAAGGTCAACTCACCCATCATGCTCATCTCAAACACACTCTGCATAAGAGAACTAAACTCCTTGCAAAGATCAAGACCAGTTCTGCAAAAAATGATATCATCAACATAAATTTGAATGATAAGAAAATTGCTAGAAGTGTGTTTTAGAAATAAAGTAGAACTGACTTTGCCCATGACATACCCATTGTCTAACAAAAAGTTCTTTAATTTCTCATACCAAGCTCGAGGTGCTTGTTTGAGTCCATAGAGAGCTTTTTGCAACAAGTAAACATGATTAGGTAGCTTGTCATTTTCAAAGCCCGGAGGTTGAACAATAAATACTTCCTCCTCAATTGTACCATTCAAAAATACATTTTAACATCCATTTGATATAGCAAGAAATTTTTATAACTAGCAAAGGCAAGTAGCATTCTAATAGATTCAAGTCTAGCAACAGGAGCATAAGTTTCATCAAAATTACTACCTTCCTGCTGATTGTAACCTTGTGCCACTAACCTTGCTTTGTTCTTTAATACCTTACCATTCTCATCAAGCTTGTTATGGTAGACCCACTTGATTCCAATGATTTATCTATCACTTGGTTTTGGCACTAGAGTCCACACACGATTCTTCTCAAATTGCTCTAGTTCCTCTTACATAGCTAGGATCCACTCATCATCTCCAAGAGCTTCTTTGATGTTCTTTGGCTCCAGTTGTGAGATGAAAGCATTGTCTGCTTGCTCTTTGTGGTAGGCAGCTCGTGTCTTCACTCTCTCAAAAGGGTTGCCAATGATTAGGTCTTTGGGATGATTCTTTGCAAAGCGAGGAGTGGGATCCTTCTTCTCTTTTTTTTTTGCTTCAACCACCTTCTTACCTTTGTTGTTGATGTTGAGGTCTTTTAAGACAGGAATTCAGTCATCTACAACATCATTATCAACAACATTCTTGCCAACAACAGGGTTAGTTTCAATAAACTTAACATTAATAGATTCTTCAATTTTAGACAATTCAATATTGAAAACTCTATAAGACCTTTTTGTAGTGCTATATCCTAGGAAGAAAGCCTTGTAAGATTTTAGATCAAACTTGTTGAGAGAATCCTTCGTGTTCAAAACAAAAAAGGACATCCACAAACATGAAAGAAGTTGATGGATGGCTTTCTACCGCACCATAACTCATAGGGGGTTTCTTCAAAGAAGGATGCATAAAAACTCAGTTCTGCACAAAGCAAGAGGTGCTAACGGCTTCAGCCCAAAACTTCTTAGGAATGTCATATTCTAGAAGCATGGTCCTAGCCATCTCCTGTAGCAACCTATTCTTTCTCTCTACTACCCCATTTTGTTGAGGTGTACGAGGAGAAGAGAAATTGTGCGAGTAACTAGATTTTTCACAAAAATGCTCAAAAAGATCATTTTCAAATTCTCCCCCATGGTCACTACGGATAGAAACAATCCAGCAAGAAGCTTCATTTTCAACTCATTTACAAAAGCTCAAGAAAACATCAAGAGTATCACTTTTTGAAACAAGAAAGAAGGTCCAAGTATAGCGAGAGAAATCATCAACAATCACAAGACAATACTTGGAACCACGAAGCGTTTGAGTTCTCATAGGTCCGAATAGATCAATATAAAGAAGCTCAAGAGATCTTTTGGTACTAAGGACTCCTTTGGATTTGAAGGAGGACTTAGTTTGCTTGCCTTGTGTACAAGGTTGGCATTCCTCATCCTTTTCAAAATCCAATTTGGGAAGTCCTCGAACCAATCCCTCTTTACTCAATTTCTTCATTTGATGCATATTCACATGACCCAACCGGCGATGCCAAAGAGAAATATCATTTTTATCCACCACTAGGCATCTATCAAGTACGAGATTTAGAACATC
Organism: Alisma plantago-aquatica; assembly: GCA_963693085.1. Lineage (NCBI taxonomy): Eukaryota > Viridiplantae > Streptophyta > Magnoliopsida > Alismatales > Alismataceae > Alisma > Alisma plantago-aquatica. The sequence goes on along the minus strand of OY856412.1, from coordinate 391,811,639 downwards.
AAGCACAATAACATAAAGATTACCATTTCTAGTTCCCTTATATATAACATTATAAGTGAGGGAATCTAGAAGCAAACATTCTAAAGATGTAAACAAAACAAGATATCCATTATCACAAAGTTGACTTACACTTATCAAGTTGTGATGCAGGCCATCAACAAGCAAAACATGTTTGATACAAAGCTCATTGCCTACATCACCCTCACCTATTACCTTACCCTTTTTGTTGTCCCCGAAGGTCACCGATCCTACTTTATTTTTCATGAATTTGCTGAAATGGATGATTTCACCTATCATATGTTTTGAGTAGCCACTATCAACAATCCACCTATTTTTGACCTACATGAAAGAAGGATGTCGGTACCCAACTCAAACTTTGGGATTCGGGGTTAGCTTGGGGACCCATTTCATCTTTGGGTTGGTCCCCTTTGGCTTGTAAGGACAATAAGTAGAGTAATGATCATCACATTTACAATGAACACATACTATTGGGTTTTTAGAGCCGGAAGACTCTCCATGGAATATAGGAGGTTCCACACTCTTCTTCTTACCCTTACTCTTGTTCTTGTTCTTACCCTTGGGAGCAGTCCCATCATATCCTAAACCACTAGTACCAATTTGTTTGGTAGAGTGTTCTAGGATAGCATTAAGGGATTTCTTTCCCATAAGAAACTTTTGCAAAGAATCTCTTAACTTAGCATTATCATCACTAAGGTCAATGACAGTAGTAGATAAACTAGCAAGATCATCTCTAGCATGCAAAAGATCGGCCTCTAAACAGAGGGCTTTAGTATGAAAAGAATCACATTCTAAGGCAGTGCTAGCTACTTCACTACTTTGCAAAATAGGTCTAGATGATATGTCATTAACTTGAGAAAGCAACTTAGCATTTTCAGATTTAAGCAACAAAATTTCCTTTTGATAGACATGAATTTCTTGCTTCTTAGCTTCATCAATGAGATTAAGTTCTACATTTTTAGTTTTAAGAACATCTACCTCATCTTGGCATCTTTGGTTATCTTCCTTAAGATCTGCAATAGTCTTAAGATAGACACCATTCTCAACCTCTATTCCATTATATTGAAGCTCAAGGTCAAGAAATTTCCCTTGCAAAGAATCTATGCTATCAAGAAGCAGTTTTTTATTTTTATCAAGAATCTCATTTTTAGCATAAAGATCATCTACTATCTTGCCTAATCTTTTCCTTTTAGATTTGCATTTAGTAAAAGATGACCGACAATCATTAAGCATATCAATAAGATTTTCCTTAGATAACTCATACAAATTTACTTCACTTACCTCACTTACCTCACTTACCTCACCTAAATCTTCACTTGTAGAGGCCATGAGAGCAAGGTGGCATTCTCCATCTTCAAAGCTTGAAGAGCTTGAGGAAGACTCCTCCCAAGATTCATGAGCTGCATCTTTGCTTGTTCTTTCTTTCTTCTCCTTTCTCTTGTACTTGCCTTCTCTCTTGTACTCCTTGTCCTTCTTGTGGCTGCTCTTGTGATGGCTCCTTGGCCTTTGGGCAGTCACTCTTGTAATGACCTTTTTGGCCACATTTATAGAATCTAGGAGTTGATGAAGAAGGCTTCCCCTTGAAGTGTTTGCCCTTGGAGTAGTTAGCTTCATGCTCATTTGGGCCTTCATCTTCACTTGAGGAAGGAGTAGGGGACTTGAGAGCAAGTTGTTGCTGCCAAACCATCTCTTCTATTTTAGCTTTAAAGGGTGTGTCCTTCATCTTATTGGACTCCTTCACTTCTCTCTTTTATTCTTCTTCTTGCTTATCAAGCTGTTCATGGGCTTGAAGATTACCAACCAGCTCCTCAGTTGACAATTCACTAAGCTTGTACACTTCTTCAATGGAAGTAACCTTGGACTCCCATCTCTTTGGAAGAGATCTTAAGATCTTGGAGTTGATAGTACCTTTGTCCATCACACTACCAAGGGTTGCCAATCTATTGATGATCACATTGAGTCTTATGTGCATATTTGCCACTCTTTCATTCTTACCCATGTTGAAGTTCTCAAGTAGACCACCAAGCATGTAGATCTTGGCTTCCTTCACTTGCTTCGTTCCTTCATAGGTGACACATAGCTTATTCCAAATTTCATGTGCGGTGTCCCAAGAGGAGATCCGGTTGAACTCGGATGGGGTGAGGGCTGCATAGATGATGCTCACTGCTTTGGCATTGAGTTAAGCTTGCTTCATTTGGGCTTCCGTCCATGTGGAGATTTCCCCCTTTGGATCTTCATAGTTTAGATGCACCACATTCCACATCTCATATCTTACTCCTTGAAGTTAGAACTACATTCTTCTCTTCCAATAGAGGAAGTTGGTGTCTTCTAAGACTAGAGGTTGCACGACGAAGCTTCCCTCCAAGTTGAGAGATCCAAGTCCTAAATTGCCCATCTTCTCCTACTTGTGGAAGTAGCTTGGAGAAGACCTGCTCTGATACCACTTGTTGGATCGAGGGCTCTAGAGGGGGGGGTGAATAGAGCTTTGCAAATCTCACAAAACAAATTAGACCACCAAATTATATCAAGTGCAAAATCTTAAACATTTATCCAATTTGAGATCCTAGCTAACGTGCATAGTAATGATGAGAGACAAGGAAGAGCATACACTTGGACAAAGTTGTTTAGAGTAGTTCCACACTTCAAACTTGAAGTGAGTCAGTCCACTACCTAGAGTGGGTTAGGCTCTAGGACTTTGCAATCTTGGTACTCTTATATTCCATCATAAGATTACAAGACAAATCCACATTCCTCCAAGGGCTTAGTACCTCAAGCAAGGATATTCAACCTATAGAAGGAGCTTACCCACTTGAACCATGGAGTCTTCAACCATCAACATGGACTTACCCACTCCTTATTCAAGTCTTCATACTTCAAGGAATTATCTATCCTTCTTGAGTGATTGCCTTGCCTATCTCCTTCACTTGGAGATCTGGAACACCTTGCCTTCTTCAACCTTGAAGAACAACAACTCCATCTCCTTCACTCAAAGAAGATCTTCAGCCTTTTCTTCAATAAGGAAAGGGGGTAGGAAGACGGTGGAGGGGAGCTTTACATCAATACATGGAGTATCTCTCTTACAAAGGAACCTATCTCACTCATACTCACAAATTTGACTTGAAGGTAGAGAGAGAAAGGGGCTCAAAGGGTTAGAACACTCTCGACTAAGCTAGGACCAAGCATATAGTGAATGAGCAACCTTAGAATGAACTCCAAAAGGTCCTATTTATAGCTAAGGGCACCCCTTTAATTTGTGAGACACTTAGGGACGAAATATAGCCATTTTTGCTCAAAGCAACGACTATTTTTGATCAATAACACACCAATAGTCACAATCACTTTTTCTAGCAAATTCCGTACAGTGCGATCGGTCGAGTTTCAATAAAGGTAACTCGACCGATAGAGTAAAATACAAAGATGATATTCAAACCATCGGTCGAGTTTGTCCCGAATAAACTTGACTGACCAATGAAAATCGAATTAGTCAGTTACTCGATCGGTCGAGTTCTGTGAAAAAACAACTCGACCGATGCCTTCTTGAGAGAATTGATCCAAGAGGATCGGTCAAGAGTGGAACTCGACCGATTGACTATCTATGATAAATTTTCTAAAGTGCATCTAAAGTGATTAAAACTTGGTGTTAAGTGCCCCAATCAATTTTCTCATCTTAGTTACAAGACAATTTATCAATACAAGTGATTACAAAAATCTTCTAAGGTCGTTTACATGGATTTCCAAAATTGTACACTTGTATAGCTTTTGACTTGAACTTGAGCAAATTAGGGCTTTTGATTTTTGATCCTTTTCATGTACCTAACACCTAAAATCAATCTTCAATACACATATTAGATACATATGAATGGAATGGTTAAGTCATTATCAAAATATGGACAATGTATAACCTCTAGGTCAACAATGCATATAAATGCAATGTTTTTCTTTCTTTTTCATATGAAAAAAAAACTAAGTGTTATGTTCCTATCATGCCATACAATGCAATCACAGAAAATAACTTGGAGTACTCATGAATTTTGAGGTGGTGAGTCAAAATGAATGTAAGAGAAATGGAATCCCCAACTAAGAGACAATGCCTTTCATTATATTATGATGTGTCCCTCCTAAATGACATGTTTTCATGGTGATCTAAAGGTTTAGTTCTCATATTTTCATTTAAAATCTCGTTATGGTTTGGTCAGTTTAGGCTCAACATCTTCATCATTTACATTCCTGAGTTGATTTAGACTTTCATGTATGTCCTAAGTCATAATGCTGACTAGTTCAAACACTTCCTCAAGTGGTGTTACAGAAAGATTTTGTAGTAAGCTTTTAAGGATATGACCCTTTTCATACAACAACACAAAGACTACAATCTATACAAAAACAAAACCATGCATTTACTACTCCACAATTACACTAGATTGACGTGGATCCTACACTTTTACAACTAAAAAAATAACTAAAGATAAAAAAAACAAAGATATAATGTTGTTCCAGCACCCCCTCAAGCTTGAATATGACTATGTCCACTTAGTCAATACTCACACCTAAGAGGTGGAACAGTGGTACCAGGGCTTAGAATGGAAGAGGTGGTATGCTGGGGTCGTGTGGAGGGAACATCCCCTGGAATGAGAGGTCTATAGGCAGCTGTTGTGGGTACTCCCCGAAGTATCCATGGTTCCAGTAGTTGTCAAAGAAAGGTTGTTGGTACTGCTCCATCTACTACAGGCACATGTGAATATTCTCTTGATTGGCCAAGAGAAGGCGTTCATTCTCGTAAATTGCCTACTGGTTCTGGTACAACCTTCCTAGAATATCCTACATGCCGACCAATGTCACCTGATGTTGCTGTTGTCCAATCTGGATCTCCTACAACATGGTATACATACCTACCATGTTGTACGGGTCTTGCTCCTCCTAGGAAGGTGGTGGGGCCGAGAAAGTCAACGCAACATATGTGTGGTTCCATTTGTGTTGGACTGTTCTCCTGGTGATGGGGATGGTGGGTCCGCCTCCTCAATGTCATCATCGTTGTCACTGATGTGCTCCTCATCGTCACCCTGAGCTACTGCCCTAGGAAGATCTTTTGCTTCTCCCTCGTTCAGTGGCCACCAGAGATGGTTCACCCTGTACAAGTTGAAGATAGGGTCGGGAGGCTCTGCTCCCAAAATATGCCTCGACGGGTGCAATGTGCATAGAGCACATTGTGGTGGTATTGGAGAAGATGTGCCTTGCGGAAGTGAAGGAGGTCCATCTTTTTTGTATCCTCCAATGGCTCGAGGGTGGACAAATAAAGGTACAAATGGAGAGAAATAGGGGTGATGAGACCCCCAAATAAAATTGGCACCTTCCTTGTCACATTACGCCTCACAAAAATCATATGGAGCAGAAGGAAAGCTCTAGAGTTAACAGTCTCCCCCTCCAATAGCTATAGAGAAAGTAGAGGTCCACCTTCTAGACCTTCCCTTGAGCTTGGCCGGATCGATCAAAAATAGTATTTGTGTAGAGGCGGTGAAGCATACGAGCAAAAGGATGCTAAATATCAATAACAAAAATGATGTGCCAATTTGTACAAAATCTCATCGGCACCTCAGTCAACTTCTCCCAGGCCAAGTCGTAGTCAAAGTCATATGGGGCCGAGCATTCTGGGATGTGAGACCAGTTGAAGATATGGTTGAAAGCCCTCAGTGTGAGAGAATAGTTGTGGTTGAAGAGGTGGAAGTTGACCTTGCCTTCTCGCCATTCGCCTCCTATCTTTTGCTCGGGGTGACGAGAACATCAAGCGATGCCAAGAACTCCAGGATGAGATCCGGGTAGGTTTGCCAGTCACTGAAGAAGGGATTATCTCCCTAAATTTATTGCTTTTGACATACCCAGTGCATTTTTTTAGTAAAGCCCACCCTCTCGATCAATGTGCGATTGCCATATCATGTTGGGATGATCTGCCTTGTCTGCAACTCCTCATAGAGCTTCCTTATCTCTAGGGATGGGTGTTGAATGTAGGTTGGCCAGGGGACCAACTCGCCCTGCGGGGGAACAACTCCTCTCCTAGGAGCCATGTCGTTGATGCAAGAAGGAGGTTAAGAGAATAGAAGCTCGGGAAAGACTGTTAGTGCCTGGTGCAACCTTGCTCTAAAATGGAGGAGCAGAAGTTGAGGGTGTGAAGAAAATGGCTCCACCACCCCTCCTTATATAGCTGAACGCGAAAGAGTCGATACTACTGACTTTTGAGTCGGTGGTACTGAGTTGGCTAGCACAATCCATGGTCATTTGCATCGAAAACTTACAATTGGCTGACATTAATGGTGTGGATCGTCCCGAGTCAGTGGTGCTGATGACAAATTGGTAGTACCGACTTGTATCGCAGATCGGTACCATTGACCGCTTGATGAAACACATCGTGACTCTTGGATCGTGAACACCCATATTGCTGATGTGGCTTGTCAGTAGTACCGACTTGAGGGTCAATAGTATCGAGTTGTTGAATTTGTCGGTGCTTTCAAATTTGTGGACTCAGTATATTGAACTTGGGCGCATCCAAAAGTTGGTAGTACTGAATCAAAAAGTCAGTAGTACCGAGTCCTCACTAGTGAGTGCTCGAAAGATCTTCAGAGACTCGATGGTACCAACCAGTGGAGTCGGTGGTACCGAATCAGTGTTGTTGTTGCGGACAAAATGCTGACCTCATTTTGGTGCCACCGACTGCTAAACTCGGTGGTATCAACTGTTAAGCCATGCACACTCCACAAAATGGGTCAGCGTACCATTTTTATAGAAATTTAAGTAAAGTAACAACTAATAATTGAAATTGAACCTAAAAACAATGCAACAAAGATTGGGTTTCCTCCCAACAAGTGTCATTGTTTAACTTCCTAGACTAGACGGTTCTTAGAGAAAGAATCTATGGAACGGTTCAAAGTTGCACCTCCTCTATTCTTAGATCTACCTCCCCTCCAAAATAGTGGGTTAATCTTTGGCCATTTACAAGGAACGGTTTGTTCCCATATACAATGTTCACAACACCCATGGGGGAGACTTTCTCAATCACAAACGGTCCACTCCACTTGGACCTTAGCTTACTCAGATGCAACCTAAGCCTAGAATTAAATACGAGGACTTTTTGACATGGGAGAAACACCCTATTTAGAATGTGTCTATCATGCATTTTCTTAGTCCTTTCCTAATATATCCTAGAGCATTCATAAGCATCCATCCTAAGTTCATCTAACTCGTTAAGCTCTAAGAGACTCTTTCTACCCGCTTCATCAATGTTTAAATTCAGCTTCTTCATGACCCATTTAGCTTTATTCTTGAGCTCTACAGGTAGATGGCATGCACAGACATAGACCAACCTAAAAGGTGTTGTTTCTATTGGGGATTTGTAGGTGGTTGTATAAGCCCAAAGAGCATCACTTAGAACATAACTCTAGTTCGTCCTATTGGTTGAGACCATCCTTTCCAAAATTTTCTTCACCTCTCTATTAGATACCTCAACCTGCCCTTGAGTCTGTGGGTGATATGGAGTGCCCACTCGATGCTTCACCCCATATTTTCTCAATAAAGCCTCAAACTGCCTATTAGTGAAGTGGGATCCACCATCACTAATAATTAGGTGGGGGACACCAAACCTACAAAAAATGTATTCCTTCACAAACTTGCACACTACATGCGCATCATTGGTGCAGGATAGAATTGATTCAACCAACTTAGACACATAATTAACTAAAAGTAATATATAAAGATTGGAATTAGATGACACACATGTACCCATAAAATCTATACCCCAAAGATCAAAAACCTCAACCTCCTGAAACACATTTAAGGGCATATCATGTCACTTAGAGATATTATCTGCACATTGACATGTGTCACAATGATGAACAAAGTTGTGAGCATCTTTAAACAAGGCAGACCAATAAAACCCACTCTCTAAGACTTTAGCCACAGTCCTAGAGCTAGCATGGTGTCCACCTATGGGTAGAGAATGACAGTGTGATAGGATGCTCTCTACCTCACATTCGGGTACACATCTTTTTAACAGCCCATCCCTACATTACTTAAAAAGAATCAGGTCATCCAAAATATAAAACTTCAATGAGTGGAAAAATTATTTTTTTCTCGTGATACCCTCAATCTACAGGCAATTCCTTACAAGCTAGGTAATTAACAATATCTGCAAACCAAGGATCTTCAATTTTAATTGCAAACAATTTCTCATTTGGGAATTCCTCAATAATGGGGATGGCTATATCTTTTTTGTCTGCCCTTTCTAACCTAGACAAATGATCGACTACAAAATTCTCTACCCCCGCCTTGTCTCTAATTTCAATGTCAAATTCCTTAAGCAAAAGAACCCACCTAATCAATCTGGGTTTGGTGTCTTTCATTTATAACAAGTATTTGATGGCAACATGGTCAGTCTAAACTATCACTTTAGCCCCAACTAGGTATTGGCAGAATTTTTCAAAAGAAAATACTACCACGAGCAGTTCTTTTTAGTAGTAGTGTAATTCATCTGTGCATCATTCAAAGTCTTTGAAGCATAATATATGACAGTTGGAGTCTTGTCTCTGTGTTGACCCAATACAGTTCCTATTGCATAATTTGACGCGTCACACATCAACTAAAAAGGAAGGCTCCAATCAGGAGCCTGCATAATAGGTGCATAGAGCAGTTTTTCTTTAAGGATTTCAAATGATTTCAAACAATGCTCATCAAAGGAAAATTCAACATCTTTCTCTAAAAGTTTAGACAATGGTTTGGAAATTTTCTAGAAATCCTTGATAACGGTGGTAAAATCCAATGTGTCCTAAAAAGCTCCTTACTCCTTTCACTGATGTCAGTGGAGGTAGTGTGGAGGTGACTTCAATCTTTACTTTATCCACTTCCATGCCTTTGTTGGATATCTTGTGTCCAAGAACAATCCCTTCACTTACCATCATGTGACACTTCTCCCAGTTTATAACTAGGTGAGTGTCCTCACATCTCTGTAGCACCCTGTCAAGGTTATATAGAAAATCATTGAAAGATTCCCCATACACAGAAAAATCATCCATAAAAACCTCTAAGCATTGCTCCACCATGTCAGAAAAAATGGCAAGCATACATCATTGAAACGTAGCAGGGGCGTTACAAAGACCAAAAGGCATATGTCACTATGCGAACGTGCCATAAGGGTAGGTGAAAATATATTTCTCCTGATCCTTAGGCTCTATGGAAATTTGATTATACCTGAAATATCCATCAAGAAAACAAAAGTGCGAACAGCCAACTAATCGTTCCAAGAATTGATAAATGAAAGGTAAATGGAAATGATCTTTAAGACTGGATACATTTAACTAGTGATAATCTATGCAAACTCACTAACCCGTCACTAGCCTAGTGGAAATCAATTCATTAGCCGCATTAGTAGTGACCGTGATCCCCCCTTTCTTAGGAACCACCTGGGTAGGGCTAACCCACATTGAACTAGATATTGCGTAGATTATACCTCCCGATAGCAGCTTGACAGCTTCCTTTTTCACCACCTCAGTAATAATTGGATTGAGACACCTCTGAGGTTGGATGATTGCCTTAGCTCCTTCTTCGAGCCGGATCTTGTGTTGGCACAAGGTTGGAGAGATCCCTTAAATGTAAGCTATGGACTATGTGAATGCATCTCAGTGGTTTTTCAGCACGGTGAGCAACTTTTTTCCTCTTCACCACTCAAAGATGATGATATGATCACTGGGAGCTTTTTTTCTATATCTAAGAAGACATACTTTAGGTGCGGCAGTAATGGCTTCATCTCCAAGTCTGACGGGCTCAATAGAGATGGGACCAATGGTGGGGGTGGTGGTCTAAGGTCTTCAAAGCACCTTGCATAGTAGCAATGTACTTCCTTCAACATCAGAACACACTACTCTAGACGGTTGTTGCAAATACTATCCTCCATTCTCTTTGTCAAGCATGCTTCTAAGGGTAGCTTGGGTGATGACTGTATCACTGAATCAGCTACTACTTCTTCTTCGACAGTAGGGTCGTAGTCCTCTCCCTCATCGTCTGGGTAGCACATTGCTTGGGTCAGCGAGATCACCTTTATATTTTCATGGATGTCCACTGCTAGAGTACCTCTTTATACTTTAGTCATAACATGGGCCATATCCAGGAATGACTTCCCTATAAATAGAGAAAACTTGCTATCCACGTGTTGAAGCATGTTGTATTGCACCTTATCTCCTGTGGCTTAAGAGTGCTCCAGTATCTTGATCTCGAACCTGTCATCTTGGATTCCCATAGTCAGACGTCCTCTGCCCATCTCAAGTATCATGTCTGTAGTGTCTTGAAATGGTCTTCCAAGTAGAAGCTCATTACCATGGTCATCCTACATTTCCGTCACAACAAAATCTACAGGAAAGACGAACATATCCACTTTCACCAGGAGATCCTTGCATATACCATATGGCTTAACTAATGAGTTGTCTTCCAACTAGATTGTCATGCTACTCTTCTTGGATTCATTACATCTAAGCTTCTTGAAGGTAGATAGAGGCATCCGATTTATACTTTCCCTTGAATCACATAGAGCCTCTCCAAATTTTGTCTTGCCTATGAAGTATGTGGCATTAAAGCATCCTAGATCCTATCTTTTAGGAGGAAGTGTCCCCAAGATGAAGGAACTAACCTACTATTTTAGAACCACAACATCAGACTCTGGCATCTTTTTCTTCTTTATAATTATATCCTTCAAAAACTTCCCATAGGATGGTATTTGCTCAATAGCGTCTATCAAAGGAATGTTCACAGATAACTTCTAAAAATTGTCTAGAAATTTCTTGAACTTTCGGTCCATCTTAGTTGCTTTCAGACTGTTTGGAAAGGGCACGGGAACTACAGGTTCCCTCTGGTGAGGTGGGATATAAGCCTGAGTTTTATTACCCCAACCTCATCAACTTGCTCCCCTGTTGTCTTCTCCTGTGCTGCCATGTCTGGTTCTTCTACATATGTTGGTATAGTTTGATTTGCAGCTTCTTCAGTAATTGCACTATGTGATGCATCATTTAGTAGTTTCTTGCCAATGCGTAGTAGAACCACTTTCACATGTTGGTTCTTGAAAGGTACATTGGTGTTTGCCGAAAATACTTGTTGTGTTGGTTGCTTTAATGCACTCACATATGCTGCTATCTGAGAGATATGTGTCTCTATCCTGTGAATATGTGCCCCTTAATTTTGAATATCCCTTTGAGTTTGTGCAATCTGCAGCTCATTTTGACTCAACAGCTTGCCCAACATTTCTTCAATCTTATCAATTTTCTACTGCTTGAGTTGATACTGGGCTTGGCCACCATACTATTGTGGCTTAGGATGTTTCTTCTGCGCCTGTGATGGATCATGTTGGAAGTTGTTAGGATCCTTCCAAGAAAATTTGGGGTCCTTCCTCCAAGAATAATCATTGTTCCTGTATTGCCCCCGACACACATATTTGTACTCTTCTTCTTCTTCCTCAGCAAGAACTCTGTATGTAGCACATAGCTTCTTAGCAATGAGATCTAACTTCTCATTTAAAGCAAATATCACCTTGGATTCCCTGACACTCTTGATGGTTGTCGGTGGCTCTCTTTCTTCTCCCCATGATTGGTTTTTAGACATGTTCTTGAGGATTTCATGACAACGAGAGAGCTTTTTGTTAAGGAAGAAGCCTTCTCATGTGCTGTCAAGAGTTGTTCTCTCCTCCTTATGTAGACCATAATAGAAAATCTTGGTATGCCTCGGTAGATCAATGCCATGACGAAGCATCTTTCTCAGCATATTTTGAAACCTCTCCCATGCCTCTGAATACGACTCATCTGCTTGTTGTTTGAAGTTTTGAATCTTCTTCACTAGATCATTCATCTTTTGCGGAGGGAAATCACGCTCAAAGAATGCATCTATCATCTGATCCCATGTCTCAATGATCTTATCATCAATATTGTTGAACCATGATTTTGCACTATCCGCCAGTGAATATGAGAATAGATTAATATATATTGTAGTCCCTGGGATCCTATCCATCTTGACCATGTCACAGTTCTCCACAAAATTGCTGATATGTGTCATTGAATCTTCAGAAGGATAGCCATGGAACGCTTGAGATTTGACTAAGGCAATAAGTCTAGCATCTATTCTGTAGCTGCTCACATTGATGGCTTGCCTTTTGATTGGCACTTTCTGGGCCGTAGCTAATGAAGCCTTTATCCTTTCCGATACTATCATTTCTTCTTCTCCCTCCATTTATGCTATCTCTTGTTAATCTGGTGTCACATGTCTCTCAGGTGGAGGTGTCGGTGGAGGGTTTTGGTTGAACTTGTCCACAGATATATCAGACTCCCTTTCTCCTTGTAAGATCTCTACTTGTCCAAAGCCTAGTGAGGATGGTTCTCTGTATTCTATGGCTTTGGTACAAACCATGCACTAGCTTCCCTAAAATAGTAGAAAGTAGGTATTAGCACAAGAAATTTATGATATATCAGAAAGATCTTATGATTCAGCTTAATTTTTTTGAAAATGATAACATGAAATAAAAAAATTGGCCTAGAGTGGCTAACCACAACACTCATAGTGCTGGATGTTACCACTTCACCGGCAACGATACCAAAAACTTGACACGAGTTTATCGTGTGTAGTACGCAAGTGAATGTATCGAAGTAGTAAGGCCTTGTGAGGCCCTAGTCGAATACAAGGAAGCATTTCTTCAATAGACTACTACTGACTATAGTCAAATCAACTAAGTTGATTGTAAATGGTTGAATTGGGTTGAGTGAAAGAACAAAGGCAGAAATAAAATGAATTAAAGGTTGAATTAATCAGAGATGGGGTAAATTCCTTAGGACAGTGGTTTCACCATGGATAACACTAATAATTGACCTCACACACACTAACATATATTATCTCAATTCTTGGATAAGGAGCATGTATTCAGAATTACCAGCTCCTATAGTGTAATTTACTACCTAATCTAATGCCAATCCCACTTCCGCAGTTATTCATTGATTAGTTAGATGCTTTATGATTATTCTCTGGGTTTCTCCTCCAATTTACACTTCACTTTTCCCAAAGGGTACAATAGATGGGTAAATCTATGCTCTCCGACCCTCAACCTCTCTCTCTTGAGATGACTAAGTGTCTATCAATCCACTCATGGTGATCAAGCACAAGTAGAACACAAAGCTTTCATAGATTCATTTCCAGTAAAAGAGATAAAATTGATATAAATGCATAGAAATCAACCACAGTGTATATCCAGGCTACTCCCAGATCCTAAGGAATAAAGGTTTTTAGACTTGCTTGGTTTTCATCAACGAGTACATGGAAAGGAAGAAGAAAAACATGGAAAACATTAGGAAACTAAGGTAACCCCTGAATCTCCACCCGTTCAGAAGATCCCCTCCGTCGTACGTGCGTTCTGCTATCTTCCGGCTGCAGAATCATCCTCCGGAGGTGCTTGGATCTCCTCAGTTGAAGCTTTTGGTCCTTGATTCTTCTTTTCTCTCTCTCCAGTTTTCATGCAATGAAAATGGTTACCTTCCCTTCTCTGGCCTTCATCCCCCTAAGTCATAGAAGGCAAGTCATAGAAGGCACTTAGGGTACAATATAACGTCCACCGTTGGATTAGAGTGAAATATATGGCTGGCCTAATCGGGCAGACTCGGTAGTATCGACTAGGTGAGTTGGTAGTACTGAGTTAGGTTTGGTCACTCGATCACGATCATGTTGGTACTATCGACTGGAATCGATAGCACTGAGGCTTGTGGTTTTCAAACTGCCTCTCTGACATCAACTCGGTAGCACCAAGTCAGAAACTCGGTATCACCAAGTTTTCTTGATTTATGTCGGGGCTTACTGATGTTGATTCGGTACCACCTACTTTGGTGGTCTGTAGCATCGACTCTGGGCGAGCTACTGGGTCCATTACAGACGTCAGGTCAGTACCACCGACTATTTCCAGGTCGGTAATACCGAGTGTGTTGCTCCTCCTTGTACCTGAAAACACATAAAAACATCATAAACACTTGGGATGCATAAATTATTGCATAAAATAGTTAAAAATCATATAATTCGATGCATTCAATAGAAACAAGCCATTTATGACATTTCATGCATGATAAATCAAATAAATGACTAATCTACACATAAAATCAAGGAAAAATGGACCTATAATAATGACTAAAAACACATGCATCAACTCCTACTAGGGTATGGCCCATAGCCAATCCTATACCACATATCCTGGACGTAAGGGGATATTCGTCCTCGCCCCCGTATATTCAAAAATATTTGCTCCAAGCTAAACTCGTTTCACCATCCAGCAAATGCTGACACTGAATGGATCTATGGCACAGGGAAAGCTACATGATTAAGTTCTACTAGATTAGTTAGGTCATTTAAGTGCCATTTAGCATCACTCAATTTACAACATATAAACTTTAAATAAGTTCTACAAAGATAAGGGAATAATACATTACCAGAAAATATTTGAGCATATAAGGTATAATCTCATTACATTATCACTTGATGCTTGTCATTCACCATATTTTTCATCACACGGACGACATACTTTGAGGTAGCAACCCCTTATCTCATTACTGAGAAAACTATCTCCTCATATTAGGCAATAGACCATCATTAGGTCATAAGACCCATTTACCTCCTCTTTCTATGATACCAATATCTCACATGCCTCTTAAGGCTCATTCAATCATATCATAAACACCATAGCTCTTATCTATCTATGTTTATCGAATTGTGACACATGCATGGTTAGAGACTTATAACAAGAAAGATAATACTTCAGCATTACTACCATCTCATAAAGATTCATGTCACTCACACTACATCATTAGGGTTAGGGTTCTCTTTAACCAATTAGGGTTTACAGAGTTGGATCAACAACCAACCTCAATTCATCACTTCCATTATCACTATAGAGTATGTTATAAGATTAAAGGTTATAGAAAATAGCACTCCCTTGTTGTTCATACAAACACCTCATAGGGTATCCTACCATACCATATAACCCCAACATCAACATGATGTATCATGACTAACTTTACAAGGTATTGGTTTCATATGGCCATAGGGGTCTCAGTTTCATCATCATCATGTGTCGGCCTAACCACACCAAGGTGTATCAAGCAAGCTCATCTAAGGATATCAGGTTAGAGCTCAAGGTGTCGGGCAAGCTCATCTAAGGATATCGGGTTAGACCTCAAGGTGTAGGGCAAGATCATCTAAGGATATCGGGTTAGACCTCATGGTGTCGGGTTAGCTCATCTTGTGGTGTATCTGTTTAGCATCAGTCCAAGCATGTCAGGTTGACATTTGACATTGAGTGTCAACTTGTCACCATCATAACATGTTGATACCTCTTATGAAAGGCACAAGGGGTTAACCTCCCCAAGGTGTGTTGATTTAACCCTACTTGAAAGTGTGTCAGGTTATACATTATCGTGTCGGTCTCTTACTCAACCAAGGGCATCTCTGTTTGGCACTTCAAGGCATACCTGCTCACAAGATAACATCCTAGTCTAATGATCACATGACATGTCATGCTAGCACCCTTGATGTATTAGTTTGGCTTCTCTAGAGTGTGTATCGGGTTGACACCCTTAGCTTATCCCGGCTAGAGTACTACATGCCCATCAATTTGTCATGCTGGTTTAACACTAGCCCATGGTGTTAGATTAGCAACCCATACCAGTTTCACAAAAACTATGAACTAAGGATATCAATTTAGTCATCTTCAAGCTCAATCATACCGACCACCATACAATATTTTTCTTAGAAAAACATCAACATGTCTACGGCCAAGAAGAACAAACTCTGATCAGCCATCTAGACTTCCTTAATCAAATAAGCTCTCAAAACTAACATAAAATACCAAGTGAAACATATAGGTAAAGTGAAAAATAGAGAGGTTCAAACTTATATAACCCGCCTCAAAGATCACCACCAAGATCCAAGCTCCAAGGTCAAGCTTCAAGCTCATGAGCTCAAGGTTGAAGATGACCCACCAAACTTGATCACCACTACACCTCCAAGGAAGAAGATGAGATCAAGGTTAAGATAGCTCGAGATGAAAAGGAGATATCCATGATCCATGGCTGAGAATAAGAAGAGAGATAAGGAAGCATAACTTACCAAGGTAGAAGATGAAAGACAATCAAGGAACATCATAAGCTTGGAACTCATCCTCCAAGCTCTAAGAGAACCTCTCTAGCTCCTAAAGCTTCTCAAGGTCATCCACCAAGATGGAGAGAAAACAAGAATGGCCAAAAGGATTCTCTTGCATGGAAAGAAAGAAGACTATATACTTAGGGGGGATGAGAGAGAGATCATGGGAAAGGTGTCATCACCTTAGGAGCCTAGGCGACAATTGTCCATGAAAAAGGGCCACATGCAACAACATGCAAGACATGGTGATATGATATAGGCTAGATCTTGGCCTCTTGGTCTCCTACCAAGATCACAACCTCACTAACCCGATATGCCATATCCCCACACGCACCCAAACTGATATGCACCCTTCCAACCCTCCAAACTGAGATGCATCTCCACGCTTACTCTCAAACTGATACACAACCTCTCCAAGGCTCTCTAGCCCGAGATAACACATCTAGGTGCAAATCATACCTCACTCATATGTTCTAAACATCACCAAGGATGCTACCACACAACCAAGACCCAAACAAGGTGCTCATATCTCTCTCTATACTAGATGATGCCAAGAGAGAGAAGGAACACTCTAGAGGTGAAAAATTTGCACATAAACCCCTACTCTAGGTGAATTGCAATTTGCACCAAAACTATACCACAAAACACAAGCATCATTCAAACAAGCTCAAACATGAAACTTAAGCTTTCTACATGACCTAATTACATTTTAGATGATTAGAGAAAGGTTCTAAGCAACATACTTAGGCAAAACAAATAGGGTTATCCCAAAATGTAGGCCAGGGTCCTTACATGCCATATACCCCTAACATGGATTTCATCCCCAAAATCCTAAGAGAAAAGAGAGGGGTACTTCCTCCTCATCTCTTCTTCGAGCTCCCACTTAGATTCCTCAATACAACGATGATGCCAAAGAACCTTCACAAGCACTAGGTCCTTCCTCTTCAGCTTCTTCACTCTCCAGTCAAGGATCAACACTAGACCTTCTATGTAGGTCATATCCTCATCAAGTTCTACTTCCAAAGGATGCAACACTAACTCTTTATCCGGATGGAACTTCCTCAACCTACTCACATAAAACACTGGATGCAACTTGTGCAACTCAGGTGGCAACTCCAACCTATAGGCCACTTTCCCAATGGGTGCCACCACTGGGTAAGGTCCCATAAACCTGGGAGTCAACTTACCCTTCTTCCAAAACCTCATTTGACCTTTCCAAGGAGTGAATTTCAAATATACCTTGTCTCCCACTCAGAACTCCAAGGGTCTATGATGGTTATCTACATACGACTTTTATCTATCTTGTGCTACCTTCAATTATTGCTGGATTACCTTGATCTTCTCTATCATATGGTGTACAAGCTCAGGACCAAGAAGCTAATAATCACATGCATCATACCAACACAACGAAGATCCGTAACGCCTCACATACAATGCCTCATAAGGTGCCATGTCGATGCTACTCAAATAGCTGTTGTTGTAGGTATATTATATCAAACTGAGGTGTATGTCCCAACTTCCTGAAAACTAAAGAGCACAAGCACTCAACATATCCTCTAAGGTTTGAATGGTCCTCTCAGATTGACCATCTATCTGTGGGTGGAAAGCAGTGCTAAACTTTAACTACGTACCCAATGGTGTGTGCAGTCACTCCCAAAAGTGACTCGTGAACCGAGGATCTCTATCTGACATGATAGTTGTTGGAACACCTTGAAAGTGTACTATCTCATCCATATAGATATGGGAAATCTTCTTTGTTGTGAATGTTGTCTTCACAGGAAGGAAATGCGTTGACTTGGTCAATTTGTCAATGATCGCCCAAATGGAATCATGACCTTTGGCTGTCCTAGACAGACCAACCACAAAGTTCATAGTCACATAATCCCATTTTTCATTGTGGTATAGGCAATGGTTGCAATGTCCCGACATTCTTATGATGCTCAGCTTTAACCTACTGACATACAACACATCTCACAACGAACTCAACCACGTCCTTCTTCAAGCCTAGCCACCAATACATATCCTTCATATTATGATACATCTTGGTACTACCAGGGTGCATAGTGTACATGGATGAGTGAGCCTTTTCCTGCACCATCTTTCTTAGGTCATCAACATTAGTAATCACAAATATGCCATGGTAACAAACTGTCTCATCGTCTGACTCATAGAAGCCATCATGCTTCTCGCTGCCAAACTCTGATCTAATCTAATGTATCACAATATTAGTCTGTTGTGCCTCTTTCATCTACTATCTTAGCATGGGCTTCACCTATAAATGTGCCAACAGACCTGCTAGCAAAGGAACTTATAACTTAACATTCATCTGACGTGAGAAGACCAACATATCTCTCTTGTGGCACACCAAAGAACTCAACCGAGCTTTATTTATAGGTAAAGATGAAGACTTCCTACTCAACACATCTTCCAAAAAATTCACCTTCCCTGGATGATAATCAATTGTGCAGTCATAGTCTTTGATTAACTCCATCCAACAATGTTGTCACATATACAACTCATGTTGTGAAAAGATGTACTTCAGCTTCTTGTGATCCGTGAAGATCTGACACTTCTTCTCATATAGGAAGTACCTAAAAATCTCCAAAGCATGAACTACACCATCTAACTCCAGATTGTGGGTTGGATAATTCTCCTCATATTTCTTAAGTCGTCGGGAAGCAAAAGAAACCACTTACTTGTCCTGCATCAACACACAACTCAAGCCATTCCTGGACGCATCACAGAAGACTATGTATCCTTTTCCTTTCTCAGGAAAGACCGGAACTGGTGCACTTGTCAACTTCTCCTTCAACATCTAAAAAGCATGTTGACATCTATCATCCCAGACAAACACCATGTCCTTCTTTGTCAACTTTGTTAGAGGTAAAGCGATAGCACTGAAGTCCTTTATGAACCTCCTATAATAACATGCCAAACCTAGAAAACTGCACACCTCTATCTGTGTGTTTGGATGCTCCCACTCTGTCACTGACTACATATTCTTGGGATCCACACGTACTCCCTCAGTAGATATGACATGCCCCATGAAATCTACCTTCTTCAACCAAAATTCGCACTTGCTAAACTTGGCATAAAGTTGATGTTGTCTTATCATGGTCAATGCCTGACGACGATGATGTTCATGTTGTTGATTGTCATGACTGTATATCAAGATGTCATCTATGAAGGCCACCAAAAACTGATCAAGAAATAGCAGGAACACTCTATTCATCAAGTCCATGAATTATGCCAGTGCATTGGTCAGCCCAAAAGGCATTGCTACAAACTCGTAGTGACCATACATCATCCTAAAAGCTAACTTAGGTATGTCATCCTCCTTGATCCTCAACTGGTGATATCCTAACCTCAGGTCTATATTTGAGAACACTGTCATTCCATGCAGTTGATCAAATATGTCATCTATCCTCGACAAGGGATACTTATTCTTTATCGTCACCTTATTCAGTTGCTTGTAGTCTATGCACAACCTCATAGACTCGTCCTTCTTTTTCATGAACAACACTGGAGCACTTTATGGTGACGTACTTGACATGATGAAACCTTTGTCAAGCAACTCTTACAACTATTTCTTCAACTCTGCCATCTCGGCTAGAGCCATCCCGTACAGTGTCTGGGCTATCGATTGTGTGCTGAGGACCAAATTGATCTTAAAAACAATCTGTCGGGGTGGGGGAACACCTGGAAACTCCTCAGGAAACACGTCCTCAAACTTTTGGACAACTGGCACCTCCTGAATACTAGGACTCCTTACCTCAGTATCTAACACATGTGCCAACAACGCCTCAGAACCCTATCTTAAAAGCTTCCCTACCACCATGGTCGATACTAGACACATCAAAAGAATCTTCATGTCTCCTTAGAAGATCCACGTCTCACCACCATCTATAAACGTCGTCTACTTGGAACTACAATCCAAGACCACTCTATACTCCTTCAAGGTGTCCATTCCAAGGATTACATCAAATTCATGCATATCAAGTGGTATAAGAACCACTTGAATGTTGTGCCCTAAAAAGGAGAGGACACAAGAAGGACACACCTCCTGCAACATTGTAGAACCAACTAATGAAGTTTTCTAACAACAAGTTATTCTTCTTATGACTAACAGGAAAATGACAAATGTCAAGCACTTTGTGAGCGATAAAAGAGTGTGTTGCACTCGGGTCAACCAAAATGATACAAAGAAAGAAGAAGACAAATCAAAATGAAATAACTCCATCTGACATGTCACTACTCGCAGGTTGACCACCATCTTTGGCTGACTCATAGCATAGAATATAGCCATTTCCTGTTGTAGTCCCCATCCTCTACTTCCCTAAATAGACGATCTGACCTGTGATGCTTGGCCACATCTTCATCCTCCTATGCCGCTATTCTACTATATCTGAGAGCCCTGCTAGCTCTGCCTCGGTTGCTAGATCACTTCATCAACCCTCACTGGACACTCCCGCTTCAAATGTCCAGTCTGCCCACACTTGTAGCAAACTCAAGTCTCAAACTACAATCTAGATGACCCCGTCATTGACACAGATGCTATGCTATGAGCTCCAGCAGGTGTAAAGCTACACCCTCTACATTTACTAGGTGACCACTGCGTCAGACCACTGAGTTTTTGCGACGCTGACAGTGTAGAAAACCTTGACTTCTTAAAGCCTCCTGACGACTGTCCTTGGAACTGTACATGCCTCTTCCTAGCACTTGCCTCTCGTCTCTCTATCATAGGTCGCTCTATCCTCCAAATAGACTCCACAAACGTGGCAAACCTTTTTCGATTCTCCAAAGTAGTTGTCGAGGTAGACAACTCAACATTTGATCCCCTCTCAAAATGGTGAATCCACTCGTTCTCGGTAGCAGCCACGTGAGGACAGAACCAAAGAAGCTCCATAAACTTAGCTTTGTACTCATTGATAGACATAGGTCCATGTCAGATCCACTCAAACTGGCTGATCTTCTCATCCAGATAGGTCTGTAGAAAGTATTGACTGACGAACTCACATTGGAACTCTTCCCACCCTATAGCCTATCATGGCCTCTTCTCCTCCTCTATGACCCACCAGTGGCAAGCACTCCCCTTTAAAAGGTACACCACATGCTTCACCTTATTCGCTTTGAGAATGCTAAGGATTTTAAAGGATTTCTCAAGCTCAGTAAGCCACAGATCTGCATCATCTGGATCAACCATCCCAACATACTCCACCGCCCCAACATGGAGAAGCCGCTCAAAGGTCTTCCAATCCTCGAAGATTCTGCATTGGGAACTAGTGCCCTAGGCTTAGGTGCAGCCATCTTGTACGCTATATGCATCATCACAGCCATAAACTGCCCAAAAAGAGATTGAAAGGCAGAGTTTTCAATCATGGTTGGGTCAAATTGGGGACCCTCAGGCACCCGATCTTGTTGTGCCTGGTTCCTTGCACCAACACTGCTCTCAGCAGCGTGTTCTTCATGTTCTCTAGACATCTTGAGGCTTTTCTTCTTCTTCTGCATAAGTAGAAGTCACTATAAGATAGATTGAAGTACACAAGAATAGACACAACCAATGGCGGATCTAGAAAACATAATCTGGGAAGACACCTTTAATGTAATGTCTAAGTTGGAGATATTGAGTAGGGCACTGCACATATTTTACTACTAAATTTTTGGCCATTTTGCACTTCTTTATAAGGTAATTAGGTGGTTTGGGTAAGGCACGTGCTTACCCAGGCCACCATGTGGCTATGCCACTAGACACAACCCTAGTCCTAGGTCCATGTAGACTCAACGAACCTAAAGCTCTAATACCAACCAAAATATGACTCACCGCGCCACACAAAGAGAGATTACTCAAAAAAAAATGCGGTTAACCACTAACCAATAGATCACAGGAAAACTATGAAAATATAAAACCATTTTTGTTAAGATTCCAAACAACAAAAAACCTT
The DNA here is from genome assembly GCA_963693085.1 of Alisma plantago-aquatica. Taxonomy (NCBI): domain Eukaryota; kingdom Viridiplantae; phylum Streptophyta; class Magnoliopsida; order Alismatales; family Alismataceae; genus Alisma; species Alisma plantago-aquatica. Next base: position 391,789,494 of record OY856412.1, on the reverse strand, counting down.
TACATATGAGTCCTTTCATGTCACAAGGCACTTACCATGGGTGTCATCAGCCTGTTATAAGAAAACCTGTCCAATACATGTATACATATATCCACCACAATTGTGCACAAAAGGGCACACAAGCCAACCATATATCGAAACCATGTCTACAAAACACCCCCAAGGACATAAGTGTATAGGAACAACTCTAGGACTCTAACGTCAAAAGCAACACTTCCAACCTTGTTAGTGACTTTCTTTCTTGTTGCTCCTCAACCTCAGCTACACGATCTCTACCTCCTTGTGCACGTCCAAATAAAAAGATGTGGGAAACCCATGGGGTGAGATTCCAAATTTCAGCGGGAGATGTAACTCTCCACCAACACTATTATAACATAGGTAAACATTATTAACAGATAAGCAATTACTATTAGATTATGAAACATCTTAACATTATAAAAGGAATATGAAGAACATGTATATTCACTACCAACAATATTGTATAAAATCAAGCAAGGCCTCATCCAATATTTTCATATTTGATCCTATACAAGTATACTACACATATGTTTAGGTATTTTATTTTGCCCCGAGGATTTGAGTCGTACCACCCAAATCCAACTGACCACTGCTAAGTTAAAATCGGTTCCATACAAGGTCTAATGGAAGAGCCAGAATCCATGACCTCACCCACTAGGTCAATACGAGTGAACCTATAGTGACATCACCAGTGAGACTATTACCAGTGACATATAGTCTAGCTGTACACACCTATCCTACCTTGGTACAAGTCATGATGCTAGTGAAACTAAGCTACGACCCACATCTGCACTCTTCTCAGGGTATGGCCCACAACCAATCCTGTATCACATACCATTGAGCTATGGCCTGAAGCTGCACTCCTACCAGGGTATGACCCACAACCAATCCTATACCACATATCCTGGACATAAGGGGATATTTGTCCTCACTGCACATATTAAAAAATATGTGCTCTGAGTTAAACTCGTTTCACCATCCAGTAAATGCTGACACTAAATGGATCTATGGAACATGGTAAGCTACATAATTAAGTTATACTTGATTAGTTAGGTCACTTAAGTGTCTTTTAGCATATATCAAGTTACAACATATAAACTTTAAACAAATTCTACAAAGATAAGGGCATAATACATTACTAAAAAATGTTTGAGCATATAAGGTATGATCTCATTACATTATTACTTGATGCTTGTCATTCACCATATTTGTCATCACAAGGACCACATACTTTGAGGTAGCAACCCCTTATCTCATTTTTTAGAAAAGTATCACCTCATATTAGGCAATAAACCATCATTAGGTCATAAGACCCATTTACCTTCTCTTTCTATGATACCATTATCTCACATGGCTCATAAGGACCATTCAATCATATCATAAACACCATAGCTCTTATCTAGATATTCTTATCAACTTGTGACACCTGCACGGTTAGACACTTATAACAAGAAAGATAATACTTCATCATTACTACCATCTCATCAAGATTCATGTCATTCATACTACATCATTAGGGTTAGGGTTCTCTTTAACCAATTAGGGTTTATAGAGTTGGATCAACAACCAACCTTAATTCATCACTTCTATTATCACTATAGAGTATGTTATGAGATTAAAGGTTATAGAAAACAACACTCCCTTGTTGTTCATACAAACACCTCATAGGGTATCCTATCATACCATATAACTCCATCATCAACATGATGTATCATGACTAACATTACAAGGAATCAGTTTCATATGGCTAGAGGGATCCTGGTTTCATCATCATGTTCATGTGTCAGCCTAACCACACCAAGGTGTGTCAGGAAAGCTCATCTAAGGATATCGGGTTAGATCTCAAGGTGTCGGGCAAGCTCATATAAGGATATCGGGTTAGACCTCAAGGTGTCAGGCAAGCTCATCTAAGGATATCAGATTAGACCTCAAGGTGTCGGGTTAGCTCATCTTTAGGTGTATTAGTTTTGCATCAGTCGAAGCATGTTGAGTTGACACTTAACATTGAGTGTTGACTTGTCACCACCTTAACATGTCGACTACCTCTTATGCAAGGCACAATGAATTAACCTCCCCAAGGTGTGTCAGTTTAACCCTACTTGAAAGTGTGTCAGGTTAGACATTATTGTGTTGGCCTCTTACTCCACCAAGGGAATCTCGATTTGGCACTTCAAGGCATACCTACTCACAAGATAGCATCATGTTATAACGATCACATGACATGTCTGGATAGCACCCTCAACGTATTGGTTTGGTTCCTCTAGAGTGTGTATCAGGTTGACACCCTCAGCTTATCCCGGCTAGAGTACTACATGCCCATTCACTTGTCATGTCAGTTTAACACTAGCCCATGGTGTCGGATTAGCAACCCATACCAGTTTCAAAAAAACTATGGACTAAGGATATCAGTTGGGTCGTCTTCAAGCTCAAGCATGTCGAACACCATACAACATTTTTCTTAGAAAAACATCAACATGTCAACGGACAAGAAGAACAAAGTCTGATCGGCCAGCTAGACTTCCTTAATGAAAGAAGCTCTCAAAACTAACATAAAATACAAAACACAACATATACTTAAATTGAATAATAGAGAGGTTAGGAGTTATATAACCCACCTCAAAGATCACCATCAAGATCCAAGCTCCAAGTTCAAGCTTCAAGCTCACGAGATCAAGGTTAAAGATGACCCACCAAACTTGATCATCACTACACCCCCAAGGAAGAAGACGAGACCAAGGTTAAGATAGCTCGAGATGAAAAAGGAGATATCCATGATCCATGTCTGAGAATAAGAAAAGATATAAGGAAGCATAACTTACCAAGGTAGAAGAAGAAAGATGATTAAGGAACACCACAAGCTTGTAACTCATCCTCCAAGTTCTAAAAGAACCTCTCTAGCTCCTAAATCTTCTCAAGGTCGTCCACCAAGAAGGAGAGAAAACAAGAATGGCCAAAAGGATTCTCTTATATGGAGAGAAAGAAGACTATATACTTAGGGAGATGAGAGAGAGATCATGGGAAAGGTGTCATCACATTAGGAGCCTAGGTGACACTTGTTCACGAAAAAGGGCCACATGTAACAACATGCAAGACATGGTGATATGATCTTGGCTAAATCTCAGCCTCTTGGTCTCCTACCAAGATCACGACCTCACTAACCTGATATGCCATATCCCCACACACACCCAAACCGATATTTACCCTTTCAACCCTCCAAATCTAGATGCATCTCCACGCTTACTCTCAAACTGATACACAACCTCTCTAAGGCTCTCTAGCCCGAGATAACACATACATGTGCAAAACATACCCCACTCATGTGTTCTAAACATCACCAAGGATGCTACCACACAACCAAGACCCAAACAAGGAACCCATCTCGTTCTCTCTCTCCTCTAGATGATTCTGAGAGAGAATAAGAAGTACTCTACAGGTGGCAAATTTTCACATCAAACCCTACTCTGGGTGAATTGCAATTTGCACCAAAACTATACCACAAAAAACAAGCATCATCCAACAATCTCAAACATGAAACTTAAGCTTTATATAGGCCCTAATTGCATCTCAGATGATTGGAGCAAGGTTCTAAGCAACATACTTAGGCACAACAAATAGGGTTATCCCAAAATGTAGGTTAGGGGCCTTACATCAACTATAAATAGGATCCCTTTGACTTCATCCCATAGTTAGTCAAGCACTATGAAGGTCCCTATATTATACTTGAGTGTCTCTAAGAGCCACCTTCCATTCTCAAGCTTAATCAATTGATACATCCATTAGAGTGAGTAGGAGATTTGTAAGAGAGCTAGTCCTGCATGTATATCTTGTGAGGCTCTCACTTCCTCCACCTCCCAATATCTATTTATACCATGAAGATGAAGAGAATAAGTGAAGGAGTCCCTTAGTAAAAGCTTCTCTTCCATGAAGGTGAAGTCAAAGGTGAAAGAACTAAGTCAAGAGTGGGGAATTCCTTGAAGGCGGAAGAATTGTTGCAAGAGTGGGTAAGTCTGTAACATACTAGATCCTGAACCCTACCATGGAAGTTGACATTTTGGACTTAGCCAAACAAGGTTGAAGATTAGACCTAAATAACTGTTTAGTATAACCCCAATGATATAATGCATGTATAGATCACCTTAATGTAACCTAATGCTCTAACATTAATCTTAGGTTTATAATGGATACATAAAATATGCCACACAACTCATTTTGGTGGTATTATGAAGATAAGAAACTTAATTGGATGAATAATTTAGATAATGGGCCGTTAATAGGCCATATGACATATCTCATAAAAAAGTCTCAAAAGTGGAAACAAACTTCAAATTCGAAATCTACATATCAAAATTAGCCTACATGTCAAATTTCATCTAATTTGGACAACCTTGAAATATTAGGATAAGTTTAGGAGAGAGAAAATGAGTAAAAGGCATAAGTAATGAATAATGTAATTATATAGCTTCAAAATATGTAAATAATGACAAATTCATAGTCAACACATCAAATATAACTTGTGGATGAAGTTTGGTCCAATTTGAATGTTGTTTGTGCAAGTTATGCAATTTTAGGTACATTCTGGACTTTTCTATAATTTACCCAATTAGGTGGTTTTCTTTGCAAATTGTCACATGAATTATAATACTTATATATTACCTTACCATTTTCGAGTTTTTTAACCATAGGTCGCCTATTTGCACCTTGGTTTGAAGGTATTTCTTTCCAAGGGCATTTTAAGGATTACTCTCTTTATAAATGAGCTTATCTTTAGAAGCTATCAACCAATGGGGTTATTTCTTTGATTGGAGGTCGGTTGGGATGGCCTATAAGTGTCCATAAACTGAAATTTAATATTCAAGAAGCCTCTATGAGATGTCCTCTTGCATGGCCATGAAATCCCTAGGCTAAGGACACATGGAAAGCTCCATGGACACGTAATGCTTGACTTCTTCCTTATCCATAAAGGTTTGCATGTCCATAGGCACCCTTAGCATTGGAAACATGGAAAGTAACTTGAAACCTCGTGGTTGACTTCTTCCTTATCCATAAAGGCTTGCATGTCCATGGACACCCTTATACATGACACATGGAAAGTCTCATAGACACCTCATACTTGACCTCTTTCTTTATATAGCCATATTTGCCCCTTCCCAACTCCAAATTCGGAAACTCTTACTCTTCTTTCTTTCCTATAGCTTAGATCATAACTCCTACTCTATTTTTCCACTAAGGTTCTGTCCCAAGGTAAAAGGAGGTGCCTACCTTGGTGAAGAAGGCTCTTAGGGTTCCAAATTTGCTTTATTTAGGGTTTCTAAAGCTCCTCCTTGGTTATTTCGACCAAAACTAGTACATTTTCTCCTTTCCTTCCCTTATTTCATGTTGTTAGTCTTCCTTCCACCTCTCTCTAGGTCGGAACTATGGTCTTCCATGGTGAAACCCCACCTAGAGCCCTTAAGCACCCCATCTCCATATTCTTTTGTTAGGGTTTTTCACCGCTAAAGTGGAGAAGGGACTTGTTGCTCGAGATAGGAGTTTTGTTGGAGAAACCAACCTCTCTAAACATGGGAACCTTACTTATTGGACTTGTCCACCTTACCTAAGGGTTATTTGGAGGCCTACGCTTGACTTGGATTGTTTAGACTCTGAAGATGAGGTATGATGTATCCCTTATTCTTCAATGTTGAGCAATTAACCTATGCTTATTCATTCTCTTTGTCCTATGGACATTACCCTATACACAATGTCTTTTCTTTTGAAAATCATGGTTCATGTGAACTACCTTATTTGATATTGATCATGTGATCATGGATATTCTTTTTAACTCTTATCTTATGCTTTGTTCATGATGGAACTCTAAAAAATGACATGTGATGTCTTTTTCCCACTTATGAGGTGGATGTATATGTTGGTCACTTATGTGATAACTAGTTTATATATTCTGACTATACTTTCTACTTGCCTCTACATTTAACATGCTATGTGATTCAATAGCACTAGAGTAGTGTAATTGCATTGGTTTTTATGTTAGATGTGTTATTTCCTATTGAGCAGATGTGATATTTCCTACTCTTTTAGGATGGAAAGGAACCTCATACCCAGGGCAATATGTGTGATTCTTGGACCATGTTTTATATATTTGAGAGATTGGAAGTATTCCTTTCTCTATCAGGTTTCAAGTTTATGAGACTTGGCCGCCTTTGTGTTTATATTGTTCTAGGACTATGTTTATCTCACATGCATGCAGGTTGATGATATGGGGTGTGTGCCCTAATTCTTTACATGTGCTTGTGTGGCACAATATTTATGTTTTATTGATAGCAAGTATTCTTTTGTTATCATATGATTTTGATTCCTTTTCTCTTGATACCCATTTGGGTGGTCCTTATCCTTTCTATGGGAAGCCTTTTATATTTGATGATCTTTATTCCATATATTGCTCAATTTCCTATTTAGTATGCACATACCAGCCTTTGCTGATGTCATATATTTTTTCTTCTTGTTGGGGTATGATTCCAACCCCAGGTGAAAGACTTGGATGATAAGGCATGAAGTTTTGGACTAGATTAAGGAGTTAAAGCTTGGAGACAAAGTTGTTATGGCTTAGATTTTCCTCTACTCAGATCCTTATGTTGTATCATACATGTAAACCCTTAAGGGATATTATGATGTACTTTTGTAATCTTTGTGAAAATTGAATACAGTCATTATTTTTATTCCACTGCTATACTTTGGTTGTTTTGAATACCATTTATTGAAGTTTGAAAATTTTACACTATTCCAACATACCTTGGAGTGTGTTTGGAATGGATGTTTTATTCTTCAAATTCAAATCTTTAGTAAGGGGGTGATCCCGCCTCCTCACAAAGTCCTTGGTGAAGGCGGAAGACTCATTGTAAAAGTGGGTAAGTCCTTCGTAAAGTATAAAACTCTTGGTTATTTATAGGTAAGTACTTTTAAGGTTATCGACTTCCTTGTCCTTACAGGGGAGGCTAGGTATCCTTGCCCATCATAAAGGAATGTCTTCTTATGTTGTAATTCTTGTTGTAAGACCCATGACCTGGTTTTATGATTGATGTTATTTACCTAGCATAGTTAGATGCTTAAAAAACTTAATCTAATCATGTTATGTGTCTTAATAACATGTGACATGCTTGTCTTTTTAGTTTGGTCCAATTTGAATGTTGTCGAGCTAGTATTGCTATATATGTGCTTATTTTGGACCTAATTGCAATTTACCCATGTTTATGGTTTATCTTGCAATTTGTCACATGTTTGATGTACCTCACATTCTTTGGCATCATGTTGGAGAGAGAGGTGCATAGGGGCACTTTGTCTCACCTTAATGTAAGGTGGAGAGATGTGTTGACACCATGTGTTGATGTTTAGGGTTTGCCTGGATGCCCTAGTCTTGGTGTTGACTTCAAGGGTTGGCTGATGACCTCCTTGGTTTTCAAAGACCATCATGAGATACCTTTGGATTTGGTTTCTTCGGTCGATGGAGCTCTTGAATGTACCTAGGGTTCTCTTTGGTCGATGAGCCAAGAAACCATAGATGGGATTCTATGTGACCAATTGACTTGGTTTTCTCTTTAACAATTTGAGTTTTTGGATTAGTCCCCCTTCGACTGATGACCCCTCTAGAATAGGGTGGTAGATGATTAACAATCCTTGATGCATGCATGAGTTTAGTGCTTGTACGACCGAGTTTTTGGAAGATAAGTGGCATGTTTAGTTGGTTATATATGCCTCCCTCCTTGCATGCAAATGATCATTTTACACCCTCTCTTTCTATCCTCTTTCTTGGAGATCATCCCTTGTATTCTTGGTGGATAAGGTAGTGCTTGACCTTGGAGTGGTGGCTAATCCTTTGCATGTGTGGATATAGGGTTGGAGCAACTCATCCTTGGTGATCCTTTGGTGCTCCTTGATCTTGGTAAGTAATCAACCCTCTTGATCTTATTTCCTTACAACCCTACCCCTCTCTTCTTCCTCTTTTCCACACCCATGGTTCTCCATGGTGGAACTTCTTGTGTAACTCCTCTCTTCTTGACTAAATCCATGGTTCTCCATGGTAGTGTTGAGTTGAGTTGGAGATCTCCTCTCTCTCTTTCTTGTTCTTTTCGGCCTAGGGCTTGTTCTCTATCTTGATATTTATTTAACCAAGGGTTTGCTTATCTTTTGAGGTGGTGACTAGCTTGGCCATGGAAGTGATAAAGCTAGGTTTCCTTATCTTCATTGGAGCTTCTTTGCTTGGAAATTGTTTCTTCAGAATCAATGTGAGTTATATAACTTTCTCCATGATTATTGTTACACTTATATCTTTAGTACATGTTTCCAAGTAGAGTTATGATGATACCTTGAACTAGAACTTATGTTCCATGGTGATCTTGGATAGATAAACTATGACTACCGCTATCAAACTGATAACGACATCGCACAAAACCACATGAAAATAACCATTAACAACAGATTACCAAAAATTATTAAAATTTAAAAACTTTTTTTCATAAAGATCCATTGTCAAAAATTTATTACAGAAAAGCCCAAAGCCTGTCATATATAACATGATGCATCACACATGTGATGTCTCACCAGCATCCCAGTTTCATATGATATTAGTTTGCTTTTACTAAAAACATATACATAAGCAAACTATTAGCAATAACTACCTTTTAGCCAAAAACTCAGATCGATCATAAAACTGGGTATGAAACTATCTCCCAAGGACCTGAGAGTATAGAGATGACACATAGGACTTCTATCTACAACAAGACACAACTGACAACACACCACCTCAAATTTTAGGTCTTCTTCCTATTGCTGTCATGCCTTAGCTTACACGATCTCTGCTACCTCGTGTACATCCACCTAAAAAGTTGTAGAACCCACAGGGTGAGACAAAAGTCCCACTGGGAGATATAACTCCCCAACAACACTATTATTATCACATATATACTATTATTATAACAAAAAGTAAAGTTGCACTATACTAAATAGATCTGTCCATATATTATGAGCATGGCAGAATATTATCATATATGAGCAGTTCAGATATTTAAGACTGAACAGTATATCAAGTAATCACTTTAGAAGGAATATGAACAACATGTATGACAACTATTGATTATGTCATATGAATATAATTGCAGTCCCATTCAATATTTTTGTATTCCCATATCAAGAGAAATATGTTACAGAGAAAACTAAATCTTTCAATAATCATTCTCATGATTATGCATACACTTATGCACACAATGCTCAATCTTATGATGCAGAGTAGAGCAATCTCATCATTTAAGTAGTTCATATATCTATGACTGAGCAATAGATCATCTAATCATTTTAAAAGAAATATGAAGAACATGTATAAAATTTATCAAGTATGACATACAGAAGCACTTGCAGCCTCATTCAATGTTTCCATATTAGATCCTTAAGCAAGTACACTACACAGATGATTACATCTTTCAACAATTAATTTTATGACCTAAGGAGATGAGGTATACCTCTCATGCTCCAACCAACCTAAATTAGGTAGCATCAGTGCCATACAAGGTTCATGGAAGAGCCGGACTCCACAACCTCTCCTTTCTCAGTCAGTACAAGTTTACTAGCAATGACACTATGAGTCAAACTAAAATTAGCTAGCCTGGGTATATAGGCTCATTGCTAGAGAAATATAAAATGTAGTTGTTCCCTCATCATGGTATGACCTATAGTCAATCCTGATTATATCAGGATATGGTCCGTAACCAATCTTGATTATAAATTGAGTCACGGCCTACAACCACACTCTTGTTAGGGTATGTCCCGAAGCCAATCCTAATGTTTAGGGTATGGCCCGCAGCCCATCATGTTCGTTAAGTATACAAGGAGATACCTCAACTTGCACCCCGCATATTCCACAATATGATCTCTGAGTAAAACTCGTTTCACCATTCAGCAAGTTCCGACACTGAATGGATCTATGGCAGGGCAAACTACAATTTTAGTTTCACTTGATAAGTTAAGTCCATTACAACATCTTTTAGCATCAATCAAGTTACAAGCATGAATTATAGATAAATGCTACATAGAAAGGTGTAATATGTTTTTCAAGGAATCTTGTATCAATTGGAACACAACTTGTTACACCCATCGTGGGATCTCAATCCCTTTGAATACATTACTGGGAATCTCATCCCTTCAACATTTTTATTATCATGATCACATGTTTTGGGTATAAAACCCTCAGTTCATCATTGAACAGTGTCACCTCTTATCAGGCAACAATCATCTCTAGGTCATTAGACCCATATATATATATATATATATATATATCATACTTGTTGTACAAGTATATCACATGGCTCAAAAGGCCTATTTAATCTGTATCATGCTAAATCATCAAGGTTCATACCTAGCTATGCTCATCATCTCATAATACCTGTATGGTTAGGATTTCATGGTAAAAGCAATATTAAGTAAATATCATCACCATGACATAAAGAGAATCATTCAAATTGCAACCCTCTCATAATTAGGGTTCGAGTTTCCCCTTGTATCCAATTAGGGTTTTCAAGTTCATATTTAACAACCAAACCCTAATTCATATCATAAGAGCTTATATTATTGCCGTAAGTATTCAAGCATACTTAATTACTCTAAAAAATTATCATCAATTAATTATCAACATGAGGTATTATCTTTCTTAAATGAGTAGCATAATTTTCTCTCTCATCCTTACTAGGATATTGATTTCAACATACTTATTACATTGGCTTGACCCTCTTTATGGTTTATCATCCTACACTTATCAAAGTGTATCCATGTCATTACTTCATAGTGTATCAATTGATTATATTAATCATGTGTCATCTTACACTCATCAAGGTGTATCGGCATATACTCATCAAGGTGTATCGACCAACACTCATCAAGGTGTACCAACCTACACAGTATCCCTTGTGTCAGACTAGACACATCCTCTTGTGTCGGCCTAGAAACTATTGCTTATGTCATCCATGACATTTGTGTCAGCCTAAGCACACCCCTTTGTGTCACCCTAAGACATCTCACTTGTATCACCCTACATATATACACTTATGTTGCTTTATGCGTATACACTTACATCGCCCTATGCATATCACCCTATGCATATCAACATATGTGTGTTGGCCATAGCACATTCTAGTGTATCATCCACACTATTCATCTTAGGTGTGTGTCGATGTGTTTCCCTAAACACCATCAATTGATATCGGGTTAGGGGTGTATCAGGTTCTAGGGTTAGGTTTAGATGATATTAGATTAGGCATCATATTCTCCCTCATACCCTCACTTATCATGGTACTGATCTCACTTATCTTTTAGTGTATCACCTTCACCATACTTTTGTGTAACGTCTTCACCTCACTTTAGTATAACATATCCACCTCACTTGGGTGTAACATCTTTACCTCTCTTGGGAGTAATATCTTCACCTAACTTGGGTGTATCATATTCACCTCACTTTAGTGTAACATATTCACCTTACTTGGTGTATCGGTCACACCATGCTCTACGGTTTCAGCCTCACTATCATTTTATGTGTTGATCATGACACTATCACTTATGTTTCCCATAGCACATCAAAGTGATATCGGTTTAGAGGTGATTCAAAGCAATACCAGTTTAGAGGTGCTTCAAAGTGATACTAGTTTAGAGTGCTTCAAAGTGATACCGATTTAGAGGTGCTTCAAAGTGATATCGGTTTAGAGGTGCTTCAAAGTGACACCGGTTTAGAGGTGCTTCAAAGTGATACCGGTTCAGAGGTACCTAAGGTGATATCAGTTTCTATCATCTTCAAGATCCAAACATTCGTCCATTAACACTCTAATTCATGGACAACATCCCCATATATCCATTAGATCTCATACATTCATCATTTAATCAAGGGAAATCAAAATTGAGAAAGAATCACCAAGTATTTTACAATTGAAAGTGAATAACAATAGAATTGAAGTAGAGTTATATAACCCACCTCAATATCACCACTAGAGCTTCAAGCTTCAAAGATCCATGTTCCCAAGGTTGAATATGACCTATTAAAAGGTCCAAGATTTGGATACAGCTTCACCTCCATCAAGAAGAAGGCATCATATTAGAAACTTGGTGAAGAAGAAAAGAAAGAAAGAATTATGATATGAGATACATAATTATCCAAGGTCGAAGATGGTCATGGCATCACCTTAGACAAGATGCTAGACCTTCCTCTTTCTCCTTTATTTCCTAAGGTCTTCCACCAAGAAGGAGGTGGTAAGAGAGTCGAAAAGTTTACTTTCTTGTGAAAAGAGGGGCTTATATAGTTGAGTTTGAAGAGAGAGAGTATATGTGAGGTGTCATCACCATATGTAACTAGGTGACAGGTGTCCATGCATGGTGGAACCATGCAACCATAATTATCTCGTCATGAAAAACTCTTGTGGATAATTCAAGGATGAGATATCGACCATTAGGTAGCTTGCTTGGCAAGATATCACAACTCAACATCACTTTATATGCAAACTGATACAACTTTTCCAAGGAATTCCTAAACCGATATGCTTCACCTACTTGAGGTGTTTAGCCCGATATGAATACTTAAAAAAATTTCTAAACCGATATGGTACCTCATCTATGGTTTATAAACTGATAGTCACTCCCATATACTCTTCATAACTTGACACAACCTCATCAAGGGTTCAAGATACTCAACATTCTTTGGTTCTTTCACCACTAAGAGTGCTATCACTCAACCAAGACTCAAACAAGGTGCCCCCTCCTTTCTATTTCCTCTAAATGATGCTAAGTGAGAGAAGGTACACTCTAGAGGTGGTAAATTGCACATCAACCCCATAATTTGGGTAAATTGCAATTTGCACCAAAACTATCATATATAACACAAACAACCTTCAAATAGGCTCAAACTTGAAACTTGATCTCTCCTTAAGTCTTAATTACTTTTCAAAAGATTAATACAAGGTTACCATTATATTACTTAGGCAAAAAATCTAGGGTTACCTCATAACCCAGGTCAGGAGTGTTACAAGTTATCAACCCCTAACAAGGAGTTCGTCCCTGAATTCTCAAGAGAAAAGAGAAAGGTACTTCCTCTTTGAACTCTTTATTAAAATTTTATGAATCCGACCAAAGGAAATATCAATACAGTAACTTACTTTTGACTAAGCAAGATTCTTATATTAAACATATTTCATATCACAGTGATGTCAAGGAACTTTATCCAAGATTAACACAAGATTTATCACATAGGATACACCCTTAGTTAACTTTACCACTTCTGGGTTGTAGAGTTAACACTTATGTCAAGTCATACTTTTGTAACATAGAAACACTATATGTACTTTGTACAACTCAGATGGAAACCCTAACTTTTAAGCCACCTTCACAACTTGTAACATTACAAGAGGAGGTTCACAGACATGGGAGTCATTATATTTATCTGAGGGCAAAGGTAAGACCACAATTTCAAGTGTATTAACTATCGAATTCTCATTATGAAACTTTTTCTTGATCCCACATACCACTGGAACCTCTTGGACACTAGGATTCCTTACCTTGGTATCCATCACATATGTCAAAATGCATCACATTCATGTTCATTCAGCTTCTCAGTTGTCACTATTGTTTCCAAACATGTTGGAAGAATCTTCCTATCATCTTGGAGGGTTCAAAAAACATTATTGTTCAAAAATGTCACCATCTTGGAACCAAAGTCCAAGTCCCAACTAATACTTTTCAAGTATCCATCTCAAGGTCACTTCAAAACCATGCATATCAAGTGATGTGAGACTCACTTGAACATCACGTCCTTGGGGAGGAAGTACATACAGGAAACATACTTTCCCTTATCACCACATCACCATCCAGGGATTGCTAACAGAGAGAAGGAGATTACCAACTTTCTTTGGTTATTATACGAGTTTTCACTGCTCATGTGTCATTCAATCTGGTTTCATCTTGGTTTCCTTGCCATTGGCATAGGATGTGTAAAGATGATTACATGTCATTACTCCTTTGATTTTTGCTCTTTATGTTGATGAACATTTCCTTGTTTTACCACATTTTTCATCTTTACACCTTGGAAAGGATCATTATTCTCTACATATTATTTATTGAGAAATGATCATCTTCCTTGTTCCTTTTCATATATATTGAGGATTACTCTTTATACTTTCTTATACTCATAGGTTGGTCTGAGATTAACTCAAGTTCCACTTTATCACAATTTAAAACGTGGTAGGGATTTTTGTGCCACATTTCTGATTTCATTATGCTCTATAGATTGCATCAAAATGACTACTTGATCAGAGTAATAAAAAAATAGCAATCTAAGAGTCCCATACTTACCTTGTCTTTAATAATTAAATACCTGGATAGGGTATTCAAGCACTAAGATTAGGTAGTATGCACTTTCCTTTTATATCATGTTTCTTACCTTAAACATCTCCTTTAAGTTATAATACTTAGTATCTCTGGTTCTTTCTAGGTGTCTCTTTTATACCTCTTCCTCTTTTATACAAACAGAAGAAATCACAAAACATTTTAGAGAATACTGGATAGAAAATAAATTCTAGTCCTCTTCATCTCTTACTCTTGTCCCCAAAGGACTAACCAAAGGAAACTTATCAACAACTATCCTTCTTATGATTAACATAAGAATAAAGAGAGATAAGTCAGAATGGAAAAGTTCTTTCTGACCTATTACCTATTATGATTTATCTGCTATGTCAGGTTGACTCAATGCATAGAGTCTAGCCATCGCTTGATGTCACCCTTGTCCTCTACTAACTGGAGTAGATGAACCAATTTGCGACACCTGTCCACATCCACATCCTCCCGTTCCACTGAACTGTGGTCCTTGTGAACCTTGGTGATTCTGCCTTGGTTGTTGTGTCACCTCATTATGCCTTTGTGGACAAAACGGTCTGGAATGCCCAACCTATCCACACCTATAACATGCTTACTCTCATACCAAGGTCTTATCAATCCCATCACTGTCTTAGAAACTGAGATTGAGGCTCCAACTAGAGGTAAACTCCATCCTCTTCCCTTACTTGGTGACCACTACATTGGTATACTAAATGCTTGTTGTTCTAGTGGCACTGAAAACTTCAGCTACTTAGAACCACCAAACGATTTCTCCTAATATTGTATAGACCTCTTCTTAATATTTGCCTCATGTTTCCCTCTTACAGACCTTTCTATTCTCTGTATAAGTTCCATCAATGTGGAAAATCTCTCTCTACTTTCCAAAGCAGCTGCAGAGGTAGACATCTCAACATTCAATCCTTTCTCAAAATGTCGGATCCTCTCCCGCTCAGTAGTAACCATCTAAGGATAAAATCATAAAAGTTCCATAAACCTAGCCTCATACTCATTAATTGTTAGGATTCCTTGCCGAATCCCCTCAAACTACGAGATTTTTTGTCTAAGTATGTATGTAGAAAGTACTTATTGAAAAATTCTTGGCAAAATTCCTCCCAACCAACCTCTTCATCATTCCTTTTTACCTCTTCTATATCCCACCAGTGTCCATCACTACCCTTCAAAAGGAGCACAACATGCTTGCTTTGTTAACATTTGGGATACTAAGGATTTTGAAAGCCTTTTCTAACTCATTGAGCCACATATCAGCATATGTTGAGTTAGCTGTTCCAACATATTCTATAGCTCCTACATGGCATAGTCGTTTAAAGGTCTTACCAGAACCCAAAAATTCTGCATCGAGGACTGGTGCCCTAGGTTGTATTGCTAGTGTCTAGTCCACTATATGCATCATTGTTGTCATAACCTGTCCAACTAGAGCATGAAAAGTAGGGTTTTGTAGCATGACTGTATCAGGTTGGGTATTCTCAAGCACTTGTTTTTCTCTTGCTTGATCCCTCACACCTTATCCTAGTGCAGTAACGTTGCTCTCGGCAACACGTTCCTCGTGTTCTCCATACATCTTTAAGCTCTATCCTTTCTTCTGCATGAATAGAAGTCACTATTAGACATACTCAAGGACACTAGAACAGAATCAACAACCTTAGTCCTATGTCCCTATAGACTCCGTGAGACTATAGCTCTGATACCAAAAATTGTGATGTCGACTATCAAACTGATAATGACATCGCACAAAACCACACGGAAACAACCATTAATAATGGATTACCGAAAATCATTAAAAATTAAAACCATTTTTTCATAAAGATCCATTGTTAGGAAATTTATTAGAGAAAGGCCAAACGCTTGTCATATACAACATGATGCATCACACGTGCTATCTCAAAAACATCCCTATTTCATATAATATTAATTTTCTTTTACTAAAATCATGTACATAAGCAAACTATTAGAAATAACTGCCTTTTAGCCAAAAACTCAGATTGATCGTAAAACCAGATGTGAAACTATCCCCCAAGGACCTGAGAGTACATGGATGGCACATAGGACTTCTATCTAAAACAAGACACAACTAACAACACACCAAATCAAATTTTAGATCTTCTTCCTGATGTTGTCCTGTCTAGGCTTACACGATCTCTGCTACCTCGTTCATGTCTACGTAAAAAGTTGTGGAACCCACGGTGTGAGACAAAAGTCCCAGCGGGAGATATAACTCCCCAAAACACTATTACTATCACAGATATACTATTATTATAACAGAAAGTAAAGTTGCACTATACTAAACAGATTTGTCCATATATCATGAGCATGTCAGAATATTATCATATTTGAAAAGTTTAGATAACTAAGACTGAACAATAGATCAAGTAATCACTTTAGAAGGAATATGAACAACATGTATCAACTACCAATTATGTCATATCAATATAATTATTCAATATTTTTGTATTCCAATCTCAAGAGAAATATAATACACAGATAACTGAATCTTTCAATAATCATTCTCATGATTATGCATACACTTATGCACACAATGCTTTGATGCAGAGTAGAATAATCTCATCATTTAAGTAGTTCTGATATCTATGATTGAGCAATATATTATCTAATCATTTTAAAAGAAATATGAAGAACATGTATAACATTTATCAACTATGACATACAAAAGTAATTACAGCCTCATTCAATGTTTCCATATTCGATCCTTAAGCAAATATGCTACATGGCTGATTACATCTTTCAATAATCAATTTTATGCCCTGAGGAGATGAGGTATACTTCTCATTCTCCAACCAACCTAAATTAGGTACCATCGGTTCCATACAAGGTCCATGGAAGAGCCAGACTCCAGGAACTCTCCTTTCTTAGTCAGTACAAGTTTATTGGTAGTGACATTATGAGTCAAACTGCAATTAGCTAGCCTAGGTATATAGGATCATTACTAGAGAGATACAGCCTGTAGCTATTCCCTCATCAAGGTATGACCCACAGTCAATCCTGATTATATCAGGGTATAGTCCATAACCAATCCTAATTATATGTTGAGTCACGACCTACAACCACACTCTTGTTAGGGTATGGCCCAAAGCCAAACCTAATGTTCAGGGTATGGTCAGCAACCAATCATATTAGTTAAGGATACAAGGAGATACCTCAACTTGCACCACACATATTCAACAATATGCTCTCTGCGTAAAACTCGTTTCACCATTCAACAAGTTCTGACATTGAATGGATCTATGGCAGGGCAAACTACATTTTTAGTTTGACTTGATAAGTTAAGTGCATTACAACATCTTTTAGCATCAATCAAGTTACAAGCATGAATTATAGATAAACGTTACATAGAAAGGTGTAATATGTTTTTCAAGGAATCTTGTATCAATTAGAACACATCTTGTTACACCCATCTTGGGATCTCAATCCCTTTGAACACATTACTGGGAATCTCATCCCTTCAACATTTTCATTATCATGATCACATGTTTTGGGTATCAAACCCTCAGTTCATCATTGAATAGTGTCACCTCTTACCAGGAAACAATCATCTCTATGTCATTAGACCCATATATATATATCATACTTGTTGTACAAGTATATCACATGGCTCACAAATCCTATTTATTCTATATCATGCTAAATCATCATAGCTCATACCTGGCTATGCTCATCATCTCATATACCTACATTGTTAAGATTTCATGATAAAAGCAATATTAAGTAAGTATCATCACCATGCCATAAAGAGAATCATTCAAATTGCAACCCTCTCATAACTTGGGTTAGGGTTTCCCCTATAGTCGATTAGGGTTTTCAAGTTCATATTTAACAACCAAACCCTAATTCATATTGTAAGAGCTTATATTATTGCCATAAGTATTCAAGCATACTTAATTACTCTCATCAATTATCATCGATTGATTATCAACATGAGGTATTAACTTTCTTATATGAGTAGTATATGTTTATCTGTCATCCTTACTAGGATATTGATTTCAACATACTTATTACATTGGCTTGACCCTCTTTAGGGTTTATCAACCTACACTTATCAAAGTGTATCCATCTCATTACTTCATAGTGTATCAATTAATTATATTCATCATGTGTCAGTTTACACCCATCAAGGTGTATCGGCCTATACTCATCAAGGTGTATCAACCTACACTCATCAATGTGTATCGGCCTACACACTATCCCTTGTGTCGGCCTAGACACATCCTCTTATGTCGGCCTAGACACTATTGCTTATGTTGGCCATGAAACTTATGTCGGCCTAGTCACCTCCCTTTGTGTCGCCCTAAGGCATCTCACTTGCATCACCCTATGTATATACACTTGTGTCGCTTTATGTATATACACATGTATTGCCCTATGCATATAACCCTATGCATATCAACATATGTGTGTAGGCCATAGAAAATTCTAGTACATTGACCACACTATCATCTTGGGTGTGTGTAAACCAAGGCATCAAAGGATGCGTTGCCCTAGACACCATCTATTGATATCAGGTTAGGGGGTGTATCGAGTTCTAGGGTTAGGGTTAGATGATATTGGGTTAGGCATCATCATCTCCCTCACACCCTCACTTATTAAGGTACCGACCTCACTTATCTTTTGGTGTATCACCTTCACCATAATTTAGTGTAACATCTTCACCTCACTTTAGTATAACATCTTCACCTCACTTGGGTGTAATATGTTTACCTCTCTTGGGTGTAATATATTCACCTCACTTGGGTGTTTCACCATCACCTCACTTTAGTGTAACATCTTCTACTTACTTGGTGTATAGGCCACACCATGCTCTAGGGTTTCAGCCTCACTATCATCTTGTGTGTCAGTCATAACACTATCACTTCTGTCTCCCATATCACATCAAAGTGATACCGGTTTAGAGGTTCTTCAAAGTGATACCAGTTTAGAGGTGCTTCAAAGTGATACCGGTTTAGAGGTACTTCAAAGTGATACCATAGGTGCTTCAAAGTGATACCGGTTTAGAGGTGCCTAAGGTGATATCGGTTTCTATCATCTTCAAGCTCCAAACTTCGTCCATTAACACTATAGTTCATGGACAACAACCCCCTATATCCATTCGATCTCATGGATTCATCATTTAATCTAGGGAAATCAAAATTGATAAGGAATCAGCAAGTATTGTACTATTGAAAGTGAATAATAATAGAATTGAAGTAGAGTTATATAGCCCGCCTCAAGATCACCACTAGAGATTCAAGCTTCAAAGCTCCACATTTCCAAGGTTGAAGATGACCTATTCAAAGGTCCAAGATTTGGCTATAGCTTCACCTCCATCAAGAAGAAGGCATCATAGTTAGAAATTTGGTGAAGAAGAAAAGAAAGACAGAATTATGATCTGAGATACATAATTCTCCAAGATTGAAGATGGTCATGGAATCAAATTAGATAATATGCTCGACCTTCCTCTTTCTCCTTGAGCTCCTAGGGTCTTCTACCAAGAAGGAGGTGGTAAAAGAGTCGAAAGGTTTATTTGCTTGTGAAAAGAGGGGCTTATATAGTTGAGTTTGAAGAGAGAGAGAGAGTATATGTGAGGTGTCATCACCATATGTAACTAGGTGACACGTGTCCATGCATGGTGGAACCATGGAACCATAATTTATTATCATCATGCAAAACTCTTTTGGATAATTCAAGGATGAGATATCAGCCATTAGGCATCTTGCTTTGCAAGATATCACAACTCAACATCACTTTATATGCAAATCGATACAACTTTTCCAAGGAAGTCCTCAGCCGATATGCCATACCTACTTGAGGTGTTTAGCCCGATATGAATACTTAAAAAAGTTTCTAAACCGATACGGTACCTCCTCTATGGTTTATAAACTGATAGTCACTCCCATATACTCTTCATAACTCGACACAACCTCATCTAGGGTTCAAGATACTCAACATTCTTTGGTTCTTTCACCACCAAGAGTTCTATCACTCAACCAAGACTCAAACAAGTCACTCCCTCCTTTATATTTCCTCTAAATGATGCTAAGTGATAGAAGGTACACTCTAGAGGTGGTAAGTTGCACATCAACCCCATAATTTGGGTAAATTGCAATTTGCACCAAAACTATCATACATAACACAAACAACCTTCAAACAAGCTCAAACTTGAAACTTGAGCTATCCTTAAGTCTTAATTACTTTTCAAATGATTAATACAAGATTCTAATTATCTTACTTAGGAAAAACAGCTAGGGTTACATCTTAACCCATATCAGGGGTGTTACATAAACCTTTCTATGATGAACCATAATCTTGTGCATGTTATCTTGTTGATGATGGAGGTGTTGATTCTTACATGCATGTGTGAAATGATATTTTCCCTCTCATACATGGTTTTGCCTAAGTCTTGATGATGATCATATTTATGATTTGATGATGTTTTTCTTCATGAGGTTATACCTTGATGGTTTGGCTTCCTCCATGTTTGATGGTCAGATTTAGGGTTTTGATGACAAACCACTCCTTGAGTTTTGATCCTTGTTTATGGAAGTGATTGTCTTGTTGATCTTGTAGTTAATGAGTTTTTTCTCTCCTCATGTGGTTGCCAAGTTTTCCATGATGGTCGATGAGTTCCTCACATTCTTGAGGTTGATGAGTTTTGCTTGATGATGGTCGCTTATGTGTTGATGATTTTCTCATTGGTCGACGATGACGCTTCTATGGGTTTTAGTCACCAAGGATGGACCTGTGTTGGTTGCTGAACTTTGGTTTTTTATGCAGTTGATGATATGGCTAACTTAGCCATATGGTAATTGAAGATGGTCACTTTTTCAGTGGTTGATGATGGGGTTCAACCCTATGTTTTCAGCGATCAACTACCATGATTCTCAGCGGTCATGTACCAATGTCTTCATCAGCCATGTATTCTAATTTTTAGCCATCATGGGATGAGTTCTTTAGTGATCATGTTTTGTGTTCTCAATGGTCATAGACCTCATTTTCAATAGACATGGTATGTAGTTTAGCAGTCACTTGGTGGTTGACCATGGTGATAAGGATGTTGACCTATGTGCTTCTAATATTGTTGGAGATAATAGAAATTAGGGTTTACCTCTCCTTTCTCTTAAAACCCTAATTCAATTATGATGTTTAGAAATCATAACCCTAATGTAAACACATGGTGATACTACTTAGTTTTCTTAAGTAATTATCATAGTAATGATGTGATGTCTCTCTCCTATGTTGTAATCCTAGTTGGTGATCTTGTGGTCATTATACTTCTTAATTACAATGCTATGCCAAACTTAGGTAACACATGTGTGTAATGTGGTGATTATGAACCTTGATGTGGGCATGGAGAGATTATGATGTTCTGTAGGGAATTATGTGAGTGGTCTTATGACCTTGGCAATGGTTTTTTTAAACTTCCTAATTGAGTTGGTATCCTTAGGTGATAAGATGAGGGATTGATATCCCATGATAGTGTGATAATGGTGACGGCCTCGTGCACGGCATTGTGACACTATGACGTGGTGATGTGATCGGCTTTATGTTTTATATGTTTTATATCTTCTGAGGTTGCAATCTACCCTTATCTTTGTAGAACTTTTCTATGGTTTGCATATAACTTTATTGATGCATTTAAAAGACATACAATTGTCTTAACTAATCAACTGAAACACTAATCATGTAGTGCCATGTGCCATAGATCCATCCCAGTGTTTGAATTTTCTAGATGGTGAAATGAGTCTTCCTAAGGGAAACTCAGAGCACATACTGTTGAGTATGTGGGGTGCTTGGAGAGTATATCCTTGTCATCTAGATCCCAAGTGTTTTACGAATGACTGTAGTCGGGTCTCAGTGATTATATATATGTGATGTGATTAGAGGACAACTATGGTTGTACCTTAGCGATTGGGTTTACATACCCTAGTTTCTAATTCCATGACATGTACTAAGGTGGGCTAGGTGTTTCCAACTTGACTATATGTCGACGTTTGTAGTTTGACTAATATGTCACTGCGGTGCAGACTCATACTAACCGAGAAGTACGGGAAGATCTTGGAGTTCGACTCTTCCTAGATCCTGTATGGGACATATTGTGACCAAGCGATGGTTAGTTGGAATTTGATTGGTATGACTCAAACTCCCCATGGCAAATAAAAGACGTCATACAACCATGTAGCATATCTATTTAGGGTTAAACATGCTTCATATTATATGTTTACCTTGTATTGTTCCATATGCTACTAGCTACTTATGAAGCTATAATATTTCTTAAATTGTTCAGTTAATATAATGTGGTAATAGAAGACAACTGTTATACATGTTCTTCATATTCCTTCTAATCACATAACATGTTATGATTATCTGTTATAGTTACCTAACTCACTTAATCTGCGTAATCAGTTTAAGTTATTCATTTAGCTAAAATTTCTCATCATGTATAATAGTACTATAACATGTTGTAGAAATAACCGTTGGCGGAGAGTTATATCTCTCATTAAGATGTTGGTCTCACCTCGTGGGTTTCCACACCTTTTTAGACGGTCATCAGTAACGTGGTAGAGATCGTGTTTTTGAGGAAGAGCAACTTGGAGATCAGTGAACTCAGAAGGTTGGAAGGTTGCTAGTGTTGTAGTAGAGTCCTATGTGTCATCCCTATACTCTTAGGTCTCGAGAGGGTTGTGTTTTGTAGATGATGTATATATACACATGGTTTTGGAAATATGACTTGATTGTACATATGGTTTGTATATGTGGCTCTTACATGTGGATAGGGTATCTTTTGTAATAGGTTGTGGCTATATGCCAAGTGTACAAATATAAATACCTGATATGCTACTTGTTATGGTATAGTTTGTGGACCTTAATCTGATATGTTTCCGCATTTGTTGGTTCTATACTATCTATTTTAGTTTACCCTATTTTTTGGTAATGTGCTTGTTTAGTTGTTAATCACGCTCTTTGGTTTTGAGTTATCTCATCATGTGGCATAGAGTTGTCACACTTATAATGGAATATAAGGAGTGAGACATGCTTGAAAATCCCAGAAGGTTACCTCTCTAGGTAGTGGATGTATATCTCCTAGTTTGGATTTTGGAACCATTATAGATAGCTTGTGTTATTCGTGCTTGCTCAATCTCTCTCTCTCCCCTGCTATTTATGTTTAGTTGCACCCCAAGTTAATATACGTAACATTATCTTAGAATATCTTGAAGGTTTAATGAATTTTGTGTAAGTGATTTTGAGCTCTATTCACCCCCCTCTACATCCCATCATTGATCAACAAATGGTATCACAATAAGTCCTATCCAAGAAATACTTCCACAAGTAGGAGAAGATGGGTGATTAACAAGGTGGAGATACTCCATAAACATTCCAATAAGGTACAAGAATGGGATGAAGCTACTTTAAAGAAAGAATTCTCTATGCCTCTCTTTTCCCCATTGAGTTCAATTACATTTCTTCTTGTAAGATGGCCTATGAGGTATGGAGAAATCTGTGTCACTTATGAGAGGACAAATCAAGTGAAGGAAAGTAGAGTCTACATGCTCAATGGTCTCCTTGAGAACTTCAAGATGGGAAAGAAGGAAAGGGTGGCTAAAGTGTACTCTAGATACAAGACCATTGTAAATGGACTTGTCGTCCTAGGTCATCCTATGGATAGAGGAAAGATAAACTCAAAGATCCTTAGGTCTCTTCCTAAATGGTAGGAATCAAAAGTGAGTACCATTGAAGAAATAAAGTCACTTGGTGATATTCCTATTTAAGAGCTCATAGGAAATCTACAAGCTTTTAAAGTGAAACTTGAAGAGCAAGAGGAAGAAGAAAGAGAATAAGAAAAAGTGATTAAGAGAACAAAGAAGGATGGAATCAAAGCCCGAGTTGAATCTATTTTGAGTCAAGATTCTCCATCCTCTCAAGCTAAAGAAGATGATTTGTAATCCAAAGGTAGACTTCACAAAGGCAAGCCTTCCTCCACCACAAGGTTCTTCAAATATGGAAGGAAGGGTCACTTCAAGGAAGATTGTCTACAAGGAAAAATGACCTATCATCACAATAGAAGGGAAGATAAAAACAAGAAGAAGGGCAGATGGCACAAAATCTCTAGTGACTCCTCCAACTCAAGCTCAAGTGAAGAATCTACTTCAAGCTCTAGTGGTGGTGGATAATGCCATTTTTCTCTCATGGCAAGTTGGATGAATATTCAAATGAGGTAAATTAAAACTCTTTATATAAAGAATCCTTGATTACCGTTATTTATTCTACTCGTGCATCTCTTAAGTATTCCAAGCATAAAAAGAAACATCTTGCCATGATTTTTTATAAATTGCATGAAGAAAAGAAGATCTTAAACATACTAACATTTTATTAGAAGATGATGTTGAAAATATTCAAAAGTCTTATCTAGAACTCAAATTGAAATTAAATACTGCTGACATTGAAAATAATGCTTACATTAGACAAGTAGATGCTCTCAAATTTGGAAACTATAACTTACTTGATAAGATTAGATTTCTAGAAGCTCAACCTCTTATGCCGAGTTCTAATGAAGAGCATAATAGTATTGTGAATTCTCTCATGCTTGATATTGATGCTCTTAAAACTAAAAATGAGGACAAAGATTTTGGTTTGCAAGGAATAGAATCTAAATATAGTGTTTGTCTTTCTAAGATTACTTTGCTTGAAAAATAAAATGCTTCCTTGCTTACTAAAATTAATGTATTTGAATCTTTCTCTAGTTCTACTAGTAGAGAGAATAATGTTGATGCTTTTCATATTGAAAAACATTCTTATATGACTAAAGTTATTTGCTTAGAAATTGATCTTTTGCATGCTAGAGATGATACAAATCAATTGTCTTCCACTATTACTTCTCTTATGCGTGATAATCATAGTTTGAGATCCTCTATGCAAAGATTCTTAGATGATAAAAAGAATCTTAATAAAATCCTATATCATACTACCAAAAAAATGGGTAGAGATGGTATTGGATATGATAGTAACCAAAGGAACAACAAAGACAAAGGACCTTAAATTTTCAATGGAGAATCATCTAGTTCCTAGGATATGGGCTCTTGCAATCATTGTAATGAAAATGGTCATTATTCTACATATTTCCCGTTTAGGAAAAGACCCAAGAGCAATAGAAGTTGGGTTTCTAAGCTAACCCCTACGGACCCAAAAATATGATTGAGAACCATTTCATCTTTCTTCTTGTAGGTTACTTGCAAATGCATTTGTGATGATTTGACAACAAATCAAACCGTCACCAGTGATATAATTGCGGAATAATCATAAACAGCATATTTACAAAAATCATTGAAATTAAAAACCATTTTGCAAGGAGATCCTCTTCTAGAAAACTCTTACTGAAAGATCCAAAACTTTATACACACTAGGGTTTACATTGTACATACATTGTACCATCTCACCTTGAGGATAACATATAACAGTTGTTTACCAAAACATATACTGAAACAACATAAAACCTCAAGGCATACAAGTCAAAATCTCAGATCGTTCATGAAATCATTACGAATTAACTCCAAGGACCTGAGAGTACAGAGACGACACATAGGACTTCTATCTATAAGACATGACAGACAGTACACTCAACCTGATCTGTTACCGCTGCCCCAACTATTATTCATCCTCAGCAGAATGGTCTCTACCGCCTCGTGCACGTCCACCTAAAGATTTTGGATCCCACATGGTGATACAATTGTCCCAGCGAGAGATATAACTCTCCGCCGACCATATTATTATCACAGATAAGCATTATAAAACTGAGCAAGGGTTCTTTTATATTAACAAGCATGATTAATCACTGCATGAAAAGAACAAAGTAATCTCTTTACTTAAGAAGGGTGATGCATTTATCCATGGTAGATCATTAAACCATCTATCTACTTTACAAGGAATGTAAAGAAATATAAATAACATCTATCAACTAAGATGTATAACTGAAGTGTACATCAACCAATATCTTTCAGTATTTGATCCTTAAACAAATACGCTACTCGGCTGATTACATTTTACATACACACTTATGCCCTGAGGAGATGAGGTATACCGCTCATGCTCCAACCGACCATGACTACGTAAAGCATCAGTACCATACAAGGTCAATGGAAGAGCCGACTACAATTAGGGGTGAGCATTCGGTTAATTCGGTCAGTTACGATTAATTTGGTTCGGTTAAACAGTTAATTTGTGGTTTGAGATTTTAACCATTAACCTAACCAAATTTAGTCGGTTAATTCAGTTATTGTCCCATCGGTTAATGGTTAATTCGGTCGATTAATTTGGTTAACCAAATAACACTCGTGTAATAATATTTTTTGAAATACTCATAAAATTTGGGACAATTGTTATATTATAGTAGTATTTTTATAAATTAATTCTATATGGATCGTAAAAACTTGATTACTATATATATGGGGAAGTATTTTGAAATAAAAGTACAACTATATATGTATATATGCATGTATAGGATATTATTTATGAATAAATTCTGACTATTCAATTAATTTGGTTAACCAAACCAAAAATATCTTTAACCATCAAATTAACCATTTAACTGATTAACTGAAATAAATTAACCAAATTAACCAAATTGACCCAATAAAATTAACCATTCAGAATTAACCGTTCGGTTAATCAGTTATTAACCAAATTCTGCTCACCCGTAGCTTCCATGACCTCTGCTGTCTTGGTCAGTGCGAGACCTCTAGCAGGACATCTCGTCTCAGCTGCAATTAGCTTACCAGGGTATACTGGTATCTTCACTATAGAGCTACAGCCACAACATGCACTCTCTTCAGGGAGATTTCAGTTATCCATCCCCAATTTTCAAAGAATAAGGAAGATTACACATCAATTCCTCAAATGTTTGGGAGAATCACATTTCAATCTTGATCCAAATAAGATGAATAAGGATTCTATGCATAAATTCCTCATTTGGTTGGGAGATTCACATCATCTCGTGATAAATAAGAAAGGTGCGACACCAGTTCTTCATCAGGACGTCAGGATATTGGCGCCCATCGCCCCCACATATTAAAAAATATGTGTTCTAGGAAATCCCGTGGGAAGACCTATTTCACCATTCAGCAGCTACTGACACTGATGGATCTATGGTCAGGGCACTACATGATGGGATTCCACTTGATTAATTAGGTACATTATAGTATTCTTTTAGCATCAACCAAGTTTCAAACATGAATTATAACATATGCCATAAAGGAAGGAGTGGTACTTTGAAGATCTTTGGAACATTTGAAATGTACATCACTTGGGATCTCAGTCCCTTATCACATCACTGGGAATTCTCATCCCTTCACATCATCATCATCATCATGATTACTGGATCTGGGTATTCAAATCCTTAGATCACCACATAGCATTGTTACCTCTATAATAGGTAACTATTACCTCTAGGTTCTCAGACCAAGGTATTCATCACACTTGTTGCAGAAGTATTTCACATGGCTCACAAGGTCCATTAAAACATCTTATCACCTCTCACTAGGCAACAACTATCTTTTAGGTCATCAGACCACATAAACATTATACTTATTATACAAGTATTTAACATGCTTTGCAAGGCTCATTCAATAAGAGGAATACAACCTTCCCATTATTAGGGTTAGGGGTTCCCTTTATAGCCAAATAGGGTTTCAAGTTCATATTATTAACCCAAACCCTAATTCATTGCTCCACACATATAGGAGCATATACTGATATCATAAGTATTCAATCATACTTATTTATTCTCATCATTTATCATTAAATGATTATCAACACAAAGTATGAGTTTCTCTCTCATCCTTATCGGGATATTGATTACATCATACTTTTGGTCAAACTCTTGGGGAATATTAGTTCATCATTAACAATTCACATCATCTTTTATATTGCAATTAACACAACATGCAACATATGTCACCCAATCAATCACATACGATTGAAGTGTCCCTACCATATAGGGTATCAAGATGTGTGTATGTTAACATATTATGCTTTAAGATACATTCTTATTTCAGGTAGTATATCCATATCGGGCATCTGGTATAACCACATCACCATGTCATGTTTTTAGGGTGTATCCTATAATCATCATATCGTGTATCCATATCAAATTGACTATCACTTAGTTCTTATCATCTCAAGATAACTTCATATCGGGTATGAGCTAGGTGCTTGACCCCATATCGGGTATGAGCTAGGTGCTTGACCCCATATCGAGTATAATCTATGTTCTTGGTGCCATATCGTGCACAAGGTGTGAACCATATCTAGCATAGAGAATATGCCTCATCATGTATCATTTAAGTGGTATATATACAAGATACCATATCGATTTTCCATCCAGGATTATCATATCAGGTCTCCATGTTGGGTAACATATCAGGTTACCATGTTGGGTAGACCCTTAGGCTCATAACCTCTTTATGCCTTCAAGTATTATCCCTATCATATAATTACATGACAAGCTAGGTGTCTAGCTAAATTCTCTTACCACAATCCATTACACAAAGGATGGGGTATATCTGGTTTCAATCCATCATCTATGATTATCCACCATATTGGATAGAATGTGCCATATCGTGCATGAGGTATGAATTGGACCTCATATCGTTCACAAGGTAGAAGTAGGTTCTATTCCTATCATCCAAGGGATATCAATCATATCATGCATGTGGTATCATTCATCAATTTACCCATCATCTTGGGTTTCCAACTCTATGTTGTTTAGAGTGCTTACGATCTCTATATCGTGTAAGAGGTGTAGTCTTAGACTTGTATCGTGTACAAGGGGTAAGTGGGTATCTCCCATATTGTTCATAAGCCATGGCTCATATCGTGTATGAGCTATCATCTATCCCCATATCAGGTTAACCCCCATCTTGGGTTTCATATCGGGTTTAAGGTATTTCAACCATATCAGGTTATACCATGTATTTGAATCCATGTCTTATTTGTGCATAAGTGTATGCTCAATCAATCATATCGTGCACCAGATGTGTGCTTCAAGATATCGTGTACCAGGGGTGTACTACATTATCATATTGTGCAAGAGGCACTTTCTTATCTTACTCATATCGGGTTACCCAAACTAGAGTTTTAGCATATCGACTTACAATACACTTGACCCTATATCGTGCTTGGAGTCTTTGCTTGACTTCCTATCGTGCAAAAGGTATATGGTTAATCACCATATCATGTTCAAGGTGTGAACTTCATCTCCATATCATGCAAGGAGATATAATCTCATAAGCATATCATGCTAGTGATGTATGTACATAACTATATCGGGTTAGAGGTACTTGTTTGTATGCTTGAACCCGATATCACTTCATAAAGTGATACCATCTTCTTCAAGCTCTAGACCTTCGTTATAACTATTATAGTACATGGACAATAGGTCCAACAACTACTAGAACTCATAATTTCATCAACTATTCACGAATATTTTGGAATTGTAAGTAGATCATTAAGTATAGCAAGTTTGGTGGTGAATAATAACATCATTGAGTTCAAGTTATATAACCCGCCTTATGAACAACTTCAAAGCTCCAAGCTGCAAAGCTTCACGTTCCTAAGGTTGAATATAAACTTCTCCAAGGTCCAAGGCTCTTTCACAACTCCTCCATATACAAGAAATCACCATAGTTAAGAACATGTGAAGAAGGAAAGAGAGGAATATCCATAACCCGAAATCCTACTTCAACCAAGGTTGAAGATGACCAAAGCCTCACCTTAAGCTTGATGCTCGAGCTCCCCCTGCTCCTTGAGCTACTTTGCACGATATCTAAGGGCTATGTATGATATCTCAAAGGAAGAGGGTTGTGGGGTTCGTAAACTTCCATAAGTAGGTGGAAGGTGAAGTATATGTACTTGGGTTCTTGAGATAAAGTGTATAAGAGGTGTCTTCACCTCATGCTACTAGATGACACGTGGCCATGCATGGTTGACACGTGTCCATGCATGCAAACACATATATATCTTTCCATGCAAGATTCTTGAGGATAATCTAGAGGTGATATTTCAGTTATCCTTTATCTTGTTGGATAAGTTATCTCATCTTTATCTCATCAATAAGGCAAACCGATACACTTTTTGCAAGGAGCTTTGCAACTCATCATGAACCACCTTCTTGAGGTGCTTTTCCCATCATGGCCTTTTCCAAGGCTCAACAAACTGATAGGAGACTTCTAACATGGCTCCTTGTCCGATAGGACTCCTATATCAAGTCTACAACTCGATACAACACATATAAGGCTTTACCTTCAACTCATTATTGGTCTTTTCATAACCAAGAGTATCATCACTCAAAGGTGATTCAAACATAGTGTCTCATTCTTTATATTTCCTATAAAATATACATAAAGGGAGTAGGGACACTCTAGAGGTGGTAATTTGCATTTCTACCCTATATTTTGGGTAAATTACAAATTGTACCAAAATTGGTGTACAAAGTACTAGCATTGTTCAAATAAGTTATAACTTGAGATTTAGGCTTTCCACAAGCCTTCACTTAGCATCATTCTATCTCTTATGATATTAAAACACTTTAGAACACATTCAACATGTGACATATTGCAATGTAACCCCTCATCTTGGGCAAGTTGCACTTTGGTTCAAAACGAAGGAATATTGCTCAAACAACATTCAATCAGGACCAAATTTGAAACATAAGTGTGTCACATGCGAACAAAACTCCTTATAGGATTATATTTAATTTCTAAGAAACCTACTTATCCAAAACAAATAGAGTTACCTCATAACCCAGGTCAGGGTCATTACAACATTGACATGAGCTATTGATTTGCAAATTGGTTTCTCAATCCACATAAAAGAAGAAAGGTGAGATGTGTATGGGTTGGAAACAAGTGGAAAAGAAATGGTAGAAATTGAGGTAATAATATACTATTCATATCCAATGATAGATTGTTCTAGACAAGTTTGCATGCACTTTACGTATGGTTTTTGAGTCAAATTTGATATGTTGTGATTTTCATCACTTTCTTGCTCAAAAACCACCCCTGATGCTTTCATAGTGCATTAGTAATTGATTATACATGTTTGATTATGGTTTGTATCTTTATCATGCCTCTAAATATGATTATCTAAAATATATGCATTTTTTATAGTAGTTGTTGTCATTCGAGTTTGTCTTGAAAGAAACTCAATCGACAAGCACCAATAAATGTTGCCAACAACTGTTGTCGGCTGAGAAGTCCAATCTAGAAACTCGACTGACGACATTGTGCACATAATATATATATGTCTTTTTGGATGATAATTTCCCTCTCAACCAGACTTTCTCAACCAACATCCCTATTCTATGGTACTCACTTTGGTACCTTTCTATGTGCATATTACCATGCTTTAAATTTCCTACATTTCATACAACTCTATTTTTTTTATTTCTCTAGTTTGGTGTCTCCATATCTTGCAATTACTTGTCTTGATTTGTTTTACTTGTTTTAATGATGATCTCTTTAGATCTCTTGGTTGTGTCTTAAATTTCTTCCATTGTGCTCTAACTTGCTATATATATCTAGTTGTATATCTTGTTTACATGAAAGTGTGAGTTTGTTATTGAAAATCATCTTCTGGTAATGATGCATATTTGCTAGTGAGTTAAATCCTTTCATGCTTCTAAAATTGTATGCCTCATTTTTTTGGATATTTCTCTACATCTACTCATAGCTTGTTGTTTAACTTGTGCATCTTTTTCTATGATCTAGATCCTACTAGTAGCTCTAACTTGTGATATCATATACTAGTAGTCCATATATATGTAGTTCTAGTCTTGTTCATCAATTGGTATCTAACACCTCAATAGGTATTCAACTATATAATATGATTGTATCTTGTTTCATACATACTCAAGCTTTTTCCTTTACTTGCATATCCACTATCTTGAGTTACTTTCTTGCATATCCTTACCTTGATATTTTCTAGAATTACATCTAGGGTTGTTCAAACACATGTCTTGATTTGGTTTTTATACATTTCTAGGACAAGCCCCTAAAATTTTATCTTCTACATTCCCTCTTTTAACATGTTGTGTTTTAGATTTTCAACACCCACCCCACTTTTTGAAATGACAATGGGGGAGATTATATGTCTTATGTAAAGAGGAGAGCATATATGACAATACGTATATGAGTAGATGACATAGTTTCTATAAATGTTATGAAAGCTAACCATGCAGGAGAATTAGATGACATATATGACAATACATATATGAGAAGAAGACATAGTTTCTATAAATGTTATGAAAGCAAACTATGCAAGAGAATTAAAATCAATTGACAGGGAGTATATGAACTCCATTAGAATTAATTGAAGGGGAGCATATGAACTCAATTCTATTGAAACCCCTAGGTTTCTCTAAAGGTATAATTTTACTTAAATGCATTCAACACATTTATGGGATGGTATATCATCTTCAAGAAGGGGGAAAATGTTGACTCGAGGTATAAATTGACTAAACCCTTGTTTTGATGATGAATAATCATTCCACTTATTTGTGCCTAATGCTTCTACTTGAGTGATTTCAGATTAGGTAAGACACACTCCAAATACCTAAACTTGAGCATCCTAACTTGGAGGAATCAAGTCACACATGTATAGAGATCAAGATTGAAGAATAGATAGTTTCCTGTATAGAGCTTTGATGTAAACCACTTATAATAATTGTATGACTTGTAATTAAGCTTAGAAAAAAAATCAAGAGCACTTAAATTGAATATTTAAGCAATTTTAAGGCACTTACCAAAATACATCACATGCACCTTTATCGGTCGAGTCTCCTTCTCTTGAAACTTGACTGCCAAACTATGTAGGTCTTGATAGCTACCATGGTTGATTGTGTTTGTCCTAGTGACAACTCAACTGACACCCTAAATATACAAAAATTTATAAGCCGTTGGTTGAGTTTCATCAAGGATAAAATTGATCAACAACTCAAAATTATTTTGTCGCATAGTTCCTCCGTTTGAGTTCACCAAAAGTAAAGTCAACTGAAAACACTATATAAAAAGTGCAGAAAAATGTGTCTAGCTGTCGAAGTATTGCAAAAGTTGAAAATACATCCTTTGTAACACCTAAAATGGCTATAATTTGTTCCAATGTGTCTCTACTGGCTAGTAGGCAACTTCAACTATAAATAGGACCCCTTGGGCTTCATCCCATGGTTAGAAAGCACTATGAAGGTCCTTATATTATAGTTAAGTGCCTCCAAGAGCCTCCTTCCACTCTCAAGCTTAATCACTTGTTGCATCCATTAGAGTGAGTAGGAGATTTGTAAAAGAGCTAGTCCTACATGTATATCTTATGAGGCTCTCACTTTCTCCACCTTCCAATCTCTCTTTCTACCATGAAGATGAATAAGGTGAAGAAGAAGAAGAAGAGAAGGATCCCCTTGGTGAAGCTTCTCCTTCATGAAAGTGAAGTCAAAGGTAGAAGATCCAAGTCTAGAGTGGGTAATTCCTTGAAGGAAAAAGACATGTTGCAATAGTGGGAAGTGTCATGGAACCAAAATCCCAGTCCCATGAACCAAACAAATACCAAGGACAACATGCAGAAGCATGAAATGCTTAGCATACATGAACATATAACAAGATAAAGGCACCAACATAATCTCAACATTCAACAATATTATTAAGAAATATTCTTTTATAACGAGATTTCAATTACATGTTGAAGAGTACAATTTTACAAGTCTGCTCATGTATACCATGGATCTTACAACAAGAACACCTAACATAGCTCACCAATCCCATCAACTGCTATCCATCTCTAAACCCTATAAAATATGTGAAATAAGGCGGGTCAAGCACACGAGATGTTGAGTACATGGCTAAAAGATACTGTTGGTTTGTTTACACTAACGAGTTTCAATCATAAGAATGATCTTTTACTCAACTAGTTGTATCCCGCAAGTATACAAGAGTAGTTGTAGTCGAGGTTGAACACAAGGAGCGTTGGTTAGTTAGGTGCAAGAGTTATGCTTTTCAATAATCTAGATCGTTGTACATAAGATGATTCGATTAGAATAATGAAATTATAGATTTAAAACACAACAGTAAATTATAACTTAAGAAAGGTTAAGATTCAGATATGGAAGGATCTTGGACCTATGATTTCACCAACATATCATAGCATAAAATAGGAGCACGAAATCTAAACATACTAAGCACTTGTTTTAAAGGAGATTTGTATGTTGCACTTCACCTCTCGGTGCAAGTATAATGATCCTAACTCAATACAACATTCTCATGTATGAATTTCATTTTGGATCACAATCCTACTCCTCAACTCCATAATTTTCACTCTTGTGGTAAAGAAGGAGTTGCCAAGAGAGTACCTCCTTACTCTCCTACCTATCTTCTCAGATCAAGCAAGAAAGCATAAAACATGCACATAAAGGGGCCAACCATACATACAAGAAGCAAGAAACCGGTGCTCACAAGGTGGAAAAACAAACAACTTAGCATTTAGTACAAAATTATCATGTTCCTTACATGCTATGACATGAGAGCTACTCTCCCATGCCCAAGAAAAGAGTTTACTCGTCCATAATGATGTACAATAGAAAATGTGCAGAATTTTTAGAGTTCAACATGGTTTAGAGAAGGAAAAGCTAAGTAAACCCAAGGTGTAACCCAAGAAGAGTAGAATTCCGACTTGAGGATGAAATCCCACTTCTACAGCTGCTCCAAACAGGACAAACCTATCTCCCAAAAAGCTTGGTGGAGTGAAGAAGCTCTGCTGTACCTTGGAGAAGAAGCTTGGAGAAGAAGAGAAGAAGAATGGGGGTTCTTTGGCAAGAAACCACCTTCTTCCACCCAAAATTGCCCTCCCTTGCTCTAGACCTGCTCTGGGACAAAATACCTTTGAATTATGACAAGTGATAACCGCCCATTAAGTTCCCCCTTAGTTTTAAACAAAAATTCGTAACTTTCAAATTTTTGAAACTGACGTAAGTGCACGCCGTGCAAAAGCTCGGTCAGTTACTCCAAAATGAACTGCGCACAACATGCGCAGAAGAAATGCATGTCGTGCAACTTTCCAGAAGATTTTTGGTTTGCCTGATGCTCCAGGTGCACGCCGTGCATTTACTTTTCTGCACTTTTCTGGAAAGTTGCACGACGTGTCTTTAATAAGACACGTCGTGTCTTTTTCAAATCTGGAGTTCTGCATTCAATTTCTGGATTGAGACATGGCGTATTTTTTTAAGACACGATGTGTCAATGGTTGTTTTGGGCTACTGTGTATTCTGCTCATAACTTTCAACGTGTAGGTCAGATTTACATGTCGTAAAAAGTGGTATTTGTGCAATTTTGAACCCCAAAATATGTAGATACTTGAGGAGTGATCCAATAAGAGATAATATGATATATTCCTCATTATTTCATTGCAAAATATAGTACCTACAATCCAAACTATGAGACAAGTAAGAATAGCTAAAAATATAGAATCTAGCATGAATGAGAGTGATAATTGAGTCAAAACAACATGGATTTGCAACCAAACATGATTCAAAAGATGATATGATTTGTGCACATCAAATCCCCCTAAGCTTAAACTATTGCTTATCCTCAAGAAAAAAGAGCATAGAAACACAAATGAAGGAATTGTCAAGTTCATGCATAGATCAAATGAAATGAAAGATGTGTCTAAGACCAAACCAACCATGATCAACATGTTTATACTCATAGCCATCAATTCAACTTAAACACCCAAGAAATAGATTTTTAGTTTAGTAGGGGTGGTCACAATTAAATGAATCAATCAATTAAATAACACTAAGTAGAATTTGGATGACCAAGCCAAGCAATTAGTGGATGTGCAACTCAAACTCTCAACTATTAACAATATAAAAGATGAAATCTTAGTTAAAATTAACAATTTTAGTTGTACTCTCCTTCTTTCCAAAAATGATGTGACAACGGATTATGTGTTTTGGCACTCGGCTGCTAATGTAGGCTTATGCACACATGGAGTGCTGATTGGGGTATTTTACCCTCTTTTAAGACATACCACCTAACCATTGTGGCCAGATCAGACTTACACTAGGCTAGCATGATATGTGGGCAGTTTAGCCATCTTTTATGAGGTATGAGGGTGAAATAAGTTGAAAGAAATTTTAAAATTAAAATTTTTCCAAAACATAGGAGAGTCAACTAAATTGCAACATTAGCTAGATTTCATTCATTTGTTTTGAAAGTTTTTTCATTGAAAGAGTGGTTGAAAATGCACTAAGAGCTTAGCAAGGGCATCCTGTATTCTAAATGATATCGTAAATTTGATTTAATCACAACAATTGAAACCATTACATGTTTTAAGCAATCAAGGATGTAAAAGATGAATGTTCAAGCTAGAAGCATAAACCATAGTTAAGCACATGTTGATGGATAAAATGTTTCATTTGATTAATGCATTCCTTTTACAATTTCTTCAAATGATATTTCACATCAAAAGAGGACAATCAGTTAGGCATAGGAGTTATATCAACATATAAAAGATAAACCTCATATCATACTAGATTTGCCACCAGAAGAGCAGAATTGAAAACAACAACTAAAAAAAGATGATAAAAGGGAAATAAAGCTAGACCACCGGCCGGATGCTCTCCCCCTAAGCTTGAAATTTGCATTGTCCTCACTGCATATAACAAACTCAAGAGGATTGCAACCGGTTACCTGTCATGGTGAATGATGAAGATGGAGGTCCATTGCTTTGATTTGAAGCTGGAAATTGATGTGTTAAAGATTGATGCCTCTTTGCAAATATGTCCTTGATTTGGGGCAAGCGAAAGCACCTATGAGATGCAACAAGAATAGTCTTTTGTATGCCAATACTATTTGTCATTTCATTCTCCTTTGAAGCATCATCAAAATATGAGTTGGGAAGGGTGTTCTCATTATAAAGCAATGTGTCATCTAGAGTATGAGGAGGAAGGACATGTGGCTTTCTTAAAGAATCTAAAAGTAGATCATGTGTTGTAGCTTTCTCCCCTTGATTTACAACTTCATAATCCTCATAGGTATCAACATAATCATACCTTGAAGGATATACTTCTATGACAACACCATTCTTCAATATCACCAGCCTAAAATATGTAGGATTCATCTTCGGTGGACTAGGCAAGAAAGGTGGAAATGCTTCTTTGCTAGAAAGAGCTTGTTGGGCAATTTGTTTCTCCAAGATGTGTGCATGAGTGGCAATATCGTCCACCTTAGAAGAGAGTTGGAAAATGGCATCCTTCATTGATTGTCTTTGTTGATGGAACTCTTTATTTTGCTAAATTTGAGTTGAAATAAATGTTGCAAGCATGGATTCTAATCCAGATGTTACTTGTAATTGTTGCGGCTGAAGGAAATTTGGGTTCGCATTGCTGTAGAAGTCTGGTGGAGTGTAGCCCATAGGGGAATAAATACAAGAAGCATAACATGTATAAGATGAGTGTCCAAGCAACCCCCATGCATCACAAATAATATTGGCTGCCTGAAATGGTTGTGTGCTTAGCTTCTCAAACCTTTGTGATAAAATGTCTAGCTTTGCTGCAATTATTTCTATAGCACCAACCGTGTGATTTTCCATTTTCTTTCCGGAAGTAATATGTGAAAAGTATGGGTGGTATCTTGTAGTCAGACTCCATTGGCAATGATTTGCTGCCATATCTTCAATAATAGCATAGGCTTCTCCATAAGATTTGTTCATTAGAGATCCATTTGCAGCTGCATCAATAGACATCCTTGTATTGCTGCACAAACCATTATAGAAAGATTGCAATAGAAGCCAATTGCTTAGACCGTGATGTGGAAAAATATGTTGAAGATCTTTGAACCTCTCCCATGTATCATACGAGGTCTCTCCATCCCTTTGAGAATAATTGATGAGTTGAATCCTCAGCTGTAAAGTTTTTTCTAGGTGGAAAATATCTTTCCAAAAAGACCTTTAGAAGCTCCTCCCAAGTGCCGATTGACTTTTGGAAAAGTATAGAGCCATGCCTTGGCTCTATCTTTGAGAGAGAATGGAAAAAGAATTAGGCGTATCCCATCAGTAGGAACTCCATATATCTTTATAGTGCTTAGCAACTGTAGAAATTCAGCAATGTGGATGTTTGGATCCTCCATTGGTGTCCCTCCAAATACATTTAGTTGTAGCAATTGTATGATGGATGGGCTGATAGAAAACTCATCTACTTCAAATTCTGAAATATTAATAGGCCCACTCATGTGCATTGTAGTTGTACCAAAGTAGTCCTTAAGAGGAAGGTCATCCTCGTTGATTAGTTCTTCATGTGGATTCAGAGGATTAGGTGGATGTGGCATACATGGTGGTGGTGTATGTGGTATGGATGAAGGTGGTGAATATGAGGGTGTGGAAGAATGTGGTATGGGTGTTGGTGGTATATATGATGGCGGTGAATTAGGTGTGATTGATGGTGGTGTGGATGTAGGTGGCATGGTTGAATGTCATTTAGATGATGGTGACATGGATGATGGTTGTGTAGGTTGTGATTCCTCCATACATGTTTGGGTTTCACTCCTTCTTTCTCCATGAGGGCTGCAAACAATGTGTTCATTTTCTGAATGTAGAGATATGCACGGTTCAAGGATCTTTTTATGAACACCCCATATGCTCTTGCAGATAAACAAGGTGAGTGAGATACAAAAACGAACATGGAATATACAATAAATTATGATGAATTATGATTTATGGATATTATGGTGGATATGAAGGTTGTGATCTAGTCTCATTTACTTATCAACAACTCTTACTCTAACATGAATATCGATGCTCCCCGGCAATGGCGTCAAAAACTTGTTGGTTTGTTAACACTAACGAGTTTCAATAATAAGAATGATCTTTTACTCAACTAGCTATATTCCGCAAGTATATGAGAGTAGTTGTAGTTGAGGTCGAACACAAGGAGCGTTGGTTAGTTAGGCATAAGAGTTATGATTTTCAATAATCTAGATAGTTGTACACAAGATGATTGGAATAGAACAACTAAATTATAGATTTAAAACAAAACAGTAAATTATCACTTAAGAAAGGTTAAGATTTAGATATGGAAGGATTTTGGACCTAGGATTTCACCAACATATCATAGCATAAAATAGGAGTATGAAATCTAAACATACTAAGCACTTGTTTTAAAGGCGAGTTGTATGTTGCACTTCACCTCTCGGTGTAAGTACAACGATCCTAACTCAATACAACATTCTCCTGAATGAATTTCATTTTGGATCACAATCCTACTCCTCAACTTCATAATTTCCACTCTCGTGGTAAATGAGTTGCCAAGAGAGTACCTCCTTACTCTCCTACCTATCTTCTCATATCAAACAAGAAAGCATAAAATATGCACATAAAGAGGCCAGCCATACATACAAGAAGCAAGAAACCGGTGCTTACAAGGTGGAAAAACAAACAACTTAGCATTTAGTACGAAATTATCATGTTCCTTACATGCTATGACATGAGAGCTACTCTCCCATGCCCAAGAAAAGAGTCTACTTATCCATAATGATGTACATCATAAAATGTGCAGAATTTTTAGAGTTTAACATGGTTTAGAGAAGGAAAAGCTAAGTAAACCCAAGGTGTAACCCAAGAAGAGTAGAATTCCGACTTGAGAATAAAATCCCACTTCTACAGCTACTCCAAACTGGACAAACCTCTCTCCCAAGAAGCTTGGTGGAGTGAAGAAGCTTGGAGAAGAAGAGAAGAAGAATGGAGGTTCTTTGCCAAGAAACCACCTTCTTCCACACAAAATCACCCTCCCTTGATCTAGACCTACTCTGGGATGAAAGACCTTTGAATTATGACAAGTGATAACCACCCATTAAGTTCCCCCTTCGTTTCAAACAAAAATGTGTAACTTTCAAATTTCTA
Source organism: Alisma plantago-aquatica (assembly GCA_963693085.1). NCBI lineage: Eukaryota > Viridiplantae > Streptophyta > Magnoliopsida > Alismatales > Alismataceae > Alisma > Alisma plantago-aquatica. The sequence continues at coordinate 391,749,156 of OY856412.1, read as the reverse complement.
AAATTGACAGGTGCACGTCGTGCACCGTAAGTGCACGTCGTGCAAAAGCTCAGTCAGTTACTCTAAAATGAACTGTGCACGGTGTGCGTAGAAGAAATACACGCCGTGCAACTTTCTAGAAGATTTTTGGTTTGCCTGACGCTCTAAGTGCACATCGTGCATTTTGTGCACGCCGTGCATTTGCTTTTCTACACTTTTTTGGAAAGTTGCACATCGTGTCTTTTTCAAATCTGGAGTTCTACATTCAATTTCTGGACTGAGACACGGTGTGTCTTTTTAAGACACGGCGTGTCAATGGCTATTTTGGGCTGTTGTGTATTCTTCTCATAACTTTCGACGTGTAGGTCAGATTTACATGCCGTAAAAAGTGGTATTTGTGCAATTTTGAACCCCAAAATATGTAGATACTTGAGGAGTGATCTAATAAGAGATAATATGATATATTCCTCATCATTTCATTGTAAAATATAGTACCTATAATCCAAACTATGAGATAAGTAAGAATAGCTAAAAATATAGAATCTAGCATGAATGAGAGTGACAATTGAGTCAAAATAACATGGATATGCAACCAAACATGATTCAAAAGATGATATGATTTGTGCACATCAGATACATATACATAAGCTTTGCATAATTTGAAAAGATTTGCAGAAGTAATGAATAAGAAATAAATAAGATAAGTATTTAGAAAAATGAGAGCCCATGTTTTATGTCATTTCACTCCAATTATACCATCATTTTGTACATTCATCAATATCATGTATTTGTAAGGCCTTTTATGGACAGCTTCTCACTGGAAGATTCTAGGAGGGTGCTCAAGATTAGGTAACCCTTTTATCAATGATCCACCCTATCTTGATAGCTCAAGTAAGACGCCCATCCTCATGTCCTTACCTCAAAACTTCAGGCAGGTGTATGAGGTTTGTTTAATGGACTTTCTATATTATGTTTTCAAGTTACAAAACAACGATACAAGACAATCATCGAGTACATACTAGAATACTACATGGCAATATTTAAGCAAGTAAGCAAGCATACATATGTATCACATTCAAGCAAGAAAGCCAGTCATATAATTATCAAAGACTCTACCTAAATTAGAGATTCATAAATTAACTTAGCATTGACCATCTAGCCACAAGCAACACCTGATTAACAACAAGATTACATACATATATTAGATTCTCATCATTAACCCTAACTAGTTTCATTTTAGGGTTTTGGCCAAGTTAGGTTCCAAGTGGCTTAATTACATGTTTGATGGCCTTTTACTGATTTAGAGGTCATCACAAAGGTATTCACTACTACATTTTTGGCTAGTAACATACCTGCCCATAATGTCATTTTTACTAGAATAACCGACCTAATAGACTACTGTATCAATTTTATCATAAAAATTGACCTTATAGGTTTCCCGCGGTGAAAATTCGTGTGATTTTGGCTTCACGCCTCGATCTATAGGGTCAGTTTTTTTAAAATAATCGATGCTATAGGGTCAACAAAAAATGCGGGCACCGCTTTGGAACTCTAGAGTTGGGTTTTATATATAACCGACCTTACAGATGTGGTCTGTAGCGTCGGTTATCCTAAAAAACTGTCGCTATAGGTTAAGTCCGGGCACCATTTTTTTAATAGACTTTTAGGGTCGGTTTTTTACCCAAAACCAACGCTATAGGTCTTCTACATTTCACATAGCAGCCCGATTGTAAGGCTTAGGTTGCCATTTGCTGCTGCTGCTAATCCCCGTTCCCACTCCCACGCCCGAAGAAAGGCAGCGCCGCCTCTACAAAGGTGACCTCCCCCAACCATCTCCTCATCCGAAAAGAGGCAAACTAGCACCGCTTTCCTTAGACGACGACGCCCAAGCTTCTTACCACCATCTCCGGCATTGACGACGCTCCTTACCACCATCTCCGGTGCCATTTTCCTTGGACGAAGACAACGCCTTAGGCGTTGCTTCTCTCTCCGGTGCTTTCTTCCTTGAAAGTCGACGACGACGATGCCTTAGGCGTTGCAAGGGACGTGCGCATCTATCCAGTTCTTTTCCCATACAAGCTCCCTCACCGACCGGTTCTTCTTAAGGTATTGTCTCTGCTGCCTCACTCCTCCATAACCACGACCATTTTTCTTCTTATTGTCATGCCGCGATTGAGGAGAGGTTTAGAGTGAATATATTTGTTAGGTATCACGGCCGTGGTGGTTGTGGCTGAGTGAATATATTTGTTAGGTAGCACGGCCGTGCTGGGTAGCACGATCGTGGTGGTTGTGGCTGAGTGAATATTTGTTAGGTAGTACAGCCGTGTTGGGTAGCACGGCCGTGGTGGCTGAGTTACTGAACTGCATATGTTAAAATCTTCCTGCTCCTCTAATATTGATTTATATTGACCCTAATGCCTTACATTATAAGAGAATTGAATGGTGCATTTGTGTTGTTACAGGTGTTGTTGACTTGCATATATTTCTTCTTCAGCCTTCAAGTGAGGTATAATATTCTCACTCTCCCAATGTGCCATTAGGCTTCATTTTGATTCAAATATTTAATACATACGGTAGCACTTGGTAGACATTCCAAAAATATGAGGGTAGACATTGTGTAGTGTCAGATTGACACTTGAGGGTTTATATATGAGATCATCGATGCATGATGTTTAATTTAATATATAAATATGACAATAATACATTTATGCATGTATCAACTTAGAAACCCGTTCAAAATTTACTCATAGGAGTAAATTTTGGATAGTCCCCGGTTTGGGACTTTTTTGGATATTTAATCTCACTTAGGATGTAACTGTATAATGTATGTTTAGTTTTGAAGAAAATTTTAGTAGTATTTCCTCATTTCTTTTCTGGGTACATATGTGAGTGGTTATTTACCATTTACATCAGTGTACTTGGAGAACTTAGGGGAAATGCTGGTGAAATTTTCTTCAAAACTAAACATACATTATACAGTTACTAATGAGATTAAATATTCAAAAATGGGATAGGTGGTACACTTTAGTATAAAAGTAATTAACTTCCTATCAATAAAAACTTACATCTTATAGTATCAATATTAAATGCTTAGTTTTATAATTAATTTTTAATGTGATATAGAAAATGGATCAAAGTTGGATGTCTATCAAGAACCGTTGTAGTCCAAAGTTTGCCAAAGGTCTTGATAAATTTATCAAATTTGCTGAGGAACATAGGAAACTACCTACATATAGGTTCTATTGTCCATGTAGAAATTGTGGTAATAATTTGAAAGTTGATACTACTGAGGAAATTAAGGATCATGTCATATGGAATGGGATCATACAAGGTTATAATGAATGGTAATGGCATGGAGAGAAAATTAATAATGGATCAGAAAATGTCGATACTAATAGTTGTGGCATAGAAGATATAGATAATGATGATAATTTCAATGATGAACCGATTCAGGATGACCCGATTCAGGATGATATGGTTGATGAGATGCTATGTAGTTGTCGGGACAATGTCATTGATCCACCTTCTTTATTTGCAAACATTGTCCATGATGCTGAAAAACCTTTATATAAGGGTTGTACTAAGTTAACGAGGTTGAGTGTTGTGATGCGATTATATACTCTTAAAGCTCAAAACCGGTGGAGCGATAAGAGTTTCACTTCACTGTTGTCTTTGTTAAAGGAAATTCTTCCTGAAGGCAACGAGCTTCCAATTTCAACATATCAAGTAAAGAAAATAATGTGCCCAATGGGAATGGAGGCTAAGAAGATTCATACATGTCCAAATGATTGTGTGTTGTTTTAGAAGGACTATAGTAATTTAATAAATTGTCCAAAATGTGGTGCGTCAAGGTATAAGACCACAAATTCAGCTAAGGCTAAAAATGGCTCTCCTGTCAAGGTGATGTGGTATGTACCAATAATACCATGATTTCAACGCTTATTTGCTAATACATAAGATGCACAAAATTTGTCTTGGCATGGGGAGTTAAAGGCCAATGATGATGGCATCCTACGACATGCATCTCATTCACCACAATGGAAGAAAATTGATTTATTATACCCTCAATTTGGTAAAGAACCAAGAAACTTAAGACTTGGACTCTGTACAGATGGAATGAATCCCTATGGTACATTAAGCAGCCAACATAGCACGCGGCCTGTTATGATTGTTATATACAATCTTCCTCCTTGGTTGTGTATGAAAAATAAGTATGTCATGTTGTCAATATTGATACCAGGGCCCAAGCAACCTAGAAATATCTTTACCTTCAACCTCTAATAGATGACCTAATGAAACTATGGGAAGAAGGTATTATGACATATGATGCTTCACGTAAAGAGATCTTCAGTTTGCGTTCTATGTTGTTTTACACGATTAATGACTTTCCAGCTTATGGAAATTTGTCTGGATATAGCATAAAAGGATACAAACCATGTCATGTTTGTGAGGAAAATACTGATTCAATCAGACTGAAACATGGTGGTAAAATCGTATATCTTGGTCATCGAAGATTTCTCCCACCAGTGCATCCTTATCGAAGGCAACACAAAACCTTTAATGGGTCAACTGAGGAATGAAGTGCTCCTAAACCTATACCAGGAAATGTTGTATATGATAGGGTGAAACATATTGTTAATGAATTTGGAAAGAGTTCAAGTAGTCATACACTCGCATGTGAAAAATCTCTATATAAGAAGAGGTCAATATTCTGGGATCTTCCTTATTGGAGATCTTTGGCAATTAGACACCGCATTGACGTCAAGCATGTTGAAAAAAATATTTGTGATAGCATCATCGATACGCTATTGAACATACCAGGAATGACTAAAGATGGCATCAAATCTAGAAAAGATTTAGAATTAATGGGTATAAGAAAAGAATTATCAGTGGAGATCAGGGGTCTCCACACATATTTACCACCAGCTTGTTACACTTTGTCAAAGAAGGAGAAAAGACTTTCTGTGAGTGCTTGTATAATATTAAGGTTCCACAAAGATACTCTTCTAATATTCGTAGATTGGTATCAATGAAGGATCTGAAGTTGATAGGTCTCAAATCTCACAATTGTCACACCTTAATGCAACAAATTTTACCTGTGGCTATTCAATATATATTGCCGAAGCATGTAAGGTTTGCAATCACAAGACTATGTTTCTTCTTCAATGAAATATGCAACAAAGTGATACATCCTGATACTCTCGATAAATTAGAGAAAGATGTAATTGTTACCATGTGTCAGCTTGAAATGTACTTTCCTCCTTCATTTTTTGATATCATGGCTCATCTTATAGTACATATTACAAGGGAGGTGAAGATGTTGGGTCCAATTTTCTTACACCGGATGTATCCATTTGAACGCTACATGAGTGTTTTTAAAGGTGATGTTTGGAATCGTTATCGTCCTGAAGGGAGTATTGTTGAGGGTTACGTGGCTAGGGAGGTGATGGACTTTTGCAATGATTTTTTAAATTGCAATGAAACTTCTAGCGATCTAAAAAATTCCCATCACACTTAATCTTATTGTGGCAAAGGAACTCTGGGAGGACGAGTGAAAGGAATCAGTCGTGAGTTGTGGGAACAAGCACATTTGTATATTTTACACAACATCAATGAAGTTAGTAGCTACATCACAGAACACAATGATCTTATCAAGAGAAATCATCCGCGATCTAGTTCAATGTGGCTTGCAAGAGAGCATAATTGAACATTTATTAGGTGGTTTGAAGAGAAAGTATTTAATCAACTATCTGAATCACTGAATAATATCGTTGAGAACATAAAATGACTCGCCTTTAAGCCAAAAATGGATGTCATGTCATATGAAGGTTATGACATAAACATATTTTCATACTACACAAAGTGTCAAGATGAAAGTAGTGTAGTTCAAAATAGTGGGGTCACTGTTCAAGCTTGTTCGTTGTATTTTGCTAGTGCCAAAGATAAAATACCACACGAAGCTGAGATGTCATATTACGACATCATTGAGGACATATGGGAATTGGACTATACAAATTTTAGAGTTCCTATCTTTAGGTGTAATTGGGTTGACAACAACAAAGGAGTTTTAGTAGATGAGTTGGGTTTCAAATTGGTGAATTTTGAAAAGATTGGTGAGAAAGATGAGCCATTCATCATGGCAGACCAAGCAAAACAAGTATTCTATATTGATGACCCGACAAATAAAAATTGGTCTGTCGTTCTTCATGGAAAAAGACCGTTTACTGTAGATCCTATAAATGAAGAAGAATACTACGAAAAGTATGATGATTCCAGTCCATTCTCAGTTGGTTTTCCAAATGTAAATGTTGAAGATAACACCGATGAATATTATAAATGTCAAGACCATGCTAAAGGAATTTTCCTTGACTAACAACTCAACCAATACTAGAGGCATGCATTCTTTGAATTATTTATTTTATTATCATTCAAGCAAGTAATCTTTTAAACATACATCATATATCATGTATACCTTATCACTTGTGCTTTTATTATCACTTATTTTTTTTTTATCATGTATACTTGCAGGTTCTAAAATGGCGAGTGAAGACGAACATTCTGAGCATGAGCATGAGCACCATGAGGATGGTAGTGGTGATGATAAGAAAAGTAGAGGTCCCACACTGATGCATAGGCTGCAGGAGCTCAGGGCTAAAGGGGACAAATTGCCAGTCCAGTTTGATATCACCGGAGCACCTGTTGGGGAACATGCTAGTGCTTTCAAGCATTACGTAGGGGCGACCACGCGCAGTAAGGTGCCAATAGATATAGAAAATTGGCATGATGTTCCTAATTCCAAAAAAGACCTCATATGGAAAGATATATCTGTGAGTGTAAGTGATATTATTTTAATATGTTTTTTATCTATCGATTCTAATTTAGTTTGCTTAGAATTAATTCCTTTTCAAAACAACATTATTAATTGCTTCTTTTGTATGTATAGGGTGTTTTTCATCTAAATGAAAAAGATCACAAGAAAAGAGTGCTACAACGTTGTGGTGTACGATGGAGGGGTTTTAAGACATATCTCACAAGGGAATTTATAGATAATCCTAAACAAAAGAATAAAGCAACATATGTATATATTTTTATAGATCCTGAGGTGTGGGAAAGATTTGTTGTAGCTAGGAGATCGGAAGAGTTTCAGGTAATAAAGATTGTGATGTATTGTATGAATCTTTAATTTTATACAATTAAGGAGGTGAATATTTTTATACATGTTTGCCAAGTCTAAATTGCAATACCTCATTTTAAATGATCAGGCTATCCACCAGGCTCAAAAGGAAAGACAGGCCAAAAATGTGCATGACCATCGCTTGGGGCCCGGTGGTTATGCCTTCCGCCGCCAACTACAAGAGAAGCAATCCTCTTCTGCAGAAGAATCTAGTACAACTCAAGTTGAGAGTTGATGAATGCATATTCATCTTAGTTCAATCATCTCGTTTAGCCCAGTTTTGGTTGCATTCGTGCATTTATTGGCCTTATCTTCTTATATGCAACCTATATCGGCTTAATTGATTTTACTCCAATTTTTATTGATTTTTTGCACCCTTGTGCAGGTCATTTTGAGCTTTGGGCCTTATCTCCTAGGCCCATATCGTTTTCTTTTGGGCTTTGCTTATTTCTGATCAGCAGCGAGTGCCACCCTCCCCTCTTCTTTTATTCACTCGCCTCACACCAAGCGGCTGGACCCCACCTTCCCACTAACAATCGCGACCAACATCCTTCACTCTCCCGCGATCGCGATCACTGCTAACCCTACATCGCGACCTCCCTTCTCACCCGCGGTCTAAGCAACCACGTGATCATGATTCCATACGCACGCCAGTGCCGTGCCCAAGGTCAAAGCAGCAACGACGCCGCGACCGGGCTCTCACTCCAACAAACACCTCGACCTGTTGCTTCCTTGCTGCGACCGCGGCAAAATGAAGCCACAACCTGGGTCCTTGCCAACATCGCGACCTGCCTTCTTCATGATCGCGACCACTTGAAGATCACGGACACATCAGCTCCAACATCACGACTGAGCGTAGAAACACCGCGACAACAAAGAGCCGCAGACACCTGTCTGAGATCCCCATAACCGCGACCAAGGGATCATGATAAACCCTATGTTCTCTAACAATCGCGATCAAGGCAGCAACAACTCATGCCCACAGTCTGCCTCCCTTCACCCGCTACCGCCCTCCACCATCAGTATAGTCGTGACCTTTACCTCCAGAGGATCGCGACCTCCCTTTCAGCGAACCGCGCCCGTGACTTCTCCTGATCGCGACCGCGATCCCAGCTAACTGCGACTGGGGAAAGGAATTGCGACCCCCCTGCACATCACAGCAGCTTCGTTCCCTCTACCTTTGCTAACCCTAGCTGCAACAATGGTGCGCCCACGGCTCTGCCTCCCTCCTCGACCATCCGCCATCGTACTTTCTTCTAACACCCTTCATTGCAGCAGCAGACGACAACCGTGCATCCACCTACTGTCTGCTCAAGCGTCCAGGGTGCCCGTCCATGCTTTGGCATCCATGACTCCACCCACCTTCACAGTAGCAACGTCGCTCACCGCACACAAACGCGACCTGGGCACATGATTAACAAAAGAGAAGCACGGCCTGTTGGCCAAGATAGAAAGGGACTGCGACCGTACAAAAAGCCGCGACCGCGGCATTCAAAAAGTCATGACCGTGCAAAAAGTTGTGACCTGCTGCAAACTTAAGAAGGTTGCGAATTTAAGTCGGTGCCAACCTGCCTATAAATAGAACACGACTCCTGCCAGTCAAATCATCATCTCCAGATGCCGTTAGGCTGTAGGTCTGTCCTGGGCCTAAGGAGACGATCTCCATAGCCAAGAACCTGCCCCCGTGGTGGTTTTGCAGCATGTTCACCTAGATCTGGAGTGAAGACTCAGATCTGCAAGCCACCTCATTTAGATCTGGATCTAGCTCTAGATCTGGATCTAGATCTACTACGTCTACGCCATTTCCATGCCGCCATCTCGTCCACGAGCAGCTGCTCCTGCTGTGAGCGAGGACTACGAGAAGAAGAAGAAGGTGGAGAGAGAAGATCTGCCCCGTCTGTCGTGGTGTACTTCTCTCTTCTTCCAGATCTGCTCCGACATTGTGTAGAAGACCGTTTCTCCACAGAGCTGCGATCATCTTCTTCACCATGCTCATGGCGGAAACTTCTCTCTCTCTCTCTTATTATTCTTATTTCTCTCACCATGAGCGAGTAGTTTCCTTTCGCTGGGGTGCAGGGACTAGCCCCGCTGCCCATGCTTACATGTTCAAATACTAAACATTCCATGGCGTGTATATAATATTTTATTTCGTTGTTAATCGTCGATGTGTGCTTGTGGATTTATCATCTGCTTGCATTTATCTTGTTCGTTTCCTATGTTGTGAGAACTTCAATATGTAGGATTTGAATGTCGATTAACGCAGTTGACTCCTTGATGAGAAATCGGACGAGATTCCCTAAAGTAGCAAGTGTGTGATCCGTGAGGTGATGAGACATCTAGCCCACGGTGACACTTCTGTGTGCCTAACACCTGTATAGGGGGCCCGCAGCTTCAGTTGGATATCTGTATCTTCAGAGCAGTAAGTATGTGATCCGGATGGTGACGAGACATCTGATATCTAAGGTGATGCTTACGCGAACCTGACGCCCGTATGGGGGGTTTTGCAGCAACTCTATTTGGATGATTATATATTGCCTGGATGTTTGTGTTTGGATCTATTTGCATGTGTAGTGCAGTAAAACTCGGGACCATCCCAGCAATTTCCATCATTAATCTTTAATCAACCTTTAATCCTGCTCTTTTACTTTCCTTGCATTTAGTTTAATTAAACTCAAATCAACCAACCTTGTTCTAAATATTAGTCTTGATTCAACTAGATTTGGCTAGTAAAAGATTCTTAAAAACGTTGTCCCTTGGGATTTGATCCTCAACTATACTGCAATAAGACTTGTCCTCTTGCGGGTGGTATTATTGCACGTTGTTTTGGTTAAAAACTTAGGGATTTCAACCCTAAGTGAGTTTGTTAGTGCGATAATATAAGCCACGTCAAATTCTGGCGCCGTTGCCGGGGACAACGGAATCGTCTAGTTAAATCTAGTTCTTTTGAGACTAATTTAGGTTTTTCTTTTACTTTTGATACTATCGATCATATAAACTTGAATTCGGTTCTACTCCGTCCATCTTACTAGTGAGAGATCTTTTCATCCTAGGTACCCACAGAGTCTAGTGTATGCGCCGCTCGGATAGTCCCAGACTCTCTGCTAGCTTTGACCATGAGATAGACATAACCTTTCACTGTCAGTACAAAGAGAATCAAGCAAGAATGGCTCAAGAGGAGGAAATTGCTCGAAAGGGTAGCTCAAGCCCTTAATGCACAAAGAGATAGGCTTATGCAAGAAGCCTGAGCCGCAGTTCAAGAAGAAATCCAAGCAGCTCAAGCAGCAGCTCAACAAGCTGAGCTACAAAAAGACCTTAGGGAGTTCTCAATCCCTAAAGCTGCTGACGTTCACCACCCAGTGCAACCTCCTCCCATCAACGCTCCAAATTTTGAAATAAGAGCACATTGGGTTACATTGCTTCAGAACAGTCCTTTCTATGGTAAGCAAGGAGAAGATAGTCAAGAACATCTTCTGAGGTTTATAGATCTATGTGCCATGACAAAGCAAAATGGAGTCACGGATGATGCCATCTGACTCCTCCTCTTCAAATACTCTCTTGCCGATAGAGCCATCAGTTGGTATAACTCCTTGCAATGCGAACCCATCACCACTTGGGAACAACTTCAAAATGTTTTTCTGGAAATGTTTATCCACCTTCTCTCACCTATGAAATTAGGGGCCAAATAACACAATTCACCCAGGTCCCTGGAGAATCCCTAGCTGAAGCATGGGAAAGATACAAAGAGCTCCTGCGCAAGTGTCCACATCATGGCATTCCTAAGAATCAACTCATCGAAATCTTTTATAGGGGTGTGGATGACGACATCAAGAAGTTTTTGGATTCCTCATATGGAGGAAACTTCATGCGTCAAAGCTATGATAGCGCGTGGAAGTTTGTCACCCTTGGAGCTGAAAATCAAGCCAACTGGGGTAGACCCGTAAGTAAAGGAGTGCTGAAGGTTGCTATGGCAGAAGCTACTCCTGAGTACAAGTCTATTGCTGAGTCTCTTAAGCTTCTAGTCGCCAAGCAAGACCAACTGGAATCATCCTTTTCTGCCTATGAAAGAAGACACTCACCCCCTCGACAACAAGAACAAGTTAAGTCAGCTTCACTCTTATGTGAAGCATGCAAGGGAACTGATCATTATACTCTAGCCTATAACATTCTCTATGATGTTGTTTTGAGCAATACCTGTGCCCAAGGAGATAATGGTCAAATGGGAATTCTGAATGCAGTCTACACCATCCCTGGTCAAGGGTACTATAATCTGAATCAGAATAGGAACCATCCAGGTTTTCAATATGGAAATCCTTCTGGAGAAGAAAACTCACGACAACTTGGTTCAAATACTCAACAATGAGGCTCGCCAGGATTCCAGTATAACCAACAACCAAATTTCAGGAATCAAGGGAACTTTAGAGGAAACTACCAGAATAGAAACTACAATAATTATTAGAACAATTCTCAGTTTCAGAACCCCAACCGAGTCCCCTATCAACACCAACAACAAGGGAAACAAGCCGGTCCCATCCCTCCTGATGACAAATTGTCAGCTATTGAGAAGATGCTACAGTTGCAGCAGACTATGATAGCTAACCAGCAAGCCCATTAGAAGGCTATTGAATCTCAACTAGCTCAACTTGCAGCTAGCATGAAGCCACCTGCTGGAGCCTTTACTGGCCAACCAGAGAACAATCCTAAGCACCCAGAGCAATTGAAGGCTGTCACCACCAGGTCTGGAAAAGGCTATTATGACCCCCCTATTAAGGCACCAATGGCGGCAACAATCGATGATGACTTTGTGAATGTCCAAGACTCTATAATACCTGAGTCTCAACCGAAGGAACAACCAACCGCTGATAAGACAGACCAAGCAAGATTGGAGGAACCATTGGCTACAGAGGCAGAAGACACACCTGAGTCAAATGTGCCGGTATACAAACCTCATCCTCCTTTCCCAGCTCATTTGAAGAAGACAAAGCTTGATACCCATTTCAATAAGTTCAAGGAAGCCATGAAGAAGCTTCATGTTGATATACCCTTCCTTGATGCTCTGGCTGAGATACCAGCCTGGACAAAGTACTTGAAGTCACTTCTCACAAGGACATATATAACTGAAGAATATGAGATGGTGAAGTTAGCAACGACTACCTCCGATATTATTCAGAGCAAGATGCCCAAGAAGCAGAAAGACCTGAGATCCTTTGGGATTTCATGCCATATCGGTGACTCTTCATGTAAGAAGGGATTGTCCGATCTCGGTGCTACCATCTCTATCATGCCACTTAGCCTTTGTAAGAGGTTAGGGTTTGTAGAACTTCTCCCAACTAGAATGACCATACAACTTGCAGATAACTCTATGACTCTTCCCTTAGGAATCATTGAAGATGTCCCTGTCAAGGTTGGAAAAGACTCTTATGTCCCATGTGACTTTGTCATCATGGACATAAAGGAAGACGCCAAATACCCTCTTATCTTTGGTCATCCGTTCCTCGCCACTGCAAGGGCTTTGATTGATGTTGAAGCAGGGACCTTGCTTCTTAGACTAGGGAAAGAAACCCTCGAGTTCAAAGTTTTTGAAAGCATGCGAAGACCGAGCATGCAGAAAGAAGTCTATTTGATTGATTGCATTGAGTAAATGTCGCTCCTCACACAAGAGGAGTATGAACAAGAAGATCCTTTAGAAGTGGCTCTAACAAACCCATCTGCTGACAATTCCATCAGTGAACAAGTTAAGGATTGTATCCTTCACCTCGACTCTGTAGAAGAGGATCCTGAAGCTAGGTTTGATGAACTCAAAGTTGTGAATGTAACTGAAGAGCCATGTGAGAAGCCAGAAGCCCCAGAAATGAAGCCCCTTCCTGAGGGACTGAAGTACGTGTTTTTGGATGATCTTAGGGTTTGCCTAGTTATTATAAATTCCGATCTAACGACCGAACAAGAAGATAAACTCCTGAAAGAATTAAAGGAAAGAAAGAAAGCTATCGGATACAAGATGAGTGATCTCACCGGGGTCAGTCAAGCTCTTTGCATGCAAAAAATCCCTATGGTGGAAGACCACTAGCCGACTGTTAAGCATCAATGAAAGTTGAATCCTAATATGAAGGAAGTAGTCTGCCGCGAAGTCATCAAGTTGCTCACTCACGAAATCATCTATCCGATATCTGACTCACCTTGGGTGAGTCCTGTACACGTTGTTCCAAAGAAAGGTGGCACTACTGTGATACGGAATGAAAATAATGAACTCATCCCCACTCGAACAGTAACCGGGTGGAGGATGTGCATCGATTACAGGAAGTTGAATGAGGCCACACGCAAGGATCATTTCCCGATGCCTTTCCTAGATCAAGTCTTAGAGTGATTGGCTCACCAAGAATATTTTTGCTATCTCGATGGTTAATCTGGATTCTATCAAATTCCTATACATCCAGATGATCAAGAGAAAACTACTTTTACCTGCCCCTTTGGAACATACGCCTTTAGAAGGATGCCATTCGGGCTCTGTAATGCGCCTGCAACCTTCCAACGCTACATGGCAGCCATATTTGCTGGTTTAACCGAAACCATTATGGAAGTTTTTATGGATGATTTCTCTATATATGGGGATTCGTACGACTCATGCCTGAAGCACCTCTCCCTGGTCCTCAAACGATGTGAAGAAGCACATCTTGTGCTAAATTGGGAGAAATGTCACTTTATGGTAAAAGAAGGCATTGTCCTTGGCCATAGGGTCAACAATCGAGGAATCGAAGTGGACAAGTCAAAGATCAAAGTGATCTCCAAAATATCTATCCCTACCAATGTAAGAGAAGTACGCACATTCCTTGGTCATGCGGGCTTCTACAGACAGTTTATCAAGGATTTCTCCAAGATAACCAAGCCCATGACAAACTTGTTGCTGAAGGACGCTGACTTCTATTTTGATGAAGAATGTATCTAGAGTTTCAACAATCTAAAGCATGCCCTTACAACAACACCCATCATTCGAGCCCCGGATTGGGATCACGTATTTGAAATTATGTGTGATGCCAGTGATTACGCTGTGGGTGCCGTCCTGGGCCAATGTATAGAGAAGAAACATCATGTCATCTATTATGCATCGAAGACCCTTGACAAAGCTCAGAGGAACTATGCAACTACTGAGAAGGAACTCCTAGCAGTCGTATATGCCTTTGATAAGTTTAGATCCTACCTCATTGGTTCAAAGGTGATTGTCTACACCGATCACGCTGCTATTCGTTATCTTCTAAAAAAGAAAAATGCAAAACCAAGGCTGATAAGATGGATTCTCCTATTGCGAGAATTTGATATTGAGATTAGAGATAAGAGAGGCACAGAAAATGTTGTAGCAGACCACTTAAGTCATATCCACACTCTGGAAGCTGAGAAGATACCAATTAATGACTTTCTTCCAGATGACCAGCTTATGAAAGTCTAAGAAGCTACTCCTTGGTTCTCAAACTATGTGAACTACCTTGTCGCCGGTGTCATCCACCCTGAGTGTACTGGCAATGCTCTAAAGAAATTCATGCATGATGTGAGGCAATATCACTGGGATGAACCGTACCTCTTAAAGCTCTGTGTCGATGGTCTCTACAGACATTGTATCACTGAAGAAGAAGCCCAACTTATTTTAGAACAATGCCACTCAGGCCCAGTCGGAGGCCATATGAGTTCTAAGAAAACTTCTTTGAAGGTTTTGCAATGCGGTTTCTTTTGGCCAACCATATCCAGAGATGCTTATAACTTTGTGTTGTCATGTGACAAGTGTCAGAGAACGGGGAACATTACGAAAAGAGATGAGATGCCACTTAAGCTATGGCAAGAAGTCGAGATTTTTGATGTTTGGGGAGTGGACTATATGGGCCCATTCCCATCCTCACATGGATTTTCCTACATCCTTGTTGTTGTGGATTTTGTCTCTAAATGGGTAGAGGCCGTACCAACCGTCACTAGCGATTCAAAACCCGTTATTCAAATGTTCAAAGATATTATTTTTCCCCGTTTTGGAATCCCACGAACTGTGATATCCGACGGAGGTTCTCATTTTCTAGAAAGAAGCTTTGAAGCATTGTTGAGAAGATATGGTGTAACACACAAGGTAGCTTCCCCCTACCACCCACAAACAAGTGGGTAGGTAGAGGTTTCAAACCGTCAACTCAAGGCTATCTTGGAAAAGATAGTGGGACGCAACCGAAAGGATTGGTTAGTGAAAATCAATGACGCTTTATGGGCCTACCAAACCACGTTCAAAACTCCTCTTGGAACAACACCCTTCAGACTTATCTATGGAAAATCATGTCACCTGCCCGTGGAACTAGAACATAAAGCATGGTGGGCAATAAAATAGCTAAATTTTGACATTAAGAAAGCGGGAGAAGCTAGGATTCTGCAACTTCAAGAGCTAGAAGAACTCCGAATGACAACTTATGAGAATGAACGAATCTACAAGGAACGCATACAACTTTGGCATGATGGTCATCTGAAGAGGAAGGACATTCAAGTGGGAGACCAAGTTCTACTGTTCAACTCAAGACTGAGGTTATTCCCAGGGAAACTCCGTTCTCACTGGTCGGGACCATACATTTTCAAAAGCATCTATCCACATGGTGCATTCACCTTATGGAGTGACAAGTCAGGCGATTTTATGGCAAATTGCCAACACTTGAAAAGATATTTCACCACAGCCGACACTACCACTAATGAATTGATGAATTTGTCCAAACTGACATACCTACCAGAAAGCTGAAGAAATCACGTCGATCCATCGACGTAAAACAAAGGCGCTTGTCGGGAGGCAACCCGATCTTTAACTTAGCTTTTACTTTTAGTTTTGTTTTTAGAAATTTTTTGCACCTGGTAGATAATGCATCACAAGATGCAATCTTAAGTTCTGATAGTTTCCATTTTTGAGATTCCAGATGGAGGACCCATCACCGAAAGGAATGCAACCACATCTGGTGGACCAACCGACACGAGTTTTCCCCTCCATCTTGAATTTAGAGTTTGCTCGGGATGAGAAAATTTCTAAGTTCGGGGTGGAGGGTGGGTGATACGTACTCTACTTTCCACCCTCTCCTATCCGTTTCAGACTTAAGATTTCATCATTGAAATTTTGTTGCAATTTTGAGCAAAGTTTTCAAAAATTTTCAAAAATTTCAAAAGTTTTCATAGCAGTTTGTATAGAAACTTGATGAAGTTGTGACGCTTTTGTTTCAATCAAAGCCATTACCTAGCCGACTATCATGTTTTTCCATGCAGTTTTGAATCATTATACCTTCCTTATTCAAAACGAAGCCTCAAGGAGAATAATTTCTGAAACTAGCCAATGATTAGAAATCACCGTGTGAAGCTTATGAATCCTAACATCATGATCAGTAGATATGGCAAGTATCTGTCAAACTGAGAGGGATCAAACACGTTGTGCTTCCTATCTGACTAGTGGAACAATAGCATGAAATCTCCATCGGATCCTCATCAAGTCATTATTTGACCAGAGTATGATAAGGAGAACGACCCGGTGCACTGAATTGTAAATCAAGTTGCACTCTGATC
Source organism: Alisma plantago-aquatica (assembly GCA_963693085.1). Taxonomy (NCBI): domain Eukaryota; kingdom Viridiplantae; phylum Streptophyta; class Magnoliopsida; order Alismatales; family Alismataceae; genus Alisma; species Alisma plantago-aquatica. Next base: position 391,732,448 of record OY856412.1, on the reverse strand, counting down.
TGAACTCTCTTCTACACTTCTTCCATCATCTTCTTACCCCTCCGTCCATCAAAAAGAAACAAAAATAACCAAAATAGTGCCAAACCCTAAGTTCGGGGTGGCACTCTCTCTCTCTCTTTTCACTTCTTCCATACCCCTCACTACAAAATAGGGGTGTATCACCAAGAAAAGATGCCTAAGCGCACATAAAAAGAAATGCAATCTCGAGTCGAATAGAGGAGAGATTCACACAAAAAATGCAATCAATGAAATTTAAAATCATATAATAAAAATCTCAAGTCGAATAGAGGAGAGATTTATTTCTTCCTTCCACACCACCCTTCACTCCCTTTTCCACCTAAAGGCACAATGAATGCCTCCCTAATCTTGAAAAACACCAGTTTCAGATTAGGTGCACACTTGTTGTTCTGCGGGTATCTCTGGACTCTTACGAAACTCTTTGACATGCTTGATTTTGGGAAAAGTAGAGAGGAAGTGATATTGGGAAGCGAACTCGGGAACGAAGATATGGTAAAATGTGTTCTGTGATCTCAGGATGTTGATACACTTAGTCATACCGAGCAGAAAAGAAACGATCGTGATGTGAAGATGAAGCAATCGCACGAGTTGAAAGTATTCATCCGGCAAGTGTTTTAGATTTTGTGTTACTCAAGGACGAGCAACGTTTAAGTTCAGGGTATTTTGATGAATGCATATTCATCTTAGTTCAATCATCTCGTTTAGCCCAGTTTTGGTTGCATTCATGCATTTATTGGCCTTATCTTCTTATATGCAACCTATATTGGCTTAATTGATTTTACTCCTATTTTTATTGATTTTTGGCACCCTTGTGCAGGTCGTTTTGAGCTTTGGGCCTTATATCCTAGGCCCATATCCTTTTCTTTTGGGCTTTACTTATTTCTGATTAGCAGTGAGTGCCACCCTCCCCTCTTCTTTTATTCACTCACCTCACACCAAGCAACTGGACCCCACCTTCCCACTAACAATCGCGACCAACATCCTTCACTCTCCCGCGATCGCGATCGCTGCTAACCCTACATCACGACCTCCCTTCTCACCCGCGGTCTAAGAAACCACGCGATCGCGATTCCATACACACGCCAGCGCCGCGCCTGAGGTCAAAGCGGTAACGACGCTGTGACCAGGCTCTCACTCCAACAAACGTCGCGACCTGTTGCTTCCTTGCCGCGACCGCGACAAAATGAAGCTGTGACCTGGGTCCTTGCCAACATCGTGACCTGCCTTCTTCATGATCGCGACCACTTAAAGATCGCATACACGTCAACTCCAACATCGTGACCGAGCGTAGAAACACCGTGACAACAAAGAGCCGCAGACACATGTCCGAGATCCCCATAACCGCGACCAAGGGATTGCAATCAACCCTCTATTCTCTAACAATCGCGATCAAGACAACAACAACTCATGCCCGCGGTCTGCCTCCCTTCACCCGTTATCGCCCTCCACCATCAGTAGAGCCACGACCTTTACCTCTAGAGGATCGCGACCTCCCTTTCAGCGAACCGCGACCGCGACTTCTCCTGATCGCGACTGCGATCCCAATTAACTACGACTGGGAAAAAGGAATCGCAACCCCCTGCACATCACAGCAGCCTCGTTCCCTCTACCTTTGCTAACCCTAGCTGTAGCAACGGTGAGCCCACAGCTCTGCCTCCCTCCTCGACCACCCGCCATCGTACTTTCATCCGACACCCTTCATTGCAGCAGCAAACGACAACCGTGCATCCACCTGCTGCCTACTCAAGCGTCCAGGGGTGCCTGTCCATGCTTTGGCATCCATGACTCCACCCACCTTCACAGCAGCAATGCTTCCCGCCGCACACAAACGCGACCTGGGCACACGATTAACAAAATAGAATCACTACCTGTTGGCCAAGATAGAACGGGACCGCGACCGTGCAAAAAATCGCGAATGCGTCATTCAAAAAGTCACGTCCGTGCAAAAATCCGCGACCTGCTGCAAACTTATGAAGGTCGCAAATTTAAGTCTGTGCCAACCTGCCTATAAATAGAACACGACTCCATCCAGTCAAATCATCATCTCCAGACGCCGTTAGGCTGCAGGTCTGTCCTGGGCCTAAGGAGACGATCTCCATAGCCAAGAACCTGCCCCCGTGGTGGTTTTGCGGCCTGTTCACCCATATATGGAGTGAAGACTCGGATCTGCAAGCCACCTCGTTCAGATCTGGATCTAGATCTAGATCCAGATCTAGATCTGCTGCGTCTATGCCATTTCAATGCCGCTATCTCATCCACGAGATGCTACTCCTGCTGTGAGCGAGGACTACAAGAAGAAGAAGAAGGTGGAGAGAAAAGATCCGCCCCGTCTGTCGTGGTGTACTTCTCTCTTCTTCCAGAGCTGCTTCGACGTTGTGTAGAAGACCGTTTCTCCACAAATCTGCGATCATCTTCTTCACCTTGCTCATGGCGGAAACTTCTCTCTCTCTTGTTATTCTTGTTTCTATCACCATGAGAGAGTAGTTTCCTTTCGCTGGGGTGCGGGGACTAGCCCCGCTTCCCATGCTTACATGTTCAAATACTAAACATTCCATGACATGTATATAATCTTTCATTTCATTATTAATCGTCAATGTGTGCTTGTGGATTTATCACCTGTTTGCATTTATCTTGTTTGTTTCCTATGTTGTGAGAACTTCAATATGTAGGATTTGAATGTCGATTAACGCGGTTGACTCCTTAATGAGAATCGGACGGGATTCCCTGAAGTAGCAAGTGTGTGATCTGTGAGGTGATGAGACATCTAGCCCACAGTGACGCTTCTGTGTGCCTAATGCCTGTATAGGGGGCCCACAGCTTCAGTTGGATATCTGTATCTTCGGAGCAGTAAGTATGTGATCCGGATGGTGACGAGACATCTGATACCTAAGGTGATGCTTACGCGAACTTGACGTCCGTATTGGGTTTTTTGCATCAGCTCTATTTGGATGATTATATCTTGCCTGGATGTTTGTGTTTGGATCTGTTTGCATGTGTAGTGCAGTGAAACCCGGGACCATCCCAACGATTTCCATCATTAATCTTTAATCAACCTTTAATCCTACTCTTTTACTTTCCTTGCATTTAGTTTAATTAAAATCAAATCAACCAATCTTGTTCTAAATATTAGTCTTGATTCAACTAGATTTGGCTAGTAAAAGATTCTTAAAAATGTTGTCCCTTGGGATTTGATCCTCAACTATACTGCGATAAGACTCGTCCTCTTGCAGGTGGTATTATTGCACGTTGTTTTGGTTAAAAACTTAGGGATTTCAACCCTAAGTGAGTTTGTTAGTGCAATAATATAAGCCACGTCAAGCGTCCACCCCGACACTTGACATGGATTGATGCTAGAAAGAATCGAGCAGGTAAAATTGTCAACCCTGCAACTAAGGAGGTGGCACAAAGGATGGTAGGTTTATCCCAACTAAGTAAAGAGTAACTCCCACAAACTTAGATTTATTTATATCTAATTGATATTGTGATTTAATATTTTTATTAACTATGAATAGATTGATCTCCACTAGCAAAGGAAGGAAGGAAAGTTCATCCCAACTGGCCACATGGATGAACTATCAGTTGCTCTTGGTACGAAGGAGCATCCTGGCCATGTTAGGGGATTAGGAGCTGGCATAGGATTCAAGTCTTATTTTGGCCCTTCGCAATCTAAAAGAGGTCGTGCAGGAGGTCTTACATAAGAGGAGGTTGAAGCATTAGTAGCGCAGAAAGTAAAAGAAATAATGTCTTCATTTCAGCCTACTCAACCTTCTCAACCTATTCATACTGTGCGTCTCTCAAGTGATGAGGTACAAGCCCATGCTACAGTTGTAGAAGGTCATGGGAGCACTCCCAATGACCCACCACAACAATCTGCAGTAAGTTTTTGTTCTATATGTTGTGTTATTAGTATGATATATATATGATAATATATATAGTTGTAACATGTATCTGTTCTACTGCTTCTTATATAACTTATATTATTTCAATCTAGGTTGGTATGAACTGTAAACTTGCAGTGGAGGTTCTAGAATATAATGTTGTGGCAGCGGGCAAGGTGTACAACCTTGGTGGTACATTGCATTGCCAACAAATTACTGATGACATTTGTCGTGTGTCCATCCATCTTGTGTATGACGGAATGGGGGACAAACCACTACCCATACCTAATCCTGAATATAGTATAGTTGAAGAAGCAGCGGGTGCTATGGTGGGTTGGCCTAGACACTTGGTTATCAATGACAAGGTATACTTGAATTCTACCATGTTTTTCATATTTGACTGCATATATGAACTCGTGTAATAGAAGTATGTATTTTAATTAACAGGTTTGCAAACCAAAAAGTAAAAATTCTACTAGTCATCCTCCTATGCCCAAGCCATATATTATTCCAGAATCCACATTCGATGAGTTGGGAAGTAAATGTAAATGTTTGTGTCGATACTTAGCCAACCAAGGCTCTGGACTACAAATTTTTATCAATTTAATAGAAGATGCAACTGGGAGGGACTTTGACAGTTATATTTTTCTTGATGATATTATAGAGTTGTTCCAGTATGATTGGCTGAATACTTCAATATTAGAAGTATGGATAAGGTAAGGATCTATCAATATAGAAAATTCCAATACACATTTTTAGCTTATTTCTACATATGAAAATTATTACAAATGTTTAACAGGCATTTATATACCGAGGCCACAAACTTTGATATAAAGAATGTTGGATTCTTAGTTCCTTCGGTCACTAGTCAGGTGGAGACACATATTGAGGAAGTGAGTGAGTACTTCTCTGATGCATTCAAATATTTTGCTAGTGTGGGAAAGGAAATTATCCTAATTCCTTTTAACGTCCAGTAAGTATTATTATTCAATATAATTTTAATAATGAACAAATGTATTTATTTTAATGTTTGTTTTATTCTTACTCAGATCTAGACATTGGGAATTAGTGGTTATTGTCCCAAAATTGATGACTCTTTATTATCTTGACCCAATGGGAAAAACAACAAGGGGTCACAAACTAAAATTGCCAGCTATGACGTAAGCATAAATATAGTCAATGCTTCAACATGATATTTCTGTTTAGAATTTCTATTTTACCAACTATCATTTAATTGATAGGGGTATAAAAGCTATTTGTGAAGGCGGAGGATAAATACCCACAAAATTAAAGACATTGACTTTGAAAAATGTCAAGGTAGCTACTTTGACAACTGCTTAGTCTTATATGTATTAATTTTCAACTCTTATATGTCAACTCTTATAGTCTTCTATTTATAGTAGTTTACTAACATTAAGTATAATTCGTTATTTGTAGTATCATGTACAAAATAATGGCTGGGCTTGTGGCTACTATGTAATGAAATATATGCAAGCTATTGTCAAACAAGCATCAAATGACATTCAGACTATAGATCAGGTAATAAAGAATAACATCATAAATTTACAAGTGAGTTGTAGTCATTTTATAAAATATTAGCATGTACATTTTCTATTACAGATCTTTACAACTCAGCCTTACACATGTGAGGACTTAAATGAATTCCGAGAAGAGTGGTCAGATGCTTTTCTAAATGAAGTCAATATAGCATTGGAATAAATGCCATTTACGTTCCATTTATGCATGTGGTTTCAGTACTCTTTCATATTTACTTTTGTATCTGACATTAAATATCATCTCACACTTGCAATCTATCATTTTGTAAATTATGATGTGACTATATGAATCATTTTTGTTATGAATGTGTGGTTTGGAATGGTGACGGTTGATCATCAATGTTCCCCTCTCCCATATCTTATTCTTGTTCTTTTGTTTTCTTCTGTTCAGTTTCCGCAGAAATTTTAAAAAAAAATCTACCCTATAGCGTCGATTTTCTTAAAAAAATCGACCTTATAGGTGTCTTGGCCGTTCCGCGTAGAACGGTCGTGCTGCATAGAACGGCCGTGTTGGGCTGAGGTAGAACGGTTGTGCCACGTAGAACGACCGTGTTGGGATATGATAGAATGATCGTTCCGTGTAGAACGGTTGTGCTAATATAGACCAACACAGCCGTGCTAGGCGGCACGACCGTTCTATCATATATTCCAAAACTCTATTGAGTCGGTTTTTAGAGTCAGTTATTTAGTAAAAAATCGTCCTTAGAAAGAATCTTTAGAGTCAGTTATATAGTAAAAAACCGACGTATTAGGGTTCAGGTACAGTTTCATTTCTCATTTGGGTTTCGTTTTTGAGAGCCTATAGGGTCGGTTTTTACTATACAAGGCCGTTTTGTTTTGGTTAAAAAAACTGACCCTATAAAGCAATTTATGTAGCGATGGCCACTTAGGTGTCGGTTGAAAAGTGACGTTATAGGCTTAAAAACACCGACGCTATAGACTATTTTTGTACTAGTGATTGGTCAAGTTTCACATCATTTGGATGTTCCATTCATTCCATATGAATATTTTGAGGTTTAAAAGCCTTTACATGCATTCTAGGGTCAAAAGACTCACAATAGGGAAAACATGGTCAAGATTCATAAAGGCATGAGGATGAAACATAAAAGAGGATTTAGATCAGCAAATTAGTGACATGGGAAAAACATTCCAATATATGTGGATGTCCCCTAGGGTGTAGGCATCACAATCCCAACCTTAGGTATCAACATCTCAACATATATGTAAGCCTCAACATAGTTCATATTCCATCAAGGTTCAACATTGGACTAAGGTGGGACATCCACATCCAAGATGTCATGAGGGAAGATACTTCCAAATTTGGGAGGGGAAGACATGAGATCAAGAGCCATATCACATTTGGGGCACAAAAATTAGACCACAAGCCTAAGGTGTCACAATACATCATCACTAGTGGACTTAGGATCACATACACCATCATATAAAGATATAGAGTGAATCTTGGGCATTTAAACATAATTGAGTTAACAATCTCAAGAATGCAAAGGCATTTGATGTACAACATAGGTCAAACACATCATTTGATCTGAGGTCTAACATGCATTCTCATAAAAGGGGCAAAAACATGCATTATGTTACATATGAATCAAACTTAACAAAATAAGTATTAGGAATTGATATTGTGACCTAGACGGGCATAGGAAAGAGATTTAAAGGTTGGTATATCATTAGTCCACATTAAGCAACAAGAGTAGCATAATAGGGAAGGTACATCATTAAGCTCCAAAAAGTCATATATGTGCAATTAGAGTCACACATGACCAGTCGCTCGTGCACTGATCCTTGCAAAGTAGTGTGGCTGATCGATGCTGACCATCGCTGACCACCGCCCCCATACCCCGGGGTCACGATCGTCCGTGCCCATGAGGCATCTAGCCACTGGCTGACCAGTTCAACACCATTGTTGACCGGCCCCACACACAAAGGGGAGGAAGAGGGAGAGAGAGAGAGGGAGCGGATCGAGGCATCTACACTGCACGATCGTAGATCTACGACGGCGGGGTCGTCTCCCTCCCTTGGAGAGGCCCGCATACAGAGTCCGCAGGCGCTGCGACGGCCGACGGCAGTGAGAAAGGGGAACATGCCAGTAATGGCTCAAAGCAGCTCAAGGAGGTTCCGCCCTGGTTCTCCTCATATCCGTGGACCTAATGGTGGCCTTCGTTTCTGCCGATGACGGCTGGAGAAGGAAGCCCCAAGTGAAAATTTGTGGTGGTGCCGCCCCGACCTGGAAGAGGAGGAAGCTGAGGAGGGAAAGAAGGGTGCAATCCAGGGCAAAAACATGGGGAAACAAGAGAGGAAGAAGAAAGAGAATTAAAGGAGCGATCAATTGTCAAAATGGGCTGGGAAATGAGTGTATAGATGAGCTCTGAGTGGTGGTTAGGTGGAGGCAACACCTATTGTGCCGGTGGACGTACAGAGGGGGAAGATGAGTCCCCAACCATTGGATCTCACCAAGCCAAATCTAACGGCTCATATGGAGGGAGTGTTAGGGTTTGGGTGTCATGGATGGTGGCTGGGCTGTGACCATTTAGGCCCAATAAGGGTTAGAAACCCATAATTTCAATTAAATCACATGTAGCTAGACCCAAACTTTAAAAGTTCATAACTTTGGCTCAGAAGGTCTGACTAAGACAATTTTTACGCAGTTAGATTCATAATTGAATCCTCTACAACATGATATATATTAGAGAGTAAAAAAAGATCATATTTATGAGGTTCAAAATTAGATGCAATAATATGACATTGTAATGCATGATACTTAGTCCAATTTCTCAAATTAAAGCCACATGTCATGAGATTAGTCACCAAGGTGATCAAATTGAGATATCGAAACATTTAAACTATAGAATTGGCATTGAATTGAGTAATGGACCACTTAATGAGAGAGAGAATGGTATAATATAGGAGAAAAAAATGAGGTTGACACATCCTTCCCCCTTAAAATACATTTCATCCTCGAAATGCGTCCAGAGATCATAGTCTAAAGTCAAAGCTCATATTCATCATGTGCCATTACCCATCCCATAAGTTTCAAATCATTCCCCATAATGGGGTGCACACATAGGTTGTCATCATCAAGGGTGTACCCATCCCCATTATGTACATATTACTTAGTGTTCCAACATATTATGACATCGTCATGGCATTGGGATTTTACCATTCCTTAGTATCCCTACATTAGGGTTCTTGCTCGAATCTTCATATGAGACTAAGGAGTATTGTCAAAATCTAGGTTATCAATTCTCAAGTGAACATGTTCACAATCATTACTTTCAAGTGAGACTATCATTGAAGGTGTAATTCATCGTTATTACCAAATTTCATGCACGTTTTAGTTTCAACCCAAAATTTTACAACTGTTCCCCAATTATGTTCATCATTTCTCATTTTGGATCTAAAATTAAGAAATTGATTCATCATACTTTTTTCGAGTTATGACCCTAAGAATATTGTCATATGGAGTCCATCATTTTTTTTTGGTATGGTATTAGGCATGTTACCCCTGATTATTCAAGCTAAGATCTCAAGGCATCTTCATATTGAGCTCATGATTTCAAGCATACATCTTTCATGTGTGGTGTGATTTTTATCTTAGGTCTAGCTTAAGGGAGTGACTTATTGTACATGTATCAAGTTTCAACTTAAGTGAGATATTTCATACATCAAGCATCATTCTAGGAGCAACATCATTGTTAGCATTGAGGTTTCATAATTATCTCACTTGTATTTCAAAGGAGCTTCTACAAGATCAAGCCACTCAAGCTACAACCTACCTATATCCAACAAGACATGCTAGCCACAACCATCTACCCATAACAAACTTTTCTACCCATCTTACAAGAAACAAGAGTAGACACTGGATTCCTTTATATATAACTACTAACCCGAGTATGAGGCTCATCATGGATATCACACATCATATGCATCATCTTAGGGTCTTAGGACATCTCCCTCACCTATATAGCAAACATCACATATTCAATTGCCTCTATCTCTGGGATTAGATCTTTTCATAGGAAATATAGGGTTCAACATCATCGAGGGAACCACACACTAGGTCTCAACACACATACTTAGAAGTGGTCTAGTTAGGGACTCATTACCATGTATTTCACCATGCATATTTTTCAACATTTCACATATTTTGGAGTTTAGGTACTCTGATCTTCTCACATGGCGGGTCGACTCATATCAAGGGGTCACCCTTTTCGTATGTCCCATGCTAGATGTCCTTATTTGTAAAGAGATGGAGGCCTATGTTGGTCCTAAACCATATATCACATATCATATCTCAACATGTGCAAGACTAGGCATGAGCAAGCATGCCAACCCACTAGCCACATTTAGCACATCAACCAAGTTACAAGTATCATACAAGGTGATAAGTTTAGCTAGGTTTGCATGGTCAAATTCATCTCATATCATCAAACATACTTGACCCTCTTAAAAACCAACTTGGGTCATATAACCATCAACATCATTATCAACACACCTGTGTAGATACCCTACGCACATGCCACAAATATATGTCTACAGTTGTAATAAGGTCTCCCTTTTCTAACCCTCCTAAAAATACAACCCATACTACAAGACAGAAGGAGGAGAAAAGAATTATCTAGGGATTACACATGTCTACACCTAGTTCTAAAACATCTAGGTTCTAACCTAGAGGCTAAGTCAACAGAGTCCACTAAGGACAACTCATTAAGTTTCTAAGGTTGAGATGTAAGCTGAGTTTATTTTGTGTTTCATGTGAGTCATGTTTGGTGTAGTTATTTTTCATGCTCTAATACCATCTGTGATGGAACTGAAATCCTAGTCCCATGAACCAAACAAATACCAAAGGCAACATGCAGAAGCATGAAATGCTTAGCATACATGAACATATAACAAGATAAAGGCACCATCATAATCTCAACATTCAACAATATTATTAAGAAACATTCTTTTATAATGAGATTTTAATTACATGTTCAAGAGTACAATTTTACAAGTCTACTCATGTATACTAGGGATCTTACAATAAGAAAACCTAACATAGCTCACCAATCCCATCAACTGCTAGCCATCTCTGAACCTATAAAATATGTGAAAGAAGGCGCGTCAAGCACACGAGGTGCTGAGTACAGGGCTAAAAGATACATATACATAAGCTTTGCATAATTTGAAAAGATTTATAGAAGTAACGAACAAGAAATAAACAATTTAAGTATTTAGCAAAATGAGAGCCCATGTTTTATGTCATTTCACTCCAATTATACATCATTTTGTACATTCATCAATATCATATATTCGTAAGGCCTTTTATGGACAACTTCTCACTGGAAGAATCTAGGAGGGTGCTCAAGATTAGATAACCCTTTTATCAACGATCCACCCTATCTTGATAACTAAAGTAGGACACCCATCCTCATGTCCTTACCCTAAAAATACAGGTAGGTGTATCGTTGTTTTGTATCTTGAAAACATAATATAGAAAGTCCATTATACAAACCTCATACACCTGCCTGAAGTTTTGGGGTAAGGACATGAGGATGGGCGTCCTACTTGAGTTATTAAGATAGGGCAGATCATTGATAAAAGGGTTAGCTAATCTTGAACACCTTCCTAGACTCTTCCAATGAGAAGTTGTCCATAAAAGGACTTACAAATACATGATATTGATGAATGTAGGAAATGATGGTATAATTGGAGTGAAATGAAATAAAACATGGGCTCTCATTTTGCTAAATACTTAACTTGTTTATTTCTTGTTTGTTACGTCTACAAATCTTTTCAAATTATGAAAAGCTTATGTATATGCATCTTTTAGCCCTATACTCAGCACCTCGTGTGCTTGATCTGCCTTATTTCATGTATTTTATACGTTCAGAGATGGCTAGAAGTTGATGGGCTTGGTGAGCTATGTTAGGTGTTCTTGTTGTGAGATCCCTAGTATAAATGAGCAAACTTGTAAAATTGTACTCTTGAACATGTATTTGATCATTATAAAAGAATGTTTTTTTAATAATATTGTTGAATGTTGAGATTATGTTGGTTCCTTTATCTTGTTATATGTTCATGTATACTAACCATTTCACATTCCTCATGTTGTCTTTGGTATTGGTTTGGTTCATGGGACTGGGATTTCGGTTCCATGACAGTAAGTCCTTGCTGAAGGCGAAAGACTTGTTGCAAAAGTTGGTAAGTCCTTGGTAAGGTAGAAGACTCTTAGTCATGGATGAGGAAGTCATTTGTAAGGTTATTGGATCCCTTGTACTCAAATGGGATGCTAGGTATCCTTGTCCTAGAAAAGGAAGGTCTTATGTTATAACTCTTATAATGGAATATAAGGAGTAAGACGTGGTTGAAAATCTTAGAGGATGACCTATCTAGGTAGTGGATGTACATCTCAAGTTTGGATCTTGGAATCACTATACATAGTTTGTGTTATTTGTGCTTATAATCAATCTATCTCCCTTGCTATGTATATTTACTTGCACTAAAATCTCATATATGCAACATTATATTATAAATATCTTGAAGGCCTAATGAATTTTGCTTAATGATTTTTAGCTCTATTAGCCTCCCTGTTGAGCCCATCATTGATCCAATAATATATAATTCAAGTAAATAGATAAACAACTTCCTCATACTTATATTATTAATATTTTATTCATTACATATCATCACAATTTATATCAACCTTATCAATGTCTCATTTTGCATAAAGATATATGTACCATACCATTTGACTCATAATTGCATTTTGGTAGATAAAAGCAATCCTTATATTCTTTATAAAACTATCAAATTAGAAGGTACCATGGATTAGGGTCCCGTCTTCATGCCTCTAAATCTTTAATCTTTTTCCTAATTCATAATTACATGACTTGAATAAAAGAATTGCATCCATGATTATTTTACTCCTTATTCCATATATTATACTAAAATACATGAATTTGTCTCATATCATCTTAATAAGACCTGTCACCTTCAATTGAAGAAATAACGACTAAAATTGATCACCTTTTCACATTCACAAGATTATATGTGAGTTTGACTTTATCATTTTTATACTCGTCTTTACCATATTTTCTACAGTTTTAAGAAGTCATCTAAGTTCAATACATGAATCATATTATTTAGTAATCTCATTAGGGTGTATAGAGGTTTATTGAGTATATTCAAAACACATGGAAACCCTAGTTTCCATTCTACACAAGTAACCAATCATTGACAAGCATACCATGATTTAGTGACTCATCTCAGTCCATCCCTCAACATTAACCCTAGACATAGGTTTCCTCTCTACCAAACCCTCATATATTGATACTCATGTACATCGTATATTCAATTCAAGTAAGAATTTTAAATTTTGGTTGAGAAACTCATGCTTACTGAGTTCAAATATGACTACATACATGTTAACTGAATTTCCAAGCATATCGCTCATTGGCCGAGTTTTAAGAAAAATGGTGTCAAACGATATAGCTATCTATCCATAAGACTTTCCATATATCTTGAATAAATATATAAAGAACTAATCAAATATGAATTAATGAGAAAGGATATAAATCATAGCACTCATTTCTCCAAAATCATCCCACTTGATTACCCAATTTCATACAAATACTAGCAATAATCTTGATTATTTTAGTTATATAAAATTATGCTTTCAACATCATTTTAGATCTTGAGAAAGAGATAAACACCACCTCAGGTTTCAAGTACCTAAAAACATCCCATCCAATATGAATTTTTAAAAATCCTTTAAGGTTCTAGCAATTGAGTCCATTTCTTCATCCTCTCAACTCAGAAACCATAGAAAAAGAGTATAGGAGAGAAAGAAAGAGAAAAAATATGGTGATTTTCTATATCTCTGGTTCAAATTAGTGGAGGGGTAGAATCTATAAATGTGAGAGAAAAACCACCAAGAAAATAAATATATTTAGGACCAACTTATTTGATTCCATCACTTCTAGGAAGATGAAATCTTAGATCAGTAATTTTACTTTCTCCTCTCAAAACCCTAACTCTCCTCTCTCTCTCTCTCTCTCTCTCAATTTTCATTTCTTAGATAGGGATGACAGATTATGGGAGCTACTAGGAAATTATGGGAGCTACTAGGGAATTATGGGATCTACTAGGGAATTATGGGAGCTACTAGGGTGTTAGGTTGTTCATATAGATGAATTGATGTGCTTGGGATATTTAGAAACAAGTCCAAAAACTATTTTATGTGTTGTTTTTTATTTAGATAGATTGATTGGTCAGCTGAATTGTCACTATTAAGAAACTCAACTGACACCACTCTATGTATAAGTCTATCATCATCCAAAAATTATAAAAATTTACTTTGATGTCTGAAATGATTTTTTCAAGCTACATTTAAATTTTCATTATGCATGATCGAATGACTTTAACCTGAGAAAATTTGGCCAAAAAATAGGTTAGAAAATATTCAAATTTTTGATATTTTGCAAGAACACTTCAATTGGAGTTGTCCAAACCATATTCCAATTTCAAGTAAATCAGAGTTATTGATAGAATACTAAAAATCATTTACTAAACCATTATAATTATCAAATTTTGTATTCTTATGCTACAAAAAATTCTAATTTAGCTGATTATGGTTTTTGATTCTCAAATCCTAATTATTTGAAACAAGGCATGCTTAGAGTTTCTCATTAGGTATGGAACATCACAATCAAACTATAATTATGAATCAAGCTTAAGCAATGATCAATCTAGTTAAGCATGCAATCATCCAAGTAAATTCTAATTAGACGACTAAATTAAAAATTGGTCATTACAATTTAATCCATAATGGGTTATCCTACATGATAGGATAATTAGTTTCTAAGGCACATGACTTGATTTTTGAATATGGGTCCCTTCGTAGGAGAGTGTCTTTCTTTTACCACCTGAACTACTAAAATATTGAGTAAAATAAAACTTCAAGATAGGTGCCATGCGACCCTTTTTTCCGTAAAAATGTCATGTGGAATTTCAATTCCACTACTGCCAAGTAGCTCTCATTGAATTTTTTAATCATAAAAGCAATTCAACTAATGGTAGGGGATACGCCAAACCGAGCAACATCTTAATCTGCCCCGCCTGCCCAACTAGACTATTCTTAATCATTTCATTATGGTCAATATTTAATCCAAATAAGGTCATCATTTTTTAATTAGCTATCTTCTCAGCTTTTCATGGTTCTTATATTAAAATATTTAGTTATAATTTAAGAATGATATTATGGTCAATGTGGATGACATTCAAAAACCACTAGGGTGTATGATAAGTTTGCATAGTAGAAGAATTCATAATGACTCAACAATACCAACAACATATCCATGAACCTTTAATTGTAGTTTACTAAAATCTATGCTTAGGACGTATATTAAATAAAGAGCACACAGATTTAGAAAGAGGTTTAGGTGCATATTAGGTCTACAATATCGAGTAAATCCTCACGTAATAGTGAAGCCAATTGAATTATAGGGATTATTTGTAACATTATAAGTTGATTATATAATCTATATATTTTTTATAAAGAGATGAGAGAGTGTCAACCTCAATTTTCCTCAATTTATTATTGTTCTCAACTTCTAAAAGGAAATTGCAGTAAAAGATTGTTTGCATAGGAAGTCATTGTGGATTCATAAGAAAAAATCTTATACTCAAAAGCCCATGAATCGACGACTGTAGGCAAACCAAGCTACATAAAAGATTCTTGTGGAGGTAGGTTAAACAACTTCAGGTTGTATGTATTAGTTGGACTTTTCCAGAAAGAGACATGTCACAAATAAATAAATTTGAGTCAAACGTGGGAACAAAATTGAGTTGCACGTCGGTTCAAAATAGATGAGATCCCAAATGTGGCAGGATTGTGTCATTGTGAATATTATTACCCTACAAATAAAGTTAGGTGATATGTGTATGTGGCTATTCTAACAACCATATTTCTTTCTTAATTATTAGCTATTATTTATTTATTATTATATTTTGATAAGGTACGTCATGAATGAACGTTAGTCTCTTTTTGAAATGTCTGCATCTTCATATTGTTTGCTATTTCGGCAATTATATTTATTGCTTAATCAAGAAAGTATAAAATAGTTTCCCATTAGTTTTTTTAAAATTTGCATCTTCATGGATATAAGATTTATCCAAAAATACATTTATATATATTTGCACCTAATATCATTTACTACATATCAGTACATAATATTATTATCATAACTCCAATAATACCAAAAAACTTCTCATTACCCTATGAATAAATCTATATGATTTGTGTGTCTGTTAGCTATTGCAATAGGTAGGTTGCTTTTATAGTCAGTCCTTCTGTTCTATCCACTCTATTGTTAACCATTCATTACTTTTTTCATATTTAGATAAGGTACATCATTTGTATGTAACATTATATAATACTATTTATAAAGTGCCAATACAATGGCTCCAGGGAGAGGAGGAAGGGGGAGAGGGTGTGGGCGACACCCTAACGGGCGAGGGGAGAAGGAGAAAATTGCTGCGGGGTCATCATTGACTCCTCTAGTTCACCAGGTAGTGGGGACTGGAGATGGAGGCAAGCTCGACCATTCCTCTTTTCCTGCTAAGGAGGCGCAACGCAAGGAGGCGGCGGTGGTGGCCGAAGCTTCTCCCAACATCCCGTCAGATTCCTCTCCAAATAGTCATATCGATGGTGCTTCTCCTTCTTCGCTGGTCACTGAATAGCTGGTGTCCAGCAGACAGGGTTGCGAAGTAGATGGAATCGCCTCAATTGATTATATAGAGCCATTCCTCATAGACGGATCAAGATGCGTATCTATCTCAAGCCAGGACATCTCCACCTCGAATCAGGAAGAGTTCATCTCGGTTTGATTTGTCGGCAGGAATCCCTTTCAGGAGCAGCTTGCTGGATGGGTACGCAGGAAATGGAGACCCAGTGGTCCCATTGAGGTGTTTTTGGAGGAAAGGGAAGGATATGTCATCAAGTTGCCTTCTCCTAGCGAACGAGATGGAGTACTGGATGAAGCTCCATGGTTCATGGACGGCTCCCTATTGTTGCTCAGTTATGGAAGCCTGGGTCTCCCCTCCATCCCCTCTATTTCTCACAGGTTCCTATCTGGGTCAAGATAGATAATGCTGGTCTACCATGGTCACGTGATCACATAGCAAGGGTCGCCGGTACCATTGGGAAGCCAGTGGATTTCGATGATAATTCAGTCTCTGTGGGATGTCTTGGTCCAGCCATCGCCTGCGTTGAAGTCAGCAGTGACTCAGCTCTACCCCAATTGACAAAAGTACAAGTTGATTCAATTATCAAGCAGTCGAAGGTGGAAGTCATCTCGAAGCCACTGGTTTGCTTGTCCTGCAAGAGATTTGGCCATAGACTTTCATCATGTCCTCAGAAATCTCGCAAACCTCCCCCAGGTAATGATCTGTAGTTGAGGTTTGGCAAGAGTGCAGGTGTTCGCAAGAATGCCCCAGTGGATTCTGGATAGAAGATGAATGAGGAACACTCTAAATCTACTGCCTTTGAGGATGACAACCTTCTTAAGGCCATTCAACAATAGATTGAAGAAGTAGTCCTCGGTAGAAATGCCTCTGATTCTCAATCCCAGTTCATTGAACCCCATATTCCCCAAGCAGAACCTGATATGTTTAGGTCCTCCCTGGTCTGTAATGTGGGTAGTCTCAACCTGTGTTGGGAACTGGATTTTATCAGAAATGATTCTGAGTCGTGGAAGGTTAATAAGACCTGGGATAGCTGTGGTATCTCAGTTGATTACCAACAAAGCAAAGTGAATTTGTTCAAGGATGATGACGGTTCCATTGGAGACTCAAACTCTGAAGCTGAATCAGATCATTTGAGAGAGGAAGCAATAGAGTATGAGGAGTCATGGTCTAAAAGGAAGAAGAAAGCAGCCCTGAAGAAATGGGAGGGGGTTAGTTCTAACTCCTTGCATATGTGGATTCCAGCTGTTTGGTTTCTGGTCCGCTTTTTGTCCTGTCTTCAGGTTCTAAGATCTGGCTTAGTGGATTAGGGTGAAGGTTCTACAGCTGATTACTCGGTACACTTTCAGAGGATGGGTTTACTGCTAGTGCTTGAATAGTCATTTGTTGGCCTTTGCATGGTCTTCTGATCCAGTTTCCAAAGATTTGAGGACTTGGTAATCTGCTGACTCAAATTTTTTTGATCTGGACAACTAAAGACTTGAAGTCATATCTGCTGGCTGCATAGAGTCCAGGTCTACTACAGATATTATCCTACTTCCAAGGTTGTACAACTTCAGGAGATGATATTCATGCTAGTGCTGTCTTGGTTAGATTAGGATTGCATCTCCTTAGTTCTTCTGGGAACTGTATTGCTAGTTAGGTCATGTCTTCGTTTTTCTTTTATTTAGATAGGTGGCTCCTTGGTGAGTAGTAGCTACCTCTATGTTATGGATTTCAGTTTTATTTTCTGTTGGTGGTTTGTCACTCGAGTTTGTTCACAGGGGTGCTACTTTTGTACCAAAGTTTTTGGGCAACATCATAGTAACAAAGTTTTTTTGCCGACCAAAAAAAATAATAGCAAAAAAGGCAAGGAGTTAAATTAGATGTACTATGTCTGGTATATGAAGGGGCCAAATTTAGAAACAATTCAGATTCAAATATTTTTTACCAATAGTCATTGTGTGGTTAATGAACATGATCTCTTATCATATTTATTATTTATTTGTTAGAGAAATTCTTATTTAGTATCTTTTTGTCATATTTTGTGGGTAAAAATGAAAGAGGTCAAGTGGGCAGAGTGCCAAACAACTAAGTTTGTCAATACCAATGCATGACATTGTTTCAAAATAAATATATGTGTATAAATATTGTACATGGTAGTTCTATGTTTGGAGTTTAGATTTTGTTAATCATGAGTCAATTTCATTTAGTAAATTAGGACAAACCATGTTCTAACATGCGTGCAAATCAATTGGCATTTGACTATAAATCGAAAATTATATGAGTTGATTTTTATTCCAGGTTAGATATTATAAAATAAGTCCGGGGTACAAATTTACCACTACACAGAGAATATGATTTGTCCCAAATTAGATCCAAAAGACACATGCATATATTTTTTCTTACAATATATCTAGCTTACATTTTGAGAGGGAGTCAGCAAGATATTAATTTAGATGCTCTTTTTTGATATATTGTTTATTTATTTTTGTAGAGAAGTAGTATATATTTCTGTATTGTTGCTTTCTAAGTACAAAAATGAACCGTAAGTCAAGTGAGCGTAATGGCATACAACTATTTATGCCTTTTACAATGCATACAATGTCTCCTCATGTATAAGATTATTATTTATGGTAGTGTATTTGGTTATAAATCAAACATTATATATGCCAATTTTTATTCTAGGTTAGATATTGAAACCCAAAATTATTCTATGCAAAATGTGATTTGTCCCATATTTAAACGTAATAATAATACCAGAAGTTATCTAATACAATTATATTTATATTTAAATTACACATGAGTATTTGTTCTTACAACATGTCTAGCTTTCATTTTTAGAAGTAGTCACTCAAATATTATTTGAGATTCTCTCTCTTGATATATTGTCTATTTATTTTTGTAGAGAAGTATTATATGTTTTTTTTTCAATTTCTACTTTCTAAGTACAAAAATGACAGAGAAGTTAAGTGAGCCGTAAAGACAACATGGAGACAAGCATAAAATAATGTGTGTGGTAACTAATTGTTAACCCAACCCAATTAGATTGAATTCATTTTTATTTAGATTTTGTCAACCAGATCGATTTTGTATTTTAATTCATAGTTGAAGTAATTCAGGTTGCTTCCTTATTTGAATTTTATTAATCTAGGTCAGATCTGACTTCATTAATTTGTACAACTATTTACCTTGTAGCAACTACAAATGGCAAGTCTATAATTATACTTTCCTTTCCGGTGTGAACCCATAAAGCTACATATATCAATGATTAGATATATCACAATATCTTTTTAAATTATTCTCTTGGCTTTAGATTTACGGGTCAGACTTGATATACCCAAAAATATTTGTGGACCGAGTTAATGTCAAGGGTTTCGACTTGAAAGTCCATCTTCTACAAGTTTAGAGTCTAGCCAAAAGTGTTGACCCGAAATGACCTAAAATAAAATCCACTCAACCCGAACCCGATTGCCACCCCTAGTTAGGCTTGTGAGAATATTTCTTTGAGACTAAGTTTGCCCCCCATGTTGAAGCATCAATCCACGTAGAAAATCTCGCTTCTCTGAAATATTGAGCTCCTTTGAGAAACAAGTAGTTGTTGCGGAGGAAGTGGAAGAGATAGAAACTGTGGGATTAGAAGCCAAGTACGTACTCGCATAATCCTCACACGATTGACAGTAACAACGGTTTGTTGTGGAAATAGTGGGGGTGGGGTGTTGAGGGAAGATTTGAAGTTCAGTTTGGGTAGAGACAGACGTGGAGAGGAGACTTAAAGAGTGAAGAGATAAAAGGCAATTAAAAAATAGAAAAAGATGAAAATAAGTGTTAGAAGAGAGTGGGTAAAGGAGAGAATAGCATTTCAAATACTACTTTTTGATTTGTTAGAGAGGAAAAAATAGAATGTCTATAATTAGTTGAAAAAACTCTCTCTTTGTATAGTAGTATAGATATAGATATAGATATATGTGCCACATGAATTCATCATTCCTACGAACCGCAGAGCAAAATTTACTTCTCATGATCCCAATAATGTCAACAGGTCTTGTAGAAATTGAGTCTAGACCTCATTCATATTTAACTTGTAAATCTTTACTAACTTTGTCCCTATATTGCCCCTATTAAAGAGCGCGCACACACACTTTTTGTTGTTTCTCAAGGACACTAAAGCAGTAAATGTTGTACATGTTAAGCATGCATATAGATCACTGTTTGACTTAGGAAAAGACCTAACATATATGAAGTTGATTTAACTTCATATTAAAATCTTGCAACAACAAGACATGAGAAAGACTAACAGAAGATCACATCATTACAAGTATGCTCTGTAGAAAATTTCAAAAAAAAGACTAATAAAATGGAAGTCTAATCACTCTGATTATTTTTTCATAACACTGATTGCTATAACATATTTTCTATACTCAGTTTGGTGGGAGAGATTTTCTGTTTGGATTGAATAAGAAAAACAAGCCTAAAAACATAGCTAGGGAAAATAGAACATTATATTTCGTTCATTCAGATACATACCATGATATGAATATAGAATACAATTATATTTAGTCATTGTTAATGAATTTTCCTATAGTTAAATAAGTACCCTTATTTCTATCGTTGTTAATGAATGAAATGCGGATATCTATGTGTAGCATAGGTATTATTTTTTTACAGCAGAAAACATATATGCAATTAGAAGATTCAACACATTAAATGCAAGCCTTACATAACTAAAATGCAAGCCATTTATTTGGCATAGTTACATCCACTTCTAGGTAACAGTTAGAGACAACCATTAAATGAATAAGAGAAAACTAGAAGAAATAATATATAGTTTAGAATCTCACTCTTGATATGGTAAAAAGAGGAGGGATCAAGACCTCCATGCCTATCATACATGCCAACATAAATTCCACATGAACCAAGCTCCAGATTGCTCAGTGTTCCTGACTCAATTTGGCTTTTGGCCTTGAGCAAACTATTCACCTGACTTCCATGGAGAACTTGCAATGGACACGGTTCCCTGTGTCCTTGCACTAAAATACCACGTCATGCTGACCTACTGAATCAAAACCTAAACATATATATCAGTGAGGAGGGCCTCCAAGGGAGCCAAGAGGTTCACCAAAGTCACAACATCACTCATCTTAACTGTAGCCTCCTTCTAGTTCTTGACATTTATAGTATGCCCATTGTAATGGGAGCTCTGAACCTATATTACTTCCCTCTATGATGTTGGTTCATGGGAAGTCTCAACAGAATCTCCCTCCCATCTTACATGTGTTAAAAAAACATACAGAGCTATTTAGACACTGGCAATGATTTAGAGAAAGCAGTAGGCAGTAGAAGAAATAAAATATGCAATAATATAAATAATTGTTCAAACCATGTTAGTATCTGCTTCAAGGAGGGTAAGTTAGAGGGTAGAAAAAAGTTAGTGATATCCAAGATACATCCCAGCTGTAGAACAAGAACATATGAAATAGCTTCAATCAGCTTATGTAGCTGCAGTTTCTATTCTCTCTAGCTGCAATGAATTGTTGGTGATTGGGCGAGGTGATGCGTAGTTTTTCCAATACCTAAAGATCACATTAAACACAATGACTACTTGGTTACTATAAATACTCCTTGCTTGCCTACTATCTATCTCCATGCATCAATATTATTGTAGTGACTCATTTTGCACCTGCAAATATGCAACCAAATAGAAACCCAATAGGGGAGTTGAACTCCAATGTGATGTATGTTCTGATTTCTTGTCATGTACTTACACCATACCAGCTATAGAAAAACATTCATACACACAATTGGTGGAAGAACCAATGTTGTTGCATATTGGGCTTCACAAAAATTCAACTTTGACACTCATTTAAAGTTCATTGAAAGTTCCTACTTTGACCTTATTAGCTCTACCACAACTTGACAACAAACTAGTACACTGATCTACCTATAGGGACATGCATTTCTTCTATGTTCATAGATTGTTGCAATTCAAACTCCTCTACAATGTCTATGACACAACCTTTTATTCTATAAGGTAAAGTATCCACGTCAAAAATCAGCTAGAAAACTAAGAGATCAGAGGGTCATTATAATCGCACAAAACAAAATGAGATTCATAGCTAGTATATCGTTATCTTTCTAGACTAGTCACAAGCCTCATATAGTTGTGTGTATATTAATAAGGTGCCTTATAAGAAGAGGGGAGATGCCTATTAGCATAGGCATTTGTTCAATTGAACTCTTAATCATGTATCTGTGATAGGAAGAAAGAGAAAGCTCATTCGAAACATGGTCACATTTTGTCCAAGGACCGGCTCAACAATAAGAGTATGAGCAAGGTGATTACCCACTGTTCTAACAAATGAGGTCCTGAAAATCCAAAAACCACACCCCAACAAGGCATTGTCTTTAAAATCACTATCTCTTCTTAATGATGATTATATCGATGAAATATTGCATCTAATGACAATGCTAGATATGGTGGAGTCGACATGCATACATGGAAAGGAATTTGTAGATCTTCTTGCTTCCTGCATCAAGGACATTCAATTTTCCACCTTGAGAAACTTTTGATAATATCACATTAAACCAAATTCTAACCAAAATCACTATATATATATATATATATATATATATATATATATATATATATATATATATATGACCAATATTCAATACCCGCGCGGGTAGCTACCCGCCCCCTCTTTTGGTTACTTTTTTTGGAGTTTCTTCTTTACACATGTAGAGGGTTACTTTACCTTGCATAATGTTACTTTTCATGCATTAACAGTTACATTTGTAACAGCTATAACAAATATACAATTATATATATATATATATATATATATATATATATATATATATATATATATATATTTGTTGTGTATTCTACTCAGTTTTACTTTTTTAGTCGTATAGTTACTTTTTTATCAACACAATTACTTTTTTGTCCAGAGAGTAATTTTTCTGACCATATAGTTACTTTTTGGGATGCACGAGTAGCAAAAATCCATGCTATCCGCCGGGAAATGAATGAACATATATATATATATACATAATATTTTGATTAGATGTCTAAAGAAGTTATTTAAATGGAAATCGACATTGTGAAATGGAGTGTTGTAACTACCATAATATGGAGACATAGAACTTGAAGAAGTAATAGAGTGTTGTGATCATTTCCTAAACATGTGAAAAACTAGATAAATAGACCAGTGGCAGTCTGTTTGCTACTTGTTGTGAAAGAGTTAGATAGTGATCAAATAGTTATTCACATTAGAGTAGCATTGACAAGTGGAAATAAAAGTATACACAAGTTTAATAAACTCATATGAAGAAAGGTGAAGAACAAATCTGTGTGCAAGCACTTTTTTACTTTGGCAAGTATATATGCATATTTAATTTTGGTTCTCTGTATAAGAGGATGCAACATCTTCTTTTCTAGATTAGTTGAAAGAATAGAAGATTTGCTGGTTCGAAGTTGATGAATATATGGTGTTCGATAAAATGTTCTAGTTTTTCTAAATGGTGTTTTGTAAAATGTTCTAGTTTTCCTAAGGATAGAATATTTTTTGGTTCAGAGTTGACAACATTTTGTAGATAGAATCAAATTAGAAATAATCCAACACCTACCTTGCAATCAGGAAGTATCCTACCCAAGGAGACACTCTGCATAGGATGATGCCCGAGCACCATTGGCATTTTGTAGGGTTGATTGGCAATAAATGTCAATGGCATGTTTTATTGATTCTATGATTGGATCCTGCAGGAAGCATGACAAGGATTGAAATCTTACAAGAATTCAAAGCCATAACAACTCAATTAAAAAATAGTTTGTCTTCATCCCTTTCTTTCAGCCTCAACTACTACTCATTTCCCTTAATTGAATGGCCTAACAATAGATAAACATAGTTTATATTAAAGTAAGGTTGTTCACAGAAAGGGGATCTACACCATGCTGACCCTAGCAAATGAGAGCATGGACTTATTCACTATGCATTTCATTGACTAGTACATGTAGGCATGTAACGTATACCTATAGGGAGTTCAGATGAGATGTATGGTACCCTACTAAAGTTGGATCCTTCACCACTAAGTCTGTTACTAGCTTAGGGTTGATCAAGGTATTGGTTATGTCCATAAGTGAATCATATAAATCTCAATTCAGTAACAAATGACAATTTGTTGATGTGGAAGAATAACCACTGACAAGAGAAAGCACTTCTACGGCGTAGTAGGCTCCATAACATCTAGGCACATGTGTTAGTCATCGATGTAAATCACTAGTATTGCATCTTCAAATGTAAGCATGATGTCCAGAATTTCATAGCTCAAGTTATGAAACAAACATGTCAATTTTGGTTAAAATTGCAGTTACAAGAGAAGATATCAAATGCAAATTCCAAGGGCATCCACTCTAGACATCCCTTGGAATATAAATAAGATATTCACAAATGATCCAATCACGAGCCAAATGAAAAAATATAGCAAGATGCAATCGTATATTTCATAACACAACACATTGTTCACAAAGGGAGGGGGACATAATTGGGAAAACAAATATAGACAACAAAGATTTATTGGAAACACATTGAAATATTTAAATAACGTAAAGTGTTCTTCCTTCATTCATATTGATATATTTTAAGAGTCTAAATCTCCAATTTAAACACATGATGCAATCCATATGGATAAAGAGTATCACCTCTCCCAGGGCCTATATAAATTAGTAAAAAGTTCATGAATATCTCATAAACACCAAAAAAAATTATAAATATATCATAAGTTCTGAACTAACCA
Organism: Alisma plantago-aquatica; assembly: GCA_963693085.1. Classification (NCBI taxonomy): domain Eukaryota; kingdom Viridiplantae; phylum Streptophyta; class Magnoliopsida; order Alismatales; family Alismataceae; genus Alisma; species Alisma plantago-aquatica. The sequence continues at coordinate 391,707,475 of OY856412.1, read as the reverse complement.
CATAACTATTTTTAAATATGACCTTTTAAAGTAGCTGGAGAATGTGCACAACCACCATTGTCCTCACTCATTTCTAGTACTTGTTGAATTTTTTTGATTGTTGACTATCCTCTCTAGTAGATTTTCAACATTCTCTAAATGTTTTTGTGTGGCACGCATTACATCTTCAACTATTTTAAGAGCTGCCTCTTGAACTTTCAAAGTTTCCTCTTTGTCTTTAAGTGCTTGGTCTTTTCATGTAAGTTCGTTGAGTAAGACATTCTTTATTTTGTATGGTCCTCTAACATCTCTTGGATTTACTCCTCCACCATAACCAAATATGTATTTTTTTGTCCTTGATTCTCCATAGACTTTTTTGGCAACCTCAATAGGACTAAGGGATGGCTCAACTTGTTGGATTTTTATGATTTTTCCTAAAACAAAAGGTATATATTAATGACTATAGATAACAATATTTAGTTTTGCATACTTACATGAACTTGGAATGAGTCCATAGTAGCTAAGGTTTCACCCTTCTTGTGTCTTTCAAAGTACATCATTCCCAAGTCGGGTAGGTTCCTATCTTTTCTCCTTGTAGTTTCAAAAACATAACTTATATGCATATCTAATGATAAATTAGCACAAAAAATAAAACTAAATATCAGGAACCTTCTTCCATGATGTTTCTCTAAGACGCTTGCTACCTGTGCGATGAAGTAATTTATTGTTCTATCCTTCTCTATTTTTGGAGTTTCTTTTACTCAATGCCTACATTTGATATCATGTGAGCATTAATAGACAAATTTAAAAAAAAACTAAGATGAGTAAGTTAAATGATGTAAATCCATATTATTTATAAATTACCATAAACTTTTCACTATTAAAAATTTCTTTCACAAACCATTCCCAGTCATTATCAACTTCAGTTGCCATATGTTTCTTTGATAGTTGTTGTTGCAGGTCCAACCCCTTCACTATTTGATGCATTGATACCCTCCACTTTACCCATAATTCTTTAAAATGTTGTAAAGTCTGATCTTATGACCTTCTGTGTTTTTTCTTGAGAATTTTTCCTAATACATGTATAATAGAAGGACATTAACACATCAATATAAGAATAAGGGAATGAAGAGTTTACCATAACAACAACCCACGTGTGATCTTTTTGTCTATCTATAACATCATTCCAAGAATCCACTTTTATTGGACAAATGTTCCGATTACGAACAATCCTACCCAAATGTATACTCCACACTTTATAATTTTTCCCAATAGGACGACCTTGATTGAAGATGATATCTATCTTGGCACCTTACTCTTAGTCTAGACACTTTTTTGCATTCATTACATCCTCGATGTTTGACTACTTTTTCAAAGTCATTGGCTGTAAAAAAATTAACAAATCAGTAAACAATTTAGATAGCATTTTTTAAAAGTGATGGGGGGAAATCAACAACCATTACATAACAATTATCATGTTTGAGTCATCTAGCATAAACAAAACATAGACTACTAATTATGAATAAATGAAAGTAATCATACACATTGATATCTGATTGACGGCATGGGATTGCACCACTTCAGTATCCATGTACTCTTTCGGTGCCGCATGAGCTACTTTAAGAGGTGTAGAAACATTTTCAGTTTGTGGTGAATGAGCATTTCCATTAGTAGAGCATCACAAACTTGTGATGAAGAAGGATCATTTTCTATTGGTGGAGGAACTTTTGTTTTTTGGCATGGGAGCAATCCTAACTCAAGGGAGAATATTAGTTTGTTTGGAAGACAATCGGTTCAAAAAGGACAAATGGTTATCACTCAAATCATTGACACCGTGGATTCTACCTCCTTTATGGTTCAACAAATTACTCTTGATTGGTAACCCATGAGCACGGCCCTTCCCAATCACACTTAATTATTGTGACAAGATAAAATTCTTAGCCCTGGCTTCGACAATGGATATTTCTCATTTATTGAAGTTCTTGCAGCCAAATTTGTATATCTTTCTTGGTCGGATAAAATCATGTTGCTATATTGAAAACCAAAAACTTTGGGCACTAAACAAAGGACCCCTAAAACTAAACAGCAAATGGAAAACAAGCTCATGCCGGAGCTGCTCCATTCCCAACAAGAAGCAAAAGCCTTGAAACCAACATGTTGGTAACCAAGGAATGAAAGAAAACTAAAGACCTTAGACTAAGCATAAAAAAGACACGAACCCTGAACAACTCAAGCTAAAGAAACATAGACTGATGCAAGGCCAAGCACTCAATAGCACAAAGACCACCCACAAAGTATGAGCATAACAGCCAAGCAGGCAGGCCACGCCCCATTAGGAAGAGATCTCCAGAGCTCCGATTTCTACACTCAAAACCAAGGTTTCATTCGAGATCCAGGACTTAGACAAAGTCCAAATCAACTGCAAAATGAAGCACGAGGCTCGACCAGCAGAGTAACAGAACCAAACACTGAAGCAAAACCAAGACCAGGGGAATCGGAGGCTCGAGACCACTGAGGCCAAATTCCTACATCATCATCAAGCTACTTGTAAATATTATTTTCTCGCATGTCAATATATATGAAGTTCATTGAAAAATATATAAAAGATAGGAATTATGTTGACAATTATTACAAGAATGATGTGCTTCTGACCATTTTCCTACATCACCATCAATCACTGGTTGAAAATGAAATTTCTTACACAAATAAACAAAAATGACAACATTATGCTTAATAAAATACCATAAAGATCTTCATAGAATCTGAAAATCAAAATATCATATTGAGATATGAAAAACATGAGTTCTACTAATAAAATGTTACATGTTCTAAGTACTTATAGGGGAAAAGTATTCTAGTTAATGTCATCAAATAATAATTGGATCGTCATGTGCATCATCTATATCATCACCTAGCTCCAACTTGTCATGTGGATCAACCTTTGTTACAATATGCCACTCGTTATTGATGTCATATTTTGCATAAAACCCTTGGGATGCTTGAGTAGCTAATATAAATGGCTCAAAAGTTTTCCAAATTCGTTTGCAATCAAAACTCATGAATCCATTCTCATCTTTCTTGAGTCCTTTACCAACATCAAACCAATCACATCTGAATAACATTACTCACTTATTGCCCAAGTATTGCAATTCTATAATCTCAGACAATTGTGCATAGTAATCTATGCTAGTTCAATGACCATCATCACTAACCACAATGATCCCACTACATTGAGACGTTGATCTTTCCTCATGAGACTTAGTGTGGAATTGATATCCAGTAACTACATAGCCATAGAAACATGTCACACATTTTAGTGACACACGTGATATTGGAAGTAACTCCTCTATCTTATTGCTTTTATCATTCTCATGTTGATCTCTGATGATCATTCATCCATCTTTTTGCATATTTTTCTTAGTCATTTTCATTAGATTTTCTCCTTTTTAGTAATTTCTAGACTAATTTACAATTTACCCATTTCTTGATTTACTTTTGCAAATATATTTTCTCAAAATTTTGCAGGGATTTTCTCCAAAGTATATTCTGATCCAGTGAGATAGCTGTCTCACTCGGCCTAGACGGTTGGCTCACTCCCTGAAGACCCCTCATTTTAGAGCGAAACGACCACCTTGACCTCGGCTCAACCAGCATACTCTACACACCAAACATGTTTCTCATTTTAGCAAGAGGTCGTCTGATGTCACCAGACGACTAGGTCAACTTGACCTAGATCGCATAAAAAAGCAAGCATGCCGCCACTTGATTAGGGTTCCAACCCTTTTATTTTGCACATGACAGTGCAAGACGGGCACCTCAATTTACCCAAACAACCATTTTGAGGTTTTACTTCGAGACCAAGAAATGAAAGCAAGGACGTCGACATTCACTTGTTTAAGGTTTAGGCGCGACTCCAAAGCCACGCCATGTCGCAACCGAGACAAGCGTACCAGATCAGCTAGAAGTCCATCTCAAGCATTACTTCAATCCCAAGATTGCATCCAAATGGGTGCCGCCACAACACCCATTAGGGTTTCATACCGAACTTTCTAGACGAAATCCATGTCACCCCAGATGACCGTCTCGCCTAGTGATACGGCCATTTCATGGTGCGTGAGCATCAGACTCCAGCATCTGCCGTTCCTTTCTTTCTCTTCCCCCTTTTAGGGTTTTCCACCCCTCCTTCCCCTATTAAAGGATGGGGACTCTAAGAAAATGGTCCCAATTTTTGTACTCATTTTATAGTGAAACTCTATCAATTTCCATTCTAGCGTAATTTTATATTCAAGTAATAAAGTTGGTTCTTTTCTTCTGTATTTGGATCTCTTTTATTCTCATTCTTTCTTCTCACTTTTCTTCTTGGAGTAGGATATAAAGTAATTAATCCATTTAATTATCACAACCTTGGTCTCCTTGGAGTTTCTGGATTTGTGGTCTATGACTTTCTTTCTTTTACTCCTTATTTCTCCCTTCCTTACTATGAGTAGTGAGTAGTCTCTTTATCGAGGCAAGGGGAATAGCCCCTTATCCATTGTGTTGATTGAATTTATTTTATATGATTTTTATTTATACGGATGGCTTTTGGTTTAGTAAATCACCGATTTAAATGAAGTGATCTCTCATTTTCATCATGAGTTAATTCCAGTATTTGTGACTGTGGAACCTAGACTTTTGAATGACTAAACTAGTTGCATGGGGATTCAGATGCAACAGTGGAAAAATTTCCATTGGGATGATGAACTATGAAGCGTGAACGCCACGAGTAATGGGTTCACGTGGAGTTTTCCTTTTGCACTTTTTTTACAAATGATTCGCATACCCTCTTCGAGTATTTAATTATCATATATACTTTTGTCTTGTATTCACTTTGGATAAGGTGGTGAAAACCCCTAAGACTCTATCTTTTCCCCATATGATTTCAATTGTTTCTTTGGATGCTCGTTTCAATTGTTTCTTTTTTAATTCTTGCAATATTGCTCTCATTTTTATATAATCTTTTATTTATTACTAACCATCTTTTTCCTTTATTCTTCTTGCTTAGTTTAATATTTACATTTCCTTACTTAGTGTAATCTTTTAATTTCTTGCACTTTAATTTCTTGCATTAGTTAAATTAAGACTTTACTTTCTGTCAATCATTCAAAAATACCAAAAAGTAATAATTTCAAAAACAATCAAGATAAAAAAACAATCTAAAAAATGTTATCGTGTGGGATCGACCCTTCTATACTAGCCTTAACTAGAAAGTAACAAAGGATTAAACTCTAAGATGATTATTCTAGTGAATTGGTGTGCAAACAATGCATATCAATTTTGTTACCATTTCCAGGGACAAATGATCGTTTTCTTGAACCCCAAAATTATTTTGAAAAACTTTTTATTTATTTTTTTACCTTTTGAGTAACATCCTAGAAGTTCTATCTCATCTTTTCGCTGAGTTTTCATTCCAACAGTAATTTTTTTCTACACTCAAATATATTTGTATAACTATTAATGTGCCACTCATCAGACGATTCTACGCCGCCAATTTTTGATCCCGAGCCAGAAAGAACCTTCCATTGCTTAAATTGACAAAACAAACTTAGAATGGAAACTGAGGAAGTTGCCCCTAGGATTGAGCTGACACTTGCCTCTCAAAGAGAACTTATGATGGTTGAACACACCACTCGAGAAGCCAATTTATGTGCACCCTATATTGCTGAGTAAGAGGCCGTAGAAGCCGCTCAGAGGGAGGCCGAGAGACAAAAACATTTAGAAGATTTTTCCACTCTAAAAATTGGATATGCACAATACCCAGTTGTGCCACCCGTGATTACCACCCCCCAATTTGAAATCTACACGCAGTGGATCACCATGCTCCAGGCCAACCTTTTTTGGGAATAAGGGTGAAAGTTTTCAAGATCACCTCCAACAATTCACCGACCGTAGTTCCTTGACCAAGATCTCAGGTTCTCTAAAGATGCCATTAGACTTAGGATTTTCAAATACTCTCTCTCAGTCCATCCATCAGTTGGTACAATGTCATGGAGAGTTAAAACCCCATCACCACTTGGGAAGCGCTTCAAACAAAGTTCTAGGACATATACTTCCCTCCTTCCCATACTTATGAGATCAGGGGATGAATCCTTTTCTTTTCAATGGTCCCCAGAGAAACTTTAGAGAAGCTTGGGAGAGATTTAGGGAACTCCTTTTCCATTGTCCCCATCATGACATAACACAATCTCAACTCATTGAGATATTTTATCATGGTGTTGATGATGATACCAAGAAGTTCCTTGATTCCTCATTTGGAGGAAATTTCATGCTTCAAAACCTAGGCAACGCATAAGAGGTTATTAAAAGAGCCTCCGAGAACCAAGCTAGATGAGGAGTCGATGGGTCCTCAAGGTTTCCAAGGATGAGGTAAACCTAGACATCCATACCATTTCTGAAGCCCTTAAATTGATCTCCTTGAAACAGGACCGCCTAGAATCTTCTTTCAATGCCTATAAGAGGAAACCTCAACAAGTGAGGGTTATCAAATCTCTATGTGGAATATACCAAGGGTATGATCATGCTACCCTCCAATGCTAATATCTCTACAACACTTCTATGCAGACTGATGTTGGTCAACAAGTAGAGGATCTTAATTCAATCCATAACATCCTGGGCTAGGCTTACTACAATCCAAACCAAGCCAGAAACCATCCCGGATTTCAATATGGAAATCCTTTAGGAGTTGAAAATTCATATCAACTTCCCCCTCCACAAAGAACCCCACAACCCCAAGCCAACTACTATCTACCACTGGGTTTTCCCTACACTAATAATCAAGGGAATTTTGGGAACCAAGGGAACTATAGGGATAATATCCCAAATCATGGACCGTACCAAGGACAAAAATATCAAAACCTTCATCAACCACCACCACAACAAAATGTCCCCATGTCTGTTATTGATGATAGGATTTTATCCTTAGAGAAAATCATAATTGCACCTCACAATTCCATCGATACTCAATTTTCCCATCTCTTTGCCCAACAAAAACACCATGCATGTACCTTTGTTGGACAACGTAAAAACAACCCAAAATATCCTGAACAACTTAAGATTGTCTCTACCCGTTCGGGGAAGACTCATACCCCCCTCCTGAGAAACCCACCATTATACCTTTGGATTTTGAGAATGATGATATTGTGGTCATCGAAACTCCCCCTTCACCCACTCCTGTTGCTCCCGCTCCTATCATCCCTTGATCCCACATGTGGAAATTTATGAACCATAAATTCATGTTTACAAACCTCATCCTCCTTACCAGGCCCTGTCTTAAGAATACTAGGCTTGATACTCGTTTATGAAATTTAGGGAATCCATGAAAAAGTTGCATGTGAATATCCCTTTTCTCAATGCCTTAGCTGAAAAATGTTCAACTGCTTCCGAAAAAAACAAAGGCAAGTCCCCCGCTTCTTCCTCACATGAGCCACCTTGCCGCTCCCACTCTACATTAGGCATTCAGATTTGGGAGACTACTGATGAATCTTCTCCTTAGGTGGCTGAAGAGATGCTCCAGAGCATCCACGAGGTGAACAAACTCATCCAAGACACTGCAGGTGGATGGTCCTCATCCCACCATGACCTTGATTCTACTACTCTTCGACAACCTCGCATCACTCCACATCCTAGCACTTATGTCCAGTTTGTTAGTGATGTGAACTCTACGAGTTTCAAGTGATTATCTTCTGTCGAAATCTCCCTCCCAAGATGGGCATGTGGATGTACTCTAACTGCACTTGGCATCAAAACAACAATCGACAACATTCTTCGACGCAACCATAATATGACCTTCATCTATTGTGTCCTTCCACTTTAAAGTGATCTCACCCTTGAGTTCGTGTCCACTTTCGGCGTTATCATAGCTCCCAAGGGAATTATAGCTGTAAAATTTTTATATTTGGGAACACATGGAGATCTCAACTCGCCAATTCACCTCCATCATCATCGATGAAGGTGAGTTCGATTGTCTATCTCAATGCACGAGTCTACACCATGATGACTATCCTGACTCCTACAACATGGAGAAATTTTGGGCAGACATTACAGGCCTCCCACCCAAGATACCTAGAGGCACCAAAAAATCCAGAATCAATAGTCATGTAGTCTGCTATCTTCATCGTGTCCTCGCATGCACTACTTTTAGCAGGGAGGGAACACAGGGAGTAGTTACCCACCTCGACCTCTATGCTTTATGGTGTCTGTTGAATGATGAGCCTTTCAACTTGGGGAATTCTATGATTTCACATATCCACTTTCAAGCTACCCACAACACCTCCTCCTCACTCACATTATCACTCTGGTGGCCAAATTCTTAGGCTTCACTCGCATCCCTTTTCCATTGTTGTAGCACTTGCATCATCTGATCAATCTTGCATATTTGATTGATTGCAAGTTCATCCTCTATTGAGTAGATAGGCTTGTTTATTACTTGACATTCAAAGGCATTTCCCTTAGTGTAGAGCTTCCTAGACAAGCCAAGTTTGCAATTGCCAATCTAGTGTTTGATCTAACAGACCTGCCAGGACATATTCATCATTTTCTCAGGAGCATCCCGATCTAGTTGACGTCCTCGAGCCCACAGCTCATAGGAGGAGAGTAAACCACTGCATATACCTTCACGAGGACGCACTAGGAGATGCTGAGGCAATGTGGAAGGCCCCGAGGAGCCTTATGGTTTCTACGAGATTTGAGACCAGTTGGACAAGATAAAGCGCGAGCAGCAGTGTGAAGTGCATCAACTCAACCATATGTCTTTGATGTAGTGCTCCCACCAGTCCTGGCATGTGCACTAGGGACACTATGACACCAACATACCTCATTATGAGGAGTATTGGGCCCATCAGGCATACCTTGACCCCAACTCCCCTTATTGGGGAAACTACTACTACAACCCCCTTCATCTTTGTACTTTCCTCCGCCAGAGTGATTTTCTTCCCTCCATCTCCAATTTAGGTTTTACTCGGGCGAGCAAAAGTCTAAGTCCGGGTTGGAGGTGGGTCATATGATTTTATTCCACCCCTATCTTTTCCCTTATTTTCTTTGTATTACCTTTTTATGTTTTGCATGTATTTGCTTTAGTTTATGGCCTTTATCTAGTCATCCATCCTTTTCTATTTTATTTAGTTGTAAAAGTCATTATCTAGTCGGCCCATTGAGTAGACATCTATCATTGTACCCCTTTGAATTGAGTAAAACTTTTAGCAAAATCTATTACAAATTGCCATGTCTGAAACGATTGTGTCACCTAGGATCCCTAATAACATCACTCTTTGGAATAGTTGGCAAGTCTTAAGGAATCAATCATAACCAACAATAATATTTTCCTGTTTTTAAACAATGGATTGTCTTGTTATAAAATTTGAATGATGTGATTATAGGAATATTCTAACTTGAGTAACGCCACTCTTTGAAAAAAAAAATGTTGACATTAAAGCAAAAGAACATCAATTCCTTCCCTCTACTTTTCTTCTAAAAAAGAAAAGCAAAGAATCACCATAGGACAAAAATCAAGTACGGGGTGGCATGCTTCCCAAAATGAAATTCCATACCCCACAAAGGGGCATACCATCAAAAAGATGACAGGAGTGTACAAAAAAAATTGTGACCAATGTAGCCAAAATTCTACAAAATCCTAATCCTGGTTCAAATAGAGGAGGGATCAAAAAAAATTACCACTTCCTTTTTTGTTTTCACACCACTCCTTCCTGTTCTTGTGCAATAACTTAAAAAAATAAAAAATTGAGAGGTCAAAGTGAAAATAAGAGGAAGCCTATCTTTCTATAAACTATAATTATAGAAGTAAGACTTGATATTTGTTTTCATAGGGAATATATAACTTTATACTATGTGGTTCTAGGAGATTCGGTCTCTTGGCCAAAAATTTGTAGGTAAGGACTATAATGATGTTCCAAAGGTGAGGATGACATTTTGGGAGTATAAATTGGAATTCATTTCTAATTTATTTTGCTTGGGATGAGCAGATATTCAAGTCTGGTATTTTTATGAATGCATATTCATCCATCTTTTGCATATTTTTCTTCGTCATTTTCATTAGATTTTCTCTTTTTAATAATTTCTGGACTAAATTGCAATTTACCCATTTCTTGATTTACTTTTGCAAATACTTATCCATTTTCTCAAAATTTTGCAGGGATTTTCTCCAAAGTTTATTCTGACCCACTGAGCCAGTGAGACGGCTGTCTCACTCATCCCAGACAGTCGACTCACTCCCTGAAGACTCCTCGTTTCAGAGCCAAACGACCACCTTGGCCTCAGCTCAACCAGCCTACTCTACACGCCAAATAGGGGTCTTGTTTCAGCAAGATGGTCATCTCATGTAGCCAAACAAGCAAGCCAGATGGCTAGGTCGACTTGACCTAGACTCGCGTAAAAAAGCAAGTGTTTCACCACTTAATAAGGGTTCCAATCCTTTGATTTTGCACACGGCGGCGCGAGATGGGCACCTCAGTTTACCCTAACGACCATTTTGAGGTTTTACTTTGAGACCACGAACCAAAACCAAGGACACCTCCATTCACTCATTTAAGGTTCGGGCACTAATCCAAAGCTACGCCATGTCACAACTGAGATGAGCATCCCAGATTAGCCATACGGTTGTCTCGAGCATTACTTTGAGCCTAAGATTCCATCCAAACGGGCGCCGCCACAACCCTGTTTTGGGTTTCATACTGCCCTTTCTAGACTAAAACCGCATCCTCCTTACCAGGCCTGTCTTAAGAAAACTAGGCTTGATACTCATTTATGAAATTTAGGGAAGCCATGAAAAAGTTGCATGTGGATATCCCTTTTCTCGATGCCTTAGCTGATATGTCGGCCTGGTCCAAGTACATGAAATCTCTCTTGACCAGGAAATACCACACCGAAGAGCATGAGATAGTCAAGCTTTCTAGGATTGTCTACTATATCATCCAAAGAAAGATGCTTTAAAAGAAGAAAGACCCTGGTTCCTTTGGGATTGGGCGCTACCTGGGTGATAACACTTGCACAAAAGGTCTTGCAGATTTGGGCGCTAGTATTTCTATCATACCCTATAGTCTTTTTAGGAGGTTAGGCTTTGTTGACATGCTTCCTACCACCATGACCATCCAATTGGATAACTCATCCATGAAAAAACCCATTTGTATCATTGAAGACAAACATGTATGGGTTGGGAAAGATGATTATGTCCCATGTGACTTTGTCATCATGGACATAAAGGAAGACTTAAGATACCCCATCATTTTTGGGCACCCCTTTTTTGTCCACCGCTCGTGACTTGATCGATGTTGAGGCTGGAACCATTTTCTTATGCCTAGTAAAATAAATCCTAAAGTTTATGGTATTTGAAAGCATGCACGGACCAAGCCTCCAAGAAGAGGTCTATCTTATTGATTGTATTGAGAAGATGCAACAATTGAGACAAGAATGGGAACCAATTGAGGATCCCCTCCAAAATTCCCTTGGGAGCCCTATTGATTGTGGACTTGAAGATGAGCAGATGGAGAAATTTAGACATCATCTTGATACCTTTGAGGAGATCCATGAGAAATAGTGTGATGATCTAAAAATAATCTTTGTTGTAGATGCAAAACTTAAAACTCCCAAGGCACCCAACACGAAACCCCTCCCTAAAGGTCTTAAGTATGTCTTCCTTGATGAGAAATTTGTTTATCCTGTTATTATTAACTTTGAACTCACCCATGAACAGGAAACCAAGATTATGACTGAGTTTAGGAAGAGGAAATTTGCCTTAGGATACAAAATGGCTGATTTGATAGGAATAAATCAACCCATTTGCATGCATAAAATTCCTTTGGTAGAAGAGTACAAACCTTCTAGAAACCCTCAAAGGAAACTAAATCCTAACATGAAGGAGGTTGTGCGTCTCGAGGTTATCAAGCTTTTGATTTCAGGAATCATCTACCCCATCTCCGACTCTCCGTGGGTTAGACCTGTTCAGGTTGTTCCCAAGAAAGGGGGCACCACTATCGTAAAAAAATGATAATGATGAGCTTATTCCCAGCCGTACTGTCACAGGGTGTAGGATGTGCATTGACTATAGAAAATTGGATAAGGCTACTAGGAAAGATCATTTCCCCCTTTCGTTTCTAGATCAAGTAGTAGAGCATCTTGCCCATCAACAATATTTTTGTTATGTTGATGGCTATTCAGGTTTCTATCAAATCCCCATTCATCCGGAAAACAAGGAGAAAACTACCTTTGTATGCCAATTTGGAACTTATGCATTCAGGAGAATGCCATTCAGGTTGTGCAATGCTCCAGCCACTTTTCAATGGTGCATGTCTGCTATCTTTGTTGGATTAACCGAGACCATTATGGAGGTGTTTATGGACAATTTCTCTATCTATGGAGATAGTTTTGACTCTTGCCTCCATCGTTTATCTCTTGTTTTGAAAAAAGTGTGAGGAAGCACACTTGATACTCATTGGGAAAAGTGTCACTTTATGGTGACTAAATGAATTGTCTTAGGCCATAGGGTGAGAAATTGTGGAATAGAAGTGGATAGAGCTAAGATTGAGGTCATCTCAAAATTTCCACCCCCTTCTTCCGTCAAGGATTCTCGTGCCTTCCTTGGGTAGGTGGGGTTTTATATGCGTTTCATTTGTGACTTTTCTAAGATCACCAAACCCCTGACCAATCTTCTCCAAAAAGACACTCCTTTTGTGTTTGATAAAGCTTGCATGGCCAATTTTATTTGTTTTAAGGATGTTCTCATTTCTACTCCCTTCATTAGGGCCCTAACTGATCCTTACCTTTTGAGTTAATGTGTGTTGCGAGTGATTATGTAGTTGGTGCTATTCTTGGACAATGTGTTAATAGAAAGCACCATGTAATTTACCATGCATCTAAAACTCTTGATGATGCCCAGTATAATTACACCACAACTGAAAAGGAAATGCTAGCAATAGTATACGCCTTTGACAAATTCTTCTCATATTTGGTAGGGTCCAAAGTGATTGTTTACATGGACCATGCGACCATTAGATACTTCATGACTAAAAAGGATGCCATACCCCACCTTCTTCGTTGGGTCCTTTTACTTCAGGAATTTGACCCTCAAATCTTAGATAAAAGGGGCTGCGAGAATGTTGTTGCCGATAGTCTCAGTCGCCTTGATTTTTTTATGCTGATGGAATCCCCATAAATGACTCCCTTCCTGATGATAAGTTGTTGAAAATGGAATGCCAATATCCTTGGTTTGTTGGTTATGTAAATTTTCTAGCCGCATGTGTGTTGCACCCTAAATACAAGGGACATTCGAAGGCTAAATTCTTTCATGATGATGAAAAATTATTATTGAGATGACCCATATCTTTTTAGATTGTGTTCCAATGAACTTCATCGTAGGTGTGTCACTGAAGAAAAGGCTCATGACATACTTCAACAATGCCATTTTGGCCCCACTGGAGGGTACATAAGCTCTCAGAAAATTGCTAGGAAGGTCTTACAATCTAGGTTTTTCTGGCCTACTCTATTCAAAGATTCATACCATTTTGTCCTTGCTTGTGATGAATGTTAAAGGACCAATAACATATTTAAGAGAGACCAAATGCCCATGACTTCTTGGAAGGAGATTGAAACTTTTGACATGTGGGGGTAGATTATATGGGCCCATTTCCTTCTTCTTATGGGTACAAATATATTTTGGTGGCGGTTGAATATGTTTCCAAATGGGTCAAAGCCATCCCCACCAAAACTTATGATTCCAAATCCGTGAAGAAACTCTTCAAAGATATTATTTTTCCTCGATTTGGGGTACCTCAGACCGTAGTTTCTGATGGAGGTTCCCATTTTCGAAAGAAGAGTTTTGAGCCCTTATTGAAATAGTATGGAGTCCAACATAGTGTTGCCACCCTCAGACTAGTGGTCAAGTTGAGGTGTCAAATAGGAAAATCAAGTCCATCCTAGAGAAAACTATAAACTGCACTAAGACCGATTGATCTTTGAAACTCAATGATGCCTTGTGATCATACATGACCTACAAAACCCCCATAGGAACCACCCCATTCAAATTGATTTATGGGAAATCATGCCATCTGCCCATATAGTTAGAACATAAGGCCAATTGGGCCATCAAAACTCTTAATTTTGACTTAATCGCTATAGGTGAAAATTGCTTTTTGCAAATGCAAGAGTTGGATGAGCTATGGATGAGGGCCTATGAAAATGCTAGAATTTACAAATACAAAACCAAACTATGGCATGATGGCCATATTAGGCGAAAAGACATTAGGGAGGGAGACCAAGTTTTAATGTACAATTCTAGGTTGAGGATTTTTATCAGAAAACTTAAATCTAGATGGTATGGGCCCTACCTTGTCAAGTGTGCCTACCCTAATGGCACTTTTCTTATTTGGGATAAGGTTTTAGGGGAGTTCAAGGTTAATGGACATAGGTTTAAATAGTAAATCACTGTTGAGGATTTTCTATCTTTTGAGGCACATCAACTCTCCTTACTTGAAGATCTTGACCTACACGAACCCCCACCCCTCTCCTGAGCCTGAAATGGCCCCATGATCCAGCTCTGTCGGGCCTTCAACATAAAACTAGGTGCTTATTGGGAGGCAACCCAATCATTTAGTTCTTGCAAAATTTTCCTATATATTAGTTTTAGCTAAACCTCATTGTTCTATTTTAGATTAATTCTTTTCTTCTAGAAAAAAGGGTTGTTTGAGTGGCCGCATCAAAGAATACAGGCAGGGCAATCCACCCATCTAGGCGATCGCCTGGTATAGGTGAGACGCATTTATCAACCTTTAAGATGGCCACAATAACATCAACATCCATTTGATATTCATAAATAAAAAAGGCACCCTCAACCGCCAGATGGCCATTTGGAATTCACAAGCCACTTGTCTCGAGATTCTTTCAAACACATTCAAACTCCCCTCTATTTTGGCATCTCTGTTGTTGTTTGACCATTCAATGCCTCCAAACTGTCGTACGGAGAACACTAGACGGTCGTCTCGCACATCCTGGGGCTTATAAAACAAGTGGATGTGGAGGAGACACTTCACACTCAAGCCTCCTTCTCCTCCCCAAGTCCTAGTTTTCTCCAATGACATCGCTGCCACCTTCCAATGACTGCCTCATCAGCGACTCTAATTGTCCCATCTCAATGCTCCCTCCTGTGCGTCCAAGCGACCATCTTGAACCAGTCAGTCACCTTAATAGATTCCACCTTGTGGGTATCAGCTATCGTCTCAGAGCTAGATGAATGTCCCACTCCATCTCGACACTTGACCGGTCCTGCTCCTTCTTTTCTTCCCCACCACCTCATTCATCTTGACAATCGACACTCCAGAGCTAGCCATCCGTCTTGACAACACCAACGACTGTCTTGTTGGCAGCACAACTCTTCCTCCTCATCTCCACCACCATTGTCACTTCCACCTAGACATCCCTTTTTCGAGTCGGTCATCTGCACCTCTCTGACACCATACAAGCATCTCAGTCGTCGAGATGGCCGCCTCGTGACCAAGGAACCAGTAGCAACCACTAGCACCACAAAAGAAACAACCTCCAAACAATTGTTTGGTTCCCTGAGATGGTTGTCTCGAGTTCCTAGACGAGCATCTCAAGATTTCCAAACACCCGTCTCGCCACCTATATCCTGAAAAATGTTCATCCACTTTTGAAAAACAAAGGGAAGTCCCCTGCTTTCTCCTCGCGTGAGCCACCTCACCGCTCCCACTCTACATCGGGCATTTAGATTCGGGAGCCTGTCGGTGAATCTTCTCCTTAGGTGGTTGAAGAGATGCTCTAGGGAATTCACAAGGTGAACAGACTCATCCAGGAGACCGCGGGTGGACGGTCCTCATCCCACCATGACCCCGATTCTACTACTGTTCGACAACCTTACATCACTCCACATCCTAGCACTTATGTTTAGTTTGTTAGCAAAGAGCACTCCATGAGATTTGAGCAATTATCTTATGTCGATGTCTCCCTCCCATGATGGGTATGTGGATGTACTCTGACTCCACTTGGCATCAAAATAGTAGTCGACAACATTCTTCGACGTAACCACATTATGACCTTCATCTATCATGTCCTTCCACTATACAATGATCTCACCCTTGAGTTCATGTTCACTTTTGGCATTATCAGTGTTCCCAAGGGAATTCTAGCTATAAAATCTGTATATTTGGGGAACATCTGGAGATCTCAACTCGCCAGTTCACCTCCATCATCATTAATGAAGGTGAGTTTGATTCTCTAGCTCAATGCATGAGTCTCTGCCATGATGACTATCCTGACTCTTACAACATGGAGAAATTCTGGGAAGACATCACGATCCTCCCACCCAAGATAAATAGAAGCAACAAAGAATCCAACATCAATAGTCATGTGGTCTGCTATATTCATCGTATCCTCACATGCACTATTTTAGCAGGGAGGGAACACAGGGCACAGTTACCCACCTCGACCTCTACACTTTATGGTGTCTGTTGAATGATGAGCCTTTCAACTATGGGAATTCTATGATTTTACATCTCAACTGTCAAGCTACCCACAACACCTCCTCCTCGCTCTGTATTGGCCATGTTATCACTCTAGTGGCCAAATTCTTAGGCTTCACTCGCATCCCTTTTCCATCATTGGATCACTTGCATCATCTGATCAATCTTACATATTTGAATTATTACAAGTTCATCCACTATGGAGCAGATAAGCTTGTCTATTACTTGACATTCAAAGGCATTTCCCTTGGTCTAGATCTACCTAGACATGACAGGTTTGTAGTTGCCAATCTAGTGTTTGATCTGACAGACCTGCCAGGACATATTCATCATTTTCTCAGGAGCATCCCGATCCAACTGACATCCCCGAGCCCACATCTCATAGGAGGAGAGTGGATCACCACCTCTGCCTTCACGAAATCGCACTAGGAGATGCCTAGGCAAAGTGGAAGGCCCCGAGGAGCCCTATGGTTTCTATGGGATCTGAGACTAGTTGGATGAGATCCAGCGTGAGGAACAGTGTCAAGTGCATCAACTCAACCATATGTATTTGATGTAGTGCTCCCACCAGTCCTGGCATGTGTACCAGGGCCACTATGACACCAGTATACCTAAGTATGAGGAGTATGGGGCCCATCAGGCATACCTTGACCCCAACTCCCCTTATTGGGGAAGCTACTCCTACAACCCCCTTCATCTTTGTACTTTCCTCTACCAGAGTGATTTTCTTCCCTCCATCTCCGATTTAGGTTTTACTTGGATGAGAAAAAGTCTAAATATGGGATGGAGGTGGGTGGTACAATTTTATTCCACCCCTATCTTTTCTCTTATTTGCTTTGTTTTGCCTATTTATGTTTTGCATGTATTTGCTATAGTTTATGGCCTTTATCTAGTCAGCCATCCTTTTTTGTATTTTACTTAGTTGTAAAAGTCATTATCTAGTCATCCCATTGAGTAGAAAGCTATCATCGTACCCCTTTGAATTGAGTAAAACTTTTAGCAAAATCTATTACGAATTTCCATGTCTTAAACTATTGTGTCACCTATGACCCCTAATAACATCACTCCTTGGATTAGTTGGCAAGTTTTAAGGAATCAATCATAACCAAGTATAATATTTTCCTATTTTTAAACAATGGATTGTCTTGTTATAAAATTTGAATGATGTGATTATAGGAATATTCTAACTTGAGCAACGACACTCTCTAAAAAATGTTGAAATTAAAGCAAAAGAACATCAATTCCTTCCCTCTATTTTTCTTCTAAAAAAGAGAAGCATAGAATCATCATCAGACAAAAATCAAATACGGGGTGACATTCTTCCCAAAATGAAATTCCATACCCCACAAATGGACGTACCATCAAAAATATGCCAAGAGTGTACAAAAAAATTGTGACCAATGTAGCCACAACTCCACAAAATCTGAATCCTGAGTCAAATAGAGGAGGGATCAAATTTTTTTACCACTTCCTTTTTTGTTTTCACACCCCCTTCTTCTTCCTGTTCTTGTGCAATAACTTACAGAAAAATTAAAAATTGAGAGTGTCAAAGCGAAAATAAGAGGAAGCCTATCTTTCTACAAACTATCATTTTAGAAGCAAGACTTGATTTTTGTTTTCATAGGGAATATATAACTTTTTACTATGTGGTTCTAGGAGATTGGGTCGCTTGGCCAAAAATTTGTAGGTAAGGACTATAGTTATGTTGCAAAGGTGAGGATGAAATTTTGGGAGTATAAATTGGAATTTATTTCTAATTTATTTTGCTCGGGACAAGCAAACATTCAAGTCTGGGGTATTTTGATGAATGCATATCCATCCATCTTTGACATATTTTTCTTTGTCATTTTCATTAGATTTTCTCCTTTTTAGTAATTTCTAGACTAAATTGCAATTTACCCATTTCTTGATTTACTTTTGCAAATACTTATCCATTTTCTCAAAATTTTGTAGGGATTTTCTCCAAAGTTTATTTTAACCCGCTGATCCAGTGAGATGGTTGTCTCACTCAGCCCAGACGGTCGACTCACTCCCTGAAGACTCCTCGTTTCAGAGCCAAATGGCCACCTTGGCCTCAGCTCAACCAACCTACTCTACATGCCAAACAGGTGTCTCGTTTCAGCAAGATGGTCATCTCATGTAGCCAAACAAGAAAGCCAGACGACTAGGTCAACTTGACCTAGACTCAAATCAAAAAGCAAGTGTGCGGCCACTTGATTAGGGTTTTAATCATTTGATTTCACACACGGCGGTGCGAGACGGGCGCCTCAGTTTTACCCAAATGACCATTTTGAGGTTTTACTTTGATACCACGAAACGAAAGCAAGGGCTATGCCATTCACTCATTTAAGGTTTGGGCATTGCTCCAGAGCCATGCCATGTCACAATCGAGATGAGCGTCCCAGATCAACTAGACGGCCGTCTCGAGCATTACTTCGAGCCTAAGATTCCATCTAAATGGGCACCGCCACAACCCTCTTTAGGGTTTTGTACTGAACTTTCTAGACTCAAGCCACGTCACCCCAGATGACCATCTCACCTAGCAAGATGGCCGTTTTGCGACGCGTGAGTATTAGACTCTACAGCTATCTTTCCTTTCTTTCTCTTCCCCCTTTAGGGTTTTCCACCCCTCCTTATCCTATTGAAGGAGGGGGGACTCCACTAAAAAAAGGGTCCCAATTTTTGAACTCATTTTATAGTGAAACTTTATCAATTTCCATTCTAGTGTAATTTTTATATTCAAGCAATAAAGTTGGTTCTTTTCTTCTGCATTTGGATCTCTTTAATTCTTGTTCTTTCTTCTCATTTTTCCTCTTAGAGTGGGAGATAAATCAATTACGCCATTTAATTGTCACCACCTTGGTCTCCTTGGAGATTTTGGATTTGTGGTCTTTCGATTTCTTTATTTTTCTCCTTGTTTCTCCCTTCCTTGATATTAGTAGCAAGTAATCTCTTTATCGAGTCAAGGGGAATAGTCCCTTGGCTATTGTGTTCATTAGATTTAGTTTATATGATTTTTCTCTATATGGATGGCTTTTGGTTTAGAAAATCACCAATTTAAATGATGTGATCACTCATTTTCATTGTGAGTTAATTCCAACAGATGCGATTGTGGAACCCAGAATTTAGAACCATTAAACCAATTGCATGGGTATTTGGATGTGATCATAGAAAAATCTCCATTGGGATGATGAATTGTGAAGCGTGAATGCCATGACCAATGGTTTCACATGGAGTTTGCTTTTACATTTTATTTACAAATGATTTGAATACCTACTTCTAGTCCTTAATTATTGTATATACTTTTGTCTTGTCTTCACTTTGGCTAAGGTGGTGAAAACCCCTAAGACTCAATGTTTTTCCCGTATGATTTCAACTATTTCTTTCAATGCACATTTCAATCGCTTCCTTTTTAATTCTTTCAATATTACTCTCATTCTTAGATAATCTTTTATTCTATGCTAACCATATTCTTCCTTTATTCTTCTTGTTTAATTTAATCTTTCCATTTCCTTACTTAGTGTAATATTTTATAATCTTGCACTTTAATTTCTTGCATTAGTTTAATCAACCCCCCTTAAAATCGAACTTTACTTTCTGTCAATCTTTCAAAAATACCAAAAAAGAAATAATTTCAAAAAAAATATGGATAAGAAGAAACAAATCTTTAAAATGTTGTCCTGTGGGATCAACCCTTCTATACTAGCCTTAACTGGAAAGTAAAAAAATGATTAAACTCTAGGGTAATTACTCTAGTGAATTTGTGTGCAAACGATGCGTATCAATCTCCAATATAAAAAGGTTAGTTATTAGAAAAATTGTATTAGAACTAG
Organism: Alisma plantago-aquatica; assembly: GCA_963693085.1. Lineage (NCBI taxonomy): Eukaryota > Viridiplantae > Streptophyta > Magnoliopsida > Alismatales > Alismataceae > Alisma > Alisma plantago-aquatica. The sequence continues at coordinate 391,687,146 of OY856412.1, read as the reverse complement.
TGTATATGTATTAATTAACATGTCGAACAAAGTAAACCAACTAACTTTTATCTTAAACCATTCAATGATTTCCTCATTTAAATCTGTAATGGATATTTGATCTGGATCAAATCCTTGGATTTGATAATATACTCTATGACAATTAAAAAAATGTACCATTTTAATAAACAAACCATAAAATTTATCCATTAATGATAAGAATCAATTACTCAAGAAAGGCTTAACTTCTTCACAATTGTTCAAGATGTATATATGATCTTTGTCCCACTCAAGTGAATCAAGGTCTCTTGTTTTTCCACATCCTAGTCCTCTTCCCTTGTATGCAAAAACAAATAAATCTACAGATCCATTGGCATCACCATCATAATTTCTATCAAGGCGATTGAACTTTGTCTCCATAGTATGTAAATATCTTGAACAAAGATTCATACATTCTTCTCCTATGTAACCTTCTACCATGGAACCCTCTGGGATACATCTATTAGGAGCATAGGATTTTAATGTGTACACATATCTCTCTATTGGATACATCCAATGTTCTTGAACAAGCCCACATCGCATAGCCTCATGTGACAAATGAATAGACAAATGTAACATCACATCAAAAAATGATGGTGGAAAAATTTGCTCCAACTTACAAAGTGTAATTGGAATTTGGGCTTCAATTTGCTTTAGATCCTCCATATTTAGGCATGTCTTACCCAAAACCTTGGAAAAACACGACAAATCGGTAAGTGGTTCATATACATCCTTGGGGAGAAGGCCACACAATATTACAAGAGGGAGTATGTGATGTAACAGAATATGATGATCATGACTCTTCAATATTGAAAGTTTATTATTTAAGGTTCACACACTGTGAAATGTATGAAGAAAAGCCATATGGTACCTTTAAATCCTTCAAAAATCTTGGAAACTTATGTTTTGCATCTTGAGGTAATGTGAATGATGCATCAGGAAACATTATCTTCCTTCCACTTATCGTTGGGTGCAACTCTTATCTAATAGTCATGGCTTGCAAATCAAGATGAGACTTATAATTATCCTTTGTATTATTTTTCACATTCATAAGAGTCCCAAGAATACTATCCCAAATGTTTTTCTCTATGTGCATCACATATAAAATATGACATATTAACAAATCTTTCCAACATGGAAGCTTAAAGAAAATACTTTTTGTGTTCCAATTATCGCCCCTTCTCTTGTGAGATACCATTTTGAACATTTACTTATAACATTCCCTTCAAGACCTTGCACTTGAATAAGGACATGATCACTTCTTAGTGATGTAGATGGTGTGCCCTTCTCAATAGTACTATCAAATGCAGATTTATTCTTTCTCCATCGACGATTCAAAGGAAAATAATGCCTATGGCCCATAAAGCATTCCTTTCCACATTAGCTAGCCTAATTGAATGAGTACTCTTATGGCAACACGAGAAAGCAAGTTTTCCCTTGGTACTCCATCCAGATAAAATCCCATATGCAGGAAATCATTAATGGTCCACAAAATTGCAACACAAAGATTAAAATTTTGATGCGTAGTTGCATCAAATATTTGTATACCACTATTCCATAACTCCAATAATTCATCTATTAGAGGTTGCAAATAAATATCAATACAATCACCTAGACCTGGAATGAGCATTGACAAAATGAGATTATGTTGCTTCATGCACATTCAAGGAGGCAAGTTGTATGGAATTAGAATCATGGGCCAAAAGCTATATGATGACTTAGAATTGTTGAATGGTTGAAAACCATCACTAGAAAGGCCTAGTCTAACATTCCTCGGTTTTGCATAAAAACTACTATGAAGGTCATTAAACTTTTTCCATGCCAAAAAATTAGCTAGATGATGCAAATCTCCATTGCCTCCCTTATCATGTTGACACTTCATTAGTGAATATGTTTTTGAGGACAAACAATTGAAGTCAATGCTTTAGTGGAAAGTAACACAAAATCTTTGACACTAATTTCTTTCCATTTACTTTCAGTTTCTCTTCCCCATTAAGCTTGTCATACTTCCATCTTGAAGCATTGTAAATTCTACATTTATCAAGTCCATGATCTTCCTTCCAGAACAACATACAGTCATTCACACACGTGTCAATCTTTTCATATGAGCAACCCAAATCTTTAATTGTCTTCTTCACTTCATAAAAAGATCTAGGCAAGTTTGAATCATTTGGAAATAGTTCATCTTTCAACAAATCAAGTAGCATCGTGAAAGAATGATTACTCCATATTACAAGGCTCTTAATATGAAGCAACTTTACCAGGGTGGATCATTTTCAACCCTTGGATCCCTTATAGAGAGGTCGATTGAGGTCATCCAACAACCTAAGAAATTTTTTAGCCTCAGTATTAGGTTCCTCATCATGATCATTGTGGTCAAAATATCCCATGTCTTTGTCATTCCTCTCAAGATTATGTGAACATGGGTGCATTTATTTAAGAAGATCTAACATTTCATCATCTGGTTCATTGTCCGATTCAACTTCATGTGGTGTCTCACCATGATGATACCAAAATGTATAACCCCTCATGATACCATATACCATCATGTGTGTTTTCACCACAAAGTGTGGTATAGAAGAAGTGTTGACATATCAAACACACAGACATTTGATTTCATTTCCACCAATTCTACGACATGCATATATTACGAACTCTTAAACACCAATTCCATATGTTGGATCATCAACAAGTCTAATCCATTTTTTTTCTGGTATCATTTTTTACAATGTATAATTCATGTTGTTGTTTATATATCATATAATATGAAGATTTTCTATTGAATTTAATGTAAGCATTTTATCTTATTTGGTTACCTTTACATAAAAGATGCACAAGAATAGTGTGCAACTACAATACTTTGGGCCTCAATTCAGTGTTCTAGAACTTGGGTTATGCAAGGACCTTGAAGAAGCCTAGGGCACTCCTTTAGTAGAAAGGCCTAAGAGGAAATGTTTGTATTGAATTAAGAAAATTACATGATTGCATGTGTATATAATTTCAATCCTTATTATTTTCAATATATAAAAAGGTAAGGGAGGAAGACTATCACCTTGCATCTAAAGAGAATCTAGATGTTTTGGAACTACCCTTTAATCTCAATCAGAGCACTAGTTGAATAGCATTCCCAAGTGTCTATGAACAGAGAGTCCAACTATCATCAACATATTATAAATAGTATTGGCTTTATAAGAGTTGAAGTGATTCCCAAGTTCTTCTCACGTGAAAACACCACTGTGTTCCTATCTCTTGTAATTGTGCACATGCCTTGAGTGTTACTGCTCAGATTCACAATATGCTATCAAGCTTCCTACAAAGGTGATGTTAGGATGTGCATATATAAAGGTGTACTGGAAATTATTGATCTTGCAACGTATACTTGCTTGTGTTTGATTAATATTTGTATGGTAATGGGATCATATGTCCACATGATCCATAATATGCCCTAGAAACAATTTGCATCTACTCTATCGAAGCCCAACAACTTAATAGTAGTTTTATGTTTTACTCAACTATTGTATGGTAGTTCTTTCAAATATTACAACATTATGTTAATAATATTTCTACAAAATAATATATCTCTTGATTGTCTAGCACCCTCATCAAGGGTTTTATCATTATAATAGAGGCAATCATAGGACTTCTTCTATTATTCTCCTCTCTGAGTAAAGTAACACAATACCAAAAGATATGTTAAATAATTACCATATAAATTATTATTTCACAATGCATCTTAAAAAACTACGGGTATAAAAAACATGGAGTTTTTTAGAGCACTATATGCTTGCAATAGTCATTCCTATGTACATATGGACATAACTATGTCACCTAGACCATCTTTATGAATTTATATGATAAATGTCAATGGTCATTCCTATGCATCATGTCTTGGGCATCAAATGGTGGCAATACTTACTAAAATGATGAACTATTAACAAATGACTACGTATGGTGGAGCAACTATATAAATTGTGGAGTCAAACAAGATATACAAGTGAGAATGAACCAACACAAACTCACCATGCACAATTGAACTAATTCTATTCTTAGTTTATTCATTTAAATTTACCTTTGGTTTATCATTTTGTTACAATAAATGGCACTATATGCTATCTACTTTTAATATGACTCATTACCATTGTATTAAAAACCCCGTGTTGAGGCTTTAGAGGTTTACAACTCGAGGTGAGGCTATCCCATTTATGAGGCTCACACCTTGATTTTATTGATTAAGACTTATGCCTAAAAAATGATTGAGGCTCATCTTCAAGGTATTGATGCTCTGAGGCTTACTTTCACTATATGACATTAGTAGTGCACCAAACAACAGCTACATGATTTCAAGTACTCAATTTTTAGAAAAGTTATCGAAAAATTCCTGGAAATCTAAAGAAAAAAAAATCTAGGAAATCTGAGAAGCACTCCCAAGTCAATTTCATCTTAGTTTGCTTTCTATTCCTCCTCTTAATATTTAGCACTGAAATTCACTAGTATAGAAGTATGTATTCAATCTTTGTATAAATGATCAAGAGGAATCTTTGTATAAATGATAACAAGCTACTGATGTAGTAGACCAAGCATGAGGCCAAAAATAAAAGATTTGAACACCAAATAAATCACACTTCCATTGGAACTTGAAGCTAATAGGAATCTCCATATTTTGAAACATCATCAACAACTAAAGTATATGAACAATATATGAATGTGAATGTCAAAAGATTGGATCTCAGGAATTTAGTTCAAGTTGTACTTCTGGCTCTAGCCTTTTCATCTCAACATTGGAGCTTCTACAACCACGGGCTCTAGATCACCAAAAGTGTTGATGACGCCTTATTTTTGACCTCTGTCTCTAAAAAAGTTTAATACTCCTAAATTTCCTAGCTTGACAGTTTGTACCTTCTATAGTTTAGATTCTCACTTCCCCCTCCTCTCCATCATTGATAAGAGAATTAGTTTCAACACCAACATTGAAACTGGGATTGAATCCATACTTTTATACTAGTGAATTTTAGGGCTATATATCAAGTGGAGTTTTATCAAGCAAATTAAGGTTAATTTGACTTGGTTTTTAGAGCACTATATGCTTGCACATATTCATTTCAATTAAGTGCATAACTATGTACACCTATACCGTCTTTATAAATTTATATGATAATAGTCAACAGTCATTCCTATGCATCATGAATATTTCCATGATCCCCATATCTTTCTTAGATCTATATTCAACTAGACCATAGATAGTGTTTCTTTACTAATTAGTTACATATCAAATTAATAAATAGTAAATTCAATATTTCTCTACTTATTTTTGTGCCTTATAAACATCCATCTGCTCTATTTGTTTGTCATTCTACTTGGTAATTTATTAGATTTTGCATCAATTACAAAATCAACAAAGAGAATTTGAGATTGTATAGGTAGTAAGGACGAATAATATGTTTCTATATGGGTCAATAACAACACAATCTCTCACTCACATAGCACATGCTCTCCTCCCCCTCCCATGTTACTTCCTTTTCCTACTATTGTTTTTATCTGGTTCCTAGACACCCAGTTTGTTGAAAAGAATTCTAATATATAGACGAATGATTGTTGATCCACTATAAAACATTAGTTTCAAAATTGTGTGGATCCACCATTTCCTATTATATATGAGTTTCTTTCTCTATCCTTGTTGTTAGGTTTATGTTACATTGTGTGCCAACAACCTAAACTCCCATGTGTTTGCATTCAGGAAAGTGTATGGATTGTGGACAAGGTTTTAGTAAAATCAATGTAATGTCTATTCTTTATATTGAATGACAACAATAAAGTAAAATACAAAATTTCCTTAAGAACATCAATTTATATCATAATTCATTCTAGGTACAACCCTATTATTTTATGGTGAACCTAGATCCAAATAGGTTGCAGCTACACAAAATATCTAGAAAAAAAATCATCCACAGTGGAGAGAGAAAGGTGTTCAACACAATATATTGCTCTGCTATTTATCAAAATTTAATTTTTATGTTAACGTCTTTTAGACCCTTGTTAGACATTCATTTATAGAAAAATCATTATAATAATCATGTGTAGACACTTCTTATTTTTTGTAGTGTTTTTTATTTACCCATATTAGTAAAAAAAACGTTTAAATATGAAAATAACCCTGAATAAAGGAAAATTACAACCTATAATGTAAAGGTAATATTACCCTTCATTCTTTAGGTCTTAAAATGATATGTAAAATATTCTAACACTTCGTACTAGAGACACTTATGTATAATTTTAGAACCTCAAATACCAAATTCATCATTAATAAAAATGTATTTAGATCATCCACAGTTGTACAACCATCTTCCTAAGCACACCTAAGTGACCTAGACGCTCAGGGGGGTCCCAATTATGGATGCCTAGCAGTTCAGTGACCTACATAGTTTTAGGTCCAAATTGACCGAAGTAGGTTATTTTAGGGTTAAACTATGTCAATGTACATTTTTGAGTTCAAGTCAGGTCTATTTGGGTCACACTAGATCTAGTTTAGGTCTGTTTTGGTCAACTTTGGTATGTTTGTGCTCCATTTAGGCCTGATTATTAGACAAAATCAACTTTTTTTAGTGTTAATCATGTCTCTTGCATGTGATTTTTCAAAAACTAGTACAATAATTTACCTATGTGGTAAATCCATTAAATAAGTAACATATATGCATTGAAGATGATTATAATGATGAGACATAATATATAAAACAAAGGTAAACATTATGTTTAGATCATTTATTTATGGGAACACAGTTCATTAGTGAACATTACTTTTCAATAATTCATACAATGCATAAAAGTGGTTAAACATGTTTAAATAACTAATATGATAGAACCATTCTTAGAACTCAAAAATAAACATAAGTATTATTGATATTTTGAAAAATAAGTTGACCTTATCTAAACTAAAGTAATGAAGAACTATATATTGACCATTTGTAAATTAATGTAAATGGTTTAAGATAAATTTTCATAAATAATCTCATAGATATACAATCTTAAATATACCTTAGTTCAAAATTATTGATGATAAATATAAATATTATTTGTAAATTCTTATGTGAATCAAATTATTTTCATAATCAAACTTATAATCTCAAAACTTAAATATAATTCCATATGTAGGCATGATTTAATATATGAGTATTAATATTTACACCTCATTCAAATAATGCTTGTTAACTTAATCATATACATAAAAAATTACATGCATGGTGACAATTGTCATGATATTAGTTTGTTTCAATAAAAATAAAGACCAAAATATTATTTTGGATCCCAGATTCTGAGCCAGTATGATAAAAAAAATTGTTTCTTCTTGTCTCAACAACCAAGAAACACTGGAGAAGAAATTGTTTTGATTTTACTTGCTACATTCTCAGTATGGAAGTCTTGGTCATCAAATGGTGATAGTAACTACTGAACATGTAAACTATTAGTAAATGACTACTTATGGTGGATCAACTATAGACATTGTGGAATCAAACAAGATATACAAGTGAGCATGAACCAACACAAACTCACCATACACAAAACTAATTCTATTCTTAGTTAAGTCATCTAAATTTACCTTTGGTTTATCATTATTTGTTTCAAATGGCACTATATACTATCCAACTTTAACATGACTTAGTACCATTGTATTAAAAAAACCCACATTGAGGCTTTAGAGGTTTATACCTCAAGGCGAGGATATCATATTTATGAAGCTTACACCTTGATGTTTTTCATTGAGGCTTATGCCTCAAAATGATAGAGACTATGAAGCTTAGCTAAAATACAACCTTAATTACGGATTATTATGTCTATCTTAACCATAATTTTTTTTTACATTTGGGACAATTACATAGAATTTTTTGCTATCTCTTTATTTGCATTAATGCCACATGCATTGCTATATATTTACTTTTTGATATGGTGAACTTGTTATTAACATTGCTCTTAATTTATTTTTCTCATTGTCCACTTAGGTAAAAGCTTTCTATTATGTTTTTCATTTTCTTGTTCATACATAGTTATATTATAAGTAAACACATTCATGGATATCCACATATATATACATAAAAATATACATATTTCTCCTTGTTAGCATACATATAAATATGCATGCATTATTTATTTTTGAATGCCTCGTACACGTTTGAGGCTTACACTTGAACTCCTTGGGGCTTATGCATCGCCTCAGTGAGAGAAATAACTTCTTTACGCCTCAAGAACTTTACAACCTTACTTATTATTCATATAAACTTGATGAATTTGATTGTGCACATCATTTGACACCTCATGGGAAGCAGTACGAAACACATTGGGTTCCATTTGTACGCGCAAGTATATTTTTCAACATTATAAATGGTTTTTTTGTCAACTCAAGTATTATTTTATCTTCTACAATTATCCACATCTTTTCATATATTTTACTCATAAACTTTTCTAGTAAGGGATCTAAATTCTTCTATTATAATCTTCATACCCTACAACATTACCAACTTTTGTTCAAGATCTAACCATCTCAAAGAAAATATTCGATAAATAGTCCCTAGAATATTGACATGTCTTTAAGAGAAAAAAAATTGGATTTAACTAGTAGCAACTTTCAAAACAGTCTTGATATTTTTGTGGTGATATAAACATTGTTGTCTATATGTATTTTACTTGAGAAACTACTAAGGAATGCTTGAATTAAGGCTGACATGGTGGCCAATGGCATGGAACATATAATCAACAATCCTTATTTTATTACTTTCACCAATTATTTCTCCCCATATACTATCTTATCGACATGTTCATGGATGTGTAATTGGTTGCAGATATAAAATATCCCTCAGTATCTGCCTCCCCTTTGCATCTCAAAATCAAGTGATTCAAGCCCTTCATCATAAGTCCCTCCAGATGCAATTAGCTAAGGTCATTTCCAACAAAGAATTGGTAACATGCATAATGGGTAGTATTGGTTAAAGGACCTTCAAAGGACAACTTCCAACTCCTCCCCTATTGGGATTGACGTTCATGTTGTCAATGAACAAGGCAAGTTCCTTCTGGGTCACGATTTTCCCATCCATGCTAGCTCGGCGTTGGAGGCAGAAATCCAAGGCATCGTCTATGCTTTAGAGCTCTGCAAAATCACAGGATGGCGCTCTCCCTCTTTCTTGTCCGACGCAACCACAATAGTTCTCACCACCACTAAGGTTGCTCCCACAACAATTATATTTGCCCCGCATATGTGCCGCCTTCGAAAGCTGTGTGAAGATGTCACCCAGCCACATATATCTCATATTAATAGAGTCCATAATAATGTAGCTGATAGTATAGCTCGTTTCTCTATTTAAGCTTGTACTGCTTTTACTTTCACAACTAGTATACCACTGTGGCTCACTATGAGTCTTGATGAATGTCTTTCTGACTTTTGGCCTACAGTAGAGAGCGGGATGAATATAATATAATCTCTACGATGCCCCCCAAAAAAGGACAAACTAGTTTTCCGAATGGGTGAATGTGTCTTGGACTACAAAAATCAAAGTTGAAGTCAAGTAGACAACTAGTAGTGGATTGGTTAACAAACCCGTTGATTTGAAAAGGAAGGCCCAACTTCTAATCAAAGTGAAGGTATGTATCTATTTAATGATACATTTCTCTTTATATTTCCCATTCGTAGCTACCTATCTTAGCTAATCCTTTAGATATATATATATTTTATAACAAGAAGTAGATCATTTGAAATGCTAAATATATGAATTGTTTAATTATCTTCAAAATAGTTTTTGATTTGATCAGCCTCCCTTCAATAGCTTGGACATGGTCCTTCACTATTTTGCACCTGAAAGACTTATGCATGCTTTGTATTTTATATACGAAAGCTTGATTTGTCAGAATAGGAAAGTCCCCTATGGCATAAGGCAATTTTAGCTCATGAAAATTTGCCTCTAGATAGTCGACACAAAGACAGATAGAAAGGAAAAGATATACCCTACTTCCTCACTCAAAGTAGATATCAATCCAACCTTCCTTTATGTCTTTGATAGGGATTTACTGTACACCCTATAACGCAAGTGCACACTATCAGAGTAATATAGGCCAATGAAGCCTAGATATCGAACACGGGAAAACGTAAATCCAAAAACTATTACTAACTATAATGCGATTATCTTGGCTAATGAAAACTTGATTGAATGGTTTAATTATCTGAAGCAGAAAATAAATCTAAATTGCTAGTTTTTAATCTCAATTGGAGTGAATTCCATAGGATTATTATTTCACCATAGTTAACATTGAAACTAACAATCATAACATTAATAATTATCTCTCCTAACCCTGGACTAAGAGAATGTAGTAAGAATTACCCGCTCTCACGGGGTAACTTACTACCTAATCTAATACCAATCTCACTATCGTATCAATATGTTATTATTTAGTTGCTTGATCGAAAACTCTAGATAATCTCTTCACATTCATAAGCCATCTATCTCAACGGGCGATATAAAACATGTATTTCTATGAATTTTCAAACCATTAATTCCCTTTTTCAAAGCAATTAAAGGTCTAATTAACTATCTCCTTGAATCTTGGGCATGTCCATAACCACAAAATGACAGGAAGGATGAATTTGTCAACTTTGAGTAGAGCATCCACACACATACCATACGGCCTAACAACATATTCGTTCGCCAATTCAATTTTCATAGATATTTTCGTTGGTCCTTTCAAACCCAACTCCCAAAAGGTAGCAAGAGGCATGAGATTTATGCTCGCTCTAGAGTCACATTGTGCTTGTTGGAAATGTTGATTGCCTATGGAACAAGGGATATAGAAACATCTTGGGTTTTTTCTATTTCTCGACATCCTTTACTAGATTATGGAACTCACCACTTCATCAACACACAAAATATTTGTGTCTTTGATCCGTCTTTTCTTGTTGATAATGTCCTTCAAGAACCTTCCATATGTAGGAATTTCCTCTATTGCCTCCACGAGTGGGATGTTGACGTGGAGCTTCCAGAAGATGTCTAGGAACTTCTTAAAATGTCTTTCTTCTTTTCTCAGCTTCAGGCTATCCGAGAATGGAACATGTGGCTTCTCTATGCACTTGTGTGGAGGAACAAATGGAACATTAGAGATCTCCTCCCCTAAGATTGCTTCAACCCCCTCTTCTGGAATAGAATTTGGAATCTCTCTCATGGTTGGAATGACACATGATGGCTCCTTCTGACATGTGGGTGCCTCTTTGTTGACTGTGACTACTCCACTATGGAGTAGAACCTTCACCTGCTCTTCTTGCATAAGAGCCTTTTCTGATTTTGGAGATGTAGACATAACAGTGGTGGAACTTTGAAGTTCCTTGTCTGTTGTCTTGCATCCTCCTAGTCTTCCTATATAGGCTGTAAGGGAATGGATCTATTGGCACATACACCCAATATGGCTCTAGAGTGTGATGCTTCAGTCATTCCTAAGTGGGGTGCTTACTTCGTTGACAATAGAGATAAATTTCACCTAGTGATGTTGATGAGTTGGCTCTGCATTTCCAAGAAATTCTTGCTGAATGGGTTTCTTCAATGAGGCCACCTCTCCTGCTAGCTGAGAAATTTGATGTTGGATGATCTGGATTTGTGCCTTATGATTTTGTTGCACGCATTTTGTATGGTACAGTAAGGTCTCATTCTGACTCACTAGCTTGCCTAGCATGTCTTCAATTTTATCTATCTTACTGGGCCATTGTCCTGCTAATATTGATGTCCCACATACATGCAATCCTCCTCTTCACCTTTAGATGAGGTGCCAAATTTCTGCTCAAGCTTCCTTTCAAGGTAGTCTAGCTTCTCATTCAGTTCCATGATGATTTTAGACTCCCAATGCTTTTAATTGATGTTGGGACTTCTCTTTCATCTCCCCATGACTAATTCTCATCCATGTTCTTCATAATCTTATGAAACCTGGATGTCTTGTTGTTTAAGAAGAAACCTACTCCTACACTATCCAGACTAGTCCTCTCCCCTTTATGTAGGCCATAGTAGAATATCTTTCCCTGCCCATATAAATCAATCCCATGATGAGGGACTCTCCTGAGCATATTTTTTAAAATTTCTCCCAGGCTTCAAAATATGACTCCTCTACTTGCTACTTGAAATTGTGGATCTTTCTCACCAATTTGTTGGTCTTTTGGACTGGAAAGTAGCATTCAAAGAAGGCATCTATCATCTGGTCCCATGTTTTTGTTGATTATGGTTTGAGATTTTGGAACCATGCCTCTGTATTATTGATCGGGTCCCAAAGGGGGGTCAAACTTTAAATTTATAACCCAAAATCTTCAAATACCCCGCAACTTTATTACGGGGTCAAACACAGGGACGAGGGTATGTTTAGGACACTTAAGATCTTAATCTTAAGTCAGTTAAGACAATCTGATAGTTGATAAAAGTTTGGAACTAGAACTAGTCTAGCAAGGTGTCACAAATAAAATAAAACAAAGTAAAAAAACAAAATAGAGTATGTCGGATTCTACTAATTAGAGATATGTAACCACAAGTTGGGAAGTTTATGCATCTGTTTTCGAGTTTAGACAACCCTCTAACATCCTAACAAACGTCTAACATCCAAACATTGCATGTACCATGATAGTTTCTCCTATGGAAGGGGTCATCACGTTTGCTCTCGTGTAGTGTGACTAAAAACCCCATCAACAATCCAAAACCTCTCTCAAGGATTATGGATCAACACCTGTAAATATCCCAGATACCCTTTCAGATTCGGAACATTCAAAGTTTTAAGGAACCACTCCTTTGGACCTCCTCCTTTCAGATTTGATCCAAACTACCTTCTCTCATCCATTTCCACAACTAATCTCTCCAGCTATGAAGAAATATAAGTTTGAGCAAGAAAGAGATCAACTAATCCAACAATCATAACTGAAATGAGAAGACATAATAGAAAATATAATAGATCTGGAATAAAACTACTTGCTTACGGTAAAAGTATATAAACATGCCCAAAGCGGGATACATAGCCAAGAAGGAACTCAACTAGATATGAACATGCATAGTTGGCACCGAAAAAAGATAGAATAACATCATTTATACATAAACAAAGGAGAAAAGTAAAATAAAGAGGTCGAGGAAGAGATTTAGCCCGTAGAGGAGAGGTGGCTCTCGCTCCTTACCTCTGGATCTCATTGTTTGGGTCATCCTCCGTAGAGGAAGGGTTGGATCTCATTGTTTGGGTCATCCTCCTTGGTCTTCTGGACTCCTTGGCCTCCTTTCTCCTTTATTCTGCCCAAACATCAACCTTGGTGGATGTATGGAGGTGGATGGAAAGTGGGTGAACGATGGTGGAAATAGCTGGGCGAAGGTAGAGGATGATGGAGGATAGAGGCTGACTATAGGGATGGACATAGAGTGTGCTCTTTGGCCCTCTCATACCTTGCAACTCTCCCAAGGAACTCTAGGAACCACTGGTCACTAAAAGGAACCTCCTTTAAGGTCAGAATCATGGAACCCAGATGCGAACATACGAACCCCTTTCAGGTAGAAGGGGGTATTTATAGGAGTTGTGGTTATAGCGGTCAAAATGTCATCGCGATCACGACAGTCGTAGCGGTCGATACGTCGTAGCAGTCAGGATGGATGTAGCAGTTGAGATGTCATCATAGTCAAGATGGATGTAGTAGTCCACACATCACCACAATTGAGATGGATGTAGCAGTCGAGATGTCGTCGTGGTTGTGACAGATGTAGCTGTCAAGATGTCTTCGTGGTCACGATGGTGGTAGTGGTAGATACGTTGGTAGCGGTCGAGATGGTGGTAGCGGTCGAGATGTTCGTAGCATTTGATATCCTAGTCACGGTCGTAACCTTGCTCCTTAGGGATAAACCCAACCCCAGGGGTGCTATTACAGGTGATTGATGGGCATGTGTCAACGAACCTTCTGATTGATGAGGATGCTTTCTGATAAAGGTTTGGCCATCAAAAATAGGGTCTAAGATATCAAAATTCTTGGGACCACTGTCTCCTAAGTTGGTTCACATAACACAATGCTTGTGGGAAGAATCTAGAGAATTTATGTGTTCTTGAGTTTGGTTCTTGCAAGTCCCAATTTGGCTAATTGAACAACTCTATCTTTGCAATGATATAAATTACTAGAAGGTAGGAGTATAGAGTTTTTTTGGCAACGCAGCAGGATGGAGTGGCTTTCCAATGGAGATAGAAACACCAAAGTCTATCATACCATTGTCAAGAAGAGGGATGCTATTAATTCTATCACTGAGCTCTTTGATTCACAAGGTAATCTTTTGCAGGATAGTGATGCCATCGCGAATGATACTGTTGATTTCTTTGAGAAGCTCTATAATCAGCCTCTCTTGGCTTCTAGTTCTTGTATCCCAGAATGGACTCCTCTTGTCTCTAGCAATGATAATAACATGCTTTGTTCTACTCTGAGTTTGATTGAAGTTCGTGCTGCCGTTTGGAGCATTGGACCTCATAAAAGCCCGGGTCCGGATGGCTTCAATGGATATTTCTATAGACATAATTGGGATATTATATGTGATGATCTACATAAGGCTGTTAAGTGGATTTTTGAAGGTGGTAACATGGTAAGGCAAGTCAATCATGTTTTCCTTGCTCTCATTCCTAAGAAGGACATGGTCTCCTCTCCTGCGGACTACAGGCCCATCTCTTGCTGCTCAATGCTTTATAAAGTCATTGCAAAAGTCATATCCAAAAGGCTAGCCAATCTTTTATCTAATATTGTTTCTCCTTTTCAAGGCGCTTTTGTTAAAGGTAGAAGTATTGAGGACTGCTCTCTTCTTGCGGCTGAATTTACTCTTAAATTTAACCGTAAGAACAGCCCGCCTGCTGCTTGCATTAAGTTGGATATCACTAAGGCTTTTGATTCTGTTCGCTGGTCTTATTTATGGGACTGTCTTCTTGGTCTTGGCTTCAATGATAGGTTCATCTCTATTCTTAAGCAATGTGCAAAAACTACGTCATTTTCTCTCTTGTTGAATGGTTCCTCGGTGGGATTTTTCAAAAGCTCTAATGGTCTTCGTCAAGGTGACCCTTTGTCACCTTTACTCTTTGCTCTGGCTATGGAAGGATTCAGTAGATGCATGAGGTTGCTTATGACAACAAGCTTATTCGCATCTATCCTATCAATAGGACCAAAGCTCTCAGCCACCTTGTATTTGCAGATGATGTTCTGATTTTTTCTGAAGGTCGTATGCGCAGCCTTGTCAATCTCAAGAAAATTCTGCATGAGTTTGGTGCTACATCTGGTATGAAATGTAATCCAAATAAAACCCACATTTTTCTATCTTCTTCATGTCGCAACAAAGATGCCTTGATCAATTGTCTGGGTATGCAGCAAGGCACATGGCCATCTAAGTATCTGGGATTCCCTATGGAAGGTGGTAATCTTAGAAGGCGTCACTATCATGAATGTTTGGACAAATTGAGAGATATGATACAAAGATGGCCGGGTTCTAAAATCTCTATGGCTGGTCGCATAGTCCTTATCAAACATTGTGCTATGGGTTTGATTAGCTATTGGCTTCGTATGGGGGATATTCCTCCTGCTGTGTTACGTAGGATGGAATTACTTCTCTCGAATTTCCTTTGGGGCAGCTCCACGCATCCTTCTTGTTGGGCTCTCTTGGCCTACCCTCTTTCTGAAGGTGGCCTTGGCTTCAAAAGACTTGATGAGCTTGCTGATTTCTACACTTTGCAATGCATCAAAAGATTCACTCAAACGCAAAGCATATGGAGCACATGGATGTCTAGCAGATATGGCAATTCTTTGACTGTACCTTCTAGTTGCGGCTCTACTTGTCATAAGCGCATGGTGGCCCTTTGGCCGTCTTTCTCCTTGTGGGCGGGCAATGATCTCTGGAACAATTGTAGACAACGGCGACCTTCTGATAAAATCTTTGATAATCTTTGGTCTTCCAGGTACTATCCTAGGTGGAGCCTTACTTGCTTTAGATCTCTTAACAACGTTCTTCCTACATGGGAAAAAATCTGCTCTTGGTCAGGTGCCCCCGTCCCTGCATGTTTATTGTGTGGTTTACACAGTGATTCGACATCAAATTTGTTTGATGGCTGCAAATACTGGAGATATATCTGGGACCGAGCATAACTTAAACTTAACATTAGAACTTATTCTCTTCATGAATGTCTTACTGAGCTCAGCAGGAGATCCAAGCATGCTAGAATCATTGAGCTTTGGGCAATCACCGATGCAGCTCACCTTATTTGGACTGAACGCAATAATAGACTACATAATGGAGGCTCCTCGGACTTCGTTATCATCTTCAATCATCTTGCTTTGGAAATCAAGAGAATGTACTTTTCTTTTAGACCAACGATTGATGTACCTCCTATAATTGCTAGGAATTGGGATTTGATGTAACCATTTCCTAGGAGTTTGTAGCCACATGTTAGGGTGTGGCTTGTAATTTTGTCCCCCCTTGGGGGTTTTGGAATATACTTACCCAATTTTCCAAAAAAAAAAAGGAGTATAGAGTTTTTTTAGGTATATTAAGGTTATAATGGCATGAAACAATAGATGAATACTTAGCATAAATGCCTAAATTTTGGTGTTATCAATTATCCACCAGTGAGGATGGGAATCATTTTAGATATATGTTGGTCGTTGGAACTCTATCAATTTTCACCATGTCACAGCTCTCAACAAAGTTGTTGATGTGAATCATTGGATCCTCAGTGTTGTGGCCATAGAATGCTTGTGATTTAACTAGTGCCACCAAGCCAGAATCCATCTTTTAGCTTCCCACATTGATAGTCTGCCTTTTTAATGGGCCCAACTGAGTTGTTGTACAAGATGCCTTTATATTCTCCCAGGTGGTCTGCTCTTCTGAATTTGTGTCACCCATCTATGTTGGTTTGGGTTGAGTTGCTTGTTGTGCTGGATTTGGAATGAGCTTCTCAGATGAAGCTTCACACTCTCCAGCCTTGCAACAAATGTCCTCCTTGCTTGTAATGGATGGAGTAGACTCTTCGTAATCTGTGGTTCCAGTGTGAACCATGCACTAATATCTGAAACTTAACAACAACGTGAGAACACAAAGTACTAGTGAATTTTCAAGAGAATTTTTTTCAATTATGCTCTTGAATGAAGAAAAGATGGAAAATTAAAAAAAATGGCCTAGAGTGGTCAATCACGGCACTTGTAGTGCTGGAGTTACCGTTTCCTCGAAAACAATGCCAAAAACTTGATAGGGATTTACTATATGCCCTAAAATGCAGGTGCATGCTATCAGAGTAATATAGGCCAATGAGGCTCAGATATCAAACACATGGAAACTTATTACTAACTATAATACGATTAGCTAGGTTGATGAAAACATGATTGATTGGTTTGATTATCTAAAATTGAAAAATAAATCTAAGTTACCGGTTATTAATCTCAATTGGAGTGAATTCCTAAGGATTATTATTTCACCACAGTTAACATTGCAGTTAACAATCATAACATCAATAATTCTCTCATAACCCTAGACTAAGAGCATGTAGCAAGAATTACCCACTCTCATGGTGTAATTCACTACCTAATCTAATACCAATCCAAATCTCACATTGATTGTATTATTAGTTAGGTGTTTTATCAAAAACTTTGGGAAATCTCTTCACGTTCGTACGCCACTTTACTCGACGGGCATTATAAAACATGTATCCCTATTAATTTTTCAACAATTAGTTTCAATTTTCAAAACAATTAAATGTCTAATTAACTATCTATGGTGATAAAGCACAGATAGTTCATGACAATCTCATATAAATAAGTCCAGAAATTAAGAGAAGTTGATATATTAATGTGTAAAAGTCAATTACAATGCATAGCCTACTCCTGGGTCCTAAGGAAAGAGCGGTTTATGCCTGCATGGTTTCCATTGTCAAAAATATGGGAGAGAAGGAGAAAAACATGGAGAACATAGCAAAACTAAGAACCTCTAAAGAAGTTGGTACAAATGATCCCCTTTCACGCACGTGCCAATTTGCTACCTTCTGACTCTAAATCCATCTGTTGGAAGTACCCAGATCGTCCATAATGTGACCTTATTCTCCGCTTTCTCCTCTCATTGTTCTTGGCTACTGTCCAACGAAACAGAACGAGATTGATTAGGTCTGACCTAATTCCCCTTAAGTCATAGAGTGATTTAGGGCATCATTAATTGCCAGTTGTTGGATTAGATTTAATTATCAGATCGTCATGATTCCTTTGTGTCAGTACTACTAATTGGGTGTCTGTACTACCAATGCCTTTGATAGTTGCGGTCACCTGGGTAGCTCTCGGTACTATCGAGCTTGAAGTAGATAGTACTGAGATTTCTTGCTAACTTTTTATTTTTCCTGATGGTGTCATTGTAGTACCAACTTTGGGGTCAGTATTATCAAGCCTTCTCAATTTTTCTTTGTTCCAAGTTGAGCATGTGTCAGAACCACCAACAGTAAAGTTAATAGTATTGAGCTGTGAAGATTCTTCTAAATTATCTAAAATACACAAAAACTAAACATAAGCTCTCAAATATTATTAAATCATTCAAAAACATTAAAATTATACTTATTTGGTGCAATTAAGTATCACAAGCTAATAAGATAAATAATGCACAAATCAGTATGAAAATAAACAAATAGTGCACAAAACTTGAAAGTAAATAACATGTGAAAATGACAATTATGCAGTGCATCGGTTTTGCGCCTCCTTCTTTTCCCCTTCTTATTTCCTTCCCTGAACTCACAGCCTGTCCTGAATCCTACCCGCCTTCCTGACTTGATCGGTCATCTTCCTGTTGGAACCTTAGGTCATCCGCTCTACTTTCGTCATGCCCTATATCTATCGTTGGAAGTTATCATCTTGATCGATCACTATATGGTAATCTTTTACTTGGGATTCTATGTGAAATAGATGGAGACTAGAGGCAAGAACACATAGCTCGGTTCTTCACTTGTATGTTGGATGTGGGGGATCGGTCAGAGTGGGATACTGAGCTAGTGGGGGCTGAAGTGGAGAACTGAATCACACAATGATCGGACGTGCATGATGACTACACAGGTTTCTCTCCGTGTATTGGCGTAGGGGGTGTGGGGGAGTGCGGGGCTGGAGTAGATTTTGACCAAATTTTGATAAGATTTTTTTCTTCAAAAAAATGGTATTAAGACAAATTTGAATAGTAGGAAGACATATTTAGATAAATTAGGGTAGTATAAAGAAAGAGAGAAAATTTAGTGACATAATAAATACAATATTTGTGATGTCTCAAATAGTTTTAACTGCACCGATTGTGATGACAAAATTTTGTGGTTGCATTGTGGGTAACAATTATGACAAATAATTTATGTTGTCGTTATTTAGGTCGTAAAAGCATTATTTTCTTGTAGTGTATAGTAGAAGTCTTAATATGGAAGTGTTTGGTGAAGATATCAATAGTATGGTCTCCAATCTTCAAATATGATCTAATGATCTTTTTTGCACGAATCAGATCTCTCACAAAGTGGCAGTCAACCTCAATGTGCTTGGTACATTCATGAAAAACTAGATTATTATCTATATGAGTAGATACCAAATTATCACATTTAAAAGTTGCTAAGGATGAGAGAGGGAGACATAGTTCTTTAAGGATGCATGCCACTCATTAAATTCACAACAAGCTTGTGCCATAGCGTGATGTTCTATCTCAATTTTGGAGAAGTCCACAACAACCTACTTCTTACTCCATCAATTGATGGGATGGCCACCCAATAGAACACAGAAACCATAATGGGTCCCCTATCATTCACGTATCTGGTCCAATGGGCATTAGGATAGCAAGTCAAAAAGATATATGGAGAAGGTTGTTTCTTGTATAGGAGACCCCGACCTGGTTCACTTTAGATTGTAGAATATGTTATACCTAACTCTAGTGGCATACAAGGGGTTTGGTCATGTGTTGATTAACATACCACCATCGAAGGCTATGTTTGATCGAGTAATCATAAGATAAACGACATTCCCAATCATGTGTCTATATTTCTTAGGATCGAAAAGGACCCCCCCCAGAAGAAAAAAACATTGTTGTTAGTGTCTATATGTGAAGAAATAGGTTTTAAAATAAGCATAGCATAATCTTTCAAGAGGTAGAGGACATATTTCTATTATGATAAATATTTTCCATGATGAGAGCAATGCACTTCAATTCCCAAGAAGTAGCAAAGTTGTCTCAGATCCTTGGTATAAAAATCTAGCTGGAGTGCCTGCTTCAAAGATTAAATCCCATGAGCACCACTACCAATGAAAATGATATCATCAACATAGACAACAAGGATAATGTTTCCACTTTGGCAAGTAGAAAGAAGAGGATGTGATCATAGAAAGATCTAGTAAAATCTAGGCTAGAAAGAACTCCACTGAGATTTGTAAACTAGGCCTGCAATGATTGTTTGAGGCTATATAAAGACTGTTTGAGATGGAAAATTCTTTTTGAAGACTTTATCTGAGCACAAATTCCTATATGTGTTTGCATATATACATCCTCCTCTGAATAACCATGGAGAAAGGAATTTTTTAACAAGATGGGATAGAGGCTAGTTCATGAGAGTGGCAAGAGAGATCATGATCCTGAAAAAAGTAATGCAAGTGATTGGTGAGAAGATCTCAAAGAAATACACACCATATGTTTGGGTAATCCTTTGGGAACAAAACATACTTTGAGTCATTCCACCTATCCATGAGAATTGATTTAGATACAGAATATCCACCAAAAATCAACAATGTTTTTGTTTGGGTGTGGAACATAAATGACAGGTCCAATTCTCATGCAATGTTGTCATTTCCTCGAGCATAAAAAATTTCCAACTAGGGTTTTGATGGCCCTCATGATAATTTTTATAATATGGGTATAATCAAGTTGATGGGAAATAATTTTAGCAATACAACAAAGCTTAGATAGGAAACATGTATGAGAAATTGGATGACAGAGAGTACATGAGCATACACCTTTCTAGAGAGCTGACACGATTTTACCATGCGTATAACGCAAGTGCACGCGTCAATGTAATATAGGTCTTATGAGGCCCGAGTCGAACTCAGGGACACTGAACTATCGGTAGACTCCTACTAACTGTTTGCGATCAGCTAGACCAATTAAAAGGTTTTGAGAGTTGTTTGAAAAACAAAAGAAATAAATAAAATAAAATGAAGAAATCGATTAAATGTTTAGTTTAACCAATTTAAATGAGGATCTTTAGGATTGTGGTTTCACTGCGGGTTTTCATTGTATGAATTTCCACATAGTTAAACGAATTCATCTCTCAATCCGGGTAGTGGCATGTAGTCAAAATTGTTCACTATTGTGATACAATTTACTACCTAAGTCTAGGTCGGTTCCACCATCGTAGTAACCTATACCCTAAACTAGGTGCATTAGAATTGACCTCTGGGTTTCCACCATTAACCGTACATCACCTTATTCAAGGGATTTATTAATTAATGTGAATTTCGTCTCTTTTCAACCATTAATTCTTCTTTCAAAGCAATTAAGGGCATTATATTATCATTAGGGTGATCAATCATAATGATATAATGGAGATAACAAAATCATACCACGGATTTAAGAGACAAAATATGAATTACTATGATAGAAACGTCATACAATGATTCCCTGGGCTACTCTCGGTCCTAAAGATAAAGGGGATTAGCCCCGCATGTTCATCTCAAAGCAATACATGATGGGAAAAAGGGAAAACATGAAGAAAACGTGATAAAAATGATGTAAACCCCTGAACGGAGAAGATCCAAGCGTTCCTTGATGTAGAATGTGTAATCAACAACCTTTCGACGGTGGAAAACATCTTCTTTGGCTCTCGGAACGGTCGGGGCGTGCTTCTCGGCTCCGTTCTTCTCTCCACACCTTCTCAGGACTTGTGCAGTGGCTAATGACGTGATAGATGGCTCTTGGCCGCTGTCCTTAGGTATAAACATCAAGTTGGATCCCAAAAATATCACCACCATTGGATTCGGGCCGATCTGGATCAAAAACTGATCTAACGGCGTCGATACCATCGACGCGAGTCGATGGTATCGAACTGTTGGGATATCGGCAGGTTTCCTTTTTTTCTTTGGCATCCCGACTAATGCAGACTCGATACCATAGACTCAGGTCGATGGTATCGACACCCTTTGGTGTCAGTTTTGTCACCTTTCTGTCGCTAAATCTGGGGCGCGTCGATAGTATCGATTTTGATGTCGATAGTGTCGACCGGTTGATCGTGACCTGTCTGAAGGTATCTCGATACCATCGACTGTAGTGTCGATAGTATCAACTCATCTTGGCTCATCTCGGCTATCTACCTGTGACTGTGTCGATACCATCGACACAGGTCGATGGTATCGACAGCTGTATACTTGTTTTTCCTAAAATCGCAAGACAAAACCGAATCAAATAAGATAAAACCCATTATTAAAATCATTTATGATAAAAAAGGTAAAATACGAGAGATTTGATACTAATTGAGATTATAGACTAGAGTAAGGGAATCATGTGATATTACCCACAAAAGTGACCAATAAACACATAAAATGCATATTAAACAAGTCTATAAATGCGGCTCAAAATCCTCACATCAAACTCCCCTAAGCTTAAACCTTGCTCGTCCTCGAGCAACAAAACTTTAGAATAGAATTGTGAAGGTCAACTAAAGAACATATTACACAATAGACCTTGCCATATGATTCCCACCAAACTTTCACATTCTGGCCCTCACTAACCACAGAATGATAATTACCCGCAAGGCGACAAAAATCATCCATAAAAGATATCTACCCCAAAATTGATGAACACTATCACATAAGGCAGTTAACATAATAAAATCCTCTGGTCCAAACTCGGTGCATCTTGTGATCTTCTATCTACGTTGCTCATCCTAACTACCATATAAGTGGAAGCAACTCTCCTGATATTAAAGAGTGAGGAGATAATCATGGTGGCCTACCAATTCGAGCAACGGGTGGATGGAATAGGTGGTTGTGGAAGAAATGGAAGCATAATACAGTTTTAACATGCACAAATACAAAAATGACCTAAATGGTGCATTTGCAAATGAAAATGCCCTAATGCCTACATTTCGGGTGGAATGATGCATGTTTCCTACTATTCCATCTCATGCGAGATAGAATGTATACAAACTACATTATGTGCTTATTCTTCCTATTATACGGGTGACACAAGCTCTTTCCTCCCTCTAAAATCAGCCTCTTTTTCTTCCGTTTTATTTTCAAGTTTTTTTTTCAAATTGCAGAAATGTACAATATTTTTCAAAATTCTTTTTTTTCTTTTTGGGCTTATTTACACATAACCGAAATCCTTGAGGCATTACAACTTGATTTCAGAGAGTATAGAACTAGTTACCCGCTTCACTTATTTTTCAGAAGAAATAAGGCACATCCTGTCCTATATGCTCACAGATATGTTAACATGCAACTACATGAAAATAGTTATGCAACTATGCTGTTATGCACTTAAGAATATGAGCATGCATGATACATTTTTTCATTTTTTTAAATGTAAAATCTAACTAACATGCAATTCTTTCTACATGCTATGCAATCAAAAGATGAAAACCGTAATGTGCTTCCAATTCTTATGGTGGAGCGTGAAAACAAAGGGTGGATAGATCACAAGACTAATTGACCGAACCATTGGAGAATATTATATGTCCCTCCTTACTGACCTATGAAACAATTAAGAGGTTTCTCTCTCTTATTTCAAATTAAGGTCTCATTATCATTTGGTCAGTTTAGGCTCAAACAACCAATTCCGTCCACTTTTCGTGAATCAACGGCAGGTACAGTATGGTGTTCTATTTTAAAGTTGACAAACCCAATAATTTTCATAAGTCATGTGCTCAAGTTCGAACAAAACAAGCTTGCAAATTCACTAAAAAATTTCAAATTTACCCCTGATTCCCATGTACAAACACAGAAATGACACATTACATTAGACATCCACAATTACACTAGATAGAGTGTGGATCCTAAAAAAAACTAAGAACTAAGAAAATTTCTAAAATAAAAGACAAAGCAATAAATGATAAAAACTAAGAAAAATAAAGGATAGAAGTTGTTCCAACTCCCCCCCAAGCTTGAATTCGACTATGGCCTCATAGTCAAAAACAACCTTAAAAGGTGGAACAGTGATACCGATCATTGGTCCGATGGCGGTGGGTATTGTGGGGTTGTGGGGTCCCATGATGGATACTACCCCTGGAAATTGGGATCATATTGGGGCATTGGTGGTGGTTGAGGATACCCCCCAAAATAGTTCTGGGTTCAGTAGTTGTCATAGAATGGTTGTTGCTGCATCTCCATCCTACGCAACCTGTCATGGATGTTCTGTTGGTTGACGAGGAGGAGGTGCTTATTCTCATAGATAGCCTACTGGTTCATGAAAAGTCAGTTCGTGGTATCCTGAATACCAGCGAACGACTCAGTATGCTATTGTTGGGTCTGCTGAATCTCCTACAGCATTGAGTACATCCCCTGTATTGAATAGGCATCCTCTCCTACTTGAGAGGGCTGAGGTGGCGGAGGCTGCGAAGAAGAAGATGCACCTGGGTGCATGCGGGGACGCTTCCGTGGTGCCACTCGTGCCCGAAGAGGAGTGAAAGCCTCCTCTTCCTCTTCATGCTCGTCGTCATCATCGTTGTTGTCGTCATTGTTGCCGTCTTCATCAGAGTCATCGATGGCGATGATAGGCCACCGGAAGTGTTGCGTGCCTTGGATGTTGAAGACGGGGTCCGGAAGCACACATTCTTAATATTCGTGATTGACATGGCAATGAGCATATGCCACGCCATCACGGAGCATCATGAGGTTGGAGCGGTGTAGATGCTGCAAATTGACCTTGCTCCTATTGGAAAGCGGAGTGAGTTGGGAAAAATCCAACCCAAGGTAGAGAGCCAATGGTGTGATGAGCCCTCCAAAGTGGATAGGAGCTTTTCGTGTGCTCCTCCGCACAGCCAACACGCACGTCAAGAAGAACGCGCCCCAATTGTACTCCTCGCGCTTCAGCAGTTTATACAGAAAGAACAAATTTGTCTCCTGAAATTTACTCAGCGAGAGATCGCCGCAAGCAAAGAGTGTCGTACAAACCATGCGGTGCAGAATCCGCACAAAGGGATGCTCAAAGTCGGCGACAGCTACGTTGTGGTAACTGATAGATTTTCCTGGAGGTGCGGTCACTAGTTGGGCGAAGATCTCGTCATAATCAGTCTGGTTGTCCGGCCTCCTGTGCTGGTCTCTCCCATGATTCCAGTTGTAAATGGAATTGAATTGCTGGAGGGTGAGAGTGTAATTGTTGTTGTAGAGCCGGAAAGAAACACGACCCTTGATCCATTCCCGATCAGTGGCGATAAGGTCGTTCGACACGATGCATATGTCCAGTGACGCCATGAAATCCGCCACTAGCTCCTTGTATGTCGGCCAATTGTCGAAAAAGGGTTGTCCATCGGCGTGGAACTCCATCTCGTTGGGCCTCCTGCCCGTATGCCTTACTTGCCCTTTGAGGACATAAGCAAGATCAGCCTCGAACCCAAGGTAACGAACCATGTCCCGATCAACATATTGGGTGGGCTTGATCTTTCTCTTCAGCAACTCCTTGTAAACCTTTCGTACTTCCGCTGACGGATGAACAATCCTCAGATGAGGAATTGATCCTTGTGGTGGAGGATCAAAGGTCTCGATCTCCATAGGGGCCTCCTGGGATGAAGAGGCTCCTGCCGTCCGCACCATTATCGCAGAGAGAAAGGGAATAAGAGAGAGCTCGGTGAAGTCAGAGAAAACGATCTCCGTTCAGTGCAGCGCTCGATGAAGAGATTGTGATCCTTAGATGCTCGTAGCAGGCCTCCGGGTGCACAGCAATGCCCCAAGCACAAGTGGACGGAAGAAGCTCTGAAGGTGTGAAGAGATGTGACAATCAACCCTTCCTTTTATAACTGAGTCTGTTGCCGCTGTAGACCCATCGATACCATCGACGGGGTGTCGATGGTATAGACACATGTAGCACAATCTGTGTCTTCACAAGTATCGACGGTTGTCGATTGCTTGATGTGGGGGCCCAGATTGATTATGTTTCGATACTATCGACGAGGTTCGATGGTATCGACCCATCCCACGGATCGATTTCTGAAAATGACGGGCGTCGTTGATTTCTTCTCGCAGATCGGTGACATGTCACGTCGATACCATCGACGGGGGTCGATGGTATCTACTCTTCAAGGATCGTTTACCCTCGCGAGGCCCGGCCGTCGCTTTCTGACTGTAGTCGGGTCGATACCATCGACAGGCCCGTCGATGGTATCGACTTCACTGAGACAAAATCGTCTGTAAATCTTTAGGGATCTCACGAGTATCGACACCCATGTTGATACTATCGATCCTAATCTGGCGATTTCTTCAGCGTCACTGATGGTAGGTCGATACCATTGATGAGGTCGTCGATGGTATTGACTTAGAAATTTTTTTGCAGTCGCTTACCTGTACCCCGGTCGATACTATCGACACAATGGTCGATGGTATCGACTCTGCCTCAGACCTGCACACTGAAGAAACGATCAAGGTATCATTTTTACACTAAAAACAAAACTAAACCAAACTAACTTGCAAATGCGAGAGAAAATGGATGAAACTACCAATGGTTGGGTTTCCTCCCAACAAGCATCCTTATTTAACGTCTTAGGCTAGACAAAATCAAGCTTATCATCTTAGAGCATCATAGAGTGTTCCTAGGGGATCACTCGGCAGTTTAAACTCAACTCTATCCTGGCCAATCCCTAATGTCAAGGTACCTCTCCCGATAGCAGTGATAACATCAGTCGTCGCTTGAAATGGTCTTCCTAGTAGCATCTCACAACCTTTTAGTTGTGGCATGTCCATGACAATGAAATCCACCGGAAGGATAAACCTGTCAACTTTGACAAGTACATCCTCACACACTCTGTATGGCTTCACAATAGACCCATCCGCCAATTCAATAGTCATGGCAGATTTCTTTAGTGTCTTCAATCCAAGCTTTTGGAACGTGGATAATGGCATAAGATTTATGCTAGCACCTGAATCGCACTGTGCATATGAAAAATTATGGCTGCCAATTGAGCACGGTATGTAGAATCTCCCGGGGTCATTCATCTTCTTTGGTAAACTCCCATGGATTAGTGAGCTCACTGTCTCATTCACAACACAAACGTCAGTGTCTTTTATCCGCCTTTTCTTGGTGATGATATCCTTGATAAACCTCTCGTATGTTGGAATCTGCTCTATCATTTCCACTACTGGAATATTAATATGGAGTTTCCTAAACATCTCCAAGAATTTCTTGTAATCCCTATGTTCTTTCTTCGGCCTCGGACTATCCGAAAAAGACACAATTGACTCCTTTAGACGCTTGTGAGGTGGCACATACGGGCTTTTTGGGGCCTCCTCCCCTAAGCTTGCTTTGTTGTCACCCTCTGGTGTAGGCTTTGGCACATCATTTACAGCTAGTGTGACTTGAGGTTGCTCATCTTTCTCAGTGATTGCATCTTCACCATTAAGTATGGCCTTCACCTACTCTTCTTGCCTAGGTGTGGGCACGGCCGTGATGGGTTCGTGGTGGGATTTTCTGAATGGGAAATATCCACCAGGTAATCCATACTGGCTACAGGGATATGGTACTCTAGGTGTAGCCTCCGTATAAAAAATCATCTTACCTTTTTCATTGACCTCCACCACCGGGGGCTCTGTATCCTTAATCACAGATATATATTTCACTTGATGATGTGTTTGAACAGAATCTACATTACCATCCGGTCTTTGTTGATTTGCATGCTTCATGGCCGCCACTTCATTGGAAATTTGGGTCAGTATCGTCTCTAGTGCCCTCATCTGCGCTCCATGACTTTGCAGTGTCTGCCCAAATTTATTCAACGTCTCACCTTGCGATTGTAACTGCTTGGCGAACATACTCATCATCTCTTGATTTTGTTGCACCACTTGACTAAGCAACTCGGTGCTTTTATCCTCTACCTTTGATTGTGTTTTTGCATCTGGATCTTGTAGGAAGTTGTTTGGATCTTTCCATGAGAATTTTCTGTCCTTTCTCCACGCGTAATCATTATTCCTATAGCCCTGTTGTTGCTTAAATTTGACTTGGGCTTCCTCATCGGATTCTTGCTCCTTCTCCACAAGCTTCAATTGGCTATGAGATCTAATTTGTCATTCATCTCCTTTATGGCCCTGGACTCACCTGCAACTTTAACTTGTTCTGGTGCCTCCCTATCACCCCATGACTGCTTTCTGGCCATGTTCTTTAGGATTTCCCACACCTAGCGCCGGTTTTATTCAAAAAGAAACCAGAGCCTGCTGAGTCCAGATTGCTCCTGTCATGCTCATTTAGAGCGAAGTAGAAGATCTTCACTTGTTTTTCTTTGTCAAGCCCGTGATGTGGACACTTCCGCAACATTATTTGGAAGCGCTATCACGTCTCTGAATATGTCTCACCTGCTTTTTGACAGAAATTGTGGATCTTCCATACTAGGTCGTTGGTTTTCTTCGGTGGAAAGAACCTCTCGAAAAATACATCAATTATTTGATCCCACGTCTCAACAGTTTCATCATCTAGGTTATGCAGCCATTCACGTGCATTGCCTGCTAAAGAGCTGGGGAACAGCTTCAGATATAGCGTCTCCTGCGGAAACCTGTCTATCTTGATCATATCACAATTCTCCACAAAAGTGATGATGTGTGCAACTGGGTCTTCATTCTTCAGCCCATGAAATGCTTGAGACTTGACCAAGTTGATCAGTGCCAGATCAATCTTATAGGTTGGAATGTTGATGGCTTGCTTCTTTATTGGCCCTTTTGATGTTGACGAGGAAGAAGCCTTTATCTTCCCCATAGTGTATGTTCTTCAGCCATGGTTTCTGCTTCCAAGTCTAAATCTATATCCTCAGGCTGATCGTGGATATTGTTCTCCTCGTCGTCTGGTCCCAACTGTGGAACCCCTGGTGATGGTTGTGTGTAGTCTGTGCTACGCGTCGTCACCATGTACTGGTACCTGCAAAGTAGTAAATTTGGTTCAGTACAGTGCTAGACGATTGCTAAATATGAAAGGTAAACGATGAACTTCAAAAATAATAATGAAATAAAATGTGGCCTAGAGTGGCCGCTTGCAGCACTCGTAGTGCCAAAAGTTGCCGTCTCCCCGGCAACGGCGCCAAAAACTTGACATGATTTTATCGTGCGTATAACGCAAGTGTACACGTCAATGTAAAATAGGCCTTATGAGGCCCGAGTCGAACTCAGGGACACTGAACTATCGGTAGACTCCTACTAACTGTTTGTGATCAGCTAGACCAATTAAAAGGTTTTGAGAGTTGTTTGAAAAATAAAAGAAAGAAATAAAATAAAATGAAGCAATCGATTAAATGTTTAGTTTAACCAATTTAAATGAGGATCTTTAGGATTGTGGTTTCACCGCGGGTTTTCATTGTATGAATTTCCACATAGTTAAACGAATTCATCTCTCAATCTGGGTAGTGGCCTGTAGTCAAAATTGTTCACTGTCGTGATACAATTTACTACCTAAGTCTAGGTCGGTTCCACCTTCGTAGTAACCTATACCCTAAACTCGGTGCATTAGAATCGACCTCTGGGTTTCCACCATTAACCGTACATCACCTTGTTCAAGGGATTTATTAATTAATGTGAATTTCGTCTCTTTTCAACCGTTAATTCTTCTTTCAAAGCAATTAAGGGCATTAGATTATCATTAGGGTGATCAATCATAATGATATAATGGAGATAATGAAATCATACCACGGATTTAAGAGACAAAATATGAATTACTATGATAGAAATGTCATACAATGATTCCCCGGGCTACTCCCGGTCCTAAAGATAAAGGAGATTAGCTCCGCATGTTCATCTCAAAGAAAGACATCATGGGAAAAAGGGAAAACATGAAGAAAACGTGATAAAAATGATGTAAACCCCTGAACGGAGAAGATCCAAGCATTTCTCGATGTACAATGCGCAATCAACAGCCTTTCGGCGGTGGAAAATGTCTTCTTCGGCTCTCGGAACGGTCGGGGCGTGCTTCTCAGCTCCGTTCTTCTCTCCACGCCTTCTCGGGACTTGTGCAGTGGCTAATGATGTGATAGATGGCTCTTGGCTGCCGTACTTAGGTATAAACATCAAGTTGGATCCTGAAAATATCACCACCGTTGGATTCGAGCCGATCTGGATCAAAAACTGATCTGATGGTGTCGATACCATCGACGTGAGTCGACGGTATCGACCCGCTGGGATATCGGCATGTTTCCTTTTTTTCTTTGGCGTCCCGACTAATGCAGACTTGATACCATCGACTCAGGTCGATGGTATCGACACCCTTTGGCGTCGGTTTTGTCACCTTTCCGTCGCTAAATCTGGGGTGCGTCGATAGTATCGACTTTGATGTCGATAGTGTCGACCGGTTGATCGTGACCTGTCTGAAGGTATCTTGATACCATCGACTACAATGTCGATAGTATCGACTCATCTTGCCTCATCTCGGCTGTCTACCTATGACTGTTTCGATACCATCAACACAGGTCGATGGTATCGACAGCTGTGTATACTTGTTTTTTCCTGAAATCGCAAGACAAACCCGAATCAAATAAGATAAAACCCATTATTAAAATCATTTATGATCAAAAAGGTAAAATACGGGAGATTTGATACTAATTGAGATTATAGACTAGAGTAAGGGAATCATGTGATATTACCCACAAAAGTGACCAATAAACACATAAAATGCATATAAAACAAGTCTAAAAATGCGGCTCAAAATCCTCGCATCAAGAGCCATGTGGAATGATAGATCCTCACAATTATACCATCGTTTAAGGTCCTATGTCGGTGGTGTATGAATGACAATGACGACTTGAGTCACAAGAGGATAACAAATTCTGATTCATGATCCACTAGGTCTGAAAGATCAAGCTCAATAAATTGAGGTTGAGGTTGAGGTTGAGGTTGGGAGGATGACAAAGTAGAATCAAAGAAAAAATTTAATTCATGGAACGCAATGTCAAAGAAAATATACATACAATGATTGTTTGGACTATAATAGTAGTAACCTTTCAGAAAGGTATAATAGCCAAGGAAAACCATTTGAATAGAGTGGGGATCTAGTTTATCTAGCTTTGGATCAAAATTATGAACAAAAGCAGTACACCCAAAAACATGAAAAGAGAAGTGAAAAGCCTTTTGCATGGAAAAATCAATCAAAAATGGTATCTTGTTCTATAGAACAGAATACAATTGTTGATTGATAAGGTAGCAGATAAGGAGAATAACATCAGACAATATGAATTAGGAAATTTGGCTTGAAAGATAACAGTGCAAGAAATGGTCAAGTAAATGACAATTTTTATGTTATGTAGGCCTATTTTGATGTGGGGCATGAGCACAAGAAATTGATGGATGGTTTCTATGCTAGAGAAAAAACAATGACACCTGACCCAAAACATGTTCTAAAGCATTGTTGGTTTGAAAAAATTTAGTGGATGTATAAATTTGGTTGAGATCATTTTATGAAAGGATTGAAAAACACCAATCATATTATCACGTGATTTCAACAACTATAACCCAAGTCATGTGAGCAAAATCTTCAATAATGGTAATGAGATAACTAAATTCCTTATAATTACTGGTGCAAAAAAGACCACAAATGTGAATATAAATAACATCAAAAACAACTTTAGAACATTAAGTAATTTTTCCAGGAAAAAAAACTCCTTGGATTCTTCCCAAACTAAAAAGAGTCACAATGAATATTTTGTAAACTTTCTAAATTAGGTTCCATATGCTACAACTTTTCAAGAGACAGATGACCATAGCACTGATGAAGTTGGATATGTGTGAACACAAGAAGGGCATATCAATGGACGCCATCACCAAAGTAGTATAAGTCACCAACTCTACAACCCAACCAATCATCCTAAAACTCTGAGAATCCTACATCACAAAACCATTGGATACCAAAGGTGACGTTGCAAGATAAAGCATCAACTAATCTAGAAACATATATCAAATTAAAGGGAAATTTTGGAATATAGTGATAAGATTTAGGTTTAGACTAGGTGAGATGTTAATACTCCCACATATGCTGAAACTTTAATAGCCCCATCTGCAAAAGTGACATATGAGGTAGGAATATAATATTCAATGTAGGAGAGAAGATGTCTCATCTCCATCATATGTTAGGTGTCCTTGGAGTCAACAATATAGGAGGAACTAGAGGCTACCAGAGAGGCCTTGATATTAGATTGGTTGCAGGCCACATGCGCCGAAGATGTCATGACAAATTGCATAGTCATGAAGTCCATTGATGGCGTAGGTTGTTGAGAAGCATGTTAGGAGACTTGCAAAAGTTGTTGATATTTGGCTTACAAGATGGTGGCAGATGGGTTGTCTATTCTTTGGGCAACATGAGTAGTACAAGTCACATAAATATGCTTATAGGGATGTCCATGCTTCTTTTAGCACTTCTCCTCTAGGTGTTCCAATTTATTATAGAAAGTGCATCTAGGTCTGGAAGGATGTCCATGACCGCGTTCTCTGACAACAACTCCAATTTTTAGTTGCAACTTTAGTGGAGCAGAAGATAGGAGATGGGCGATAAATTGTTAAAGACGATAGAATATATTCTCTAGTGTTGGGAAGTTGTTGCGTCTAAGATGATGTTCCATGTGGGAGAATACACTAAATTGAGGCCATTGAGAAATTTGGCGGTGATAAGACTGGCATGATATTTGGTTTGATCTTCAGAAGATACAAGTTGAAAGTAATCAAGTTGTTGGAATAGGCTGACAATAGAGTAATAATATTCATCATGGGTCCTATATCCCTAATTTTTACTCGAGAGTTTATCCTAGGTTTTATAGAGACAAAAATCATTCTTATCCTGCATGTAGTGACAATGAGAGACATCTCATAATTCTTTTGCAATTTTGTAGAGCATATATTTAGAGGCAATGGATAGCTCCATATTATTCCAAAGCAACCTTATGACTTGGCTATTTTCCCATTTCCATTCGAGAGTATCCTCAACATCTTTTCTATGAACTTCACCTTGTCTCTAGATTTAAGAATTATTTGATGGAATTCATTTGTAGTAGGTAATTGTCTTTATTTGATTTCATGATTGAAATATGAGCATTGTCAATGTAGGCAATGGTTTAAGATGAATCTCTTCCTTCAGAGATCATGGATAACCAGTCACACTGGTAGAACAAAGGTAGAGATGGATGATGGCAGAGCAATTACATTAATTGAATAATGGTGGAGCCAGATGACGACAAACTAGTCACATCGGTACCAACAACGACGGAGACAGTCAAACAATGGCAAGTCGCATGGTGAGTAGAAAGAGATATTATCATAGGAATAAGGCACTGTAATAGGGAACATATAATTGTTCCATGTCATAGGAATAAGGAACTGTAATAGGGAACATATAATTGATCCCTAATAATCAAAGGTGCATACATGCGTACTTAGGGATATCACATGGGGAGGAAAGTAAAGAAAAGAGAGGTCTGAAGGTTGTTAGAAATGTGTTCAGATATGGATCTCTACCATGCCACACTCAACTTTCCACTGTCAGATCCAATAAATCATGAAAAAAGGTAGGAGTACCAATCACATTCTCGTGGAGGTTGCTATACTAGAAAGAAACCTACTAAAGGACAACAAGTGCAACTCCTAAGGGGATGGTGACATGTGACTCCCCTTCCAAAAGACTAGGTGGGATGGAGTAGAGAACCATTAGAGAGAGACAGTAGAGGAGGAGAACCATTGTGATTAGTTTTAGGCCATAGGTAAGGCAGTGACTGCCTGCCTTTCACTACATGGCGAGCAATGACAACCTAGTAACGTGCTACCACATTGCTGCTAGCCGATGGGCTCACTAGCAGCAGAAGGTGTGGACCAGAGAGAGAGAGAGAGAAAAGAAGGAGGAGGATGATAAGAAGGATATGAGGGGTGGCGACATAGAGGGGAGTGGAATGGGGTTGATTGTCCTCTTGAAACTCTGAGGGTTAGATAATTTCTCTTGATACCCTGTGAGAGAATTTCTTATCATAAAATGAAACGATTATTGAAATTCATTTATATAAGCCTGCCTAAAGGTATATTGTAGCGAATACATAACATAACATAAACTAAACCAATGCTAATAGACTTAAGTAGTGGCATCCTATCTAGCCATTTTAGATATAATAATTAATATAATATACCGCCAACATAATATATATATATATATACATGTGTGTTTTCACGTGTGAGTGTGTTCATGTGTATGTATATGTATGTAGTCTACCTTCTCCACCCAATATCATCCTCAATCATTTTTCAATCATATTTCAACGTGATACCACATTATCCACCTGAAGATTATGGTTTTGTAGGGGATTTCTTGAGAAAAGTAGGCTTTTGGCTCAAGAATGAATTTGGGGCTAAAAGGGAGATGGAGAACCAAGTAAGCGATCAATTATTTTCTACCCTTTCCTTGTATTTTTTGACTCAATTTCAATATTGACTCTAGGTCTAAATTGACTAAACTCTTATTTTGATGATGACAAAACCATTCCAATTAATTGTGTGTCTAATGTATCTACTTGAGTGATTTCAGATTAGGTATATACACACTCCAAATTCCCTAACTTGCACACTTGAGTCCAACATTCTCCCCCTTTTTGAAGATGACAAACCATTCCATAAATGTAATTGAAAGCATTTAAGTAAAGTCATACCTTTGGAGAAACCTAGGGGTTTCAATAGAATGGAGTTCATATGCTCCCCCTCAATTGATGCTAGTAGAGTTCTCATACTCTCCCTTAATTGATGTTATTTCTCCTTCATGGTTATCTTTCATAACATTTATAGAATACTTGTATTCTACTCATATATGTTCTACACATATATGTTTTCTCCCCCTTTACCTTCTCCCATTTTGGTAAAATAGTCTTCAACTACCTCCATGTCATCATCTCCTACTGTACAATCAAAATCTAATTGAAACTGTCTTGTCTTTCCATTATTCCCTTATATTCTTCTTTGGGTTTCCTTGGAAGATTCTTGAAGATAGAATTCCTTCTTGTCATGAATATCCATTTGTTTGTAGACTTAACTATAAGGAGGGAATATTTTAGTGCTTTTACAACGGTAGTATGTACGTAGATACAATTTTTCAAATATGAAAAACTAAGCATAATCGTTTCCTAGGTGTATTAAGTATTCTAATATAGTAAAACTAGTATTCACAGAGATCTCAAAAAATTGATATGAGGCATAAAATTGTCATTTTCTTATTGTTAATATTGTCTTATGAATATGAATACCATAATCTGCTAATTTCTCATGAATTGAATTTAGTATGATTATTTACTTTAAATGATGATAGTTTCAATATAAAGAGAAGAAAAATGAAAGCAAGAGTATGAAGGATATGTTTATATTCAGAAATAGTATGATAGTATTGTTATGGTTTAGTAAAATAATGATAAAGAGTGATTGTTATATATGACATATGACTTTGTCTTTCATAGTATCCTTGATTAAAATGTTTTAGGGTTTCACATGGTTAAATATTACTATGATTGGATGAACATAAACCATTATTGAATCAAATTCCTTAATCTGAGATAGACATATAAATAACAAAAAGGAAACACAATATTATATATTTAGGGCCACTGAACATATTGTAAACTTCCCCAATGTTTGTTTTAAGAAAGTAAAATATTTTATACTCTATTGGTCTTCCAGACATAGAAGAGAAATCCAATGGAATTTGTATCCTGAGGAATAAATTTTGAAGGAATTAGGGAACTCAAGAGGAGATAGATAGAGTCTCTGATTACCTAAGAAATGAGAAATAATGAAAAGGAACCCCAATCCTTGTGATATGATAATTAAGATATCAAAAGGGAATGGTGTAAATATGAAATTATGAAGTGGTTAGGTAATGATGCATCTCGATCCCAAGGAGTAGGATGAGAGGTTATGATGATAAAGACATCCATCTTACCCCATAGAAAAAAAAGGTTATGGTGTTTTCATTAGGTAGGCATGTAAAGGTATTGAATTTAGAGGGAATAGTGCAAAAATAGAATCCAAAAACAATTCAATCTTGTATCTGATATGCAATAAGATGTACATCATATATGTGAAGACCCAACTTCTTAACTTGATGAAAAATCAATGATTGTCATAAATACCCAAATAAAATCCTATATTAAATTAACATAAACAAAATTTGATATCTCTGTGAGTAAAGACCTCAGTAAAAATATATTTTTCCAAATGAAACACAAATCACAAACACTTAGTCAAAATATATCATCAACATATGATATGTGGGGAACCTAGCCAACCAGACTAGGAATAATACAACAGATAATACTCATATTTCTAAATAAGCATACAATCTAAAATAGAACTATTTATGATACAAAATTATCTTAAGTATATGATGACAAGATACTTCAAGCTATTGATTTGAGATAAAAGAGCCAAAGTTATATATAGTAATCTTAACAAGTAGAATACAAGGGGATCCATCTACAATAAGGTATAGTTTGTTTTATTACTTATATACCAAGGAGTGTATCTTAGACTCTTGACTAGGTTGATTTAGAGTGTACCATCCAAAATACCAGATAATGACTATGAACTCCCTTAGCCCATTATAAAGGATATTAGAGAATTTGGTCTCACAAAGACCCCTCCACACCTCGTCCACTTTGAGTATAAAATCAGGTCAATCCTTGTAGATAGGTCATTGGAGATGTTATATCACATTGACATGGTCTCATATAAAAACATATCACATTGGAATGACTATGATATAACAACATGAGCTATTGCCCCAACAATTATCATATAACATGTGATGTTAGGATACCAAGGGGAGGGCACCTTATATGGATTCTTGATAACTCATAATATTCAATAAGTACGCCTCTAAATACTTTCTCACAATCCCTAAACTATTATAAGAGTACCCGTTTTCCTTCCCTGACTCCTAAAAATGGGGAAGTTCTATAGTGCATAGGGAATATACTGCATGATTAAGGTTTCACTTATCTTTCTTGATCTAACTTTATTAGGGGTTTTTGTTGGTATGTATGTGCAAAGAGCCAATCATATGATGATTGTAATGGCATAATATATAAATTATTTGATTAATAATAAAAGCTAGCTTCCAATTTATTTTTTATATTTAGTTATGAGATAATGAATAATATAATAAATGTCTAGA
This sequence comes from Alisma plantago-aquatica, assembly GCA_963693085.1. Classification (NCBI taxonomy): domain Eukaryota; kingdom Viridiplantae; phylum Streptophyta; class Magnoliopsida; order Alismatales; family Alismataceae; genus Alisma; species Alisma plantago-aquatica. The sequence goes on along the minus strand of OY856412.1, from coordinate 391,649,785 downwards.
GAATGATATTACTCAATGACGTATGTCTTTAGGTTGAGGACCTGAACAATGACATCATACAGATTTCAAGAGTATATACATTCTCATTATGACCTTGATTGGTTGTTATTGTGGAAGGTAGATAAACAACAATAACACATAAGATCAGAGTGTGAGTTGGTTGATGACAGAGTCTCATTAGTCATGGAAATATCAAACCAAGCACTCGGGTACATTTAGAGAACATTATGTTGGACAGACCCACCATGAGACTGACACATGGAAGCCATCATAATGGAAGTCATAGTCAGATCTTATAGTGATGTGGTGGTTGTGGTTCTTAGACATGAAATCATTGCACTCATCACATGTCATTGGGTACACTTTGACATCATCAAATGAAGTCTTGAAACATGGGTTGTTATAACAGTGATGATTGGGTGACTTTGACACATGGGGACTGACTGTGAGTGATAGGGATGGGATTTTTCCCTCCTACAGGAGTATGATATCCAAGGCCTCTTAATTAGCGAGAGTGAGAAAAGTATGGTCATACGCATGTGAGTCGATATAAGATATTGATCTTACATATTTCTCATGCATTTTGCTCTGGTTCAAGGAACAAGATTGAATAATAATGAGGATGACTGCTCCATGCCTCTAGTTCAATCTAGATATTAGTGACAAATGAACTATACAAATACTATAACACCATACACAGATTGTAGGTTGAAGTTTCTCCCCAACTTTCCATTCACTTGGGTAGCAATGATGTGCGACTAGGCACCGCTCATTGCTTGTGATGTCATAAGCTAGTTATGGACATTCATTGCCAACGTGATATGTGACACACACATAGGAACTCATCTAGAAGGGGAGTTTGATCTTGAATGATAATTGAATTGATTATTAAAGTTTTTAGGCATTTTAATTCATGCAACAGATCAACTAACTAGACTTCCAAATGATCAGTTAAAATGGTGAGACTGCTTTTTGGAGTGTTAGGATGATTATATTATACATCGGTTGGAATTCAGCATGAAACGGCCTATGAGACGCATGTATGGATTGGCCATATGACCGTATTAGGTGATGTGAGACACCAATATCACATGCACCAAGTGTCCGTCTCGAGGGTGCATTTCAATTGCATTAGGGATTGGTGCTGACATCAAGTTGAGTAGTAATTGGAATTTAATTTCTGACATATGTGCAAAATTGGAATGTGCAAAATGACCATCGTGTGCGTGATGACCGTTTGGGTGCACACAGGTTGCAAAACTTTTAGAATTGTTGCAAAAATTCAAGATATTCCGGTCCTTTCCACTCCCCCTTTAGTCTCGTATTGGTTGGGGACTGGGAACCCTGATCCTAACCCCTCTTATATATAGAGGGATACTGGGGGCTTCCAAGAACACAACTACTATATATAAACAATTGAGAATCAGTTTCTCTGACAATTGTTGTCCTCTCTGGTTGTGGTAGCCACGAGAGCCCAGGCAAGTCCTACCCGATAGGGGAGGGATAGCCACGAGAGAGAACAACTGAGGATCATTATTGTGGGATAGTAGGTTGGTGACTAGTACATCAATGGGAGGGACAACTCCTTCTCATCCGTTCTAGCAGGACGACATGAGTTCTAGTTGGTTCGTGTGGACTACTCTAGAGGCAGGAGTCCTTTGGCTATTGCTAGGAGGGCAACGTCAACTTGTAGTCTGTGGCAAGATTAGAGGAGCCACTGTAGTAGTTGTCTAAGCCTGTTGTCCATGGAGGAGCAGTCAAACGAGTCCTTATGCAATCAGGAGCTGCACAGCCACCATCCAAGACATAGTGCACATCTAAATTGATGAGGATTGTCATTGGACTTGCTTCAAGACCAGGTATATCTTCACGAAACCATCCTTCCCATTGCATAATTATTGATGTGATCTGCTAGTTAATAGAAAATATGTCAGTAATTTTTTTTATTTCCACTACCTATCTTATGTTGTATTTCCCTACATTGGTATCAGAGCCGCGTCAATTAATTATGTTTTGTGATAATCGATATGAGTGGATTTTTGTTTTACAATGTTTATTTATTGCATTGTTGAAAATATATAAAGTGGTTGATATGCACATCCATCTTATCACCACATAAAGAACCAAAATGATATATATATATATATATATATATATATATATATGATGTATGATATATATATGAAATTTACACTTGTCGCCATAAAATTGTTTTTGATGGTGGATGTGAAGCATGGTTATGGCCAAAACCCCAGATCTATGTGTGCATGGTTGTGGTTATTTATTCCTATTTTTAATCAGTCTATGTACCGAGCCTCTCTCTTATTTCTAAATATAAATTAATATTCTTCTTCCTATTTCCCTTTGAATGTAACTCGAGGTTTTTCCCATATGAAATGTAATAAGAAATAGGATAGTTTTAACTTATGTTTTGACATGAGATGACAATATGCACAGAGGCAAAATGAGCGGCTCATGAGACGATCCAGTTGACTGGAGGATCGAGGAGGCCAAATGCCAAGAGGATGAATCGATTGACTGGTGGCCCAACCAATCGACCGGAGGTGTCCAGACATTGCTTGGACCTGAGAACCAAACGACCGCTTCAAAAGAGCCCAACCGAGCAACCAAGAGGCGAGTCGGTTGGTTCAAGATTTCAACTGATCAACCCATATTGGTTCAAGCATAGATCTTCACCAACAATTGGTTGCATATGATGTGGACCATAGGTGGTTGTAATTCCTTATGGCTCCAAGGAATTGTATTAGTATGGTCATAACCATCACTTGTGTGTTTCATTGATTGCATGTTCTCGTTTGTGGTTATATCATGTATATGATACATACTATATATGTGGTGATTGGATAAAGTATATGTATTTATACAAACTCCCTCATTAGAATATTAAGTCTTAGATGTTTCCATAAGCAGCAAACATGAAAATATTGATCGACTAAGTGTGGGCACACCCTAGCGTGGTGTGTCGCATATCTCATGGAAGTATGATGGTAGATATGTGGGTCTGCCCTAGCAGGGTGCATAGTCTATCATGTTGGCCTATGGGTCAAGCTTAACTAGGTTATCTTAATTGGATTAAACACCTAAAAGCATACAAATGATCAATGACAAGGATTTATGCATATCATCTATCTGGGAGTTGCATATGATGCAATTGGCATGATTGCCTACCTGATAGAATCAAGTTGTGGGTGGCAGTCCTAGCTAGCTCATGATTTGATGAAATTAGGATCTTGTCCCACTAGAATATTGTACGATGCAATATTCTGAATTGATATTGAGAGCTATCAATTTGAATAAAATAGTGGGAGAAATCGTTAATTAAAGACCTAATTAATATCGTCAATTTTATCAAATCAAACCAAATCAAAAATGTTTTGAAAAGTTGTAATATTTCTTTACAGAATCAAATGTCAAATAGAAAACACGTTCAAATTGTGATCAATCCTCAAGAAGGACAAAATGAGATAAGTTCCACAATTGGTTAAGGACTTTGAGAAATGTTCTCATCAATGAGTAAAATCTCTAAATCCTTGATAGACCAATGCCAGAGGAACCCGCTCTGAATGCGCCTAAGGCTAAAAGGATGCTTATTGAAGCATGCCAATGATGCCATAGACATTTGAATACCTAATCCTATGTTGTATGAACTATGAGCTGCATGAACAACATGAAAAACATGGACATTCTCGAGATGGTAACACATCTTAAGAATCATGTAAAGCAAAGAAGGTATAATGTCTCTAAAGTGTTAATTGAGTGCAAACTAACAAAGGGAGGTCATGTAGAATGACGTGTTCAATATGACTGAACATGTAGAATGATTGGGATTTCTCTTAGGTCAAGAGTTGACCATGAATATGATTATGCAAGCGTCGCACGTATCATATAGTCAGTTTATCAAATGCTTGGCATGTTGATGCCAAATCAAGGAAGAAGAAGGACAAATCTGTGATGATGATAAACAAAAGTGAGTCATATGGCAAAGACAAGGCCAAGAAGTGTTTTGAGGCTAAGCTAAAGCCCAAGTCTTCTGAACTCAAGGTAAGTGAAAAAGTAATATGTCCTTTTCACTTAAAGGATAAAGAAAAGAAAGTGCCACCATTGTTACTTGTATGGACATTGAAAAGAAATTATCCTCTTCATAGAGGATCTCATGAAGAAGATAGAGATAGAGATCTTCACTTCAGGACATGAGAAGAAGTAAACTAGAACTATGCGGAGCAAGGATTGCTGTCTCTACAGTTGGAAATTGTCATTCATGAGCACATAATAGAATTAGTGAATTGCTATTATGTACATGTCGTTGATGAAAACATTATATGTTTTATATGACAAGAACATTATGATTCATTTAAAAAGATATGATGTTTTATGCCAATGCTCTATGTCTCACAAACTATAATTGATAGTTTTAGAGACAAATGTGTATGCACACATATTGAATGACTTGATAACTCAAGCAATGAATACCTATAGCATTATCATCTGGAGTGCATAAATGAGAAATGCATCTATAGAATCCATATGATGGTTATCTAGACTCTTTTGGTTATTGAACCAATAGAGACATGCATGTCTTATTTGTTGTGCAATATGACAAGAGCATCTTCACTAGACGTAGTTGGAGATCAACTATTCTATTAGGGCTAGTACATATTGATGTACAAAAGACCTTTTAGAATGAATTCTAAAGGTAGTTACAAGTACCTCATTGTATTTACTTATGTGATAAATAGATATTGAACTATGTATTTAATGAAATACAAGCATGAATCTCTTGAAGTGTTCAAGCAGATCATAAATAAGGTATGTCATTAAATTGGTAAAAGTATTAAGAGACCTCAATATGATCAATGTTGAAATATGTAAACCAAGAGTTTGAGGACCTTCTGGGAGGTCATGATAGTGTATCATTGATGAACTCCACCTGAAACATGTTGATGTGTCAAAAAGAAGGAATCATACTGTGTTAAGTCATGGTGTGATTATCAACATGTCTAGCCAATCTTCCAATAGTCCTTTTGGCACATGCTTTACACTAAAAAAAGTATTGTGTAAATTGGTTCGAAATATACCATATGAGAAATGGCATGGGAAGTGTCCCGATGTGTCTTTTATAGTGATTAGGATTGAAGGCTTATATAAGAAAGTAGTTTCTTAAAAGGCTTTATCCACAAATCACATAAATGTTATCTTGTTGAATACTACTTATATTCCAACCCGACAACAAAGTGTTTGTTGCTAGGATGGCTGAATTCCTAAATGAAAATTAGCAAAAAATTAGTGGGAGTAAAAGTAGAACTCAAAATGTTCAAGACAAATAATAAAACATAGAACCTAAAGAGGTACAATAGGAACAAGGAGAATCACAAGTTGTTGTAGAATCTCAAGTTCCTTATGAAAACACAAAACTCATAGTTCTAGTAGAACACACCTTGAGTTTGAAAGATTATGATATCTTATAACTCAAAAGGTAGCAAGTTGATCATAGAGATGAGTCAACAACCTACCTAAAAACAATTGAGGGACCAAAATTTGAGAAATGGATTCAGTCCATGGAATCAAAGATGGACTTTGTGTACACCAACAAGGTATGACCTTGCTAGATCCACCTGAAGGGGTAAAACCCATAGGGTGCATTTGGGTCTTTGTAAGAAGACCAACATGGAAGGGTAGATTGATTGAAAAGAGTTTCAAACTAGTTCAAACTTTTGAACATGATGAAGTCTTTTCACCAGTTACCATGGTAAATCCATCTGGATCATGCTTGTTGTTGCAACTTAGTATGACTGTGAGATTTGGCATATGGATGTTAAAACCACATTCCTTAATTAGAATAATTGAAAGGATGTGTATGTGATACAACCTAGTGGATTTATAAATCCATTAATGCAAATAAAGTCTATAAGCTACAAAGGTCAATCTGTGGATTGAAGCAAGCATCTCAGAGTTGGAATCTTTTTTTTGGTGAGTAAGAAGTGGTGTTATGTATAAGTGGTAAAGAGAATAGAGTAGAGGGGAGGAGAGCCTATATGTACATTTGTTTCAAGCTATCAAAATTGATCTTAATCAACTGCCAAGACGCAGTTGGATTAAGCTTACAATCTTCAAATATGATATTGTTTCTAGGTTTCCATCCTATGAGAGATGGAATCTTAAATTTGACAAGATAGTCAAAGGGTTTGACATGATTCAGAATGAAGATGGAAACTGTGATTACAAAAGATTTAGTGGGAGCATATTAATATTCCACATAATGATGGGGAGTGATGTCCTTATCCTACAAATGTTAAAACCTGGCAAGGGAAGTACCTTCTATATGAAGGGTTTAGGCGAAGCATCCTATGAGATAGGAATTGAGATCTATAGAGATATATTTGGAAAGCTTCTTGACCTAATTAAGATCACATACATTAGCAAGATGCTGATGGGTTCAACATGCAAGACTTAATGAGAGAAAATATGTCCATGTTCCATAGAGTTAGTCTCTCAAGAGCCTAGTGTTCCGGTTATTATGAAGAACATGAACACATTGATAGATGCCATATGGATTTGCAATTGGATCTATCTTGAATGCAATGTTATGTACTTATCCTGTTATTTCGTATGTATTGGACATGACGAGAAGATATCCAGTCATCTCATATGTATTGGACATGATGAGAAGACATATATATACCTACCTAGCAATCTCGAATGTATTAGACATGAAGAGATGGTGTATGTCAGATACCAGTGAGAGTCACTGGAATACCATAAAGAACGTCCTTAGATGCTTGTGAAACACTTAAAGGATTGGTTCCTTGGTGATAAGGAATAGTTGGGGGTAAAGAGTTAAATCAATGCAAGCTTCCAAACTGACAAATAAAGGATCACAATCTAAATTAATATTTGACAAGAATTGTAAGCTAGAAAGGGTTATGATCTAATGACAGTTGTTCAAATCTACAAAAGAAGTTGAGTATCTCTGTGCTATAAGAACAACAGAGATTATTGTGTGGATAAAGAAGTTCATATGGGTGAACTTGTGTGAGTTTCCAACCATTGATGATACAGTAGAAATACTAATGAAAACAATGGAACTATGAGTTAGAATGGGAATCTCAACTAGCATACTACTGCACTTCCATGTCATATGAGTAGTCGTACAGCAAACAGATGAGAAAATTGCAAAATACTGACTTAAATCAAACATTGCTAAACCCGCTATAAAATCACTTGCGTAGAAGAAGCATGATGTTCATGTAAGGTCACTTGGGATGAGATCCATGGGTGATTGGCTCTAAGTGCAAGTGGGAGTCTGTTGGTATGCATGCCCATAGAGCCAATCATATGATGATTCTAATGGCATAACATATAAATGATTTGATTAATAATAAAGACAAACTTCCAATTTATTTTTAATATCCAGTTATGAGATAATGGATAACATAATAAATGTCTAGAGAATGATATCACTCAATGACATTTGTCTTCAGGTTGAGGACCTGAACAATGAGATCATACTGATGTTAAGAGTATATACATTCTCATTATGTCCATGATTGGTTGTTATTGTGGAAGGTAGATAGAAAACAATAACACATAAGATTAGAGTGTGAGTTGGTTGATGACAGAGTCTCATTAGTCATGGTAATATCAAACCAAACACAAAGATACATGTTAGAAAACAATGTATCGCACAAACCCACTATAAGACTGACACATGGAAGCCATCATCATAGAAGTCATAGTCACCTCTCGCATTGATGGTGGTGGTTGTGGTTCTAAGACCTAAAATTACTACACTCATCACATGTTGTTGGGTACACTTTGACATCATCAAACGCAGCCCTGAAACATGGGTTGTTATAACTGTGATGATTGGGCAACTTTGACATATGGGGACTGACTGTGAGTGATATATATGGGATTTGTTCATCCTATAAGAGTATGATATCTAAGGCCTCTTAATTAGCGAGACTGAGAAAAGTATGGCCATATGCATGTGAGTCAATATATGATAATGAGCTTACATATATATCATGCAGTCTGTAATAATGAGGTTGACTGCACCATGCCTCTAGTTCATTCGAGATATCACTGACAAAGGAACTATACAAACACTATAACACCATACACAGAATGTAGGTTGAAGTTGCTCCCCAACTCTCCATTCACATGGGTAGCAATGATGTGCGACTAGGCCCCACTCATTTCTTGTGATGGCCAACGTGATATGAGACCTATAGGGTCACACACATAGGAACTCATATATAAGAGGAGTTTGATCTTGAATAATAATTGAATTGATTACTAAAGTGTTTAGGTATTTCAATTCACGCAACAGATCAGCTAACTAGACTACCAAACGATCAGTTCAAGTGTTGAGACTATTGTTTGGAGTGTCAGGCAGATTGTATTGTACATTTGTTGGTATTCATCCTGAAATGACCTGCGAGATGCCCGTCTGGCTTAGCTAGATGATCATCTCAGGTGATGTGAGACGCCCATCTCACATGCACCAAACGATCGTCTCAGGGTTGCAATTCGATTGCATCAGGGATTGGTGTTGACGTCAAGTTGAGTACTAATTAGAATTGAATTGCCGACATATGTACAAAATTGGAAAGTGCGAAATGACCATTTTTCTTAGAAAAATGACCATCTCGTTGGGCGAGATGACCATTTGGGCGCACGCATGTTGCGAAGATACTAAATTTTTTGTGAAAAATCAAGATCTTCCAGTCCTTTCCTCTCCCGCTTTAGTCCTGTATTGGTTGGAGACTGGGAACCTTAACCCTAACCCCTCCTATATATAGGGGTATCGAGGGCTTCCCTGAACACAACCACTACACAGAAAATTGAGAATCAGTTGCTCTGACAATTGTTGTCCTCTCTGGTTGTGGTAACCATAAGAGCCCAGGCAAGTCCTACCCGACTAGGGAGGGATAGCCACGAGAGAGAACAACTAAGGATCATTGTTGTGGGAGAGCAGGTTGGTGACTAGTACACCAACATGATGGACAATTCCTTCCTGTCCATTCTAGAAGGAGGTAGGAGTTCAAGTTGGTCTGAGTGGACTACTCTAGAGGAAGGAGTCCTTTGGCTGCTGCTAGGAGGGCAATGTTAACTCACAGTCCTTGGTGAGATTAGAGGAGCCACTACAGTAGTTGTTCGAGTCTATTGTCCATGGAGGAGCAGAGAGATGAGTCCCAGTATGACCATGAGCTTCACAACCACCGTCTAAGAAAGAGTATGCATATACACCAATGAGGATTGTCACTAGACTTGTTCCAGGACTAGGTATATCTTCGTGAAATCATCCTTCCCATTGTATAGTTATTGATGTGATCTGCTGGTTAATGGGAAATATGTCAGTAATTTTTTTTATTTTCACTTCCTATCGTATGTCGTATTTCCCTACAATTTCGGGTTCATCATTAGTATGCAAATACAACATAAGGTAAAGAGTAAGACTAAACAACAACAAAAATAAAGATGTAGTAGAAAGAATCGTATATTATAAGCATTTTACATGCCTTTAAGAATGACATGCTCACTTTGGTCTACCCTAACCAAGATTGTCATCTGGACCATGTGTCCTATATTCCATGGATAATTGAAAGCCTTAAACAAGACTTTAACACTATTTTACTCAATTCATCTTTCATACACATAACTCATATAAGCATCAGACATAATAATAACACTTTGTCATTTATTGAACTTCTCACTACTTATCTGTTAAAGTATTAGATGATGTGGGTGAATGCTAATAACTTCCCTTACTAGTATATGATGTACTTATAAGATAATATACATTGAATCTCTCAAGAAGTACTAATCATTAAATGGATAGAAAGCTTAAATTAAATTTCTTATAGTTTTCTTTATGATCATATGATGTATCATGAACATTTTGACTACAAGCATTAGATAAGAAAATCTTTGTTGATAATTATAAAGAACTTCATGTTTTTTGTAATATATACTAATGATTCAATGAAACCTTCACGGCATGGACTTCATGGAGTTGACCCCATGGCATTGATGTCATAGCATCAACCTCATGTCATTGACCACATTGAATCAACCTCATGGCATCAAGCTCATGGTGTTAACTTCAAGAAATTGACCTAATAGATAACCCTACTTCATGCTCTATATTCGATAATTAACAACATTCGTATACAACACAAAACCCTATATCCAACATTTTATTAACAATTCGATAGAATATACCAATTCCATTTCATTTTTAACTTATATATATAAAGTATAAACAACCATTATGACTCCCAATATTTGCATAACTTGAAAATTTAGTAAGAGAGAATGTTATAGACAATTATTCCTATAACACTTAGTTTTAGCAAACTCAATGAAGGAAAATTCATTACAAATATGTTTTAGGAAGAACTAGAACTTATAGAACATGGTTAGAATAGGAAAATGTGGATATAAAATGACAATAAATAGAATCAATGTGCAAATAGAACAACATGAATTATAATTGCAAAGTATCTATTAATTTTAGTCCAAAGCTAAGAGTTACTAGCAAGAAATATGGTCAAATCTTTAGTTGTGACTAGTTTAAGCCTTATTATGTATAAATATATAAGAGGGGTTAATCCACTTAATTGGAGAATGCAGATCCTACTATTAGAGGGATGAAGGAGCAAAGAATATAGGTCCAAAAGCTACATTAATAAGGTTTTCAACATCATACTTGCATGCAACGCCTCCATCTAGGCCGCGAAGGGGGGAAAAGAGGATTTTATATGAAAATCTAGGATTTCTACCATAGTATTTTATGGAACTTAAGATAAGAGGGTAGAGAATAGAGAAAAAGGTGATCAAATGAGAAGAAGAGAAAAACATTACCAAAATTTGAACCTTAGGTGGAAGAAAATAGGACTCCTAGTTCCTTGAAGTTCATCAAAATCACCTCCATGCACTTTATCTCTCAATTTATAACCTTCCAACTCTTTAGTTGAGTTTTGTACTCACTTTGACCCCAAAGGTTGCTCCATCCTTTTAGAGATTTCTGACTTATGGTCCAAATTCAATAAAGTCAATCTTTGACCCCTAAAACACCCTCTAAGGATACCCAAACCCAAATATTATTCGTAATATATTTATATCAAACTAAATCTTCAAAATTATTATGTTTTCAATTATTAGTGGATCTAAGATAGGTTATTTCTATGTTCATTATTCTCGACATTTTTGTAATCAATTTTATCATAATTAAACATCAATTTAAGCTTGTGTCGCCAAAAAAGTATGAACACAAATATGACGCATAAGTGGAAATTCCTACACGGAATTATTTTTCTCTTTCAAATTAATCAAGAATAGATCAACTAATTAGAGATGTAATGCGTCGTAGATATTACAAAAGGAATAAGTTCTTACAACTCTCGCATCCTCTAAGTGCTCTAAAATTCCAAATCAAGGGTATTGACACAACACACCAGCTCTTAACTCACTTGATATCTTTTATTTCAAACTATCACCACTGATATGCATTTCTAAAAGATCTTTACATATTTGGGAACATTGGGTGTCGTACATAATGATAATGTTTATAAGATATAATAAATTAATTTCAAAATCATAACATACCAAGTTTTTGGGTACGAAATTCATATTGACCTATAAATCATCATTACTTCCTGACTTGAGTTCATTTACCCAAGTGTCCCTCCTTTTAAGTCTTACTAATGTATTTTGAGAAATTATCATCTAGTTTGATACTACTTAATCCCCAAGGTAAAATGCTTGTTCTTCCGTCTCTTCCTACAAATGATGTTTACATACTAATCCCTTCGTGAGTATCAATTGTTACATTTGGAATCACATAACCCAATTTGATATTTTATGCCTAACAACCTTGAATAGACCTCGAACCACCACCTTCTTTTCTCAATTGGACTACTATTTAATTTGGAAACAATGGAAAAAATTAATCATCTTAAAAGAGTTTATTATTTGAAATAGTTCTGAGAGTGATTAAGTTAGTTAATACTTGTTCATAAATAATGGCTCTGGTATCTTTACGAATTAACATATGGAAATTGGACTCATGGTTAAAATATCAGTGTAAGAGTCTTTTATGTTTAAGAGATATAAATAATTGAAGTAGAGCGGATTAAAATGCAATAATAGTTAGTATCCAAAATTATTTCTCGATCAAGGAGGGAATTGACACAACCCTACACACAACATAGCATTATCCTCTCTGCATTCATGGTAGGCGTTACCAGACTCCTAATGACAATCAAATACAAACTCCTATAACGATGGATCGTCAGGCTCCCCCCTCTTTGGTTTCTGCCTCTAGTGTTGTACCCACGCGACTTGAAGGAGAGAGACTCCAAGCTGGCATCATGATCCACCAAAATCGCTCCTCCACCTGACAGAAAAGGCCCCTGCAACATCGCATACGCTCCTCCTCCTCATCACAATTAACACCCTTAAACCCTAGCGCCCTTCATCTATTTAAGCTTCTACCCATCACAACACAGAGGCAATACATAACCTACCCAACCCTAGCCCCATCAACCATCGCCTACCCTTCAACGCAACTGCCAGCATATCCTCTGCCCATCACCAGCACAAGGCCTGGGAATCACCGACGATGGCGACGATGCCCATTGAAACCGGAGGCATCTTGTTTGGCAACCATCAGAAGCACTCCTTGATCCCACCACTTACACGCCAATACGAACCTCTTCCCCGACCTGAACTCGTTGCCTAGCCACCTACTTCAGCCCCAACTTGCAACCAACCTGCAATTGTAGGTGGCCAATCCCCATTGATAGAAACACGTACCGGCAAAGTTCGTTCCTGGACCACTAATCTTGATCAGTCCAGATCTGCACACTCCATTGCAGGATACAGACGGCCACCACCTTGTGCCCAGCCATCATGGTCGTAGTGCCACGCCGCCACCCGATGCATCAACTCATTGATTAGATCTAAAAATAAACTGACCACCTTCCTGAATCCTAGATCTTCTCGCCGGGCTAAGCAACGGACTTTGTGTTGTATTTCCTGTTCCAGAATTCTAGTTTTCCATTCCAAAGCTTATCCCATATTGGTTACTTGAGAACCTCATAGCTCCTTATAAACTAAAATGGCATGTTTGACCATTTTAATTCCCATAATAGCACTGTTCTAGAACTTAATTTCTAAAATGGCACATTTTGGAGGCATGTGGAGACGCATTGTTCTCTCGCGAGGCAATGCGTCCCGGAACAGGACGCATTGGCCCCACACAGGAACAATGCATCCCGGACCAGGATGCATTGCTCTGCGAGGGAGCAATGTGTCCCGAACTGGGAAGCATTGGTCCCACTGAGTCGGGACGCATTGCTCCTGTGTGGGGCCAATGCGTCCCGACTCGGGACGCATTGTCCTTCGATGGGATCAATGTGTCCTGTCCCAAGACGTCCCAACGGCTAGTTGGGACAATGTGTCCCGGCTGGGGACGCATTGCTCTCATGATCGTTAAAAATTAGCTGTTGCGGGCCGCGCCCGCTGCCACGTGGGGAGCAATGCGTCCCCGTTGGGGACACATTGGTCTCCTATATAAAGGAGACGATATCACCCCCCCCAACACACACCATTCATCCATTTTTTCAACTTTTTCTCCACTTCCATTGCTCTGGAGTGGTGTGCTCGGATTTCTATTGTTTGGAGTTGGTTTTGGGTAATCTTGGAGCTGATTCCGGGCGATCTTGGAGCTATTCTTCTATTGTTTCGCTACTCAGGTTTCTATTGCTTCGCTGTCTGGCCGAGATTCTTTTTCTTCTTTCTGTTCTTGGGTTTTGAGATCTCGCAATTTGAGGTAATTTTTCTACTATATTTTTAGATTCAAAAATTTGTACCTAAAATTATTATGTAATATTAAAAATAAAATAATTGTATTGCTACTATTTGATTCCACATTACTAAAATAATGTTATAGAAAATCACACTTGAAGGTTAATTACTGTTCAAAAAAATTTTGTTCCAAATTCCAAAATTATTGTTCTAGAATGTTAATGTCATAGAAAAAATATGGTTTCAAATTTATTTCCAAATTCAAAATTATTGTTCTAAAATCTTAACTACTCTTCTAAAATTGATGTCAATGTTTGAAAAAAATAATTCATGCTATAAAATATTAATTCATGTTAATTATTGTTCTAAAGTTAAATTACTATTCTAAAATCTTAACTACTCTTCTAAAATTGATGTCAATGTTCAAAAAATTTAATTCATGCTATAAAATATTAATTCATGTTAATTATTGTTCCAAAGTTAAATTACTGTTCTAAAATTTGAATTATTATTTTACAATGATAGGAACATGACATCTAATTCACATTCATGAATTGTCAAGCTTCGATATAATGGTCAATTTCTCTCAAATGGGTCTTATTCTAGTCGATCTTTTAGACCCATAAATATTTCACTTATCAATACCCTATCCGAACTAAAATCATATATCCATACAATATTTGACATCAACCCCAACCATTTCTCTATCAATGTATCCTATCATTTCCTTGGAGAAGATCATATGCTCATACAAGTTGATGATGATGATGCATATAGAACCTTGTCCGCACTTTCATCGGATGCCTATATTGATGTGTTTCTTGAAAAAACATCTTTCCACCAACAATCTAGTTTCATTAGTTTGTTGAATCAATTTGAATCCCAACCATGTAGCAGTAATGTAACTGCTGAATGGAATCAACCACCTGAATTCTCTCAAAGTCCTACTATTGAGAGTATTGGTGTTGAGGTTGAGGAGGGTGAACAAGAAGGTGATGATAATAGTGATCATGAAGGTAATAATGATAGTGATCAGGAAGGTGATAATAATAGTGATCATGATGATGAGTCATTGACTGAAATTGATGATGAGCATGGACATCCATTCCCCAACTCTATACAGCATTGAGTTCCATTCCATCTATATTTGATAAAGAATGGCCCCAACATGAACACATTGATACCAACTATGAAGCTTTTCAAGATGAATAATGGGTGGAAGACTTTCGTCAGGAATTTTGTCTCAGTTACAACCCTTCCAGCACTAAAATATATGAGGGTGCTTTATTTGCATCCAAAGCTTTAATGGTTGAGATGATCCAAATATGTTCGGTACCAAAGAATGTCCAATATCGGACACAACGCTCAAATAATCATCATCTTAAATTTGTTTGTATCCATGACCATTGATGTCCTTGGAGTTTGACCGCTTGCCAGTCCAAAAGAGCAAGTGGCATGTGGAAGGTAAAACGTTATAGTACAAGCCACAATTGTCAACTAAGTGTTCTGAATGAGGACCATCGCCAAGTCAGATCATCTTATATTGCTCGTATGATAATGCCAATCCTAGTATCAAGATTGGATATGTCCACACGAGAAATTTGTGACAAGGTGAATGATGAACTAAGGCTCCATATATCTTACAAGAAGGCATTTCTAGCGAGGAGGAAGGTTGTCTGTAAAATATTTGGAGACTGAGAATCATCATATCATACTTTGTTTCCGTTCCTGATTTCTTTGCCACAATTTATTCCAAGAACTATATATTCCCACCTTGTGGATGATTATAACCTTCAAACTGAAAGCACTCGTAGATTCAAGCGGGTGTTCTGGGCATTTGGTCCAGCTGTGAGGGGTTGGGCCTATTACATGCATGTTCTTACTGCTGATGGCACATTTCTAATAGGAAAATATTTTGGTACACTTCTCATTGCATGTGGCATAGATGCTGATAATGGTATATTTCCAGTTGCTTTTGCTGTTGTCGAGGCAAAAAATAAGGACTCATGGGAGTGGTTCTTTGATTCTCTACAAATTTGTATTCCAATCATTACACGTCGTACAGATCTGTGTATTATTTCTAATCGAATAAGTGGAATTTTTCCATCACTTAGGTCAAAATTTAACTGGGCTCAACATCGTTATTGTCTTCAACATCTTTGTGAGAACTTCCATCAAAAGTTCAAGTCACAGGAGTTGAAGGAACTTTTCTGGAAGGTGGGATCCACAACTGATACACGTGAATTTGATCATCTAATGGCTGATATATAAACCATAGAACCAGCGGCTAAGGAGTATTTGTTAGCCCAAAATCCAGTACAGTGGTCTCTCACATATGACAGAGGCTACATGTATGGGTCATTGACTAGCAATCATGTTGGAAGGGTTAAATGGAGTCTTAAAAGGTGTTACAGGTTTACCAATACAGGCACTTATTGTTGCCACATACTATCTCTCTGTTACAATGTGGTTGGAGAGGTGTAATCAAGCATATGGTCATGCACAAAATGGTTTTAAATGGCCCTTTAGGTCTCATGATAAGCTTTTTGATGTATCACATGATGCACGACAACTATCAGTAAACATCGGCGTGAACAATGATGAATGGCTTGTTGATGACATGGACGGACATCAATTTCAAGTCTTTGTGCATCCAAATGGTGTAAGTGAATGCAGTTGTGGTTTTCCACAACAATGGCATTTTCCATGTGCTCATGTTTGGGTAGCTGCAAAATCTATCAATTATGATATTGATGCACTTGTGAGCCCATATTACACAAATGAAGCTTATTTAAACGCATACAAAACTGAATTTTGTGGTATTCCCGACAAGAGGTATTGGCCTCATTTTGATGAAAGTAGAGGCATTTATCCCTTATTACCCCCAAGGAAATGAAGGCACGTTGGAAGATCAAAGAAAAAAAGAAGGCCTTCAACTATGGATGTTGATCCAAATCAATATACATATCATTGTCATAAGTGTGGAAGAAAGGGACATAATAGACGCACTTGTCCTAATGTAATATGATGTATGGTCATGTAATGTTTGCTATTTTAAATTTACTCAAGGCATGTAATATTTGCAATTTCAGTTTGTTCAAGTCATGTAATGTTTGCAATTTCAATTTACTCAAGTAATGTAATGTTTCAATTTACTCAAGTCATGTAATGTTTGCAATTTTACTAAAAGAATGAATTTATAATGGGTTTTTTTATAGATGGCTCATCTAAGGACATGGACATTTCAAATGTCCATAGAGTTAATCCAAATAATAGCTACAAAGTGCCTAAAGGGAAAAATGGCTCATCAAACTCTATTGGATGATGACTGGAATGACGTACCAGATTTATTGTACAACAAGTTAGGATTTATAGTGACAAAAGAACAAACAAAATTTCATGGGCAATTTTTAAAGCAAATGTTTCACATGTATGAAGAACTTCTTGAGCTACCTGGTTGATATAGGGATCAGACGAAATAGAAAGCAATGCCAATCAATGAACAAGTTAAAAACCAGTTAGCTATATCACATCCAGAGATACATCGAGTTGTACATCAAATGTGGCCATTTTATGAACCTCTAGATGAGATATTGAATCAAATGCAGTAACTAATTATTGTAATATTTCTCTTTTAGTAGTTCATGTTGTATTTTAATATTATTTGGTAGTTTATATATTTGAATTAATTTCATCTTATCTAATGAAGAATCTTGACAAACTTATATGTTGTACAATATTTGCACTTTTCATTCAATGTAATATTTGCACTTTTCATTTAATGTAATATTTACACTTTTCATTTAATATAATATTTGCACTTTTAATTTAATGTAATATTTGCACTTTTCATAGATATGGCTCCTAGACAAGCAACCTTCCGACTCTCCCAGCACCACTTTATGTTGTCACAGTGGCTTATGTTTTGGAAAACATTTCTTTGGCTGGTTTTGGGCTTGTTCATAGGCTACGACCTATCCATCTTGATCTCAATTTAATCACTGCCTTAGTTAACCGGTGGGACAACTCTACCAATACTTTTAGATTTCCCCCTTTTGAGATGAGTGTAACCCTTCATGATGTTGCAGTTCTTTTAGGCCTTAGGATAGATGGGCCACCAGTTATAGCTTCATATCCTTTAGGCGTAGATGAGGGGCAATTTTCTTCATGGTCTCACCTTTGTGAGAGTTTCTTAGGAGATGCACAAGATGGGATGTCTAAGGGGCATATCTCCTTGATATGGTTGCATGAGACCTTTAGGGATATGGATTTCACTTTGGGAGATGGAGAACAACAAATTTAAAATAGGATAAGGTACACTAGAGCATATCTCCTATACTTTTTAGGTAGTTACCTTATTCCTGATAGTACTGGGGACTTGGTTCATGTACGGTACCTCCCGCTTCTATCTAACTTTGCTAGTTGTAGCACTCTATCTTGGGGTGATGCAACTTTCGCATACTTGTATAGGGAGTTGTACAAGGCTACCACCCGCTCTAGGAAAACCGCCCACCTGTCTGGTTGTGTATGTCTACTGCAGATGTGGTGTTGGGAGAGGTTAGGAATTGGACGCCCAGGTTCAATTGTTATGAACTGGGGGGAGTAGCCAGACAATGTTCCCTTAGGTTACAGGTAAAGATTTACACAAATTTTTTTATACATTTGTCCAAACATTTTGTAATGTTTGTCTAAATTTAGTTTGTCAATTTAATAGGTGGCCTACATTTTTTGAAAGGAGTGATACTATGAGAGGATCGGTCCAATTTCATGATTCAGCATTTTACCATATTTTTTCCTCTCATATATAACTAACTTACTTCTACTAACATGTTATATGATATATGTTGTATTTTTTTATGCAATTTACTCTATTTTATATGATACATGTTGTATCTATTTGAATAACAGATACAGTTAACTCCTTACACTGCTAATATTCTGGAGAGACTTCCAGCCTTATGTCAAGAGGGTCAGGATATTTGGTTGGCGCGAGTACCTTTACTGTGATACACAGTAGTACAGTGGCACTTTCTTGACAGAGTACTTGGACAATTCAGATTTGTTCAAGTACAACCTACTCTGGAGTTGCCACACCTTAGTAGGATAGATGGGAGGGGTCATGCGGTTGAGGACTGATTGCATCATTATAGGCGGGAGGTGCAACTGTGGAATAATAGATGTGAGAGCTTAGTCTTCCCTCCACCGGTGGAGACAATCTTTAGTCCACAGGCGCACTACGGATGGTATCATCCCCAGTACATACTGCCCCCTCCATCTCAGCCTCCGACCACATGCTACCCATAAAGTTATCGCCAACAACAATTTGTGAGTATCATTTATATTTCTTTTACAAATTGTTATTATTTATCTTTATTATTTGTAATATATGCATTTGGTCTTTATTATTTGTACATACTTTGTTTAAACAAGTGGAATCACATGTGCGGATCTAAGTGACTTTATAGCATGCCCCTGCACAGGTCAAAGATGACATCTATGGCATCCAGGGGACTTACTTTGACGGTCTTCCCAACTACGCTCGCCTGTATGATCCCATACCCACTCATACCACAGCCCCTGATCCCACTCCTACTCCTACTCCTACTCCTGTGATTATTGTTGTTGAGCCCACTCCCACTCCTACTTCTTAGTTCATGGCATGGGGACCGACAGGGCCATTAAACTTATATCATGCCTCATTACTATAGCATACACTAGATATGATTATCAAACTCATAACACCTGCATGGTTAGAAGTTTATAAATAGGAGAGGTAACCACATAACATCATAACTATTTCATGATGGAGAAACAGGCAAGATCATCATTCATTATTATTATGGTTAGGGTTTCCTTTTAACCAATTAGGGTTTATAAGACTAGGTTCAACCATAAACCCTAGAACCATCACCCTCCCTCATCTTGGAGTGTATAAGGATTAGAAAGCATCATTAGATTTGATTAGATAACATTCTAAACAACATTGTATGTGGTTTATGTATCATACATATATGGTTATCATTAGCCATTTACTTGTGTTTCTCATCCACCTACCATCATCCCATATAGACCACATAGGTTGTGATCACCTATTATGGTCCATGTCATTACCGCGACCCTCATGTGTCTTAACCATCTATCACATGTCGCGACCTTCAACCTCTAGATCATGTCGCGACCGCGACACTTAGTGTTAGGGTTTTGTTACAACCCCAACTTTTTTGGGTTCTTTTGGTGAGAAATGTAATTTCTCATATTAAAGATATTTGAACAAATAATGATATAAATTGTCTTGAATAAATGAGTTTCATTTACAATAGCCTTGTTGGTTGTCTTTTGGGCTTTATTGGCTATTGGGCCCAATAACAAAGAAAATACAAAAGAAACCCCATTATAAATAAGAAATAAAGAAAAGAAAATTGTAGAAACCTCTAGAAGGCAAAAGAATTTAATCCAAAGGTAGATTTCGTGCATTTTGGGTTCCTTGGGTCCCAACGAGTCCAAAGATGCAAAGATAATGCAAAAAGAAAAGAAAAGATCAATTAACTATTTCTTTATTAAGAAAGAAATTGAAAACAATGATAAAATGTGGGAAATAAGTGGAAAGAAGTATAATTGAGTTATCCTTGATGGAATTTCGTATCCCAAGGATTCCTAATGTTAAAAGGAGTCCCAATGGAGAAGAAAGAAAGAGAAAATACCAAAAATGCAAAATAAGAGGATAATGTGATACATTATTAATGGTTTTTGTAGCTTTGTTAAAGAAGTGGTATTTTCTACTTAAGGAAAACTTAATTTCGTGATTAATGGTTTAAAAAGCAAGAACAAAGAGAATAAGAGGGATGATTTTCGAAATCCTAATATCTAAAGAAGAAGGAATATTTAAAAAGATAATTAGGAGAGAGAGAAACTTGCTTCACATTGAAGGAAAAGAGTTTCTTTTGGAAAAAGGGCTTGGTAACTCATGGATAACCCACCTAGGGCTTCGTACCCTCCTCTATAAAAGGTTAGAACCTCTGGGTCGAGCCCAATGAGATCCTTGCATCCCTTTCTCTCTTCTTCCTCTTCTTCTTCATCTTCTTCACTCAAAACCCTAGGTTAGGAGAGCATCTTGATCTTTGGAGTGAGGAGGAGCCAGGGATAAGTGTAAGAGGTAGACACGATGCTTCCTCTCTGACCGGAAAGGAGTCTAACCCATCTCCACCCCTGTGCGATGCTTGCAGCAAGTCAGCAGATCGCCGAGTGTCTACGGACTTGGTAAGCTAGAACAGGTTGTCTTGGCCATGAACCAGAGGCACCCCGCGTGTGCAAGGGCACGGCGGAGGCAGGGGAGGTGTCCCCAGAGGTCGACGAGGCCTGGGGAGGGGCGGCAGGGCCGCACCTACTCCTTGCCTGCCGCGGCAGCAGTAGGGCACGCTGGAGGTAGGGGACGGGTGGCTCTAGACGATTTTGCCCCTCTGCGGGCTAAAGAGATGATCGAATTAACCGAGGGCATGAACGTCATTTCGAAATGTTTCCAAACCAGCTGCAAGCAACGTTGCATGATAGAGGAGACGTGGCATCCTCTGATTGGCCCAAGTAAGGTTTTATTGCAAAATTCATATTTAAAGGTTTTATTGCAAAATTCATATTTAAATATTCGTAACTCCGATGGTAGAAAATAATATATGTATTTTGCTCAGAAAAATGAGAGGAATTCAATAAAAATATATTTGAAGTCTAATTTCTCTTGAAATTTGAAAAGTAGTGTACTTTATCAACTTTAATGAATTAAAGATTAAGAAACCCTATTTGGAGATGATTAATGTATTTAGTAGGGTTTAATGGATAATTAAAGTTGATATTAGCCTATAAATCATGAAAAGATACATTAAGATAAAAATGATGAACTTTGCACGTAATTAGTTTAATTGAGAGTTCATGTGCATAAATATGCTTTAATGGGCCTTGAAACCCTAATATTAGTAAATGTGACTCATAATGGTTTTAATTATTCAAAATCGTGAATAAAGCTAAGATATGATGATTTTAAGCTATTTCGAGTATAAAAGTCCCTAATTATGGATAAATACCTTTAATGTAGTAATTAGGGTTTTCTAATGAATAAAAGATAGAATTAATGGCAAATCGAGTTCATATGTGAATTAGACCATAATGAACTTTGAATTGATGATAAATGAGCATAATGATCTTGTCATGTATTAAAAAGATAAAAATGGTAGCTTTAAAGTAAAAGAGGCCTAATGGACTTTTAATTGTGCCTTAAATCAAAATTAGGGTTATATGTTGTTAAAAGATAACCTTAATATCTTTCATGAAGAATAGATGAGATAATTAGGGTTTGTGAGTAATTGTTTAAAACAGTAAGAAATGAAGGGAAACCCTAATTGCAAAGGAAACCCTAAAAGTGGGCTAGAAACCCTAGGAAGCGAGCTAGGTTTAATAGACCTTGATGACATGAGTAATAAAGGGGAATTGCATGATTATTTCATGATCTTGTTATGTGTGCTTACTTGCTTGGATTTCATACTTGCATGGATTATTTTGTCTCAAATCAGCCTGACAGGTATGTAGTTATGCTTATGAATATCTCGAATTAGTTTTTTGAGGTTTTCTGAAGTTTTCCTCGATGACTTGAATCAAACTGTTGGATGAATTTAATTCATGCAAACTATAATGTGGATATGACTATCACTTAAGATATGTGCCTACTAGCTCAGATCCTAGTCCCCTCTGTGGCTTAATAGTTTGACCTAGTACATGGCTATCTATGGGGTAGGTCCATCAGGTCATTGGATGACTTAGTACATGGCTACCAATGGGGTAGGTCCATCAAGTCACCTTGAGTCAGGGATTGGGCTACCTATGGGTGGTGCCATGCGACTCTTTAGCACATCATGAGTTAGGGATTAGACTACCTATGGGTAGTTCCATGCGACTCAACCCTAGATATTGATCTAGTTGTTAGGTAGGATCATGTGGGGTTTAATGGGGGTCTACCATGAGGAAGGTAGCATCCAGGTCCACTACAGGGATAGCACAGAGATAGGGGATAGGTAAGGATTGAGTAGTATTGCTTAAGACATAATCTTGGATGTTAAATGATAATTGGATGATTACATTGTTATCGTAGTTGCATGATTATTGTTTCCCCCACATACCAGCTTTATGCTGACCACGTTTTTTTGTCGGCATTTTAGGTACAAGTGAAAAGAACAAACAGTAAAGTGGCATATGTGGACTTAAATGTGAATTAAAATTTAAAGGAGGATTAGTTAGAATAGACTCCATGTGGATAGAAGTAGATATCCAAGTTTTTGAAAAAGGTATGAAAAGTTTAATTTTATTACAACCTTTCAGTTTAGTTTGGTAGAATTTGTTAATTATTATTGATTATTTGTCGAACCTTTGATCCGAAAATTGGGATAACAGCTCTGACCTCTTGGTCTCCCTTAATTGGGGGTTATTGGGAGGCAGGGTCATTACATTTGGTATCAGAGCATAGGTTCCTCATTTAATCTTTAATAATTATTAAATTTTACAAACTCTGTAGAACCCAAGGGAGTTATTAGAGGAATTTCCAAAAGAGAGAGGTGTCTAGAAAAGGATCACGTCTGGGGGCTGGCAAGATTTTCCTCCGCACCGCTAGTCAGAATACGAGGACTCCTGGATTAGTGTGACTGCCTGGCCAATGTCTCGGGATTTGACTCGAAATAAGATACCTTTAGGACTCTCTCATCTTGTTCATCCCTCCTCAACTAAAATGTTGTTAAGGATTATAAGGATTAGGGTTTTCTCTCTTTTCCTCACCCTCTTGAGGTATGGGTAAGGTTGATAAGGTTTAAGGAATCCTCCACCAAATTAATGAAAAGCATGTAAATAAGATGTCATGGACTTAAGCTTAATAGTTTAATCATAAACTAAAGAATAGATACATGCTTAGGTCATATGACATAAGTTGTCATGCCCTCAGGATAGACATGAGGCTAGACCTTCTTGTCAGGAGGATAAGTAAAGAGAGTTAGTCTTGGAGGTAGAAATCTCCATTGCAAGTAGAGACCTAGCACATCCTCTAAGGATGATGTTAAGCCTAACCCTAAGTGAAGGTTAGAGAGAGAGATGGCATGATGAGTTAGATGTCATGGTAGACCAGGTGTTTGGATGGACATGTCTTGGATGCCATATGAGCCATGAGAGGTTGGATGACCGAGTACCTTGAGCGACCCAATCTTGGAAAGGGTCGTGCATGTTCAAGTGAAGGATAGCACCTTCTTTGATGAGGTTAGAGAAGAACCTATAGAAACCCCATGAGCTTATATGAGTATGGCATAGTAGGCACCCAGAATATGTTAGTAGTGCGAGCAGTAGGTTGAAACCCTGGCCAAGGGAGTATGTTGGATAGCTGATGAGATAAGCATAAAGGGCTAGGGATAACCTTGAGCAAACATAAGTTTGAATATAGGCTTCACCCACATAGAGGTATGCATGTTAGCTTGATCCATCTTCATGGGGAAAGAACATTTAGTATAAGGTTGGTTGTGGAGTTAGGTCTAGAGAGAGAGAAGGACCCAAACTAGAAGGTTGGAAGCCTAGACTCTGAGATATGAGGATAAGTGGGGAGTTGAGGATGATGCGACCTAAGTGGACGTTTGTGGTTTCCTCATGCATGATCCCTGGAGGCTGATGATGACTTGGTTGCCATGAGAGGAACCAAATCCTAGAAAGAGGATGAGTCTGTTGGTACCTTTGTACCTATGATATAGATGAGAAGAAGAGTTCCTTAGACTTGGAGAGGTTTAGTAATAGGTTGTGAGGCCTTGTACCGTATTGATTATCCTTGAGGAGGACTCAACTCTGAAGTGTTTCTCGAGTAGAAGGATGACAGGAAGTGCATGTCATACTCTGTACCTATTTGGTTGTGGTTAAGAGGTTGAGTAGACAGTTGAACATCAAAGAAATGAACCTAGAGTTCTTTGGCCTAAGAGGGGAAGTGGTGTACCTGATGCTCATGATGAGATTTGAGTTTCTATAGATTCGAGCATGGTACTCCTCATGTTTAGAGGAAAAAGGAAACCCCTTGAGTTTAAAGGTATGTTTGATGAACCCCTCACAGCTAAGTGGATGACATGGGAAGGTAGGATCTTGATCCAATGTTGAGGATGACCTAGCATGGTTTAGTAGGTGGTCTACTTGTGCCTTAGTAGCTGCTGGGTTAAGCATGCTCATGTGAATATAAACCCTAAGGATGTTTATGACCTTGTTGTCAAGAGTTGTAGTTTCCTCCCATCCTGGGAGAGGGACCCTTTGGTAGGGTGTATACCGTTTTTGTGGGTTTTGTGGAAACCTAAAGAGGTCTCATAGGACCGTGAGAAGCTAAGTGAAAAGTACATGGTATGAGAATGAACCTATAGACCCATAGATAACCATCTCTAAGTGCATGTGGATGTGTTACCAAAGAGGTAACCAGTATGGGGGCCTGACCAAGGTAGGCATGTCGCCATGACCCCTATGAAAGGATGAAAGTCAGCCCATGAATGCAGAGAAAGATGATGAAGGCTTGGGTAAGGTTCTAAGTTGAACATGTACTATGATAGAATCCTAAGTTTATCCTAGGGTCATGTAGGGATATGACCGATGGAAGTAGGAGTTGCCTAATTCCCTAGCTGCACATGACCATAGGGTCAGGAGGTAACAGCTATCATTGTCTGAGGACTGTGGGTTAGGAGATTGATCACCTTCATGAACTCATGGGACCCAAAGGGTAGATGAGTAGGGCACTCTCTGGATGCATAAGGGAAGAGGGATGACCCCAAAAGTGTCGACACCCTATAGACCTAGAGGAGATGACTAAGGAATGTGTGTGGATCCAAGTAGGTTCAAAATCAGTTTTCCATAGAAGTAACTTTGATAGCGAGAATGATGTTGAGACATAAGATGTACATTTCAACTAAGATTTAAAGGTGTACTGGCAAGGTGGGATGTACCATCTCTACTCTTAGAACAGGAAGAACTCTATATTTGGACTGTAGCCAAATGCTTATTTCCTCTTATTATGGGAGTGAGAGATAGGACAATACGCATGTCATACACCAAGGATAAAGATGATGTGGGTTGGAACGTTGTCATGAGGTATGAGGACAGGAATGATAACATAGCCTTGTGGAGTGAATGATACATGGATGGTTTACAAACCCTAAGAGTTATAAGGTAGTCATCCTATGAGGATGTTTTATCATGAGATATGAGTCATACAAGGTTGAGTTTGAAAAACCAAGAGAATAAGCTCAGAGTTTTCTTGATGAAGATAGACCTAGAGCTGAGGTGAGATAATAAGTGAAATACATAGAGGTGTAAGTCTTCAACATTACCTAACACCTAAGAATGAGAAGTGGTAATGGATGCTATGGATGAAATGCAGCTTCCTAGTTTATCTAGAGGCTAGAAGAGGTTGTTAGGTTAACTCTAAGTTGAAAAAGAGATAAGTTTGGCTAACACCCAGATGTAACAATATTGGTTGATCAAGTTAATGGTTGTTTGGTTAGCCAGCTTAGGCCTTGATGTAATGAAAGGAAGGTTGTAAACCTCAAAAGAAAGTGATGAAACCCTGATGAGAGTGGTTTAGGGTTTCTAAGGAATCAATCTTGGGGAATCATGACATACAGGAGATCATGATTTAAGATTACCATATACTACCAAGATAATAAATGACAATAGTACTCTGGATGCTTAAGATGAAGTTGCATGGGGTAAGTTGCCATGCAAGCCAGGAGGTGAAGGATGAACACTAGTAACCTAGTGTATCGATATGGAGGATAAAAGAGTCCCTGAGAGGGAATGGGAGTTCATCACTATGGATGTTGTGGTAAGTCTCCCCTAGACCAAGGAAGGTCAAGATGCAATATGGGTTATGGTAGATCGCCTTACCGAGATGACATAAGAAAGAAAGAGTATTGTCAAGGGACAGATCCAGTTGAAATACATATGAGAGAGTTGGTTCAACTACACCATGATGTGAGTTCAAAAGTTCTTGAGTATGACCTAAAGGTTCACATCCATAAGGTGGAAGTAGGTACATGAAGAACTCGATGTTAGTACTGTTTATCACCCCTAACTAATGGTTAGTGCGATCCAGACTAGAGGGTCTGATGAGAGCATGTGTGCTCATTTAGGGTGATACATAGAGATAGTTCTTGTCTTTTT
Organism: Alisma plantago-aquatica; assembly: GCA_963693085.1. NCBI lineage: Eukaryota > Viridiplantae > Streptophyta > Magnoliopsida > Alismatales > Alismataceae > Alisma > Alisma plantago-aquatica. The sequence continues at coordinate 391,622,752 of OY856412.1, read as the reverse complement.
TAAGAGGTGATGATAACCACCATAGTCAGTATCGGGTTGTAAAGAAGCTCTGTAAGGGAGGTTGTGTCGGTCACCACTTCATTAAGATGATGTTGGTGAAGGGACCTCGCGAAGGTCAAGAAAGGACCACAGTGTGTGTAGATGAAGTCACTTTGATCATGCAATGGCTGAAAGGAGCCCAGAGACGACATGAGTTGTAAGCTGATGCAAAGTAGACTGACATGCAGTTCACTGTGGGGGAATATGTGACATGCAAAATCTGACCCCTCTAAGTTATAGCTAAGAGAGATGAGTCCCTGATGCATGGGTTCTTTTGACATGGTTTGGTGGAGAAGGTTAAGTTTTCCCTTACCCCTTGGGATAAAGTAATGTGTGATGAGTTCCATATGTCCAATTTAGAGCACTATGTGAGGTACCCGGACCATGTGCGGAGCAATGAACCTAGTGAGCCCTAAGGGAGGCTGAAATGACCTGAGTCACCTGTGAGGTTTATAGATGCCAAGGTGAAAGAACTCAGAGAAAAGAATATGTGATGATAAAGGTTCTTTGGAAGCACCATGGATAGGGAAAAGCCACATACGGGCCAATGATGGACATGGAAAAGTCTTATCCTGAATTGTTTGTTTGCTTGATGGAATTTTGAGGACAAAATCCTTATAAGAGGGGAAGGATGTTACAACCCCAACTTTTTTGGGTTCTTTTGGTGAGAAATGTAATTTCTCATATTAAAGATATTTGAACAAATAATGATATAAATTGTCTTGCATAAATGAATTTCATTTACAATAGCCTTGTTGGTTGTCTTGTGGGCTTTATTGGCTATTGGGCCCAATAACAAGGAAAATACAAAAGAAACCCCATTATAAATAAGAAATGGAGAAAAGAAAAATGTAGAAACCTCTAGAAGGCAAAAGAATTTAATCCAAAGGTGGATTTCGTTCCTTTTGGGTTCCTTGGGTCCCAAGGAGTCCAAAGTTGCAAAGATAATGCAAAAAGAAAAGAAAATATCAATTAAGTATTTCTTTATTAAGAAAGAAATTGAAAACAATGATAAAATGTGGGAAATAAGTGGAAAGAAGTATAATTGAGTCATCCTAGATGGAATTTCGTATCCCAAGGATTCCTAATGTTAAAAGGAGTCCCAATGGAGAATAAAGAAAGAGAAAATACAAAAAATGAAAAATAAGAGGATAATGTGATACATTATTAATGGTTTTTGTAGCTTTGTTAAAGAAGTGGTATTTTTCTACTTAAGGAAAACTTAATTTCGTGATTAATGGTTTAAAAAGCAAGAACAAAGAGAATAAGAGGGATGATTTTCGAAATCCTAATGTCTAAAGAAGAAGGAATATTTAAAAAGATAATTAGGAGAGAGAGAAACTTGCTTCACATTGAAGGAAAAGAGTTTCTTTTGGAAAAAGGGCTTGGTAACTCATGGATAACCCACCTAGGGCTTCGTACCCTCCTCTATAAAAGGTTAGAACCTTTGGGTTGAGCCCAAGGAGATCCTTACATCCCTTTCTCTCTTCTCCCTCTTCTTCATATTCTTTGCTCAAAACCCTAGGTTAGGAGAGCAACATGATCTTTGGAGCGAGGAGGAGCCAGGGACAAGTGTAAGAGGTAGGCACAATGCTTCCTCTCTAACCAGAAAGGAGTCTAACCCATCTCCACCCCTGCGCGACGCCTGCAGTAGGTCAGCAGATCGGCCGAGTGTCTAGGGACTTTGTAAGCTAGAACATGTCGTCTTGGCTTTGAACCGGAGGTGCCCCATGCACGCAAGGGCACGAAGGAGGTAGGGGAGGTGTCCCCGGAGGCCGACGAGGCCTGGGGAGGGGTGGCAGGGCCGCACCTGCTCCTTGCCTGTCACGACAGCAGTAGGGCGCGTTGGAGGTAGGGGACGGGTGGCTCTGGACGATTTTGCCCCTCCGCGGGCTAAAGAGATGATCGACTTAACCAAGGGCACGAACATCATTTCAAAATGTTTCCAAACCAGCTGCAAGCAACGTTGCATGATAGAGGAGACGTGGCACCCTCTGATTGGCCCAAGTAAGGTTTTATTGCAAAATTCATATTTAAATATTCGTAACTCCGATGGTAGCAAATAATATATGTATTTTGCTCAGAAAAATGAGAGGAATTCAATAAAAATATATTTGAAGGCTAATTCTTCTTGCAATTTGAAAAGTAGTGTAATTTATCAACTTTAATGAATTAAAGATTAAGAAACCATATTTGGAGATGATTAATGTATTTAGTATAGTTTAATGGATAATTAAAGTTGATATTAGCATGTTAATCATGAAAAGATACATTAAGATAAAAAATGATGAACTTTGCACGTAATTAGTTTAATTGAGAGTTCATGTGCATAAATATGCTTTAATGGGCCTTGAAACCCTAATATTTGTAAATGTGACTCATAATGGTTTTATCTATTCAAAATCGTGAATAAAGCTAAGATATGATGATTTTAAGCTATTTCGAGTATAAAAGTCCCTAATTGTGGATACATACATTTAATGTAGTAATGAGGGTTTTCTAATGAATAAAAGATAGAATTAATGGCAAATCGAGTTCATATGTGAATTAGACCATAAAGAAATTTGAATTGATGATAAATGAGCATAATGATCTTGTCATGTATAAAAAGGATAAAAATGGTATCTTTAATGTAAAAGAGGCCTAATGGACTTTTAATTGTGCCTTAAATCGAAATTAGGGTTATATGTTGTTAAAAGATAACCTTAATATCTTTCATGAAGAATAGATGAGATAATTAGGGTTTGTGAGTAATTGTTTAAAACAGTAAGAAATGAAGGGAAACCCTAATTGTAAAGGAAACCCTAAAAGTGGGCTAGAAACCCTAGGAAGCGAGCTAGGTTTAATAGACCTTGATGACATGAGTAATAAAAGGGAATTGCATGATTATTTCAGGATCTTGTTATGTGTGCTTGCTTGCTTGGATTTCATACTTGCATGGATTATTCTGTCTCAAATCAGCCTGACAGGTATGTGGTTACGCTTATGAATATCTCGAATTAGTTTTTCGAGGTTTTACAAAGTTTTCCTCGATGACTTGAATTAAACTATTGGATGAATTTAATTCATGCAAACTATAATGTGGATATGACTATCACTTCTTATATGTGCCTACTAGCTCAGATCCTAGTCCCCTCTGTGGCTTAATAGTTTGACCTAGTACATGGCTACCTATGGGGTAGGTCCATCAGGTCATTGGATGACTTAGTGCATAGCTACCAATGGGGTAGGTCCATCAAGTCACCTTGAGTCAGGGATTGGGATACCTATGGGTAGTGCCATGCGACTCTTTAGCACACCATGAGTTAGGGATTGGACTACCTATGGGTAGTTCCATGCGACTCAACCCTAGATATTGATCTACTTGTTAGGTAGGATCATGTGGGGTTTAATGGGGATCTACCATGAGGAAGGTAGCATCCAGGTCCACTGTAGGGACAGCATAGAGATAGGGGATAGGTAAGGATTGAGTAGTATTGCCTAAGACATAATCTTGGCTATTAAATGATAATTGGCTGATTACATTGTTATCATAGTTGCACGATTATTGTTTCCCCCACATACCAGCTTTATGCTGACCGACGTTTTGTTTGTCGGCATTTTAGGTACAAGTGAAAAGAGCAAATAGTAAAGTGGCATATGTGGACTTAAATATGAATTAAAGTTCAAAGGAGGATTAGTTAGAATAGACTCCATGTGGATAGAAGTAGATATCCAAGTTTTTGAAAAATGTATGAAAAGTTTTATTTTATTACAACCTTTCAGTTTAGTTTGATAGAATTTGTTAATTATTATTGATTATTTGTCGAACCTTTGATCCGCAAATTAAGATAATGACTCTGACCTCTTGGTCTCCCTTAATTGGGGGTTACTGGGAGGCGGGGTCGTTACAGGTTTCATCAAAGCATCTTGACTAGAAGGTGTCTCGACTTCAACCTATTTCACGACCCAAGGTGATCAACTACCACCCATTTTGTGATCCAAGACAATAATGGTCGCAACCCTACTCTCTAGGGTGAGTCTCAGCTCAAGCAAGGAAGGTCTAACACAAAAGGTGACTAGGATACTTAACACAAAACGCCTTGAACTAACACCGTGAGGTCAAACTCAACCCCAAAAGAGCATCTTGACCAAACACTATCAAGGTCACGATCGTCATGAGGGGATGTCGTGACCTCCCAATATGCACCATCTAGTTCGCCAAAATAGAACTGAAACTAAGGGTGTAACTATGGTTATCATGAAGAAAAGGTCACCAATACCCTAAGTCACGAGTCAAGAAAACTACCAAGTAAGAACCTTATCCAAGGAAGAGAAAACCAAGCTCAAGATAACCAAAATTGAACCTAACATCCCTCCAACATCTAGGTGTACAAACACCATGCATGAGGGAAAGGTAAAGAGCAATACATGGAGAAAAAGCTTCATAACACATCATTTACCAAAACGGGTACAAAAGATTAGGGTTTTGGATTGCTTTCAAACCAAGTAAGGAATCTCCACCAACGAGATATAGAGATTTCCACTAAGCACAAGCATGGTGAGAAGGTGATTTAGAGGAAGAAATTTGTAATAAAAAGCATAGAGAAGTGCAATAATAGAGTAGGTTTAGTGTTATACAACCCGCCTTAAGATGATGACCACCAAGAGCTCCAAACTCCAAGATTAAGAGTTCCAAGCACACGATCCATGGGTTGAAGAAGCTTCACCAAAAGCTCCACAGTCATCCACAAGAGCACCTCAAGAATAAGAAGAAGACACCAAGGTTAAAGATAGCCCAAATAAAGAAGCAAAGAAGCTCTTGGCCGAACCAACGAGGAAGGGGAAAGGAGAGGAGAAATCCTCTTCACACTTGGGTCGACCTTATCAAGACATGGTCTATGACCCTTGTGATGAGGATCTCTCTCCTCCATGGAAGAACCATGGTCTAAGGATGAGAAAAGAGAAGGAGATTAAGGTAGGAGATCAAAGAAACATCAACTTAGAAGGTAAACACTTACCATGGATGGGAGATGAACTTGGATCGCCATCACTTCCACATGCAAGAGGAGATTGGTTCCTCAAGCTCCAAGGATGAACCTCCTTGCTCCACCAAGCTCCAAGAATAAGCAAAGAAAGAGGAAAAAGATAGATGGTCGAAAGGGTTGCAAGAAAGAATGGATAAGGGTTTATATAGATGAAGGATGAGAGAGAAAACAAAGGGTGAGGTGTTAACACACTAAGGAACCCAAGGGACACTTATCCTCATAAAAGACCAACATGCATCCACATACAACCACTTAAACATGACATGCAAGACATGGTGATACACTCTAGGTAGTGTCTCGACCACCTAAGCAACTCCACCCTCTATGTCACGATCGTGACATCACCAAGGGGCTCCATGGTCGCGACACACCCTAACAACACCACTAGGTCGCGATACTAAGACCACCACAAGAAACCTAGGTCGAAACACACCTATCCAAGCCTTTGTCTCGACCCAAGACAACCTTGGTCATGACCACCACACCAAGGGGAAGTGTCTTGACCACAACACCCCCTCAACAAACCCTAGGTCACGACCTAGTTCGAGATAAACCATCAAAGGTCACAAGGTCAAAGCACACCAACCCTAGAAAACCCCAATCACCATTAAGGGTGACGCCACTCAACCAAGGGTCAAAAAAAACACCCAAAAGCACCACACACTCTCTTTCATGAAGACAAGGGAGAGAAGGAACACTCTAGAGGTGAAAAATTGCACATCAACCCCCTATATTGGGTAAATTGCAATTTGCACCAAAACTAGCATTGAAAGCACAAACATCATCCAAGCAAGCTCAAACTGGAGACTTAAGCTCTCCATACACCCTAATTACATCTCAAAATATTAGAGAAAGGTTCTAAGCACATGATTAAGCCAAATAAAATAGGGTTACCCCAAAGCTCATGTTAGGGTCCTTATAATTCTTCATCCCGATCTTTGAATCAGGGGTTGGATGCTTTGAAGGGTCTTCATTGAAAATCAGGATCATCCAATCGTATTTAAACATAGGGAAGCCCTGGGTAATATAGTTTTTAACCCTTCATCCCAAGCTTATAGTTGACTTTGGGGTAACATGTCTTCATGTTCTGCAACCATGTCATCGTATATTGTTCACTCTACTTGTTCCTCACTACAAACTCCCTACAAGGGAAGATGTCACACCCACATCCCAGATTACCACTAATCATGAGATTAGGGCATGACTATGAGGATTACACTTAATACAAAGTTCACTCCCGACTTTTCCTTTTCATTTCAAACTCTTTGTTTTCTCACATTCAATCACATAAACAAACTTTATAAGAGAAGTAAACTTGTATTACTCTAATATGATGTCAACATTAATGATACACATCCATACATTCATTATGTTTCTCACACTTCCATGTACATATGACATGAAAATCATTTGCATTCTCTCTTATTAAGGAAACAAACATACAAACATCATTTACAACTCACTCACATCTATACAAGGACCTAGAGTGACAGGGACCAACTGAACTTAACTAATCTCATACTTAACTCATGTGGTAGATCTACTCTGATGCTTTGACCTTCTTCAAGTCCAAGTGATTTTCCTAAAAATTTTGAGTAGAGGGGTGATCCTACTCGCTCAGTGAATGAGTACTTCAAAGAAATAGTCTAAAGCACTAATTTAATTACATATATGCATTTAAGCAACTGATATCAATTATAACAACAGTAATATTTAAAGAGTCCAATCATTGACAAACATAAATATGACAGGATACTCTAGATAATTTATTAAACTCAAATAAAATACAGTAATTACTACACTGAGCAGATCTAAAACAATGTTAAAATAATAGGGAATGTAAATATTACATTTAAAGAACAACTACTATGAAACTGTACTCAAATCTTTCTTAACTATTTTTACTTATAAGAAACTCTTTAAACATATATGATCATATTTTAGATTATGCCCTGATCATATGCAGTGTACTCTACATATGAAGAATCGTAGCGAACTACGATCTCACCGTACAAGACTTTGCTTAAAACCTGGGAAGCTAAGCCTAGAACTGAATCTGGGTCTGCTTGACTCGAACCGTCACGTCTGACTAAGGCAGCTAAACAGCTGGCCTTTAACTGGACCTCTCCTTCTAGGCTGAGTACACATGTAGAGGGTCTGAGATGCTCTGTGGGCCTTATCTTGGTATGCTATGTGGGTACCTCTGGGTTACCATCGGGATCTCCAGTTCATGTTGGGTAACCTATCTTCTCTTAGGAGACTTCCTCAAGGGCTTCATCTCCCTGCATGCTCTGTGGGTGCGTTTCGATCCCTATATACTAGTTGCTTCCAGGGTGGATCATTTCCTCCCTATAGTGAAAACATCCATAGGGAATCTACGGTGTTCAGGGCACCTATGCCTATAATTTTATTATTCTTGGAAAGCTCTTACTATATTGTATCTCTCTATTACTTATTCTTGACTCTGGTATCTCTATGGTACTGAGTCTATTCATTTGAAGTTTATAATACAACATGTATATAATTCTAAACTTGGCAGAGAAGTATATTCAAAACACTGTAATATCCTGAGTAATCATCATACTATACATACAGGTAGACTAAAATTCTTAAATAAATAGAATACATGTCAACTTGGCACTTTATACACTAGAATCATGCAATTGAACTATTAAGCATCACCACATCTCATACTGAGAACATTTATATCACCATACTTGATTTGTTGAACACCCTATCCTTAGGGTTTCTAACTCATTCACGTATCACATGGCTCTCATAAGGATTTCATACGACATAAACATTCACTAAATAAAGATTTTATGTATGAAACCTTAGAACTGAGCTGAATTTAGATTTCCATGCCATTCACTGAGATATCATGCATCAAGAATAAAATTGAATAAATAAAGTCTATCATGTCAAGAAAATCCCTTCAAATGAATTTCACGATATTTATTCGTAAATATCCAACTTTCCTCGCATCTAGGGTTTCACTCTCTTTACTGAGATATCAAACAAACATTATTCACCTTAAATGAAATCCAAGATAGTTTCTGACATATGTTTACTATGAATTTAGATAAACAATCATTCATAGCCAAGGGGGTCTAGATAAACAAATTTCTCTATTTAATTCTACAGCAATTTCAGTCAAAGACAAATTCCCTATATTTTAGTTTACTCTTATAACCTTTGTGAATACTTAGGGAATTATCATTAGTACATATTGTATACATTTCTAATATGATTTTATCATCTAAAATTCATCCAAATAGAGGAAGAATCCATATCATATCATTTTGCAACAACTTAGATGAAACAGACAATTCAGGGTTTGTAGTCGCATCCTAAGCAATTAAATATTATGGACGATTTAACCAATTTTCATGCAATATACTATTTAAAGGAAGTTCCCACTCACCCTAAGGTGTGAAAACACCTTAAAAACATATCCCATATCTGAAAATCTTGATTTCATATCAAATCCCTAGCAATTCACCTGATTCTTCTTCATTTCAACTCAGAAACCCTAGAAATGAGGGATTATGAAGAAATAGTGAGAAAAGGGAAACTTTTGATACCATTTTGGATAAAATAATAGGAGGGATGAAATCTTGACATGTGATAGAAGATTCACCATTAAATTCTATGCAAAGAAGCTAAACTTACATGATTTCATCATTCCTCAAACCGCAAAACCCTAGATCAGCATCTCCGTCACTTTATCCTCTCAAACCCTAACTCTCCCTCTCCCTCTAGGATTTCATTTCTCTGGATTGAATCACTAATTATGAGAGCTCCATGTGTGCTAGGTTTACCATATAGAGCAATTGAGTTGCTTGGGTCAATTGCACATTGACCCCTCACTATACTTTCTCTTATTTCAGCTGAATTTTTTGTCATAGAAATGTTACTGTAATTCTTCTACTGGTAAGGTCTAAACACATCCAAAAATTATTAAAATTTAACATGTTGTTTATGATTGAGTTTTAGATCTCCATTTAAAATTTCAGATCATTTGGAGTTACCAATAAATAAATAAATAAAAATCAAATAGTTCACTGCTATATCAATCTGAAAATATAATCGGTCGAGTTTGAAACTCGACCGAAAAATAGGTCAGAACATTCTTCAAAAATTCTTATATTTTCAATAGTGTTCACATTTGAGATATCCAAATCATATCCAAATTTGAATTTAATTAGATTTACACATAAAATACTAAAAATCTTTTAGTGAGACACTATACTTATCAAATTTTGTATTCATATGTCATCAAAACCATAATTTGGGCCGATTAGGGTTTCCAAATCTTAAACCCTAATTATGTGAATCAAAGTATGATTAAATCTTCTCATTATATTTAAAACATCAAAACTTAACAACCATCACTAATCAAGCTTTAAACAATGATCAACTTAGTTAAGCATACAATCATCCAAGTAAACCCTAGTTTACCAATTAAGCTCAGATGCGGTCATAAAAATTCTCCCCCCCCCTAAAAAGGTTTCGCCCTCGAAACATAAATATGCAAGAAAAGTACTTTCAAGGTTTATTTTAAGCTTCTGATATATTACATGTCATTATATTCTTATATTTCATACTTGAATATATCTTTCAACATTAAGTCCTTTATTTCTTTTCTAATCACAACATGTCTGAAACAGTTCCCAATGATATCCAACGAATTCTCTATGCCACAATCAATCATAAGATAGAGAGAGAAACAACCATTTCAATATTTCCATACTCTTAAGGTGCTACCTCAACATTGATAATCTGATCCAAATATCTCAATTCATACGGCTCAATATGTACTATTGTTTTGTGTTACCTCTAAGTCACAAAAGAAAGTTCACCATGTTGTTTTGAATTTTACTATTGTGCTACTCAAATAGCAAAACAGTCTTGAGTTGAAAGACTAGATTCAACAACAATTGTACAATACTACTCACAACATCCCCATTGGATCATGGATGCATAAGGTGAAGCATTACCATCACATTCCATACTATTCTCAAGTATGAACCCACACATAATTCAAGGTGTAACCATCAAGTTATAGCATACTAGGCTTTCAACAACAGTAACAGAGTACTCCATGATTGTATTAGTCATTCAATGACTATTCATACCCAATTACCATCACTTAGTTATATTAAAGCTAGGTATAATAAGCTATACCTCATTAGGGTTACATATCAATATAATATGGTCATCATCCCTTCTATTCATATGAGTGAATAGGTAAGACTGTCTTATTCAAGGTAACCCTCCATTTGTTCCATCATCATTCAACCCATATCACCATACCACAATTGTACAATACTAAGATGGATTACTAGTATGAATGACTTAAACTATCAGACACCTTTAATTAACATATTGCTTGCACATGTACAACTAAAATCATATGTAAAACAAATTTACATCCCTTAGTATACCTTCAACAAATTATACTTCTAAAAACAAATTCACATATTACTAAAAACCATTGTTATCTCTTATCTCTCTCCTAATTCACTACTACTTACTTTTCGCTACGTATCCTTCTCATTTTAATCATGTAGATTAAACATCCCTAAAATTCAAACATACAAGGTATGAATAGATTATTCATCATTCTTGCTATCACTGTAAGAATTTATTTCATATCACACTTCACTCATATTGTATTTCTCCTTTTATTCAAAACACACCTCTTATATTTCAAATCTATTTCTTATCCTTTGCTCTAAATCGTTTCCATATTATTTATCTACCTTTCAGATTAGCTACCTTTAAACTATGGATTACTATCAGTGCTAGTTTACTTCTCATAGTGCAAATCTCATGATCTTGTTTTATAGAGATGCTAGTATTCAATGTCAAATCACTAGTGACATCCCTTGAACTACTACAACTCTAAACATTCTAGGGTTTGGTCCTTATCAGTAGCATGACGTTATTGTGGTGTGACTTTTCTCCCTTAATTTGAAAGTCAAACTTTGGATCTCACAAGTTTTACTAAAGTCTTCCTTATCTTATCAATTGAATTTCCTTTCTCTTACTTGGCCATTCAGATAGATTATATTCTCAATTACCCTACTAGGGTTTCATCATCATATTGTATGTCATTATTACATTCAGTAGATGTCTCTACCATGGTGGTTATGCATCATATATGATTCATTTTCTTATCCCTTCATTCCCACATTGCTCTAATTAAGGAAGATATGAAAGAGAAGATGATTTTGAGACTTAGAATTCTTATCTTCAAACAATCCCTTAATACATTTGTCATATGTAGGTTTAATTAGTTATCAACAAGGATACTTGACTAACTAGCACTTGATTGAATCTCCTAACCTCTTTCTTTTATAATCTATATTACTCCATCATGTTTCAAACCCTTCCTTACTTTCCATAATCCTCTTACCATATACTACTCTTCCACCTATCATCTTTAACTTCTAATTTTTCCTTATGATCATGTTGCTTATTCATGTGTATGATCATGTATACCATGTTGTGCATATTTATTTTTATCCTTCTACTAATGTGAAGTTGACATTTTAAATCAATAATCTCTCTACTAGTTTTAACTCATGTTTAATACATTACATATCCTTTATTTTAAATCAAATGGCTCATGCATGGGTCAAACTTAGTATCTCTTTCAATCAAGTTTTTCCCTCCTGAATATAGTCTACCTTTGTATGACTTATTCATTGGTTAAGCTACACTTTTGTTCTTCTTTTAGAAACTAGTTTGTTGTTCTATAGAGACTTGGAATCCAAAGGTAGTAAGGATGAATATATTAACTTCACAATAAAGGTATACATTCCATTCTCTCAAATCATAACCCTCATTCCTTAATCAAGCTCATCATTTCCAACATTTATCTTTGTTTTAACTTTGTTTCTTATCCTAGTCTTATGATTTACATGTTCATCTAATTCTCTTTACTTTAACTCTTCTGAAGACTCTTCACTTCTATGTACTTAACGTATACTTAACTCTTTTCTTCTATTTTCCCTTTGCTTTGGAGTACATAAAAACATTATACTCAGTTATATAATCCATTCCTCATGATTGATTCTTACTATCTTGGCCCTTACATACTTTTCTCATATCTTTTCCATATTTCATATTTAGAATTCATATAATACTAATAATTAAACTTAATCTGAACCTTATGTCATGTTCCTTTATTCCCAATTAAGGGTTTCTCATATGAGGCCCCAAAGTTGGATCTCAGATATCAGTTCCAAATGATTCTTAGCTATTCTAATTTTTCCCATATGTTTCAACATCTTAGTGTATGTACATTCTCACTATGATGTGTGTCTAATTTATTCAGGGTCTACTCTTATTATATTTTTAAGAGGAGTCATTAGATCCCAGTAATGCACCCTGCCAGCCAAACCAGGCCGAACCTACAGTCCTGAAGCCAAGAGCTATTCAGGATTAACTAACTCCTATTAATCTCAAACATGTGGAAAGAATATCCACTTAGGGCAAACTCATTCAAACATAACTTCTGGTCTACTTGATACAAAGAATATAAATAATAACTGAATCACTTCATGATACACAACAATATAAAAGAACCATATATATTCTACAAACTGATATTATGAATTCATACATGTAAGAGCATTTCTATTCATCTCCAATAAAACAACAATATGAAATGAAAGTTCTATCTCATTTTATATTTATGCTCTTAATTCATGTTACTTATCTTGTTTCTAACCCTACTATTTCTAGGGTTCCTCTCTAGCCCATCCTTCCAGTGTATATCTGGCCAAGGTATACAAGAAAGAATAGATAGAGTAGCTTGATATTGGTTTATCCAAGTACTCAGATACTGGGCTAGGATATCCAAATATTCAAATCCCTAGAGCTAACATCATAACATCTCCTATCTGCCACACTTATGACTCTAACTTACTAACTTAATGGTCCCTGACAAATCAGCCTAAGCTCTGATACCAAGCTATCACACCCACATCCCATGATTACCACTAATCATGAGATTAGGGCATGACTATGATGATTACACTTTTTACAAAGTTCACTCCCGACTTTTCCTTTTCATTTCAAACTCCTTGTTTTCTCGCATTCAATCACATAAACAAACTTTACAAGAGAATTAAACTTTTATTACTCTAATATGATCTCCACATTAATGATACACATCCATACATTCATTACGTTTCTCACACTTCCATGTACATACGACATGACAATCATTTGCATTCTCTCTTATTAAGGAAACAAACATACAAACATCATTTACAACTCTCTCACATCTATACAAGGACCTAGCTAGGGTGACAGGGACCAACTGAACTTAACTAATATTATACTTAACTCATTTGGTAGATCTACTCTGATGCTTTGACCTTCTTCAATTCCACGTGGATTTCCTAAAAAATTTGAGTATAGGGGTGAGCCTACTCGCTGAGTGATTGAGTACTTCAAAGAAACAATCTAAAGCACTGATTTAATTATAGATATGCCTTTAAGCAACTGATATCAATTATAACAACAATAATATTTAAAGAGTCTAATCATTGACGAACATAAATATGACAGGATACTCTAGATAATTTATTAAACTGGAATAAAATACAGTAATTACTACACTGAGCAGATCTAAAACAATATAGTTAAAATAATAGGGAATGTAAATATTACATTTAAAGAACAACTACTATGAAACTGTACTCAAATATTTCTTAACTCTTTTTACTTATAAGAAACTCTTTAAACCTATATGATCATATTTTAGCTTATGCCCTGATCATATGCAGTGTACTCTACATATGAAGACTCGTAGCAAACTACGATCTCGTCGTACAAGACTTAGCTTAAAATACGGGATGCTAAGCCTAAAATTGAATCTGGATCTGCTTGACTTGAACCGTCACATCTGACTAAGGCAGATAAATAGCTGGCCTTTAACTGGACCTCTCCTTCTAGGCTAAGTACATAGGCAGAGGGTCTGAGACGCTTTGTGGGCCTCATCTTGGTACACTCTATGGGTACCTCTGGGTTACCATCGGGATCTCCGGTTCATGTTGGGTAACCTATCTTCTCTTAGAAGACTTCCCCAAGGTCTTCGTCTCCCTGCACGCTCTGTGGGTGCATTCCTATCCCGGTATACTGGTCACTACCAGGGTGGATCGTTTCCTCAATACAGTGCAGACATTCATAGGGAATCTACGATGTTCAAGGCACCTATGTCTATTATTTTATTACTCTTGGAAAGCTCTTATTATATTGTATCTCTCTATTACTTATTCTTGACTCTGGTATCTCTATGGTACCAAGTATATTCATATGAAATTTATAATACAACATGTATATCATTCTAAACTTGGTACAACAGTATATTCAAAACACTGTAATATTCTGAGTAATCATCATACTATACATATAGGCAGACTAAAATTCTTAAATAAACAGAATACATGTCAACTTGGCACTTTATAGACTAGAATCCTGCAATTGAACTGTTAAGCATCACCACATCTCATACTGAGAACATTGATATCACAATACTTGATTCATTGAACACCCTATCCTTAGGGTTTCATTTAACTCATTCACTTATCACATGGCTCTCATAAGGATTTAATACGACATAAGCATTCACTGAATAAAGACTGCTTAAATCATATACAATCAATATATGTATGAAACCTTGGAACTGAGTTGAATTTAATTTTCCATGTCATTCACTGAGATATCATGCATCAAGAATAAAATTGAATAAATAAAGTCTATCATGTCAAGAAAATCCCTTCAAATGGATTTCACGATATTTATTCGTAAATATCCAACTTTCCTCGCATCTAGGGTTTCACCCTCTTTACTGAGATATCAAACAAACACTATTCACCTTAAATGAAATCCAAGATAGTATCTGACACATGTGTACTATGAATTCAGATAAAAAATCATTCATAACCAAGGGAATCTAGATAAACAAATTTCTCTATTTAATTATACAGCAATTTGAGTCATAGACAAATTCCCTATATTTTAGTTACTCTTATAACCTCTGTGAATACTTAGGGAATTCTCATTCAGATATATTTTATACATTTCTAATATGATTTTATCATCATAAATTCATCCAAATAGAGGAAGAATCCATATCATATCATTTTGCAACAACTTAGATCAAACAGACAATTCAGGGTTTGTAGTCGCATACTAAGAAATTAAATATTATGGATGATTTAACCAATTTTCATGCAATATACTATTTAAAGGAAGTTCCCACTCACCCTAAGGTGTGAAAACACCTTAAAAACATATTCCATATCTGAAAATCTCGATCTCATATCAAATCCCTAGCAATTCACCCGATTCTTCTTCCTTTCAACTCGGAAACCCTAGAAATGAGGGATTATGAAGAAATAGTGAGAAAAAGGAAAGTTTTGATAACATTTTGGATCTAATCAGAGGAGGGGTGAAATCTTGACATGTGAGAGAAGATTCACCATTAAAGTCTATGCAAAGAAGCTAAACTTACATGATTTCATCATTCCTCAGACCGCAAAACCCTAGATCACCATCTCCATCACTTTCTCCTCTCAAACCCTAACTCTCCCTCTCTCTCTAGGATTTCGTTTATCTGGATTGAATCATGAATTATGAGAGCTCCTTGTGTGTTAGGTTGACCATATAGAGAAATTGAGTTGCTTGGGTCAATTGCACATTGACCCCTCACTATACTTTCTCTTATTTCAACTGAATTTTCTGTCATAGAAATGTTACTGTAATTCGTCTACTGGTAAGGTCTAAACATCCAAAAATTATGAAAATTTACATGTTGTTTATGATTGAGTTTAAGATATCTAGTTAAAATTTCAGATCATTTGGATTTACCAATAAATAATAAAAAATCAAACAGTTCACTGTTATATCAAACTAAAAATATGATCGTTCGAGTTTGAAACTCGATCGACAAATAGGTCAGAAAATTCTTCAAAAAATCTTTTATTTTTCAATAGTGTTCACATTTGATATATTCAAATCATATCCAAATTTGAATTCAATCATAGTTACACATAAAATAATAAAAATCATTTAGTGAGACACTATACTTATGAAATTATGTATTCATATGTCATCAAAACCCTAATTTGGACTGATTAGGGTTTCCAAATCTTAAACCCTAATTATGTGAATCAAAGTATGATTAGATCTTCTCATTATATTTAAAACATCAAAACTTAACAACCATCACTAATCAAGCTTTAAACAATGATCAACTTAGTTAAGCATACAATCATCTAAGTAAACCCTAGTTTACCAATAAAGCTCAGATGCGGTCATAATAGAAGAGCAGCAGATGTCGGGTCGTGAAAATTTAGCTTGTCATCCTCATCAACAAATTCAATTCCCCACTTCAAACCATCAAGTCATGCCAATAAAACAAACCTTTAGGTTGTGCTGAAGATGACATAGAGACTATTTGATTACCCTATGATGGATGAAGATGATTATCGTCAACCCCAACATTTGAATTTCATGATTCCTCCATTAGTTGTGCAATTGAATCAACCATGTGGAATGAAGTCCTTCCTTAAGATATGGGTCTTCATAAAAATCCTAGGTGAATCCAATTAGAGATCCAAAAAGGATAACAAGATGAGTTTCTCATTAAATCTAGTAGAGTAGGTTTGATGACTGAGATCCTCATGAGTGTACACTAGAACCTATAAGTTTGTTAGAACTAAACTGACAAGATCCTAAAGCCTTCCACTCCACACAACAACTTCACTTCTGAATTTCTAGACTTGAGTGGAAATATCTTCCAGATAGACATTTATGTTGTGTACCTTCGTTGAGGCTCCTTCATGTCAATCTATTGCATGTGGAAAAAACTATGTTCAATCGCTTGAAGTGTGTTTTTGTTGCGGGGTGCAATCTCTGTCACCTCTTGTAGATAGATAACCTACCTCTCAAGTATGTTTGAAGTGAATTTGTTTGGTCATGGAGGTGATACAAAAAGGTGGAGAGAAGTGCATCAATGCTTTACCTTCCAAGTGTTATTTCTCTATTCAGCTCCTGACTTGGCAAAGGTATGGTGGACAACAACTAGATAGCTTTTACTATTTTGGGTCCCATCTATATGGTGTATCCTTGTGTGGGAGGGTACATGTACGATGTAGATGCAATGACCTCCTGAATACAATTCGCCTGATTATATGATGATGGTGGGGGTGAATGTAGTTTGACTAGCTGAAGTGCATGGATTTCAATTATTTGACAACAATTAGGGAAGTGGAAAATTTTGGGAGGGGAGGTGGGCAATATGATTTTCCTTGTTGAGGCTAGATCCATGGATGTAGATCAAAGATAAAAAAACAAAAGAAAAAGTATATTAGTGTGTATGGACAAGTATGTATGATAGGAGAGAAAAACTATGCATGTATATATAGGCTTAGTCTAAACTAAACAACATCTTTGGGCGTTAAGCGTGAAAAACCATGTCCTCAATAACAATTCCAAAACTTACTTGCCCTTGGAATCATGAGTGGATATTTAAGGATAAAACTTCAAATATATAACATGAAACCCATGGGATGCCCACAACTTTATACCGAGTTTGTCTATTGATATGGAGTTGAACAAAGAGACGTAGGATGTTCAATAACCTAAGACTTTGTTCTTTATTTGCTAAGAAAATAGTAGATATATACTTAGAACCAAAACAAGTCAAACAAAACAAAACAAAGAAAATAAAGAAAGTACATTCCATATAATCCTACTAGTCGGGAGAAGGAGTTCTGCTGTATGTAACCAAAAAATAGGTGGTTCATGCACCTAGTTTTTTAGTGCAGACAACCTTCGAACACCCTAGAAAGAAATTAACATTCCAACCCAACATTAATCATGGTAGCTGCTCCTATGTGCATCAACTCCCCTGTTCTCGTGAAGCATAATGAAAACCTCATAAATGGCTTCTTAGCTCTCTTAAGGATCTAAAACCAACACTTCTAATTGTCAAGGATTGTCTATTGGGATCAAAATAGCTAAGAGCATTACAAGTGGAAGAATGTCGGCCAAGAATCCAAACCACAATGAGCCTGGCCCAGGTTGTATGAACCAAGATCAATTTTACTCTAGGAGGTAGATCTCATCGACCTTGGTTTGCAGACGTATCCTCCCCTGGACCTAAACCTTTCAAATTTTGGTCCACCTACCTACTCTACCCGTTTGTACCACTAATCAATTTGATGTTAGTAGAAATAGAAGTTCATGTAATAAAGATATCAACCAATCCAACAATCATAGCCAAAAAGAGGAAAAAGAATAGAAACATGATAGATCTAAATAGTAACTACTTTCTTAGCGTCAAAGTACACAGACATGCTCAAAATGGGATACATAGCCTAGAAAGAGCTCAACTAACTATAGAAATGCAAAATTAGCACTGAACAAATATGAAAATACATTGTTTGTACGGAAATAAAGGAGAACAATAGAAGAAAAGAGGAAGTTAAGATATTTATCCCATGGAGGATAGGTGTCTCTCACTCCTTAGCCTCTGAATGAGATGGATCTCATCCTTTGTGTCGTCCTCCTTGATCTCATAAAATCCTTGACCTCCTTTATGCTCAATTCCATCCTAAACAATGACTTGTGTAGATTGATAGTGATAAACCCCATACCTATTTGGGAAACCATTACTGGTTAATATAGAAGATGGATGGAAGAAGGTGGAAACCAATGGAAATGAGTGAGAATGGAGGTGGTTGATAGAAAATGTTTTAGAGTGCTAGAAATGGACACAGAATGTTGGGGATTGACATAGGGTGAGATTATTAACACTCTCAGGTATTGGATCTCTAAAGCGGAGGTTTACAGACAAAAAATGTAGAACTATCGGCTCGATGGTTAAGGAGGGGTATATATAGAGGTAGGTGACATATCAGTAAGTGGGAATGGATCCAACCCAGTTTGGATGGACTGGATTCAGTTAAACACCACCCGTCTGTTAACCATTCATTTCCCTCAATTTTTGAAATCATCGGTTGATGTCATCGAAGGTCACCACTGGGACTGGCATTGGTTGGTAACATCAGTGGGTACCATCAAATTCGACCGTCTATTGGCTCAGTCAATGTAGTGTTCAATGAACTTGAGTCAGTTTCACTGAACCCAACTCGGTTTTGCACCATTGGTTAAGTGATGGGCGGACATGGAAGTCAATGAAGTTTTCCATCAGTGGAACCTTTGATCATTGGAGGTCACCATTGGAGAACAGTTCACAGGGTGACACTCATCAGTTGACTTCTAAAAAAGGAGGTCGATGGAGTAGTGTCATGAATCGACACCGACTTGGATAAACCTGGGCTGATTTTGTGTGTCATCTACTTAGCTGGATCAGGTCAATGAAGATAATGACATGTTGTTGTGAATAGGGATGAACCTAGTTCGATTTGGCTAAACCCGACCTAATTTTGTCAGGACAGGCCAAATGATAATAATGGATTTTTTTCAGTCATTATCCTGGGAATCATGGGAGTCAATGTCTCTTCAGTTCGGTGCTTGTAAGTCCTCTAATTGGCTAGTTGAGCAACTATATATTCAAATTAAAAAAAATTACAAAAATCTAAGTATCTAGAGTTATGTGGGAATATCAATACAATAGGCACAAAGGTACATATGATTTCTTAGCTTAACACCTAAATTTGGGCGTTATCAGTTAGGCAATCACCCAGTGTCATGGAAAGGGAAAAATAAAGTGTAATTTCTTTCTCGAGCACTAAAGCCAAATATGGAGCTATGTCATGTGCATATTGTTGATACAACTTCTATCCAACTGATAATGATATCACACCAAACCACACGAAAACAACCATTAAAAGTGAATTACCAAATATCACTAAAAATTAAAATCATTTTTCCATAATAATCCACTACTATAAACTTTTTGCCAGAAGACCCAAGGCCATATATATACATCATTGTTTGCTTCATACATACATCATTCCCTCATATTACAAAGATATGAGATATCGGTTTCTTTACCAAAACACATAAAAAAGTAATATTACACATTGAAGCGGTCGTTTGCTTCATACATACATCATTCCCTCATATTACAAAGATATGAAATATCAGTTTCTTTACCAAAACATATACAAAAGTAACATTACACATCGAAGCGGTCTTATCCAAAATCTCACATCGGTCATGAAAACAAATATGAAAATTATCTCCCAAGGACCTGAGAGTACATGGATGACACATAGGACTCTATTTCTACTAGACACATAACAACATACTCAACTTGAGCTATTACTGTTGTCCTTGTTGTTGTTGCATGTTCTTGGCTACACGGTCACTACCTCGTTGTGCACGTCCACCTAAAAAGTTGTAGAACCCACGAGGTGAGACAACAAGTCCCAACGAGGGATATAACTCTCTGCCAACATTATTATTATCACAGTTAAACATTCATGAATGAGAGAAGAAAAAACCTTTATTGAATTAAACATGTATAACTACTAGTTATATGCAAGGTAGAGAAGTTTCATCATCTCATTAATTCAAATATCTACAACTGAGAAATAGATCATTTAATCAAATTTAAAAGGAATATGAAGAACATGTATAACTGTTATAAACATGAAAACAAGGCAAGGCTTCAACCAATGTTTCCATATATGATCTTTAAACAAATACGCTATACGGCTGATTACATCTTTCAACAATCAATCTTATGCCCTGTAGAGATGGGAATATACCTTCCATGCTCCAACTGACCACTGCAAAGTAAGCATCAGTGCCATAAAGGTCTTATGGAAGAGTCAGAATCCAAGACCTCACCCCCTCGGTCAATACAAGAATGGCAGAGACATATGAGTCAATCTCTAGATAGCTAGCCTGGCGTATAGAGGCACTTCGTTGTAGAGATGCAACGTGTAGCATGTTCTCTGTTCAGGGTATGACCTTCGGTCAATCCTGCTTATATATATTGAGTCATGGCCGCAACCATACTCTTCTTTTGTAGTAGAGCTACTGCCTACTGCCGCACTCTTTTAGGAAATGGCTCGAAGCCAATCCTATGGTTTGAAGCAATCAAGGAGGTACTCGACTTGCACTGGCAAATATTCAAAAATATGTGCTCTGAGTCAAACTCATTTCACCATTTAGCAAGTTCTGACACCGAATGGATCTATGGATAGGGCAACTACATTTTTAGTTCCACTTGATTAATTAGTACAATTTAAGTGTCTTTTAGCATCAATCAAGTTATAATGTACAAATCGCAAACAATTTCTACAAAGAAAGGGGCAGAGTATTACAATAGCATATGTCATTATTTAAACTATAACCCGATTTCCATCACTTCATATCACTATATCACTGCCAGCCACAAGGCTATCATTATCACATACGCTTAAGGAATATCAATTCCTCATATCAATACCATAGGATATCACCTCAATTATGCATTAAGCCCTTACCATGTCCTAAGACCCATCACATCACACTTGTGATTCATTGTTATCTCATCATGCCTCATTGGCACATAAGAATTACTCATGCCAATCATTACTCATGCTAAATCAATTGTACTTGCCATAGCATCCTTTAACCATTATGTTCAGAAAGAGGATATACCAAGACACATTAAACACCTTTAACTAAACCAAGCAAAGTATCATAACATCTCTAGTTTAGGATTAAGATTCATATTGATTTCACATGTTTTGGGTATCAAGCCCTTAGTTCATCATTTGAACAATGTCATCGTCTTTAGGTTATTAGACCCATACACATCATATTTATTGTGCAAGCATCCCACATGGCTCACAAATCCTTATATAATATGTTTCATGTTAATTCGGCATAGCTCATACCTATCTATGTTCATTATCTTCATGATTAAGATTTCATGGTAAAAGCAATATTAAATAATGGCAGCACCATGCCATATAGAGGATCATTCAAATTCCATCCTTTCCATAATTATGGTTAGGGTTTCCTATTATAACCAATTAGAGTTTTCAAGTTCATAATTAATAACCACACCCTAATTCTCATCATAAGAGTTATAATGTTGCTATAAGTATTCAAGCACACTTAATTAATTTCATTAAACATCATCAATTGATTAACACATGAAGTGTTACCTTTCTCACATGAGTAGTGTGAGTTCTCTCTCATATTTATTAGGATATTCATTTCAACATACTTATTACATTAGTTTAACACTCCTTAGGGTTCATCATCCTACACTTATTAAAGTGCATCCTTCTTATTATTTCATAGTGTGTCAACTAGTTATAATCAAAGTGTACTGACATGTACTCATCAAGGTGTATCGGCCTAGGTGTCGGCCTACACTCATCAAGGTGTATCAGCCTAGGTGTATCATCCTACATACTAAACCTTGTGTCGGCCTAGATACATGTATTTGTGTCAGCCAAGGTACCATTGCTTGTGTTGGCCATGGTACAACAAGAGGTATCGGCTTAGAGATGTTTAGGGTAGTATAGGTTGTAAGGTGTTTGAGGTATATCGCTCATAGAGTATTCTTGTGTGCTGGCCACACTATCATAGTGTCTATCGGCCACTCGATTAACTAGTGTGTCAGCCACACCATCAATCAACTAGTGTGTTGGCCACACCATCAATTAGGGTATCAGCCACTGACGGTTCACAAGCATCTGAATATTTATTCCATAAGGGTTTACTCGACCTCATCGTACCATGTAATCTTTTAAAAGGTGTTCTGAGTGAATTATTTTAGTTCCATGGGTTCCTTCTTTTGAATCAAAATTCCATTTTTTCAATGACAAAAATCTGTACTCTGAAGAAAATATTTTCTCAAGGGTTTGGATTGTTTCGGGTGAACCCTCATCAGCACCTTAGTTTCTTTCACCTATTGACCTCACCACTACATAATGTGTCGGCCAAGATCTCAAGGAATGTGTTGCCCACACTTTCACAAGGTGTGTCGGGCTAGAGGGGTATCAGATTGTGAGTGTATCAATTTAGGGTTAGGGTTGGCCATGTCGGCCTCCATACTCAACTAAGGCATCATGGTTTGATATTCCATCTTCACTAGACATCTCTTAGTCATGATTAGCTTGTGTCATTAAGGAATATCATTTTATAATGTCTAACATATCGGCCTATCTCCTCCAAGTTGTGACGGATCAACAACATATCATTTTAGGCATCACAAGTCATGACGACCATCCATAATAGAGTGCAAGTGTATGTTAACTTATCTATTTTCAAGATATCAGCCTGTCTTATTCTTTAACCTTAGGTGACAGGCTAGAAAATTGCATGGACGGTAGTCTCACATATGTAAAAAACCAATAGGAGGTTACGAATTCATGTGTATTGTTTTACATTCATACACCCTGGTATTGGGTTAGGGTTTCCACAAACCATATCGGTTTGTGCATAGAGTTTTCCATCATCTTCAAGCTTCAACCCTTATTCCATTACTACTCTAGTTCATGGAAAATAGTATTATATATCCATTAGAACTCATATAATCATCATTCAAACAAGAAAAGTCGAACTAGAAAAGGAATTATCAAGTATTGCATGGTAGAGGGTGAACAACAACAAAATTGAGTTCAAGTTATATAACCCACCAAAAGATCACCACTAAAGCTTCAAGCTTCAAAGATCCACATTCCCAAGGTTGAAGATGACTTATAAAAAGTCCAAGACTTGATCATAACACCTCTATATGAAAGGAGATATCATAATAAGGAACTTGGTGAAGAAGGAAAGAAAGGAAAGAATCATGATCTGAGAAGCATAGTCTTTCTAAGGTAGAAGACAATCATGGTTTTACCTTACATAAGTTTCTCGACCTTCCCCTTGATCCTTGAGCTCATAGGGTTCTCCACCAAGAAGGAGGTGGTAAAGGAGTAGAAAGGTTTACTAGGAGGTGAAAAGAGGGGTATATATAGTTGAGGCTCATGAAAGAAAGTATGTGTAAGGTGTCATCACCATATGTACATAGGTGAAATGTGTCCATGCATGGGGAAACCATGCAACCACATTTACCTTGACATGAAAAACTCTTGTCAATAATACAAGGGTGAAATATCATCCATTGGGTATCTTGCTTAACAAGATATCACAACCCAATATCACTTTGTGTGCAAATCGATATAACTTTTGTAAGGAAGTCTTAAACCGATGGGCTTCACCTATATGAGGTGCTTATCCCAACATGAATGCTTCCAAAAAGTTGCTAAACTGATAGGGGACTCCCTCCATGGTTTATAAACTGATAGGCAACCCCATACACCCTTCACAACTCGACACAACCTTGTTTAGAGTTCAAGATATTCAACATTCTATGGTTCTTATATCATCAAGAGTGTTATCACTTGAACAAGACTCAAACAAGGTGCCCCATCCTTTCTCTCTCCTATACATGATGTTAAGAAAGAGTAGGGACACTCTAGAGGTGGTAAATTGCACATCAACACATATATTGGGTAAACTACAAGTTACACCAAAACTATCATATATAGCACAAACAGTCTTCAAACATGTTCACTTGAAACTTAATCTCTCCTTAGGTCTTAATTATTTTTCAAAAGATTAGGACAATGTTCTAATAATCTCATTTACGCAAAACTTCTAGGGTTATCCAAAAACCTAGGTCAGGGTCCTTACAAATCATAAACTCTCAACAAGGATTTCTCCCCCAAAATCCCAAGAGAAAAGAGATAGGTATTACTTATGTATTGCACCTTAAAACTTTCACATAGTTCCTTAATGTCAGGGAAATGTCATAAAACTTGACCAGAATATTGTTCCTCCATCCAAGGTTAACACAAGATCTGTTGCACAAGGCACATTCTCAACTTATCCTTGCCATTACTGGCTATAAAGGTAGCCTTATGTTGGATGATACTTTCTTAACCATGGAAGCACTATACATATTTATCCTTATTTATCTCAGGGGGAAATTCCTTCTTATGTATCACCTTCTCAACTTACCATATCATATGATAAGATTCCCAAACTTGAAGGTTCACCAAACCCTTTTCAAACTTCAACATGTTTTCTTCCAAAGAAAGACTAGAGATGCATATGTCACTTACTTAAGATTACAAGACCTACCATGCTTCTGTTTCCCTACTCTGATCTACAAAGCTCATGTATGATTCGTACCAACTGGCTTGCTATTATGTACACTTCCGTTTGTACTTTTTATTCTCAGCTGATCTAGATAGAGATTGCAAAATTCTACTCATCAGTGTACATCCCTTCAGAATCCTCCTTACTTGCAATCCGGATAGGTGTACTCCAAGGGTTTACACTCAACCTAATGAATTTTACCCAAGCAGATCTTGAAATTGTATCTTCAACTTATGCATCATTATCGTCGTCATGTTATGCGGTGCATAAACCCCTAACAAGTGATACCCATACCATAGGTAGAGTACATGTAGCCATATTGATCTCAAAGTCAATCCTTCTTAGGTAGTCAAACATTTTATCATATTATCAAGAGACATATTCTCAGGTTCACACACAGCTGGCACTTCTTGGATACTAGGATTCCTCACCTTGGTGTATATCACATGTGCCAAAAACACATCACATCTTTATCTCATCCACCCTCTTCTATTACTATCAGACCCAAACATATCAAAAGAACCTTTCCAGCATCTTTTAAGGTTCATAAAACATCACTATTCTTCTCTCTTCATGTCCCCATAGGATTAATCAAAGGAAACTCAACAACAACTATTCTTCTTATGATTAAGAGGTAAAATAAGGAGAAAACAATTCAGAATGAAAAAGTTCTATCTGACCTGCCACCCCTTGCAAGTCATCTACCGTCTCAGGTTGACTTGCAACATGAAGTCTAGTTGCTTCCTGTTGTTGCTTCTTCCTTTTGGCACTATTGGACCATAACTTATGTAAGTCCTACTGAGTTGACCTTGACTATTGGGTCGTCTCAACCTTTCTTTTGGACAAAAGGGTCTAGTATGCCCAATCTATCCACGTCTAAAACATGTCTTATCCTCGTACCATTCTCTGGTTGGTCTTGTTACTGATATAGAGGTTAAGTGAGGACTTCTTACAGGTGTAATGTTAGGACCTTTTCCCTTACTTGGTGACCACTGCCCTGATGCACTAGGTGTTTGTTGTACTGGTGGCACGGAAAACTTTGGCTTTTTAGAGCTACTAGTCAACTGTCCCTGAGATTGTGCAGACTTTTCCTTGATGCTCAGTTTATTGTCCCCTTCTGGGCATTGCCATCTTAGATGTCCTATCTATCCACACTTGTGGTAGATTCTATTTTCTTGTTGTATCTTATTCTTTCCCGTATTTTTCATTGTTTTAACGTGGCGTAACTATTTAACAGTCTTACCATAATTAAAAAATTCTATATTAGGGACTGGTGCCCTAGGTGGCATTACTAGTGTTCTATCCACTATATGCAAAATTGTTGTCATAACCTACTCAACGAGAGCATGAAAAGCATGATTTTCTAACATCAACTGATCCAACTGGGGATTCTCATACATTCGTTCTCCTCTTGCCTGATCCCTTGCACCTCCTCTTGGTGCAACGACACTGCTTTCAATAGCATGTTCCTCGTGTTCTCTAGACATCCTCAGGTTTTTATCATTTCTTATGCATTAGCAGAAGCCACTATTAGACATACTGGAGGACACTTAGAACAGACTCAACAACCTTAATCATATGTCCATGTATACTCAGAGAACCTATAGCTCTGATACCAAACTTGAGACAACCGCTATCCAAGCGATAACGATATCATACCAAACCACACAAAAACAACCATTAAAAAAGAATTATCAAAAATCACTAAAAATTAAAACCAATTTTCCATAATAATCCACTACCATAAACTTTTTTCCAAAAGGCCCAAGGCCATATATATACATAATTGTTTGCTTCATACATACATCATTCCCTCATATTATAAAGATATGAGATATCAGTTGCTTTACCAAAACATATACAAAAGCAACATTATACATTGAAGCAGTCTTAGCCAAAATCTCAGATCGATCGTGAAATTGGATATGAAAACTATCTCCCAAGGACCTAAGAGTAAAGGGACGCTATTTCTACTAGACACATAACAATAGACTCAACCTGAGCTATTACTGTTGTCCTTGTTGTTTCTACCTATTCTCAGCTACACGGCTACTACCTCCTTGTACACGTCCACCTAAAAAGTTGTGGAACCCACAGGGTGAGACAACAAGTCCCAATGAGAGATATAACTCTCTGCCAACATTATTATTATCACAATTACACATTCATGAATGAGAGTAGAAGAAGCCTTTATTGAATTAAACATGTATAATTGTTGATTATATGCAAGGTAGAGAAGTTTCATCATCTCGTTAGCTCAAATATTTACAACTGTGCAAAAGACCATTTAATCAAATTTAAAAAGAATATGAAAAACATGTATACCTGTTATAAACTAAACAACATGAAAATAAGGCAAGGCTTCAACCAATGTTTCAATATTTGATCCTTAAATAAATAAGCTATATGACTGATTACATCTTTCAACAATCAAGCTTATGCCCTGTGGAGATGGGAAACCTTACATGCTCCAACTGACCACTGTGAAGTAAGCATCAATGCCATAAAAGTCTTATAGAAGAGCCAGAATCCATGACCTCACCCCCTCAGTCAGTACGAGAATGGCAGAGACATATGAGTAAATATGAGATAGCTATCCTGGAGTATAGAGGCTCTTAGCTATAGAGATACAACATGTAGCATGTTCTCTGTTCAGGGTATGACATTTAGTCAATCATGCTTATATATATTGAGTCATGGCCGCAACCATACTCTTCTTTGTATTAGAGCTACGACCTACTACCACACTCTTTTAGGAAATGGCTCGAAGCCAATCATGGGGTCTTAAGAAAGCAAGGAGGTACTCAACTTGCACCCTCACATATTCAAAAATATGCACTCCAAGTAAAACTTGTTTCACCATTCAGCAAGTTATGACACCGAATGGATCTATGGCCAGGGCAACTACAATTTTAGTTCCATTTGATTAATTAGGCCAATTGAAGTGTCTTTTAGCATCAACCAAGTTATAATGTACAAACCACAAACAATTTCTATAAAGAAAGGGACAGAGTATTACAATAATAGATTTCATTATTTAAACTATAACTTGATTTCCATCACTTCATATCACTATATCACTGCCAGCCACAAGGCTATCATTGTCACATATTCTTAAGGAATATCAATTCCTCATATCAATACCAAAGGATATCACCTCAATTAGGCATTAAGCCCTTACTAGGTCCTAAGGCCCTTCACTTCGCACTTGTGATTCATTGTTATCTCATCATGCCTCATTGGCACATAAGCATTACTCATGCCAATCATTACTCATGCTAAATCAATTGTAGTTGCCATTGTAGCCTTTAACCATTATGTTTAGAAAGAGGATATGTCAAGACACATTAAACACCTTTAACTAAAGCAAGCAAAGTATCATAAGATCTCTAGTTTAGGATTAAGACTCATATTGGTTTCACATGTTATGGGTTTCAAGCCCTTAGTTCATCATTTAAACAATGTCATTGTCTTTAGGTCATTAGACCCACACACATAATATTTATTGGCAAGTATCCCACATGGCTCACAAAACCTTATATAATATGTTTCATGTTAATTCGTCATAGCTCATACCTATCTACGTTCATTATCTTCATGATTAAGATTTCATGGTAAAAGCAATATTAAATAATGGCAGCACCATGCCATATAGAGGATCATTCAAATTCCATCCTTCTCATAATCAGGTTTAGGGTTTCCTCTTATAACCAGTTAGAGTTTTCAAGTTCATAATTAACAGCCACACCCTAATTCTCATCAAAAGAGCTATAATGTTGCTATTAAGTATTCAAGCACACTTAATTACTTTCATTAAACATCATCAATTGATTAACACATGAAGTATTACCTTTCTCACATGAGTAGTACAAGTTATCTCTCATCCTTACTAGGATATTGATTTCAACATACTTATCACATTGGTTTAACACTCCTTAGGGTTCATCATCCTACACTTATTAAAGTGCATCTTTCTTATTACTTCATAGTGTATCAACTAGTTATAATCAAAGTGTATCGACCTGCACTCATCAAGGTGTATCGGCCTACACTCAACAAGGTGTGTCAGTCTACACTCATCAAGGTGTTCCGGCCTAGGTGTATCGGCCTACATACTAAACCTTGTGTCATCCTAGATACATGTATTTGTGTCATCCAAGGTACCATTGCTTGTGTCGGTCAAGGCACAACAAGAGGTGTCAGCTTAGAGGTGTTTAGGGTAGTATCGGTTGTAAGGTGTTTGAGGTATATCATCCATAGAGTATTCTTGTGTATCGACCACACTATCATAGTGTGTATCAACCACTCAATCAACTAGTGTGTCGGCCACACCATCAGTCAACTAGTGTATCGGCCACACCATCAATTAGGGTATCAGCCACTAGGGTTTGGATTGTTTCAGGTGAACCCTCATCAACACCTTAGTTTCTTTCACCTATTGACCTCTCCACTACATGGTGTGTCGGCCAATACCTCAAGAAATGTGTTACCCACATTTTCACAAGGTGTGTTGGGCTAAGTGTGCCGCCCATCACACTTGTGTCGGGCTAGAGGGGTATCAGATTGTGAGTGTATCGGTTTAGGGTTAGGGTTGGCCATGTCGACCTCCATACTCAACTAAGGCATCATGGTTTGATATTCCATCTTCACTAGACCTCTCTTGGTCATGATGAGATTGAGTCATCAAGGCATAACATTTTATAATGTCTAACATATTGTCCTAGATCCTCTAGGTTGCGACAGATCAACAACATATCATTTTATGCATCACAAGTCATGGTGACCATCCATAATCGAGGCCAAGTGTATGTTAACTTACCAATTTTGAAGATATCAGCCTGTCTTATTATTTAACCTTAGGTGACAGACTAGACAACTGCATGGACGGTAGTCTTACACATGTAACAAACTGATAGGAGGTTAGGAATTCATGTGTATCATTTTACATTCATACACCCTTGAATCGGGTTAGGGTTTCCACAAACTGATATCGGTTTGTGCATAGAGTTTTCCATCATCATCAAGCTCCTACCCTTCATCCATTACTACTCTAGTTCATGGACAACAGTCCCATATATCCATTAGAATCATAAAACCATCATTCAAACAAGAAAACTCAAAGTATAAAAGGAGCATCAAGTATTTCATGGTAGAGGGTGAGTAATAATAAAATTGAGTTCAAGTTAGATAAACCACCTCAAGATGACTACTAATCTTCAAGCTTCAAAGCTCCACGTTCCCAAGGTTGAGAATTACTCATCAAAAGTCCAATACTTGGTCATAACACCTCTATATGAAAGGAGATACCATAATAAGAAACTTGGTGAAGAAGGAAAGAAAGAAAAGAATCATGATCCGAGAAGCATAGTCTTTCTAAGATAGAAGACGATCATGGCTTTACCTTAGGTAAGTTTCTCGGCCTTCCCCTTGATCCTTGAGCTCCTAGGGTCGTCCACCAAGAAGGAGATGGTAAAGGGGTAGAAAGGTTTACTAGGAGGTGAAAAGAGGGGTATATATAGTTGAGGCTCATGAAAGAGAGTATGTGTAAGGTGTCATCACCATATGTACATGGGTGACACATGTCCGTGCATGGGGACACCATGCAACCACATTTACCTTGACATGCAAAATTGTTGTGGATAATACAAGGGTGAGATATCGGTCATTGGGTATCTTGCTTAACAAGATATCACAACCCAATATCACTTTGTGTGCAAACCGATATAACTTTTGTAAGGAAGTCTTAAACCAATAGGTTTCACCTATATGAAGTGCTTATCCTGACATGAATGCTTCCAAAAAGTTGCTTAGCTGATAGGGGACTTCCTCCATGGTTTCTAAACCGATAGACAACCCCATACACCCTTCAAAACTCGACACAACCTTGTCTAGAGTTCAAGATACTCAACATTCTATGGTTCTTATATCACCAAGAGTGTTATCACTCAACCAAGACTCAAACAAGGTGCTCCCTCCTTTCTCTATCCTATAGATGATGTTAATAAAGAGTAGGGACACTCTATAGGTGGTAAATTGCACATTAACCCCATATATTGGGTAAACTACAAGTTACACCAAAACTATCATATATAGCACAAATAGTCTTCAAATAGGCTCAAACTTGAAACTTGAGCTCTCCTTAGGTCTTCATTACTTTTCAAAAGATTAGGAAAAGGTTATAATCATCTCATTTAGGCAAAACTTCTAGGGTTATCCCAAAACCCAGGTCAGGGTCCTTAGTATTGTGGCATACAATGGGTACGTTCCATTCAGACTAAGTTTGGAGTTTTTGTTCAAACTGTAGTTGTTGGGACTTCATATCAATAACCTAGTAAGAATTTTTTATTGAAAATAGAGCATGAGTTTATGACATATTGCACCCCAAACAGAAAATGTAACAAAATCATTTAAGTAACTTTTTTAATCATAGAACAATTTACTAAAAGATCTAATCATTCCTATAATTTCTCATTGATCCATAAAGTACAACTAGCATGACTGCATCTTGATAACTATGTTTAAAATGTTCGTAGAAAGATAATTTGTTCAACTTATATACAATACTTTTCTTACTAAATTTCATGATAACCTACAAAATACAGAGTAAACGACAAGTTCATCCCATGACCCCAGTACATGAACAATATAGTTTTTGTGCTTCAGATAAGGACTTCACCTATCTAAACTAGCTACTTGGCTTGAGAAGAGGGTTGGCTAGTTGGTGCCTTGCATTCAAAATCTATTTTTTTATTGGTCTATAAGACAATGTCTAAGTGAGTAGATACATAAGCCTAATGCATTGTTTCAACTCCTAACATCATTTTATCAATTAAAATATGAACAATATGATCAACACATCACTTTAAGCATAATAATCATTATAATAGAAATGCATAGAAAACATTGAATTTCATAACAAGTCCAGGATCCCCCTCTGGATAAATAAAAGTAAGTATAAGATCCCCCCCACTCTGGACAAATAAACACAACTCTAGGATTTCCCTCTCTAGACAAATAAATACAAGTCCGCGATTCCCACTCTTTGGACAAATAAACACAAGTCCATGATTTCCCCCAGACAAATAAACACAAGTCCAGGATTCCCCCCTTGGAAAAATAAACACAAGTCTAGGATCTCCCTGGAAAAATAAACACAAGTCTAGGATTCTCCCCCCTTTGGACAAATAAACACAAGTCTAGGATTCTCCCCGCCTTTGGACAAATAAACACAAGTCCATGATTCTCTCCCCCATACAAATAAACACAAGTCCATGACCCCCCAAGACAAATAAGCACAAGTCCATGATTTCCCCCCTCTGAACAAATAAACACAAGTCCAGGATCCCCTCTATGGACAAATATTACTTCCTTCCTTCATCTTAAGCTCGATCCCAAACTCCTTTTTCAAATCATTACACACAAAGCATAACATCATAATAGATAAATAGCAGTTTACAAAGAATTATTTTAGTAGCATTCAACTGCATTTAGCCTTATCAGGTCGTAACATTATCATATAAATATTCACCCTTATTCCAAGGTATCAAGTACTAATCCAACCCTTATTTCACAAGGTTTTCATAGAAAATTACCCCCACAAATGTCATATATATAAGTATAGGATTGATTCTAACAAACTATAAATTTGTTTGAGGCCTTCCGTAGACTTTCTTCCAGTCATAACTTCTCAAGAACAAGAGATTAGTATCATGAATATCAATGATAAACTTATAACAACAAACAAATAATCATCTATATTATGTTCTTATGTATTTCATGAGTTTTCTACTCTTCTAAAAGCCTAATTTAGAAGCTAAGCAAACAATAAATTCATAATATGATCACTTAAAGAAAAACCAGGAACAATCAGGTGTGTGTATAGTTAAAACTCTCAAATTTTGTTCATCTTTAATAGTTTCAAAACTTATATTTAGCATAAACAAAAAGATACCAACCATGATAGGTTTGATTTCATCTACCCTTATGATGATCCTTTTTTTACATATGTTCTATCTGTAAGTTATTTTGTGCAAATGAGAAATAAGAAGAAAGGTGTATCACAATTAGTATCTGTACGTATCTACTCACATTGATTTAGAAGAGACAAATTTGATATTTATCAGGAAAACATGATCAAACTTGCTTCCAGCACATTTTGTTCTCAAATAATCCCTCTTTAATTCAGAAAATGATGATGGATAAAAGAAGAGAGAAGGCAAAGAATTATATTAACATTTTTCTCCAAGAACAAATTGAACAGAGAGAAAAGAGAATGAAATCATAGGTATTCAAAGATCTAGGCAAAACCAAACTTAAATTCGAGAAAAGAGAAGAATGTTCAGACTCTTCAGTTAGAAATCTATAAGAAAACAATTTGTTCAATACTTAAAAAAACCACCAAAAGTTGTTGTTAGGGCTAAGAACCATAATGAATCAAAAAGTATCTCGCCATTAGTCAATGCATAATATCACAAAAAATACAATGGCATGGATATTATGGTATAGACTAAGACACCTAAAGTTGGGCCATCACATTGTTGGATCATGGCATAAAATTTTGAGTGGAAACACACATCTCGAGCTTAAAATGTGTGCCCTAATGTTGTTCCTAAGCACTAGTGCTCTCGATATTTAGTCTAATACCAAGAATGTTCAACCGAGTGGAAGTATAGATAGTTCAATCATTATCCATATCCAAATAGCATGGCAAGTGGGGTCATACTCCCAATATAAAAGCATGTTCAACATCTTCAGTGAAAGAAGAAAATAATAATGTTCAGAATCAAGAACTTCCAACGGAATAATAATAAGAATAAATTAAAAGGATGACTACCTCAGTATAGAACATGTGGATTTATAATTATATGATTGCCCAAATTAAATTAGAAGGTTGCACATACATTGTCTTCGTAATTAATGTTGATTCTAGGGGTAAAACTCACAACTCGTCCTTCTCGGTGTAAATGTTTTTATACATACATTAGAATACAATTACCCATTCATAATATAAAAAGTATTTATAAACCTAGTATGGATTAACTAGGGCCGAGTTAGTGTTTAGTAATACACATATGTGTGCGCCATTATTATAGAAGGTTATATATTTATATTTCAAGTTACGCCTTGTCAATATTCAAATAATATTCCATCTTATTATGTGAAAACAAACAATTACATAACACATATAAAGAAATGCATTCGCAGAGGCACAAGCTACAAATTCATAGTTGATATTCTTTCCATGATAACCATTTCTATTGCAAATGATCATATTCTCTTTCTAACATCATCTTTCTCTATACAAGTTTAAGTCTTTTAAGGTCATTCATTTATCCAAGATTTTCATGTATTTGTTACCATAGGAAACTATACATGTAATTCGAAATGATGTTCCATTTTAGCTTATACTTTTAAATATAAATTTGTCCACAAATCTTTCTATTTAGAGTAAAATCTTTCTTTCTGGATTTATACGTTTATAAGGGAATGTTGAATTGTAACGTGGGTGACATATTAATAACCAACTATTTTGCAATGTACATGTATAACTTTTTTCTAATGTTGATTATTTTACAAACATAGAATAATATATACATTTTTTTATATATCCACTATAATTCATACACACATACGAAAGAGCTTCCTCTTACATGTTCTTTCCTTCTCTTACCACTTAGTTAAAAATAGTCTTTATCTTAATAATGATGTTTCTTTCTCTCAGTTAATTCAAGGTAGGTCATTTATAAATATATACACCCTTACATTCAAATTGGGTTTCTAGCTAACATCACATATATATGCATACACATTTAGTATTTAAATATATGCCAAGGATATACTAGTGCAATAGGTATATTTCTTAGTGAATATTGAATAATGTAATTTCTATTTACTAATTTTTAAGATAAAAAAATGTGTAGATATCAATTCGGTACATCCATGTGATGAATTGAGGAAGCTAATTAGAATCACTAAATTCATGTCAAGGGTATCATCAAGATGTATATGCCATTATTTAAATTTCTAAGATCTGAAAGATAGTAGGCTAATGAAAGTACAGATTGCATACACATTGAACCATCGTATATAATATATATAATATATAATATATAATATATATAAACCTCCAGAACTTGTTATTATGAGTAAAAACTATAAAACAGTTACATTCATTAAAAAAAGTCTAATCCATTAGTTTGAGAAACTTGATATGAAATACAAAAGTGAGTATATAATGCCTAGTTTGACCGCTGTAATCCAAACTACCTGTATATGATACACGGCATGCATAGTTAATCAACGTTAACGGTTATGGTTCTGGATTTGTTATGATTCAACAAGAAGACGGTAATCGTGAATGACGCCAGGAACTACGGGCTTCGGAATTGCCGCTCCCGTCTTAACATGCACCCATTTTGCGTGTCCATCCCCCCATGCAGAACTCGCCCCTGTCCCGGCCTTGCCCTTGCTCCTCTGTCGCTGAATACCAGATTGTATAATCATACACGTAACTACCAACATTTCCAAAGTATTTATACAAACCGGACGAGAATTAATTTTTCTTGTGACTAATCCGTGATGTATTTTTGAGGAAACAAAAACATTCACAATTTTTGCAAAAAATACAATCCAACAAAATCAATATTGACATATTTTGAGAGAAATAATCTAGTATACAAAATTAATGTATGTGTTATGATGATGATGATGATGATGATGGTCATGATGATGATGATTATGATGATGCGAGTAGCCTAAGAATTGAGCACATTATCACTAATTGGACGTATTAGCATCATAATTGGGTACAATATTACAAATATTAGGCACATTATATTTTGTGTTAATTTTCTATTATGTGTGTACCATAATAAGTGTGTGCGTTAACACCATAATTGGGCACATCAACACAATAATTGTGTGTTTTACTACAAATATGGGGCGCATTATGTTAAAATTTATGTTACTTTTCAATCATGTGCATCCTAAGAATTGGGCGCATTGACACTATAACATCTGTTTTAGGCGCTTTAGCCAATAAAATAGGCACATACAATGGATGATTTAGCATAACACTTTTGCCATTTTAACACCACTTTTAGACGCTTTAAACCCTTTTTTGAGCACATTGACTTATAAATTAAGCGCATAAAACTAAATTGGGCTTAACTATATAATATATGTGTGTTCATTAATACAAAACTAGACGCACTACACCAAATAATATGTGTTGTAACACCACGTTTCGGTGTTTTGGCATATAAATTAGACGTGTAACATTAAATAAATTTGTATATTATGCGGTTTACATTAATTTAGGGGCATTTAGGCATATAATAAAAAGTTAAGCATCATAACACCTATGTTTTAGCCTATAAAGTAGGCACATATAATGAATGCTTATGCACAAGTCGAAATTATGGATGCTTTAGTACAACACTTTTGGGCACTCATTTTAGGCTCTTCAACTCATTTTTAGGAAAATTGTCCTATAAATTAGGTGCATAATAATAAATTAGGCTCAACTACGACTCAAACATGTCTATTCATTAATATAAAACTAGACACACTACATCAAACAATAGGTGTTATAACACCACGGTTGGGTGCTTTGACCTATAGATTAGGCTCATAACATTAAATGTATTTGTATATTATATGTTTTACATTTATTTAGGCGCATTTAAGTGCATTATAATAAGTTAAGCACCATAACACATGTTTTGGTTTCCTTAGCCAATAAAGTAGGCACAACGATGGAAGCACAAAAAATATGCGCATTTCAAAAATTATGGTTGTTGTAGCACAACACTTTTAGGCACTTAAACACCACTAATAGGCACTCTATCCCCATTTGGGTACATTGTTCTATAAATTAGGTGAATAACACTAAATTGGGCTCAATTATGACAATACATGTGTGTTCATTAATACAAAATTAGGCGCACCACATCAAACAATAGGCATTATAACACCATTTTAGGACACTTTGGCCTATAAATTAGGCATATAACATTAAATGCATTTGTATATTATGCACTTTATGGTTTTCTCTCATGTCTTTGTTCGTTCATGGTTCGATATTCTGGTGTCCTAAGCATAGAGGAACCACGAAAATCCATCTCAAATTTGGTGGTTAAACTCTACTATGGTGATGTTACTGTAGGGGAGGTCATGCGTGTTGGATCAAGGGCTCTAGAGGGGGGTGAATAGAGCTTCACAAATCTCACAAAACAGATTAGACCACCAAATTATATTAAGTGTAGAAACTTAAATAAGCAGCCAATTTGAAGTCCTAACTATCATGCATAGCAAGGGTGAGAGACAGGGAAGAACATACACTTGGATAAAGTAATTTAGAGTGGTTTCACACTTTAAACTAGAAGTGAGTCAGTCCACTACCTAGAAGTGGTTAGGCTCTAGGACTTTGCAATCTTGGTACTCTTATATTCCATCATAAGATTACAAGACAAAATTGCATTCATCCAAGGGCTTAGTACCTCAAGTAATGATCTTCAACCTATAGAAGGAGCTTACCCACTTGAACCATGGAGTCTTCTGCCTTCAACAAAGACTTACCCACTCCTTCTTCAAGTCTTTGGCCTTCAAGGAATTACCTATCCTTCTTGAGTGTTCGCCTTGCCTATCTCCTTCACTTGGAGATCTAGAACACCATGCTTTCTTCAACCTTGAACAACAACAACTCCTTCTCCTTCACTCGGAGAAGATCTTCAGCCTTTTCTTCAATAGAAAAGGAGGTAGGAAGATGGAGGTGGAGAGCTTTACATCAATACAGGGAGTAGCTCTCATACATCAGAACCTAACTCACTCATACTCACGAATTTGACTTGAAGGTAGAGAGAGAAAGGGGCTCAAAGGGTTGGAACACTCTCAACTAAGATAGGACCAAGCATGTAGTGAATGAGCAACCTTAGAATGAACTTGAAGAGGTCCTATTTATAGTTGAGGGTGCCCCTTTGAGTTGGGGTACACTTAAGGTCGAAAAATAACCATTTTTTTCCAAGGCAACGGATCAATTTTTGCCCAAATAAGTCACCAACGGTCACAATCACTTTTTCTACAATTTCCGTACAGTGCAACCGGTCGATTTTAATAAAGGTAACTCGACCGATAGGGTAAAAGACAAAACTAGTTTTCAAACCATCGGTCGAGTTTGTCCTGGGGAAACTCGACTGACCAATGAAAGTTGTGTTTAGTCAGTAACCCCATCGGTCGAGTTCTGTGAAAATACAACTCGACCGATGCACTCTCTAGAAAATGAATCCAGTGGATTGGTCAAGATTCCAACTCGACCGATCAACAGCCTGTGATCAATTTTCTAAAGTGCATCAAAAGTGATTAAAACTTGGTGCAAAGTGTCCCAATCAATTTTTTCATCTTAGTTACAATCCAATACATCAATACAAGTGATTACAAAAATATTCTAAGGTCATTTACATGGATTTCCTCATTTGTACACTTGTATAGCTTTTGACTTGAACTTGAGAAAATTAGGGATTGTGAATTTTGATCCTTTTCATATACCTAATTCATAAAATCAATCTTGGATACACATATTAGATACATATGAATGGAATGATTAAGTCATTATCAAAATATGGACAATGTATAATGTAACGACTCCACTTCCCAGTAACCCCCAATTAAGGGAAACCAAAAGGACAGAGTCGTTATCCCAATTTCCAGATCAAAGGTTTGACAAATAATCAATAACAATTATCAAATTCTACTAACTAAACTGAAAGGCTGTAATAAAATTTAACTTTTCATACCTTTTTCAAAAACTTGGATATCTACTTCTATCCACATGGAGTCTATTCTAACTGATCCTCCTTTGAACTTTAATTCGTATTTAAGTCCACATATGCCACTTTACTGTTTGTTCTTTTTACTTGTACCTAAAACGTCGACAAACAAAACGTCGGTCAGCATAAAGTTGGTATGTGGAGGAAACAATAATTGTGCAACTATGATAACAATGTAATCAACCAATTATCATTTAACAGCCAAGATTACGTCTTAAGCAATACTACTCACTCCTTACATATCCCATATCTCTGTGTTGTCCCTGTAGTGGACCTGGATGCTACCTTCATCATGGTAGATCCCCATTAAACCCTGCATGATCCTACCTAATATGTAGTTCAATATCTAGGGTTGAGTCGCATGGCACTACCCATAGGTAGCCCAATCCCTAACTCATGGTGTCTCGCATGGCACTACCCATAGGTAGCCCAATCCCTGACTCAAGGTGACTTGATGGACCTACCCCATTGGAAGCCATGTACTAGGTCAAACTATCAAGCCACAGAGGGGACTAGGATCTGAGCTAGTAGGCACATATCTTAAGTGATAGTCATATCCACATTATAGTTTGCATGAATTAAATTCATTCAACAGTTTAATTCAAGTCATCGAGGAAAACTTCAGAAAACCTCGAAAAACTAATTCGAGATATTCATAAGCGTAACCACATACCTGTCATGCTGATTTGAGACGGAATAATCCAATCAAGAAATCCAAATAGGCAAGCAAGCACATTAAGAGATCTTGAAATATGCATACAACTTTCTATTATTAAACATGCCATCAAGATCTACTAAACCTAACTCACCTCCTAGGGTTTCTATTCCTTTTTAGTGTTTCACTTGCAATTAGGGTTTTTCTTGCACTTTTATTACTACAAACCTTAATTAGGCAAAATAACTCATAGACCCTAATTATTATAGCCTATCCCATATAACAGGCTTAGGATCATCATTTAACAACCTTTTTTTCACATATTTCAAATTAAATATGATCTCTTCCTCTTCTACCCTAAATTACGGGTTCTAGATGCATTATCATGTAATCTTGGTTTAAAACCCTAAAACATGCAATTTCTCATCTAGATCAGGTTCGAATCTAATATTATCATTCAATAGGTTATTAATACTTAAATTATCCCATTAAGCATACTAGATTCAACCTTTAATCACAATTAGGGTTTTTAACCTAACTTTAATGCACTTTTCATCAACTTAATATACTTTTACAATTAGAAACGGAATCAAGCTTTAATATCATTTTTATTGGATTCCTCTCGTTCTCCTGATCAATTTTCATATATAATTTATCTAAATCTGAGCTACCAGTTATCTTCTATGAATTTTGCAAGATAAGGATAATTGGGCCAATCAAAGGCCGCCACGTCACCTTTATTTCCTATTATTACTTCGTCGCTGAACAACTCAAACTAGGTCGGAAGGACTTACCTGTCCTTGGGTCTTGAATACCAGGATGAGGGCATAAGGGTCTTTTGACTCTATTCTTCTTCTTCCTCGTGTGGGGCGCGACTCAGCCTGGATGCCCGGTCGTTCGTACAGCACGAGGCACCAATGCCCGCCACAAAAAGGCTGGTGGTGCCTATCGTCGACTTGTTCCCTCACTCTGCCCAGGCCGTCTCCTCCGGATCTACCTCCCCCTTCCTCCAACCAGGTTGACAGAGGTTACAGACCTCCGTTGGTCCTGTCGTCGAGCACCCTAAAGGTCTACGCAGCCGTCAATAGAGCCTGACCTACGACAGTTAAGAACCCTGAGTTGGATGGGTTCTCCTCCTCTTGCCTTGCCGCCCCATGACCTCACTATACATTTGCGTCATTCTATAATTGATAGGGTCCGTCCAAGACCCCCGTGATCATCACATCCTGCGATAGCCAGGGCCAGCAAGTACCCTCTTGTCCTGGTTAGCTCAGGTGAGCGTCGGACAGATGGGGAACCCAAGAAACCACTGCTTCATGCTCCTCTGCATCCCTCCTTTTCACCACCGGCACCCTAACAAGTCTTTTGTCCTCCCTATAGAACCATGGTGATCGTGGATGGGGTGCATCAAGATGGCCATCTAGGGACGTCTCTACCTGCTCATCGCTGAGTGGAAGGTCTAAGCCAGGAAGGTAGAGGATATGTAAGGGTTATCCATGGACAACCGGGAAGGGAGACACATGTCCGGGATCAAAGAAAATCTAGTGGTCCTTATATATATACACTTTATAAGGAACCCTAATAGTCCTCACATAAGAGGAAAAGAAGGTAGATCGAGAGACACCGAGAGAAAGGCATGGGTTTTCCTTTATGCACATCTTGGTTAAACATGAAAAATAGATCGACTTTCCATACGTGATTGCCAAAGATTAAAGGCAAGGGCTTGAATTAAACCCATTCATTTCTCCTTGTTTACAAACTAATCCTCTCTTTTAATTATCTCCTTGATAATTCATATTCCTTAGTCATTAGGAAAACCAAATTTTATCTCCTTTATCTTCCTTGAGTTTGGCTTTTAATCTATTGGCCACGAAATTCTTCTTTCTTAAAGTAAATCATACCTCTTTTTCGATAATATCAAAAAGTCATTAATTATGTATCACATTATCTTCTTACTTTGTATTATTTGTATTTTCTCTTTCTTCTTATTCATTGGGACTCCTTGGACCCCAAGAAATTCTATTATTTCGAAATTCCTTTTTAAGGATACTTATTATCCTTCTAGATGCATCTACATCCTTCATTTCACATTATCTTTCTTATTTCTTTATTAAGATATTCTTTTGCAAGGATTTCTCATTATCTTTCATTTCCTTTCCTCTTTTCTTGTTTATTTTATTAGAAATCACATATAAATGAAATGTATTCAATTGTGGCCATTAATGCCACTTTATAGAGATTTCCATGTATTTCTCACAATTATTTTGCTTAATATTCATTATCTTGTATCCTTTTCTATTATTTGGACTTTTCCTCCTTTCTTCTCTTTTATATCCATTAATGGATTAATTTAATAATAGGAATCACGAAATTCCTATCAAAAGGGATATTTGCAAAGTAATCAATTGTTTGAAGCAAAACACACAACCTTTTTAATTAAGTCCAATTTATAAAATCTTTACATTTCAATTATGAAAACATATGCAAAATTGGGGTTGTAACATCCTTCCCCTCGTATAGGAATTTTGTCCTCAAAATTCCATCAAGCAAACAAATAATTCAGGATAAGACTTTTCCATGTCCATCATTGACCCCTATGTGGCTTTGCCCTATCCATGGTGCTTCCAAAGAACCTTTATCATCACATATTCTTTTCTCTAAGATCTTTCACCTTGACATCTATAAACCTCACATGTGACTACTTAGGTCATTTCAACCTCCCTTGGGGCTCACCAGGTTCATTGCTC
This sequence comes from Alisma plantago-aquatica, assembly GCA_963693085.1. Taxonomy (NCBI): domain Eukaryota; kingdom Viridiplantae; phylum Streptophyta; class Magnoliopsida; order Alismatales; family Alismataceae; genus Alisma; species Alisma plantago-aquatica. The sequence goes on along the minus strand of OY856412.1, from coordinate 391,580,310 downwards.
CGTACATGGTCCAGGTACCTCACATAGTGCTCTAAATTGGACACATGGAACTCATCACCCATCACATTATCCTGAGGGGTAAGGACAAAACTTAACCTTCTCCACCAAACCATGTCAAAAGAACCCATGCATCGGGGACTCAGCTCTCTTAGCTATAACTTAGAGGGGTCGAATTTCATGTCACATATTCCCCCACAGTGAACTACATGTCGGTCTACTTTGCATCAGCTTACGACTCATGTCGTCCCTGGGCTCCTTACAACCATTGCATGATCAAAGCGACTTCCTCTGCACACACTGTGGTCCTTTCTTGACCTTCGCGAGGTCCTTTCACCAACATCATCTTAATGAAGTGATGACCGACACAACCTCTCTTACAGAGCTTCCTTACAACCCGATATTGGCTATGGTGGTTATCGTCATATTTTACCGAAGACTAGAATTGTCTCCATGTATCACCCTGAACGAGCACACATGCTCTCATCAGACCCTCTAGTCTGGATCACACTAACCATTAGTTAGGGGTGATAAGCGGTACTAACATCGAGTTCTTCATGTATCTACTTCCACCTTATGGAAGCAAACCTTTACGCTATGCTCAAGAACTTTTGAACTCGCATCATGGTGTAGTTGAACCATCTCTCTCATATGTAGTTCAACTGGATTTGTCCCTTGACAATACTCTTTCTTCCTCATGTCATTTAGGTAAGGCAATCTACCATAACCCATATTGCATCTTGACCTTCCTTGGTCTAGGGGAGACTTACCACTCCATAGTGATGAACTCCCATTCCCTCTCAGGGACTCTTTTATCCTCTATAGCGATACACTGGGTTACTAATGTTCGTCCTTCACCTCCTGACTTGCATGGCAACATACCCCATGCAACTTCATCCAAAGTACTATTGTCACTTTTTATCCTGGTAGTACCATGGTATATGGTAATCTTAAATCATGATCTCCTGTATGTCATGATTCCTCAAGATCGATTCCTCAGAAACCCTAAACCATTCTCATCAGGGTTTTATCACCTTTTGTTCCAAAGAAGTGCATCTGAGGTTCTACAAACATCCTTTCTTTGCATCGAGGCCTAAGCTGGCTAACCAAACAACCATTAACTTGTTCAGTAGATCTTGTTCCATCTGAGTGTTAGCCAAACTTATCTCTTTTTCAACTTAGGGTTAACCTAACAACCCCTTTCTAGCATCTAGCTAAACTAGGCAGCTGCATCTCATCCAGAGCATCTATTACCACATCACATCCTTAGGTGTTGGGTAAAGTTGAAGAAATACACCTCCATGTATTCCAATTATTTATCTCATCTCAGCTCTAGGTATGTCTTCATCAAGAAAACTCTGAGCTTATTCTCTTGGGTTTTCAAACTCAACCTTGTATGACTCATATCTCATGATGAAAACCCCCTCATAAGATGACTACCTTATTTCTCTTATTGTTTGTAAACCATCCATGTATCATTCACTCCACCAGGGCAGGTTATCATCTCTGTCCTCATACCTCATAGCAACGTTCCAACTCGCATCATCTTTTACCCTTGGTGTATGGCATGCGTATTGTCTTATCCCTCACTCCCATAACAAGAGGAAATAAGCATTTGGTTGTAGTCCAAATACAGAGTTCTTCCTGTTCCAAGAGTAGGGATGGTACATCCCACCTTGCCAGTACACCTTTAAATATAAGTTGAAACGTGCAACTTATGCCTCTACATCCCAAACATCTTGATATCAAAGTTACTTCCATGGAAACTGGTCTCGAACCTACTTGGGTCCATACACAATCATTGGTCATCTCCTCTAGGTCTATAGGGTGCCGGTATTTTTGGGGTCATCCCTCTTCCCTTATGCATCCAGAGAGTGTCCTACTCATCCGCTCTTTGGGTCCCATGAGTCCATGAAGGTGATCAATCTCCTAACCCATGGCCCTCAGACAATGATAGTTGTTACCTCCCGACCCTATGGTCATGTGCAACTAGGGAATTAGGCAACTCCTACTTCCATCGGTCTTATCCCTACCTGACCCTAGGATAGACTTAAGATTCTAACATAGTACCTGTTCAACTTAGAACCTTACCCAAGCCTTCATCATCTCTCTCTCTCTGCATTCATGGGCTGACTTTCATCCTTTTGTAGGGGTCATGGCAACCTGCCTACCTTGATCAGGCCCCATACCTATTACCTCCATGGTAACACAACCACATGCACTTAGAGATGGTTATCTATGGGTCTTACAAGTTCATTCCCAAACCATGTACTTTCACTTACTTCTCAAGATCCTATGAGACCTCTTTAGGTTTCCTCAAAACCCATAAAGCTGGTATACACTCTACAAAAGGTCCTTCTCCCAGGATGGGAGGAGACTACACCTCTTGATAACAAAGGTCACAAACACCCTTATGTCTCTGGTTTACACCCACATGAGCATGCTTAACCCTAGAAAGCTACTAAGGAACAAGCTGGCCACCTACTAAACCATGATGGGTCATACTTGTTCTCATCCTCAACATTGGATCATGATCATACCTTCCCATGTCATCCACTTAGCCATGAGGGGTTCATCAAAGATACCTTTAAACTTAAGGGGGTTCCCTCGCTTCTAACCATGAGGAGTACCATGCTCAAATCTATAGAAACTCAAATCTCATCATGAGCATCAGGTACACCACTTCCCCTCTTAGGCCTAGGAACCCTAGGTTCACTTTTCAGTGTCAAAGTGCATGCTCAACCTCTTAACTATGAATCAAGCATGTGTAAGGCATGACATGCACTTCATGTCATCCTTCAACTTGAGCAACACTTCAGAGTTGAGTCCTCCTCAAGGACAACCAACAAGGTACTAGGCCTCACAACCTGTTACTAAACCTCTCCATGATCTAAGGAACTCTTTTTCCCATCTCAGAAGGTAAACATCTATACCATAGGCACATAGGTACTAGAAGCCTCATCCTCTCTCTAAGGTTTGGTTCCTCTAAAGGCAACCAAGATATCATCCACTTAGGTCGCATCATCCTCAACTCCCTACTTTTCCTCATATCTCAGGGTCTAGGCTTCCAACCTTCTTGATTGGGGTCCCACTCTCTCTCTCTCTAGAGCTAACCCTACAAACAACCTAACTATTAGAGGTCCTCTCTTCATGAAGGTGGATCAAGCTCACAAGCATACCTCTACATGGTGAAGCCTATGTTCACGCTTATGTTTACTCAAGGTTATCCATAGCTATCATGGCCAGGGTTTCAACCTACTACTCACACTACTGATGTATTCTAGGTGCCTACTATGCCATGCTCATATAAGCTCATGGGGTTACCATAGGTTCTTCTCTAACCTCATCAATGAAGGAGCTATCCTTCACTCTAACATGCACGACCCTTCCCAGGGTTGGGTCACCAAAGGTACTCGGTCATCCAACCCCTCATGGCTCATATGGCATCCAAGGGATGTCTATCCAAACACCTCATCATGTCATCTCTCTCTCTAACCTTCACTTAGGGTTAGGGTTAACACCATCCTCAAAGGATGTGCCAGGTCTCCACTTGTAATGGAGATCTCTACCTCCAAGACAAACTCTCTCTTTACTTATCCTCCTGACAAGAAGGTCTAGCCTCAGGTCTCTCCTGAGGCATGCCAACTTATGTCATACGACCTAAGCATGTATCTATTCTTTAGTTTACGATTAAACTATTAAGCTTATGTCCATGACATCTTATTTACATGTTTTTTATTAATTTCGTGGAGGATTCCTTATACCTTATCAACCTTACCCATACCTCAAGAGGGTGAGGAAAAGAGAGAAAACCCTAATCCTTAAGGTCCTTAACAGCATTTGAGTTGAGAAGGGATGAACAAGATGAGAGAGTCCTAAAGGTATCTTATTTCGAGTCAGATCCTAAGACATCGACTTGGCAGTCACACTAATCCGGGAGTCCTCATATTCCGACTAGCGGTGCGGAGGAAAATCTTGCCAGCCCCTGGACGTGATCCTTTTCTAGACACCCCAGTCTCTCGGAAAATCCTCTAATAACTCCCTTGGGTTCTATAGAGTTTGTAAATTTTAATAATTATTAAAGATTAAATGAGGAACCTACGCTCTGATACCAAATGTAACGACCCCGCCTCCCAGTAACCCCCAATTAAGGGAGACCAAAAGGACAGAGTCATTATCCCAATTTCCGGATCAAAGGTTCGACAAATAATCAATAACAATTATCAAATTCTACTAACTAAACTGAAAGGTTGTAATAAAATTTAACTTTTCATACCTTTTTCAAAAACTTGGATATCTACTTCTATCCACATGGAGTCTATTCTAACTGATCCTCCTTTGAACTTTAATTCGTATTAATTCCACATATGCCACTTTACTGTTTGTTCTTTTTACTTGTACCTAAAATGTCGACAAACAAAACGTCGGTCAGCATAAAGCTGGTATGTGGAGGAAACAATAATCGTGCAACTATGATAACAATGTAATCAACCAATTATCATTTAACAGCCAAGATTGCGTCTTAAGCAATACTACTCACTCCTTACATATCCCCTATCTTTGTGATGTCCCTACAGTGGACCTGGATGCTACCTTCATCATGGTAGATCCCCATTAAACCCCACATGATCCTACCTAACAGGTAGATCAATATCTATGGTTGAGTCGCATGGCACTACCCATAGGTAGTCCAATCCCTAACTCATGGTGTGCTGAAGAGTCACATGGAACTACCCATAGGTAGCCCAATCCCTGACTCAAGGTGACTTGATGGACCTACCCCATTGGTAGCCATGTACTAAGTCATCCAATGACCTGATGGACGTACCCCATAGGTAGACATGTACTAGGTCAAACTATCAAGCCACAGAGGGGACTAGGATCTGAGCTAGTAGGCACATATCTTAAGTGATAGTCATATCCACATTATAGTTTGCATGAATTAAATTCATCCAACAGTTTAATTCAAGTCATCGAGGAAAACTTCAAAAAACCTCAAAAAAACTAATTCGAGATATTCATAAGCATAACCACATACCTATCAGGCTGATTTGAGACAGAATAATCCAATCAAGAAATCCAAATAGGCAAGCAAGCACAATAAGAGATCCTGAAATATGCATACAACTTTCTATTATTAAACATGCCATCAAGATCTACCAAACCTAGCTCGCCTCCTAGGGTTTCTATTCCTGTTTAGTGCTTCACTTGCAATTAGGGTTTTTCTTGCACTTTTATTACTACAAACCCTAATTAGGCAAAATAACTCACAAACACTAATTATTATAACCTATCCTGTATAACAGGCTTAGGATCATCATTTAACAACCTTTTTTCACATATTTCAAATTAAATATGATCTCTTCCTCTTCTACCCTAAATTACGGGTTCTAGATGCATTATCATGTAATGTTGGTTTAAAACCCTAAAACATGCAATTTCTCATCTAGATCAGGTTCAAATCTAATATTATCATTCAACAGGTTATTAATACTTAAATTATCCCATTAAGCATACTAGATTCAACATTTAATCACAATTAGGGTTTTTAACCTAACTTTAATGCACTTTTCATCAACTTAATGTACTTTTACAATTAGAAACGGAATCAAGCTTTAATATCATTTTTATTGGATTCCTCTCGTTCTCCTGATCAATTTTCATATATAATTTATCTAAATCTGAGCTACCAGTTATCTTCTATGAATTTTGCAAGATAAGGATAATTGGGCCAATCAAAGGCCGCCACGTCACCTTTATTTCCTATTATTACTTCGTCGCTGAACAACTCAGGCTAGGGCAAAAGGACTTACCTATCCTTGGGTCTTGAATACCAGGATGGGGGCATAAGGGTCTTTTGACTTTGTTCTTCTTCTTCCTCACGTGGGGCGCGACTCAGCCTGGATGCCCGGTCGTTCGTACAGCACGAGGCACCGATGCCCGCCGCAGAAAGGCTGGTGGTGCCTACTGCCGACTTGTTCCCTCACTCCGCCCAGGCTGTCTCCTCCAGATCTGCCTCCCCCTTCCTCCGACCAGGTTGATAGAGGTTACAGACCTCCGCTGGTCCTTCCGTCGAGCACCCTAAAGGTCTATGCAGTCGTCAATAGAGCCTGACCTACGACAGTCAAGAACCCTAAGTTGGTTGGGTTCTCCTCCTCCTGCCTTGCTGCCCCATGACCTCACTATACATCTGCGTCGTTCTGTAATTGATAGGGTCCATCCAAGACCCCCGTGGTCATCACATCCTGCGATGGCCAGGGCCGGCAAGCACCCTCTTGTCCTGGTTAGCTCAGGTGAGTGTCGGACGAATGGGAAACCCAGGAAACCACTGCTTCATGCTCCTCCACATCCCTCCTTTTCACCACCGGCACCCTAACAGGTCTTTCGTCCTCCCTATAGAACCATGGTGACCTTGGATGGGGTGCATCACGACAGCCATCTAGGGACGTCTCTGCCTGCTCATCACCGAGTGGAAGGTCTAAGCCAGGAAGGTAGAGGATATGCAAGGGTTATCCATGGACAACCGGGAAGGGAGACACATGTCCGGGATCAAAGAAAATCTAGTGGTCCTTATATATATACACTTTATAAGGAACCCTAATAGTCCTCACATAATGGGAAAAGAAGGTATATCGAGAGACACTGAGAGAAAGGCATGGGTTTTCCTTTATGCACATCTTGGTTAGACATGAAAAATAGATCGACTTTCCATACGTAATTGCCAAAGATTAAAGGCAAGGGCTTGAATTAAACCCATTCATTTCTCCTTGTTTACAAAGTAATCCTCTCTTTTAATTATCTCCTTGATAATTCATATTCCTTAGTCATTAGGAAAACCAAATTTTATCTCCTTTATCTTCCTTGAGTTTGTCTTTTAATCCATTGGCCACGAAATTCTTCTTTCTTAAAGTAAACATACCTCTTTTTCAATAATATCAAAAAGTCATTAATTATGTATCACATTATCCTCTTACTTTGTATTATTTGTATTTTATCTTTCTTCTTATTCATTGGGACTCCTTGGACCCCAAGAAATTCTATTATTTTGAAATTCCTTTTTAAGGATACTTATTATCCTTCTAGATGCATCTACATCCTTCATTTCACATTATCTTTCTTATTTATTTATTAAGATATTCTTTTTTAAGGATTTCTCATTATCTTTCATTTCCTTTCCTCTTTTCTTATTTCTTTTATTAGAAATCACATATAAACAAAATTTATTCAATTGTGGCCATTAATGCCACTTTCTAGATATTTCCATGTATTTCTCATAATTATTTTGCTTAATATTCATTATCTTGCATCCTTTTATATTATTTGGACTTTTCCTCCTTTCTTCTCTTTTATATCCATTAATGGATTAATTTAATAATATGAATCACGAAATTCCTATCAAAAGGGATATTTGCAAAGTAATCCATTGTTTGAAGCAAAGCATACAACCTTTTTAATTAAGTCCAATTTATAAAATCTTTACATTTCAATTATGAAAACATATGCAAAATTGGGGTTGTAACATATAACCTCTATGTCAACATTCTCCCCCTTTTTGTCAATGACAAACCATTCCTCAAACATATTGAAAAGGATATAGAAATTATACCTTTTCCTTGTGAATTAGGGAGATTCAAGATGTGAACAATGTGAATTTCTCCCCCTCAATCTATGCTTACTTTAACCTGCATAGTTAGTCTATCTATACAAAGAAGCTATGGCATACATGTATTATAAGGTCCTTTGCAAGTCACATGATAAAGCAATAATGAACAAGAAAAAGGATCTCATAAGCAATAAGCAGTAGTATGACTAGAGATATCAATATGATTGAGTTTCAAGACATTGAAATTTCTCTCCCCCTTTTGACATTATCAAAAAGTAGGGGGTAGAAGAGCATATAATCAGGTCTTCTCCAAACACAATCAAACAGATAATCATACATGCAATCTCATATCATATGTCAACCAGAGACAAAAAGAAACATACAATCTCAGTCATAATCAAAATATGGTGAAGTATGGCACCAACTCATAAGATATATCAGGGAAAAGAGCTAGAGTGGACATAACATATATTACAACTCAGAAGCATGTTCTCAAGGAATCAACTACAAACTAGAAGCGATGAAAACTGAAGATAAAAATAGTACAACTCAGATAATGTGCCAGATGTTTCTAATACAAAATAGCCTAGAAAGATATATATGATCAACATACTAGACTAAAAACTAAGAAACAAGCTAGACATCTAGACTATCTATGTCCATAGCATCATCATCATTTCCGTCAGGCTCATAGTCCTCATTTCCATATGAAGGTGCAGTAGAAGCACCTTCATCGCCAGAGGCACTGACGAAGCCATCAGAGCCATCATCAGATGCATCCTCACCATCACCATCGTCATCGTCACCAGCAGCCTCAACATCATCCACCTGGTCAGGCATCTCCTTGTCTGTAGGAGGACCAAAACCATGACCGAGCCAACGAGCATTCTGCTCATCCCAAGTCATGCCAAGAGCATAGAGCTCATTGGCCTGAGGAAAGGATGGAGCAGCGTCACCAAGATTGGCAAGCAGGGTGGCCAAGGGGCCATCATGCAATGGGAGGTAGGCAGGAGCAGGAGCAGGACCACCAGCAGTAAAGGGAGGAGGAGAAGCAGCATTGGAAGGCTCGGGGGTAGGGTAGTAATGATGATATGTATAAGAAGCATAAGCACTACCGGGGAAAGGCTGGTAGGTGGGGTAGGGATGTGCACATGATATGTTCATGGTAGATACGATTGAACATAGTTCCTGATGGAGGTGCTCCTGGACCTGTTGGTTTTATGCTTATTGGTGCATCATATAGCTCATAAGGGTTTCATTGGATACACAAAATGAATCACGGCTAGGTCGAGGAGGCGGAGGAGGTGGAGCTCGGGTAGAGGAGGAAGGGGCTATAGAGGTAGAGGTGGAGTATGAAGCACTAGGTGTGGAAGAGGTGAAGATAGGCACATACTTCTAAATTGTGGTTTCACTGATACACACACCCTTCCTGGCTAACTTGTAATGAAAGTCAGAAAATAGTGATTTCTCAGTAGAAAACTAGAACAAACCACATATCAGGGCCAGAAAAGGGTTGATGGGTGCCTTAAGTGTTCTTACCGGTGTCAAAGCAAGTCATGTAGTGTAGAATGTATCTGGACCACTGGACACTGATGTTCTCAAGAAGGCAATACTTGATAACTGCAATGTTCTCTGCAATATCTATTTGGTTTTTCTTCAGATGGATGTTGCAGTTGATCACTATAAGGCCAGTATACACTTCCTGAGATTGAGGGAGGAGGAAGGTAGGGTGCTCTTCTTCTTATATGGAAAGTTGGGTTACTTCAAGTAGCGATGAATGTCAGGAAGAGTAAGCTTATTCTTCTTGTAGAAACCTTCATGATCCAAAATATCAAAGTACTCTCCGTAATCCTTGCACCAGGTATCATTTTCATCATCTCCGGAAAAGAAGACATTTAAAATATCCTCAGAGATTTGAAAATTCTTACCGGCGATCATTGAAGTTAGGATTACTTGAGTATTCGGCGGGGTACAAGGGTGTCGTAGTTCCAATGTAAGTTAGCGTAGAACTCGTGAACAACTTTTGTGCTAGTCATCGAATTTGTGAAAGTAGTCACGCTCGACAGCCAGGGTGGAGAGGTGGTGGATGGCTAACACCTTAGCTACTTGGTCTATGACCGCTTGATGCCTATGGCTATGCTCAAACAAAGCTCTAAAAGGGAAAGAACTCCTAGGAAGAAGGTCCTTATACCTATTTACAGCTTCTATTGAGACAAAGGAGGTGTCATCAAAAGGAATCAAGTGATTAGACAAAGAAGATGAAGGAGCATTGCTAGGGGTAGGTCATTTTCTTCTATGAGAAGCCATGGAGGCGAAAAGGAAGAGGAGAGATGATCAAATGCACCAAGCAACTCCCAAAACCCGTCCAAACACCAACATGGAGCACAAAGGGAGGTATAGGTCAACCTATCTAGGTCGAGAAAGGGCTAGGATAGGGGAGGTTAGGGCTATGGTAGAGAGCTTGGGGCTAGAAGAAGAGGAATCAGTCGGTTATTTTCTAATTGAGAGGGAGAATAGTCGGTCGAGCCAAACTTAAATTTGCTTCTGCCCATCGATTGGTCAAGTTCTGAGAGTCAGAAACTCGACCGAATGGTCCATTTCAGGATAGCTCTCGGCCACGGATCGGTCGAGTTTGTCCTAGGGGAAACTCGACCGATGGTCAACCTGACCTAAAACCATAAAACTTAATTTCTAGCCATATGAATGCTAATTAAATTCATTTTTCGAGTCTATTATGTATATTGAATATACTTAGGCACATATCACTCATCATTGGGTACTATTTTGTGATAAAAATAAGAAATTCAATAAATGCCCAAAAACAAGTGAAACTAAGCATGTCAACAAGCAATTTAAACAACTTTAAGCAATTTTAGGCAAGCAAGGTGAGTAAAGCATGAGCAAGACATATAGAAGAAAAAAAACTAGCTAGATAACATGTTAATATCATCTGAAGCAACAATGAGCAGTTTAGATCTAATAAAATTAAATTGCTCTCTAGCTAGAGGTTTAGTGAAAATGTTCGCCAACTGCTTTTCCGTGTCCACATGCGTGATATAAATATCCTTTTTGGCAATGTGATTACGAATAAAACGATGGTGAACGTCTATATGTTTAGCTCTACTATGCAATATATGATTATATGAAAGATTGATTGCACTAGTATTATCACAATAGATAGGAGAAGCATCAAAATGTATGTTAAAGTCTTGGAGCATTTGCTTCATCCATAGGATCTGGGCACAACAACTCCTGGCTACAATGTACTCAGTCTCGGTAGTTGATAATGCCACAGTGCTCTATTTCTTGGAAAACCAAGACACCAAGCATGGTTCTAGAAGGAAGCAAGTGCCACTTGTGCACTTTCTATCAACCAAACAGCCTGCGTAATCCGCATCACTATATGCTATAAGATTAAAGTCCCTTGAATTAGGGTACCATAGTCCAAAGTTTTGAGTTTTGTCTAAGTACCTCAAAATCCTATTTACAGCAATAAGATGTGATTTCCTAGGACTTGATTGAAAGAGAGCACACAAGCCAAAACTAAACATAATATCAAGTCTAGAGGCAGTTAAATAAAGTAAACTTCCAATCATACCTCTATAGATCTTCTCATCTACCTTCTCACCTTCTTCATCTCTATCAAGTTTGGCAGTATTGGACATGGGTGTGTCCATCGGCTTCATGTTCTCCATACCAAAGTGTTTGAGTAGTTTACTAGTGTACTTGCCTTGGTTGATGAAGTTTCCATCTTTGGTTTGCTTGATTTGGAAGATGAGGAAGAAAGTCAACTCACCCATCATGCTCATCTCAAACTCACTCTGCATAAGAGAACTAAACTCTTTGCAAAGATCAAGATCAGTTTCGCCAAAAATGATATCATCAACATAAATTTGAATGATAAGAAAATTTCTAGAAGTGTGTTTTAGAAATAAAGTAGAATCGACTTTGCCCATGACATAGATATTGTCTAACAAAAAGTCCTTTAATTTCTCATACCAAGCTCTAGGTGCTTGTTTGAGTCCATAGAGAGCTTTTTGTAACAAATACACATGATTAGGTAGCTTGTCATTTTCAAAGCCCATAGGTTGAGCAACAAATACTTCCTCCTCTATTGTACCATTTAAAAATGCACTTTTAACATCCATTTGATATAGCAAGAAATTTTTATAACTAGAAAAATCAAGTATCATTATAATAGATTCAAGTTTAGCAACAAGAACATAAGTTTCATCAAAATCAATACCTTCATGTTGATTGTAACCTTGTGCCACTAACCTTGCTTTGTTCCTTACCACCTTACCATTCTCATCAAGCTTGTTGCGGTAGACCCATTTGGTGCCAATGATTTTTTGTCACTTGGTTTTGGAAGTAGAGTCCACACTCGATTCTTCTCGAATTGGCTAGGACCCACTCGTCATCTCCAAGAGCTTCCTTGATGTTCTTTGGCTCCAACTGTTAGATGAAGGCATTGTCTGCTTATTCTTTGTTGTAGGCAGCTCGTGTCTTCACTCTCTCAAATGGGTTGCCAATGATCAGCTCTTTGGGATGATTCTTTGCGAAGTGAGGAGTGGGATCCTTCTGCTCTTCATCTTCAGCTTCAACCACCTGCTTACCTTTGTTGTCGATGTTGAGGTCTTAAAAGATAGGAATTAAGTCATCTGCAACATCATTATCAACAACAATCTTGCCAACAAGGGGGTTAGTTCCAATAAACATAACATTAATAGATTCTTCAATTTTAGACGATTCAATATTGAAAACTATATAAGCCCTGCTTGTAGTGCTATATCCTAGGAAGCAAGCCTTGTACGATTTCGGATCAAACTTGTCAAGAGAATCCTTCGTGTTCAAAACAAAACAAGGACATCCGAAAACGTGAAAGAAATCAATGGATGGCTTTCTACCACGCCATAACTCATAGGGGGTTTTCTTCAAAGAAGGATGCGTAAAAACTCAGTTCTACACAAAGCAAGAGGTGCTAACAACTTCGGCTTAAAACTTCTTAGGAATGTCATATTCTAGAAGCATGGTCATAGACATCTCCTGTAGCGACCTATTATTTCTCTCTACTACCCCATTTTTTGAGGTGTATGAGGAGAAGAAAAATTGTGCGAGTAACCGGATTTTTCACAAAAATGCTCAAAAAGATCATTTTCAAACTCTCCCCCGTGGTCACTATGGATAGAAACAATCCGGCAAGAGGCTTCATTTTCAACTCATTTCCAAAAGCTCGATAAAGCATCTAGAGTATCAATTTTAGAAATGAGAAAGAAGGTCCAAGTATAGCGAGAGAAATCATCGACAATCACAAGGCAATACTTGGAACCGTGAAGTGTTTGAGTTCCCATAGGTTCGAATAGATCAATATGAAGAAGCTCAAGAGCTCTTTTGGAACTAAGGACTCCTTTGGATTTGAAGGAGGATTTGGTTTGCTTGCCTTGTGTGCAAGGTTGGCATTCCTCATCCTTTTTAAAATCCAATTTGGGAAGTCCCCGGACCAATTCCTTTTTGCTCAATTTCTTCATTTGACATGACCCAACCGGCGATGCCAAAGAGAAATATCATTTTTATCCACAATTAGGCATCTATCAAGTACGGGCTTTAGAGCATCAAGCACAATAACATAAATATTACCAATTCTAGTTCCCATATATATGACATTGTAAGTGAGGGAATCTAGAAGAAAACATTCTAAAGAAGTAAATAGAACAAGACATCCATTATCACAAAGTTGTCTTACACTTATCAAATTGTGATGTAGGCCATCAACAAGCAAAACATTTTTGATACTTAGCTCGTTGCCTACATCACCCTCACCTATAACCTTACCCTTTTTGTTGTCCCCTAAGGTCACTAATCCTCCTTTTTTTCATGAATTTGTTGAAATGGCTGATTTCACCTGTCATATGTTTTGAGCAGCCACTATCAACAATCTACCTTCTTTTGACCTATATGAAAGAAGGATGTCGATACCCAACTCAAACTTTGAGATCCGGGGTTATCTTAGGGACCCATTTCATCTTTGGGTTGGTCCCTTTGGCTTGTAAGGACAATAAGTAGAGTAATGATCATCACATTTACAATGAACACGTACCATTGGGTTCTTAGAGTCGAAAGTCTCTCCATGGAAGATAGGATGTTCCACACTCTTCTTCTTACCCTTACTCTTCTTCTTGTTCTTACCCTTAGGAGCAGTCCCATCATATCCTAAACCACTAGTACCAATTTGTTTGGTAGAGTGTTCTAAGACAACATTAAGGGATTTATTTCCCATAGGAAACTTTTTTAAAGAAGCTCTTAACTTAGCATTATCATCACTAAGGTTAATGACAGTAGAAGATAAACTAGCAAGATCATCTCTAGCATGCAATAGGTCGACCTCTAAATAGAGGGCTTTAGTATGAAAGGAATCACATTCTAAAGCAATGCTAGTTACCTCATTACTTTGCAAAATAGGTCTAGATGATATATCATTAACTTGAGCAAGCAACTTTGCATTTTCAGATTTAAGCAAAAGAATTTCCTTTTGATAGACATGAGTTTCTTGCTTCCTAGCTTCATCAATGAGATTAAGTTCTACATTTTTAGTTTTAAGAATATCTATCTCATCTAGGAATTTTTGGTTTTCTTCCTTAAGAATAGCAATGGTCTTAAGGTAGACACCATTCTCAACTTCAACTCCATTGTATTGGAACTCAAGATCAAGAAATTGCCTTTGCAAGGTATCAATATTATCAAGGTGCAATTTTTCATTTTGATCAAGGATCTCAATATTAGCATAAAGATCATCTATTATCTTTCCTAACCTTTACTTTTTAGATTTGCATTTAGTAAAAGACGACCGGAAAGCATTAAGCATATCAATAAGAGTTTCTTTAGACAACTCATGCAGATTGACTTCACTTACCTCACTTACCTCACCTACATCTTCACTTGTAGAGGCCATGAGAGCAAGGTGGCATTCTCCATCTTTGGAGCTTGAAGAGCTTGAGGAAGACTCCTCCCAAGCTGCATCTTTGCTTCTTCTTTCTTTCTTCTCCTTTCTATTATATTTGTCTTCTCTCTTGTACTCCTTGTCCTTCTTGTGGCTGCTCTTGTGGTGGATCTTCTTGGTCTTGGGACAGTCACTCTTATAATGACCTTTTTGGCCATATTTATAGAATCTAGGAGTTGATGAAAAAGGCTTCTCCTTGAAGTGTTTGCCCTTGGTGTAGTTAGCTTCTTGTTCATTTGGGCCTTCATCTTCACTTGAGGAAGGAGTAGGGGACTTGAGTGCAAGTTGTTGTTGCCGAACCATCTCTTCAATTTGAGCTTTGAAGGTTGTGTCCTTGATCTTCTTAGACTCCTTCTCTTCTCTCTTTTCTTCTTCTTCTTGCTTATCAAGTCTTGGTTCATGGGCTTGAAGGTTTCCAACTAGCTCCTCGATTGACAATTCACTAACCGTTTACACTTAATCAATGGATGTCACCTTGGGCTCCCATCTCTTTGGAAGAGATCTTAAGATCTTAGAGTTTATTGTGCCTTTATCCATCACACTACCAAGGGCTACCAATCCATTGATGATTACATTAAGCCTTGTGTACATGTCCGCCACTCTTTCATTCTTGCCCATCTTGAAGTTCTCAAGTAGACCACCAAGCATGTAGATCTTGGCTTCCTTCACTTGCTCCGTTCCTTCATAGGTGACACATAGCTTGTTCCAAATTTCATGTGCGGTGTCCCAAGAGGAGATCCGGTTGAACTCAGATGGGGTGAGGGATGCATAGATGATGCTCACGGCTTTGGCATTGAGTTGAGCTTGCTTCATTTGGGCTTCTGTCTATGTGGAGATTTCCCCCTTTGGATCTTCATACTTTAGATGCACCACCTTCCACATCTCATAGCTTACTCCTTGGAGATAGAACTATATTCTTCTCATCCAATAGAGAAAGTTGGTGTCGTCGAAGACCGGAGTTCGCATAGAGAAGCTTCCCTCTAAGTTGAGAGATCCAAGTGCTAAATCGCCCATATTCTCCTACTTGTAGAAGTAGCTTGGAGAAGATCGGCTATGATATCACTTGTTGGATCAAGGGCTCTAGAGGGGGGGGGGTGAATAGAGCTTCACAAATCTCACAAAATAGATTAGACCTATATTAAGTGTAGAAACTTAAACAAGCAGCCAATTTGAAGTCCTAACTATCATGCATAGTAAGGGTGAGAGACAAGGAAGAACATACACTTGGACAAAGTGGTTTAGAGTGGTTCCACACTTCAAACTAGAAGTGAGTCAGTTCACTACCTGGAGGTGGTTAGGCTCTAGGACTTTGCAATCTTGGTACTCTTATATTCCATCATAAGATTATAAGACAAATCCGCATTTATCCAAGGGCTTAGTACCTCAAGAAAGGATCTTCAACCTATAGAAGCAGCTTACCCATTTGAACCATGGAGTCTTTTGCCTTCAATAAGGACTTACCCACTCCTTCTTCAAGACTTTGTCCTTCAAGGAATTACCTATCCTTCTTGAGCATCTGCCTTGCCTATCTCCTTCACTTGGAGATCTGGGACACCATGCTTTCTTCAACCTTGAAGAATAACAACTCCTTCTCCTTCACTCGGAGAAGATCTTCAACCTTTTCTTCAATAGGAAAGGGGGTACGAAGATGGAGATGGAGAGCTTTACATCAATACATGGAGTAGCTCTCATACATCATAACCTAACTCACTCATACCCACGAATTTGACTTGAAGGTAGAGAGAGAAAGGGGCTCAAAGGGTTGGAACACTCTCAACTAAGCTAGGACCAAGCATGTAGTGAATGAACAACCTTGGAATGAACTCTAATAGGTCCTATTTATAGCTGAGGGTGCCCCTTTGAGTTGGGGTACACATAGGGTCGAAAAATAGTCATTTTTGCCCAAGGCAACAGATCTATTTTTGCCCAAATAAGTCACCAATGGTCACAATCATTTTTTCTACAATTTACGTACAGTGCAATCGGTCGAGTTTCAATAAAGATAACTCGACCGATAGGGTAAAAGACAAAACTATTTTCAAACCATCAATCGAGTTTGTCCTGAGGAAACTCGACCGACCAATGAAAGTTGTGTTTGGTCAATAACCCCATTGGTCGAGTTCTGTGAAAACACAACTCGACCGATGCACTGTGACACTCTGATCACAAAGACATAATTTACTTAAGCGAAAGCGTTCGTTAGCAGTGGATTACTGAAAATCACTAAAAATTAAAACCTTTTTCAAAGAGATCCACAAAGGACAACTCTTTTGAAAAGAACCAAAGTAATTTGATTTCATTCTGTTTCAGTAGTACATATCGTGTATCATCTCATCTCAAGGATTACAACATCAACTGTTCTATTAAATTGTATATAGACAACATAAGAACATTGAGGCATCAAGCCAAAATCTCAGATCGATTCATTAAAACCAACTACAGACTCCGAGGATCTGAGAGTACAGAGACGACACATAGGACTCTATTCGCACATATACAAAACTTAATAGCCAGTGTCTCCACCTGAGAATTCATTGCTATTCCTGGTGCTGCTGTTGTCCTTCACCTACTGAAGGGTTCCTGCCTTCTCGTCCGCGTCCACCTAAAAATGTGGATCCCACGGGGGTGAGACAATTGTAAATTTCCCCAGCGAGAGATATAACTCTCTGCCAAAACATTATTATTGCAGTTATTGAATTAACACTGAGCAGATGAATTATATATTTAACAACAAATAGATCAATGTCTAAATAGATTAAAGCAATATTCTTATTCCGAGCATTTTAGCTATAACTTGATAAGTCAGCATGATACTTATTTAGTGAGGAATTAAAGCACATGTATAACATTTATCCTTCTAGGATATGCTATGCAGAGTAACATCAACCTTCTCGATCAGTATGAGATTATATGACAGAGACATCACGTATCAAACTATAATTAGCTTGCCAGTGTATATTGACATCTTCACTATAGAGTTATAGCCGTAACATATACTCACTTCAGGCTTAGATCACACAGCTAATGCTTGGTATTGTATTGTGGAGTCATGCTTGTAGCCATACCCTTTTAATGAAGTATTGGGATCTTAATCCCTCATCTCATCAGGTACACTTTTATTTCTTAACAAGTTCATCATCTTGATTATAGAATATGGGTATTCAGACCCTCAATTCATCATAGAATACTTGTTACCACTTATCAGGTAACTTAATACCTTCAGGTCATCTGACCAAGGTAATCATGATTCTTGCTACGCAAGCATTCCACATAGTTCACAAAGCTCATATCACCTCTTGTTACCCCTTAATAGGCAACAAGGCATATTATGGCTTATGAAGCCCATAAACAATTTCAATAATTAAAACATCATATGGCACACAGGGCTCATTAATTTCAAGTTACCTCTCACTAAGCAACAAAGCATATGAAGGCTTATAAGGCCTATAAAACATTT
Source organism: Alisma plantago-aquatica (assembly GCA_963693085.1). Classification (NCBI taxonomy): domain Eukaryota; kingdom Viridiplantae; phylum Streptophyta; class Magnoliopsida; order Alismatales; family Alismataceae; genus Alisma; species Alisma plantago-aquatica. The sequence goes on along the minus strand of OY856412.1, from coordinate 391,562,256 downwards.
TCAATATACAGAACATCATAGCCCATACCTGGCTATGCTCATCATCTCAACATACCTACATGATTAGTACTCATGATAACAATTATATCCATTATATATCAGTACCATGCAATACAAGGGTTTTCTTATTACATTCATAACTCATCACTCTGTATTTGAGCTTCACATAGGATCACTCTGAGTTAGGAATTCACATAGCATCACCCTGTATTAGGGTTTCACATAGCATTACCTTGTGTTAGGGTTTCACGTAGCATTACCTTGTGTTGGGGTTTCACATATCATTACCCTGTATTAGGGTTTCACATAGCATTACCCTGTATTAGGTTTTCACATAACATTACCCTGTATTAGGGTTTTGTGTCACATTCATCCCCTATATTAGGGATTTACACATCATTACCCTGAATTAGGGTTTCACTCAGAATTGCCCTGAATTAGGGTTTCTCATGTCATTATCCTATATTAGGGTCACATCATTCCCCTAGATTAGGGTTTCACTCAGTATTGCCCTAAATTAGGGTTTAAGTTCATCAATCAACTCAATTAGGGTTTTATGATCTCTTTATCAAGAGTCATACCCTAATTATATATCCCATTCATTTTGAATGTGTTGGGCTTGATTGCTACATGATTATTATACATGTATGAATTTCCTTTTCTCATCCTCTCTAGGATGTTCTCTACTCCAATCTTAACCAAATTGAGTCTATTCTTTATTCAAATACATGCAATTAGGGTTATCATAATGTATTGGGCTATTGCATTAATATGCATCAACGGTTAACCCCAATAAGGGTACCAATCACTCTAGTACCTTAAAGGTACAACCATTGTAATCATCATTGATTTTCATCATAAATAATCAAGTAGTTGATTGACCTTTAATCACCTTAGATATCCAAACGGTTTTGATTAATTAAATCCCAAATAGTCTTGGTCACTTAGACCCCAATGATCTTGACCAATTAGGCTCCAAACAGTCTTACTAAAATAACCTCCAAATGGTCTAAGACCGTTTAGGCCTCCAAACGGTCTTGATTACATTGGCCATCCAATCGGTTTGAAACTGTTTAGCCAAATCAAGTTGAAACCAATTGGACATATAAAACTGTTTAGACAAAACATTTTGAAACCGAATGAACTTGGGTCTCCAAATGGTTTGAGACCGTTTCATCCCAAACAGTCTTGATACCGTTTGATCCTAAATGGTCTTGAGACCGTTTGGACTCAAACGGTCTTAAGACCGTTTGGTCCAAACCCTCTCAAAATCGAATGGACCAAAAAGATATCCATCAACTAAATCGATTTCAGGGTTTCACTTGTTGAATCCACCTATCAATTGAAACATTGAATTAACCTCAATTGAACCATTAAATCACCCTTCAATTGAACCATCAATTAGGGTTTTAAATTTAAGAAACCATCAATTAGGGTTTTAACCTAATTGAATTAGGGTTTGAAATCAAGATACCTTCAATTGTTGACGTTATAGGACTAATTCTATTAAAATCATTGAATCACCACTTAGCCATGTCATGACCTGACCTCAAACGGTCTTGAGGTCGTTTGGTTAACCTCCAAACGGTGTTGAGACTGTTTGACTAGTTCCATCATTGAAATTTGTGAAATTCAATTAGGGTTTGCATCATAAAATCGATCATCAATTGAGCTATTGATTGTATTTCAATTTGATATCACTGGATCTTCAACCATCTAATCATACTTGATCATAGACTTCCAAATGGTCTTGGTTGACCTCCAATCGGTCTTGAGACTGTTTGGGTGACCTCCAAATGGTCATGAGACCGTTTGGGTTAGTCAACCCAAAAATTAAATCAATCAATTGAGAATTTCAGCACTCAACCCGATTATGGTTTGATACTTGATGGACCTTCAACTGATGAACCCTTTGAAACCAATCAATTGGATTTAATGGGTCATCAACCATCAACATCAGCATATGAACTCCAAACGGTCAAATGTGGTCAACTATTCCAAATGGTTTTGAAACCGTGTGGTTTCAAACGGTTTGATGAAACCGTTTGGCTAACTTTATTGAAACCGATTGGACTCAAATTTTGAAACTGTTTGCAATAGATATTTGTGGAGGTGTGTGCTTATGATGATGTCATCATCATCAAGCTATAAACCCACGAAGCTTTCTGTGATTTCCATGGTGATTGCACCAATCAATCAAATAAAATTTTGAGAATGAAGAAAGGATCAACAATTGACAGAGGTATGAAATCAATAATAACATTCAAGGGTTCAAGTTATATAACCCGCCTTTAATTGAGCTTCAAAGCTTCAACCTCCACGTATTTAATGGTGAAATCAACACCTTCTACTATCCCAAGCTCATCCTTAAGCTTTGAGTGAAAAGGAATGGCTAGAATTGAAGATGGAATGGAGATAAGAAGAAATCATGCATTGATTTTCGATTTCCACCATGGAATCAAGGTGAAAAGAGGTCATGGAGCTTACCAACAGGTTGGGGGTCGTCCTCCTGATCTTCCAAAGCTCCCTTGGTCGTTTTTCAATCAAAGAGTGGAAGTGGTTTTGAAAAAGCCTCTCAATTGAGTTGTAAAAGGTGTTTTTATAAGAAATTCAATGAGAGAGAAAATATTTTATAAAATCCTTTTAATTCCAAAATTGGTGCCACCTCTCCCCCATCAATTCCTTGCATGAAAAGACATCTTCCCCTTCTTCGAATTCCTCTTCATTATTCATGAATTAAGGAAAAGCAAATTAAGCACCTTAAATCATATAATACTAATATCCCATTTTTAGTGGATATTACTTTTGATTTAACTAATGTGAGTGGGTTCTCCACTCACTTAGATATTTTCGTGCCTTTGCAAGGCACATGCTCGTCCAACCTTATCTAATTTCAACCATTACCATTTTGGTTGATGGGCACTTCGATTAATATATTTATTTTGCATTAATTTGAAGTAAAGTTCCAATTATGCTTAAATCTTGATTATTTTAATATCAAGATTCTCTTCCTTCCAAAATAATTCTAATGAGGCGCCTCTCAAATTATTTTCTCTAAATGATGCAAATAATCATGAGGGACCCTCTTGAAGTGGTATTTTGCATATTGAATCCTAGATTTTGGGTAAATTGCACATTACACCAAAACTAGGTTTTAATGCACAAACATTGCTCAACAGACTCTTTCTTGTTATTCAGGCCCCTACAAGCCATACCTCTGCATCATTCTCATTCCTATGATTCTTCAATACTAGAGGAACATTTCAACATGTAACATTTGCAATTTAACCCCTTAACTTGGGTAATTTGCACTTTAGCCCAAAACAAGTAAAACATTATTTCAACATTATTCAAAAAGGACTAAAATTGAAATATAAGTTCCTCTTGAGCCTTAATTACTTTTCAAGAGATAAGAGAAATAATATAATCAAATTTATTAAGCAAAACATCTAGGTTTAAGCATAACCCACGTCAGGGATGTTACATGCACTCTCCAGAAAAAGGATCCAGTGGATCGGTCAAGATTCTAACTCGACCGATCAACAACCTGTGATCAATTTTCTAAAGTACATCAAAAGTGATTAAAACTTGGTGCAAAGTGTCCCAATTAATTTTCTCATCTTAGTTATAGGCCAATACATCAATACAACTGATTACAAAAATATTCTAAGGTCATTTACATGGATTTCCTAATTTGTACACTTGTATAGCTTTTGACTTGAACTTGAGCAAATTAGGGCTTGTGAATTTTGATCCTTTTCATGTACCTAATTCCTAAAATAAATCTTGGATACACATATTAGATACATATGGATGGAATGGTTAAGTCATTATCAAAATATGGACAATGTATAACCTCTAGGTCAACACTGTGGAAAAATAGCTCAATGTCAGAATGATAAAAAAGCTTAACATCTCTATTTGAATATGATTTATAAAAATGACCGTCTTATTCTTAATCCAATTTAGAACCCTAATTATGACATCTCATCTCTCCCACTTCAAACCTAAGAACACATTGTTCTTCTAGACAGAAATACACTTTCACATCTTCTTAACCCAAAATGACTGAGGAGAGGAAATGTTCCTTTTTTTGGGTACTCCGAAGAAGAGGTCCGGTGGAGATGGGGTGGGGGTTGTAGCTTAGAAGATTAAAGCACATGGCTACTAACCACATTGTCAAGGGTTCAAATCTCTCCTCGTCCACAACCAGTCCAAAAGGGAAGGACCTTTACCATTGCTATACCTCTGCTCTAGGGTTAGAAAAATCATGACCGGGGTTGCGAACGCAAAGCTATGGGTATTTTTGTCAAAATAGAATGGCCTTACTTTCTTTATCATGTTTTCTTTATTAATTTAAGATCATTTAAACACACTACAATAAATTAGGCGTTACAACACCTGTTTTGGACACTTTGTCCAATAAAACAGGCACATACAATGGATGTTTAACCAGAAAAAAATGCACATGTACAAAAAACATGGATAACACCACTTTTATGTGCTTTAACCCCATATTTTGGACGCTTTAACACCAATATTAGGTGCATTACTAATCATATTAGGCGACACATTACCCCATTACTGGATGCATCATTATAAAGATCATACTATGATGAATGTGCGTGTTACATTAAAAGTAGGTGCATTGCCACCAATACTAGGCACATTACTACTCTTATTGGGCACATTATCCAATTTTGAGGCGCTTTAGCCAATAAAGTAGACACATAAAATGTATATTTTTGCAAAAAAATATGCGCATGTCTATGGATGTTTTAACACAATACTTTTGGGCATTTTAGCACCACTTTTAGGCTCTTTAACCCAATTTTGGACGCTTTAAAACCAATATTAGACCCATTAATACTCATATTAGGCGCATTAGACCATTATTGAGCGCATCATTATAAAAACCGGGCTATACTAAATCTGCGTGTTGTACTAAAAGTATGCGTATTACCACCAATTGGAGGCACATCACTACTCATATTGGACACATTACCCCATTATTAGACGCTTCATGATAAAAAATAGATTATACATTGAACATGGATATTATATTGAAAGTAGGCATATTACCACCAATATTAGACACATTACTACTCATATTAGACGCATGACCCCATTATTGGACACATCATTAAAGAATTTGGGCTATATACTGAATGTGTGTGTTACACTAAAAGTATGTGCATTACCATCAATATTAGACACATTACCGCAATACATATTTTTTCTCAAAATTATATCAATAATATTAGGTTTTTTGAAATGTATTTTTGATAAAGAATCTCAATATTTTTTTTGTCAAAAAATTAATTATAAATTGAAAGTTATAAGTAAAATAATTTCCTCTCTCTTATATTTTCTCTTTTCTTAAAGGAGATTGGGAAAAGAAAAAGAGAGAGAGAGTAGTGGGTGGGGTGAGTGAAAAGAGAGAGAGAGAGAGTCATAGAATGAGAGAGTAGTGGGTGGGATGAGAGGGAAGAGAGAGAGAAAGAGAGATTGATATAGAGACAGAGAGGAAAAAAGGCAGCATGCATGTGTCGCTGGGGGTGATTTTGAACCGCGTCAAACACACATCCACCCTCCCAGACATGTCAAAAATTAAACCCAAAGTACAATTATAAAAAAAACTATATAATACACTTTTTAGTATGTACTTACTTTTTATTTGAAACTGTACACCAAATACTACACTTGGGGATCAAGTACGAATTCCTATAAGGTGATCTCATTTACTAGTGATACACGCAATTTGCCTGAAAATATCTTGCATTACTTTAAAAATCATGCAATTCTGTGAATAAATAGTTTCTATTCGAAGCTTTCACGGGAAATGGCAATGATGGGGTTTTTTCTTTGATATCTCATATAAGTGAATTTAAATAGTATATACATAGTATTGTTCTTTTGCTACGTACTATTTGTATGTGTGTGTCATACAAATAGAATTGTTCTTTTGCTACACAATAGTTTTGATTCCACCTTTCATTAATATTTATATTCACATGTTTAGTCCAAAGTCTTTAAAAACACACCATATGATGGATTCATTTTTCTAGGACTATTGTTGGATGGAAAATCTCTAAGTTAGAGATTTGCCCACATGCCGAGGTCATTTAAAAAAAAAATCATGTTGCCGTTACTTGGGTTGGGCGTGCTTAGAATAATTAGGTATCCTTGCCCAGATTTATTTGAATTTTCAACCTAGTATTATTATTAACGATGCACATGTACGTTCGAACTAAATATATAGTCTAAATTAGACCTGATGATTTGATATATGTTATTATATCGACGCCATGTTGGATCCATTAGCCCCTGTTTGGGAACGGACTGGGATTTCGTAGTCTGGACTGGATTAGACTGGGTTAGTCAGGATTCAGTCTGATTCTGTTTGGCAACCCAGTCTGATTCTATTTGGCAACCCAGTCCGATTCTGGTCAGCTGGTCTGATTTGAGTCTGATTGCAGTCTGGTTATGTTTGGCTACTAGACTGGATTCAGTCTGATTTTGTTTGGCAACGTAGTCAGTATCTGCTGATTCTGTCCTGCTGTTGTAGAACTGTTTTAACAAGAATAATGTATGTGTAGTTGTGTTGCCGCTTAAGCAGAAGTTGGCCGAAGTGTATTATATACTAAATAACAAATACATAATATAATTAATGTATTTAAATTAAATAGTAGCAAAGGTGCGTAGCATGTCTGTAGCAGAACGTAATACCACATAAATTAAAAGATACTATTTTGTTGGTTCCCGGATAAATACATATGTAACATACAAACTGAAACGAGAGGTCTGCCCTGGACCTAGACAACGACAAAGTTACACAATCTAAGTTGGTGATCAAGCAGGCAACTTCATGCCTCGTCGTACTCGTTGGCCCAATTCATGGCCTCGTCGTACTCTTTCCACAACACAGGACAGGGTTCGTCCAACACCTGATTTGTTTCCTGTTTGCTGGCATCTTTTGGCCACTCGAACAACAACGACAGATGGTGAATAGGAGGAAACAAGGTTCGCAACATTTGGGCCCTCATTTGGCTTGTTCCCTTGGCTTGTTCGTCTCTCTCATTTGGGCCCTCATCGCGTGGAGGCTCGCAACATGGTTTTTTGCAAACAAGGTTTTGTTCTACATATTTTTTAATCTTCGACGGAGACATCAATCGTTTTTCAAATTCTGTCTTTGCCTTTGACCGTGACCGCGATGATGACATCTATAGTTAATAAATCAAATTTTAGTATTAGCAAATATCAATAATAGAAAGATAACTGTGACAATATTGAATAAAAATAAATGCTCCAAACAAACTTAACTACAAATAAGTAAGAACGTGATTTATGCATTCAATACATAAAAAAAAGGTCCAAACAAACTTAGCTGCATACAAATAAATGTTGCGAGGTAAACACAAACATCTACAAAGTTGTGGAAATATATTACAGGTTAATGTGTTATTTTTGGCGTCTAGCGTGGTAGTTTGATTCCCTCATCAGTGTTAATAGGGTATTGAGCAACGCCAGGTGGGTAAATGCGACGAGTCGTCATGAAGTTGTGTTGCACGGCCAATGGCGGGGGAGGCAATACATCTCCCAAAATAAAAAGATTGTATGTTATGAACTCTCTCCTTATGTGTTGCCATCTCATCTGCAACTCAGTCAAAGATATGTAAGGCTCCCCAGTTATGTTTCGGAAGTGACGTCATGCCTCCATCCTACTCCATTAACACATCTCCCCAACTCATATTGGTTTCTCATCATACCTCTGAGAACCATATCAAGCTCCCTACACCACATAAAGGAAGGCGTCCTTTGAGGCCCAGCCATATTACAGATTCTGTAAGTAATATATTTTAGATGTAAGTGTGTATCGCATAATTAAGGGAATATAAAACGCATATTCAGTGTTAGCTAACATTTATCAACATAACGGTGAAAAAACATACACCCTCCATAAAACATACACCAACATTATGATAAATAACTAAAGCATGTTGATGTCGGATGAATTCAGAAAGATGTAATGTTAAAAACATCGAATGCTGGACAATGTAAACCGACACACCAAACTAAATGTAGTTCTCTGCCATTAAACATTATGGCATCACCGTGGGTGAAGGAATGTCTAAAAGAAGACTACATTCTTCCTCCAGACTGGCAATGTAGCGTTCTACACCGTCATGCTCATACTTTTTTTGGGTGTATATATCATCGTAGTTGTGATGAATTTCAACACAGTCCTTCATGTTCATTGCCTGGCCCCACACTGACTTGCACTCGACAGTTAGTAACATAATCTCAGCTTTCAAAGAATCAATTGTTGGGGGGAGATCGACTGCCCAACGGAAGTATCTACACCGATCTTTTCCCTACAATGTATAATCAAATTTAATGAATGACAAAGAATGTGCAACATACACAACGACAACCTATTATGTATGTATTTACTAGTGCACCTCACGAGAAGGACATATGTAATACATTTCGCCCGGCCTTTCACTCAGAATGCCAAAATCATACAACCCTGCATCCTCTGTGTTAAGCCGCAAGGCTGCATCTAACCCACAATCACACCTCGGAACTCCAGATGGATCCATTGACATCTAAAACATAATTGAGGATTAGTAAAAACATTGTCGGATTCTGAACATAGATTTCAAATACAACTTTCCGAACATAAAATAGGCCTAAGTGCTTGTTCTACATCTATGATGTATTGTATCCGTCCTCGTTTGAAGAGTCGTTACTGCTCGTGATGTGAAGTAGTTGTCAAAGATATTCGCACCTCTCACGTAGAGTGGTAATACCTTGTTCAAGCCTATCGATGTCTGCTCTTGTCGAACTGACAAAGTCACATTGTTCAGACCATAGCTTGCGTTCGTTGCGGGCATATGCAAGTTGTGTTATCATAGCATCCCTAACTGCAGTAAGTGTGGCAACTGTGGGTGGTACACGCTGCGCAGGCAATCTCATCTGACATCTGTTCGAAACAAGCCCCTACCACATGTAAAATACGGTCTGTGGGGGTTGTTTTTTTCAAAACGTCCATTTGTCGTGTCCGCTTCATCCATATACACACGTACAGTGCATTGAAGGCTGCATGTACAACAAGGCATTCCATTCTCCATTTCAAGACAACCTACCGATTCATTATGTCATGTATATTATTAGGATCCAGAAAAAAGTTTGTAAAAAAAACAACTAAAGCCTACAAAGTTATGTCGTGGACAATTTTTCAAATAATGTCGAAGACTATTACAGACACAATTGTAAGTCAACGGGCATCCGATAGCAAATTAGAAATGGATTCACGTAAACGCTCACCCTCCCTTGAATCAGCCTGAGTTGTTTGTTGGAGGGAACTCAGGTCAACCCCAGCAGGGGGAACGACAGATGTTGAAATGTCATTTGGGAGCTCATCCATTATACTGTCGCCATCATGTTGGCGACGTATGAAATTGTGGAGGATACAACAAGACATTACGAGGCGACACTGCGAATGTATGGGATATGTCGCCCCCTTTTTAAGGTAGGCAAACCGCCGCTTCAGCACCCCAAATGCTCTTTCTACAACATTACGTAATTGTGCGTGGCGGTGGTTGAAAATCTCCTTCTTGCTGGTGTAGGCATGTCTGTTTCCTCGGTACTCAGAAATATGGTAAGTTGTGTTGCGATACGGTGCAAGGAATTGCCGAGTGTTGGCATACCCTGCATCTACTAGGTAAAACTTTTCTGGTGGAACTTTAAACCCGCCTGTGGTCGTCGCTGACTGGAGGACCCATTGGTCAGCAGCCGATCCCTCCCACCCAGTTAGGACATATGTAAACTCCATGGAGAAGTCAACTACAGCCAAGACATTAAGAGAGACATTCCCTTTTCTGTCTCGGTAGCGATTTTGCTTGTCTCGTTTAACCAAGACGGGGATGTGTGTTCTGTCAATTGCCCCGATGGCATTCTATAACACAAAAATAGGTTGTCAACATACAAAATATTTCCAAATGATTAAAGATTGTAGGGGCTAACTATTACCTTGAAGTAAGGGTAGAACCTTGGGGTCTCCAATATACGAGAATGTGTTGTCGTGCATGTCGCTGTAGTTTGCATGACAATGTACTCATTGGACAACGAACACACAGCGTCCAAGACTTCGTTGAACTTCCTACTTATGGTCTCACCAGAGTGAATGTAGTCCTCAGCCAAAGCACGATTTGTATGTCCATGGCCAACCATTTGTAGGAAGTAGCACACAGCCTCAACCGAACTGACGCCTCTAGTGCTTCGTAACAAGGCCCGACTCTCAAGCTTGTCCACAAGGGCCAATATAGAATGTGGTCTCATTTGATATAGGTCATAAGCCCTTTGTTCATGACCGTTTAAAATTTCTAAGACCTTCTGGTGGCCACTCCTAATGCTAACTGACCTAGGTATTGTAGGTGGTATGTCGGAAATGTCGTCAATGATGGAGTTTGCTATGGACTCAGCTATTGTATCAGCAATGTGATTAGCTGGACCAGACAATGTATGTAGAATGTGCGTGAGGAGGTCAGGTGTTTCTGTTTGGTCAGTGGTTGACATTATGCCTACAAGTGGAAGCATAGCAACGTTGTCATGGCAAGGACAAGGAAAATAACTAGGCTACAATCATATGTAACTGTGGACACATAAAATAATGGCTTGCAGGATACAAAGTGAATTAGATTGATCACAAAATAAAACCATGACAGTGAAATAAATTATTACAACAGTTAATCAATAATGTCTGGACGGGAATAAAAATATTACAACAATTCAGCAAATAAGATTAAGCCCAACGAAAATGTTTGGATGGGAAATAGATTATTACAACAACGAAAGAACTTTCTACTGATTTGATGAGTTAAATGTCTGGCTGTTAATGTTTGGTGATCCGGAAGGGCCAGCATCATTGGACGAAGGAAAAAATGGACGGTGAGATGACGCAAACGACGATGGCATACTTGGTCTGTTGCTGAAGTTGGGTGTTGGGGATTGCGGGAAAAATGCATGGTGAGATGGCATAAACAAGGATGGCATTGAAGGTGTTGCTGTTGCATTGGCAGCTTGGAATGAGGATGGCATTGAAGGTGTTGTTGTTGCATTGGCAGCTTGGGACCTTTCCCAAAGGTCTTGCAACCATATGGTTATCTTTTGAGGTGTGTCTATAAGGCTGAGGTAGATGGTGCAGTTTGTTGAGTCCTTGATGGCGTTCACAAGTGTTGTAAACACAGGAGTGGGGGCATCTGGGTAAGTGTCCTGGAAATGTTGTAAGATGGTTGTAAATTCTTTCTTTTCAAAGGCTCTAGTTGCCACACCACTGCCTAACTCGTGAACCTTTGCATAAACCTGTGTGAATTCAGATAACACTTCATTTGAAAGCCCACATCGATCTTGAGCCATTGATGGCCGCTTCTTGCGCCTAACGACAGGAGGCCTCCCGCCAACACTCGGTGTATCTGTTCCGCCTCCCCCGGTTTCTCCCTCACTTTGCATCCCAAATGCGCCCATATTAGGTTCCCCAGATTGGCTTCCAGTGTTCATGGGTGTGTCTGGGCCATCTAAGTCGACAGTGATATCATCCTCGGAGGCAATGTCAGAAGGGATATGTGTGTCCGTTGAAGACATTGCATGATGTCCTCTAGCAATGTTCCTCCCCGCCATCATCTCGATGTCATAGTAGTGGGGAAACGGCTTGTTAAGCAACCTAGCAAGGTCCTTGTTTGCCTAAGTATAAATTTTTTTTATTAGGAAATTAAAGTGTAAATAGATGACATTATTTTTTTAATTAAGGGACTGGTTATTGGATATACCGCAAGGCTCTCCCTCCATTCAGGGCTGTCGGGCAGCGTGGGCTTATGCCTAGTGTCATCCCATCCAACGCCGCTCTTATTCGTCACAAGCTTCAAAGCGGCATAGTCCCTCCTCAAGTTCTTCCACCGAGTTTTCAGCTGGTCTATATTGCAGGCCGTCTTCCCCATCCTATTTTGCATTTCCACAGTTGCCTCCCTTCAAGCCTCCCTAGTGAAATGACCATCGACACACCTGCCTAGGTCATATTGTCTGCGCAATGCAGATACTAGAGCGGCATCAGAATCTCTTGCCCAAACAATACGAAACTTGGGGTCAACGGAAGACATACCCCCGTAGGTGCTGCAATATATTATGATACACAAATCGTTATATCATTTATCTTTTCAGATAAAGTATTTACTTAGATAGTGCCGTCTAAGCTGTAATGACACTATGAAATTACCTTGTTCATCAGTTGCATATATTTTCTGTATATTAGTTCCAATAAAATAAAAAAGGATCTCAAGCCGTGTTATATATAAATTTTAGGTGAAACATCCATAAAAAAGAATTCAAAAATTTTCAGTAACAAATGAAGAACCCGCCTCTTCTTTTATAAGGTCTTCAGATCTAATATTGGCACTCCAGCATCCATAAAAAATAATTCAAAAAAAAGCAAGCTGGAACAGTGTATTAATGAGAGCATTATATGAGTTCCCATCTTATTCAATAATCCCATGAATATTGATTAACAAATTTCAACAAACCAATGTCCTGTTTCATGCCCCTATGCAGTAATACAGAGAAACCAAAACATAGTTTCAAGTTGGATTTCTAGCAAGGATGTATGACATATATTGTAACATATGGGTAAAATGGTGACATATTGTAGTATGTTTTTTCTAGGATGGGGGAATTTTTATGAATACCACATAGGGAAACCAAAAATTTGACTCTAAAATGGGTGTTGTGAGATACACTCTATAATGCATTCAGTAGGTTTGATTACCCTAATTAGACAACAACTATATTTATGTAACACTTATTTGAGGAATTTACCCAAAATAATACCAAATTCATTTATTATTAGTTTTGGTCATTTAAAGGTCCATATGTAGGTCTATCGTTTTAAGGTTGACTTAACCATTTAACACTATGGTTTATGAAGTCAACTATAAAATCTGTAAACCTTTTTTACCTATAGTATAATTATACAATAAGTATGATGAAGAAAAATGTTTTATGTAAATCTAAAATTCCACAAAAATCAATGTGTAATGAAGTCACCAATCATAGCATTCAAAGTAACAACTATATTGAAGTCACAAAAATCAATGTTTTTAGTTTCCAACATACAAGAATTTTAAAATTCATGGTATACGAGTGTAGTGATAACTATACTGCCAAAACATCCATAGGCACACACGTGCAGAGCATTGGTAAATATAAAATATCTGCAAAAGAGGCAATTTAGAAGACAGAGAAGAGAACCAACTATAATATCTAGCAAGAGTGGTGACAAGTAAGATGATCATATATGCATGAAATGGGCAAAGTGGGGGAATATAAAAAGAGTCCAAAGAGATGAGGCACAGAAAGGCAGAGGAGAATAGTCCTGTCTAGGTTTTTATAACATGTGAAAAGTAGCACTAGTAACTCCTATAGTAACTCCTATCCAATCAATTATTTATTTCAGACAAAAAAAATTGCATCAGTCAATCGATCAGGTGCATTTGGAAAAGCAGTTTCTGCAAACTGAAGCCTCACAGTGTAATTCCTAGAAAAAATTTCCCCCAAAAATCAATGTGTAATGAAGTCACCAATCATAGCATTCAAAGTAACAAAAATTAAATTTTTTTCTTATCATAGAACATGATGTTTGCTTATCATAATGCAAAACCATAATGTGGATCGTCTGTTTCCTATCCAATCAACATCCGCATATCTAGAAACTGATATGTCCTCTTTTGAGCTAAAAAAAGGGGCTATGATTTAGCGAGAACATGACAGAGTCAAATTTTTATTTCATTCATTCAAATGTACTAGGTCCAAGTTTTGTACATCCATAATTGGTTAAAAAAATTGTTCACTTTAATGATCATTATCTTTTTCCTGCTAATTAAGAATTGAGCAACAGAATGAATATCTTATACTAAAAAAGTATTACATAAATCATTGTAGTCTGTTGAACCACTATCACATTGTGTAATATTGCTTTTTTAGTTTCCAACATACAAGAATTTTAAAATTCATGGTATACTGCCAAATATAGGATTATAGACCATGTATGTTGCGTTTCCAAATATAGGATTATAGACCATGTATGAACTTTTTAAGCCATCTTTCCTATTTCATAGTTATTGACGCAATCTTTCTGTTGTAGGGAATACAGATAGATAAATAATTAATAACAAAAGTGCTCAATCTAAACATTATTTAGGGAAAGAGGAAGTGAACCTAGTAGTGAATTAGATGATTTTACACTGACTTCTCAATTTGTCTCAGAGTGGAAATGATGGACTCAATTTCAAAGTATAAAATATAATACCTGATCCTAAATTCAGACCCAGTGTCAAGCTATCACAATATTGGTTATAATGTTTTTTTGTAGGCATATTTCTAGAAATGATTTGCACGTCGCATCACAATGAATGTCTATATACAACTTTTGCATAGAAGAAACATCAATTTATGCTAAGTTGGTTTGTTGGACTCTACAATAATTGAAAATAGTATTGCCATATATGCAACATTTTATCCCTTTTTGTTATGTTTCCCCTCTTATCACACAAAGCAGATATTTATCAATGAAAAATGTAGATATTGGAAAGACAAAGAGTATATAATCATGTACATAGGAAATGAACTCCTCATAGTTGTGAAAAGGGAAAAATAAAATCTTTAATTAATTATTATCAATGACTATGCTTTTTTTCTAGACAAATAAATGTAAAAAAGACAAAATATTAGTTATAGTTAAAAAAGACCAGTGATTGTAACTAAACTTACTCTATACAACAAAATTGATTCTGTAACACAGTCATTGCTACATTGCACATGTCGGTATAAAATTGTTCTATTTTAGCTGTTGAAACAAAGGAAGTTGGGTCACTGAAAAATATTACTAGCTATAATAATAAAATAGGTCGACAAAATGATGTGTAATTGCACATGTATGTACAACAGAAACACTGATAAATTGCACATGTATGTATAAAACAATTCTATTTCAGTGCATGGAAAGTCAACAACAAGGCATGATAGGATAATCCAAGCATATTTGTTTGATGCTTTCAAGCAAAATTAATATTATGATATCATTTCAATGTTATAAATCATGACACATGCTAGGTATTATCATAGATTAAATCAGTAGATTAAATTGTTCCCCCTTATTACAACAATGAAGACCTGAAATACATTTCAATGTTATATAATGATATAATGATATCATTTCAATGTTATACAATTCATGTATTACAACAATGAAGACCTGTAATACAGTTCAAGCAATAGAAATATAATGATATCATTTCAATGTTATAAATCATGACCTGTAATACAAGTAGTGTATAAATAAAGGTAGTTATTAGTACTCATTTTAGCTGTTGTTCTATTTTAGCTGTTGAAACATAGGAAGTTGGGTCACTGGAAACTATTACTACCTATAATAATCAAATAGGTCAACAAAATGATGCTTAAACTGAGGAATTGCCTAATGTTGTATCATATTAATAGATTGAGTAATTCGTGTAATTTAGTAAAATGTCATTCTGAACCACAACATTGTATCTACATAAGAAACTTCCTACTTTCACAAACTTATCTATGCAAGAAAATCATTTCAATGTTATAAATCATGACACATGGTAGGTATACCAAGAATACTACAAGTAATGTATAAATAAAGGTAGTTATTAGTACTCATTTTCGACCTATACTACTGCAATACTAATCAGTACATTAAATTGATTAAACTTTTGACTGAGCTAGTTATTATGATAGATAAAATCAGTAGATTAAATTGTTCCCCCTTATTACAACAATGAAAAAGTTGTTCTATTTCAGTGTAATCTACAGGTTCAGTGCATGAAAACTCAACAAGAACCCATGGCATGACAATCCAAACATAATTGTTTGATGAGTTTCAAAAATAAGAAATATTATCATAGCATTTAAAAGTTAAATTAATGTGCACGTAGAAAGAGTACGATTATAAAGTAATATCACAAATGTAAAGAGATTTGAACTGCAACAAGTTGTTGAAACAGACTGGGTTGGGTCACTAAAAACTACTATGGTGATCAAATAGAAATAAAAAATAGAATGGGTTGCCTTTCAAATACAAATCAAATGTCAGAAATATATTATGGTGATCAAATAGACTCAATGTAATTCAACCATTGTGTAGAATCCAAAACAATAATCATTTTATTTTATAGATTATCTCTTCATAGTCGAAACTGATTCCATTTTTTACAGACCTAGGTATTCTATAACAAAATCACTACTAAATCGAAACTGATTCCATTTATAAGTACTGTTTATCATTTTATTATTCCATAGATGCACATAATCAGTTAGTACAGTTATTTTTTCGACAATAATATCAACCAAAAAGGGAGAGAAAGAAGGAACTTTGGGGTAGATATCAACCAAAAAGGTTGTATTATAGCAATACAAACATATTTGTTATATGAGTTGAAATAGAGGAAGTTGGGTCAAGAAAATCATTTATTTTACAGACCTAGGTATTCTATACAGAAACACTAGTTTTTACAGACCTAGAAAATTTGATATCCAAGGCCTAACTCCTGAATCAATTTCTTAGCTTCATGATAAGAAGATGGGAATGTGACCAAATGTGGAAAGGCATCCAATAGAAGTTTCAATAGTTGACTAAAGATGTGTTTGTCTAGTGAAGCATACATTTTAAATTAAATAGTCGTAGAAGGAATGACAGTGTTGACAAATTCTTACAACCAGGGTAAAGCTCATTATTAGAAAGAAGGAACTTTGGGGTAGATATCAACCAAAAAGGTTGTATTATTCCCTGGCCGTATTCAAACACAACGATTAACAATAATTCTACAGATTCTGACTGTCATACACAACGATTAACAATAATACTACAGAGATGGATATATTGTGGAAAAAGCATAACAACGACAAACATTGCTTAAACTATGCCATCGACTGATAAAATGTGACTTTCATACACAATGATAACTTGTTTGGAACCAATGTCGGGGAATAAATACACAAATTGATGAGCAATCCACCTCAGAAATGTCTGCCCTAATCGACATCACAAACAAAGCGTCAGCTACCCTATTTCGTAACCAACCTTAGCAACAAGGGGCGAGAAAGAAGAAGCACTGCGGAATCCTGGCTGTGTGTAGCGCCGCCGGAGCACCAGGGAGGAGAACCGCCGGATTTCAGCCACGGACGACCACCTTCCGCGAACAGCTGCTCCAACAGGCGTAAGTGGAAGTGAATAACCTCGCAACACAAGGCGAATATGAAGGCAGACAGACGCTTTGGCTTGGAGCTAGGGTTTCTCCTTCTCCTGTGCATCGACAAGATGGGACAATGTCAGATTGAGATAGTCGAAGACCAGGGCAGGGTATGGGTTACCTTGCTTTTGAGGGATGTAGCCGCCCCAGTAGACCGACGGTTGCAGACGACAAAATAATTTCTCCACGCGGGCGCTTCGCCCGACGATGACCTATGACCTCCATCCGCGATTTCGTCGAGGTCGCAGACATCGCTTTTACTTCTCTCACACACAGACCAACAGTATTGCCCGCAGAGAACAGATGCGAAGCGTCGGGAGGCAGACCGCCGAGAGGGAGAAGGCTAGGGCGAGAGGGAGGGGCGAGAGGGAGGGGGCGCGAGGGATTGGGGTCGGGGGCTTGTAAACCGGACTGAGATTCGCGATCCTGCCTCGACCGGGACTGGGATTATGCGGATTATGGGATTCCGTTATCCCAAAACGGGGATCGAACTGGGTTGGCTTCCAAACACCTTTTCCGACCAAACCGGACCGGCTCAGGCCCTCGTGGCGCTAAACGACGGACGCTAATCCAAGCCCAGTCCGTTCCCAAGCGGGGGCTTAGATTTTACTGACTTGATTGACAAAGTGATTCTAGATCGTGCTATAAAAAAAGTTATTTTAATTCTAAATCGTCGGACAGATCAACATCCCAGTGGGCGAAAAAGAAGTCAACCAGTCAGAAGACCATGAAGACCGGATTAATATAATTCACATTTTATCGAAACGGCGTACTGCCGATTCGGGAAGCGTTCTGATTTGTTTTCAGTGGGTCTTCCTTTTTAGAAAACGGTCTCGGTGAACACTGCTCTGTAATTAATCCAGCGGCACGCAACACAGGCAAGTGAAACGGACGAATCTCCGGCTTCGGCTCCCCACCTGACGTCGTTCCTCGCGCCTCCGTCGCTTTCAACGGTCGCGGTCGCTTCCTTCCTTCCACGGTCCTCCGTGGCCTGCGGTCTCTGACGAAGAACGACTGGTGAACGTGGAACACACAAAGGCGTCGCTTCGATTGGAGCTTGGGTCGCACCTGCACTGTACTGCTTCTTTACTGCTGCTGCTACTACTGATCGCTAGCGCTGCAAGGCAAGAACAGTGCCTCTCCCTGAGCTATTCAACGATTTGAGATTGGATCCCGACCATGGCCGCTGCTTCCAGCGCATCCGCGGCCGCTTACAGAGGGGGTGCCGCCGACCTGCGTCGGCCGCATGACCGCGCGTTTTCCTCCGGCGCTTCCATCTCCCGCGTATCTCTCACCGCCCGCCGTGCCCCCGCCCCCGCCACCTTCGCCGGACCTCTATCGAAACTCGGAAATTCTGAGCTTAGCGTCACATGCTCCGCTTTGTGGCCATTCCGCCGCAATGAAGAATCTTCCACTGCCATCGTCACTGACGGTTCTGCCCCCTTCCTCCAGGTTAGGTTCCTCAACGATTTAATATGCTTTCCCACTCACTACCTGATCGAGCAGCGATATTGGGTCGAGTTCATTTGTGTAAAAATCTAGTCTTGATCGCTGAACCAGGCGCTGGACCCGATCCCTAATGCAAATGGCGGCGCTGGGCAGAGCAAGAGAAAGACGAAGATTGTTTGCACCATTGGTCCGTCTACAAACTCGAGCGAGATGATTTACAAGCTTGCTGAGGAGGGCATGAACGTCGCTCGTCTCAATATGTCACACGGTGACCACGCCTCCCACAAGAAAACCATCGACCTTGTCAGGGAGTACAACAAACAGGCTGGGGACAACGTCGTCGCCATCATGCTGGACACTAAGGTTTCCCTTTATCCGCCTCCGTGGCATCCGTAATGCGTGTCATCTCTATTCTGCGTTACCGAATTCGCACAATTGATTACTTACCTGCGACCAACTGGCCTATGAAAATAAATTTCGCAAGCATATGGTGCTTATGCTGAATGCATCACCTGTTTGACAGTCTAAAAGTTACATGTGCAGTCTTTATTTTAGAAGGTCTGGTTTCAAGGATATATAGCAACACTAAATTGGTCTATCTCCAAAGATAGATGTTCTCTGCTTCCATTACATAGAAAAGCAAATATGGAAAACCATGTCCCAATAAAGAACTTTAATTCACAGCCTCTACTTGGACGGTATACGAGTCCACCTCCATCACCAATAGACTCAAAAAAGCTAGTTGGCAAAGGCTTAGATATCACCAATGAATCATATAATTAACTCAACTAGAACTCAGTCAGTTTGTCTTTATCCGACGTCAAATTTGAACCATAAGACAAAGAGATTTGGCCTGGAATTGAAGAACCCATAATATCGTTATAGTGGATACGGAATCAAGTGTTGGTTTGGTAATTTTGAAGACCTAATGAAATTATCATAAACGTCAAGACTCAACAGCTATTCATTATAATTCCTGAACAAGTGAAAACATGTATGGAAGTTCAATTTTTGAATCATACTTGTGGCTAAACACATAGCCAAAGAATAATGTCAAAGCCAAAGAATAATGTTTAGGCATAACGATCAAATTAAAATTTCATACTCCGACTTCCTTGCACACATAAGTCATAAAAACTTAGGTTATGCATTCTTGGTTAATGAAAGAATAGATGCTCTTGAAACCCCGAAACAAATCACGTGTTCTTGTTGCTGCCTCTAATCACTTTCTCTTATTATATAATGTTTTAGGGAAGTTTATAAGACTTTTGTTAACACAACTAGACATATTCAATTCTGTGTTTCATCTATCTTCTGTAACTAAAATCTTCACATTTAAATGGTTACCCTTCTCTAGGGTCCGGAGGTTCGCAGTGGAGATCTTCCCCAGCCCCTCATGCTTGAGGAGGGCCAGGAGTTCAATTTTACAATTAAAAGAGGAGTTAGTTCTGAGAACACTGTCAGTGTGAATTATGATGATTTTGTGAACGATGTTGATGCTGGTGATATTCTTTTGGTCGATGGTAAATGCCTCTTCATAGAAATAAATTTAATACAAACTACTGGGTCGAATTCTATCTCATATTAATGTTTCAGTCATACTAATGACATCTAATAACCTGTTCTTTATAGGGGGAATGATGTCCTTAGCAGTTAAATCTAAAACAGATGACACTGTCCAATGTGTAGTAGTGGATGGTGGTGAGCTAAAGTCAAGGCGCCACTTGAATGTCCGTGGGAAAAGTGCTACATTGCCATCGATAACTGGTTAGACTCTGAGATGTGGAACTTGGATGTGTTTAGACTGTTGCAGACGACAGTGTGTGCTGATTTCCCCTCTTTTTGTGAATCTGCAGATAAGGACTGGGAGGATATCAAGTTTGGTGTGGATAATAAAGTTGATTTTTATGCCGTCTCCTTTGTGAAAGATGCCAAAGTGATTCATGAACTTAAAAGTTACCTAAAAAGTGAGTCTCCAACATCTGTTCGCTTGTCACTGCTGACAAATGCCTGAGATATAATCGCTTGAAATATTTCTCTTCCAGGCTGCAATGCTGATATACATATCATACCTAAAATAGAAAGTGCCGATTCAATCCCAAATCTGCAATCAATTGTATCTGCATCTGATGGGGTAAGTCCTAAGAGCGATAGGTGCCTACATTATCCTTTTTTTATCTGATGGAGGTGTTGTGTTCATTATTTTTGAAAATTTCCTTATTTTAGTTTTGCAATTGAAATTTGACGTCCTTCCCTTTATGTCTGCCTATTCTTATGATTCTGACATTGTATTGCTTCAAATTCCATTTCCAAGCACTGTCCAGGTTCCTTTAATTTTTCTTACAATGTGTACTTGTTCGCATAAAAGAGTGAAATCTTCGAAATTTTTATGTCCAGATTCTGTTTTTTGCACTGAGACACTAAAGTCAACATTTTAGATAGTACAACTAAGTCTATGACCATTAAGATACCTGCTTATTTGGTTTTATGTCACAGTCTGGGTATATCCTCGATCAAATTTACTGTTTGTTGCTTGCTCTATGAATGCCTGCAATATATTAACAAAATTTCCCAACCACAGTAACAAAAGTCTCCGACTTTTATGAAAAATCGACGATTTTTGCGATTTTATAGGCTCCCGAATGTTCACCACGATTAATACGCCGATCGCCGATTTTTCACAACTCTTCACGATTTCCCGCTTTTTTGCGATTTATATGATTTTTCACGATTCTTTGTGACTTTTTACGTTTTTCACGATTTTTCTCTTTTAAGTTGTTTGCTCTTTTTTTTTTTATCAAACCATGCACAGAGAACTACTGATATACACTAAACCTCCAACCCCCACTCTCTCGACAGTCCATTGTTATGATTCAACTATTCTTTAATTCGTTTCCTACTTTTTTCACTCAATAAGATTGTATGTCTAGTGACCTTAATAGTTACATTTGCACCTGATCTGTATGTATATATATGTATATATTTATATATATGTGTGTGTGTGTGTATATATACATATATGCATATATATGTACACACACATATATATATACTTATATATAGCCGATTTATTCTCGATTATTTCCGAATAGTTGACCGAAATATATCGATGTTTTCACGAATTTTTTCGATTTCCGATTTTTTTCTGCGAGCCAGAAATTTGCCGAATCCCAAAGTTGTCACTATGTTTCCAACCAATACTTCCTTTTTGTTGGACTGTCATGATGTCGTTACACCTTTGTTAATGTCTAGTAGTGAGTGTGATAACATATAGGTCCATCAGGCATACATATATCATGCAAACCCCTTGGGTTGCTGGCCATCTCTATTATTGGTCAATGTTATTTAATTTCTCAAGTATGAAATATCAAAAGATGAAAATTTAATTTCTCAAGTATGAAATATCAAATAGATCTTTAAGTAGTAGCGGGAATTTTAACAATTTCAATATTATTCTCATTAAATAATTCCTCACCTCAAGGGTGGTATTACAAAAGATAAAGGTACATCTAAATATTACAAAGGATCAATGCACAGGGAAACCTGGCCATCTCAAGCTATCGTTTAAAGTCCAAGGTTCAAGGTCCTCTTGAATCATTGTCCTCTACAATACCTACACCTAGGTGTTTTGGGAACAACACCCAAAATAGGTGACAAAGGGTATGCTTAAGAGATTAGTGAGTTTGTGCATGAATAAAACCTTTGGACATTATGGGGTATGTAAGTACAAAAGAATCGGTTTCGAAGAACGAGGGGGCTTCTCAACATGTAGGCAATTCAATGAAAATAAATAAGAGAATAAGGCATTAATGAGTAAGAACCATAAATCTTGCCATTTACCAAAATTTCATGAAAATTACGGTTTCATATAGATATAAGATAGACTAAGATAAACAAAAGAGGCAATAACATCATTGGATCATGGCCAAAAAAGTTTGAGTGGAAACGCACACCCTAGGTGGGAAGTTTGTGCCCTAATATATAAATGATTATGCCTAAGCACCAATACTATAGATATTTTTTCTAACATTAAGAATGCTCAATTAAGTACAAAACAATAGTTCAATCATTATCCATATCCAAATAGCAAGGCAAGTGGGTTTATAGACCCAATACAAGAGTATGTTCAACATCTCCAATGAGATAAAAAAAAATAAACTTAGGAATCAGGAACATCTAATGGAATATATAAGAAGAATCAATAAAAGAATGATTGTTTAGTTATAGGACATGTGCATTCATAGTCACATGAATCGCCAAATTAAATTAGAAGTTGCACATACATGATCTTCACGACTAAACCTAATTCTAGGGGTTAAGCTCACTGCTCGTCCTTCTTCACATGTAAGTGTTTTATACACACATTAGTATACAATTATCCATTCATAATCTTTTAACTAAATATATTATTCATTGTCTAGGGTCAAGTTAGGGTGTAGAATACTCACATGTGTGTCATTATTATAGAAGGTTATATATTGATATTGCAAGTTATTCCTTGTCCATATTCATAATTCACAATGGATGTTCTTTCCCTGATAACAATTCCTATTGTAAATGATCATGTATTCTCTTTCTAACATTATCTTTCTCTACACAAGTTTAAGTATTTCAAGGTATACAATAATTATGGTATATTTATTACCGTAGGAGTATACATGTGATTTTAAATGATGTCCCATCATAACATATGCTTATAAGTATAACTTATCCATAAATTATTGTATTTAAAGTAAAATCTTCCTTTCTAGATTTCTACTTTGACAACATTATGTTCAATTGAAATTTGAGTGACATATTAATAAGCGACTAATTTTCAAATGTACCTATATATCTATTTCTAGGGTTTTTTCTTTCTTTCCAACCATAGATTTTTTTTGGGTGCTATATCCACTATAAATCATCCACATTTATGAAAGAGCTTTGTCTTATATGTTCTTTCCTTGTTTTACCATTTAATTCAAAATAGAGTTTATCTAAATAATTATGTTTTGTTTCTCATACATCATTTAGTTTGAAGTAGGTCATTTATGCACCCTTACATTCACATTGGGTTTCTAGCTACCATGACATATGTGCATACACAACTAGGGTTTAAACATATGACAAGGCTAGACAATATGGTACATACACTTCTTAATGATTATTGAATTGCATAATTTCTATTTACAAATTTTCTTAAGATTAAAAATGATTATATATCAATATTGTGAATTTATGTGATGAGTTCAGAAGGCTAATTAGTTTAACTAAACATGTCAAGTGTATCATCAAATTTGTTAAATGCATGTCATTATATCAATTTCTAAGATCTGAAACATAGTAGGCTAATGAAATTATAGATTGCATACTCACTCAACTTTGTTATTTATATATAATAATATAAGTAAACCTCTTGTATTTGTTATTTACCAGTGTAAAATTACTAACATGCATATCTATAAGAAGCACTAAGTTAATGGCTTGATTATTTTGGCTTACCATCCTCACCAAAGATATATGGTTCAATCTAAGTAATTAAGAAGAATAGTAGACATGCATAGTAAAGTTATTAGATTATGTCTCGTTTAATCAAATATTATCATTATTTGTATGTTATTTGTGAAATACAATGGATTACCAAAATTTTAGACCTATTAGTATTGCATATAATTAATTATTTACTATGATGCCAACATGTTATAATTAGTTATATGGGTCGCAATGGTTGATGGCATCTATTCGTCTGTTCATCTTATTAGCTGCTCACTTCTCTTGGCCGTTGCATCAATCTAGATACCAAGAACGCCTTCCTTCATGACCACTTGTCTGAAGAAATATACATGGAGCAACCACTTGGGTTTGTTGCTCAAAGGGAGTCTCATCTTGTCTGCCAACTTCATAAAATCTTGTATGGGCTAAAGCAACCACTCCGAGCGTGGTTTGGGAAGAGTCTATTAAAGCCTTCAGTCTACAACTGTCTAATCTTGACCATTTTGTCTTCTATCAGCATGGATCCTTTGGTTATATCCTTCTAGTCACCAAAGAATTGCACGTCTAAAATAGTTTCTTCAAGGTGAATTTTAGACCAAAGACCTTGATCCTCTCAAATACTTAGTATTGAATTGACAAGGTTCAAAGACGGAATTATCATCTCTGAGTGCAAGTATGACTAGATCTGAAGAAACGAGATATTTGGATCAAAACATGCAGAATCACCTATGGATCATAAAATTAAATTGTATAAAGGTCAGGGGGAGCCTCTTGTTGATCTTTAGACAATACAGACGAATGGTTGGAAAACCAAGGTTTTAAAAAGTGCGAAGCGGGAAGTGTGCAGACGTGACCTTGTAGCGGGTTAATCGCCAGGCGGGCGATTAAGTGGGCGCTTTTTAGAAAAGCGGATTTCTAATTCCTATAAACTTTTATGCAAAATTACATACATATGTATATAAATGCTATATTTTGGAAATTTCTATACATATTTAAACATTGTACAAGACAAATATAAAACACCCAAATAGTTTATAACACAACTATACAACGATGATTGTATTTATATAATATAGTAAACAATATACTTGTCATAGATAAAGCACCCTGCACATAAAATAATAAGTGTATATACAAGATGCAACAACAATTTTGTATCACATGTTTACATAGCTAAACAGTAAACAATAGACCTATCATAGCTAGCTTACAAACATATTATTACATTTGCACATCATCAAGTAGTCATACATTACAACAGTACATTTAATCAAAGTATGCATTCTAAATTAGATAATAGTTACCTATAATTTACTTGGATACATCACAAAAATAGCATATCACATACGAAGTATGCATTCTAAATTAGAACTAGGTATATCATAGAACATTTATGCTAGTTTAATATATTATAGTCAATACTAATCGAGGTATATAATGTACTTAATGTTATATGCTTACATCAGTTTTTTTTTAAAAGTGGGAAAAAAGCGGGCAAAAAGTGGGTTAAGCGGGCAAAAAGCGGCCACTTTTCTCTAAATTTGTTAAGCGACGCTTAAGGGTGTTTTTAGACAGACAACACCTTGTGGCACTTAAGCGGCTGCCTAGGACGCTTTTCAAAACACTGTGGAAAACTAAATATCTTGTAGTTACTCAGCAAAACATCACTTTGCTACAAGTGTGGTTAGTAAATTCATGATAAACCACATACTGGTCACTAAGACACTATTATTCACGTCTTTCGTTATCTCAAACGATTTTCGGGAAAGGTCTCCTCTACACTAGTCAAGGCCACCTAAAGTTGCATGGTTTTCTGATGTGGATTGGACTTGGACAAGCTCCATCACTGACCAACGATCTGTGACTGGATATTGTGTCTTTATAGGAGGTAACCTGGTATTCTAGAAGAGCAAGAGGTAGAATGTTGTTTCTCGCTCAAACACCAAACCTGAATATCGAGCTATGGCTCATGTCACCAGTGAACTTCTATGGGTTAGGAACCTCATGGAAGAACTAAGATTTCCACAGCCTGAAGCCATAGAATTGCAGTGCGACAATCAAGCTACAGTTCACATAGCTTCAAACCCCGTCTTTCAAGACGTACAAAACACATCTAAGTTGACTATTATTTCATTAAAGAGAAGGTTCAAGACAAGTTGCTCAGGCTCATACCAGTTTGCTCAGAAAATCAACTTGCAGATCTATTCAATAAATCCTTACATGGATGTTAGGTGAAAATCTTATTTAACAAACTAGGTGCCTATGATATCTATGCACCAATTTAAGGGGGAGAGTTAAGTGTATAAGTCTGTCCATATTCTTATAAATTTGGAATAATCCACATTCTGTAAATGGGTATTGGCAGCCACCCATGGTCATATATAAAGGCTAGCCCTCTTCCCTCCATATTCTCCACCTTCTCCCTAACAACGAAGGCAATGCACAAGGAATAGGAAGACATGGCCAACTGTGAAAAGTTGGCAAGACCTCCCCATATTCTCCACCTTCTCCCTAACAACGAAGGCAATGCACAAGGAATAGGAAGACATGGCCAACTGTGAAAAGTTGGCAAGACCTAAGAAACATGCACTATCTTTTTGCCTGCATGATACATGGTCGAATATAGTCAAAAAAGGAAGGTCCAATACGTTAACTGCTACATGAGTAGACATCAAGTTAGTTCTCTTTTGTTGTTATCCTTGAGATTCATTGTACTCTCTCTATTAAATTCTATTAGAGCAGACTTTGGTTCTTTTCACCTGTTTTGGTGTTGCTCTTTCGATTCATCTTCTTTTTGTCCCTCCGTTCTGTGAGTTGTTATTCACTACATGTGGATGGCTTTTGTAAGCTATGTTATCGTTCATTTTAGATTTTGGAGAACTCTCATGTTCCGACACTTGTTTAGTGAAAAATTGCTCGTCTTCCACATAAAAGTCATAGAGCTGACCAATTACTGATTACATAACAAAACATCAAATATAGATAAAAATGCACTATGTCAGTGTGAAACGGATTGGATGCTAGGAGAATAATATCGAAAAATATAGGTATGAACAAATGCCATCAGTCATGTGTTACATAACCACACGAGTATTTGGGTTTTGTAACCGTATCATCTTGGTGTTGCGATGCCACATGTATTTCACGACAATGGTTCCACGCACCCCCCCGAGCCATGACAATACTTGGCTGATTCCCGTTACCCAAATGTCGTGCTCTGTTGGCTTTGCTTATTTGATGTGATTCAGTTTGCTGCAAGACTCGAGGAACATCTAGATTGCTTTCATCCATAGTAGATGGTTTTCACCGTTCAATTTGATTGTAGAAACATTGGAAGTGTTAGTCTATGTTGTCAATAGAAACTGGGAATCCTGCTGAACTGAACACACTGCCTTGCATTTGCTATTGTGCTACCAATACAGGCCCCACGGCGACGGCTCTCTACTCATGGCAGCAATGTTCTTGCGGCGGCTACGTGCTGCTGCAGCCACCAGCTGCTGGCTCCACTGCCTATTGCGGTGGTCGGCAACTGTTGACTCGTGCTGTCTGTTGCTGTGGCCGGATGGCTGGGTAGGGGCCTCTTACCCTTTAGTGGATGCTGCTGGATCCCTTGGCACCGACACTGGAAGAGGAGGAGAGGGAAGGAAGAGAGAGGGCGGGGGCGGCTAGAGTTGGATTATGTTCTCGTATTGCAACATGTTCATTCCAAGGGCTTTACTGAGGGCATAACAATGGTTTTGGCGTCTTCACAATCTAGGTGCCCCAAGGTCCATGAAAGGTGTGCCACATGTTGTGGAAATGTTCTCTATTGTTCCACAAACACACACCATGTTTAGAGAGGGCGGGGGCGGCTAGAGTTGGATTATGTTCTCGTAGTGATTTGCTTTGATGCCATGCAGACGAGATTATGGTGTCATTCTCATTAGTAAAATTAGAGTACATGGTCTCCTATATATTGGATAGGAACATAAATGGATACTTAAGTGGGTAAACAGATCCACACCATGGATAACAGAAATACAATGCAAATAATAAGCGTATGGGGACGAAACACGATAGTCACATATTGCAACATGTTATCCAAGGGCTTTACTGAGGGCATAACAATGGTTTTGGCGTCTTCACAATCTAGGTGCCCCAAGGTCCATGAAAGGTGTGCCACATGTTGTGGAAATGTTCTCTATTGTTCCACAAACACACACCATGTTTAGAGAGGGCGGGGGCGGTTAGAGTTGGATTATGTTCTTGTAGTGATTTGCTTTGATGCCATGCAGATGAGATTATGGTGTCATTCTCATTAGTAAAATAAGAGTACATGGTCTCCTATATATTGGATAGGAACATAAATGGATACTTAAGTGGGTAAACGGATCCTCACTTAAGCACACCATGGATAACAAAAATACAATGCAAATAATAAGCGTATGGGGCCAAAACACGATAGTCACGTATTGCAACATGTTAATTCCAAGGGTATAACAATGGTTTGGCGTCTTCACAATCTAGGTGCCCCAAGGTCCATGAAAGGTGTGCCACATGTTGTGGAAATGTTCTCTATTGTTCCACAAACACACCATGTTTAGTTTAAAAAGGTTCTCACCAAAAGTAGCATCCCTTAAAAATTCGGAATACATAACATATAATTTTTCCTTGATAACAGTGAATTAAAAAGCGGGTAAAGCGGCCGCATAAGCGGCCAAGCACATGTCCCGTTGTAATTTCCGCTGAAGCGGGCTTTGAAGCGTTTTGGAGTGAAGCAGCCGCTTTTTGCCACTTCAGGCCGCTTTTTCAGCCCCGCTTAAGCGGCCGCTTCAGGGCGCTTCACAACAAGTATTGCTGGAGTGGCCCAATCACATCAAAATCTATAGAAAAATGAAAGCACTACTTTTGGGAGATGTGATGCTCCAGCTGTTACATTTCAAAAGGTGTTAAGAAAGTTTAGTAATTAGTACTTATTCTTTACTTCGACACTGTTGTCTGTACACTCTGTACAACTAGACTAGTACTTTGTACTCTCAAGTTTGTATATGATATTACTATGTATGTTTAATGTTGTTTATTACCGCTGATACTCTAATAGTCTGACATTTTGTATACTTTTACAAAACCTTTGCACAACCATATGTAGACTGTATCAAAATGATGTCGTAAAATATTGTTATATTGTCAATTATGTACTTATTGTGCTTTACGATTTACTATGTATGATATTGGCATGTATGCTTAATGTTATTTATTACCTTGAACATATTAATAGTCAGTCAGTATGTATACTTGTACAAAACCTTTGCAAAACCGTTTGTAGACTATAAGAAAATAAGGTAATAAAATTTGTTATATTGTCTATTATCTACTAAGTCTAGTAGTTTATTGCTCCTTAGGGTTTACTGAGTAATATCTAATTATCTTGATTCTACCATATTGTCATGTATTTCTCTTTATTACTGTTTAAATGTGCATGTATTTATGTTATGTTGAAGACTACCTTACTTAGTCAACAATGTTTGTACAAAGTACTAGTATCTAACTACTAGTACCTACTGACTTTTTTTTACTAAATGATCATTTCTAAGCCTAGCTGTTGAAACGATATTAAGTACATAGTACTAGTATGATACTTGATTGTTGAGCGCCGACTATGGGTTTTATGATGTTTGAGTGTTTCTAGCTTGTAGCAATTTACGTTTGTAATTAGGACCCTTTTTAATCCGTGAAACTCATTTTGATGCAATGATATATCATTCAGATAATTGTTGAATGCTATTTCTTTATGTTAGCAGTATGGCAGTCACTAAATTTTTCTACTTTTTTTAAAACAATGCAAACTGCTTTTTCAAAAAACGCCCGCTTTAAAACCCGCTTTCCGCTTCAAGGGGGTCAATCCGCACGCTTCCCGCTTCCCCCTTTGCGCTTTCCAAAACCTAGCTTGATAATAAAATTTTCATTAATTAGTTTCTAATATCTTTTTGCCAAATAATTGGTGTCTGTGTTGGTACGCTGGCAAATACTCGCCAAAATTTTGGGAACCTTTGGCTAAATTTTACTGTATATGGTGAAATCTGACAGTTAACCTATCAGTATATCGAAATATGTGTCAATACATAAGTCTAAGTGGATTTTATTCTATTTTCGTATAATATCTTTCCTTGCATCTGATCATCAGTGGGTCCCTTTGGGGGTTTCACTTTCTCACTTCTAGTATTCCTAAACTGGAAAATAAATTTACACGAGGAGCTAACGTCACAAAAACATTATTTTTCTTGGACTATACTTTTTTTTTTCTTGGACTATACTTTGTTTCAAACAAATTGCTAGAAATTTGCTAATATGACTAGGGGCAACCCTCCAAAGCTTTTCCTTTACAATCACTTGCAAATTTGGGCCTTCGTAATATCAGTAAAAAGTGCTGTTAATTTGAGTAGTTTCAATTAAGACGAAGAATTGTTGCTGTATGCATTGTTAGAATTTCAATAGTATGCAAAGTGTTTCACAGATATACTTTCTTATTTTACAATTTTTAGAGCAAATTATTTTTTTTTCCAACAATTTTTTAATCAGTGATACACATTTTATTTGCTCTATTTATCAATCTGCTGTAATTACATTTCTATAGGCAATGGTGGCACGTGGAGACCTTGGAGCTGAGCTTCCAATTGAGGACGTTCCATTGTTGCAGGTACTTAGAAGAACCTTATATGTATTTATAATGTTAAGGTACTTTGTTCTCAAGAATTGGTCGTAGAGGGTTGATGGTGTGGGACTTAGTCTGTTGTTTCACACACGTGCCTGTTTTTTTGATGAGTCTGGGACAATGATATGATGCCACTTGTATTGCATCTTGCCTTGGAATTCGAATTCATTTTGTTTGCTTGCAAAGTTACTATAAAGTACGATCCAACATATTATTGTATCATCTATTTTTGCTCCATATATGACATATTTCAACTTAATGTCTTGTAAATTATACCGTGGTAGAAAAATTATTTCAATTTTTGGTTCACTGGGTAGTTAGTTTGTGGGTTTAATTGTTTGGTACAAAATTCAACAGAGTGTAGAGGTGAAGGTTTTTCTTGTAGTTCTGAACTTCTTACTAATTTATCCATTTTTAACATGACACATTATAGTATTTCCTGTGTCTCTTTAGGTTTCACACCATTTATCAGCAAACCCGCCAAATTCAATGCCTAATCACATAACCTAAGCAATACTATTCCTCTAACTCCATTTCACACTATCCATGGATTCCGAGATGCCATAATCTTTTAGGTTTAGTATATCTTGACACATCCTTGACTCATAACCGTATTCAACTCGTCCTCTGCCACCACCTCTCTACTCACAATGCCTCTCTCTTGTTTCCAATCTAGGTTTGCGAGATGAAACCACCACTAGGATTACTAGCATTGATAAGTATTGAAATGACGATGCATGCAGCTATGACTCTTTTGATTCACCAATTCTTGCTCATCTCCACCCCCTCCATTACTTGCCTACCTTTTAATATCCCCATACAAGTGCCTTTTTTAGCAAGAATACCCATACTAAGATCCTTATGTCCGCCCTAACAATTTATTTTCCATAGCACCACTAAGATTCATGCCCCGTTTAATAGAAAGTTGGATCCAGATCATAGTTGTCAAGGCAACCAGTTGGTCCCCTTCCCTGCTTGGGCGATTATGGCGACTAGGGCGCTTAGTCGCATGTATGATTTTTACGTATAATAATTTATATATAGTTTTATACATCTTATAAATCCAATAATGCAAGCATGTATCCAAATATATAATAATCCAAATTTGGTAAATAATATCATAAAACACCACAAATAATTTTCAAAGAAGACTATTAATGTATTCAAATTCAACAAGTATAATTAGAAAAAGAAGAGTGACATGCCACCTAGAAAGCATGGTTATGGACCTGGTACTAAACGTCCTCGGCATTTCACTATTAATCCTCGATGTTACACACAGACATGGTACTAAACATCCTCGACCTTTGGTGATTAATACTCGATCTTACACGTCTACGCCTATCGACATTAAAACCTGGTAAACTTCCATGTTCCATTGGATGCCTACTGGTTGACACGTGTCAATCAACTTTGCCTAGTTGGTTATGATTAACGACCCAACTAGCTGAAAAGCTCCCATTTCTCAATGATCTTTGTAATTGTTGTTGTTGCACACTTAGTGAAGACATGTAGAAACTTGTAGGAAACCATTCTTGACATTGAGATGACCATTTTCTTGGTTTTTAACTAGAAAGTAATGATATGTTTATTCCTCTACTAGATCTACTACAAGTTTTATAAAATTTGGTGCAGACCTAATACCATTTCACCTTTTTTACATTGCCCCCACTTTGCAAATTGATGTGTTTGGAAATAAACTCAAGTTTTTATTATTCTAGAATGTGATCCAATTGGTATTTCTACAGATATAGAACACCATATATATATATATATATATATATATATATATATATATATATATAGAACAGATTTAAGTTGTAAACATTTCATATATAAAATTATAGATGTATTATATTTTTTTAGCAAAACTTGATGTTTTAATGCCAAATTCACTCACAATATAACTATCTTTAGCTTATTTTGCATCAAAATCTTAATGCACAACTTCCTCAAAGTTTCCTTGAGTTTTCCACATTCTTCCAGTTCCATACATTCAAAGTCGATACGAAGTTGACGTCTGGTACCATTTGCATGTAATTATGTGTTTTTTTTTGGTCAGCAAAAACTCGTGGGGCTTTTTTCGTATATCAAATAATGGGCAGTAATTACAATGCACCATTACTCTTAAAGGAGTAATGAGAAAGAAGAAAGATGGATCAAAAGCAAAAGCTATACAGTTGAATCTCAAAAACTTGAGAATCAAAAGGTGAAGCCCAAAAGAGAAAGAAAAGGAGCCAGCTAAAACACTGTGTTCCAATCCTTTGCATGAGATATCCAGATCAAAAAGCCTATGAGAGTTCTTCAAACATAAGAAATCCCTTCTACTACAGCTCCAAACATTTCCTGTAGAATTGGATCTATCATCATGTACACGTATATTCCTTTCACTCCACAGATTGTATTGTATAAGAAGAAATAAAAGTTTCTTGTCTCTAGAAAAAACCTCAACTTCATGCCAACTCGAATACGAAAATAGAAAAACCAGATCAGCAGGTGCTAACCTACACACTTCCCTGCCAAAAGCACATTCAAAGATGATGTGATTAGTACCTTCGTAGTCATTACAACAAAGGAAGCACATAGATGCAGTTTGAAATCCTCTTCTTCTGGCATTCTCCAGTAGGTAGTTTGTTCAAGTAGGCCTTCCAAGTATGAAAAAGGCATCGTTTTGGACCATTGCCTTTTCACAACCACGAAAGAAATTGATCTCAGACCCACTAGATCGAATAGCATTTCAAAATGTTCTGAATTTTGGATTGATCGTCTTTAAAAGCAATATAATCAGATTGCAAGGACGGTTTCTGCTGAGAGATAATGAGATTTTTTAACTGCATGTTCATACAGTTGCTAGAAACGTATCAATCAGAATCATATATTAATTCTTGTTGCCTAGGATATCTTCAACAAGAACCTTTTGTTTTATCCATGGGTCCTGCCATAATTTCCGCGTTCCTTCAATGACCAATGACCAATGACAAAGCAAGTGTAGATCAGAATTTTAGATCTGGGTTCAGATGACCAGAATGAAGAACGTTTAAAATATCTTTCTGCCACCCATTTGACTCATAACACATCTTTCTTCCCCCCAAATTCCAAGCATTGAAACATAAACATGCCAAAGAAACCTCCTTTGTTTTCCTGATACCTAAACCTCCTTCAGATTTAGGTATAATGAGGAGATTGGATTTTCCTTCAGTTTTACCCCAAAGAAAGTCACCAAAGATCTTATCAATATCATCACAAATGGATGAAGGTAGAGGAAAAGCAGAAGCCCAGTAGACATGCATAGTTGAGAGGGTAGATTTCACTAATTTGCATCTACCTGCCAGAGAAAGTGAGCCCCTTCCATCCTTCAAGTTTAGACTTGATTTTATCAATAAGCAGAGCACAGTCCTTACCTCTCAGCTTCCCAATGAATAAGGGGGGCACCTAGGTATTTAGCTGGGAGCTGATACTCAGGAAACCTAGGATATCCATAACCTTTTGTTTAGGTGAAAGCTTACTGAAAATAATAGAACTCTTGCTGGAGTTAATTTTGAGGCCAGAAGAAGAACCAAGATCTTCAAATATAGCTTTAACAGAACCAGCATTAGCTTCCTAGGCTTCCAAGAAGACCATGAGATCATCTGCAAATATAATGTGAGAAATATTAAGTCTATCCGAAGCCTTCATGGGAATCAAATTATTCTGAGGATAGCCTTTTTAATCATCTCTGAGAGACCCTGCATCACAATAAGGAGCTATCGGGTCTCCTTGTCCAATTCTGTTGGATGGTATAAACTTTAAGCTAGGTTCACCATTAAATAGAACTTGATAGGAAGTAGTTTCAAAGATTTCTTCGATCCATTAATCCATCTTGAAGGAAAACCCATTTTGTACAAAATTGAATATAGAAATTCCACTTGACCGAATCATAAGCTTTTGAGATGTCGATCTTCAACACATTTTGTCCTTAGAACTGGCTCTGTTAAAATCATGGACAAGTTCATTAGTTAGCAGAATAGCATCTTTAATACTGCAGCCTTTAAGGAATGTACATTGATTCATGCCGATGATATCTGGTAAGATACTTTGTAATCTATTAGCCATTAACTTGGAAATGATCTTACAAATAATGTTGCACAAGGCAATAGGTCGCCGATTCTTAATACTACTGCCGTCATTGCCCTTTGGAATAAGAGTGACGAAGGTTTTATTTGCTTCTTTAGACCTAGTTTGGCCGTTGTTTTCGAGAATGCAGGTACTTTGTACAGTAATTAACGGCCGATCACGTTGTGAGTGGAATTCGTAACTACTGTTCCGTAAATAATGGAACGGTGATGGCAGACATCTGTAGGCACGCCGAATTCTGAGGTATTGATAAAGCTCGCCTCCGGTCCTATCCCCTGTCCTATTTCATCGGTCTTATTCACAAACTGGCCGTGAAGTCCGCAGGCTACGTGCAGCTGATCTTTCATGCAACCTTAAAAATGCCCACGCCATCTATCTGATTACCGGAAGTTACAATGTTGGCGGCCAAACTGGGTGTTAAGTAATTTCCCATTCTTGAACAAAATCTTGAATTGCTTTGCTAACATCTCCCTTAATGATACACCAAGCTTTTTAGAGAAGGTAGCATTATGGCCATCAGGCCCCGGGCCTTGTCAGAATGATGAGAATCGACTATATCATAAATTTCCTGCGGCGTAATAGCACTCATGAGAGTATTCTTGTGATCTGAAGTTAACTTTGGAACAGACCATTCATCTTGGAAGATGCCTCCAACAGAGTTGTTACTAAAAAGATCTTTGTAAAAGTTAGAAACATATGACTTAATGGTAGGGAGATCAAAAGAAATATTACCCTTGATATTCAAGGATCTGATATTGTTTCTCTGTCTTCATTCTTCAAAGAGGAGTAGAAGAATTTTGAATTGGAATCACTACATGTCTCGACAAACTTTCCTCTTTGAGATAAATGTCGTGCGCTAATTTCTTAAATGATTAGCATTAGAAATCTATCGATTTTCATCATGAAATCACTCTTCTTTAGCTTAATTTTTGTCGAAGTTGTGTTTGAAGTTTATTCATAAAAATCCTTGAAGTTTCCTTCATGTTTCCACAAACTTCCACTTCCACACCTCTCGAAGTGGACTCGAAGTCGACGTCATGTTCCATGGTCACAGATAACACAGGCACGTACACATATACTGACACATGGATTTTAAAAAATATAACACACAGACACACACACACACACACACACACACACACACACACACACACACATATATATATATATGTATGTATGTATATGTACATGTATATGTACATGTATATGTATATGTATATGTAGAATATATTATGAAATATAATATGCTACACGTATAAAGCAACAAAATGATCTAAATAGATCATCCACAGGGACAATCACCATGGAATCCAACAAGCAATCAACATATAACATTACATCCCCAAGTCACTATATGGATTTAATCAGAACATATATTAAGATACATATATATTGTTGCAGTAAAATACGGAATTGTAAAAACGAAGAGCATCATAATTTTGGGGAGAATAGTTCTTTTATTGTTGGTGGAAGTAATGGTGAGCAACATGCACTACTAAGAGGAAGAAGGGGAGGTGTGAGGAAATATGTTATTGTTGGTGGCAGCAGAGGAGATGAAGAATGAAGGAGTCTTGGCGGTTGAGGGGAGAGAAAAAGAAAAGGAATACATTGGAGAGCTACTTAAGATGGAGGGGCAAGAGTAGGGGGGGAGATGGAGATGTAGAGAAGCAAGAAAAAGAGTATGCGGAGGCAGTGTTTAGAAAATCGGTCGAATAATCGGTTTTTGAGGTCTAGCGCTCCGCATATGAATAATCGGCCTATAATCGGTCTAGGACCGATTAATCGGCCGTTCGGGGGTATAATCGGCTGAATAATCGGCGGTTTTCAAAATCAAATGCTAGTAATATTTTTTTTTTAACATTTATTATTTCTAATACTACTATTGGTCATTACAATTACATTCTCTTCTTCCACTTTACATGTTTGGTCTTCTCCCCATGTTTTCTCAATAAGTTTATAGTTAATGTTTATTGAACTGATCCTTATTGTTGATGTTTTCTTCTCTAATTTCATCAATGTTTCTAATTACTTATTAATGCAATATTAGTCTATGACTTATCAATGTTTCTAATTACTTATCAATGTTTCTTCTCTAATTTCTTCAATGTTTCTAGTTACTTATAAATGCAATATTAGTTTATTACTTATCAATGTTTCTAATTACTTATTAATGTGATATTAGTCTATAACTTATCAATGTTTCTAATTACTTATTAATGCAATATTAGTCTATTACTTATCAATGTTTCTAATTATTTATTAATGTGATATTAGTCTATGACTTATCAATGTTTGTAATTACTTATCAAGTTTCTTCTCTAATTTCATCAATGTTTCTAACTACTTATGAATGCAATATTAGTCTAGTACTTATAAATGTTTCTAATTACTTATCATTGGTATTATTATATGGTTAATATATAATTTACATATCTTCATGATTAATATTTAAAAAAAAATCAAAACCGATTAAAACCGAATATTCTCCCGCATACCGTATATACTCTATTCGGTACCCTCTCCGCTCGTACACCAATTACCGCTTTTCAGAACACTGTGCGTAGGTAGGATAATACTTTGCTACTTCTTCGTAAAGAAGGCGGGAAGCAATAAGAAGGGGGGAATAGTGGCAAGAGAAGGTGGAAAAAGACGTTGTGAAATACGAGGATGGAGATGGGGAGCAATATTGCTGCTGCTGGTACATTAATATAGGAAAAAGAGGGGCATGAATGAGAAGAGAAATAGGAGAGAGAGAAGGAAAAGTAGATGAGGGAGAGGCAGACATTGACGAGCATGAAGAGGAGGTGAAGGAGCATTTTTTTTGCAGCTACTGCAGCTTTAGATTAAGAAAAGGAGGGTGACAAGAAGAAGCTGAAAGAGGAGGAAGGGAGGGAGGAGGTAGAGACATGGAACTGGAAGAGAAGGCGGAGAATCCAACTACTATTCTCATGGTTGATGTGGGAATCCCCCAATGTTGCAGTAGTTGGTGGAGATGATACAGCTGATGATGGCTGCTACTGTTGCTAAAGAAGGGTTTTGCGGCTTGATTGTAGCCGCTGAAGCTGATTCTAGTATGAAAAGGAGTAGTTGAGGACAAGATGTGGGGATTTGGAGAAGGCTTGTTTTTTTTTTTTTTAGGCTTAAATAGGTCGGGCTGGCGTGTCTTACATGCGTCCACAATGTGTTCAGCACCGCAATAATTTTTTTTCTCAAAGCGGACATGTCGTAGGCGTGTCCTCCCTGTGTCCAAAGTGTGTCCATGTCGGACACAGACACAACAACCTCCAAGAAGTGCCGGTGCTTCCTAGCATACCACTATTAAATTCAGACTTTCAATACTTGTTGAATTGCTGCAACTAAAATAAAAGGTATATCCTAAACTAGTTTAGTGTGAATGAAATTGGTATTCAGATCACATCATTGAAATTAGAGTTGCAAATAAATAAATAAAAATAAAACCTTAAGATCCCTGGGCCCATGTCTGACTAAGAGTCCGCCAGCCTTGGGTTGCGCCGACCAGTCGGTCTAGGTGGGCGCCAATCACTCATGCCCCTGCTCCAATTTCTCCACATGTCAGTCAAAGTATTAGATGCTCTGAATGGAGTGTGCTGAGTTTATTAGGAGAATCAATGTTGCAAAACGAATATCTTTTGGATCATATCTTTTATTCTAATTTGACATTTCTTCACAATGTCTTCTCAAATAATGGAATTTTATTTTTCTCCCAAAATTGATAGGAAGATATAATCAGAAGGTGTCGAAGCATGGGAAAACCTGTTATAGTAGCAACAAACATGCTTGAAAGCATGATTAACCATCCAACACCTACCAGAGCTGAAGTTTCTGACATAGCGATTGCTGTTCGTGAAGGTGCAGATGCTATCATGCTCTCTGGAGAGACCGCCCATGGAAAGTAAGAAACGCAACATAACTGTTTCCCCCACTCTACTCTCTGGCTAATTGCCATTAATCCTCTCTTAGTCTACAAATGCTGGTTATGCTTGGTCACTGTAACTCCTTTTTACTGGCCCATGCTGTTACATAACATCTGTTGGCTGGTTGGTTCCAGATATCCATTGAAAGCTGTGAAAGTTATGCATACTGTCGCCTTGAGAACTGAATCTACTATAGCAAATAAAGCTGGTTCCCAGGGGCTTGTTAGTTCTGTTCAACAGGCATGCTCCAATTTTTTAGTTCAATTCATGCATATTCAATTTTAGAGTCCCTTGACTTGAAAAAATCTAGTCCCTTGTATGATTTCATCTTACCATTCTCGTGCTTGTTCCCTTTAAACTATGTAGGCTCTCAATCTATATGAATTATCAAAAAGCCACATGAGTGCAATGTTTGCATCACATGCAACCACAAT
This sequence comes from Alisma plantago-aquatica, assembly GCA_963693085.1. Taxonomy (NCBI): domain Eukaryota; kingdom Viridiplantae; phylum Streptophyta; class Magnoliopsida; order Alismatales; family Alismataceae; genus Alisma; species Alisma plantago-aquatica. Next base: position 391,522,835 of record OY856412.1, on the reverse strand, counting down.
GGCAGACACTATCGGGGCTCCAATAATTGTGTTCACGAGATCCGGATCAATGGCAGCACTACTGAGCCATTACCGGCCCAAATCTATAATATTCGCCTTCACGAATGAGTAAGTTGTTGTTGCGAAGCCACCTTATGCTTGCTTATCATACAATATTTGATCAATGGCTTCATTAATGAAAGGTGTAACTGCAAAACAGTTGTTAAGTCCTGGGTTGATCTGGTGTCCTGTACTTGCATTTGGCACTAAAAAAGGATCCTGTATTTTCTGTGTTGGCAGGGAAACCATAAAGCAGAGGTTGGCACTCTATCATGGTGTTATTCCGACATACATGGAGTTCTCCAATGACGCAGAAGAAACGTTTTCGAGGGCGGTAAAATCTCTAACGGTAAATGAAACAACTCCATCATGCTATAACTCCCTTCTTATTTCTTGGATTGATGCTAACCTGCACTTTACTTTCTCTGACCCTGCAGAGTCAAGGCTTCCTGAAAGGGGAAGAGTACGTCATTCTAGTACAAAGCGGGGCACAGCCTATCTGGCGCCGTGAGTCTACACATCACATTCAAGTGCGGAAGGTGTAAACAGTTTCAAGGATGAAACGCAGGAACAAGATTTTTGTCCTTGATGACAACAGGAGTTATTCCTCTTGTCGCATATATCAATTTTTGTAGGATTTTGCTGTCTGAAGATGTAACAGTTGAGTGTGAAGAATTATTTGTTGGTTCTTGACATTACATTTTTTTTTTGCAAGAGCGCAAAATTTATTTTTATATAAAGTAATAAATGACCCACTTCCGGATTCTCCGTGCATTAAATTAAATGCTGTTGTTCACTATGTCCTAGACATGTAAACTAGCTGAAATGATTGGGATTTGTCATGTTGTGGCTAGACATAATCATCGGAGTCAGTTATCGTTTTGTAATTTCTGGGTTAGGTTTTCTGAATATTGTCGAGAAAGTGACTATTGGAAAGCAGCGGAGACGCCGGATGCTGTGCGTCGACATTACGATACAGTTCAATATCAACTATTCATTGGCGTAGAGTGATTATAGTAACCAATTTGTGTTACCCTCTCCCATGTTTGTGGCGGAGGTCGAACGTCTGGAAGGGTGGCAATTGAGATTTGAACATAGATCCCTTTGTTAGGGGACACCGTGCTTAGATATCGTGTTTGACCACTTGAGCCACTCCTTGTCGACTCCCCTCCCCTCTTATATAATCATTGTTGTAGGCAATTTGCACTGCCACTCTTGTATATTCATTCTCGTAGGCAATTTGCATATTCCTCTACCCCTAACAGTCACACACGCACAAAACATAATATTCCCCAGGTTCCGCCCCTTAGTGGCGCTTGTAGTCTTTTTTTCCTTTCATGTAAATACCAACCATATTGCTCAAATAACTATGGCACATCAGAATATATGCATACATGTTAAGGCCATAGATACCAGAAGTGTTAAGTTCAAATAGATAAGCAGAAAAAGAAGGGTCCGGACTTCATCTACTAGGCTGGTTGGTAGGGCGGATTGACAAAAAATAGCCAAAGATAAAATTTAATCAGAGGAGAGGGGGTCATGTCAAACCATCCAGTGAGAGGGTTAAAATGGTCTTCCTCATGCATAATAAAATAAAGTGCCTGAGGGTGAGTTCCCCTTAAACAGCCACTAAAGAAGACAAAAAGATAAACATAAAAAAGGGTGGTGGAACTTTGAGAGTCGGGGGAGTAGCTTCAGAGAAAGAGGGACAACAAAAAAACAGGGCCAAACAACTACATAGGGTGGGATATTATCTCAAATGGTTGGGGTGGCATCAGGACCAGAGGTGATCTCATGTCAAGGCGAGACCCTTTTGGGAGCAGGCATCGACTGTGCCAAATTTAATGACCTTGGAAGGGATAAAGGTCTTCTCTTCTTGGAAGAAGGTGAAAGCACATGAAGTGCCTATGGCTTTACAGGCTGAGCCCGCGTTGCCTGCAAAGAAAACTCTGATTCCATGATTGGCAAGGATTGTATATGTTAACAATAGTAGAGTATTTGTTGTATCCGGTAGAGTCGATTTTTTTTTTAATTTTTTATTGTTGTTGCTCTCCATCTAGACATTTTAAAAAAGACACACAACTCGTTCACACCAAACGGATTAAATGGATTGTCACGACAAGCATCAATATTATTGAGTAAGTGTAAAACATGTTCACAAATTTGGTGATAATTCGTTTATGTATGGAACATTGATACCATAAATCCACTACAAAAGGATATGTAATTTGCGAATATGATAGTAATATCCGAACATAAGATATGTAATTCGTGAATATGATAATAATTTCCAAATGGTCAGCACATTAAAACACATGTATGATTAATAAAACCCTATATTCATACATTCTTTACGATAAAATATTTATTATGTCCTATGAGAGAAAGTGGAATGTATATTGTAAGTGGACATTTAATATTCCAAAAATATTTTCCTTAACCCTTATATGACCAGGGGTGCTTAAGAATTTATATGCACTATTAATAATATATGCAGAAACCCATATCCAAGAGGCATTAGCTTTTTATGTTGTATGTGTAATTCACTGATGATCAATTCTTGTTGTAGTTAGTTTTTATTCATAAATATCATGAAGGAGTTCTATCTTTTTTTAGGATCATAGAGTTTATCCTATATTCGATTTATTAATGTTGATGTTGTCAAAAATCTTTATGTTGTTACTATGGTGGTCAAGTCTACCCAAGGTCGACCATGGTCTTCCCAAAAGGATATCTGTCTCCAACCGAAAAGGTAGAGTGTGGATTGTCTCTCTAACGAGGTGATTGTTGTTGTGAAGGTGCTTCCAAAGGGAGAACATTTTCCCTTATTTAAGTTTAAAATCTTTGTCCATGGAGGTTGCTTCGGTAGTATTTACTGATGATGTATTCAGACCGAGTATTTTTCTTGTTTTCAATCAGACTAATAATAAATTGATGAACATACATCGTGAATGTAACCATATATGAATGATACCCTAGTGACCAAACACTTTAGGTTTGATCGAATTTGTTAGTTGACAAGGTGTATTTTTCTTTTGTCTGTGGTACTACTCCATACAAAGTCACTCCTAATTTTGTTAATTTTTTCTCCTATGTTCTTAGGGTGGGGGACACAACTAAGTTGATAACATGATATACCCTAGATGCAGGAATTGAGGAGAGTGTGTCTACCCGCCATGTTGAGGCATAAGGATCTTTAAATGACTAACTTAGTTGTCATTTATCAACAGTAAGTTCCCAAATCAAGGATGTAAGTTTGGATGGATATAGAGGCAATCCCATATAATTAGAAGGGACCGTTTTCTGTATTATATTGGAATATATGAAGAACTTATGAATCACATCATCATTGAGACATGAGTCAATGCTAGTTTATTTGGTACTTCATGTACTTCTTGGAAGAAGGTGAAAGCACATGAAGTGCCTATGGCTTATAACTCTAGTTTATGAATCACATCATCATTAAGAATCATAATTGTGTTTATAACATTATCATCATTAGGGTGACTAAAGATGACCGTATCATCAAATTGTATCAAGTGTTACTCTTTAAATTTTTATCAGGTAAGTGTATTTTTGGTGACCCCCCTAATGAATCATAAATATATATAGGCAGTAGCAACACATTGATAAAGAAGTAGGGTGATAGAGGTACACCTTATCGAAGTCCATTCTTTCAACCAAAATATCCAGAAAAAGATTCATTAATAAAACTAGATGAATGTCCATATATTAGACATGTTCTAATCTAAATAATCCATTTGTGTGGAAAATTGTATCCTTTGAGGCATACGAGAAAAATCCCTAATTTACATTATCAAAGGATGTTCCAAAATAAAACTTGAGAATCAATAATGGTTCTTTAGAGACTTGACTAGAATGATAACCTCATTTGCTAAAATATAAGCATCTTGCATTTCTACTACCTTCAATAAAAAATGTTTGTTCATTGCTATTGGTACGGTTTGTGTGTCTTATGAGTTTCCTGAGTGTTTTAGCTGATATTAAGAGTTATTGATCAAAATGACATCTCTATGGGGACTAATGTTCATAGTATTATCAATATTGTTTTAGTGATTATGATGTATGCATCGTTGATTCAGATAAGACTAAAATCATCATCCACAAAGAATTCCTCAATGATCTATATAGTGGTTTTTCAATTATCCTAGTTGTGTGTAACACCCCACTTTTCAAACATACCAATTACTAATTGGAAGAGAAAGTCTCAAGGGGGATGTCACAAAATGAGAATTATTGTGTAAAAATAGAGTTCATATATAAGTCAACACAAGATAAAGGTAACAATTCTCATAGTCAAGTCCTCAACATAACTCATACATGAATAAAACGAAACATTTTCATGCTTAAACACCATATACTTTCTTATAAACAAGAAAAGAAATCTAAATAGGTATAGCTGGCACCCCACCAAGTCTTTCTTCTGAAGATCCTTGACCTACTCCTTACACATAAGATGGCTTTATCCTATATTCTTGCTCCTTACTTGCGGGAATCGTGCCCCCAACCATGCATCAAACAAATTGTTAAGTGGAATTGAACATATTATATCTTAAAGATAACATGTAAACTCAAAAAAACTTCAAACATTAAACATGAAAAATGACACAATTGCTTTTAAATTCATTCTTTTATCTTGACTTTATAAGAATCTTCTTGTTTTGAATCGAAATGCCTCTTGGGTTTGCACCAAAGTGCCTCTTCTCTTATGCACCAAAGTGCCTCTTAGTTTTACTTTAAGGAGCCTCTTGGTGAGGATGTTATATAAGTAATATTGTAACATTATCTTTCTCTTGAAAACTCTTGATTTGCTCTTAGATCTTATTCTTGACTTTACTCTTAAATTGCATGAAATATGATACAATAACTATTGAAAATAAACATGATGTTAAATTCATTATAAATCCATTCAATTTTAGCAATTGAGACATTAGATAATCATTCATAGCATTCATTGCACATACATAATTACAACCAACCAATACTTATGTTCATAGTGCATGAACCACTTACCTCTCTCATAGAGAAGATATGAATAGCCCCTCTTAGGTTGGTGAACCCTAGTCACTTCTGGGGGTTGATTGAAACCCTAATTATCCTATTATGACAATTACAATCCATTAATATTTAATGTCAAATTAGTTTCTAGGCTTTTAGGTTTCATTAAGGATTGACGGGAATAAGATATTCAAACATGATTTAAAACCACCATATTATTCTTACTTATTCAAAAATCTTTACAAAAAGTATTTTTACCTTTTTTCTGACTATTGATGAATTTATTATACAAGGACCAACTAATAAAAAATTGATGAAAATCCATGTAGGTAAATATCCATTAAGGAGTATGGGCCCCACTGAGGTGAACCAATCAGTTGTGGCCACTATTGTGGGCCTTTACCAAAGAGAAATGCGATTTGATAAATAAAAATAAAATTATGATAGGACAAATTTGTACAAAGCCGAGTGTGACACATGACTACATCAACTAAGGACAAAATAGTAAAAGAATCATTCAACATCGTCAAACCCATGATCATTAAGAGGTTCAAATTTTGATGGCTCAACAAGATTTTGTGATGAACCTAGAAGGATCTCATTTCATCAAATTAGTATACATGATCTAATGTGGAAGAAGTTCTAAAAACAAAGGAATTAATTTTGTTGTCCCTAGACGGTCTCATCCACCTATTTCTCAAGGTCCATCATGATGATAAACCAAAATAAAATCACCACATCATTATTGGGGGGATGGAAATAAGAAGTCCCTCTATGAGAAAATAGCATACAACCAAACTAAATAATAGGGTTCACTTAGGAAGTCTTTGTGAAGAAAATTGTAGTAAAACCTTCGTAACCTATGGTAAGTGGTGTCGATACCACACATAACTTGAACAAGGTCAAAAAAGGGGCAAAACAAATACCTCATCTTGGGTCAATTTCAAGGACTTCAAAAGCTTGTTGGGTATGGGTGATAGTGAAAAAAAGAGTTGTTGATCCTCTAGGTGTCATGGTCGTCACTGCACTGATGGACCTGGATGAGAAGTTGTAGACTGATAATCTGAGAAACAATTATGGGAGTCAAAGGAAATCAAGGATAAAGCAAATGAGAAAATAAAGCTAGTGGTCTCCACTTTTTCAAAGATCGTTGAATGTTTCTTAGGGTCCCATTATATAGGTTAAAAGGAATTGGTGGCTACAATTCATGGAGGAAGTAGGAATACAATTCTTTTCGATTGGGAGTAGGAGAGGTCAAGTTCTTATAAAATTAAGGATCTCTGGGTTCGTCTGGATGCTTCAAAAGGAATGCATGGTCTCTGCTCTCGTGACTTCTCGGAGTGGGAGAGAGAGACCGATGCAAATTGGATGGACTCACAATTTTTGGGAAACATGCAAAGGGGAAGAGTCCACATGATCTGAGAGTCCAAGTCATATTTGGTCTCTGGTCCATGTGACACATAAATCTGGTATTTAGTTTTACTAAATGCATGAATCGAATATCTGATTAATCATTAATCAAAACTATATACTAACTCTAACAGTTGATTTAGAGGATCAAACAAACTCCTAATGACTTCAAATTTGAAGTGTAGGTAGATTAGATGTCCAGAATTACATTATTCAATTATATTTAGGTTTTGAATATATTTTGCCCACCAATTTCACACATATCATTATCTTAATGTATATAAATTTAAATATGAAATAAAATGAATTATTCTTGACTTGGTTAATTATTTAAGTCAATTGTTTGAGTTTGTGAGTGATTATCCTCTTCAGGGTCTACTCATTATATCTTTATATATTTTAAGGGTTTATTCTTAGTAGAGAGAAAATAAAAGAGTTATGTATCATTATTTTTCATATTAAGATAATGGTGAGTATCTAATACATAAAGGAACAAGCTATGTCATTTATTGTTAATCACAAAAAAATTATAAATTGTGGCTATTTCCATTAATTCCATTGCCTAACTTTATTGTAAAACTTCACCAAGAACACTATATTATTCTGTGAAATTTTGGGATGTTACAATTCTACCCACCTTAAATCAATTTCATCCTCAAAATTTCTATTACGCTAGTACCGACCTTAGGGTTTTACTTATTCCTAGATTGTTATATACATACATGTCATAAATACTTCCATCTAACTCAATATAAGGTTTGATCTAGGTCATAACTTCTTCATTAACTTCATCCTTATAATTTGGGCTGTTTGTTCTGGAATAATAGAAGACAACTACTTGTTGTCTTGATAAGAGGCAACCCTGATCCTATAAATAAGAAATAAGATAAGCCTACAGACTCAAACTAAACCCTAATGGGCCAAGACATACTTGGGCCCATATTACAAAGACACTTAATAACATAAGTAAACATACTCTCTAATACTCCCCTTAAGCTGAAGTTGGGAGAATCCCAAATGAACTTGCAAATAGTGAGTTGGACTAAAAACAAAGAAACATAATAAAAGGATAAACCCAACCCATACAAGTTTTTTTCTCTCCCCTCAAAATCACAATAAAGAACTCATCTCTCAAATACTCCCCCTCAAATAGATAACTCAAAGCAGGTATGCAAGCATGTTAAATCTGAAGGATGTCACAAGTGGCCAGTTCAGGTCACAAATAGGTAGCGGAAGCTTCTTGATAAAAAAGATGTGGCATTTGGAGTAGTAGTAAACAACAACAAAGTATCATGGTCTTCATCGCAGTAGCTAACATATATAGAAGCCCAGAGAGTGCTGGTTCACAACAGTAGTAGTAGTCAACATACAAATAAAGTATGGATGGGTCAACGTGCAAAATAGAGCACAGATGAGCTAGAGAGTGCTGGCACACAGAAGCAGAAAGTCAATGTGCAAACAAAGCACAAACAAGTAAAAAGGTCAACATACGTAAAGCATGGACAAGCCAAAGAGTGTTGGCACACTACAATCAACATGCAAATAAAGCACAGACAAATAGCGAGTCAATGTGTCAATACACAGACATGCCAAAGAGTGTTGGCACACAAAAAAAAAGTGGATGTAGCTCGATAGAAGACCATCGGCTTGAAAATCATGTAGTAGACATGAATCTCCAGATAGTAAGTACTCCAAGAACCATATAGTAGTAAGCGTCAACAGTAGAAGTCCACAAGTTCTTCAATAAGTGCATCAACATCCACAAAAATATAAAGTAGCAGAACATACTTCTTCTTGTCTCCTCCATTTCATCTCTTCTCTATTTCTCCCCCTCACACCAACCACGGAAGAATCATGAGTGGTTGGGGTGGACAAAGACAAAGAAACAGCCCAGAAAAAATATAAACCGCAACACTGCCGGGGGTTTGGGGGCGTGGCCCCCCAATTAGGGGGTCCCGCTGCCCCTCAATGAGTGGGAGTCGGTGGACCAGGTGGGAGACGAGGGGAGGCTGCCCCTCATGGGAACTCAGGGGCACAGCCCCCGAAAAAAGGTATACAATGATTTTCGAAGAAAAATCAAGCAAAAAATTAATACCACCACAAATAAAATCCATCCAATTTTGGACTAGCAAGAATGGTCTGATTCACAAACAATTTGATCTTGTTGTATTCCGCTTGCATTGTAGAACATCAAACTGGTGTGATGATTTACCAATTCAAACAAACATAGTGGAGGTCGAGCATTTCCAGTGTACACATGACAAGATGTGGGAAAGAATCTCTTGGTAGTTGATCAAATGCCGTTGTTGATTTCCATATTCTTCCGTAATGACTTGAGTAAGTATGTTGGGTTATTTATGAAGTTGCTGAAGCAACAATACAAAAAGAGTCAGATTTTTCGAGCAACAGTAGGTTCCGAGAGCATTGTCATGATGGGAAGAGCTTGTTGATGAAAGACCAGAAACATGCATATATTATGAAAGACCAACATCAAAGATGGATTAGAAGTGATGATGAAGATCACACAACTGTACTAAAAATACAGAAAGATCAACACTTTCCCTTCATCTTTGTAACACATCCACGGAAGGAATAGAGCAGATTGGTGAGTGGGGGTGAGAGTGAGTAGGCGACATATTACAGGAGCAGGTGACGCTACGTCAAATTTGTAGGTAGGCGGAAGATTGCAGGAGTAGGTGACGCTTCGTCAAATCCTCAGCTTAACACGTCAGGTGGGTATAGGAGCATGAAGGAAGCATGAGCGGGTAGGGAGGGGGTCGGGGCTAGAATTGGGGGGGGGGCTTGATTCGTGTGACTGGGTACGAGTGGGAGTCCTTGGGATATCAAGATTGCTGTTGGTAGACTAGGCAGCTCGGTAGATGGGATTGCTAACAGAGAAGGCAATGGATAGGTCACACACTTGAGGAGGGGCTGGCAGTGGCGCTTGGGCTGATAGCAGATGATGGTAGCAGCGGCGGGAGGGAGATAGGTAAGATTTCAAGACATGGAAAGGAGAGAGCAACGAAGACTATTGGAATAGCTGGCGTGCAGCCGACCACAAGGAGAAGCGTGTCCACCCACCGGCTACATCTCCCTCTTGTTTCTCTCTCCAGTTCATATGGCGGCTCAGGATCGTTGCTCTGATACCATCTCTTTTTTGGAATAATAGAATATGGCTACTTGTTGTCTTGATAAAAGGCAACCCTGATCCTATAAATAGGAAACAAGGGAAGCGTACAAATTCAAACTAAACCCTAATGGGACAAGACATACTTGAGCCCATATTACAAAGACACTTAATAACGTAAATAAACATACTCTCCAATATTTTTTTTCATTCTAACATGGGCCTCTACTATCCAAAAGCATTAGGTTTAGGTGGTTAGCCAGTCTAGGTATTCTATATCAACTCTCTTGGAAAAACCTCTAGATTTGTTTTTTCCAGACACAAATCTAGATGTGTGAGAACTTATTATGTTACTATACAATATCCTAGTAGCATATATGTCCCATACCACATATACTATCAAGAAGAAGAACATATGTATAATAAGTCTTTTTGCTCTTAATATATCCTCTTCAATTCTCAATTAGTTGGCCATCATCATTGAGAAAAATATAGGACATCCTACTAGGTATGATAGAGTCAACACTCAACACAAAAGGATTCAAATTAAATCGTCTCCTATCCCTAACACATATGTCCATAGGTATCCCTCAAAACTTGTATTTCTTTAGGGTTCATACCTCTAAAATAGAGATATACCTTCTAACTCCTTGACTTCCTATCCTCTATACATATGTCAATAGGTATCAGAGCTAAAAGACATAGTTGGCCACCATGCTTTTCTATTGATTTCCTAGGTAGCACATACACCCCTCACCTAGAGGGGAAACCAGATTTTCAAGGGGATGTAAAAAATATGATAATTATTAATTATGTAAAATTAGAGTTCATATATAAACCAACACATGATTAAGATAATAATTATCATATTCAATTCCTCAAAACTACTCAGACACGAACAAAAACAAATATGTTCACTCTTGAACACTATATACTTTCTCATAAATAGGAAAAGAAATCTTAACTAGGTATAGCTGGAACCCCCACTAGGTATTTTCTTGTGAAGATACTTGAGCTACTCCTTGCACGTTAGATGACTTTATCCTCTATGCTTACCTTACCTTCAGGAATCACACCCCCATCTATCCATCAAACAAATTGGTAAGTGGAATTGAACATATTATATCTTCAAGAAAACATGTAAATTAAAAATAAACTTTAAACATTAAACATTGAAAAAGGGACGCAATTGCTTTTTTTATAAATCTTGACTTGTATAATAATTATCAGATTTTACACTGAAGTGCCTCTTCTCATAAGCATCAAAGTGTCTCTTCTCTTATGCACCAAAGTGCCTCTTCTCTTATGCACCAAAGTACCTCTAGTTTTTCTCCGAGGAGCCTCTCAGTGAGAAATTTAAATATATTATCTTGTAACATTATCTTTCTCTTGAATACTCCTAATTTTCTCTTAGATCTTATTCTTGATTTTACTCTTAATGTGCATGAAAGATGATACAATAACAATTGATAATATACATGACATTTCATTCATTATAAATCCATTAAGTTTTAACAATCAAACATTAGATAACACATTCATAGCATTCATCGTACATAGATATTTAGGATCAAGCAATACTTATATTCAAAGTTCATGGACCACTTACCTATCTCTTATACAAGATCCTAATTTCTCCTCTTAGTTTGGTGAACCATAATCACTTTCTGGGGTTGACTGAAACCCTAATTATCCTATTATGACAAATGCAATCCATTAGTAATTAATTTCAACTCAATTTCTAGGATTTTAGGGTTCATTAAGGATTGATGGGAATTCAATATCAAATAGGATACAAAACCACCACATTATTGTTCCTTATTCAAAAATATTTTCAACAAGCATTTTTATGATTTTTTTAACAATTGATGAATTTATTATCAATTTGTGATGATTGACCAATAAAAAATTCATGAAAATCCATGCAGATAAATATCCATTGAGGTGTTAGGGCCTCCACGAAGGTGGAACAATCAGTCATGGCCACTGTGGAGGGCCTTTCCCAAAGAGAACACGCGGTTTGATAAATAAAATAAAATAAAAATACAAAAATGTTCCCAAAGCCAAGCATGACAGAGGACTACATTGGCTAATTACAAAATAGTAAAATAAGTGATCAACATCTTCTTCAAACCCATGATCGTCAAGACCTTCTTAACATAGTTTTACGATGAACCTCCGAATTTCATAAAATTAGTATGCACAATCTGATGTGGAAGAAGTTTTGGAAACAAAGGAACTGATTTATTGTCCCCAATTGGTGCCATCCACCGTTTGGTAAAGGTTCATGTATGATGAAAAACCAAAACATAATCACCAAGTCCTGGTTGTTGAGAGGATGGAACTCAAAAGTCCCTCTATGTGAAAAAACATACAACCAATAAAGAATAGGATTCACTCATTAAGTCTTTATAAAGCAATATGTGGTCAAACCTTCACAACATATGGTTAGAGGTGGTGATACTGCACATAACTCAAAGAAGGTCAGATCCTGGTGCAAAACACATACCTCATCTCAGGTCAATTTCAAGGGTTTTGAAAGACTAGTGGATATGAGTGATAAAAACACGAGCGTCTCATATCCTCTAGGTGTGGCGTCACCGTACCAATGGAGCTGGACAAGAAGCCGTGGAGTGGTTATCGAGGATACAGCTATGGGAGTCCAAGGAAATATATGTATAGGGGAAAGCAAACGAGAGAAGAATGGCAATGATCTCTACTTGTTGGTGATCATTGAACATTTTTTAGGGTTCCATTATATAGGTTGAAGGGATCTGGTGGTTGTGCTTAATGGAAGGAGTTGTAATAAGGGTTCTTGTCGACTAGGAGTAGGAAAGGTCAAGACCTTGTCAACATAGGAATTTCCAAGTTTGTTTGGATTCATCAAAGGATAGGAGGGTCTCTCTTCTCGTGGGACTTCTTAGAGTGGGAGGGAGAGACCGACACAGATTAGATGGAGTCAAAGCCTACACAATCATGTGATTATAGGGAAATAGATAAAGGGGAAGAGATCTAAGAGTCCAAGTTGGACATGGACTCCAGTTTGCGTGACAGATAAAATTTGGCACTCTGGTTTACTCATTGCATGAATTGAATATCTGATGAACCCTTAATAAAAACTATATGCTAAATCTAATAATTGATGTGAAGGGTCAAACAAAGCCCTAATGACTTTAAATTTGAATTGTAGGTATATTTAGAGTTCTAGAATCTGATTATTCAATTATTTTTAGGTTTTGAATATCTTGTGTCCACCAATTTCACATATTCCATTATATTAATGTATATGGATAAAACTATGAAATAAAATGAATTATCCTTTCCTTAGTTAATTATTTGAGTCAAAATTGAGAGTGATTATCCTCTCTAGGTCCTACTTATTATCTTTTATACACATTTTAAGGGTTCATTCCTAGGATAGAGAAAATAAAAGAGTTATGTCTCGTTGCTTTTCATAGTAAGGTAATGGTAATTCATTTAATGCATAAAGGAACAAGCTATATTGTTTCTTATTAATCAAACAAAGTTTATAAGTTGTGGATATTTCCATTAAGTCCATTTCCTAACGTTATTATAAAATTGTACCTATTTCCATTAAGTCCATTGCCTAATTTTATTATAAAACTTCACCAAGAACACTATATTATATTTGTAAAATTTTGGAATGTTACATTGTGTCTATAAAAGATATGTAAAAACACCAAGGTAAGGGCATTAATTATGTGCACTGATAGGGTAGCCCTCTTAATCTCTTTTGAGTGAAAGGGGTAATCAAAGGAGTGGGTTCCCAATTTTATTTCTAAACTCATTATCCCAATTCATTATAATACTAGGAGAAAAGACTTAATTGTTGTTGAAATGATTCTTGAAGTAACTAGTAATTGTTGTACGATATCATGTCCTTTTTTAGTGATGCCTCTCCCACAATTATGCGTATGAGACCCATTCTATTATGTTCACTACACACCTTTTGAAATAATTTCACATTAGAGTCCCCTTCTCTAATCCATTGAAACTTGGATCTTTATTTTGAGTAATTCTCTTTTGATATAGGAGTAGTTTATAAATTTGTGTTTTGGGAGTATAAGTCACTAGTCTGTCTACGTTGTTCCTATCGTATTTAGTACTAAGTGACTCTTGTAATATTTTGATACACCTTTTAACATTTCTCGATGATATTTTCCAAAATTTGGGTTCAATTCTAAATATTTTGAGGTTGTTTGCAATACCCTTAGGTCCTTTGAAATTAACACCCGCCAACCACTGAATAGATACATTTTCCTTGTATCTACAAAGGTTTACCCAATGACGTTCACCAGTGAATATCCATCCCCCAAGGGATATATTTGGTATTAACTATGATTAAAGTATGGTCATATATAATCATGGGACCAACAACAGATGTGCTCATAGAAAATAAGTCATCCCATGTGTTGTACTAAAGAAATAGTCAAGAGTGGACAATGAAGAACCTCTATTCTAGGTATGTATACTATTTCTAGCCTTGAAGCAAGAACGACCAAAACAATAGATAAATCTATTAAACATACATTTTTTTGATGTTGTATAAAATCTAGAGTGTGGGAACATTGCGTTTTATATATGGTACAATTAATGTCTCCCCTCAATAGCCATAGTTGATGCCTATAGTTGTTGGGCTAGATTATGTTATTTGGAGGTTCTCCACATACACCTATAACACCTATTTTTTGTTGTCATTGTTATTAGTGAGTTCGACAATAATGTCATTGTTGCCTATATTATGTTGTTGGTGGTTGTGATAATTATCATCTCAACCCACCAAACTACCACCACTCCACCCAAAATCATTCTTCTGAATCCGTTGATATGATGTTACCACCCACATACATGTTTGTGTACTCAAATAGTTTTTTGTTTCTTATATGGTGATGACAGTAGACAATCATATTTTCATAGTTCTATTCATGTTACTCCCAACCTTTTACCACTTTGTCTTTTCCACATTAGCTAACTAACTACACAAACTAGTTGTTGATAGTAATTGAAGAATAAACGAGTAGTTGGAGTTAATGGTTTATTTTGATAATAAATTATTTCTTTCGATATTATAAGTTATAGTAGTCAAATCTTTTAAATATTTCACCAATATATCTTTTAAATTGAACAAATATTAATTTATTATCTATTTTGTTGTGGAATTTTGTCTTGATGAATTTCTTTGTAGAGATTCACACATTAGAGTGGCATCATAAATCAAAAGAGTAAAATTAAATGAATAAATTTATGTTATAAATAAATAAAAGATTATATCATCTTTAAAGAATAATATGATGATGTATATGAAGATTGAGTAAAATATGTACCTTGAAAGATGCATCTTATAAACTCATATGTTAATGATGTGGTACACCATGGGAAAATCAATTGGTCAATGTTTGGTAATCCTACATTGCTTACATGAAGATCTAACAAATCAGTCTTATTATTACTTTAGGCGGGTGACGCTAAGCCAAATTAAGCCCAATCCAGCCAAATTCTGACCCCCATGACCCAAGTTGATGTTAGTTAATGTGAATGAGGAAAGAGAAGGTTTTAGGCGGTCAAACTAGAGTTGAACAAGGGAATTCAAGTTGAATTTAGGGAATTTAGAAAGGGTTCAAGGAATCAAAAGAAGATTCATGGAATATGAGAAGGAATAAGTGAATCCAATTGTATTTATATGTACATGCTCTAGTTGATAAGAGTGAAGAGTCTGGTATATGAGATGAGTAGGTCTTAAGTTGTCTAGGTAAATCTAGGTTGAGTTGGTGTGCATTTCTAGCTCAACTGCTATATGTGTCATTAGTTTTCATTGCCCGAAGGGGGTAAATTTGAACTAGGTTCTCAAAATATATATGGATGCACTATCATGTGTGATGTTGGTGGAGTGTATGTGTCAAATTGACATGCTATAAGTAGTTTGCGACCCCATACAACATTGAGTTAGAGCCCCCTTTCATCTTGTTCATGATGTTGGATCTCAAAGGAGATCATGAGAGGAGGTCTAAGGGTGATCCATCCTCCATATCCTTGGAGAATCCACTCCATGGTAGGCCTTGGTGGAGAATCTTCATGAAAGGTTGGCTTCTCTATATTTCTCCCATGCTTCTTCTTTTTATTCTTGGGAACCATGGATGTCTATTCTTGGACGGATTTAGAGGATCTTAAGATTCCTTCTTCTTCTACCTTCCTTGGACATGACCAAGGCAGGAGATGATGTTTTTGAAGCTTGTTGGTACTGCATGAGTTTGGTTTGGCTAGAAGGAAGCTTTCTTGCTGTTATACAAAGGTTATAATGAAGAGAAGAAGCTTGAGATAGCTATTTCAAGGCTACAACATGGAGAAGGAGGTTGTTCCAGTTGTCTTTTGACGGGAGATTAAAAAAAGGAGCTTTGTTTTACTAGAAACTAGGTGAGTTGCTTCCACCCTAAAATATATACATGCAACGACTTTAATACATTGAAATCCATGAACTAAGTACAATTATTGCTAAGTAACTAAAGATTAAGGCTTAAATAATTTTTTTCTTGAAGAAAACAAATTGTACCATCTCATGTATGTTTTCCTTGTTTGCATGCATACTCTTATGATATCTAAGCCTCAATATGGAAGTTTGGATATTTCTCCTTTATCTAATGGACACCATAATGATGCTAAAATCATAATACATAATTGGAGGTAAATTTGTCTCACTCAAATGCAACTTTTTGGGTTCACCGATGAACTCAACTTATAAATCATGGCCACATTCATAGGGGGCTAATCCAGACATTTATCCTAATGCTCTAATCTTGCCGAAAATGGAAACATAATTTGAGAGATCAATTTATATCCTTTTTGTTACTAAATTACATGTCATTTTTACCTTGGAAGGTGCAAACTGATACAATATCCTTAAAAGATGAATTTGCACTAGTCTGATATGAAACTGGTTCTAGAAATTGATGTTTACATATAAATTTGGTTTATTGCAAGATTAAGATCAAACATACATATACATGAGAAAACATGATAAGATCTATTTAAAGATGGTATTAATGAGACTGGTTTAGAATATTGAGTCAAATGTGAGCTTGTACATAAACATGGGCAACATAATACAAACATAGCCATTCCATGGAATATTTCCCTCTGAAATGAAGGCCCTATGGTTTTCTTCTACTCTCTTTTCATGGTTACTTATGAAATGTCTAAGATGTTGCAAAAACATGACACTATAATCGTCTAAGGGCTATACATATACATATATGATTGAAGTGTTGAGGTTGATGCATTGAGGGCAATATTAATGGGTTAACACCATGGGTCTATTACAAGGGACAATTTTGAAGGATAAATTGCATGCCAAAAAGTATACAATATGAGATTATGGAATGAATTATATAACACTTGGGGCTGACAATCTAATGCCATTATGTATTAATTTCTTTTATCTTAAAATTATGCCATACACTTCATGATCATTATGTATTCTTGGAAGAGAAATGTAGTGGTGATTAGTTTTCCTCAAGTGAGATAATTCTTAACAACAATGCAATATGAAAATCCATATTGTTAGTCCCGTACATTACAAAATAATGGTTAACCTTGTTACATGATGTGCCATACTCTAAGTGATGGTTTGTAAAATTCACAAACAAGAGCAAAGAGGACTACTATATGTGTTTCCTTATATGAATATTGAATAAAAATGATACAAAGAGGTACACATGATTTTGATGCCTTATTTATGGATTGTTTTGAGTAATTATAGTAGTAATGGCATGTGGACCAAGTGCTAACCCAAAGGGGTGACTCCAAGTATGATGATGATGATGATGACATCGTCATCGTCATTGTCTCCGTCATCATTGTCATCGTCATGATGATGATGATGATGATGATGATGATGATGATCATCGTCATCATCCTTGTCATCATCGTCATCATCATCATCATCATCGTCGTCGTCATCATCATCATCATCATCATCATCATCATCATCATCATCATCATCATCATCATCATCATCACCACCACCACCACCACCACCACCACCACCACCACCACCACCACCACCATCATCATCATCATCATCATCATCATCATCATCATCATCATCATCATCATCATCATCATCATCATCATCATCATCATCATCATCATCATCATCATCATCATCATCATCATCATCATCATCATCATCATCATCATCATCATCATCATCATCATCATCATCATCATCATCATCATCATCATCATCATCATCATCATCATCATCATCATCATCATCATCATCATCATCATCATCATCATCATCATCATCATCATCATCATCATCATCATCATCATCATCATCATCATCATCATCTAACCCTCAATCCCAACCATGTTGGCGCAACTAAATTTATCCTTCTTTTTCAATTATCTATGTTATGTGTCGTACTCTAATCAAGATGTAGAGATTTGAAATCTCTCTTTACAAGCTCGTACTAGGTTAATTTAGGTCTTCTACTTCTTATTTCAATTGTGCTTAACAAAATAGAGTTCTACTATAGGTAAGTTAGTTAGTCTGCATTACACATGTCCATATCATATTACAAGTCCTTCACACAACTTGTCCTCAATACTCACCATCCCCACTCTGTTCCTAATATAGTGATTTGTAAAATAATATTTTCTTGTCTTCCCACACATCCATCTCAACATACACATTTTGAACACAAGCAACTTGTTGAAACCTTTTCCCTTCACCGCTCAACATTCACCCCGATATAGAATGGTTGGTTATATATCTATTCTATAAAACTTACTATTTAATATGAGAGGGATCTTTTGATCACATAATACTCCAGTTGAACCCCTCCATTTCAACCATCCTACTGTGTTCCTATGATAAATCATTTTGAGAATCCCCATCCATTTGAATAATAGAACCCAAGTAGTGAAATTTATCATTTTTGGTACATCCACTCTGTCCATCTTGGTGCCACTGATTATAGATTGGAAGAAATCACAATGCATATACTAAGATTTGATCCTATTATTCCTCAATCCATTTTATTCCAACACATTTATCCAACATTCAACTTTATCATTCCATCCATCTTTGGTTTCGTCAATCATCACAATATCATCAACATATAACGTGCACCAAGGAATATCATCCTGAACATGCTTTGTCAACTCATCCATAGCAAGAAAAAATATATATGGGCTCGATGTTGTCCTTGATGTACCCCAACTGTGATAGGAATGTTGGTGTCTCTCCTCCAAGAGTCTTCACACTTGCGTGAGCTATCATTCATGTCTTTAATGAAGTTGATGCATTGGTTTGGCACACTCTTTTTCTCTAAAACCATCCAAAACACTTCCACAACTACTCGGTCGTAAGCATTTTTCAAATATATAATAACCATATCAAGATCTCTTTTTATCTATATATACTTACGCATAACCTCATTACTAGAAAAATATTATTAGTTGCTAATCTTCCTAGCATGAAACCAAATCGGTTATCTGATATCTACATTATAGATCTTAGCCTATGCTCAATAATCCTCTCCTAAAGCTTCATAGTGTGACTCATCAACTTGATACCTTTATATTTTGTGCAACTCTAAACATCTCCTTTGTTCTAGTAGATGAGGACTATGATACTATTTCTCCACTTATTTGGCATGTTCTTAGTCTTCATAATCTTATTAAAGAAATTTTCTAACCACATAGCCCCTTCATCCCTCATACTCTTCCAAACTTCAATAGGAATACCATATGGCCCACATGCCTTTCTCATTTTCATCTTTTTTTGAAGCATTTTGACCTCAATGAGTCATCGTTTGTAAATGATATGTATTGTATGCATGTCACACAAGTCTCTTATATTATTAACAATGTCTTCACTAAAAAGCTTATCAAAGTAGTTTCTCCATTGGTTCTTGATAATATCATGCTTTAGCAACACTCTACCATCTTCACATTGATACATTTTACTTGCCCCAAGGGTTCCCCTTCTGTTGTGTCCCTCTTGTTCTAAATATCTTCAAAGTTTCGAGACCTTACCTCTTAAACAACCTTTTTAGCTTCTTTCTTGCTTACTTGTATCTAAAAAAAATGCCATATCTCAAGACTTGTGCAAGCACCTATAGATTTCCTTTTTGGATTTAATAGCCTTCTCAACTACATAATTCCACCACCAAGTCTCTTTTTGTGGAGGCCCACACCCTTTATATTCCCTAAAAACCTCTTTGAAATTTTTGTTATGCATGAGCTCATATTATGACACATAGTGTTAACATTAGACTCCAAGTTCCAAATACCCTCTTTGATGAGTTCATAAAAATCTGATTTCTTTTCTCCTTTAAGATTCCACCACTTGATATTGACGTCTTATTTTTTTCCTACACTTGACTTTGTTGATCTTCATGTTAATGTACAAAACCATAACCTATGCTGGGTGGTGAGTTATTCACTAGGGATCACTTTACAATCCTTTCATACTTTTATGATCCACCCACCTTGTAAGGAAGTAACCAATTTGGATACAATTTTTCCCACTCTTCAAAGCAATATTATGAGAATATTTTTTTTAAATGAGTGTTTGCCAAAAATCATATCTCAAGAAGATACAAAATCCAATATCCTCTAACCTTATCCATTTCTGCTTCCATATCGAAAACCATCAATAATTTTTTGATATCTGGCATATCTACTACCCACATGTCCATTTAAATCACTCCAAATAATGATATTCTCCTCTATTGATATTTTTTTTTGCATCAATTCATATGTGTTATCCCAAAAGTCTTTCTTAGCCTCCTCAATAAGGACAACTTGGGATGAATAAGCACTATTGATGTTAAAAATATTCCCCCAAGAGTAATCTTAATATATATGATTAGACCGCCCATCAATGTGTTCTTGACAATGCCATCCTTCAATATCTTATCAACAATAATGCCTATTCCATTAATATACTTGTCCATACCTATATATCAAATATTATACCTTGTGTCTGCAATCCCTTTGCATCATCCCCATGTCCACTTGGTTTCCTATAAACAAAATGTAATGACTTTTCTTCTAATGATGGTATCCACTATCTTCAATGACTTTCCTATCAAAAGCCACTATTTCAAGATCCCACTCTAATACTTTTTGGTGGAACTTGATTCTTTAATTTCTTATGTAAAAATATTTCCCTTGCACATTTTCTCTACATCCAATCAATGATGCACTTGGAAGTAGATTCTTTACCCACACCCTGTAAGGTGTTGAAACCCTTACTTATCCTCCAACACAACCAAACAGTGTTGTGTTGAAACCCCTTGCATATTAATTGTTGCAATCGAGTGTTGATGTAGTCGTCTCTAGTTAGGGAAACTCCAATAGAATTCTTATAGGGATCTATGTCATAAAAAGAGTAAAAGAGTTTTATTTCTGGATGTCAACATACCACCAACTCTCATCCTTTACCTGGTCTTGGGACCAACTACAATTGCACAAAAACTATTGAACATTAGCACAGTTTACTTATGATGTTGAATAATAAGGATAGATACATGAAATTACATGATTATCATTATACAACTCTTTCTATTTCATGATTCATATTAAATCCTACTTAGTCTTTCTCTACTTAACAAATTGTTTCTTCACTATTATGATAAACCATAATATCTTATCAAGTAAGACTAAGAAAGATAATGCTTCTGTACGAAATGGATCAAAAAGAAGAATACTTGGACAAAGTAATAAACTGGAACCTTTATCATGTAGTGTATGCCCTTGTCTCACAAATCTTTCCTATTATTCATAAGTTAGGGAAGGGAAACATGTATCCTTGTAGAAACACAAGGGTTGTAAGAAAGCAGTTAGAGATGCATATTGTCGACTATAGGTGGGTGACTAAAAATCCATATGATGTATGGTCCACTCGGTGTCCTAAATTCACCCTGATATGAGTGTGGTTGAGGCCATAACTCTAGTGATCATGGAATCATTTTCTATGTGATTAAGAAAATAATTTTGAAATGAAAAACATGATACGTGATATGTTATATGATGTTCATAGATACCATGACGTGTGCACCAAGGGAGTACCTAATGTTTTAGACTAGCTTTTGAACACCTACTAGTAGGTTTTTAACTAATAAGCCCCTACTTGTTATAATCACACTGACCAAAGTGTGGATTGATCATTATGAGACTGACTACTTCTTGGATCCTATATGATGGGATTTGAGATTTCATAAAAAAAATCTTGTATTTTATGTGTGGAAAATAAGATGGAGGCTAATATGATACTTATTTATTGAGAGATGACAAACTCCCTCCTATAAATAGGAGAGGAGTGTTCCTAAATTTGACATTAACATAACCTTGTTTTGATGATGACAAACATTTCATACTTGTGTATCTAACATGCTACTTGAGTATTTCAGGTTTTAGGAAACAAGGAGATCCTACCGAGTGGAAAGTTGAAGATCAATACAAATTGAAGATCAAATGCACTTAATTGTTTATGTTTTCATGATTGTACTCAAATGTAAATACTTGTACAAAGATATAATGTACAAGTACTTAGATATCATGTAAATCAAATGTTAGATCTTCCACATCCACTTACAACCCTTAATTAGGACCCCCTATAGTTAGAGTCATTATCATCCATCAGAACACACAATTAATAGTGGTTTAAAAGTTTGAAACTGGAACATCCTCAATCAAGAAACTAGTTGAATGATACACCCTCGGTCGAAGTCTTTGTCGATCAAGAACCACCTCTATCGAACATACTGAGAACTATTTAGAACCTTACACATTTGTTCTCTAAAACATGTTTCAATTGAAAATATAGTCGATTGAATCAATCTCGGTCCAAAGCTTATGACCATTAGACCAAGTAGTTGGGAGTTGGAAATATATGTTGGTACACATTTGCCTTAAGCCTAGGCTCAGTCATATAAAAGTTTGACCGAGAAACGTTCAATCAACAAACTTGTCAACCGAGCAGGGTTCTGGATTGTTCTTCTAAGCATGAACAAATTAGCCATTGCTAGCCAACCACTTTCTACCTAACAACTAGTTAAGCACTAAGAACACTCTAGAGACTCCCTATAATGTCCCTAAAAACTTGCAAACCATCCCTATAAATAGGAGATGCCTTAGGACACCCAAAATAGTAAGCTACACTTGAGCATCCATTTTTGAGAGCAACAAAGCTAAGATTCACTTGCTATGTTTTTCCTTGTACTCTAGAGTTTTATCCTATAGCTACAATATCCTAGCCACCACATATATCTGTGTCCATCTTAAGTGGATAGGAGATCTAAATGCTTGATATAAGATCAAAGCATTGTACTTCATTGGTTAAGTATTTTATTTCTTCTAATCTATTTATTTTGTATTGTACTTTGTTCTCCTTGACTACTCCTAGGGTTGGAGGCTGTTGAAAGGAGGTTGCTTAGTGCTACTTCAAAAAAGTGAAGGCTTCTTCAAGGTGTTCTTGAGGTTACTTCAAGAAGTTTGCTTCAAAGGAGGTTGGAGCTACTTCTAGGTGAAGGCTATCTCAAGGTGGTGGAGCTACTTCAAGGAAGTGAAGGCTGCTCCAAGGTTGCTTGAGGTTGCTTCAAGAAGGATGTTTCAAAGGAGGTTGGATATACTTCTAGGTGAAGGCTATCTCAAGGTGGTGGAGCTACCTTAAGTTGGTGAAAGTTGCTCTAAGGTTGCTTGAGGTTACTTCAAGAAGGCTGCTTCAAGGAGGTTGAAGCTACTTAGAGCGGAAGATGATTGTATTTTATTGTAACATCCTTGTGAGATAAATAAAATAAATCACTTTCAAAATCCCAATTGGAAGCATTGAGTAGTGGACTGACAACCTTTGATTCAAAGGTTGGAACCACTCTACATCGAACTATCTTCCTTGTTTCCTCCTCCTTCTTTGGTTTGAGTTTTCAATTAAATTTTAAAGTACCAAAGGCTCTATTCACCCCCTCTAGATCTTTCGATTGATATCAGAGCAGGTCTTCAAGGAACCCTAATAGGTCTTAAAGAATGGGGGACAACTTGCTTAGAAACCTCAACCTTGAAGGAACTCATGTGACTCGGCCACCACCCTTTAATGGAAGAAACTACACTTATTGGAAAAGAAGAATGCAATTTTACTTTCAAGGGATCAACCTAGAGCTTTGGAGAATGGTGTATTTACCTTATGCACTTCATACTACTGAATATGCAACATGGAATCCCGATGCGGTAAAACAAGTTCAATTGAATGCAAAAGCGGTAAGCATTTTATGTTGTTCTATATCCATTAGTGAGTTTAATATGATATCCTCATGTGAATCTGCTTATGAAATATGGAATAAACTTTCAATTACACATGAAGGTACAACTCAAGTTAAGAATACCAAGATTAACATGCTTAAACAAAAGTTTGAACAATTCTGTATGCAACCTAATGAGTCTATTAGTACAGTGTAAGCAATGTTTTCTTTTATTGTTAACAACTTGAATGCCTTGGGTAAGTATACAAGTGAGTAAGATCAAGTTTCCAAGATTCTTAGATCCTTGCCTTCAAAGTACAAGCCAAAGGTGACGGCCATCGAAGAAGCCAATGCCCTTACCATATTGAAGATGGAGCAACTTATAGACAATCTAGAGACTCATGAAGTTACACTTGATGAAGAAGAAAGATTGACGATTGAACACAAAAAGGAAAAAAGGAAGGACTTTGTATTTAAGGCAGCAAATAAAGTTATCACTCAATAAAGTGATGAAACAAGTGAAGAAGATGGTGAATAGGATGCACTCATTGTAAATGGTAAGCAATACAGAAGATTTAAATCTAACAAAAATTCTAGTGTTTATTCCTCTTCTTACCTTAGGTGCTTTGAATGAGACAAGAAGGGACATTTAAAGAATGAGTGTCCTAAAGTCAAGAAGGGAAAGAAATCCTCTCTCAAGAACAAATAAAAAGCCTACAAAATAGCCTGGGATGAGTCAAGCGATGATAGTGAGAGTGGAGCAGAAGAAGTAGAATGTCTCATGGCTAAAGAAGAATCTGTTTCATAGCAACAACCAATGAAGAAGAAATTGAGGTAAGTCATCTTGATTTATCTAAAGAAGAGCTAGTCACTAGTATTGAAGAACTACATGATAAATATGTTGATTGTAAAAGGAAATTAAAGAATCTTACAAAAACTAGTGATGATTTGTATGCTAAATTGAATGATCTTACTTTTGAAAAAGAAACCCTTATGTCTGAAAAAGATACTTTGAAATCATCTATCAATGATTACAATATTAAGTTGCTTGCTCTAGAAACCAACAATAATCTTCTTTCTCAAGAAAAGGTTGAATTGCTTGCTAAGATGGATAATTATTAAACTCAATGCATTCTATGTTCTCATTCAAATTATGATATTATCATTAGAGAAAGAGATTCTTTGATTTCAACTTTAGATTAAGCAAAACTAGATATTGCAATGAAAATTGATGAAATTACTAAGGTACAAAACATGTTGATAGTCTAAAGAGTAATAATATTCTTGATAAAATCTTGGAAAACTCTTTTTTACTAAAAGGAAGAAGGGGTCTAGGATATGTACCTAAAGAGAAATCTTCTCAAAAGCCTAGAATAAAAAAAACACAAAAACCCAAAAACCCAAATCAGCGATCATGTATGTGCCCAAAGACAATCTAGCACATAACCAAAATGCTAAGAAGAGAAATGAAATTGCTTTTATTTGTTGTCATTACTATTTACGTCTCGGTCACTATTCATATTCTTGTCCATAGAAGAAGAAGAAAGAGGTTGACTTGGTTTGGGTTTCAAATACTCCAACTTAAATGGTTGGACATATTAGTTGAGATTTGACCTAAACTTCACTTTGAAATTCATAATGTCTTATCTCAACTAAAATAAGCTTGAACTTGTATATCTTTGTATATTCTGATTGTTTAATTGTGTTATCCAGAAATAATGGCATGATATGGTTACATTAGAAATGTTGAATTCACTAAAAATGAAGAGAACTCCATCTCGGTTGACAAAGAGCTCGAACGAAATCTCTTCCAGTCGAGGAAAAGTTCGACCAAAAGCTGTTTTGTCAGAATTGCTTTCACTGATAAATCTATAGAACATCATCCCAGTCGAGAAAGATTTCAACCGTGAAGTCTTTGGTCAAAGAAAAGTTTGACCGAAGGTAGTTTTGTCAAAACCATTTATTAAGAATAAAATTATTTGCTTGCAATTAAATTTGATGACTCAAATATGTAATAAACTCTTCATATTAAATTGTTCTAAATAGTTAAAAT
The DNA here is from genome assembly GCA_963693085.1 of Alisma plantago-aquatica. Lineage (NCBI taxonomy): Eukaryota > Viridiplantae > Streptophyta > Magnoliopsida > Alismatales > Alismataceae > Alisma > Alisma plantago-aquatica. The sequence continues at coordinate 391,496,920 of OY856412.1, read as the reverse complement.
GATAAATTATTTATAGCAATTTTCCTAACCAAAAGGACCACTATATGAGACGAAACTTTCATACTTTGTAGGTTTGGATGGTCGATGGAAATTACTCTAAAAAGCACACAATGAGAAACAAGAAGATTTTCATACACTGGGAGGAAAGGTAAAATTATTAGTCACATGTGAAGAAAGTTTCAAAAGTAAAACTAGTGGCATAGGTGATGTTGGTATAAAATTTTAAACGTCCTATTTGTAATAAGTACTATGACAATGGTTATGATTCATAAAAAAATTAAAAGGAAAAATGATTGTAGTCCTCTTAACTCCGTGGACACTATTTGAAAACAATGAATTGTCTATGGCATGAAAAAACTATTCATACAAGAAACTTACTTTGGATATAATCATTACCTAAATTTTTGTGATAAAACTAAATTTTGTGTATTCTAGGCAAGCAAAAGTAAGATCTCTTTTCAAAACAAAAACTTTGCTTCATTAGAACTCATTTGAATTTTATCTATATGTGGTAAAGGATGTTATCTTCTCTTCAACAAAAAATGAATTCGATCTTAAGACACAAAAGGGTTTTATCTTAGAATATTCCATATCTAGAAAAACATCTAGGGTTTGTAAGTCTACATCTAAGAGAAATGAAGAATAAATGATGATTATATCCAACAAACTCAAAAATTAGTTATACTCCTAAAAGAGTTGATTACTGGACAATTGCTATATGAACTTACCAAGTCCTAGACCTAAAGGCAAAACATTCATTGTAACTATATGGGCATGATGAAAAAAATTAGGATATAATGAATAGATTCTGATATGATTATACATTGATGGCTAAGACTTGAGGTTATAAAGACATCATACTCTTCAAATGGATGTAACAATTGTTTCCTAAATAGAATCATAGGAGAAGATATCTATGTTGCTTAAACTCATGACTTGAATCAAGATTGGATATGCATGCTAATATAGAAGAAAATATTATATCTTGGTTCATTCTAGATAAAGCTGCATTAATTATAAATCTATGGAATTGCCACTCGGCTGAAAAGGAGTTCGACCGAGGGGTGCCCCAGTCAAAGTCATGGTCGACCAAAAATAAGTCTGAAAAAAATACTTATTTATAAATCAAACCATTCACTTGCACCCAACATTGGTATATTAAATCTGTAATTTGCTCATCATGTTAAATACTTAGAATGAGAGAAACTTTTAAACCAAAATAGTGCAAGAAATAAGATTTCTTATAAAAATTGACTCATAGTCTTACTTAATCAATTGATTTTAAAGTTGGTTACGATTTTAAATACCTTAGTATTTTTGGACTCACTTATGTTATTAGATTAAGGGGGGCTCACAATAATTCTTGGATATAATGTGCATATATTTTTGCTCTTGATTGGATTCTCTACACCAATTTGGGCTTAATATCCCTTATATTTGGTTAGAGATACATTTATTGATTCCACTATGAGCCTAAAGTAATCTCATATCATTTTAGGGCCCAACATCCCTTGTAAATAGTTGAGAATTTAATATAAAAATACATTCATTAATTTCACCACGAGTTTAAAGGAATCTCATATCATTTCAGGGCTTAACATCCCTTGCAAATGGTTGAGAAATTAATCTTGGTTTTTGAATTGTGGTTAAATTTGACATATTTTTTGAAGTAAACAATTAAGGTGGAGTAATCAATTAAGGGAGAGTCTTATTGACTTACACATATGATTATCTTTTTGAAAGGACAAAGGGGAGAAATAAAATAAAGCAAAATAAAGTAAAATATTCTCATGAGCTTCATGATCTCTTGGCTTGACACTAATTGGTGCTACTACATTTCCCTAAAGAGATGGTTATTATGTTCCATATCTCTTTAGGAATATTAGCACACATTTTATAAGAACACAAGAATCTAGTCATCTTAGGTATATCACAAGTATGAAACTCATCTCATTTAAATTATATTGATTATATTTTAGAAATACTTGTCATCTTCAATAAGGGAGAGATTGTACACTAAATTAGACATTAAAATACCATTTTTTTGATGATGACAAATATTTCATACTTGTGGATCTAACGTGCCATTTGAGTATTTTAGGATTAAAGGAAACAAAGAGATCCTACTGAGTGGAAAGTTGAAGATGAATACAAATTGAAGATCAAATATGCTTAATTATTTATGTTTTCACGAATGTACTCAAATGTAAATACTTGTATAAAGATATAATATACAAGTACTTAGATATCATGTAAATCAAGCGTTATGTCTTCCAAATCCACTTACAACTATTAGTTAGGACCCCCTAGAGTTAGAGTCATTATCATCCATTAGAACACACAATTAATAGGTGGTTCAAAAGTCTAAAGCAGGAACATCCTCGGTCGAGAAATTGGTCGACTGAGACACCCTCGGTCAAAGTTTTTTTTGATTGAGAACTACCTCGGCCGAACGAACTGAGCACTATTCAAAACCTTACACATTTGTGCTCTAAAACGTGTTTCGTTTGAAAATATAGTCGACCGAATCAATCTCAGTCCAATGCTTATGACCGTTAGACCAAATGGTTGGGAGTCAGAAGTTGGAAATAGACATTAGTACAAATTTTCCTTAAACCCAGACACAGTTGAAGAAAAGTTCAACTGGGACTTTGGTCGACAAACTTGTCGACTGAGTAGGGTTCTAGATTGTTCTTCCAATAACAAACAGATTAGCCATTGCTAGCCAACTACTTTCTATCTAATAACTAATTAAGCACTAAGTACACTATAGAGACTCCCTAGAATGTCCCTAAACGCTTGCAAACCATCCCTATAAATAGGATAGGTCTTAGGACACCCAAAACACTAAGCTACACTTGAGCATCCATTTTTGAGAGCAACAAAGCTAATATTCACTTGATATCTTCTTCCTTGTTCTCTAGAGTTGTCTCCTATAGCTACAATCTCCTAGCCACCACATATAGACAAATGCATATTATGTGGAAAGGAGATCTAAACGCATGATATAGGATCAAAGTGATGCACTTCATTGGTTAAGTATTTTGTTTCTTCCAATCTATTTCTTTTGTATTGTAATTTGTTCTCCTTGACTACTCCTAGGGTTGGAGGCTGTTGAAAGGAGGTTGCTTGGTGCTACTTCAACAAAGTGAAGGATGATACAAGGTTTTCTTGAGGTTACTTCAAGAGGGCTACTTAAAAGGAGGTTGGAGCTACTTCTAGGTGAGGGCTATCTCAAGGTGGAGCTACTTAAAGGAAGTGAAGGCTGCTCCAAGGTTTCTTGAGGTAATTTCAAGAAGGTTGCTTCAAAGGAAGTTGGAGCAACTTCTATGTGAAGACTAACTCAACGTGGTGTAGCTACTTCAAGGTGGTGAAGGCTGCTCCAAGGTTGTTTGAGGTTACTTCAAGAAGGCTACTTCAAGGAGGTTGAGACTACTTCAAGGTGAAGGCTACTTCGAGTGGAAGGTGATTTTATTTTGTTGTAACATTCTAGCATGGTAAATAAAATAAATCACTTTTAAAATCCCAATTGGAAACAATTGGATAGTAGACTGACAACCTTTATTCAAAGGTTGGAACCACTCTACATCAAAGTGTCTTCCTTATTTACTCCTTCTTTGGTTTGAGTTTTCAATTAAATTTTAAAGTACCAAAAGCTCTATTCACCCCCTCTCGAGATCTTTCAAGGAGGCAAGTACAAGGAAGCATATCATAGCCCTAATGAGACAAGACAATTAGGCCTATTCACATAACAAACTGATTAATCTAACATCCCCCTCAAGGTGGAACATGGGTGAAGTATATGTCTAGCTTTTTAATACATGAAAAGATAAAATAACACATATGAAAAATTTATCTCCCTTGACAAGAAATGATCTCCCCCTGAATCTTGTAATGCAAAACTGAAGTAATCTAACACTCCTCTTGAAAGGGATAACATGTAGCAGCAAATAAGTCTTATCCCCTTGATGATGATAAGATCAATGCAGAAGTAATAGTTGTAGAGTGGATTCCCCAGAAATTGTTAATTTACAAACTTGTAGAAGTAATCACAAATCATTTTCTGAGATCGCGAGACTCATTGAAGCACACAAACATACATTTCTAAATCTTTGATGAGAAAATGGAAAAAATGTAGATGATGGATAACACATGTAGAAGTCATCTAGTTCTCCATTGTCGAAGTAGTTGTATAAAAGAAGCACCAACATCGAAATCATGCACAATAGTTGGGATAAGAACACTTCTATAGGAATATTGCACCACAATAGGTGTGCACATGTTTAGACATGCTACTATAGGAATACACACCATAGTAGATGTCAACAACACATATCAATACATAGAAATTGGGCAACATAGTCGGATGGCATGGCTTGTTCTTTTCATCTTCTCCCCTCTATCTCATCTCTTTCCTCTACTCATCTTCCTCTATTCTCCCCCTCACACCAAGCACAAAAAAGATCATGAGAGTGATTGGGTAGGGATTTATAAATAACGGCAGAGAAATTGATATGTAAAGAATGGTACAAAAAGAATAAAGCTATCATAATATAGCATGATACAAAAAAAAGAATAAATACTACCACAATGAAAACTCAATACAAAGAGGAGTGACACTACTGTAATAGATCCTGATAGGAAAAGAAAAGTACCATTGGAACAAGCACGATAGCAAAAAAAATAATGTGTTGCCCCTACTCTTTTCTAGTGCTTTATAAACTAGCACGTGACTTTTTATATGCAAAAAAAATCACGTCTAGAAATCAAAGGGTTCTTTAATTTAACTGGATGAGGTGAGAAGACATGTTGGTCATTTGAGAAACCAAATTAACACCACCGAAACTAAATGTAAGAAATGAAAACTTCTCCGCGACTACTCAGATCATGAAGTGGTGGCCACTTTCTGTGCTCTTCTCATCTCAATTGGAATTTGGGTCCTCGTTCTCGGAGTGAGTGACGACATCTACAACTTCATTGAGAGCTGCCTGGACAAAGAATTAGATGGCAGTAGACAATGACCACTAGAAGGGGGTGCAATTCAGTTTCATAGAACTAGGGATTTCGATCATTGGGCACCAGGCCGCAAGGCCCCAAGTCTCAAGATGTAATCTTCATTGTAGGAAAGTAGGCAATTTATCTGTAGATTACTTTAATTAATGAAGCATGGATCTATTAGGCGAGTGAGATTTCACAACAGAGGATGTACGATAGTAGTAGAATCGAGAACTGCAATAGCGCGTGGTGTGGACGAATAGTGAAGGCAGCAATATCACAACAAAAGCTTTGCTAGGCTCTTTCAAAGACACACAAGAGCATGATAGAGATTTAAGCAAGGGATCTGGGGGAGGCAGATAACAAACGGGAATGAGAGTGTCAACATAGGAATAAACAAAAATGGTTGTACTTTATAGAAATAAAAGAGAGGAGATGACTACGAAGGTCGGGATGACTCCTAATGGGCAGCCAGGACAAGAAGAACGACGACCTTAGCAGAGACTCTTTTTCTCTCTAGGCTTAGGGTAGGATTGTTGCTCTGGTACCACACATAAAATAAGGTGGAGGCTAATATGATACTTTAAACTGATAGAGTTGTGTGGAAAAGAGAGATTTTCTCCATGTCATAGCCTTCTTATCTTAGTAGTCTAATGACGGAGAAGGGGGCCTAGAACTACGCTAACTGAAAGTTTTTTCTTCTGTTATTGAGAGATGGCAAACTTCCCTCCTATAAATAGGAGAGGAGGTAAGTACAAAGAAGCATATCATAGCCTTAATAGGCCAAAACAATTAGGCCCATGTGCATAACAAACTAATTAATCTAACAATATGGTGCACTACAAATTAACTATAATAAGAGTCTAATGTAATATACAATATATCACAATTACAAATGTTGATGTTAATCATACCAATTTTTTCATGTTTTCATGTTTATTTAGTTAAGATGGTTGATATATGAGGATTACCTCCACTACATATCGATATATCATACATATTTTGATAAAGATACCGTGCTTTGAATTTTGAGATCATGTAAAAGATGTAAATTAAACTAAACATTGACACTTTTTTGAACTTGTCTAATTCTTTTAATATGCTTCTAGTATATGTTTATCTTTCTTTGGAGGGAGCTATAATGAAGATGCGAGAAGGCCATAATGATTAATACATAATAAGAGACAATATAGTTTAGTCTACATTGTCCATGTACTTTCACTTTTTTGAGTTTTGAGTGGGTAATTGATACTATGTTGTGTACTACCATTGTGTTAAACTGTGATTATACAATGTGAATTGGAATACTAGTTATATATTGTTGTATTTCCATGTATACACATTCCCATGTAAATCATATGAAGAGATTAAGGAAAAGGATGTCAATTATTTCTCTATCAAGTCTTCCCTTGAGAATAATATGGGTGATAACTTGTGAGATTTAGTGGTTTCAAGTAGAGATTATGATGATTTTTTTGTGTTTTTATCTTTTAAAAGTTTGCTTTATTCAGATAAGGAATGTTTTACTCATTTTTAATTTGATTTTTTTGTTGTTTTTAAGTTTTAAATTGGGTTTTGTTTTGGGAATTTATCTTAGTGATCATCTAGAGTTTGATTAGAGGGATGGTATTCATAGTTTGGTATCATAGTGTAGATTAGACGAGCCTACAATGACTGGGAACTCGGATTATAAAATAACACACATGGTGAACATGATACAAACATGATGCATGTTGCTTGAACTCAATATTTGAATGCCCTTGTCAAGTATCTTAATATTATGTGTGAGTCAAAGTGGAACTCTCTGGCTATTATCCTTCTGGTTATTTTGGCCAAGTCTTTAGTTAAAAGCAACATGATAATATAGTAATATACAAAACTGTGATGAAGTGAACACGATAAAAGACCACGAGAGATATTCTACACATCTAAGTCTAAAATGTTGAACAAAAGTGAAATATAGTTCTAACTAAATGAATGATGGAACAACATATAAAATTACTTGAGAAGAATAAATATACATATTTGAACTCATAAATACTTCAGAATACAATGATCTAAAGATAATAAAAATAAAAAATTGCTCAAAACAAATGTTACCATTATATAGAGAGGTTCCTAAAACCAGAAGAGTTGATTTGTATGAGCAAGGACTCATGTGTTTGATGTTAAGACAGATGAGATGAAGAAGTTACTCAGTTAATGAAGCCTTAATTGTGCAAAATAGTAGGGAAATATTAAAGGGATGCATAGGATATGCATGCAATTGGGGATTTTCATAAGACATACATGTTATGAGAATGATTGAAGGTTTAAAATTCCATATTAAAGGATGGAAAGTTATAAAATGAGTAGGGTTTGGAATGACCAGATGTAGCATGAAAGACAAGAAGTGTAGGAATCTTTGATTATCTTAGATCATATGACAATCTTTATGAAGGGATTAAGGAAATAACCATGATACATGGAGGAAGACATGGAAAAGAAGAGTTGAGTGTTAAAGAGGTGAAGATCTAAAGCTTACACCTTATGGATGGAAAGTAATTATGAGATTAGATAAGTTTATATATGAAATGAATACATGTGAACGAAATAAGTATGAAAATGATGAAGGCATGTTGTACAAATAAGATTTAAGGAAGTATGAAGTGCAAGACAACATGTAAAATTTAGTGAATGAAAGGGTTATCAATATATTATGATTACTTTGAGGAATAGAAGTGAGTTTGAATGACATTATGGAGGAGTAAAATATAAATCCAATATTGAATTAGATTCTAGAAGAGGCTAAATGATGGTATATAGAAAAAAATTTGAATTTGATATGCGACAATGATTACAAGTAACAATAAGATTTATCTACCATATTCCAAAAATTAGAAGGACACTATGAGAATTTGATAATAAATGATGAAATGAAGGTGGATATAATACTATTACAAATAATTATCATCATAGATAACATTAGACATAAGAGCTTCATTTTTTGAGAGGATAACTTGATTAGAAAGGAAATTTTCTAGCCATAAGTAGTATTCTAGTGATAATAAACAAGAGGAAATGTGATAATAAAGAAATAACCAAGAAAAAGATAACGAAATAATGAATAAGTACAATGAGGAATATTAATCTCACAAATCATTAGATAACACCAAAAATCTTTTACTACCTTAATAAATGATGTATGAGAATAAAAAACTCAAAAACCATGATAAATGTTTCATCTTGAAATCTTAAGAAGAAATCTCATGATAAGTATATTCTAACGATGACGAAGGACCATACATTGTACCTTATACATTATGTAGAGAGAATTACACTTTATTATTTGTTATTTTATGTCTTATCTTTGGATTCTTGGGGTGAAGTCATGCTAGGAGGGAAGTGTTGTAAGGCCCCAACTGATGCTTTATCTTCAATCTCATTTACTCACCCTAATTTATTTATTAATGACCTTTACTTTTTCCTACTATTTAGTAAGAAATGGATTTTTTAAATTAATTCAAGAGACATTCTTGTTCATCCTACCCTCGTTATGTAGGAAAAATCATCAAAAAGGGTTCACAACACCGCTTATAAAAACATGACATTTCCCTAAAAATCAACCAACTTTCAGCAAATGCAATATATATAACACAAACTGGTACTGAACTATAATTAAAATTGAACATGTAATAGGTTTTGAGTTTATAAAACAAGTTGAGCTAATGTTTGAACATCGAGGGTGAAACCCTAGTTGATGACATTTTAATCATGTTTAGATAACACAATGGACCGAGATGAAATAATGATGAATGTTCTTATTGATATGATGATATATTAATATGGCATATTAGAGATTGTGGGGCCATTGTATATATATAATTAATATTTAAATAGAATCATTCAACTATTTCTTCAATTTCTGCAACACAATGTTTTTAGAAAATGTACATCTTCTATTATTGCATGGTTCAAGATTGTTAGATTGAGATATTTTTTATACATGTTATATAAAATGTATACATCACATCTACATGGTTGGATTGTTCTTTACATAATTGAAAACATGTTAAATTTTAATGGGTACATAATCTATGTTTATTCATAAACACAATTCTTTAGCAACACACACACATATATACATATATATGAATATATATATATATGTGTGTGTGTGTGTGTGTGTGAATATATATATATATATATATATATATATATATATATATATATATATATATATATATATATATATATATATATATATATATATATTCACACACACACACACACACACACACACACACACACACACACACACATATATATATATATATATATATATATATGGGGATTTATTCGCTACCCGTGCGGGTAGCCTAATTTTTCGCTACCCACACATCCAAAAGTGTAACTATATGGTACACAAAAGTAAATCTATGATCAAAAGAGTAACTATATTGATAAAAAAGTAACTATATGACTAAAAAAGTAACTACGCAAAAAATATACAGTCAATAAATATATGGACGTATTTTTTGATTTTGGTGGGGCAAATGATATTATTTTTGGGGAGCTAGATAAAATGCCCCTCTATAATTGCGAATAAAAAAAAGTGACAGGAAGGGTGTGCGGGTAGCTACCCACGCGAGTATTAAAGATGAGCCCTATATATATGTCTATATGTGGGTGTGTGTGTATCTGTGTGCGTGTCTATATGTATATGTACATGTCCATTCTAAGTTTGATGTTGTGTATGTATGACCAAAGGAGAGTATGAAATGCATAGTTGGAATTGTGGTTGGTGGATGAGTTTGAAAGTAATATGGTGGACACGTGCTTAAACATATGTAAGATTAATCTAGATCTAGTCAGATTGAGGATCTTTGACCTAAGCTGGTGTTGATAGTTTGACATGAGAGAGAAAGATGTGAAGTTCATGGTTTTGGCCTTACTCATGGGAATTCAGTCCAAATTAAGCACATACTAGTCAAATTCGGACCTCCATGACCCAAGTTGATTAGAGAAGGTTGAGGTGGTAAAACTAGAGTTGACTAAAGGAATGTCGGTAGGATTCAGGGAATCTTATTGGTGTTTTTTTTCTTGTCCTTAGCCTCGTGATATCTTGTGCAAGTATTTAAGTTTGGTTGCTCATCCTCCGATCTCTTTTCTCATGGTGGCTTCTCATTCCTCAATTAATGGGTTGTTATTTTGGGGATTCCACCATGTTGGTTTGGGTCTTCTGGGGTGCTCCCATTTTGTGATTCACCCCACTTAAAAAAATAGTTATAATGGATAAATCTAATACCGTTACATGAACAAAATCTCATCTATGATTTTTTGTTTAAGACTTTATCCTTACCTTAAGAATTCAATATAATGCTTATATCATATGCCTATTGAAGGCATAATTGTAACATATAAGAAACTTACAAATTTTTAACATAGTAAGATAACACAAGCGTGTAATCAAAATAAAAACCACTGACTTTGCATATAAAAATGATGTCACTTTGTGATGCTTGAGAAAGATAAAAAGAAGCACAATATGTGTGATGTCAAAAATGAAAAAATTGATCTTATTTATGCTTTTAGTGTGGTGCTTTCATTAACTATGAGGTAACAAAATGTAATGAGTTATTAGATGATATGATCCTTATTCAATATTAATGGTCCTATACACTTTTTTCTTCAAGAGTACTCTTAGAAATTATGAAGTTCATATATTTTATCTTCTAGTAAATGTAGGGTTTCATGCAATGGAAATTGATTCCCATGTTCAGGAGATGATTCCTGTTTGAGGTCATTATAGTACAAACAATGATATTTTTACATGACATGCAAGAGAGAAAAGTTTACTTCCATTCAAAGATAAATAACTTCCCAAAGGAGTATTGATGAAACACCTTACTGATATTCAAATGAAAATAATGTTAACTTATTAAAAAATCATAAATAAAGATCTTAGAATTATCCCTTCTTATATACGTATAACCCCTACAAATGAAATCATATAAATTTTTATATTGGATCAAGTAAAATATATGATTTTAGGTAAATATTTTAGACCCACAAGATTCCAACAACATAGGACATTCTTCACTAAAACAAAAAAACCTCTTGGAGAGTCTTATATATATTTGCTTCTCCTACATTCTTGAGAAAATGAAGAAATCATGTAACAAAGACAAGCAATGAATGATGATATTTAATAACTTCACTATCATTGAATGCCTCATCTCTCTTCTAAAATATCATGACAATCAAATACAACAATACGTGGGTGTCCCTGCAATCTAGTAGCACATTTCCAAGACAATTTAAACAAAACATAGAAATCTGTGCAATGAAATTACTCATCAAGAGGGTGCCAACATGAGTGCCCTAAAACCTACGATATCACTTGGTCAAAATATTAAAACACAAGAAAAGAATTATTATCCTTACAAGTCATATCATACTAAAAGAAACAACATTTAAAACAAGTCCTTCAATGTCACTCATTATATCTATAGTAAACCATTACATTCACAACAACCACTAGAAAATACCAAACTATATAGACAATATAACATTTGCTTAGAATTTGAAGAAACACTACGTCAACATCATTACGAAGAAGTCGTAAATAAAATACACATGCAGAAGAAGGTCCCCAAGAAGTTAATCTCTCATAAAATAACACCTTGATAAGAATGAAATAGTGCACACAATCTTAGTTACCACGTCCACAACAAAATATTTCTCCGAGTTGCAGGAAACTGGAAATTTGATTCTAGCTAAATCATTGCTGTCTGCTTTGGCATGGAACTATGTCACATAGGGAAATGACTAGCCTCATGTCTCTTCTGATGTACATTAGTTTGAACATGGGAAACTAAACCCACTATCATCATAATACACATGACAAAACTTGATGTAAGGTGAATAATCAAAATTATAGAAGATAATCATTTTAGATAGGAAAATATCCACGGTTGCTAAACTTTTAGTACATTATATAAGTGAAGACCCAATATCCTAAGAATAACTAGATGCTGGAGCTATAATTGATATTAAGAACCATCATCATAGTTAACTTCAATAACATCTGTAAGAAATGTGACATATTCAAGACATTAGAGCACCGTGTTTTCTTGATAATTTTTGTTTCCTTACAACCCACAACCACCTAAAAGAGTGGCCAACTAATAGTCAATTAAATGATTCCATGCTTACATCCCTTGCAAGGAATGAAAATTCTTTTGAGAATACCCAGAAGACATCGAACGTAGCCAAACTTTTTGATGTCGCTGCACAAATCATCATGTATTTTAATTATCTACATATTGTACATAGAAACTAAAAGAATTGAAGTGAAGGAAATACCACTATTAAAACTTGAAACTCTTCTACCTAAAATCAGATATGCCACACTTATACAAGGACTACGTTCCAAAAAATTTTAAATGCGAATTTATTAATAAGAGAAGTGTATAAGTAATGCCTCAATTAAGAAGTTATTAGGCATTCTATGATGACCTCAAGGGAATTAGCATTCCTATTTGTATACATCACAAATTATTAGATAATGACCATATTATAAATAAGTAAACCAACCATGTGCTACCCTAATGTGAATGAGGTTGTTAAAAAAGTAGATTTAAATCTAAAAGACACATGCATCATACATTTGATTATAATTAAGTATATCTCCAGTGGTTGCAAAAAATGGTAAATTTAATTATTGCAAACAAGAGTAACATGCCAACCTAACAAGTTGCCAAATCATGGTGCATGTTATGAATAATAATCATGTGAATAACCCCACCAACAATACCACTTCCCTTTGGAAATAAATCCTTCAAAGATTATAGTTTGGTATGTTTATTATAATTATCCTCTAGTGGCTAATTATGTATATGGGTGTGTTGAATTTCTAAATTGGGTGTTAATATGCTCTTTGGTGGTTTGTGAATTTGTTTATATGATAAAATGTTATATCCTTTTTCAATTAATTTTGTATTAGTACAAAAGGGAAAGATAATTGCATAACTAGAATAGGAACATATATGAATATATGAAATTGTATATTTTTTAGTTAAATAGTAATGTGATTTTGGTTCATCAAAGGTTGTTTGTGGTATTGTCACTGGATCATGTTTAATACAAAAAAATAACAACTCTAGATTGTAGAATAATTGTATTGAACATTTCTAAATCACTATGTGTAAGTGATCTAATATCCTACTAGAAAATATTTAGTGCATTAAATTCATGATACCATCATGCCTCTATTATACCCATAATGGTTATTTTTTGAGTGGTTTATATATGGATTTCTGTTCACTCTCATATTAGGGAGTTATAAGTACTTTCACACACTAGCTCCTAAATAAACATGTATTATGTACCATTTTTAGTTGTAGTTCTTGGTTATCCTTTGACTATAGGGTTTTAGGGAGAGGGGTTGTAGAAGAAATACAAAAAATTCACTCAATAAATCCAGGTCAATAGATACTTCGTATCCATAAAATTATCAGTATATTAAAGACATAGGAGGGACATCAAATATACCTTGGTCCACACTAGTTTTCTAACAACTAGATATATCTTATGTCATTGTAGAATTTGTACTTTTAGATCTAGATCTATTGTTTCCACCTTGTCATCACAACATACCTTGTCTTCTTCTTGAAGAAGATACTTGTTCTCTAGCCTCCAACCAAGGGCCCTAACCTCTATGTTGTATATATAGAAGGGAATTCTTGGTGCACCACCTTAGTTGGAAAGATGAAGCAGAACTCAAAGTTATCGATGGGGATATCATCACTCTCTATCCTCCTCCTATTGTGTGTCATTTCTAGTAGGGTGAGTTTCTATCTCTTCAAAAGGAAGACCTCTTAGACAACTTGTCTCACAATGTTGTGTTAAGTGTGTCTCACTTCATGGATGTAAACCCCTTTATATAGAAGAGTCACGGGTTTGTAATTACCAAAATCCAATATCATTGCTAATCACAGCTCAAAAATAGACTCAAACAAAGAAAACAAGGGTAGTAATCCTAGTCACCCAACTCAACAGTTGCTTGATTGGGACCAGTTTGGACGTCGAGTCTCGTGACTCGCTTACCGAGTCACCCGAATCATCAATCTTGGTTTATTCAGTTTGTGAAATTGATTCCAAATTGAACATGATAACCTCATTTCCTTCTCGTACCATAGTCCACCCGCCCAAACCGCTTACTGATTTTCCAAACTCGTCACTTTCCTAAAGTGATGATTAGTCGATTGATTGACAATCAACCATTTCACTAAACCAATATCATCCACTCGACTGACTGGACCTTGTAGTCACTTGATTAGGATGGAAATTGGCACTTACATGATTAGAACCATCCGATCCATATGTTTGATTGCAAAATATGATTCTCTTATGAATCCTTGTATGTGTGACCCCATAGGTTCCATGATGTTGGTATTTATGTTCACAACCTCACATGATTGGTATTTGTAATTACATCGTTGCTAACCAAATAATTGGAATAACTTGAGAACAACTAGAACCTATAATGTTACCAATGTTATAATGAACTTATAATCCCTTTGTCTAAGTATTAAGATTGAAATTATGGCATGGAATTGTCATCCTATTAACACAAAATATATGTTAATTGAACTAGGGAAGACTATTGAGATTGTATAAGCTCAATATCATATATTGACTCACATGAGCATGTCCTTACATCTAATAGTCTCACTTATTCAATGACCAGGATATCACTTCAATGGAGGGGACATCTATGTAAATCACAATATTCCACAAGTGTCACACTTCACCCAATTACCACCTATATGGCAACTCTTATTCAGTGTCACGTTGGGCTAGTGTTAAGACACATTGAACAACATGTGATTTATATAGTAACTTCAGGTTTAAGGATCACAATAACGACTATCACATTGAGATATGACTCTGACTTCCATGACATGGCTTCCATGTGTTAATATCTAAGTGGTTACATCCAATCAACTTGTTCTCTAACAAGTACCCATGTATCTGATTTATATCCAATATAATGTATACAAAGACATATTCATCACTAAACATACACATTTCTCTTATGTATATTTTCATCCTATAATATTCACAATAATAACTAACCGGGGACATAACAAGAAAAATACTCTTAAGTACATGTATCGTCTCATGTTTAGGTCCACAACCCAAACCATATGACATTGATCAGTCCAATCATTCTCAGGATATAATTACATTTATTCATTATTCAATACTAAAACAAAAATAATAAGCAATTTCTTTTATTACTACTCAAGTCATATAGTACAATCATTGCATGATCGATCTCAAGGCATAAAACCAATATTTTCTTGCTTGTATTAGAGTTGATTGTTCATAAACTGAATTCCAAGTGACTTAACATGACTATCATGCTTCCTCTATGAAAGTGATTTCATCAGGGGATCAAAAAAATTGCTACTCTGCAAATTTTTACATATACTCACTATATGATCTCTCATATGATATTATATCTTTGAAGTATGCTCTTGGAACCCTAATGTGATTTTGAGTTCCTTAGCCTGTGCAATGGCTCCATCATTGTCACAGTAAAGATCTACTGCTTCCTATATGGTTGGAACCACCTCAAGTTCACTAATGAAATTCTTGATTCATATTGCTTCCTTTGTTTCATTTGATGTCGAAATATACTTAGATTCTATTTTATAATCAACCATTGTCTCTTTCTTGGAAATTTTCTAGCTTACAAATCCTCCTTTTAGGCAAAACACAAATTTCCCTTGTCACTTTTGAAACTTGCGTCAGTGTAATCTTTCTAACTCTTCCTCACCTCTTTAGATCAAGAATTGAACTTTATTTCTTCTTAAGTAAATTAAATTATTCTTAATGGAAATCTAGTAACCTCTACTAGAATCGAAACACTATCTGCTCATCATGCTCATAGCATAAGATACATTTGGACATGTATAAAATATTGCATACATGATATGTCCAATTATAGATACATAGGAAATCTTAATCCTACATGCTTGCTATTTCATAAATCTAGGAAATTATGATTTAGAGAGGCTCTTTCAATGACACATGGGTAAGTTTCCTCTCTTAGAATTTGCATGATGAACCTTTTCAACACCTTGTCAATGTAAGTACTCTAGCTTAGTCTGATAATCTTTCTATATCTATCTCTATAGATCTTAAATCCTAGAATATAGAATTCTTTGACTAAGCCCTTCATGGAGAAGATGTTTCTCAACCAATTCTTAATCAATTGTACATTAGGTATGCCAATTCTCATCAACTAGTCATCCACATATAATATGAGAAATATAATATTCTCCCACTAACCTTCTTGTCCACACAAGGTTTATCTTCATTTTAGAAAAATCCAAACTCTTTGATTGTCTCATCAAATCAAACATTCTAGATTGTAGATGCTTGCTTCAAACCATAGAATGATCTTTGTAGCTTACATAATTTATTAGTTTCATTGAGAGTGTTAAAACCTTGTCATGTGCACATCCTATAGAACATTCCCATTAAGGAAATGTATTTTATATAATATTTGCAAATTATCATAATTATGATAAGTTGCAATGACAAGCATGATTTTGAGAGATTATAACCTTACCAAATGTTAAAGAAGTTTGTTTATAACCAATTGTGTGAAACCTTTTTGTAACCAATTGTCCATTAAAGATTTGTAAATTACCATCCATGTCAGTCTTCTTTTTGAAGACCCATTTGTACATATGAGTTACCCCTACACGTACATCCACCAAAGTCTATACTTTGTTGGTGTAATTGGAGTCCATCTCAGATCTCATGGCCTCAAGCCATTTACCAGATCATGTTCCCTCTATGACCACATTTTAGGTTGTTGTCTCATCATCTATGACCATCAAATTGTCTGGTCGAGTCACAAGAAGCCAAAGCTCTTTGGATATAGATGTGTCCTACTAAACCTTCAAGGTTCTTATGTTGCACGAGGAATTTGACATTGCACAACACTTCTGATTCTCTTTATTCCTCATCTACCTCCACGGGCTCAATGTTTTCTTATTGTATTGAACTTCTTCTAAATCTATTTCCCCTACTGATTCCTTTGGCAATGAAATCCTTTTCAATGAATATTACAGTTCTGGCAACAAACACTTTGTTATCAGATCAAATATAGAAGTAAATACTCTTAGTTTCCTTAGGGTATCTAATAAAGAAACATTTATCCAGTTTGAGTTCAAGCTTTTCATAGAATTGTTTCTTGACTTAAGCTTCACATCCTCAAACTTTCCTGAAAGACATATCAAGATGCTTACCATTCTATATATCGTATTGGTGTATTTTGATTACACTTGCAAGGTACTCATTCAAGTGTAAATGCGACAATTTCAAGAGATGGTGTGATACAATACCAGAATCTCTCTGAAGGGCCTCAAGCATTCTCCACCACAATTAGATCATAGATTCATAGTGTTCTAATATTCTTGCCAAGTTGGTTATGTACTTTATTTATAAATCCCTTGAACTTTTCAAAATATTATAATTTGTGTTTCATAAGATACAAAACCATATATTTTGAAATCTTCAGTAAATGTGATGAACTATCGACATCAACCTCTATCACTTGCACTAAAAGGTCCACACACGTCAATATGTATGTGTCCTAATAAGTTTGTTTCCCTCTCACGTTACTAGTAAATGGTGCTTTTGTCACCATGCCTAAAAAATAATATTCACATATTTCTATTGAATGAAATTTTAAAGAGTCAAATAACCAACCATCTTTATGGAGTCTAGAAATGTATATCTCATTTATGTTCCCTAGATGGAAGTGCCACATGTCAATTTTATTTAAGTCATTGAGATTTAACTTATTTATGTTATATATGTCTATCTCAAGTTCTAATAATAGAGACCATACGACATTAGGGAACTACCATAAAATATCCCATCTCTTGAAATAGAAATTCAACATTCTTTATTGGAAATTCAAAATTGTCTTGATCAAACAAGATACATAGTAAATGATGCTATTTATAGCAGGTACATAATAACAATTTATAAACACTATCACAAGTCTACTGGGTAAAAGTAAACTATAGGTGCTTACATCTGTAGTAACAACTTTTGCTCCATCATCTACACATCTCTCCCTTTAGTAAGGGTCTACTTCTTTTCAAATCCTAAATATTAGAGCATATGTGGGATCCACATATGATATACAATATCCAAGATGAATAAGTAGACAATTTAGTCTCTATAACATGTATACCTAAAATGGAGATCTATATCCCTCCTTTAATTCCTCAAGGTAAAAAGGATAATTTATTTTACAATATCCATATTTTTGACAATGGTGACACTTTCCTTCCTTGTCTACTCTTTTATCTTTAAGTGTAGAAGACCTGGACTTTTGTCTAGATTTAGAACTATTACTATTTTTTTCCCTTTGACTTGCCCTTTCCTTTGTTGACCATCAACAGAGACTTTGGTTTGTCTTTTTTCATATAAGTCTCAATAGTTCTCAACATATCAATCAACTCCAACACCGGTCATAGTAAATTATTCATGTTGTATTTCACGACAAACCAACTTTAAAGTTTCCAAAAATAATTGAAAGATTACATTAGTAGACGACTCTTGGCCTAAGGGGAGACCCAATTTTTCAAGACTTTCCATATACCCAATCAACTGAGACATCGTACTTCTCTTTCCTTGCTTGTTCTGAGAAAAATGTGTGGACATCTCCAAAACTCCCATGTTCTGGAGCACCACGGTCTGATGGGCTGCTTCAACGAGATCAACACGAACCCCAGTCACATAGACGGCGACGGCAGGCTGAGGATCGCGCCATACCACGGATTCCACAGGGATCCTCACCACGGCTGCCAGTTTTGCCCGCCCAATATGTGTAAGGGCCGGATCGTCGACCGCATTCGAGCGGAGGCAGGACCCCGCACGCGGTTCGTCTATCTTGGAGACGGCAGAGGTGACTTTTGCTCATCGTTGGGAGTTTTGCGGCGAAGATCTCGTCATGCCCAGAAAGGACTACCCACTCTGGGAACTCATCCAGAGTATCCTTGCCGGCGGGAATCTGCACGGAAAGCTGGCCGTCAAGGCAGAGATCCACGCGTGGAGCTCCGGGGCTGAACAGCGGGAGACGCTCCTCCGACTCGTCAAGAAGGCCAACTCCGCACACGTTAATTGCTCACCCGTGATTGAAGCTGCCGTGCCACATTTGCCGGAGGCGTTTGCAAAGCCTGTGCTCATCTAAAATTGACAAGCGATGACGATTCTCCTTGCAGTTGTAGATCTTTTGTCTTTTTAGAAGAACCCTTGCAGATCTTCTTTCTGCACACTCATGTTCTCAATGGGAAATAAGATGTATATGATTTTAGTAAGAGCATCAAGCCAAACGTGTAACTTATTTCATCATCGGATTCTGAAACAATTCAATAAAATAGTCTGATGCTCCACAACCAAATTCTCTAGTAACATGGACGAGCAATCCCAAACCCAAATTGAGGTTTAAAAGTTCTGTAGTATCTTGACTATGATTATTTTTTTACGACATTCTAGCACTTTTTATTCAGCCTCAAATAAATGATATACGTGTAAGGGTTTAACTATGTATCTTCGTTTGTTTTATACTCTTCATATTTTGAACGAAGCGGAAGAGCAAGAAGAGTAGAAATAACTGTGTCAAGATATGATTTCCCTATGGAACTCCTAAGTAAACCTTTTAAAAAAAGTTTAAGAGTTTCTGGTTCAAAAGTTTGAATTACTTGTTCTGGCTTGGTCAGTGGAGAGAAGAGAGATTGATAGGATAATCGGGCATTATATTTATGAATCATAACTCATAAGCTATTTATATGGTGACCTATGTATACACGTATCTAGCAATAGATCACATATAATTTTACTTTTTCTGATACATGGATAAGATATTAAAGTACCATTCCCCAGGAACATGGACTTCCACCTCGAAATGACATATCCTTGTGTTAAATTGGGGAATTATAGTTCTACTTGGATGCATCTCTTGAGAGATGTTGCAATTGGAGTAGGATGATTAGCAGTCTTGGAAAGTCCAAGGAATCATTTTAGTCAACCTTATTGGGTAATTTATTACGATGTTTTAACATACGACCTATTAAGCCAACTTAAATTATATAAAAGGGCGAAAAGTATGAATCTTCATTTGTTTCTACTCTTCATCTTATGGAACTCTTAATTACACCTTTTCAAAAAAAATCTAACTAAAAAGTTTTTATTAGTTTTTTAGCCATTATATACAACCTGATTTGGTCAGTGGAGGCTGGAGAGATCTAGTAGGCTAATCCGGCGTTAAATTCATGAATCATGTAAATGTTATTTGTTTTTTTTTTGATAAAAGTGTAAATGTTATTTGTATGGGTGCAGCTGTATAGCCGTTGCACTAGAACACATTAATATAATTTCCTGGTTCAACAGTTTTTGTTCTTATAATATATGAATAAGAGCTCAAAGTACCATTCTCAAAATGACCAAATCGTTTGTGTTAATTGATATGGGAATTTATAATTTTACTTGGATGCATCTCCTGAGAGATAATTTTACTCTTCATCTTCATAATGAAGCGGAAGAACAAGAAGATTGGAAACGGATGAGTTTGATCTTATGGGTAAAGCATTTGGTCTGCCTACCGCATATCAAGACATGGTTTACTTCCTTGTGGATTTTTCAATTACATCTTTTCAAAAATTATAAGTAAATTTTTTTATTAGTCTTTTGGCATTACATACAATTTGGGATTAAGAGAAAAAGATTTCTCCCCCTCTCTCCCACGCCCGTGGCGGAGGCCGAACGCCCTATTAGGGGACAACGTACTTGACCACTTGAACCACTCATTACATACAATATGATTTGGTTAGTGGAGGCTGGAGAGATGTAGTAGACTAATCCATCTCTATAATCAGGTAAATGCTATTTATATGGGTGCAGTTGTATATCTATTGTAGTAGAACACATTATTTTAATTTCCTAGTGCAATAATAATTATTTTTCTAATAAGATATTTCACCTTTTTAACATGTCTTCGGGTTGATTTTGAGTTCTTTATTTTGCATGCCTTCTCATTGTAGAAACTAACAATGATTAGAAAAATATTTCATTCTACTGGTCATACAAAAGGCAACCTACATGTAGAAAAGTGCATTAAATGGCTTACCATGAAATTTAAGGAGGGAAAGAAATTGAAGTGGTCTAAGAATCTTCCAGGTTCATCAGTGACACCACCAAGGCGAATCATATTGATCCTTGGTTGAAAGATTCATCGTCTCTAAGTCTTATGATGCTCCACACCTTCAAACATCTTGCTCATATTGCAATTGTAGTGGGATGCTTAAAAATCTCAGAAGTCCAAGGAGTCAATTTAGTCAACTTGATTGGGTAAATTATGACATTTTAGCACCACACTAACCCAATGTATGAAAGGGTTAACTACGTATGTTCATTTGTTTCCACTCTTCATCTTCACAATGAAGCATAAGAACAAGAAGATCGGAAATGACTAAGTTTGATCTTATGGATTAAAACATTTGATATGCCTACCACATCAAAACATGGTTTATTTTCGTGTGGAACTCTTTATTACACCTTTTTACAAAAATCTTCTAATGAAAAAGTTTTAATTAGTTTTTAGCATTTACATACAACTTGATATGGTCAGTGAACATTTGAGGTATCTGGTAGGCTAATCCATCATTATATTCATGAATCATGTAAATGCTATTTGTATGGGTGAAGGTATCTGTTGCAGTAGAACACATATTATTTTAATTTCCTGGTACGTCAGGTTTTGTTTTCCTAGTATATGAATAAGAGCTCAGAGTATCATCCTCAAAACAACCATATCCTTGAGCTAATTGAAACGGAAATATATGATTTTACTTGGATGCATCTCTTGAGAGACATTGCAATGACAATAGGATGATTAAACATCATGGGAAGCTCAAGGGGTCATCTTATTCAAGTTAAAGAGCATCCATGCTCCATTTGAACAATCAACGACATTGTATCCATGAAATCATACTTGAATTGACTTGGTTAATGTTTGGTCAGTTCTCCCATCTATAGCCAAGCACATACACATTTTTGGGATGTATTTATTTGATCTAAATTAACCTACGTTCAACATATCCACAACATCCCCTACTTAGATACCTTATGTCTAGGCTTGAAAAAAAGTACAAATAAGACTAATAAACTTTTAATTCTAAAAAAATCCTAATATTCAGCTCAACTTATAAAATGTCATACCTTTAATTATGACTTTAGGTTGACTTTGAGTTCATCATTTTGTATGCCTTCTCATTGTAAAAGCCAACAATGAAATTTAAAATATTTTTATTTTCACCATATCATACAAGAGGCAACTTCAATGTATAATAGTATATTAAATGGCTTATCATGAAATTCTAAAAGTGAAAGAAATCTTAATGTGCTAAGAATCATCTAGGTTCATCAGGCACGTCACAAGAGCAAGTCATGTTGATCCTTGACTATAATATCCATTGTCTCTAAGTCTTATGATGCTTCACACCTTTAAACAACTCACTCATAACCTTGCAAGGAATATATAGAAGGGTGACTTAGTGGCATTATACAATATAAAAAAATTGATATTAGGTGTTGGGAAATATGGGCATAGAGTAAGGCAGTGAAAACAAAAATTTATCTATTTGTATTCTCCATAACAGCAACATCACATCAACTACTATGAAATAGGAATGATGGTTTAACGAGTTTATACGTGGTCCTGGAGCAAGTCCAGCGACTACAACTCTTTGTAGTTGTAACTGTCTTCTAGTTCCTCTTGGACGGTGTCTGTGCAGCTCTTGGTCTTCTCCACGAATGGCGGATTGGACGAATTCTACTGTGACTCTTATGGTCTTGTAACAGACTGCAAGTTAACGTTGTCCTCCTAGAAGCAGCCAAAGGACTCATGCCTCTAGAGTAGTCCACACAGACCAACTAAAACTCTTGTCATCCTACTAGAATAGACAAGAAGGATTTTCCCCTTCCATTGGTGTACTACTCACCAACTTGCTCTCCTATAACAATTATCCTTGGTTATTCTCTCCTGTCGCTATCCCTCCCTAGTTGGGTAGGACTTGCTTGGGCTCTCTTGATTACCACAACTAGAGACAATAACGATTGTCAGAGCGACTGATTCTCAATTTTATGTGTTGTGTTGTACTTTGGAAAGCCCCCAGTACCTCTCTATTTATAGGCAAGGTTAGGACCAAGGTTATTACTAGTATGTTTGAATCTGTGTGGGAGTGGAAGGGACTGGAAGATCTTGAATTTTCACAACCTACGATATCTGAAACGGTTGAGTGGTAGCCCAAGCATTCGTCTGACTGGCGAGACAGTCAATTTGCTCTATAAGACGGTAGTATGGAAGTTTCCCAATTGCAAATGAATTTGGCAATTCGAATCCTATTAATGCATGTCATAACGTCAGCACTAACTCCTTTTTATGATCAAATCTCCCCACGAACTGAGCGATCTCGCACATGTGAGATAGTCGTCTCGCTCACCCATACGATCGTCTGGTAAGTTGAGCTAAACTTGTCGGTTCAATCAGAATCAATCGGTCAGTTCACACCTTAATTTGGAAAAAAACGTGGTCAATTCATTTTTTTGATCATCCTGACAACCCAAACGGTCGTCTCAACATTTTAGTCGATCGTCTGGTGCATCAAAGAGTTGTCTCACCTTGTGAGATAATCGGCTGGGGTGCACTCAATTGATCAGTTGTGTGAATTGAGTACCTAAACACTTTAGTAATCAATCCAATCATCATTCAATATTAAACTCCTCTTCTAGATGAGTTCCTTTGTGTGTGAACCTATATGTCCCATATCACCTTGGCAGTGAGTGTTCATAACTAACTTATGACATCACAAGCAGAGAGCGGTTCCTACTCACACATCAGTGCTACCCAAGTAAATAAAAAGTTGGAGAACAAATTCTACCTATAATCTGTGAACGGTGTAGTAGTGATTGTATGATTCCTTTATCTCTGATATGCAGAGTGAACTCGAGGCATGGACTCGTCATCCTCTCAATATTCATCTCATGTTTCTTGAACCAAGAGTAGACTATATGAGATAATGTGACCTCAACCTTATATTGATTCACATGTGTTTGTGCATGCTTTTTTCAGTCTCGCTTATGAAGTGGCCATGATATCATACTCCAGTAGGAGGGACAAATCCCATCTCTATCACTCACAGTCTATCCCCATGTGTCAAAGCTATCCAATCATCACTGTTATGGCAATCCGTATTTTAGGATTACGTTTGATGATGTCAAAGTACACCCAACGACGTGTGATGAGTGTAGTGATTTCAGGTCTAAGAACCACAATCACCACCTTCACTATGAGAGATGACTATACTACCTTATGATGGTTTCCTTGAGTCATTCTCAAGGTAGTCTCTTCGATACATTGTTCTCTAACATGTATATGTGTGCTTTATTTGATATTGCAACACCCTAATTTCTCTTATCAAACAAGCAAAATATTTTTTTTTCAATTGGGGAGTGTTACTAACATGTTATGCATACCAATAATAATACAAAAGAACCATTATAGACTATGTATGAAATAAATTCTCATAATATTCCCAGAACAGAAGCTTGGTTACATCAAACCTTATAAGAAGACCATGTCACATGATGTACTAGATTGTATTTCTAGCATAAGCTCTGGGATCGTGTAGATTGTTCCCCACTAACCAAACCTCCTAAAGTTATAGTTGCATCCTCTTGTCATGACTATCTCCTGAAGTTCTATACCTATAGACATCTCATCCCTAGGGATGCACAAAGGGAAAACCAAGGTTAGAGTAAGTGGCATTGAATTTCTAATAAGATAAATATAAATATAAATATGCCATAACTGAAAGTTGAACTGATATCAAAAAGATATAAACTTAAAGTGAATTGATGTGTCTTTTATTTACATCTTTTATCTGATTTGTAGTTAAGTCCTCCTGAATTGGCGTATCTATGCCCTGAATCAGTATTGAAGTACCTTTGAATGGCACTACATGCCTTTGAATGACACCGAGGTGTCTCTACAGTGGTGTGGCTACGCCCTAAATTGGTACCAAATTACCTCTGAATTAGAGTAAACATTCCTCTGAATTGGAAACATAGGTACCAATTTAGGTTTCCAATTCAGAGGAATGTTTACTCTAATTCAGAGGTAATTTGGTACCAATTTAGGGCGTAGCCACACCACTGTAGAGACACCTCGGTGTCATTCAAAGGCATGTAGTGCCATTCAAAGGTACTTCAATACTGATTCAGGGCATAGATACACCAATTCAGGAGGACTTAGCTACAAATCGGATAAAAGTATCCTATGTGCTATTGTCCCATACTAATAACTAACTAGGGACATAACAAGAATGAATACTCTTCAGTATACATATGATCTCAGGTTCATGTCCACAACACAAACTATATGTCATCGTGTCAAAATGGTTTTAGGACATTGTTACATTTATTCATTATTCCAATATAGAAACAAATGAAATAAGTGGAATCGTCTTTATTAATAATCAAATTATATTCAATTTATCCCTAATACAATCATCACATGATGGTCTCATGGCATACAATCAAAATTAACATGGTATTAGAGCATAACAAAGATCAATAAAGCCATGGTCCCTAGTTGGCCTTTGATGCACACATATTTATTTAATATTCTTTACATGTTTGTAGTGTAGATTCAATGACCATATGCTCATTATGGCACACAATTTGAGTAAATTTCTTTATGGTTGAGAGCTAGTCTCTTGTGCATCATTTTCACTAATTTTTCAGAAATTTATTTTTTTGGTTCGGAAAAACTCGTGGTGATTTTTTCATTTCATAATTGGGGGTAAAGAAGCTATTCCCGCTACATCATCGCTGGGATGTTGTGAAAAATGTGAAAGGGTTTCCACATCTTGGACGAGTGTGGGTAAAGAAGCTAGTGCTGCCACATCATTGCCTGGATGTAGTGAAAAATGTGCAAGGACAATATTTTTTATGAAGGCAGGTAAAGAAGCAAGTCTAAGATTTTTTTTTAGAGTTGGATCTTGGAATATTGGCTCTTTGATAGAAAAATATTTGGAGATAGTAGATACCATGATGAGAAGAAAAGTAAATATATCTTGCTTATAGGAAACTAAGTGGACAGGGGAACGTTGTAGAGAGATTGGAGACATAGGATACAAAATATGCTATACAGGCATTGATAAACATAGAAATGGCATAGGTATTTTGTTGATAAGATGTTGAAGGATGATGTTGTCAAGATCTGTAGGATGGTGATAGAATCATAGCTATCAAGGTCGTTCTTGGGGGAAAGATTTTTAACATTATGAGCTCTTATGCCCCCCAAGTTGGCCTTAGCGAGGAGGCTAAGAAGGATTTTTGGGATAACATGGGTGAATTGATGCAAGGAATACCGATAAAGGAGAAGATCATTATTGGGAGTGATTTAAATGGCCATGTGGGGAGTGTAATGATGGATATGAGAGAGTTTATGGTGGTTTTAGATATGGCAATAGAAATGGAGAAGGAGAGAGGATATTAGATTTTATAGTTACATATGATATGATTTTGACAAATACCCATTTCAAGAAAAGAGAATCTCATAAGATTACTTTCAAGAGTGGGAACAATTATAGCCAAATTGATTCCCTCCTTACAAGGTGGGAGGATCATAAAGTATGCAAGGACTGTAAAGTGATTCCTGGCGAAGAACTCATGACCCAACATAGGTTGGTGGTTTTGGATATTAACATGAAGATCAATAAAGGAAAACATAACAAAAATCAAGATAGTAGGATCAAGTGGTGGATTCTTAAAGGAGAAAAGAAATTGACCTTTCATGATAAACTCATCAAGGAGGGAACTTGGAACTTAGAGTCTGATGTCAACACTATGTGGCATAACATGATCTCCTGCATAAAAAAAATTGCCAGAGAGGTTTTGGGGGAGTCCAAAGGTTGTGGGCCTCCACAAAAAGAGACTTGGTGGTGGAATGATGAAGTACAAAAGGCTATTAAACTAAAAAGGGAGATCTATAGGAGCTTGCCCAAATCTCGAGATGATGCAATGTTCTAGAGATACAAGCAGGCAAAGAAAGAAGCAAAAAAGGTTGTTCAGGAAGTAAGGTCTAGATACTTTGATGATATTTATAAGAAGTTGGACACTAGAGAAGGGGAAAAGATATATATAAAACGAATCATATAAGAGAAAGGAAAGGAAGAGACTTGAGTCAACTAAAATGCATCAAGAATGAAGATGGTAGAGTGCTGGTAAAGTAAAATGATATCAAGAATCAATGGATAAATTACTTCCATAAGCTTTTCAATGGAGATACTGTAAATAATGTTAGAGACTCATGTGACAGGGATACAAGAGATATCATTTGCACATGATGAGTTTCACATTTTGAGGTCAAGAATGCCTTGAAAAAGATGGAAATGAGAAAGGCACGCGAACCAGACAGTATTCCCATTGATGTATGGAAGAGTATGGGGGATGAAGGAGTTATGTGGTTAACAAATTTATTTAAAAAGATCATGAAGACGAAGAAGATGTCGGATGAATGGAGAGATAGTACTATAGTCCCATCTACAAGAACAAAGGTGATGTTTAGAGCTGCACAAACTACATAGGTATCAAGTTGATGAGTCACACAATGAAGCTTTGAGAGAGGATTATTAAGCAGAGGCTAAGATCTATAATGCAGATATCAAACAACCAATTTGGTTTCATGCCAGGTAGATCAACAAAAGATGCTATTTTTCTGATAAGGAGGCTTATGGAAAAGTATAGGAAAAGAAAAACAGTTCCTCACATGGTTTTTATTGATTTGGAAAAGGCTTATGATCGAGTACCCAGAGAAATATTGTGGATGGTTTTAAGGAAAAAGGGTGTTCCAATCCAATACATTGACTTGATTAAAGACATGTATGGTAGCTCTACTGTAAGTGTGAAGACTCCTAGAGGTGAGACACCAACATTTCCCATCACAGTTGGGGTACACCAAGGATCCACACTCATCCCATATTAGTTTGTTCTTGTTATGGATGAGTTGACAAAGAATGTTCATGATGATGTTCCTTGGTGTATGTTATTTGCTGATGATATTTTATTGATTGACGAAACTAAAGATGGTTAGAATGATAAAGTTGAAATTTAGAGAAAGGTACTGGAATCAAATGGATTGATGATTAGTAGGAGAAAAATTGAGTATATGCATTGCAATTTCAGCCAATCTCACAGTGTGAATGGTGGAGCCAAGTTGGACAAAGTAGATATAAATGTGATAATTTTTGTTTCTTGGGATCTATCATTCAAAGAGATGGCGATGTCCAAAATGATGTTTGTGATAGGATCACTGTAGGATGGTTGAAATGGAGGAGTGCAACTGGAGTATTATGTGATCGGAAGATCCCTCTCAGACTTAAAAGCAAGTTTTATAAAACTGCTATACGACCAGCCATGCTCTATGGGAGTGAATGTTGGACAGTGAAGAAACAAGGACTCAACAAGATGAACGTGGCTGAAATGCGTATGTTGAGATGGATGTGTGGGAAGACAAGAAAAGATTGCCTGAGAAATGACTATCTCAGGAATTAAGTGGGGGTGGTGAGCATTGGGGACAAGTTGCACGAGGGCCAACTCATATGGGATGGACACGTACAACGTAGACCGACTAATGTGCCTATATGAAGCAATACTATTGAGGCAAGTACAATTAATAGAAGAAGAGGAAGGCCTAAATTAACATGGGAAGAGCTTATAAAGAGAGATTTTGAATCTCTACATCTCAACCAGAATATGATCCATGATAGAGCTGAATGGAAAAGAAGGATCCATGTAGCCAACCCCAACATAGTTGGGATTGATGCTTAGTTGAT
Organism: Alisma plantago-aquatica; assembly: GCA_963693085.1. Taxonomy (NCBI): domain Eukaryota; kingdom Viridiplantae; phylum Streptophyta; class Magnoliopsida; order Alismatales; family Alismataceae; genus Alisma; species Alisma plantago-aquatica. The sequence goes on along the minus strand of OY856412.1, from coordinate 391,467,950 downwards.
GATGATGGTGATGATGATGAAGATGATAATTGGGGATGATATTTACAAAGCTTTCATTATCCAAGAAAGGAGTAATGAAGAAGGAAAAGTAAAACTCCATCATAACTATACAAGTATTTGTCTCTAACAAATTCTATGGTATGATTTAAACTTCCTTTAAAGAATGGTGCTTTCCATCTCAAAAAAAGAAACCATAAGAACAAATCCTTTCTAAAGAAAACATATCCTACAATTGCATGCTATTCTATATTTTTAAAGAATGGTAAGAGAGAAGCATAGTAGTAGCTTCAAGAGAAATAAGCTCCAACGACAACATAGCTCAATAGCAAGGAACTAAAAAAGATGGAACATTTCAAAATTCAACTCTGTAAAGGAAATGACATCACCAATAGAAGAATTTAAATCAAAATCCAGAAGAATATACTCCATATGAACCAACTGGTGAAAGATCAAAGAAGACTTCCATAAACCACAACAACCATCACTGAATCATTGGAAGCCATCAAGAGATAAGAAAAATTCAATTTAGCACCATAAGGTAAATGGAATACGATCATATTGAGAAGAGTGAACACATCAAAGAACAAAGATTCCTAGACAAAAAAATGCAGAGAAAATCTCTACCAAAAAAGGATCAAGAGATGAGAATATCATAGTTTGAGATAATTTTCTTCCAAGGATTGTCCACATTCATACTTGTCATATCATGAACTCTCCTATTTCTCTCCAACCAACTACAATAGAGAATAAAGTGGATAAATGACTCTCCAATTGACCTCCTTCATGTTAGAAAGATCACTCTAGTTACATGGAATAGAAGTGGTAAGCTTCTGATGTGCAACCATAGACCATAGATTACAAACATAAACACATTTGAAACAGATATGATTGGAGTCCTCACATTCATTCATACAGAGAAAATAGATAGAATAAAAAAAGATACCCCTACGTCTGGTATAATCAGAGGTAGACAGTTTGTTATGTTTAGCTTTCCACAAATGAACTAGACAATTGAGCTGACATTTGCAATTCCAAATCCATTCGATTAAACCATCCTCAATGCTTTTAACTTTGATATTGTCCCAGATAAGTATAATATTAGAATGCTTACTACCTTGAAAAGTGATGTGATCATCATCAAAACCGTAGATACTAATCTATTTAAGAGTCTCTTAATTAGCATTTGAATATCTAGAAGAAGAAGTATTCCACTTCATATCTGAAATGATGCAACTTAAGTATGAATCAAAAGGAATGCCCACCCTGATAATCATCTCTCTGTCTATTACATCTTTCAGAAAGTTAGAAGAGAACCAAGGATCTTGCCAAGTCATAAATATGTACCCTAGACCAAATTTGAATTCAATGAGGTGTAACAACAAGCTTTTAACTCTCAAAAAATTATTGAACATCCAAGAAAAATTAGGGGAATCAAATATTTATGAGAAAGAATGTTTCTTTAAGTACTTCTTATTGATCTATTTAACCCACCAATAATCCTTCTTACTTGCTAGATCCCGAGCATTCAATATGAGACACACATTAACCACTTCTTTACTTTTTCTTAGACCAAGACCCCCCTCCTTCTTAGGCAAAGTAACAATATCTAATTTAATTAAGTGGATGTCCCTGTAAGCTTTAGTTTGTCCTCAGAGAAAATCACTACACAACTTGTCAATTTCCTCTAGAGTAGAGCTTGGAATAGGTAAGGAGAAAACCCATAATAAATGCATAGTAAAGAGTGTATATTTAATCAGCTCAACTCTCCCAGCTAGAGACAACAATCTCACCTTCCAACTTTCAATGCACCTTTTGATGTTATCAATGAGAGAAGCACAAAGTTTCTTGTTTAACTTACCAAAGAATAACAAAAAACCTAAGTACTTGGATTTCTCCAGAATACCAGCCTTCATACCCAGAATGTTTGATATATGCATGGTATAATCAACAATTTATGCAATAATTATTCATATGCATGCATGGTACTAATACATATGCATTGGGTTGTAGAACATACAAACCCTAATGGTCAAATATCTATAGTACCAAAATAAAAGTTGATGTAATTGACCTTGAGAACAAGGTCGTTGACCTTATCCCTCAAAATTCATGATTTTGCAGCCGAACATATCGATGCATCAACACCCAAGTCGATAACATCAATTCTGCACGTATGTTTTTGGTGAAAATCAAAGATTCTATCCAATGGATGTGATATATTATGAAAAACAAGGTTCCTTAAGATATAATTTCACTGGAAGAACCATCTATCTAGTTTTAAGCATTTTTGGCAGCTGAAGAGCAAGGAGAAAATGAGAGGAAGGCCTCGTGATATCCCTCTAGCAGTCAGAAGCAAATTCAATTGACACAAGTTGCCCAGAAACACCTAGGACGCACAACCTCATATTCTTCATAATGCTTACTTTTCCTTTTTAGTAGTCCACCATGAATCATCCTTCTTTGCATTGGTTGTGTAGATTGACTTGTATTCACAAGGAACTATATATTTTTCTCTAGGATCTGAAAGTAGCATGACATGAAACTATTGTAATGATGTTTGATTTATTTATGTATTGGTTATTGCATTTCATTACGTGAAAGAAGGTTAAACTTTGTTGAATAAGATTACATACCTCGTTTAATAAGATAGATAGGATTCATGATATGCAAAAATAGGATTTTTATCAGGTTTATCACAAACACACATTCACAAGTGCACAATAGTAGCCTTATGGATGTGAGATTTTTTTTCACTATAGACTATAGAATAAAATTGTTCAGCTGTATTTGGATACCACAAAAGTAGGATTAACACAACTAAATATGGTTTTATGATTCATAAGTACCTAACACTTTTATAGAACACCTATCAAATAAGCAATATTCCACATACAATCAGTTTAATAAAGTTGGGGTAGTAGAATGTCATGGAAAAATTGCTATTCTAGTTGATTTTCAGCCATCACAATTACTCACTTGTCAGTTTATTTTTTTTAATAAATTCATCCAACCCATATTCAACCTTTTCCTAATCATCTTGATGATGATTTCTAATTCGTAGTTATTACTAGTGGGCCAATTTTTTATGGTTGGATGATATCACAACTTATTTTCTATTTACACGTGCGCTATTAGCGTGTCAAGTTCTCAACGTTGTTATCAGGGAGTTGGTGAATTAGACCACTAGCATCGTGAATGACATAATTGACCACTTTTGGGTATTGTATTTACTTTCATGTCTTATTAATTCATTTATAGAAATGCATTGTTATATATTCTGCTTAGATATTTCTTTATTACTACAATTATATCCTTTAGAAAAACAAAACAAAATTGCACTTGGCCATTTATTATTTTAATTGTGGAAGTGTACATGTATGTCATAGATGCACAAATTTGCATTTCCAACCACCACCACCCATGTTGCACGATCCTCCTTCACCTCCACTAAACCGTGAGAAACCCATGAGGAAATTCCATATGAGCACATTAAAATAATTGTTCAATCTATTTTTAAATCACCGAAGTCTGCTTATATATGAATATTGGGTAATAGTGGATGAAATCAGAAAAATTGAGGTTGATAAGGAGGAAATTAATAATTAAGATGGCACAATGGAGTATATTTTAGTAGCATTATATAAAGGGTGGAATATTATGTTGAACTGAGAAGATCATATAGAATGAAGCAAAACCCACACCCATCTCCCAATATGAACGACCACTCTCACCTCCTGCCATTGAAACACCATTCACACTCTCACCTACTAGGGTTTATTTCAAATATTCTTGGGATATGAAAAGGAAGACAATGTGAGTAATGAAGTAATTTAGATGGAAACCAATTTTTATATGTGTCTGGGATATGAGGAAGGATATGATGATCAATAGTATGATTTGTTTGATATGGAAAATAGAAAATGTTATATTTGAATAGACAAGGTGGAGGCATATCACTTTACTCATGACTTTATGCCTCTATTAAAAGATCCATCTCTTCACTCCTTTATGGAAGAGAAAATATGGGATATGTATCCTCATGATGATGTTGAGAATTTATGTGAGGATAGGAATGGATATTGGGAAATGGATCTACTAGAAGAGGAGAAACATGACCATCGACAAAATCCCTCCTTATGTGCATATGGAAAGATCCATTGGGGATGTCTATAGAAATTAAGACATAATCATCATACTATCATTGACCATAAGGTCATATATTTATATGTTTGACCTCACATCAAATTTGAGTGCCATTTCATGATAACAAAATAGTTTCCACTTGAGACGGTGTGCTTATTGTACACCATGGCTTCCTGAATATTATTTATTTTTCATCATTTTGGCTAGGAATCAACTATTCAGAAGAAAGAGGCAGGGAGATATCCATCCTCCTACACGAATTCTTACTTTCTGGGAGGAAACCCACCATTTGTTAGTTTTACTCATCTACCATTTATTTTTAGTTAGTTTTATATGAAAAAACTAGATACAAATTTAGAGTGAGTCATGATGCAAGATTTTATATCATTGTTCCATTTTTAGTGTTGCAGATGGAAAATTGTTGTAGTTGGCCATGTGAACTATTTTATGTGGATTGTGACATGCTATTTATGATAAATAGTTTTGAACACTTATGTGTTCTAGTCCTAATATAAGTCTTGCTAACACTTAAAATAGTAGAAGCAAAAAATTTAGGGAAGGATGGAATGACATTCTATCTTGTCTCTTTTATCCATATTATCTTAGTGTTTTCTTAGTTTTAAATTATATATAGGAATTCAAGTAATCATGATTTTATATTGAAAAACTAAAAACATTTCTCTAAAAAGAATACCTTATATTGGCCACTTTAGAGTAAGATTAGTTTTATTATTAACTTGGGTGGGCCAACTTTAAGTAATTCCTATAGATAGTGCTAGCCTGATTGACTCTATCATGTGTGAAAAGGGGGGTTGAGTCCATCCAGTCAAATCTATATTGTTGGTCTTTCATGGAATTTTGGGGGTATATTTTAGTACCACCACTATCCACAAATTAATCGTTAGAGAGTTCTATCATGGTTGGGTAGATATCCTAGTCACAAGTATCTTCTGGTCACCGCCATTAGATTTGTTAATTAATTCAAGTTCTCATTACATGGCATTGAATGATAGGAAAGCATGCTTATTTTAATCTTGCATTAGCATAAACAAAGACAACATTAGTTGTAATAGCATGTATAATTGCATAAATAACATGTAGGTAGCATTATTGCATACATTGTATAAGGTGTTAATGCTAGTTATTTTTTACATACTTAATATAAATTGGGTAAACCTTACTCACTTCTTCATCTCTTATTTCGTGAAAGCCCTAGCATGAAAAAGTTTAGTTGCTTATAAGAGATGATATAGAAAAGGAAAAAGGAAGAAAAATTAAAAGAAAGGGAGGAAAAGAGTGTTGAGATGATATTCTATATATTGTCCCCTTAAGATAATGTAAGTGTGGATTCTAGTTATACATAAACATCTTCCACCTCATACTCATCATTTGGACAATGCATTTGTTGCATGCATCATTTCACTAATTCCATGTAGTCGTTGGATACATTTCATACATCATACATGACCATCGTTTTCATGCATGAGATTTGAATTGGTTTAAAAATTCAATCCTAGCAACCTATTTCAAATATTTGGTAGGATGCCACCATAATTACTCCTCATCCATTCTCATCTAAGGAACCACTTCCATCGTAGAATTCAATTTGATCAAGGGCAATGTATTTTAGGGAGATATTTCAATGTACTCAGTGTAATTCATCCTAACAATGACATTTCAGCTTCCCCAAGCGACTTATGTGATTTATAGGTTTTATTGCTAATGTCCTTGCAATATTTGCGATTGATTGGTTTAGAGTGGCTACATATTCAATTTTTGGTAGGTCCAATTCGAGATTATTCGGTGGAGATTGGTTATGAGTTCAATCTTTATAGGGATGTCTCTTTTTGTTGACTAATTCGATTTAAATCTAAGAGTCATTTTTTGAGCCCAAGTAACAATTTGATATTGAGGGAGTTTGATGCAGACATATTTATTGCACATTCTCTACATTTTTTGGGTATAGATCCATTGACTATTTTGTCATTATGGTACATTAATTAATTCAATTATTTTCTGGTAGAGAACTAATCACTTGGGAATCAATTTCTCTATCTTTATGACATTTATACATTATTATTCATATATATATGCATGGTACTAATATATATACATTGGTTTGCAGGAAACACAGATTCTAATAGATTAAAGTCGATGCCATCAACCTTAAAGTCAATAGCATGAACCTTATTGCTCAAAAGTCAGGTTGTTGCAAACTAATAGTCCAATACATTAACATCTATGACAATATCATTGACCCTCGTTGTTCTTTGATTTGATGATACATCTATGCTCTAGTAGTGAAAGTTAGGTCCCTTAAATCCTAATTCCTAGGGAGACCTATCTATCAGGTTTAAAACATATTTTGACGTCCAGAGAGCAAGGAGAAAAGTAGAAGAAGCCCATATGATGTCTATGTAATTGTTGAGGTAGATTCAACCAACAAAAGTCACATAGGACATGTAACCTCATGTTCTTGATCAAGCTTTTGTCAATGTAGATTATATAACAAATTGGTTTGCTTTTGTTTGGATACCAAGAAAGTAGGATTCATCATGACTAAATATGATATTATTATCCAAAAAAAATTATCTTTTTATGCAATTAAGATATGATTCTTTTAATAAAATTGTAGTTGTAGATTGATGTAACGTGATATAAGTTCTCTCATATTGATTTTCAATTTGATATTATGATCCAGAAGGAATTAACCCATTTGTGCAATAGATATTAAAGTAAAAATGATTAATATAAGATCCTTTAATAAAATTGCATTAGTGGTTTGTTACAACAAAATTGATGACATCACAAAGGATCTCATATTGATTTTCATTGGTCTTAATTACTTATTTTTCAATTTAGTTCCTTAGTTAATGAATCAAACCATTTATTAATTCTTGTTTGTTGCTACAAAATATGATATTATGATCCAAAAGGAATTAACCTTTTTGTGCAACAGATATTAAATTAGAAATAATTAAGATTCAACCCGTTTGATAAATTTACAGTAATGGATTGCCAAAACAAAATTGGTGGTATCATAGAGGATCTCTCATATTGATATTCAATTGTAGCAGTTAGTTGTTTATTAGTTTAATTTCTTAGTTAATGAATCAAATGCAAATTTGACCTATTTCTCGGTCTAGTAGGTTACTTCTAGTTTGTAAGAGTTTGGTCATCCAACTTCCTAAGGTTCGTCAAGTCGAGATTCACATCCCTTCATTATTTGGCAATGGTACACTTACGTTGATATACATATTATTCGTGTGTCGTCATCCCTAAGTCTGTCTCTACCACTACTCCCTCCTCAGGCCACTCCAGTCACCTTTCGCCATGCGTCTAAGCTGCCACCACCACCACGCACAAATGCTTATTTTGTTTCGTCGGCAAGCCTTACGCCTTAGCTACAACTGCTAGCATGCCTAGAGGTTTCTTCTCCCTCCATAATAGGCCATGTCTCTCTATCTTAGCTTCCAACAAGCCTGGAGGACTTGCCTCCACTACAAGTAGGCCTCTCTACCACCGCTAAGACAGACAACTCTTGCAACTACCATCATCGGGCATTACAACACCTTATAACTCTTGTTGTGTCTCCTGTCGTCAGCATGACCTATTGAATTTGTATAGGCATTTCTTTTTGTATTTAAGTCACAACAACAGAGTCTTCTTACATTTATTAGGGAGGTCCTCCTATCCTATTATACACCTTTAGTATATTCCTTAAGGTTGATTTAGGTGTTTGCCTTGATATCAATTGATATAGATGTAGACTAGCTATTTGGCTAGTGCATATGTAAATTATCTGGATGACTTCATGGCTTCACTCAAGGAAATTTCTTGACACCAGGTCATCTCCTTTTGTCTTATTGGGAAGAACTATGAAACTTGGCACAAATCCCATGAAACATATGCGTATTCTCCAAAAGGTGTCTCATTTGACTAGTACTTCTCCATTCCCTCCTAACACCAAAGTCGGTGCAAAGCTGAAGACGATTATGTTTCTAAGAAGGGGCAATTTTTTGGTTCAATGTTGAATCTTGAATTGAGTTGAGCCTTGAATCAGTATTCTCTCACCTATCTTGGCTCTATAAAGGGTATGTAGGATCATATAATCATTGTGTATGCTCACAAGGAGAACATGAATTGTGTCTACCTTATATACCACAAGCTCACTTTAAGTCTTTGTGTGGTGACATGAAGTGCATCAACCCCTGACTAAAGTTCTCAACACTCTACAAAAGCAAAGGAAGAACCTTCAAGTTAATTAGTTCCGCTACAATCTTCCTAAATCTTACTCTAGTCATAGGGAGTGATTTTGCAAATTTGGTTTATGAGGTCCTCATATGCCTGCAACACCTCTCTACAAGCACCTCCACATCATATGTACCAATACATGATTATGCACTTCTTGTTGGCATGGATGTGGTTGTGGCCAATCCTTCCATAGAATACAACATTGCTTTATAGGAGGAGGTGCATATGAATACAAAGTTACACCACACTTACTACAACTACTACAAGTATATTAACAATGTTAAAGAAAAATATTGTCTGAAGCATGGTAAACCAATTCGGCTAATCAAGTCTTTAAGGTTTTTGTTATTGAAATATTCAATACGGATGCTAATATCTAATAATTCAATATTTGAGACCTCTGATCAAATGATCTTAAAAAATGGTTGGATTATCTATATCAACAAGGCACACCTTTTCAGGGAGCTCATCACTAAGAACTGTGTAGTTAAGTGTGATTGACCCAAAGCATCACTAGGATGGGTGACTATTCGGAAAAGTATCCCAAAATATGTGTGGACAAAATGCACAGTCAAGATCGATGTTGGATGTAGGTCCAATCAATATCCCTAAAACTCTTCAAGAGTCTTAGGTTGTTGGCTCATGCATTATAAATGGGATCAAAACCAGTTTTCCTCCAATAGATGAGGACCACATGAGCATGTGACACCCTCATCTTGAGTCGTAGAATACTGACATATTGTTGAGGGCTATCTACATTGATGGATCCCTTGCATATGTTGTCGCTAATGGTAGCGGGAGTGTACATGGGACATTCTAGGCTTCCAAAAAAATAAGAGAGGATTAAGCTATGCAACAAAGTCTTGACGGGGAAGTCAAAGTCTGAATGGGGAGTATTGTGACATTCCATGATTTGAGACCCTGGATAACATGACCATATACAAGGTACACACTTTTTTGAAGAAACCCATCACAATGGATCTATACTTAAGCATGCTTGGATCAGAGTATCACTAGGAAGGGTAACTTGTCGGGAAGTTATCCCAAAAGTGTGTCAGTGAGGACAAAACAACACATCCAGGGGTTGATGTTTGGCGCTAGTCATCATTTCTTAAACTCTACTGGAACCTTATCCTATGGGCACAAGCACTACATACTATATTTGAGGCTCATGTACTATTGTCAAAGGCTGCTTTGGATAGTCTCTTATGTGTCGGTGTTGTTGCTGACTCAACCTGTTTGGAAGATTATGCTTTTTCTGGCCATTTTGTCCTCCCATGGTAATAATGGCAAATGGGTCATAGATATGGGTGCTATGTCACATATTGCTAGAAATACTAGTTTATTGTCTCATATTAATAAGAAGTCATGCATCCCCCATATGCTATTAGATGAAGTATCCAAGTCTCCAAACAAAAATATGTATTGATGGACCCACATCACTGTTATCCCTATTCCTTTTTATATGCCACTTGATTTCTTGTATGTTCATAAGTTATTAGCAAGCTTATTTACAAGCTATCATATGATGCTATATTTATGCCTTATCATTGTCTGTTTACTTACACAAAAGGAAAAAGATTGGTGGGGCATGAAGGACATGATGCCTTATACTACTTGGAGGTAGAGGGTCGGTGTTATCATGTTGACATATTCTTTAGCATGTCCCCTATTTAGTGGAACCTTCTCATTGAGCATCACTCACCTAAAAACGAAGCCACTTTCTTTCAGATTCTATTATTTCTTTTCAATTGCAGTCTTTCCAATTAGACAAACAAACTAGTTCATATTTTCCTATTAGACATTTTCATAATTAATCTAAACTAACTAATAGTGTATACTCATTGATTTGAGGTCCTTCCAAAATTTTGACATGGTCCAAGTTCAAGTATTTTCTCAACTTTGTTGATGAATTTTGTAGAACTACTTGGATTTGACATTGGTTTTACCCACAATTAAACTCTTTCATGATCAAATAAAAACCCAATTTTCATAAACCATAAAAAACTTCCATATTGATTAATCCAATTGAATATGTCCAATATGATTTTCACTTGAAATGGGATCTTTGCATCTAAGTTCTTATCCATATACATCTCAATTGAATGTCACTGCAAAGAGAGAGTATTGACGCTTACTAGTCGTGGCTCAAACCATTACGTGTCACCCCCATGTTCTTAAGACTTGATCTAATGTTTTATTTGTTACATGCTTCCTTCTTAAATTGCATGCATTCATCTATTCTTCTAAAAAAATGCTTAACTAGGTATTGTATCCTATGTATCCCTACCTTTGCTACTTCAAGTAAATTGTTTTACATACTTTCTTAAATAGTTGAAACATGAAAATGATTAAAATAGTTTCCTCACTCCACAAAATGTATGTTCCTTATTCTCATGGAAAAAGGAGTACAATGTTTTCATCTGGTCGATGAGTGAGTGCTTATCAGTGTTGATGTGTATTTTTTAAAAGCACACCTTTCTGCTCTGATTGTGGACACACTCTTGGATCATAAATTGTTCCTTTTTATACTCCCACAAATACCACTAAGATTTCCTTACCCATGATTCAATCTACTCCTAGCCAAGAGAAGATAGTTTAGTGTACAATTGAGACAAACTCATACTTCTACAATTTTTTCCCTACCGACCCTTCTTCTCCAGCTACATATTTGCATGCCAACACATGTATTCTTGATACTACATAGATTTCGAGTTTGGAGTTAACTATTGCCTTTTAGAAGCCTAAGAGTGAATCTACAAAACATGATATTGGTCATTATTGCACTTATGATCATTTGAGACCATGCTATGTTACCTTCATAAGTTCATTATACATCATTGATGTACCTAAATCAGTTGGACTTTATCTCACCTTAGATCTAAGTCTGCCATGTATGATAAAATTGCATCCCTTATCAACTATCATTCTTAGGATCTTATTGATCCACCCTCATTGCTCGCTAATTGGTTTTCACTAGATCTTTGTGATTAAATTAGCACTATTAAGCAAGTTAAGGTTTAGATTAGTTGCAAAAGAATACACCAAATAATACAATTTAGGTTATTTTGAGACATTCTCTCATGTTGCATGTCTCTATTATGTATATCTTTATTTCTATTGTTGTCAAGCTTTGATGTCCTTTATTTCAACTAGATGCGAAAAGTGGCTTTTTGAGATGGAGATCTACATGATGAAATCTTTATGGAGCAACCTCCTGGATATGTTTCTTAGGGAGAGTTCAAAGTTTGCATGCTTAAGAAGGCCATATATGGCCTCAAGCAAAGCCTAAGAGCCAGAGCCAAGTTTTATAAGCGTAATCAGATCTTGACCAACTTTAGATTCTCTAGGTCACATTGATTAATGTATCTTCATCAAGAAAACTAGTCATGAATTGATGTATGTGTCTGTGATATTACACTATCAGGAAGCAACTTAACTGAGATATTGAAGACAAAGAATTACCTTCCTAAGCCCTTTGTCACCTAAGATTTGGATTGGCTATAATTTTGGAATAAGATAGTTAATGAGGGGTCTTTAATCTGTATGTCATAGGAAAAATATGTTATGGTTGCTCATAACAACCAAAATGATGGGAGCATGACCTGCTTATACTCCTATGGACCCACATTCTAAGCCCAGTGATGAGGGTTCCATGTTCTCTTATCACTCTAGATACAAATGACTAGTTAGGAAACATATATATCTGATAGTGATTTGTGCTAATATTACGTCTATAGTTGGGTTTGCTAGTATACATATGGATAAATCAAAAGACAATACCACTAGGAAGTTATAAGTCACATTATGAGATATCTAGAAACTAATCCTAGCAAAGGATTATTATTTTCAAAGCATGGTCACATTGATATTCTAGGATACTCTGATGTATGTCATGCAAAAAGTCTTAGAGATCAAAAATCTACTTTATTGCACATGTGTGGGAGGAAATCTTGTATCATGGCAATCTAGTTTTGAAGCAAAATACACAGTTATGGCGCATACTTCCATTGAACTTACTTGGGCTTGATCCCTTGTCAAGGAATTTAGACTTCTTGTCCATGGGCCTATGCAGATGTTATGTGACAACAAGATTGCTACCTTCATTGCTAGTAATCATGCCTTTTATGAACATACCATAGAAGGCAATTTTACCTTCAGATGTTAAGAAAGATTTATGTACTTATACATACTCAGCCAGATTGCTAGTTTATTTACATAAACACTTCTTAGGAAACGGTTGGTAGACTTGATTGACAGGCAGATCGTGAGAGAGATACATGCTTGAGTTTGAGGAGGAGTGTTAGAGTGGTTTTCATTTCCTTATATGGCCTATACTTGAGAATTAGTAGTAGTGGCTAACACTAACTCCTATGAAAGAATATCCTTTGTACATAGTTTAGCCACCGAAGTAATAATTAATTCCTGATTATCATTTAACAGCTATATCAGCAGACAGCTCACATGATGATTCTAACTTAAATACAAGACCATACCCAACCTTTTGGTTGTCTCAACAATTAACCACCTAAAACGCATGAAAATACCTTGAAGATATTTTACATAAATATACATAAAACAAGACGTTGAAACAAATCTACATTTTTTTAAAGGCAAAATTGTGCAGTTGCTTCCCTGTGTTCGGGATTCAATCCTAGGACGACAAAATGGCTTTCAACGCTTCCCGAATGTAGGGGTACTTAAAAGAAAATCCCAGCTCTCTAGCTTTCGAGGGAATTACCCTTTGCCCATCTAATACCTGCAAGATCAGCATAATAAAACTAGGTAAGAACAAAGTACATCAGAACTGGCCTGAATACCACTCACTTACAATAGTAGCGCCTTCACCCAAGATTGCCCGGAGTGCAAAATCGGGAACCGGAAGCCATGAAGGGCGTCCCATGATTTCTCCTAGTTGATCACACATTTCTGATAACCGTACTGGGTTCGGTGACGTGCCATTAATAACACCTAGCAGATTAAAGAATAGCTTAACGATGGGTGCATAAATAAATCCTGCTTATTATTGCAGAATCAAGTTTCCAATTCCGTCTTTGGTACAAGAGGAGGCATCAAAAACGACTCCATGAGTAGTCTAAAAAATGTGCACCATCACTAATAAAAAACAGAAAAACACAATTGCTGAACATTATATCTTATTGGTTTTAAACATATAGAACTAGACACCTGCTGAATTTTGTGTTCATTTGTTTGATCCAAGTTTAAGCACGGGTTTGAAAGGAATTTGTTTTTCAATACTTCTAAATTGTCCGACTTTATATGTTTTCATTTTCCAGTACCTCTATGCAAATACGCCCGCCATCCCACTTGCCTTTCCTGTGCAATTTGGGAATTACATCCACTAGGTAAAAGTCGCCCCGACTCTACCCGGATTTTAGCTAATTACCTTCATGGACACAGCTTTGAAGTTGTATTAAATGGACTAGCTGTACCTACCGTTTATTTTTTTGGGATCAATTCAGCAATGCAGTTCATTCAACTATAAGTATGATCCAAATTGCATTATAGAGCTACGAGAAATTGGACCCACTCCACTTAGGGGTCGATTTTTCTTTTTCAGGGCCATTGCATCAAATAAGGGGAGGGGGAAGATCACACCGTACCATTCCCTACTGAGAAATCTCAACGGATTCCCCACGCACTGGGGATACCTCTTCTATGTGTCGTTCTTGAGGCGGGAACAGAGCTACAGGGAAAAACCGCCAAGCTCGTTTTGCTCAATATTTGTCAATAATTAAAAAAAACAAAAAAAATCACGTTGGCCCCTCACTACTTCTACCAGCAGGTTTCTAAGTTATCCTCATCATCAGCATTCCGCAACATCAGCACCACATACTGACACCGCAGTTGAGCCACTGTTGCGGTGGTTGCTGCTGCTAGCTCTGGTGGTACTTGCAGCTACATTGCAGTTGCTAGCATTTCTGTGCTGCCAAGAGACAGCAGGTTAGGAACCGGGATCAAATGCAGAACTATGTCTAATAAAGGCTTATATTCAATATACAAAGTTTGTCATGCCCCTTGATATGATAAGCCATACAGAATTCCAAATTTAAGAAATTAACCAATGATGTGCCCAAGAATGCAATAAACAGATGCAATTTGGATCTTGCCTGGCAGGTCTATATGCATTCATGTGTCTATACTCTGGCAATAATTAGAGCTGTAATTTGATCTGTAACACCAATTAGGTTCCGAACGTCATTTTGACTTGTACCATTTTTTTTATACTTTTTTAAACCTCACCACTTCAAATCTTTAGGATAGCATGCACATTTGCAATCAATTCTAGGAAGCATGGACACTTCCTGGATGATGTTGTGATCCTGTCCGACATGTGTCCAAAACAGACACACCATGGACATGCCCAATCGTGTCCAAGTCCCCAGTTTTTTTACTGGGAGCTAGACACAGCCCGGACACAGCTTAGGGACAGCCAGGACATGGCCCATCACTAATTAACAAGGGGAAACACCTTGTTGTACACACTACACAAAGTCCCTCCTCACTACTCCCAACACTCATGTCTCCCCCTTCTTATCATATCATTGCTTAGGTGATTGCTCCTCTTCCTCCACCTGTTGCCGCCGGCCTCTCTTATATCTCCACCCCCTACTGCCAACCTCTCCTAGTCTTCCTCCAAATTTCAATACCCACGTTTTATTTGTACACCACCACTATTGCAAACAATAGTCTCCTATTCCCCCTCTTCGTCCTCATCCTCCACCTCCATCATTGTTATCACTTTCCTTTTTTACTAATAACATCATACTTCATCTTCTTTCTTAGTTGTCCACCACCACTTTTATACTATCCAAAATTTAGATGGGCAAATATTCTACTATGAGTTCATTTTGTGGTGTTTGACTCAGATTCTTCTTTGTGAATAAATTGTATATTAGTTTGAATAATATCGTGATTACCATATGTGTTTATTTGATAGTATGTCTTTAATGGCTTGATTTCATGATGTATGCAATATATCTTTGAATTCACATATGAAATTAAATACAGCTTAAATGAGATGATCTTTATGTTTAAACGGGCTTGTTCTTTTGTGTGTTTATACTTCAAAATAATAAACATGTATATGTATTTTTTTTAGCTGTGTCCAAAGCGTGTCTAAATCCTATAATCTTTTTAAAATCATGGTGTCTCGTGTCTGTGTCCACATCCCTTGTCTGTGCCCATGTCCATGCTTCATAGGCAATCATCAAATGTTAAAGTGCAATCAAATTCTGACGATGTACTGCATACATCTTTTAATGGACATACTTCAACAATTTCCTAAAGTTTCCTAGAATAAATTTTATGTTTCTTAAATCACAGAAGGCTTGTTCCATTAGATGAGAACGATGTGCAATAAAAAGATATAAAATGACAATCCTAGACATTATTCTAATAAAAGACGTATTATCTTCCTTCCCATCTGAGACCAAGACTAGTAGAAGTTACCAAAACAGCTTACTTTGTGATCACAGAAATAGAGCAAAACAAGTCCAGATACTCCCTTATCCTTCTATTCAAAATATTCCATAGTTGTACTCCTGCTCCAAAGACACTTGTCAACAAAACAACCAAATAATATACCCTTCAGCTTGATCATTCTGAACTAGAACTCCCAACACATATCACCAAGATCTTCCATCCCACACTCCAAATTAAGAAGTGGCCCTCGGACGTTCAACAATGAAACACAAGATATTGGCCCTTGCCAATAAAAGATTAAATCAACTGTTGTCCTTGGCCTCCGTTTGAGTATCAGATTTCAAACTGTTGAGGCGCCAAATGCCCTCAGCACCTCACTATATATCGTGTCTGTGTTTTTTTATAGAACCTATACAAGTGTTGCTAACAGGCAAGATCCAGAACTCACTTATACATATACGCAACACTGAGTCCACTTAGAATGAATCAGATCAGAAAATAATATAGCTCCTAGTTGACATCAACCAAATGCAACAGAAGAAGTGAAGCATTCACGGTTTTGATCAGTCTTCATGACTAGTCTGGAACATCTTTAGTTTAATTTATCCTGCAAACTGGACAGGATGTTTTCCGAACTCCTATTTTGTATTTCGATTCCTTGAAAGACAAATTCGCCCAAGGTTTTTTTCATTTAGAGTGTGTTATAGTGTGAATTTAATAGTACTACGCCAAAGCAACCTTCTCCAACATGAAGTAATTTATCATTTTCAATATGTTTAGTTCTAGTACGGAAGATTGAGTTTGTAGACACGCATACAACATTATTATTGTGGAAAATAAGATGTGAGGATGATGAGATGTTTGTTATTGATAGCCGGCAAACTTCCCTCCTATACATAGGAGAGGAGACACGTACAAGGAAGCGAACTTAACCCTAATTGGCTAAGACAATTAGGCCTACATTCCAAATAAACTAATAACTCTAACACTCCCCCTCAAACTGGAGCATGGGTGAAACACATGTCCATCTTACCGATACACGACAAAGATAAAATAGCTCATACAGAAATTCATCTCCCCTTACAAGATATGGTCTCCTTCCTGAATTAATGTAATGCAACAATTGAAGCATTCAGACACTCTCCCTGAAGAAGATAGCACACAACATGTAGTAAGCGGTCTTCTCCCCTTGATGAAGGTAATATTAGTGCAGAAGCTACAAGAGCAGAATAGACTGCCTCTAAAATTGATAATCACCAAACTGATGGAAGCAATCACAAATAAATTTCTGAAACTTTCACGAGCATCCAGAGCTCAACATATGGTGGAAAGTTTTAGAAGTCATGGATCGTCATTGTTGTCGAAGTAATTCCACAAAAGAAGCACCAACACCGGAATAATGTGTGGTAGTTGGGATAACAACACTGCCATAGAAATATTGCACTGTAGCGGGTGGGCACGTGTTTGAGATACGCTGCTATGGGAAAGACGTGCCATAGCAGGTGTCAACAAAACACGGATGAATATGTAGAAACTAGACAACATGGTTGGATGATATCTCTTCTTTTCTTCATTTTCTATCTTCCTCTAATCTCTGCCCTCTACTCATCTTCCTCTGTTCTCCCCTCAAGCCAACTATGAAAAGGATCACGAGAGTGGTTGGGGTGAAAGGTCATAAATAGTGGTAGAGGAATGGATGTAAAGTACGTCAAAAAAATAAAGCACTACTGGTATAAAGGTATTGTAGGAAAAACAATGCACTACCCGTACATGGGCACTGTAGGAAAAAGATCATAGGAATATAGGCGTTGTTATATGCAACATAGAAGATCCCTAATCCCAACAAAGGCACTCAACCATGTGGCTTAGGAGAACCATATTGAGAGAAAAATTAGTGTGGTGCTCTTTTTTTGGGTGCTTTATAAGCTAGCACATGGTCTTTTTGTGTCCAATATTTCGTTCATCTTCTAGGCTGATGTGAATTTTTATTAGGAATGAAGTGGAAGAGCATAGCCAACCACCAAGAAAAAGCAACACAAAGAAGAAAAGAAATCGACTACAAAGGAGAATGTTGAAGATAATTGGCCAAAAAAGGAAGGACCGCCAAAAGAAAAAAAGGAAAGGGATCTCTTTACTCATACACAAAGTGGATTAACCACGGAGGTCCTTTTCAAATTCCACCAATTCAAATGAAAGAGACATGCTCTTTTCCGATAGAAAAAGTTCCCATGGTGTTGGTTGATCCTTGGTTGGTTGCCTTCTCAGCCCTGTAGATGTGAGGAGTTGGATTGTTGGGATGTATGTGCCATCGTTTGCCCGAGGTAGAGGCTGATGCTTTCCTGAGAGCGCTTTGTTGTTGTGATGTCAAATATGAATCGTAGACAAACAAGATTTTGGGTTGTCAATTTCACCAAGTACGTTAGAAGTGGGTAGACAATTGGTGGCTTTGCCTCCGATGTGGTTTCTTTAAGTGTGTGAGACAAAGGGTTTGTCCAGCAGTCGACAGCAGTAGTTGACGTTCTGAGTATGGATGGTCACCAAAAGGGGGGGTTAATTGCATGTGAGGTCCTAGTTGGCGTGTGACAAGACAATGGAAACAAGAGAGAGGGGTTGACTAGGACCATGGATAACAAGGGTATAGGTAGGTGGCAAGGCATGTGGGCATGCTATGAAAGACTGAATTTTTATAAAAGAAGGAAGAAGACAAGAAGGTCGGGATGATGCTTGATAGGCGGACAAGCCAAGAAGAGACATCAGCGGCCTACAGGCAAAGGCATTTTCCTTTCTCTCCAGGGTCAGGCTTAGAATCTATGCTCTGATTGCATGTGGAAAATAAGATGCGAGGAATAATAAGATCTTTCTTATTGATAGACAGAAAACTCTCCTCCTATATATAGGAGAGGAGGAAAGTACAAGGAAGCAAACTTAACCCTAATTGGCCAACACAATTAGGCCCATATTACAGATAAACTAAACTACTAACTCTAACAATTATAATCACAAAACAAAACAGATGGAGAACATTGAGGCTAGGAGTGTAATATTTTGGGTACAATATATTGATGAGGATGTCTGAAAAATTCTTACTTTTTAAATTATTAGCATTACATTGAGATTTGAGACTCAGAGGACTAGCATAGAACTACACATCCATATTTGTTCTAGTTGTGCACCCTCAAGCTGGATGTACATATCATAATCTGCAAGTCTATTCATTTGAAGCAACACAAATGTGGGGACTTTTCGTGAACAAATGTGAAAGTCAATCTTCAAACTGATCTATACAATAGCTTTAAGACTCCCAATTCCTGAAACATTTTTCCTAATCAAGTGACAATCTACTTTTATATGGCCTTTATGATACAAAATGATTAGCTGCAGACAACAATGATCCCAAAAGAAAAAAGACAACAATTATGATTTCTATAGTACACGTCATGCATTGTTGGTATAAAGCAAGGAATTTTGCGTCACCCTCACACATCCCTTTGATAAAAGTCCAGCCAACAGGGGTTGCACATATCTCAGGTGACCCGCAAGGGTCCGATCCCAATCCCTTCATGATGTTGGCTTGTGGGTGTGAGTAGAACAAATCATTGTTATCGTCTATCTAGGAGCAGCTAGGGCACAATACCCCCCTCGAGGCAAAGGATTTCCCCTCTATCACACTAGAACACCACTAAGCCAAAGGGGAGAGGAGGTGACCAGCAGTGACTTCCTTCCACAAAGGAAATGGCAAGGATCTTCAAGAAGCCGACATTGCAACAATGCCATGTTGTAGAGCTCAACCAGAAGAGGGAAGACGGCAATAAGAGGGATTTCAAGGCTCTGATACCACGAAGAAACCCAACACAGAAATAATTGACCATGAAAGAATTATTTACATGGATACATTTCTGGAAGAAGAGGAAGATCTCAAGAGGGCATATTCCTAAGACTATGAGAAGTAGGGTTCTTTTAGATTCTTTACTCATCTAAAAATAGGGTGGAGTTGTTAAAGTATATAAATAAAGATAGATGGATCCATCTTCACGACCTTTAAAGTCAAAAGGGTAACCCTTGTAGCAATCATACATGCCTTCTATCTCTCTATGCTTCCATTGGAAGTGAGCTTTAATTCAAACTTTGACACCTAATAGATCCCAAGGCCTTCTTTCCTTCGGGTAGCATAACAAACAAGTCAAATTTCGTTCAAGTGCTTGCTTATATTTAATAAATGGGTTTCTTCCACTCAAAAAAGACAACATGAAAACTAGTCTGCCTTTATAACTCATTTACTAAGACTCAATTATAACTCAATAATGGTAAAGGTTGAGTTAAAAAGAAACAAGATATTGAAAGATTTTTGTGGCGGAAATGAGAATAGTGGTGGATGTGTGAAACAATGTTTTAAAAAGTGGTTTGTGTTATGCGTTTGGAGAGGTCACCTTGTAGATTATATGTGGTATGCGGGAATATATGTGGGAGTATATGCATTTTTGGATTTTTTATTTATTAATTATTATATGTATATATATATTAATCAAGAATATGCATATATAAATTGTACAATTGCGTATTTAAATAATACATTTACAAGAATAATGGATGCAATCATGCAAATATGCAATCATCACAACTCATAAATACAAACATGCACTATGATCCAAATCTAAACAAACATAGATGAATCTAAATGTAAAAAAGAATAAATGAAAATATGTTTATCTAAAAATCGGGGGATTAATCGGCTTTTTATGCGGCTTGGTCCTCTTTTAGGGGGAAATTTCCACTATGCGGTTTGGTAGGTGGTCCAAATCTTGTATGCGGCCGCACAGACCGCTTTTTGAAACACTGGTGTGAAAAGACAAGGAAAGATCATGTTAGAAATGACGATATAAGAAACAAAGTCAGAGTAGATAGTAGTAAGGAAAGATTATGAGACAACCACCTTAGATAGCTTGGACACGTGCAACAAAAATTGGATCATCCACCAATTCAGAGAAATGTGAATGAGTTAGATAGTTAAAAGGAAGAGGTAGAACTTATTTGCGAAAAGTTGAAAATGAAATTTATGAGTCACTAAATCTAATTGAACATGTGATCAGAAATGTAGTTGAATGTGAAGAAATGATCCATGTAAGCCACGCAAATATGGTTGGTGAGGCTTAGATGATGATGATGATGATGATAATGATGTACATCAACAATTTGTCTCCTTGTGAAGGAGGATAATATGAAGGTTATATGGGTGACAACCTCCTTAAGAGTCTAGCACTCGAGATCGTCAAGCAATATTTTACTTCGAGCTAGTTGTGTCGTAGCATCCTTAGTGTGATGACAAGGTGATCAAGGCATTTGTCAACTTAAGCATTCATGGTTTGAAATCTCTACTTACCATGATTCTCCAAATTTTGATAAGAAGCACACAAATCTAGGTGGAATAGTGTCGAGTTGATTTAGAATTTACTGGGATTGAAATACAAGCATATGGATTTTTTAGATTTTCAATTTTTCTATTTCCCAATGTTTAACATGGCAATATCAAATGTTGGTAATCAGGGTTGTTACCTAATGACAAAGAGAGGAGCCACACTTATATATATAATAGGGAAGCACGAAAACCCTATCACATATGTGAATTTACATAGAGGTCTACAAGGAGAATAGATAACAAACAAATATAAATAATTAAATACATATATGTGTCAAAACCCTCCTTGAAGCTGGAGCATTGTGTAGGCCAGCCTTGCACGCATGTATTAGAAGGTCGGTAGAGACAATGCTTTGGTGAGAATATCTACTATTTCTTATCTTGTAATGACAGGAGGTATAACTATTTGATATTCCATGACTATGTTTTGAATAGTAGTTGTCCACCTCTATTAATTTTGACTATTCTAAAACATTGATTGTTTATACATGGAAACATTGATTGTTGCATCTCAAGATTATTGGACATTCAATTGGGTTTTGTAGTTCACTAAGCATTGATTGCACCCATTGAAATGTGTAACATATATGGAGCATGGCTCAATACTTTTCTTTGATGGTTAAATAAAAAAACATTTGATTGCTTCAGTTTTCCCGTGCAGCAAAGTGATTACCGAGGAATATGTGGAACCTAAAAGTGGATCATCTATAATGGACATCTCTAGCCTAGTCGGTGTCGACATACCTTTCTAATAACAATTTTATGTGTTCTCAGACTTTTGGAATAAATAAGAGCCCTCTCAAGATTGAAATTTGATTGTTTTGGAGAATGATTGAGTTGAGTAACTAATCCAGCTACACAGAAAACATTGGAGTGATAATCATTAATTGAATTAATTTCTTCACAAGTCTCTTATTTTTAGGATCACCATAGTCTTCTCTGTCTACTAAGACAGTTATACCATGGTAATCTGTGGGGTTTGGAACTGTTGGAATGGCTCATCCTACTTTCTTGCAAAAGATCAATAGTATATTTTCATTTCGAAATATTGGTTCCATTTTTTTATCATAGAGCTTCTATGAATGAGTAATATCTAATAATCCAAGGCCTTCTATATGGAAGTGTTGTCGAAGATATTACTTTAGATCAGAGACACCTTCAGATTTAACGCCAATAATGACAATGGCGTTTACATATACTGTCAAAACTATTAACCCTTTTTCATGTAGGAATAAATTAAGGAGTTATTGTTTAGCAGACTTATGTTAGCTCAGAAGCGTGATAACTTTGTTTTTTTTTTGGTCGGTAAAAATTCGTGTTACTAAAAAATTGATGCCCAAAACTTTGGGTACAAAGAAGATTGCGCCCCAATACAACCTGGATGAAGCATCCAATCAACTAAAAACCATTCTCACACTAAGCTACTAACTAGTAACCAACTACCTAAATAATAGGAGAGACATTCTAGCAATACAGACTCGAGAGAGACCAGAGATACAAAATTATGACACTCCCGAACAACTCAAGTTGACAATAGCATTAGATCCAATCTTCTGAAAGAATGACAACAAGGGCATCCAGAAAGTCAGTTTAGTATCAAGGAACTCACAGGAGTAGCACCGCAAGAAGGCCCGCTACTATCATCTGGGTCATCAAATTTCTGGCAAACAGATAGATTTGTAAAACCAGAAACCAGCTGCAAGCTCCGGCAGATAAGACACTCATCAAGGACACAGTACTGGATTCAAAGCCATAAAGCCCCTGTTAACTGAACATTCACACACTAGCAATAAGCTCACCACTGAAATTGTGAGGACTGGTCAGCTAGACAGAGAATAGTGTGACCTTAAAGCACCAACACCAAGCCCATTGATCAATCCTTATGCACAACCCGAGACCTGCAGCACAAAAAAGAAGAGGGCCAAAGCAGAACTCAACCCCCATCTCTCTTCATCTTTGCAGATTTCTTTTTCCTATTGTCCCATGATTCCTCGAAATCCAGGGATTCAACCACCAAACGGTCAGATTCAATACCTGAACAAGAGTCATCCATGGAGCCATCATCTTCCTCGAAGAGTTGTTCTTTTCTAAGTTGGTAGTCAGCAGAGAAGCCGCCACTTTCCCAGATTTTATTAACTTTCCAAGATTCAAAGCAGCTACGAGCAAACTCCAATTCCCATTCTAGATTGAGACTATCAAGATTGCATATCGGGGAAGACCCAAACATGTCCGGTTCCGTAATCCCGTCTCTAACAACTTTGGGTATATGATCGTAGGTCGATGTACTGCAGGTAATGACAACATCTTGAACCTGCTGAGCAATGAGATTCTGCAAGCAATCGTCGTCTTCAACAGTACCACCCATCAACGATGACGAACCCCCTAGCTCTTTAGCAGCTATATCCACCTTCTCTGAAGAGGCATTTAAACAAACACCTTTCTTCTTCCCGTACCTAACCTGCAGATCGTTGTCCGGAGGAGGTTTCCTGGCCTTCGACGGGCAGGAAGTAGCTCTATGACCGAACAACTTGCAGTTTGGGCATGAAATAGGTTTCGAAACTATCTCGATCTTCAGTTGTTTGACGATGGAATCCACTTCAACCTTTGTCGACTTGGGCAAGGCGGAGCCACTGCACACTTCGACGCAGGCTGCTGCAGCGCCAAGGCACCCAGTAGTCGTTGAGCTATCATCGTAGTCCACTGGCCTCCCTAATGTACTAGCAACTTTTGCAATGCTGTTGCGAGTCCAAGGAACACCGGCATTCTCGATTTTAACCCAGATCGGAACCTGAGAGAAGGACAGAGGAGGAAGAGGAGTGCCAGGCTTCCACTTATGGGCAATAAGCAATGACCCGTCCATGAACCATGGTGCCTCATCCAACACTCGATCACTCTCAGTTTTGGATGGCAACTTGATTATGAACCCCTCCCTCTCTTCAGCGAAGATCTCAATAGACCCACTGGGACACCATTGCCTTCTAATCCACCCTGCCAGTTGCTCCCGGTAGGGTTTCTTTCCTACAAACCGAACGGAGACAAATTCGCCCCAATCTGGTACAGGGAACTCCAGACTAGAGATGGAAGCACACTTCACTCCATCCCTGAGAACTGGTTCAACATAGTCGATGGCAGCAACCCCTTCAACCTCCCGATCTTGTCTACTGGAAATCAGCCAGTCGGCGATCCGAAGAGCAGTGGTTGCTTCTTTTTCGGGGTGGGGTGGTGGGGAGGAAGAGGAAGAAGCTGCCGCCGCCTCCTTTCCTTTTGGTTGTGCAGGCGAATCAGAGTGACCAAGATAGATCTGCTTGCCTCCATCTCCAGATTATGCTGATGGACGATCTGGAGGAGTCGTCGAAGACGGCTCAGCAACAGCATGGATCTTCTCCCCACGGCCGCTAGGGATTCACCCCCTACCTCTCCCACGCCCTCCGCGTCCCCGAGCCATCAAAAAATCCCGTGTTGAAATTATTTGTTCTTCATCCGTGATAACTTTGTTGAATTCATGAAATCATGCCCTCAGACACTGTTTAAACCCACGGATAGCCTATTTTGACAAAAAATTTCATATGACGCTCCACTTGTAGATAATACCTCAGAGGTTGTTCCATGTAAACTTCCTTGAGAAGATCCTCACAAAGAAATGCATTTTGACATCAAGTTGAAATAGGGGAGTTTCAAAAGTGTGAAGCCAAAGAGGTGAGAATCTGAACTAAGCTCATTCAAGTTACCCGAGAGATGATGTCCAAACAATATCAACCCCACATATTTAAGTGTATCCTCTGGTTACAACTTACGTACGAGGTAACTTTGTTGAATTCATGAAATCATGCCCTCAGACACTGTTTAAACCCACAAATAGCCTATTTTGACAAAAAATTTCATATGACGCTCCACTTGTAGATAATACCTCAGAGGTTGTTCCATGTAAACTTCCTTGAGAAGATCCTCACAAAGAAATGCATTTCGACATCAAGTTGAAATAGGGGAGTTTCAAAAGTGTGAAGCCAAAGAGGTGAGAATCTGAACTAAGCTCATTCAAGTTACCCGAGAGATGATGTCCAAACAATATCAACCCCACATATTTAAGTGTATCCTCTGGTTACAACTTACGTACGAGGTGGGATTTGAGCACGTTGACCTTACCATCAATATAGTATTTGACAGTATATAACCATTTACAATCAACTTCCTCCTTCAAAGTTGGAAGATCAACAAGTTTTCGAGTATCAATGTCCAGAAGAGCAAGCTCTCATCGTTCATAGTTGAGCTCCATCTAGGGTCATGTAAAGTCTTTTTTTGATGCCAAGAATGAACAAAATTGTCAAGAGCTACATCATATTCATGAATAGTCATTGACAAACGGATAAGCAGCATTGGAGATCACACATTAGTAGACACCTCTAAAATGGTTGACAATGGTGTGGGAACAACTTGAGACACCTCTTGGTTGGATGTAAGTCTTCCATGATATTCATGGGAATAAGGTTGGATAATTTGAGTTGGGCTTTGACGGGATTGGCTAACTTAAATTTTGAAAGTCAAATGTCGTTTTCACAATCAAACTCTCCCACAATGGATGGAATGATGTTAAAGAACATGACCAAGTCAAATGTGACATTGACATATACAACATATACATCGAGTATATAAATTTTGTGCCCTTATTGACATCTTAATATCCCATGAAAACAATTTTACAGCCCTTGGTGACAATTTATTTTCCCTTCAATCAAAATTTTGTGCAAAAGCAATACGCCTGAAAAGTCGTTGTGGGCTACGAAAAGCATGTTGAGTGGGATAGACAATGGAAAATGGAGTGGCTCTGAAGAGAACAATATAATATATTGATCGATGAGAAAGAAAGCAACGAGAATAGTATTAATACAATATTTTTTTGGGAGCATATGAACGGGTGAGTTATGGACAATGTCAAGGAGATGGTGATTTTTGTTCTCAGATGTTCTGTTTTATGGGAGAGTGAGAACAGAACCATTGGCGAACCACACCAACTTGTTGACATATTTTAGTGTATTATTAAGTGTGTAATTTTTTTTAATGAATTAATAAATTGAACTGTAATTAATTGGTGGAATTGCTCATGGTAGGAGTATATCAAAATCATATCAGAATTATCATCCACAAATAATATGCATTTAAGTGATTTATTGTAACATTGAGGGGGAGAAACATTCTTGTATAGGCTAGGTTTATCTTTTGTTATTTTTCTTTAGTTTGTCTGTCTGTTTGCAAACCGACTTGGGATTCTCCCAAGCTCCAGTTTGAGGCAAGGAATGAGGTGTCCGATTTCGATGCCGTTTCGACAGCATGGAAACCGAAATTTTTTGAAATTTCAAAAAAAATTTCGATAGATGCAACCGTGCCCGTTTCGACGCCAAAATGAACGAATTAATTTATGAAATTTTACAGGCGTGATCTCTACACCTAAATGTATCGTTTTATGCATAAAATTTTATGTGGGGGTAGGTTGGGGGGGTGGTCCTTCATGTGGGAGGTAAGGGCACTGTCCTGTTTCTTGAGGATTTCGATGAAGGGTTTCGATGAGAAAATCAAGGAATTAAGTAATGTAATTTTGCAAGAATGAGCTATATACATGCATGTACTAATTTGTATTACAATATCAAATATTGGATATGTAGGACATACCCACACATTTTACTTGGGTTGATAGTTTGTTGTTGATATGGACTCAATAGTCAATCATTTCATTGGTTCCAAGAACACTAGTGCAATGTTTCCAAGCTAAATCATTATTTGTTGGTTGGTTGGCTTCCTAGCACCTTCATTGTCTAATAAACCACCACTAGGATACATGTCGTCTACATTGTAGAAACTAAAAAAGCATGCATTGCATAAGTATTTAATAATTTGAATAGCAAATATTAGGGAAATGCAATGAAATTATGATATACTATAAGTATATACTATGTATAAGTACTAAATGGTCAAATAACTCCAATCCCCCTTTGCTCCTCTTCAAAAAACAATAATAACAACAAGGATTGCAATTATTGAAATTTTCATTGAAATTTGGCGAAACTCATTGAAATCATCAAAATCGACACAGTCGCATGTTTCGGTACCAGATCCCATCGAAATCGAAATTTTTGGGCAAAATTTTGCCAATTTCGCCGAAACCTCATTCCTTGGTTTGAGGGGGAGTGTTAGAGAGTATATTTCGTTAAATTGTTTTAGTCCATTTGTAATATGGGCCTAGTTTTGTCTTGGCCTGTTAGGGTTTGTCTCGAATTTGTATGCTTCCCCCTTATCCTATATATAGGAGAAGGGGGCTGCCCTTCTATCAATAAGAAAAATCTACACAAGGGGATTTCTCCGTCATTCCGGTTTTCCACAATACGAAATGACGAAAATCATTATGCCTAGAAATCCAAAGAGGACTGCAAACATCCCTATGAACTAAAACAAAAGTTTGGGTGAAAATGGTTCAGAAGATGAAAGGGAAAGGGAAGCGTAATTCTATGATTTTTGCCCAATTGGTATGATGCATAATCTGAACATTTAAGAGAACTATTTGGCTCTAAGGTCTTCTGTTTCTTCAAGGAGGGGTTACCATATAGGGAGTAGAGCTGCAAGGGAGAACATCTGATGAATGGAAAATGGATTCAGTATGTTATTGGGTGTGGAAGTGATAGACAGACATTTCTAATTCCCAATCGAAATGTTTTCAAGTTTGGAAAATCGTATATTATAGTAATAGGACCAAACATTACAAGAAAATTATGTGAATCAACCAACTTCACAAGCAATGTTAAATAATAAAAAAATGAGCGCATGATGACCAAAATGTAAAACAATGATGAAGATCGTAATACAAAGCCACAAACTTGTATGTATTTCATCCAAGGTGAAAAATTTAAGGGAGATGTACGAATCATGAGCAATGAGAAGATTCCTCTTACCATTCACATGTGTTGCTCCTGAGTCAACAGTCCAGAATATGTGGTTTTGGGAAGCAATCTTAGATGATATTGCTAGAGGTAAAAGAATATTATTATATGATCTATGGGTTTGGGCTAGACAATAAGAGAATCCATGGAATAAGGTTTGATTGCCATGAACAAGTTTGTGATACTCATTGAAAATGGCGATCTGATGTTCAACAGAATTATGACTAAACCGAGCAATGCCAAAATGACCTTTCCCAAAAGAATGTATACAGTCATAATAAGGATGGCCATATTTATGAAAAGACTAGTTTATGGCCTAGTCTAGTGCCAAACATACACTTGGGTTGTGGCCCTCTACCTCGAGTACACCTAGAAGCAGAAACAACAAAAGCATGAAGAACAAAAAGCATGAGCTTCTAGGGGAAAGTTGTATGGTAGATTCAAAGCCATCCTTGAATGGGATTCTTTGAGGCTAGGCATACTTTCAGGCAATGTTCAAAATTTCGACAAAATTGTCGAAATTTCGGCCGAAATTTCTATTTCTGTGGCAATCCGATATCGAAATTGACTGACAAAACTCTCAAAACAGGCAGATCATCGATTTTTTTTTCTACGTTTTCATATACTATGTACTACCTAGAGCAATTTTTTTTGCACAGTTTTGTGTTTTTAAGTCCATATATTGTGCTTGCAAACTATAATGACTTAATTCATTGATTTCACCATCGAAAATTAACATCAAAATCCCCATCGAAATGCCCATTGAAACAGTTCAGGGTCATTCACTAAAAAATGACAAGACCCCACCCCCCACATATCCAATATGAAATATTATTACATATTTGAGTAGATCTACACTAGCAGATCATTCTGGTAAAATTTCATAAATTAATTCGTTTATTTTGCCGTCGAAATGCCAGGAAAGCATTTATCGAACTTTCTGTCAAAATTTGTCAAAATTTCTATTTCTGTGGCCACCGAAACGACATCGAAATCGGACATTTTCTTCCTTGCTTTTAGGAACACTGCAAGTTGGAGCAAATTTAGGATGTAGACTAGATAGGAACATCAAAATAATTGGATGATTAAAAAGAATACATCGGGCTCTCTTTTATAAGACAAGAGAGTGTACAGGATTTAGAGATAACCAATATGGGATAAAGAGTAAAAGAGAAAAGACGATAAGCAAAATACACTAAGTAAAGAAAAGCAGTAAAGTGTATATACTAATACTCCCCCTCAAGCTGGAGCGTAGACGTCAATCATGCCCAGCTTGGATGTCATAGTAGCAAATCTCGTCTTTGGAAGAATCTTTGTGAAGATGTCAGCCACCTGATCAGAAGTAGGGATGTAGGGAGTGGATATCTGGCCATATAAGACAGCTTCGCGAACAAAATGGCAGTCCACCTCAATGTGTTTAGTTCGCTCATGAAAAGTGGGATTTATGGCAATAAACGTAGCAACTTTGTTATCACAATACATCGGAATAGGAGAGGAGTCAGAAACACCAAAATCCTTCAGCAGGCTCTGAATCCAGAATAGCTCACTAGTATGCGCCATGGCGCGATATTCAGCTTCAACACTCGAGCGAGCAACCACAGTCTGTTTCTTGCTTCGCCAAGTAACAAGGTTTCCTCCCACAAATGTACAATAGCCAGAAGTGGAGCGTCGGTCAAGCTTGCTCCCAGCATAGTCAGAATCAGAATAGCCAAGGAGCTTATAGTTACCATGTTTCTTATATAACAGGCCTTTCCCAGGAGAGCTCTTCAAATATTTAAGAATGTGGCAAACAGCGTCCCAGTGACATTGCCGGGGTTTATCCAGATATCTACTAACAAGCCCGACAGCAGAAGTAATATCAACTCGTGTAACAGTCAGATAAATAAGCTTACCAACCATGCGTCGATACTGATGATGGTCAGGATAGGCAGGAGAGTTCTCATCATCCCAGTCAGTATTTGGATCCAGAGGTGTGCTAGCAAGCTTAGCACCTAGAAGTCCAGTTTCAAAATGCAGATCCAGAACATATTTGCGTTGAGACAGACAAAGACCAGAAGAGGACCGAGAAACTTCAATGCCAAGAAAATACCACAAAGAGCCAAGGTCTTTGGTAACAAAGTGTTTCTCCAGATAGCACTTGGTAGCCTGAATGCCTGCAGGATCACTCCCTGAGAGAATGATGTCATCAACATATACAATAAGGATAACAATGCCAGCAGTAGTATTTTTGACAAAAACAGAGTGATCTGACTGGGAGCGTTTAAAAGAAAATTTCTGAAGAATAGTACTCAGTTTATCAAACCAAGCACGTGGACTCTGTTTCAAACCATAAATGGCCTGCTTCAGCCTGCAGACCTTAGAAGACTCCCCCTGAAGCACAAATCTCGGGGGTTGTTCCATGTATACCTCCTCATGTAGGTCCCCATACAGAAAAGCATTCTTTACATCAAGTTGATACAAGGGCCAATCAGAATTAATAGCAACAGAAATAAGAATCCGTACAGAGTTCAGCCGAGCCATAGGAGAAAAAGTCTCAAAGTAATCAACCCTGTAAGTTTGTGTATAGCCTTTCGCAACAAGTCTCGCCTTCAGCCGTTCAACCGTGCCATCCAGTTGATATTTGACAGTAAATACCCAGCGACAGCCAACTGGAGAACAATCTACAAGAGGATTAACCGGCTGCCAGGTGTTGCGTTCAGTAAGAGCCTGCATTTCAGCTTCCATAGCTTGTCGCCAAGCAGGATGTTTAAGAGCCTGAGAAGCATTTTTAGGAATAGATATAGCAGAAAGAGCAGCAGTAAAATTTGCAAAATTAGTCCCCAGATTATTAGTAGTACAGAAATTTCCAATAGGATGTTTAGTACAAGTTCTAGTTCCTTTGCTCAAGCTGATAGGAACATCAAGATCAGAGAATACCTGCGGTGGTGTTTGATCAGGCACGGAGGATGAAGACGTTGGAGGGGCCATAGAGGGAGTTGCTGTCTTCTATCTTCTTTGATATACTTTTAGAGGCAGCTTTTAAGTAGGAGAAGCAGTATCGACAATATCAGTAATATCAACAATATCATCCATGATAGGTAAAGGTGTGTCCAGTAATAAGTCCGAAGAAAGAGCCGACCCGACAGACGAGTAAAAGGACATATGCTCAAAGAAAACAACATCAGTAGATACAAACCATTTCTTTGACACATGATCATAGCAGCGGTACCCTTTCTGAGTGCGCGAGTACCCTAGGAAGACACACTTAGTCGCTCTGGGATCAAGTTTGGTTAGACTGGGACGAAGGTTTTTGACAAAGCAAGTGCTCCCAAAGATACGCGGAGGCACAGATAAAAAGGACGCATCCGGAAACAGAATCTGATATGGAACTTGATTTCCAAGCACAGAAGAGGGCATTTGGTTAATTAGGTAACAAGCAGTAGAGATAGCCTCAGGCCAAAAATGTTGGGGAACATGATAATGAAACAGTAAAGTGCGGGCAACTTCAAGAAGGTGGCGATTTTTGCGTTCAACGACTCCGTTTTGTTGTGGCGTGTAAACACGGGAAGTTTAGTGTATGGTACCCTGTTTTCGACAAAGGAGGCTGACTGAGGCTTGCATAAATTCTAAGGCATTATCAGTTCGAAAATATTTAATGGGTTTAGCAAATTGGGTTCGAACCTCAGCAAAGAAAGCAGTGATATTGTCAAGAATAGTAGACCTGTCTTTGAGCAAAAACAACCAGGTGGCTCTAGAAAAATCATCAATAAAACTCAGAAAATATCAAAATCCAGAAGCACTCGACACAGAACAGGGTCCCCAAACATCAGCATGAATAATGTCAAATGGTTGTTTAGAGCTAATACATGATTTTTTGGAAAAAGATGCTCGGGTCTGTTTGCACAGTTGGCAAGTCTCACAATGAAAAATAGAATCTAATACATCAGGTAATAACTGTTTCAGCTTCGCTGCAAAAGGATGTCCTAAGCGATAGTGCCACTGGATGCCCGTCACAGAAGATGTCAAGTATGCTGCGGTCTTCAGAACGTCCTAGTATAGCCCGTCTGGTCCCTCATGGCCCGAACCAATCGTCGTCATCGTGCGCAGATCCTGAAAAATAACACCATCTGAATCAAACGTAATCGAGCAAAGACGGCTCTTCATAGTTCTATTGACAGATAGCAGGTTAATAGGAAACTTAGGAACATAAAGAGTAGACCGCAGAGGCAGGCAACCAGTGGTACAGATATCACCAATTCCAGTAACAAGTTTCTTAGATCCATCAGCCAGTGTAACAGGAGGTATAATAGAAGTATTTTGCAGTTTAGAAAATAAAGCAGGATTGCTAGAAATATGAGATGTCGCACCAGAATCAATAACTCATGAATTTTTACCAGACTGTGTCAGGAGGGCGGTGCTATCATCAGTAGAGGCGTCAACAGAAGTAGCAAGACGAGCCTGGAGAAGTTTCTCGAATTCGGACCGTATCCAATCAGCAGAAGGCGGAGCAGAGGTAGTAGCAGTCTCAGGCTGATCCGTCGTGACTTGGTTTGCCCAGGCGGGCTTGCCATGCTTGATCCAACAACGGTCTTCATTGTGGTTTGTCCGCTTACAGAAGGTGCAGAAATGAGGTCAGTAGATTCAACGCCAGAGCCACGTCCAGGTGTAGTAGAGCGTCCACGTCCGCGGCCTCAGAAGGAGTTGCCAATACGAACAACGAGGGCTGCTCCATCGGAAGTGTCAGGAAGATGCTGCGAAACAGATGGAAGACGTTGAACCCCTTTCAAAACATCTCGCAGGGTGGGTAGAGGATCACTGGATAGGATCTGATCAACAACTCCAGCGAAGGAAGAAGGTAGACCAGCGAGGAACTGAACAAGCATAAGTTCATTCCGTTGACGCTGAACTTCAGTGATGTCGGCAGAAAGAGGATGATACACCTGGAATTCATCCCAGAGAGCACAACAGCTGTTGTAGTAGTCCTCAATAGAGTCCATGGTAGTAAATTCCTATTTGTCCAGTTGCTTGAAGATTTCAAAAACCTTCTTGGGATTTTACTGATGAGAGTAGATGTGGGAAAGTTGATCCCACATCTCCTTTGCAGTCTGGAGGCGAAGAAGAGACTGGCTGATCTTTGGCTCGACGTTGTTGACCATCCATGTCATAACACCGTAGTCCTCGTTGGACCAGAGATCGTAGTCCTGCTTGATCTTTTCATCAGCCTCAGCAGCGGGGACCGCCGGTCCCTTGGTAGATAGATGAGAGTAGCGCCCTTGTGCTTTAACATAGAGCTCAAAGGAAGCCGCCCAGAGGTGATAGTTTGAGTTATCCAACTTCACAGTGGTACAACACAAAGTCCGTGGAAGATCAGGAGTCGCCATCGGAAGATGGAGACAGAGGCAGAAGCACAGGCGCAGAGGGCAGCAGAAGTCAGCAGCAACAACAGAAGTCAACAAAAGTCCAGTGCATGGACTAGTAGTAGAGGGCAGAAGATCCACGCATGGATCTTAGAAAAACCCACATAGGGGCAGCAGATAGAGAAAAAAACCTACGCCAACATGGAGGATTAATCACTCCACCATGAGGCGCAGGCAGATAGAGAAGGAGAAGCCTTTTACGCCGTCAACGTGCCAGAACTGGAAAACGTCGAGGCCGTCCGGAGAGTTTCGGAAAGCGAAACGGAGCACAAAAGAGAGACTTGTGGTAGATTAGGCCACAAGGATGGGAGTAGCTAGGAGATAGGAGGTTGGTGGAGAGATTGGAGCAACGGTACTGTAGCAGCAGTATTGTGGTGGTGGTACTGTAGCGGCGGTACTGTAGCGGCGGTACTGTAGCGGCAGCGGAAAAAAAAGAGGGGGGGGGTGGCGGCAGCTAGGGTTGGTGGAGAAGATGGCGGCTAGGGTTGGGATGAGAGAGGGATTAGGTTTAAGGTGGATCGGCCCGCTCTGATACCATCTAGAAGTCGGCAACAAAATTGCTTATTATTGGATGATTAAAATACATTGGGCTCTCTTTTATAAGACAAGAGAGTGTACAGGATTTAGAGATAACCAATATGGGATAAAGAGTAAAAGAGAAAAGAC
Source organism: Alisma plantago-aquatica (assembly GCA_963693085.1). Taxonomy (NCBI): domain Eukaryota; kingdom Viridiplantae; phylum Streptophyta; class Magnoliopsida; order Alismatales; family Alismataceae; genus Alisma; species Alisma plantago-aquatica. Next base: position 391,433,706 of record OY856412.1, on the reverse strand, counting down.
AATAAGCAAAATACACTAAGTAAAGAAAAGCAGTAAAGTGTATATACTAATAGTAAGTGCAACACTTCACCCATCAGAGGATAAAATGCATCTATCACCCCACCACCTATTAATGCAAATGGTTAGAATAGTCCTATACCACTGAGCTCTGGGGAGGTTCTGGAGCTTATAAGGTGTGTGGTCCCTTCACCCATTGCCAATTGGTTTTGGGTTGAATACCACACATTCTAATATGGTATCAGAGCGGACCCCACGAGACAAGTGTGAGGACCACACCCTACCTAAATAAGAACAAGTGCAAGCACACAAAAGTGGCTGCACTTGAGGGGGGATGTTAGAATAGTCTTATACCGCTGAGCTCTGGGGAGGTTCTGGAGCTTATAAGGTGTGTGGTCCCTTCACCCATTGCCTATTGGTTTTGAGTTGAATACCACACATTCTAATACAAATTAAAGGGGAGAAGTAGTAAGTTAGCGGCTAATAGGAGTAATTCTTCATGTTCTAAGACCCTAAGTTGAAGAGAGGTTTCAGACTGACTTCTACATCTTATGTCCCATACATCGCGTATAGGAGATGCACTTTCTCCCTTCATCCATAAGAGGGGGGATTACCTCTCGTCTAAGCCAATCGGAGAGAGAAGAGTCCCTAGGAAAAAAAGACCCAAGGGGGAAGACCTATGGGTGGCATCCTTAAATGAAAGTTTTGGCGGATATAAAGTGCACTGTTGTAGTGTTAACTAGTCAAGAAACAAAAGGAAGGGAAGGGAGGAGGAGCGAATTAGATGGGTGTGGTTCAGATTTAAAGAAGTTTCTCTGGTACCATGTTGGTAATCAGGGTTATTTCCTAACGATAAAGAGCACATCCACATTTGTTTGTATAAGATTTCAGAAGTATCAAAATCTGTTACAAAAGTGAATTTACATGAGATCGAGAGGAGAGAATAAACAAATAACACATAAATACGATTATATATGTTAGAGAGTCTATATTAGCCTATTTAGTTAATAGGTAAATTAGTTATTGGGCTTTTGTATTTCAGCCCATTTAGATTACTTGCGTCCTAAATCTTAGGGCGTCTCCCCTCTCCTATATAAAGGAGAGGGCATCCAGTCTTGTATTCATCCCATTCAATTCAATACAATCTTATTTCACATAGTATCAGAGTCATGAACAGTAACGACGACGGTGAACAGTAACTCCGGCGGTGAACAGTGCACGGCGTGAACAGTGCATCAGAGTGAATAGTAATTCCTACGTGAACAAAGCGCATTTGCTCCTGAGGGAAACCTAGCCGCCGCCCCTCCTCCCTCTCTTTTTCGACGCGCAAGCAGCCCTAGCCGCCGCCACTCATCTTTTCCATAGAGCAACCGAGGGGAAGAACCCCCGCCTGCGTGCGGCCGCCGCCGTTGCTATGGCTTAGACCGGCTGCCCGCCAGGCATCTCCCGGCCTCCATGACATATCTTTCTCTTTCTCAAACGATCTAGTTTTCTTTCCGTGCGCCGGCACCATGACCTTCCCCGCGCCATCATCATCCTTCTCGTGCAAACGCCGCCACCAACAACAGACAGAGCCGCCACCACACCTCTATCCCGCGCAATCAGTGTCACCGCCAACAGCAACAGCAAAAGTGTTGCCATCCGCTAGCGACAACAGCCGCCGAGCGCCATCTCCGTCAGCAGCACGCCGCCACCGGCAATCACCCAGCCATCATTCCGAGCGGCCAGTAAAATGCAGCCAGCATCCGTATCCGTCGACGCCATCGTACTCGCATTATTCAGCAACCATCTACCGCTGCATCACCCTAATGTCCTCAGCTCCAGTCTTCGTCGTCTCAGAAGGAGAGGCTCCACACTTGACTCCGCATGCAGCCTCATGGCATGCAATATCTCCGGAGCCGCGCAATAGACCAATATCATCTCTTTCGTTGAGGCCAAGTGCTACATCAGTCGAGCGACACAATCATCGTCATCTGTCCTGTTGCTATGTTGCTGCTGTGTTGCTGCCATATCATCCAACAACCATATCCCCAACCGCCGATCACACCATTCAGCCGCTGCTGTCATCCATGCCCTTGGTCGCTGCTCCACTGCTGCTTTCCATCTCGTTGTTGTTGCCCCAATGTTTTCGCCTATCCTTGGTTGAAGCACGGTCACCCATCACTCTCCACCGCTACCAAACAGCCTTATTACTGCCCCCCATATACCAGATGCATGTTGATATTTGGATCCTTAATCGGATCTTCCCTTTGGCTAATCGGTTCCAGTTTTAGCCTAATCGGATTTTTCGCGGGGGCTCCGTCCTCGCACCCCCGGACATCTCCATATCACAAAATCCTCTCAAATCCACCAATTCCTTTCCCACCCACCCATATCATGTATGTATCCATTTCCACAGTGCGGGGGGGTCATATATCCATTTCTCTACACCAAACACTCACTCTCGTCGTATTTAGTGTGCGGGGGGGGGGGGATAGAGAGGAGAGGAAGAGATGAGAAGAGAGAGTATGCAGGAGTATGTATGAGAGAGAGAGTATGAGAAGAAGATGATATATGTATTCAGTCTATATATGTTCCAAGCTATTATTTTCATGGAGTTTCGCATTGTTCATTACATCCGTTCTCTACTTCCAGACAGCATTGAAGGATCTTCATTTAGCGTCAACACCAAGCTATCCACGTTCGTACCACGTTATGTACGTCAGGTGTACTTCTTCAGCTGCATTTACATGAGACAGATGGGTGCTTCTTCAGATTTCAAAAGCTCTGCAAGCCTGCGAATCTACTTCTGCAAGGTTGATTCATCCAGTTTATCTTCACCGAGCTGCTTCATCACGTCTTCTTCGAGCCGCATCTGCTATTTCGACATCACCTGTTGCTGATCTACTTGGGACTTTCCTTGATGGATGATATCTCCTTTCCTGTTAAGCCCCCAAGGTTCATGCGTCAGAGTTATGGTACCTGCATCGTATCACCAACATATCGTCTGTTCGTGTTCGTGCCACGTTATGCACGTCTTCCCAGACAATTTGAAGATTCCTCTACTGCTACATCGACATTGTGTATCCGCGTTCGTGTCGCGTCAAGTACGTATTCCAGTGAAGTTGTCGTAGTCGTGGTATTGATGATCGTCTGCTCCAAGTGACAAATTACTGTTGTAGTATTCAAGTTCCATTTCAGATGTTCTTCATTCCAGATGCACTCCAAAAGACCTTCATCAAAGCTCGAGGATTTCCAGCCGGAAGAATACAATTTCAAAGAAAAGAGGCGCTATCGTATGATTCAGGGGGAGTATTGTTTAAGGGGGAGTATCAATCTTTTGTATGGGGAGTGATATTTATCTTTCATTTATCATTTCTTTTATCGTTTTATCGAGTCTTGTAACCTCCAAGCTTTGGCATGTGTTTCACCCATGCTCCAGCTTGAGGGGGAGTATTAGAGAGTCTATATTAACCTATTTAGTTAATAGGTTAATTAGTTATTGGGCTTTTGTATTTTAGCCCATTTGGATTACTTGCGTCCTAAGTCTTAGGGCGTCTCCCCTCTCCTATATAAAGGAGAGGGCGTCCAGTCTTGTATTCATCCCATTCAATTCAATACAATCTTATTTCACAATATATTAGCATCACTGTCGATGGTGTGTCAATCCATAAAAGATTAAAATTGATCTCCCTTATCCTTCCTTTAAATGAGTTAGCCTATCACAATCACATTTGGGCCAAGGAGAAATCATACCATTCGATTTGAACATGGATTAGAAAAAGCAGGTCGGTGTAAAGGCCACTTTGGTCCAAAGGAAAGCCAACAGGGTTGTCGTTCTTAGTGGCAAGTTGTGTTGTATGGGCGCCCACTTCGGTGCCGCCTCGGTGCACCTGGCCGGCCCGAGCATCCCTCCATGCGCCTGGCATTGGGTGGTTGGGCCCCTGGGCGCCTGGGTGGTGAATGGGCTTATTCATGGGCTTTTAAAAAAAATTAAAAATGATACAAGTAACTTGTATAGTACCACAACAAGTTGTATGTCTTCCCGGCGATGCCCCCGCTGCCCACGGCAACGATGCCCCCGCTTCCCGTTTTCTTTTTTAACTACTCACTCCTATATTATGTATACATAAAAAATGAAAAAAAAAAGTCTAGGTGGACTAGGCATCCATGCCTAGTGCCCGGCCGCCCATCCACCTAGACAACTACAGTGGTAAGGAAGGCAACTCCAGCAGTAGAAAGGTAAGCTATCAACAATGATAGTGAAGGTAGGGTGGTTGTGGATCCAAGCCAGTGAAGTAGAGGGTTGATGCGACATGTGAGGTCATTGGTCGTTGATATCAGGGACATCAATCTGCTCAACTTGTTGCAGTCGTTGTTTAGTGCACATTAGGAAGAAAGCAATGATGGAAGGACACTAGGCAGGGAGTCGATGTCCTCTTAAGAAGATCTAGCCATCTATAATGCACTGTTGAATTTCATGCGATCAACAACAACAAATAGGGTGGGGAGGGTTGTGGATCCAGGAAAGCGGTGCAAGGGTTGCTACAAGATATGAGGTCATTTGTTGTTGTATTAGGGGTGTCAATCTGCTCAACGTGCTGTGTCGATTGGAATTCACGGCATTCACAAAGTAGTGGCGGAAGAACACCAAGCAGGGAGTCGATATGGAATCAACATGGTCTAGCCATCTGTACATGGGTTTGATGGATTTCAAGTTAAAAGGAGTAGGTAGTTATGTCATTCATGCTAATCAACCACTAGCAGCTGATGGAGAGATCACGAGGCTAAGGTGGTTGCTTGTCCTAGCTTATCAAATATTTAAGCAATACAAGAACAATGAAGCCTTATAGAAGACTAGAGTTTGGCTTGCACAAACTTGGAAACTGTTAGTTTTGTGGAAGAAGAGCCACAAGCTGAAGAGATGATGATGATGAGCACGACCCAACATCATTTTTCTATACACCAATTGATGGAAGAATAAGTGAGAGAAGAGGATAGACACAAATATCCCCAAAATCCTTAGCCAATCAAGTCAAAATCAACTTTTCTCTAAACGTTCTTCCCGCTCCTTGTTGATGAAAAAAGAGTCCTATTGTTAAAGTAAACAAACCTCTAATAAAAAGGTCAAATCAAATACACCCCAAAATTCCGAATAAGCTCACATACACAATAAAATTGGCAATTTTTGATACTGAAACATATTGTTCCGTATATCATGAAGCTTATTTGATATGGCTCCTCATTGGTTTAGTGGGTCGTATTAACATATAATTGCTCCAAATGTCAAGTATTATATAGAAACTTTATTTCCTGTTTATAGCTCAAAATTATAACATCATGAATTGTTTATATACGGAAACTACTTAACAAAAATATTATTAACATTTGGAAACACAATAGAATCTTTCATTTCCGAATTTCAAAAATAGAAAAATATAAGTAACATTAAGAAACACAATAGAATCTTTCGTTTCCGAATTTGGAAAATAAAAGCTACATGTACGGATGTACCTCTATAAGATTGATTTGAGATGGCTTCATATATTAAATTCACTAAATCATCCAAATGGATCCATGAGAACCTGTGATTAAAGAAAACATATGGAACTCAAAAGATTGCAAACAATAAATTCTTGAGGTTTGAAAATCAGTAAGATACATGACATAGCATATCACTTGATTTGAAAATAATATTGCTCATGGAATTCAGGCCTTCCCTAAGTACATTACTTCTGAGCAGAAGAGAACAAGATATAGGGAAAAAAATGACAATTTGTAACCAAACGGAAAAATGTTGAGTTTATTAACTACATTATAATTAAGACCAGCCAGAGTGACCTTTGAATTTTTATATTAGCTTAGTTAAGAACAAAAAACAAATGTGTTGTAGGAGTGCCTAACTTTGTTGGCACTCACCTGTAATGCATACTTACACATCCTCTTTCCAACAACGCGTGAAACAACATTGTTTTTGACATTGAAATATGTATGTATGGTTTACTCAATACCCAAGGTAAGCCTATACACAAGCCTATAAGAAAATGTCACATTATTAAGGTTAGGAACATCAACTCTAGAAGAAGAAGACCTGAAATTGACCATGCTCATAAGTTGTACTTCCATTATAATTTAGAGAAACAAAAATGAGTGTTTGCATGTTACTTCATATATTTTAGATAATTATTCCAACTGGTTTGTTTTGTTTTAAATAGAAGAAATTTAATATTAGAAAAGCCTAAAGGAGGTCTTTCCATTGAACAATAATAATTTTAAGTTCTAAGGATGTCTAGGAGTATCATATATTAATGTTAAACAAATTATGGACTAGCCCATGTGCAAGACTATGATGAATGCATTCACAGTAGTAGTTTCTTAAAACATACATACATCTGAGGGCCAGCTTGCATATCTGATGTATACTAACTAGTAACTATAGAACTGAACTTATCCAAACTTGAGCGGAACTTCTCCAAAGTTTCCAACTTCCACCCCAGGCGATGTCGAAGCAACACTATATCGACTTGGTCCCAACTTTGGAGCAAAGTTTCCCCCTTGTCGACGAAGTTGGATTTTTACAATGTCTTTTCGTCCCAACATCCTCGAAGTTGTCGATGTTTCCCCGAAGTTGGCAATGTTGGAGCGAAGTTGATATGACCCAGAACATCAATCCTAACTAGTTCCCTCAAGGCCATCTAAGGCATATGTGACACCTCTGACCCTCTTCACAACTTCTAATATCAATTCATATGTTGTTGCCACTCTTTGTTAGGGAAGATGTTGTGATTACTATTTGACTCTATCTTGTATGGAGGATGTATGGTGGGATGTATTTCTATATTTGTATTGCACATTTGACACTTGCAACTATTACACATTACATTATCAACCTACGTAGGGCTAGAGAGTCATGAATCATGTTTTTGTGTTTAATTCACATGTAAGATAGAGTTATAGCATAATTAGAAGATTTCTAATCGATTTTCTTCAAATTTACATCATTTTTATCAAAAAAAGGCATCGGAGTCTGTCGAAGTTTGTGTCTAAAGTCTAAACTTCCTCGAAACAACCTCGAAGTTTCCACAAACTTCCAATTCCACACCTGGCGAAGTCGACACGAAGTCGAAGTCCTGCACCATGTTACTAACACTCCCCATCAAAGTTAGTGGATATAAATAGGATTCATGATTATTATTATGGATTTCAATAAGCACATTAGCAAGTTGCCCTTCAGACTATAAAAGATTCTACATTCCTCAATGATGAAGTGACAATCAACTCGAACATTCTTGGCTGTGGAATAGTTAAAAATAGCAATGTGGAAGACAATGGTGGTGTCATAGATATAGTCATAATTGTTATCTGTTCAAAGAACATATCATATATGTTTTCCATAAGAAGCATTCACCTAGGGAAATAGTAGTTAATTTATTAACTTTCTTAAACATCAAGTTACCAACCATAAATACAAAAAGCTTTATAGTAGAATGTTTGTTTGCGGATGTCCAGTGTATGTCTATAATGACATGTGCTTGTATGCCCAAAATTCTAATACAGAATGCCACACTATGATGGTTTCCAGATATCTTAAAACATGGATCCTTAGTCCACAACATCCCAGTGACTTAACAAGGAGAATTCAAAAACCGGCTTTTAACGCCAACAAAAAGAAGTATTTGATATGGAGTTAGATATATAAATTTAATCTTTTTTTAATCAGTCTCCTAAATTCACGTGGATATAAAAATAACTCCCCCATACTGTGTTTGGAAGTGAACCCATAGGACCATCTCCTTTGTCTCGCCTAAACTAAAATGTGATTTGTCGAATCAAATCAAGTATGTGTTTCCTTTTGTAAGAGAATGACCCTTTATGATGATCTTGCTACTCAAATGCTTAAACTTTTTTGAATTGCTAAGCTTCCTGGTAATGAGGAAATAAATATACAAAAGTTTATTACATGTGTCAAATTCACTTTGCATCATTAGACTCATTACCTATGATATCAATGTCCTACATAAATGAAAACATAGCTTTCTTTAGATGATGCAATGACCTTGAAAACATTTGGTAATAGAGTGGCATTAATGTCAACCTTGTGCAGAGGGAAAGCAAACCTAGTGGCAAGAAAAACCAATATGGAAACAAAAAGTGATCTTAAGAGAGAGAGAGGGAAGGAGGAAGGGAGAGAGAGTTTTATTGGAGATAACATTCAATTGATGGTGTTAGAGTATTAGAATTAATAATATTTCTAATGGGCCTATGCTTACGTATGCCCACTATTGGTTTAGTTTATCTTATGTTACTCTTCATTTACAACTTATCTCAAGCTTATTCTATATATAAGACTCATCGTATCTTTAATTTAGCTCATAAGAACTCTATATTAGTCACATGGTACATAGCAACTTAAAAACCATCTCTTGATTGTAGTAATCCTCCACAAATTCAATAGCAGAACACTCTGTTTTGGCCAGGTGTTTGAAAATTTCAAACACTTTCTTCACATTTTGCTGATGAGAGTAAACATGTAAGAGTTGGTCCCACATGGTTTTAGCAGTTTGGAGACGAAGAAGTGACTGGCTGATCTTGGGATGAGCACTATTGACCATCCATGTCATGACGCAAGAGTCCTCTTTAGTCCACAGATCATAGGCTTGTTTAGTTTTATCATCAGCATTATCAGCAGGTTCGATTGGAGCATCAGAAGTGAGATGTGAGTAATGACCATGAGCTTTGACATAGAGCTCGAAGGACGCAGACCAAGTATGATAGTTGGAACCATACAACTTCACAGTAGTGACGCATAGTGTCTGAAGCGGCTCAATAGATGCCACAAGAAAGATATGTAGAATGAAAGATAAGTCAGCAAGAACCATTAGCAAGGAAAAAGGACCCAACTCAGGAGCAACAACAATAGTCAACAAGTAGCAACAGAAGAAGTAATCCAACACATAGGTAGTGGTAGATCTGTATCGAAAGCAAGGTTTTAAAGTGCGTGAGGCGCATCGAGGCGTTTTTGGCTCAGCGAGGCAAGGCGGTCGAGGCGTAAGCCTCAGATTGTACCGAGGCGTACATATAAATATATAAAAATATATATAAATATATCCACATATAATATATATATATAAATAATATACATATATGTATAAACATACATATACATAATCCTATATATATATATATATATATATATATATATATATATATATATATATATATGTACATATACATATATAATCCCATATATTTATATATGAATACATATATGTACGTGTATATAGTCATATATACAGATTTACATATGCAGACATGTATATACTATATAGACAGATTTCTATTTTATACTATACAGATTGACATATATATAACAGATATATATAAATATACTATTACTATATAGACAGATTTCTGTTTTATACTGTACAGATTTACATATATAACTATACAGATTTACATTTCTTTGAAACAGAAATATATATATGTATAAATAGATATACTATTACAAATACACATGTATATATTGATACATATCTATACATATAAATATAGTTATAATTATACACAGATGCATATATATACACATACACAAGAAAATATGTACATACATGCAGCATATAATGATAAAAGTAGTAAAATATCCATAGTTGTTAACATACAAACATACACATATATAGATATGCACATACATATATCTATATACATACAATTTTGGGTTAATTTAGCCTCTATTAAGCCCAAAATAGGATATACAGCCTTTCTTTAGACACAGAGTCTGAGGCTTACGCCTCACAAACGCCTCAACGCCTCTAACGCCTCGATACGCCTCACAGAAACTGAGGCGCACGCCTCTCACTGGCAGACTGAGGCTTAAGCCTCGAGGCGCATTTTTTAAAACCATGATCTGAAGAAAACCACAATGGGCAGTACAGAAACGAAAACCTATGCCACCATGGGGAGAGTTACTCCACCATGAGGCGTAGGCAGGTAAGAAAAGTAGTTCTTTTTAGATCTTCAATGTGCTATTTCTGAAAAGTGCTCGAAGACAAAGAAGGAAGATGGAAGGAGGGAAGGCTTAGCGATGGAGATAGAGAGGTGGAGTGGATGGATGGAAGAGGTGGGGTGGTGGAGCAAAGGGATGACAGGTTGTAGCAGGTGGAAGGGGCATCGGATGGGGGGTGGGGGCGGCACCACAGGCAGGTGGGAAGGTGGTTGGAGGAGGGAGGTGGAGGGATGGCGGCGGCGGGAGCAAGGGAATGGAGGGGTGGCGGCGGGCTGGCTGAAGGAGGAAGAGGGGTGGCAGTGGGGTGCGCTGAAGGGAGGTCGGCGGCATGGAGGAAAACAACGGGGGAAGGGGGTGTTGGGTGAGAGGAGGGCTGGGAAGATGAGACGTTGGGGGGAAGGGCGGCGGGAGAAGGGGAGGCAGGCTTGGGCGTCGACTAGAGAAGAGGAGGGGCAACGACGACAAGTAGGGTGGGGATGGGAAAGGGCGGCGGGTTGGAGAGGGGATGGAGAGGGGTGGTGACTGGCGACTAGTAGGAGGGATAGGGAAGCATTCGGGTTGGAGGGGAGGGGGTTAGGGAAGATCGTAGCCCTTTGATACCATATAGAATAGAAAAGTCTTTATTTGATGTGTTTATAACAAGTACAAAACTCTCTTTTATAGGAAAGCTAAAGACTGGACAAGTCTAAGCACATAACATAACACACAACATAGCATAACACATACTAAAGAAATAGCAACAGATATAAAGAATATATATCAATAATCCACAAATGTCAATGACTTGTGGGATGCTACATGCCGCCAATTCACTCAGGGAAAAGAACGGGATGTGGATCTATAAGATATGGGACAAGTTGTTTGTTAGACACCAAGGGACAAATCTTTCAATGACTATTATGATGGTACTGTTGCATTGTCACAACTCGATTTTTTCCGGCTGTCTCCTCTGATGAACAGACAAAAGAACGTTACAGCCTCATCACTGCATAGTTCCTTAACAACCTGCATCCATCATATGCCCCCGTTTGTAGTGTCATCTTCATGGGTAATCAGTTCTCACCTTTGAAAAATGTGGATTCTCGTCTACATCGATTTGGTGTGCGCCACAACTCAACTCGGCTATGCTACCAAACCCACAACTTGCCATGCCCACCATCATTCATGGTTAAGGACGTGGACTTGTCCCTGTACTAAAGTGTACCTTCTATAAAAAACATCATCACCTTGAGAAGTGGTACCGTGAGCATGGACATCCCTACACGCGAGGCTGCGGAGCTGGCACAACTCATGTTACCCAAACTACAAACACCGCCTCACAAGTCACCATCTCTTCTTTTGAGTGTGAACAACTTTCATAGGCATCTTAAAATCCTCCATGATATGAGGATTTCATGACTACACAGCTCAGTGCAATATCTTCAGTGAATTTGCCTCCTACCAACTTTTTTTCAGAAATAAAACTATTGAAGTATAATTTTCTATAAAGAACAATGAAAAAAATAATTAGGACATTACACTTGTAAAGTATACATCACGGTTGTCAGCAATTATACAACAGAGGGAACAAAATTGCAGGCAAAACCACGTTTTTCAGCGACTGCGTCTGAGAGCCGCAAGGTTATGTGGTGGTCTCAATGATTACCTTTAATTTTCCCTAGATAGTTGACTCTACGGCCACACCACACCTGAATGGTGTGAGACACCATCTTTGACCCTTGAATCCCATACTCCCTCCTCTACCACACTTGTTGATGGATCTATTACAACAGTCTAACAGTGTGGCAATGTGAATCTTTCACCCAAACTTAAACATTAATCTGTGCATTATATCCCAAATTTTCCTTTTCACTAAATGTTTATTACTAAACTTGTTCACACTTTTAATTGTTATGTAACCTTCAGACAGTCATGGCTTCGTGTTGCATGTCTCTTAGAGTTTGAAGATGGTTGGCTCAAGTACTAGAGCTAGGGACCTATACTACTTCGGTGCATAGTCATAATATACCCTGAGTTTTTAAAAAGATCGCATTTAAAAGTCGGATTTTATTCTACACATATCAAACGGCTGAATAACTCCATGTTCCCGAATATTACGTTTTATTCTCGTATTCACATTTGACATTTTCTTCCCGTTTCATACCTTTTTTCATGTACTTTCTTGTTTTATACAGTTTTAAGACACTAAATTAATTTGAGTGTATATATGTGTGTTTCTATATGTAAATAACACATACATATGTGTATTCGAGTAACATATATATGCCATATGTGTATAGATATGTACTTATATATGTGCACTATATGTATACATATATTTGAGTGCAATATAAATGTATATATATGCAATATATATATATATATATATATATATATATATATATATATATATATCCTCCAATTTTTTCCTGACTTTTTACCTAATCATTGACCGTATAACTTTGACTTTTTTTACCCGAAGTTCCCGCATAATTCCCGAAACCCGAATTTCTTAGCTCGGCCGAACATATCTAGAATATCAACTTTGTGTCTATGCTTTGGTGATAGTACTCAACATTATGCTCTTGTTTCATGTTCACTACTTCAGCTGCATCACAACACTAGTAGCACCCATCTTTGGAGAAAAACAGCTTGAGTTGTCACTATCTAGTTGAAAAGTCTTTTGTGTGTATTAAATAGTGTTTTATTTAAGTTCTTTATATTCACTTGTTAGTTTCCTATTCTATGAGGACCTCTATGTAATTGTTCTCTTTATAAATATACGGGGTACACATATTGTGCACCCTAACCCTTACAGACAAACTCAAGATGGTACCAGAGCAGGTTCTCTAGCCACCACCCCTCACTCTCTCTTCCCCGGCGGCGCCCCCCCACCCGCCCGCCGGCGCCCCATCCCATCGCCGCCCGCCTCGCCACCAGCAGCCGCTGGCTGCTACTGCCGTGCGGCCTGGTGCGCCCGCCGCTGCCGCCGGCGGCCCTTCATGTGTGGGCCTGGCTTCTTAATGCAGCCCACACGATCGTTGTTTAACCTCCGGTTGTTTGTGTTGAGGGTCTTCGGAGGCCTTCCCCCATCTTTTTGCCCACGTCGGCCCTTGAGCCGTCGGGTTCTCTGCTACGCCTAGGCGTAGTCTTCATGTAAGATGGTCCTTCCAGTTACTCTATCTTCCTGTTGCTGCCTAGTCAGAGGATCTAGGCGGTTCTGACTCTTGTTGTTGTTCTCTGCCGTTTCTGGACTCGGTCTCCCTCATGGCTTCCTCTCATGAGGACTTTTGTCGTCAAGTGACTACTGTGAAGCTAGATGGACGCAACTACCAACATTGAGTTTGCTCCATGGAGATCTTTGCGACGTCACAGGGCAAGCATTCACATCTGACTGAGACTCCGCCTCCTGCTCCGCCCAGTACTGTCGAGTCCAAGGAGAAAAAGATCTATGATGTCTGGGTCAAGGATGACTTGATCGTGATGACGTGGATTCTGAACAATAGTGAAACTCGCATCATCGTTACTCTACTTCGTCTCCCAATTGCCAAGGAGATGTGGGATCAACTGGTCAACACCTACTCGCATAGTAAGAATCCGAAGAAAGTGTTTGACATGAACAAACAACTGTCCAGCTTGCACTTCATTGGGCCAGATATTGCCGACATTTTTGACCTTTAAAGGCGTTTGGGCTGAGCTTGAGAATCTTCATCCCTTATCTACCGACTTAGCCACGATGCAACAACAACGGCAGGAACTCCAAGTTGTCCAGTTCCTCTGTGGCCTTCCTGACTCATATGTTGGTGTGGTTGACCAGATTCTCGCCAGTGATCTTTTACCCACGTTGGAGAGTGCTTTTCAGCGTCGACAACGACTGTCGGCTTCCTCGTCGAATCTGCCTTTCGACACTGGTGACATTACTGCTATTGCTGCTATGTCTGGCCGTGGTTGTGGTAGGGGTCACGGTCGACCTCCGGGCAACTGTTCTTCTACTCCTGGACGGGGACGTGGGTCGCTTGGTCGTTGCTCCCTTAGTCGTAGCTCATCTGCTGATGCTTCTGGAGGTGCCGCTACTCAGCTGTACTGTGACTTCTGTGGCCGCAACAACCATACTGAAGACAAATGTTGGAAGAAACATGACACACCTGTGTGGGCCAATGTTGCGTCTGAGGGTGCTTCTCAGACACCCTCTGCTGCTCCCTCGACCGCCTCCACTGTTGAGTTCATCTGCTCCGAGGTGGAACGTCTCCTGCTTGAGAGGACTGGTGCTTCCTCCTCATCTGCTGTTGAATCCGGAGCTCACACTGCCACTTACACTGGTTCTGATTCTGCCTTCTTGAGTGCTCCTTCTAGTGCTGGTAATACCAAATGGGTGATTGACTATGGAGTATGGAGCCTCTTCTCATATATCTGGCAACCGTTCTCTCTTTTATAAACTGTTTAAGCCTTGTTCTAAATCTGCTGCTATGCTTGCTCGTGGTTCTTAATCTGTTGTATCTGGAATTGGTGATATCTTTGCTCAAGTCTTTCTGCGATCTGCTTTATATGTGCCAAATTTTCCGCTAAACTTGCTATATGTTGGTAAAATTGTACGCAATCTGAACTGCAGTCTGACCTTTGCACCAGGTACTTGTGTTTTTCAGGACCTTCGCACGAGGATGAAGATTGGTGGGGGGCATGAAGGACCCCATGGACTCTACTACTTGGATGAGTTGAAACGGATTGGCACTACGACTCTAGCTTCAGCATTATCATCTTCTGTTTCTGCATTACAATGGCATTTTAGACTTGGGCATCCGTCAACTCATAAATTAAAACATGTTATTTCTGGTGTAGGCACACACAGTTTTCAGTGCGAGGCATGTCAGTTAGGCAAACAGTCCAGAACTGTATTTCCCAAAAAATCTCATATTGGTAGCAAAAATATTTTTGATTTGGTGCATGCTGATGTATGGGGTCCGTGTCATGTTCCAAGTTTGTCTAGCAATAAATATTTTACTTTGTTTATTGATGATTACTCTTGTGCTACCTGGTTGTTTATGTTGAAAGATAGATCAAGTTCTGCCTACTATTAAGTTCTTCGTTGCTGAAATTAAAACTCAGTATTCTATTCCTATTAAAATCCTACGTACTGTTAATGCATTGTAATTTGTTTAAAAAAATGTTGAATTATTTTGTCATTCTGTGGGTACAATTCATCAGACTTCTTGTGCTTATACACCCAACAGAATGGTGTTGCTGAAAGGAAAAATAGGCATTTATTTGAAGTTACTAGAACTATCATGTTGCATTCTAATGTTCCCAAACATTTTTTGCCAGAAGCAGTTCTTACTGCCTGTTTTCTGATAAATCGTATGCCTTCCTCTGTTATTGGGAATAAAATTCCTGTACAAGTACTACAACCCAATCTTCCTCTATTTTATGTACCTCCAAGAATTTTTGGGTCGACTTATTTTGTTCGCTTGCTTGGACCTACTCAAGACAAGTTGTCTCCTCGAACTGAAAAATGTCTTTTTTTGGGATACTCACGGACTCAGAAAGGATACCGTTGCTATAGTCCTGTTACTAAAAAGTGGTTCACAAGTAGTGATGTTGTTTTCTTTGAGGACACTCCATACTACTCTACTAAGGGGAACATGTTGAGCTCAGAACTGATTGCAGCGCCTCTACCGATTATTAGTGATTCTACCTTTGTTGTGCTACCTGATGAGATCAAGTCTCCTCTCATTGTTTACCAACGCAAGAATCGGCCGCCACAGCCTAATCATGCTCAAGACTCCCCCACTGACAACCAATCTTCTCCTTCAGAAGGTCCTGCCCCTACTGAGGTAACTTTTGATCTAGATTTACCTATTGCTCTCAGGAAAGGTACTAGATCATGTACATCTCATAATATTGCTAACTATGTCTCTACTTCTCATCTGAGTGTTCATGTTAGTAATTTTGTTGTTGCTCTCTTTGTTGTCTTTGTACCCAAAAATGTGCATGAAGCATTACAGAGTACAGCCTGGACACAAGCCATGACTGAGGAGATGGTTGCTCTCACTGACAGAGGTACCTGGGATCTGGTTGATCCACCTTCTGCTTGTAAACCTGTTGGATGTCGTTGGGTTTACACTGTCAAGTATCTTCCTTATGGAACTGTTGAACGCCTGAAGGCCCGCCTCGTGGCGAAAGGGTACACTCAGATTTATGGTATTGATTACTTTGAAACTCTTTCTCCAGTTGCCACGCTAAATTCTGTGCGGGTTCTGCTCTCCGTGACAATCAATCTGGATTGGCCCCTTATCCAATTGCACGTGAAGAATGCCTTCCTTTATGGTGATCTCCAAGAGGAGGTCTATATGTAGCAATCACCTGGGTTTGTTGCTCAGGGGGAGTCACATAAAGTCTATCGCATCAAAAAGTCTATTTATGGACTCAAGCAGAGTCTGTGTGCCTGGTTTGATAAACTTAGCAAGATTTTATCTACCTATGGCTTTCTCAAATCGCATGTTGATCATTCTGTCTTTATAAAAAAGATGTCCTCTGGTATTGTGGTTCTTATTGTGTATGTTGACGACATTATTTTATCAGGTAGTGATCTCTCTGCAATTAATGCTACTAAAGCCTACTTATGTAAGCATTTTGTTACTAAAGATCTTGGTAAACTGAGACATTTTCTAGGGATTGAAGTTTCTAGGACTGCTAATGCTCGTGTTCTATCACAACGAAAGTATGTTCTTGATTTTCTACAAGAAACTGGCATGCTTGGAGCTCGGCCTACCGATACACCTCTAGATCCTAATGTGAATTGGGATGATGATGAATCTACTCTGTATTCTGACAGTAAAGATATAGAAGACTGGTTGGCAAACTGATCTATTTGACTGTCACTAGAGGTGATATTTCTACTGTTGTTGGTCTTGTTAGCAGGTATCTTGACAAGCCTAGACAGTGTCATTGGGAAGCACTGTGTCATATCTTGAGATATCTGAAGAAATCTCCTGGTAAAGGCCTGTTTTGTAGAAAACATGGTCATTGCTCTCTTGAAGACTATTCTGATTCTGACTATGCTGGAAGCAAGATAGACAGAAAATCTACCTCTGGTTACTGTACCTTTGTTGGTGGAAATATGGTTACCTGGCGGAGCAAAAAGCAAAATGTTTTTGCTAGATCTAGTGTTGAGGCCGAGTACCGTGCTATGGCTCATATTGCATGTGAGCTTCTGTGGGTGTAGTCTCTTCTAAAAGAACTTGATGTGGGATCTTCTGCTCCTATTCCTATGCACTGTTATAATAAAGCATCTATTTTTATTGCAAATAATCCTCTTTCATGAGCAGACCAAGCACATTGAAGTTGACTACCACTTTATTAGAGAATCTATTATGACTGGTTGTATCTGCACTCCTTTTACTCGCTCAGAAGACCAAGTTGTTGATATCTTCACAAAGCTGATGGCCAAGAAACATTTCTGCTCTCTTGTAGACAAGTTGGGCATGATTGATATCTATGCTCCAACTTGAGGGGGAGTGTTATATAGTGTTTTATTCAAGTTCTTTATGTTCACTTGTTATTTTCCTATTCTATGAGGACCTCTATGTAATTGTTCTCTTTATAAATATACGGGGTACACACATTGTGCACCCTAACCCTTACAGACAACTCAAGAGTGTGATTTTTGTCAAATAGGGAAATACTATAGGATTTCCATTCCACAATTTGTTTTAATGTTTGGCAACTATTTTGATCATGTTCACAATGTTTATGGTCTTTTTTGAACCACAAGTTTTAATGGATTACGATATTCCCTAACGTTTGTTGACGACTTTTGTAGAATGACGTTGATATATTGTTGAGATCTCATAATGAAGTGTTTGTATTTTTTAAACCTTTTAAAAATGATTGAAAATCAATTTAGTAAATCCATTTGTCTCACACTAAAGTGCTTAAGAATATTTCTCTGGTTCAATGTCAAATTTTTCTTTGAGACTAGGACGATCCGTCAAAAATCTTGTGCGCACACTCCACAACAAAATGGAGTTGTTTGAGCACAAGAATCGTCAGTTGTTGAACATCACAGAAGCCTATCTGTTTCAAGATCAATTGCCAAATCTACTGGTCTGAAGCCATCCACACAGCCTACCACCTCATTAATCGCCAAATATCTATTCTTTAGAACAAAATCCCATTTTCCACTCTCTAATCTGAAGACAGTCTTTCACTACCTATATGGATATTTGGATGTGTTGCCTCCATAAATAACTTTGATCCCGAGCTAGACAAACTCGATCTGAGCTTAAGACTATTTCTCTTTATCATTCTACCTTTTAAAAAGGTTACAAATGTTATAGACCAAGCAGTCGGACATATGTATGACTCAACTATAATGAATATGATCAACACCCTCTTAATTAAAAAAATGTATGAGTCGGCAGATGTTACTTTTCATGAGTCTGACGTCTTCACTACACCTGCTTCATAATCTCCCTTTCCTCATAACAAGTTTGTCACTTGATCTTTTCAACCTTATGAATTCCCTCCCAATTGACTCTCCTCCTCATACTGCCTTGCATGTGTTTCCACCCGACCAGCCTACTATTCTTCAGTTTGCCAAAGTTTATCACTGACATCCAAAAATAAATCTCCAATTCCGAATTCCATTGCTCCCGTCAAACCTGACGATTCTACACATCATGTGGTGCTGCTCTAGAAAGATACACGATCATGCACCATAAGCCATCCATATCTCAGACATGTTTTCTTTTTAAAGTTCCTCGCAATGTTAGACTATTGCCCAGCACTTAGTTTCCATCCTGATCTTGAAAAACTATCACAAGGCCCTGTGATTCCTTGGTTGGAATCCTACAATTCTTAAAGAGATGACAGATTCACATAATAATGGTACATGGGATCTTGTCTCGGTGCCTCAAAACAAGAACATTATGGGATATTGGTGGATCTTCTTTGTCAAGTTCAATTTTGGCGGCTCGATTGGACGCCTCAAAGCCCATCTTGCCGCCACAGGCTTTACTCAGACCGTTTCGGTGAACTTCTTTGAAACATTCTCACCTGTGACGTGTATTGCTTCGGTCTGGATTGTTCTCTCTCTGGAAACTCATATGGATTGGTTGCTATTCCAGCTCGATTTCAAGTATGTGTTCCTGCATGGTTAGATGGAGGAAGAAGTCTACTTACATCAACCTCCGAGTTTCATTATCTAGGGGGAGCCTTCCCAGATTGCAAATTCAAACAATCTCTTTATGCCCTCAACCAACCACTACGAGCATGGTTCAACAAACTCAATGGCGTCCTTAACACACTGGGGTTTTTCAAGTCATCCAGTGATAACAGTCTCTTATTCTCCAAGAATGCCTTCGGCATCATCATTACGATCGCCTATGTTGATGATTTCATCATTGGCAATGATCAACAGTAATTTATATGCTAAAGCAATGCCTTAATTCACACTTATAGACCAAGGACCTGGTGCAATTGCACTACGTCTTGGGAATTGAAGTCCTTAGATCAAAAGGCGGCATCTATCTCTCTTAATAGAGATATATCCTGGATCTCTTACAAGATTTTGGCTTGCACAATTCTTCCGATGGACTACCACACTAAAGTTTTTTTTGAGATGGATCCCTTTGAGGGTCCTAAAATATATTGATGAATAATTGAATGAGAAGCATATATATCTTACGATTACTCGTCCCAACATCGCCTTTGTTGTCAATGTGGTCAGTCAACATGTGGCTAAGTCCCTTGTATGTCACTGGACTCAAGTAAAACAAATTCTCCTCCATCTTAAAGGTGCAACAAGACGTGGCCTTTTCGGAAAAAAGCCTCCGTCTTCATACATTACCTTGACTTGCGGCATTGATGCAGTCTGGGATGAGGATGCCAACGACATATATCCATGTTTGGGTTTTGTGTTATCCTGGGAGATCACCCCATTAGTCGAAGGAGCAAGAAACAATCATTTGTTGCTCGCTCAAACAGTAAAGAAGAATATCAAGCCATCGCCCATGCTTGTTGTGATATTCAATGGGTAACATTCATTCTTTAGGAGCTCAGCCTTCCTGCTGCTACTCCAACCACCCTCAAATGCAGCAATCAAGTTGTGACTCAGATTTTCAACAATCTTGTCTTTCATGAAGGCAACCAACATGAA
This sequence comes from Alisma plantago-aquatica, assembly GCA_963693085.1. NCBI lineage: Eukaryota > Viridiplantae > Streptophyta > Magnoliopsida > Alismatales > Alismataceae > Alisma > Alisma plantago-aquatica. The sequence goes on along the minus strand of OY856412.1, from coordinate 391,413,595 downwards.
GATCGATTGTCATTTTGTGAGAACAGATAGCCGACATTTTCACCAAACCTCTTCCTTCTTCCATCTTGAGCTATATGTGTAGCAAGTTGGGAATACACAATGTGTATTCTCTAGCTTGTGGAGGTGTTAAGAGCATTCGAAATAATAATAGAGCTAATGGGACTATCCTTGAGAACATCAGTGTTGGTTTAATATATCTTATGTTACGCCTCATATACAACTTCTCCCAAGTGTATTCAATATATATGACTCATTGTATATTTGTTTTGGTTAACAAAAGCTCTGGATTAATCACAAATAGAAATAGAAAATCAACTGCATGAGAGGTTTACAAGGTGTAGTAATATCCTAGTATCAAAACCTACATCCAATAAAAGGAACGTTATTCCACTATCTCAAGTATTAGGTTTACAGTGAAGCCTTATTATATATGAGGGTTTAGATGAGACCTGTCATTCATAAGATCCTCATTTAACAAAATAATTATAGAGAAAAACAGTTCCATCACTATATCTTATAGTACCCCTTAAGGGGTTAGTAATTATAGGATCTTACAATTGGTATTATCGGTTAGAACCACTAGAGCATTAAGCTAGTCCTTGACTACTTACCTACCCCTTCATGTTAGGCCTTTGCAAGGTTATTGGGGTAGTAGGGGGAGTTCTTTGCCCTTTTGGGCCTCCATACAATACATACATATATGCTCTTCATGTGTAAATGGTTAACTAGGTGGAGAGATCTCAGTTGATCTCCATAATTGTTTATCATAATCAATATGATAGCATTAACTTTGCACAAATGAAGTCGTTGACAACTCCAATGTGTTGGATTTTAGAGAATATATGATTGATAACAATATTGATAGTTGTTTGATTGTCACATATTAGCTTTATAGGATGACGTTCAAGAGATCCTATCTGAATGAAGGAAACATATACCCGCACAAGTTTGCATACATATATTACACCATACACATTTGTTTTTGTCAAGTTAATGTCTATATGTGTGTAAGAACAAATACTTGGTTGGAAATCATCTAGAGAGTAATTCCATTGATGGGAATTTTCTTTCCACCAGCATGATGGCATGATGAAATAATCGCTTCTCTCTCAAATTTGGATATAATCCTCACTATACTCACCAAAACCGCCAGGTAATAAGCATAAATCTCACTTTTTTAATATTTTGAGGAGAAGTTAGGAGAGACGAATGACAACACAAATTCGAGCGCTCAAAGAAGATATTGTCACTATGAAAGAATACAAAATAAGTATTGTGAACTTTACATGCATGTAAACAAGTAGTAACTCGCATATACAAAGACATGTAACTTTTTAGTGCAATAAATGATAGTGAATGGTTTGTTTTATAAGATGTGATAAGGTTGTGAATAAAATCATAACTAGTATGAACTGAGCATGTTTTATTAGGGACTACAAATGAATTTAGAAGTTGGACCAGTACCAAACAAAATTAATATTAGATGATCAAATTTTCTGCCAGCTTCACTGCAAATGAGGCACCAAGAGTTTATTGCTTGTCTTGTAAAAAAACTCCTATCACTATATACAAAATGCATTTCTCCAAACAAATGCTAATAATTACAGAAAAAAATTGTGTTTATGTCAAGAGTCTAGTTCAGAAGTTCAGACATCTATAAATATTAGAAACGTGTGTATATGATCAAATTTGAATGCTTCCTAAGATTAGTTGTCATAGGAATTACCATTGCTTGCCACTACCAAGAGGACCTCCAGCAAACATCATGAAAATGGGAATCATCTTTGCTACATGATTTAAAACAATGAAAATATAATCAGTTTCGCAGCACTTGCCAACATAATGTAAAAATAAAAAAGGTAAAAGCAAATATTTCAAACAATTTCATGAACTCCATGGAGGGATGTAGTGATATGAAATTGGAATGAGAAAGTGATAGGTGTTGATTATCTGATTCTAAATTTTGATGTCTAGGACTTTTACCTAACAATGTTCATCAATTGAGTTTTGTTTGAAAGTTGACCGTTCTTAGTTAGCTGTCGTCATGCAGCTAATGGGCATGTGTGGGCAAATAAGAAGCACGGACACAGACACGGATACGGACACGGACACGGAAATCGGCAATTTTCAAAAATATAGGACACGGACACGGCGATATATATACATACATACAAACATACATACATATCTTTACATATGTATACAATTTTAGACATGTATATATATAATTTATTTGTAAAACACAACAAGATCCATAATTCTCAACAACAAGCATGAACAAAAATCACCAAAATACCCACACTATATTCACATATGTATTCAAACCCACTATGCTAATCAATATCCAATTTAGCATATAAAATGATATTATTATAATATACAGGAATGACAAACTAGAGAAAAACCAATAGAAATTAATTAGATACAGTAGTACAAGGAAGAGGAGGGGAAGCAAAAGTGGAGGGGAGATATGTATTGGCAATGGTGATAGTGGTGAAGCAAGAGGAGGTTAACGCAATTAGTAGTCATGTACAAGTCGAGGGTTGAGGAAAGAGACAAAAGTAAAACAGGACTGCATGTTGGAAGGAGGAAAAAGAGGGGAGGAGAGTTGCCAATGAAGTAGGAAGAAGAGGCACGTGGAGGAGTGCAAATATTAGAGGACCAACAAAGTAGGAAGAAGAGGAAGGAGAAAAGGAAAAGGCAAAAAAAATGTAGAGGAAGAAGAGGGAAGGAGTTCTTAGAGGAGAAGGAAGCTGCTTTTTGTGGCTGATCTAGGTGTTGGCAGCTCCTGCTGCAAATGGATGTTGCTTGTGGCTGGTCTAGGTGGTGGCAGCTCCTTCTGGAAATGGATGTTGCTTGTGGCGGCTTCAACTGCTAGTGGTTGCTGCTGCAAAGGCTACTTGTAACAGCTCCCATCTCCTTAAGGTGGTTGCTTGCAGCGGCTCCAGCACCTAGCTATTATTCTTGCAGCAGTTGTTGCAAGTAGTGTCCAAGATGTGTGGGCTAGGACGACCGAGTTCAAGAAGTGTCCAAGACGTGTCCATGTCTTGTCCAGCTGAAAAAAAAAATGAAGCTAGACATTCCGGAGCCGTGTCTGTCGTGTGTCCAAGCACGTCCATGGCATGTCCATGTTGGACACGTGTCCGACACGGACACAGAAGCCTCCGGGAAGTGTCCATGCTTCCTCGGTGGGCAAAGACTCAGGTCTATTTGATAAAAAAATATTGCAGGTTGGTCCCATTAGGTGGAAGCTTGCTTCAGATCCTGTTTGACCACTTGTATCTCTTTCATGACGAGCATTCCTTGATGAATTGAACCAATTGGTTTGCAAAAAAGAGCTGACCTCCATCTCTACCATTTGTCAACAGGAGCTAAATGTGATCTTCATCATCGTTATTATAGCCGTCTAAGCTTCAATCCCAAACATGTTGCGGTCAACTACATGAATCTTCTATTATGTGTCATATTCTGATCAAGATGTACATATAAAAAATTCAAATTATCTCCTTTATAAGTTCTTCATGGAAATTTAGCCCTGCTTCTTATTTTGATTGTGCTCGACTTAATAATATTGCTTCAAGTGTGTTTGTTGGTCTGTCTGGCACATGTTGGTACCATCTCAGGCGACCCTCATGCAACTTTTCCTCTATAGAGAGAATGGGAATTGTGTATTAGATGATTTAATAAGTGTACAATACAGTCTCTTATATAATAGAAGAGAGTAGAGACTAAAGCAGAGATGAGCAATATGGGACTAAACTACTGAAGTAAAAACATAAGTGAGGGACATGCTAGGCACATGACACTCAACAAAACACAACATATCTCTATACTCCCCCTCAAGCTGGAGCGTAGATGTCGAACATGCCCAACTTGTCCACTAGAGTCTAAAAACGAGCTTTTGGAAGAATCTTGGTGAAGATGTCCGCTACTTTCTTTTCAGTGCTGAGATATGGAGTGCAAATCCGGCCAGAGAGAACTGTTTCTCGAACAAAGTGACAGTCGACCTCAATATGTTTTGTCCTCTCATGAAAAGTGGGGTGGCTCGCAATAAAAATGGAGGCTTTGTTGTCACAAAACATCGGTATAGGGTTGGAATAGGATATGTCGAACTCCTGGAGGAGACTCTGGACCCACAGAAGTTCACATGCAGTATGAGCCATGGCTCGGTATTCTGTCTTTGTACTAGATCTGGCTACGACAGTCTGCTTTTTACTTCGCCAGGTAACAAGATTTCCGCCCACAAATGTACGATAGCCCGAAGTTGACTTACAATCAGAGCGACTTCCTACATAGTCAGAGTTTGAAAAATCACAAAGATTACACTGGCCATGCTTCTTATACAACAAGCCTTTGCCTGGAGACCTTTTAAGATAGCGCAAAATGTGACATATAGCATCCCAATGAAACTGTCGAGGTTTATCAAGATACCTGCTGATGAATCCTACGGCAGTAGTGAGGTCAGCTCTTGTGACTGTCAGATAAATAAGCTTGCCTACCAGCCTTCTGAACTGGTGATGATCAGCATAGGGAGGAGAATTTTCATCGTCCCAATCCATATTTGGGTCAAGGGGAGTGTTGGCTGGTTTGCAACCAAGCATATCAGTTTCCTGCAAGAAATCAAGTACATATTTCCGTTGAGAGAGACACAACCCTGCAGATGATTTAGAAACCTCAATGCCTAAGAAATATCTCAGCTTTCCGAGATCTTTAGTGATAAAGTACTGTTCTAAGTAGGTTTTAGCTGCCTGTATACCTAAGGTATCACTGCCAGATAAAAAAATATCGTCAACATAAACAATAAGAATGACTAGTCCAGCCACTGTTTTGCGGATAAAGACTGAATGATTTGAGTGGGAACGACGAAAGCCAAAAGTGACTAAGATCTGACTGAGTTTGTCGAACCAAGCACCTGGGCTCTGTTTGAGACCGTAGATGGCCTTTTCAGTTTACAGACTTTTAAGGCAGACTCCCCTGAGCAACGGAACTGGGTGGTTTCTCCATGTAAATTTCCTCCTGTAGATCTCCATAAAGACATGCATTTTAACATCTAACTAAAAGAGGGGCCAATCTTTGTTAACAACAACAAAAATCAGAATTCGAACAGAATTTAACCGTGCAACAGGAGAGAAGGTCTCAAAATAGTCAACACTATATGTTTGTGTCTACCCTTTTGCCACAAGTCGAGCTTTCAGGAGCTCAATTGTTCCATCAGGTTGATACTTAATGGTGAAGACCCAACGGCAGCCAATGGTAGGGCATGAAGGAGGGCGATCCACAAGTTCCCATGTCTTGCGATCACATAGTGCCTGCATTTCCTAATGCATCGCCTGTTTCCATTTAGGAATAGATAGAGCTTTTGCAGTAGTCTTTGGAATAGTGACGACAGAAATTGCAGAAGTGAAGCATGCAAAATTGTTATGCAGATTAACAGAAGAGCAGAAATGACTGATAGGATGTTTAGTGCAGGAGCGAACACCTTTGCGCAGACTAATAGGAAGGTGCAAGTCAGAAGTTACCTCAGGGTTTGTTGGATCATCCGCAGACGGAGGAATTGGTTGTGGAGGGGCCATGGAAGGAGCGCTTGTTTTGGCTGTCGTTTGTACACTTGCAAAGGGCAACCTTCAAGCTGGTCTGAACAAGGCAAATCCTCAACAACATCTGGTAGAAGCGTGGGTGCCAACATATCACTGGAGAGCATTGCCCCATCATCTGAAAAAGAGGGCATATGCTCAAAAAAGATCACATCCGCACTGACAAACCATTGCTTTAGAACTGGATCAAAGCAGCGATAACCTTTCTGGGTCCTAGAATATCCCAAAAAGATGCATTTAGTGGAGCGAGGATCAAGCTTCGTCATCCCTAGGCGTAAATTTTTGACAAAGCAGGTACACCCAAAAATATGAGGAATAAAGAACAGAGGTGCATTAGGAAACAGAATGGTGTAAGGAATACGATTATGTAAAACAGAGGATGGCATACGGTTTATAAGATAGCATGTCGTAGAAACTGCCTCAAGCCAGAACCGGTGAGGGACTTTATAATGAAGAAGAGTGCGAGCAACCTCCAATAAGTGGTGATTTTTCCGTTCAGCAACACCATTCTATTGTAGAGTATAAGGACAAGTGGTTCGATGGATGGTGCCACGAACAAAATAAAAAGATGTGACAGATTTTTGCATAAATTCTAGGGCATTATCGGTACGGAAAATCTTAATGGGTTTATTGAATTGGGTATGTATTTCAGAAAAGAAGATATTGATAATGTCCAAAACAATGCTGCAATCTTTAGGTAAAAACAGCCAAGTAGCACGGGAATAATCATCAATAAAAGTCAGAAAGTATTTAACACCGGAGTGACTAGGCACAGAACATGGACCCTAGATGTCCGCATGAACAATATCAAAAACTGCCTTAGAATCAATTTCTTTTTTAGCAGGAAATACAGACCGCGTTTGTTTTCCCAAATCAGAAGATGCACAAGAAAAAGTTTTTTCAGATAATGCGGGAAATAAATGTTTCAACTTTGTTGCAGAAGGATGACCAAGTCGGAAGTGCCACTGAATTCCTGTAACTGATGTAGACAGAACAACAGATGTTGCAGGCGGTCCATCCAAATAGTAGAGTCTGTCTGGTCCATGGATCGAACCAATCCTCGTCTTCGTGCGGAGATCCTTAAAAACACAACCAGAGGGATCAAATTTAATAGAGCACTGAAGCTGTTTTACAGTTTTACTGACAGATAAAAAATTAACAAGAAATTGTGGTATGTACAAAATAGATTGGAGATGCAACTTTTGAGACAGAGGAACAATGTCGATGCCATGAACAGGAATCTTAGAGCCATTTGCAACAGTGACAGATGGAATATTATTGGTTTTAGTCAGAGCAGAAAATAATTGGATGTCGCCAGCCATATTGATAGACGCACCAGAATCAATACATCATTTATTGTTACCAGCAGAAGGAGAGGCAAGCATGGCGGAGGAACCCGCAGTAGATGTCGAAGGTAGCCGAGTCATGCGTTCATGGAAAAACTTCTCGAACTCCGAGCGAAGCCATTCAATAGACGGAGGAGCAGACTGTTGGTCGGATGCAGTATCAGTTGAGGTTTCTGTAGATGCTTGGTTAGCCCAGGTTGGTTTACCATGCTTGATCCAACACCTATCTTCGTTGTGATTATCACGACCACACCAGTTGCACAAGCGAGGCCCAGTAGCTTGGCCTCGACCAGGAGTAGTAGAGGAGCGACGTCCACCAGTATGAGGTAGACATCCGCCATGGCCATGGCCACAGCCTCGACCACGGCCACGTCCGGAGTCAGTAGTGCGAACAGCTAGAGAAGGATGCTCAATAACAGGATTGGAGGTCATTGATGGAAGTCTTTGAACTCGCTTAAGAACATCGTGAAGAGTAGGCAGGGGGTCGCTTGATAGAATCTGATCGACCACACTAGAGAAAGATGCGAGAAGGGCAGCCAGAAACTGGACCAGTTGTAGTTCATTGCGCTGCTTCTGGGCTTCTTTGATGTCAGCCGTCAAGGGATGGTAGATTTTGTACTCATTTCAAAGAGCAGAGCACTGGTTGTAGAAGTCCTTGATAGAAGTGTCAAAAGAAAACTCCTTGGCCAGGTTTTTGAAAATTTCAAAAACACGTTTAGGATTCTGCTGATGGGAATAGACATGGGAGAGTTGGTCCCCACATCGCCTTAGCATCATGAAGGCATAACAAGGACTGACTCATCCGCGGCTCGGTGCTATTAAGCATAGAATTAAATGTCTGATTTCGATGTCGTGCCGATGTCCCAGAAACAGATTTTTTTTGAAATTTTGCACGAAATTTCGATATTTACGGCCCTAACGATTTCGACGACCAAATAAGCGAATTAAATCATGAAAAAATACCAGGACGATCTAAACGTCAAGATCTACTCAAATATGCAATAATATTTCATATTGGATATGTGGGGTGGGGGATCTCCCACATTTATAAGTGAAGGAAGCTGAACAATTTCGACAAAATTTCGATTGCAATTTCGATGGCAAAATGAAGGAATTAACTTCTGAAATTTTGCAAACACAATGTTGAGACATAAACACACTAGACTATATAATGCATTTATATGTTTAGAGGTTAGGGTGGGATATATGACTTGATGAGTGAGTGCACAAATGAACAGAAATATCAAGTCTGCTAGACAGGTAGTCTGTTAAAAGCTTCAAGTTACAGCTTAAAATTTGAAATTTACAATTACAAGTTCCAAACTTACCAACTACAACTTGTATAAGTCTAGTGTTAGCATTTAACTAGGTTACATGGGACATTTATGCATAGATCCAAGAAAGAACTTTGTTATTTTTTGAGTATTTCTCCATATCTCTATAGAAGAGTGTAGAAATTGATGAAGGTAATGTATATGGTCGAGGGATGGGGGAAACATACCTTAGAATTAAGAAAGATAGCCTTTAGAAGCAAGACTTAAAAAAAGATTGCCAAAATACCCAAGATGTAGCATTATCATCTTTTTGAGCAAATTTCTCGAAATTTAATTTATGTTTCTATACCATTTCGTGAAATTATGGCCCAAACTGGGCTTCTGCGAAATTTCACAATTTTAATCAAAATTTCGCACCCAGGGTCAAAATTTTTGCGAAATTACATCCCATTTCCCGCATTTGTGTGTTTCTCAAGTCCGATCTTAGGTTTCGATGTCCGATTGCAAAAAAAAAAATGAAATTTCGAGCAAAATTTTGCAATTTCGATCGAAATTTTGTTCCATGCTATTAAGAAGCCAGGACATAACACTAGAGTCGTCTTTGGACCATTGTGCATAGGTTTGTTTGCTCTTTTCATCCGCAGTAGCAGCAGGAGCGGCAAGAGGATCAGTAGTAAGATGTGAGTATCGGCCTTGTTCCTTGACATAGAGGACGAAGGACGCCGACCAAAGATGGTAGTTAGAGCCATCGAGCTTGACGGTGGTAACACACAGAGAACGAGGAGGAGCAATGGAAGCCATGATGAGCAGAGACAGAGTAGCAGTGAAGTAGGCGGCGCAGCAGCAATAATCAGTAGATAAGGAACCCACTATGGGGCAGTAGCAGCACCAGAGATCTGACACATCAGATCAGAAGAGACCCGTGTCAGGCAGATATACTAATAAAGGAACCTACGCCGTCATGAGGAAGATCAATATTCCGTCATGAGGCGCAGGCAGAGAAACCCAGAGAGACGAGAAATTCTCAATGTGTGGTGGCTATGGCTGTCCAGAAGATTGCACGTACGGAAATGGGTGGGAGGAAGCAAGAGAGGAGGACAACAGGAGGAGTGGGTAGGGGCAGGTGAACGACGGCGGGCTTAGGGAGGGAGAGGGGCGGCGGCGGGTTGGCGGGGTGGGAGGCGGCGGCGGGAAGAGGGTGGGGGTGGCAGCGGTGGTGGGGGGAGGGGGTGCAGCGGCGGCGGGGAGGGGGGTAGCACCGGCTGCGGGTGGGGGGCGGCAGGGGGGGCGGGGTGGGGGGGAGGAGCTAGGGCATAGGGGCAGGGTGGGAATTTGCAACTCGGAGAACCGGACCTACTCTTGATACCATATAGAGAGAATGAGAATTGTGTATTAGATGTGTTAATATATTTCATTATATTCGGTTGTTTATTCTATTTTGTAATTTATATATCCAGCTGGACTCTATGTAATTTCTCCAACTTCTCTTATTAAGAAAAAGAGAGAGGGCTCATTGCCTCTCCATACACTGCATTGCACACAGCATTGTGGCACCCGTATTCACATGGTATCAGAGCGGGAGATCTAACCCTACCCGTCACCCTCACGTAGCCGCCGCCAGCCACCAGCCGCAGCAGGTGCCGCCGGCAACCAACGGTTGCAGCAGCCGCCAGCGCTCACAACAGCTGTTGCAGCTACCAGCCGGCCGGCCCAAGGCGGGCATCGCAGCCGCCGCCTGGGGTAGGTACAACAGTCGTCGCCAAGAGCAGGCATCACAGCCCCCCTCTCTCCCCTCCTCTCCAACCATTAGGTCATTCGGTTGATCCAACAGATTTTTAAATCCCAAACCGAAGGGTCCATCGTTACGTAGGAAATACCTAATCACATCTCCTCCATGTGTGATTAGGGAACTTCCGTTTGGGGGTTGTGGATATGTCAGATGTGCATCTAATTCTTTGACGTGACGTGTATCTCTCCGTCACTCAAATCTTCTTGTGACGTGTATCAATCTGTCATCTTTTTTCCGTTAAATCGTGGAGGAAACCAAGGCGTGTACCATCTATAACGAGATGTCACATATCCCCTCCATCAGGTTGAATGGGAAGAATTATCTCTTATGGATGAATGTTGTCCATACAGTGTTGGAGTCCCAAAACAAGGCGAAACATGTTGATTCTTATTTTCCTGCTTCTATTGACAAACGCTATGATGAATGGAAGCATCATAATAGTCTGGTGAAGACATGGATGTGGGGGAGCATGGAACCTGAGATTGTCGCTAGGTTCATGTTTTACACTACTGTCAAAGAGATATGGGATGCTGATAAAGAAACATTATTCTCAAGAAAAGAATGTTTTTCGTCAGTTTATGATATATGATCGCCTCTTTGCAGAACGATAGGGAGACAAGTCGTTAGAAGAATACTTTGGGAGTGATCCAAGGTAATGCACAAGAACTGAGCTTCTATCATCCGGTGACAGTCCAGGAACAAGTCAAAGACAGAAATGACTTGATTACAACAAAGTTCTTATCTGGCCTGAGTTCTTCGTGCAGTTCAGCCCACAGTGTCATCCTAGCTTCTGACAAACTTCCTAGCTTGGAAGAAGCTTACTCAAAGATTTTACAGTCAAATTTTGAACCTGTTGATCCTATAGCAGTCTTGTCTCCTGGAGATTCCCATGCATCTGTAGCTGCTGCAATGAGAGGAGGACGGACATGTATGGGCCAAGGACGTGGCACTCGCCCTAAGTGCATTTTTTGTGACAAACTGGGACACAAGGTTGAGAAATGTTGAAAGAAGCATGGTAGATCTGCTGCACCACCTGTGGGGGCAGCAAACTATGCTGCCACTACTGAGTCTTCTGAGCCTCTTATTTCGAGTTTTGGTTCTTCTGGCATCACACTCACCAAGGAGGAATATGATAGATTTATCCTGGCTACCCAGCATCTGAGTTTGAGATCATCTTCTTCAGCCAACCTGGCGTCCACCACTGGTAATCAGGATACCTCTTTACTGGCTTCTAGCTCTACTTCTTCGTGGGTGGTTGACTCTGGAGCGTCACAGCATATGACTGGTATGAGGAGACTGCTTCATTCCATTGACTCACATATTCCCTACCAATCTGTAACAGTAGCAGATGGTTCAGTGAGGAGAGTGTTAGCCAGTGGTTCTGTTTCTCTGACTCCTAAAATTGATCTTAAATCCGTACATTATGTGCCTGCATTTCCATTTAATCTTCTCTCTGTTTCTAAATTGATTCATACTGTGAAATGTACGGTGACATTTGGACCTTCTTGTTTTGTATTACAGGATCTCAAGAGTATGAAGATGATTGGTGGGGGGCCTAGGAAAGGTGATCTCTACCTCTTCCATGGTGACAGTCTGCCTCGCCAAGTATCTACTCCTGCTCCAGCTATCCTTTTGAGTGGTTCTCCCTTAATGTGGCACTGTAGATATGGACATCCTTCATTAGAGAGCCTGAGGAAGTTAGAACCTGAGTTGTCTCAAGTGTCTTCAATAGAGTGTCAGTCCTGTCAACTGGGGAAACATCATAGAATGTCTTATCCCGTTCGTATCAATAAACGGGCTTCTTGTCCTTTTGAGTTAGTCCACAGTGATGTTTGGGGTCCTATAAAAGACCATACCTATAATGGTTTTTGCTATTTTATATCCTTTGTGGATGGTTTTTCTTGCATGACATGGATTTATTTGTTGAAGAGTCGAGAGTCTGTGCTAGCCATTGTCAAGCATTTTCATCAAGAAATAAAAGTTCAATTTGATTGCAATATTAAAATTCTTCAATCTGATAATGCCTTGGAGTATGTTCAAAGTGCTATGACTGATTTTTGTAGTTCTGTTGGTATGATACATCGTACATCTTGTCCTCACACCCCTCAGCAAAATGGGGTAGCAGAGAGGGAAAATCGTCACCTTCTTGATATTACCAGGACAATTATGTTTCAATCTAATGTTCCTAAGAGGTTTTGGTCTGATGCTTTACTTACTGCCTGTTTCCTTATTAACAGGAAACCCTCTTCTGTGCTCCAAGGACGTACTCCATTATCTGTCTTACGTCCCAAAGATCAGCCTTTCCTTGTTCCCCTCAGAGTGTTTGGTTGCACTTCCTTTGTCCACAATTTGATCCTAGGGATGATAAATTATCTCCTAGATCATTTAGGACTCTTTTTCTTGGGTACTCCAACACTAGCAAAGGGTACAAGTGTTATTGTCCAAGTCTTTGCTGTATGTTTGTGTCTAGGGATGTTACTTTTCATGAATCCACTCCATATTTCTCTACCAATAAGGGGGAGCAGTTATGTGAGAGAGTGCCACCATCAGAGATCAGTGAGAGAGTGACACCACCACATCAGAGTGAGAGAGTGCCACCTATCATTCCTGACTATACTATAATTCAGGAAGAGCAGCCAACAAATGGTCTATTAATTCAGCAATATTCACATGTTTACAGCAGACGAGGCAGACAAGATCCAGAGGAAGTAGCGACTCTAGTCTCTGAGCCTCCCCCATCTTCCTCTACTCAAGGGATTCCTGAAGAACCATCTGACTTTGATATTCCCATTGTTGTCCGCAAAGGTACTCGTTCCTGAACTGTTCAACATCCTATTGCAAATGTGTGTTGTTTGTCCAAATTATCTAAGCAGGCTCGTTCATTTGCTCTAGGGATTGATTCTGTGGTCATTCCAAGAAATCATCTTGATGTTATGAAGGATATTGGCTGGAAACAGGCGATGCATGTGGAAATGTCTGCTCTTTTACATAACAACACCTGGGAACTTGTTGACTTACCTCCAGATAAAAATGTTGTGGGGTGCAAATGGGTATTCACAGTAAAACAAAATCCAGATGGTTCGGTTGAGAGGTTGAAGACTAGACTTGTGGCAAAAGGTTACACTCAGACATATGGGGTTGATTTCTTTAAGACCTCACCAGTGGCTCGTCTGAATTTTGTGTAGATTCTTATTTCTCTGGCTACTACCTTTAACTGGCCTCCATTTCAACTAGATGTCAAGAATGTCTTTCTTCATGGTGATCTATAAGAAGAGGTATACATGGAGAAAACTCCTGGTTTTGTTGCTCAGGGGGAGTGTCTGAGGGTGTGTAGATTGAAGAAAGCCATCTATGGGTTGAAACAATCTCCTAGAGCTTGGTTTGACAAGTTTAGTGATGTTGTGCTAAAGATGGGCTTTTCTCATTCTGTGACTGATCACTCCTTATTTGATTCTAGTTCTTTGGTGGATCTATTATTATTGTTGTATGTGTTGATGATATAGTTATCACTGGCAGTGATTCTACAGGCATATCACGTGTGAAAGAAGGCTTGCAGGGGCACTTTCATACAAAGGATCTGGGCAAACTGATATATTTTCTGGGCATTGAAGTACTTAGATCTCATGCAGGTACCAATTTGTCTCAGATGAAATATGTGCTAGATTTACTACAGGAAGTAGGTATGAGTCTAAGCCTGTGTCTACTCCTATGGACTATCATGTGAAGGAGATGACTGATGATACTGATTATCCAGATCCAGGATATTACATGAAAATTGTTGGTAAACCAATATATCTGACATTTACACGTCTTGACATTTTTTTTGTTGTAGGAGTGGTGAGTCAGCATATGAGCTCACCACAACAGTTACATTGGACATCAGTCTGTCGTATTCTGATATATCTGAAAGGTGCACTTGGTAAGGGAATCACCTATTATAGACCCAAGACCCCTGTATCTACTCTTTCTCTTAGTGGTTATGAAGATGCAAATTGGGCTAATAATCTGAATGATAGGAGGTCTACGTCTGGATATTGCACGTTTCTAAGAAATCACCGTATTACCTGGAAAAGCAAAAAGCAGAATGTTGTGGCAAGATCTAGCACGAAAGCTGAGTATAGAGCAATGGCACGTGCCTGTTGTGAGTTGTAGTGGGTTCAATCTGTGCTTTCAGAATTAAAGATTCCTATTTTGTCTCCTATCGAACTCAGATGTGACAATCAAGCTGCTATCTACATTGCCAAGAACCCAGTTTTCCATGAACGCACTAAGCACATAGAGGTTGACTGCCACTTTATTAGAGATCAGATCAAGAATGGTACTGTTGTGACTCCGCATGTCAAATCTAAAGATCAACTTGTAGATGTTCTCACAAAGCCATTGAGTCCAACAGCATTTCAGAGTTTTTACGACAAGCTGGGCATACACGATGTGTACGCTCCAGCTTGAGGGGGATTTGTTAATATATTTCATTATATTCAGTTGTTTATTCTATTTTGTAATTTATATATCCTGCTGGACCTCAATGTAATTTCTCCAATTTCTCTTATTAATAAAAAGGGAGAGGGCTCATTGCCTCTCCATACACTGCATTGCACACAACATTGCGGCACCCGTATTCACAAGATGAATTAACAAGTGTACAATACGGTCTCTTATATAAAGAGTACAGTAGAGACTAAAGCAGATATGAGCAATATGGGACTAAACTACTGAAGTAAAAACAAAAGTGAGGCACATTCTAGGCACATGACACTCAACAAAACACAACATATCTCTATATCCTCAATACTTGACACCCACAGTTTGTTCTTGATATAGTCATTTCTCTAGTGATACTTCCTTGTATTCCCACAAATCTGTCTTAACACACATTTCAGCCACATTCATCTAGTTCAGACCTTGTTTCTTCACCACCCAGCATATACTCCCGTGTAGCATGGTTGGATGTATAATGTTCTATAAAACTGACTTTTAACCCGAGAGGGGTCTCGCAGTCACATAATACTCCGGCACACCACCATTTCAACCATTTGGTTGAGATCGGGTGACAAATATCATCTTGAACATCAACATCCATTTGGATGATAGAGCCAAAGTAACAAAACCTATCAGATTTTGTTACATCCACTCCACCTAAAGCATTCTCAATTGTAGTCTGGCTGAAATGGCAATGCATACACTCTGTTTTGCTTCTATTGATCTTAAATCCATCAGATTCCAACGCATTTCTTCAAAGTTCAACTTAATCATTCACTCTTTCTTTAATTCTATCAATCAACACAATATGATCAGCAAATAGCATGCACCAAGGAATACCATCCTAAACATGCTTTGTCAACTCATCCATATCAAGAACAAATACATTTGGGCTCAGTGTTGATCCTTGATGTATCCTAAATGTGATAGAAATATTGTGGTCTCTCTAGGAATCCTAACACTTGCAGTAGAGCTATCATTTATGTTTTTTATCAAGTCGATGTATTGGATTAGAACTCCTTTATTCTTCAAAGACCTCCAAAGCACTTCCATAGGTACTCGATCATAAGCCTTTTACAAATCTATATAAACCATGTGAAGATCTCTTTTGTATGAATTCATCTGTACTTCTCCATAAACATCCTTATCAGAAAATTAGCATCAGTTGTGGATCTTCCTGACATGAAATGAAACTGGTCATCTGATATTTACTTTATACATATAAGCCAATCCAATACAGTGATCTGCAACTAAACAATGTTGTGGACCTTCAATGTGACTTGCTTGTTAAGGGAAAATAGTAACATCTATTCGGATGAGAAAATGATTAAGATACTATTTATTCACACTTTGTTGCTTGTAAAGATGGCTTGATGACTGCTCCTTTATCTCTTTTATCTCTTCCAATGTATAACCATCACTAACTATTCAACAATGAGAAATCTGTAAAAAACCTACCCACTAAATAAAAAGCAATGATTCCATGCCAATGGCAATGATACAACTACCGCGAACAAAATCTGCCTCTGTATCATTCATATTTATGTTCTCAACACAAACAAAATGATGTAAATGCACAGAATTAGTTTCATGCTCTCAGTCTCATTCTTCGGTACATTTTTCAGGAAGGCCGGTTTTTCTGTCACTAGTTGTGAGGGGCCAAATAAAACTGCTACAAGTACAGCTAGTGCAGACATAAAAACATGTGCTACATGTTGGATCATAGAATGGCTATATCTACAATAACAGGCTTATTATATTATCTTTAAATTTGGTACTGCAGGAAGACTTCTTGTCCACAATTGGGTAAAATGTTGCTTGCTTTTAGCAACCAGGCACCAGTAAAACCATTGACACACCCAGATAAGAAATAAGCAAGCTAATAAAACATGAGTTGACTGTTGAATAGAAGTGGCTTCATGTTGGATGCATTGAGATGGCATAGTGTCACCATGGCAATTGAGTAAAAAAAAATTGAACTCTAATAAGAAAGCAACTCAATAACCATGTTGTGGTCATGAAAATTGTCGACGTCTAGCGAAAATTGCTGATTTTGTTAATGTCGATGGTCAGCAAAGTCAAATCTGGGTAAACTTCCATGAAATTTTGATCAGCATATTGTCAACCCAGATGTCGACGACGTTGGGCGAACCCCATAGAAAAAGCTAGAAAAGTCTACGACTTACCTAGATGCCGACCAATTTCGAAGATGTCGCTGCTATTATGGTGGAATGACTACGTTGATGCTTATATCTTGGGATAAAACCCATTCGAAGTAAAGATAAGTATCTTAATTAAAAAAAAATCAAGCTAAAATTATTACATCTACCCATTCTCTACTATATCAAAATAATTTTAAGTCCTCTAGCATCATTTCATCTCTCTTATTTCACCATGTTTACCCAAATGCAGTTTCTTTAAAATATATTCATTAAATGGGGATTCTAATACCTTGTGGTATTGTAAATCATGTAGATGTGTTATACCAACCACGAAAGTTGTGTATATCTACAAAAATTTGATAAAATGATATCATTGTGATTCTTTTAAAGTAATCTAATTAGATACTGAAAATTTGATAAACTAAATAGGCAAAATTTAGAATTCATGTGGAAGCATTGATGTATGATTTATCACGTATTTATAACTATATTGTTTGATATTGTAAGCTTGTAAGTTATTACTTTTTAGTTGTAATCAACTTTGTCTCTCTATTATGAAAACTTCGATGGTAATGATTTTGAAAAATTATGTTAAGAGTTTAGACGTGTAAATTAAAAAAATATTATTGAAGAAGTTACATATATAACATGTTTATTAGCTAAACTTGATAATTTATCAAAATTTGTCTATTTCTTATCTTAATTTGTGTCGAAAGTCTAATCACAAACTTCCTTGGAGTTTCTGCAAACTTCCACTTCCACACCCGCTGAAGTTGACCCAAAGTATCTTACCAGATTGCATGCAGACTATATCTGTCAAACTGACACAGACACAACATAAACAATGTTGTGGTAGAAGTATAGAACTGGAGAGCCTACCAGACCATAAGTGAACAACTTATTTACACCATGGTGTTGTTAGATCTACATTTAATTAACAGGGGGTTTACTGAAAACTCCTTATAGGTAGTGTTGAATCCTTGATTCCCTACGAGTATTCTCAATGACAGTACTTACCTAGCAGACAATAATACAATCCCGATTGAAATATGTTTATCATAATCTTATAAGAAAATGATAACTACGAGAACTACGAATAGGAAACTTTTCATAAAAATGTTTGTAATTATCTTATAAGTAGAAAAGTTGGTGGAAACATAGGAAGATACAGTCAGAACGAGGCTTGCACCTCAACTAAGCCTCAAAGCCTTGGTGAATTGAGGCGAGCCTCAGATATTTTGAGCCGTAAGGCTCAGTCTAGGGCAACGAGGCTTAAGCCTTGAGGCATAAATAGGACAGACTCACCTCGAGACATAAGTCTCAAGAGCCTCAAGGCAAGTTTTTTTTGTATGTGGTCATACATAATAAGGACTAGCTTTAAATTTATTGATTATGAGAGCACTTTTCATTCATTTAAGTTTGGTACAAGTGGTCTTTTATATCAGAGGGGAGCGAGGTATACTACAAATGAGGAACCCAATACGATAAGTATACCACTGTGAATAGGCTCAATTAAGCTAGGCCCATTAACTCTAATACTCCCCCTTAAGCTAATGAGTATACATTGCGTATTCGCATCTTGTTAGACATATATTTAAAAGAGGGAGGAAGAGGCTTAGTGAAAATATATGCTATTTCCTCACTAGTCTTCACATAAGGTGTGATGTTTTTCTTTGCATGAACTAGGTCCCATCCGTTTTGTAATTTTTGGGCCATCTGGTTCTATTTTACATGATTGGCAGAATTTGACGATGATTGGGTGGGTACCACACTCTGGTGATCTGTATCACTTCTTTGCCCCTCTACAGTCTCAGCCAAGTGCCCTTGTTGCAGCCATTGACAGACAAACTCACAATTTTATAAATTTTGGGGAATTAATTCATTCTATCCTCATGGGGAATCAAACTAGAGGCCTTCCTCTTACAAGTTACAATAAACTCTGCTAGCCACTTCGGTGCCACTACTTTGGCACAAACTCAAAATTTTAGACTCTTCTATTTCATCTTGTTCTTTATTTTCAAGTGATGTATGCCAGTTGTCAAAGCACCATCCAGTGTTTTTCCCAACTCGTATGACAAAACAATCTACTAATGTTTTTAAATTAATCCATAGTTATGTTTGTGGTCCATTTATGACAATGAGTTATGATGGTCTTAGAAATTTCAAATTTCCATACATTTTAGGATGATTTTTCACATATGACATGGTATTTCCGTAAAACTCATAATGAGGTTTCTACCTTTTTGTGCATTTTAAAAATAATATATGTTTAATTCTCAACATCCATTGAGATTCTTGGCACCGACAATGCCCTAGAGTATTCAACGGGCAGTCTCCTTTTTTTCAGACATGAGAAGGTTTCATCAGCGCTCTTGCGCTTATTCCCACTAACAAAATGATATTGTCAACTGTAAAATTGTCACCTTCTTAAAAATTATGCGCTCACTTACCATTCAAGGTAATCTTCCCTAATATTTTATGTTCGTTGTTGTTCTCACCGCCTATTTCCTGATCAGCCGTCAGTCGTCCTCACTTCTCAAAATGATAACCCATTTTTGTATCATTTATCCCCAAGAACAACCACTTTCTCTATCACCTCAGGTTTTTGTCTATGTAGCCTTTGTCAATAATTTTGATACCAAGATTGACAACCCCCCCCCAGGTGATCAAAACTATCTTCTAACCTCCTTTGTCTCCGGACACTTTCTAAATATAACACATTGAAGATCTAAAAGGCCTATCCATGTTGTCTGCCTGCACCTCATGGTGGAGCAACTCTCTCCCCGTGGTGGCGTATTTCCTTCTCTTCTACTCTGCCCCTATGCGGGTTTCTTAGATCTGATGATCCAGATCTGCTGCTGCTGCCTACTGCCCTGCAAGTTTCTTCGGATCCAAATCTACTGCTGCCCATGAGTTGGGTTCCTACTTCTATTGCTGCTTACTGACTACTGTTGCTTCCCCTGAGTTGGTTCCTTCTCCCTACTATTGCTTCTTGTTGTTGTATTTGTCATCCTACCGATCTTTCTGATGGACATCTACTGAGTCACTTCGGACGTTGTGCGTCACTACTGTGAAGTTGGATGGATACAACTATCACACTTGGTTTGCGGCCTTTGAGCTCTACGTCAAAGTTCATGGTCGTTACTAGCATCTCACAACTGATGCTCTGGCTATACCTACTAATAATGCCAATGATAAAACTAAACAAGCCTACGATCTGTGGACTAAGGACTTCGGCGTCATGACCTGGATGGTCAATAGTGTTGAGCCCAAGATCAGTCAGTCGCTTATCCGTCTCTGAACTACCAAAGCAATGTGGGACCAACTCTCACATGTTTACTCTCATCAGCAAAACCCAAAGAAAGTGTTCAAAATTTTCAAACACTTAGCCAAAAAGGAGTATTCTGCTATTGAGTTTGTGGAGGATTATTGCAATCAATGTTGCGCTCTCTGGGACGATTTTGAAGTCTATCACCCGCTCTGCTGATATCACTGAAATACAACATCACACAATGAGCTTCAACTAGTGCAATTTCTTGTCGCTTACCACACTCGTTCTTTGGTGTCGTGGACCAGATCTTGTCCAGCGACCCGTTGCCTACACTACGAGATATCTTGAAACGGGTCCAACGGCTCCCTTCTGTCTCTCCTTTGTCACCCGACCACTTCGATGTTGTTGCTCTAGTTGTTCACTCAGGAGACTCCTCCCTTGGCCGTAGCAGAGGCCGAGATACTGGTTGTGGCCACTCTACCACTGGACCTAGTCGTGGTTCTTCATCTTCTTGTCCTCACCTATCCACTTCTGAACAGCGTTGCTGTCAGATCTGTAAACGCACAAACCGTATTAAAGATCGTTGTTGCATTAAGCATGGTAAGCCTGCTTGGGCCAATCAGGTCACTACAGATCAACCTGATTTTGCACCATCCTCATCGTCCCATCCATCTACAGATTGGATTCGCTCTGAGTTTGAGAAGTTGCTTCAGACCTGTCTCCCTTCCTCCACTACTGATGCCTCTGTTGATGGAGGTTCTGCTCTCCTTGCCTCCTCTGCGTCTTATGGTAAGAATAAATGGGCGATTGATTCTGGCACCACCTCCCATATTTCTGGAAATTTTGCATTATTTTATGAACTCCAAAAACTTCTTTTGTTACTCTTGTTGATGGTTCTTAGACTCGTGTTTCTGGCGTTGGGAATATCAATACTCCTGGCAGACTCCTATTGTGCTCAACCCTTTATGTTCCTAAATTTCAGTTGAATTTGTTATCTGTTAATCAAACTGTGAAGAGCCTTCGATGCTCTATTACTTTTGACCCAGATGGCTGTGTTTTTCAGGATCTTCGCACGAGGATGAGGATTGGTTGGGCCATGAGGGACCAGACAGGTTGTACTGCTTAGATACACCGAAGACTACTACGTTGTTGACTGCGTCTGTGACAGGCCTACAATGGCATTATCGACTTAGCCATCCATCTATTGCCAAATTAAAGCATTTCATTCCTGCTATTTCAGATTATGTTTTTCATTATGAAACTTGCCAGCTAGGCAAACAAACTCGAATCAGTTTTTCAAAGAAACCTTGTATTGGTTCAAAAAAACCTTTTGATATTGTGCATGTTGACATTTGGGGTCCATGTTATGTTCCGAGTACATCTAGATTTTGGTTCTTTATGAGCTGTATTGATGACTTTTCTAGAACTACATGGCTGTTTTTATTAAAAGACCGATCTCATATGCTAGATACTATCACCTTCTTTGATGAAATCCGTACACAGTTTGACACACCAATTAAGATTTTTCATACGGAAAATGCCCTAGAATTTGTGTAATCCTCTATCAGCCAGTTTTGTCACAAGATGGGTACTACTCATCAAACATCCAGTTTGTATACCCCCCAACAAAATGTGGTTGTTGAGCGCAAGAATCGACACCTCCTAAAAGTTGCCCGCACCCTTCTTTTTCACTACAATGACCCAAAACTTTTTGGCCTGAAGCTATTTCTACTACCTGTTATGTTATTAACTGCGTGCCCTCCTCTATCATCGGCAATCAAGTGCCTTACCAAATCTTATACCCTGATGTCCCCCTTTTTGTTGTGCCTCCTCGAATTTTTGGAAGCACTTGTTACGTCAAGAACTTACGTCCCGGTTTAACTAAGCTTGACCCGCGGTCTACCAAATGTGTTTTCTTATGCTACTCTTAGACTCCGAAAGATTACAAGTGCTATGATCCCTCTACAAAAAGATGGTTTGTCAGTGTGAATGTGGTCTTCTTTGAGCATATGCCTTTCTACTCTTTAGTAGGATCTAATCTGTAATCTGATCTGTTGCTTGATACACCACTACCTGTGTCTATTGAAACTGACTTGTCACCCACTGATGTTGCACCATCTCCGCCTCTGAAAGTGTTTCAACGAAGACCGAAAGCTACAACTCCCTCCAGGCCCCTCCACCAATTCATACATCCTCGTCTGAAGAGCCCCCTCAACCTTTGGTATTTTCTTATTTACATATTTTGATTGGTCTACGTAAAGGGATCAGGCCTTGCACTCTGCATCCTATTGGAAAATTTTGTTCTATTGCTAATTAGGGCACTAGCTTTGCCAATTTTACCTCTGATTTTTCAGTTGTCTCTATTCCTAAAAATGTTGCTCAGCCTTTACAGCATCCCGCATGGTGCCAAGCTATGGAGATTGAAATGCAGGCCCTTAGTGATCGGCATAAATGGGACTTGGTTGATGCTCCTGGTGATTGGTCTCCTGTAGGATCTCTGGATCTTTACCGTTAAGTATCAGACGGATGGCACAATCGAAAGATTAAAGGCTCGTCTTGTAGCCTAAAGGCTATACCCATGGAACAAAAAGGCACGCCTTGAGGCTTCAAAGGTGTACGCCTTAAGGCGAGGCGTACCCCAATGCGCCCTGAGGCGTGTGCCTCACTGTCCAGGTGAGAGGCGTGCGCCTCATTTTTGGCAAGGCGTAAAAAGGCGTTGAGGCGTTTCCGAGGCGTAAGCCTCAGTTCAGACCCTAATTTAAGCCTCACATGCATATGTATAATCTATATATATGTGTAAATATAGATATATATATCTAAACATGTATATTTGTGTGTATAATCTATATATGTTTGTATATATACATACACATGTATCTAAACATGTATATTTGTGTCTATATATTTATGTATTTGTGTATGTATCTATAATGTATATGCATATACATGTAATGTCGCACATCGTATACATTTACATGTATATATTTGTGCATGTATATGTGTATATGTATATAATTGTAAGATGCGTACAGATTTACATGTATATATGTTAATATTTTGTATTCTTTTGTATATTGGATGTACTTGCATATGTTTATGTGTATATGTAATGGAGTTACATGTATATATATCTATATGTATATAATTTTTAAAATGTGTATGCTTGTGTATGCCTATGTGAATGTACATGCTTCTACTAACATATATGTACATTATAATATAACATATATATATATATATATATATATATATAATATAATATAATATGAACGCCTCAGTACATTCTGAGGCTTACGCCTCGTTACACCACGCCTTTTTCAACCTTGGCTATACCCAAACATATGGCGTTGATTATTTCGAGACTGTCTTCTGTTGCACATCTAAATTTTGTTTGTTTCCTTATCTCTGTGGCTGTGAACTGTAATCGGCCCCTGTTTCAATTGGATGTCAAAAATGCCTTCTTATATGGTAACATGCACGAGGAGGTAAATATGGAGCAACCACCTGGCTTTGTTGCTTAGGGGAGTTTTCCAAAGTATGCAGGTTACGCAAAGCTATATATGGACTGAAATAGAGTCCACGTGCTTGGTTTGACAAATTGAGTCATATTCTTCAGAAATTTAGCTTTCGTCGCTCTCATTCTGATCATTCGATTTTTATTAAGTAAACTTCCTCTGGCATGTGATAAATTATGTTACTTGGGTTCTATTATTCAAATAGATAAGGATGTTCAAAATGACGTTTGTCACAGGATCACCGCAGGATGGTTGAAATGGAGAAGTGCAACTGGTGTTTTATGTGATCGGAAGATCCCCTCTCAGGTTAAAAAGTAAGTTTTATAGAACAGCTATACGGTCAACCATGCTCTACGGGAGTGAATGTTAGGTGGTGAAGAAACAAGGTCTCAACAAGATGAACGTGGCTGAAATGCGTATGCTAAGATGGATGTGTGGGAAGACAAGAAAAGATCACCTGAGAAATGACTATATCAGGAATAAAGTGGGGGAAGCGAGCATTGAGGACAAGTTACGTGAGAGCCGACTCAGATGGTACATACACCGACTAATGTGCCTATACGAAGCAATGCTATTGAGTCAAGCACAATAAATAGAAAAAGAGGAAGGCCTAAATTGAATGGGACGAGCTTATAAAGAGAGATTTTGAATCTCTACATCTCAACCAGAATATGGCCCATGATAGAGCTGAATGGAAACGAAGGATCCATGTAGCCGACCCCAACATAGTTGGGACTGAGGCTTAGATGATGATGATGATAATGATGATGATGATGATGAAACTTCCTCTGGTCTTGTAATTTTGATGCCTATATTGATGATATTGTCTTATCTGAGAGTGATCAAGCAAGCATCAAGGTCACTTAAGAATATCTGGAAAAACACTTTATCACTAAAGACCTGGGAAATTGAGATATTATCTAGGTATTGAAGTTTTTAGTTCTTCTTCAGGTATTTGTTTATCACAGAGGAAATGTGTTATGGATCTTTTAGCAGAAACATGCATGCTTGGAGCAATACATACTAGTACTCCCTTATATCCTAATACCAACTGGGATGATGACACTTCTCCTCCATACCCAGATAACCAACAATATCACAGTTTAGTTGGTAAACTTATATATCTGACTGTTACAAGGGCTGATATATCTTTTACAGTTGGACTAGTCAATAGATATCTGGATAAAACCAGACAATGCCATTGGGATGTTGTGTGTCATATTCTGAAATATCTGAAAAATTCTTCAAGAAAAGGCTTATTCTGCAGAAGACATGGGCATTGTAAAACCACATGATATTACGATTCTGATTATACAGGCAGCATGATAGATTGTAAATCTACATCTGGTTATTGTACATGTTAATATATCTCTTTATATTATGTTATTTGTAATTTCTATATATTGTTGGACCACTATGTAATTTCTCCAGTTCTATTAATAAAAGGGTGAGTGGTCTTGAATACTCACACAAGCTGCATTGCAAGCAGCCTTGCAACTTACGTTTACATGCTACCAAAGCAAGGTTGCTCCTAGGGTTTCATCTAGGGCGCCGCCTCCCCCCCTCTCCCCTTCGCGCCGCCGCCGTCGGGCAACAGCACCGCACCATCGCCGGGCAGCACCACGCCTCCGCGCCGCACCGCTAGCAGCAGCTGCCGCCAGTCTTGCGGCCGTAACAACCACCGGCCAAGGCAATGACATAGCTGTCGGCTCCAGGCAGGCCCACCGCCCGTCAGCAACCCCCGGTTCCTCCAGTTGACTCTGAAGGCAGCGTCTACGTAAGACGGCCCGTTAAAACTCATACCGGAGGCTTCATCCGTACGCAGCAAATTCCTAATCACATCTCCTCCATGTGTGATTAGGGAATTTTTTGATTGGGGGTTGTGGATGCGTCAGAAACGCATCTAATCTTTTAACGTGACGTGTATCTCTTCGTCACTCTCTACTCTTCTGTAATGTGTATCTCTCCGTCACTCTATCTATTCGTTGAATCATGGAGGACACTAAGGCATCTACTATCTACAACGAGATGTCGCCTATCCCCTCCATCAAGCTTAACAGGAAAAATTATCTCTTGTGGATGAATGATGTCCATACAGTGTTAGAATCTCGAGATAAAGGACGACATGTTGTTTCTGATCCTCCTGCGTCTACTGACAAAGGCTATGCTGAATGGAAACGTCATAATAGTCTGGTGAAGACCTGTCTATCGGGGAGCATGGAACCTGCTATCGCTGTTAGGTTCATGTTCTATACTACTGCCAAATACATATGGGATGTTGTGAAGAAGCATTACTCTCAGGAAAAGAATGTTCTTCGTCAGTTTATGATATATGATCGACTCTTCGCCGAATGACAGAGAGACAAGCCTTTAGAAGAATATTTCGGAGTGATCCAAGGTATTGCTCAGGAGCTGAGTTCTATCATCCAGTGACTGTCCAAGAACAAATCAAAGACAGAGATGACTTGATTACTGCAAAGTTTCTATCGGGTCTGAATTCGTCTTGCAGTTCAACCCGCAATGTCATCCTCGCTTCTGACAAACTTCCCAGCCTGGAAGAAGCCTACTCGAGAATTTTACAATCAAATTTTGAACCAGTTGATTCTTCAACATTCTCGCCTTCTGGAGATTCTCATGCATCTGTGCCACTACAGTTCGAGGAGGCCGTACAGGTATCGGACGAGGACGTGGAGCACGTCCCAAGTGCACCTTCTGTGATAACTTAGACACATTGTTGAGAAGTGTTGGAAGAAGCATGGAAGACCTGTTGCACCACCTGTGGGAGCAACAAACTATGCAAGTACTGCTGAGTCTTCTGAGCCGTCTGCATCAAGTTCTGCTTCTTCTAGCATCACTCACAAAGGAAGAATATGATAGATTTATTCTGGCTACACAGCATATGAGTGTGGGATCTTCTTCTTCCTCTGCAAATATGGCTTCTTCTACCACTGGTAATCAGGCTACCTCCCTACTGGCTTCTGGTTCAACTTTTTCATGGGTGGTTGATTCTGGAATATCACAACATATGACGGGTACGAGGAGACTACTTCACTCCATTGACTCACATATTCCTCGCAAACCTGTGACCATAGCAGATGGTTCAGTGAGGAGAGTGTTAGCAAGTGGATCTGTTTCTGTAACTCCTAAAATTAACCTTAAATTTGTTCACTATGTGCCTGCATTTCCTTTTAATCTTCTCTCTGTTGCAAAATTAGTTGATATTGTGAACTGTACAATGATGTTTGGGCCTTCTTGCTTTGTATTACAGGATCTCAAGAGTATGAGGACGATTGGTGGGGGGCCTAGGAAAGGTGATCCCTACCTCTTCCACGGTGACAGTCTGACTCGCCAAGTATCTGCTCCTGCTCTGGCTATCTTTTTGAGCGGTTCTCCCTTACTGTGGCACTACATATATGGACATTCGTCGTTGCAAAGCTTGAGAAAGTTAGAACCTAAGTTATCCCCGGTGTCTTCATTAGAGTGTCAATCTTGTCAATTGGGAAAACATCATAGACTGTCTTATCCCAGTCGTGTCAATAAACGGGCATCTTGTCCCTTTGAGTTAGTCCACAGTGACGTTTGAGGTCCTGTAAAAATCAATAGTTATAATGGTTTTCGCTATTTTATTTCCTTTGTGGATGATTTTTCTCGCATGACATGGATTTATTTATTAAAGAGTCGAGAGTATGTGTTATCCATTGTCAAGCATTTTCATCAAAAATAAAAGTTCAATTTAATTGCAATATTAAAATTCTTCAATCTGATAATGCCTTGGAATATTTTCAAACTGCTATGGCTGATTTTTGTAGCTCTGTTGGGATGATTCATCGTACGTCTTGTCCTCACACTCCTCAACAAAATGGAGTAGTTGAGCGTAAAAATCGTCATCTTCTTGATATTACCACGACTATTATGTTTCAATCCAATGTCCCTAAGAGGTTCTGGTATGATGCTTTACTTACTGCCTGTTTTCTGATCAACAGGCAACCCTCTTCGATGCTTCAAGGACGTACTCCTTTTTCTGTCTTACGTCCAAAAGATCTGCCTTTCCTTGTTCCTCTCAGAGTGTTTGGGTGTACTTCATTTGTCCACAATTTTGATCCTAAGGCTGATAAATTATCCCTAGGTCTATTAGGACTCTCTTTCTTAGGTACTCCAACACTAGCAAAGGATACAAGTGCTATTGTCCCAGTCTCCGTCGTCTGTTTGTGTCTCGAGATGTAACTTTCCATGAATCCACACCATATTTCTCTAGTGTTCCCAGTAAGGGGGAGCAATTGTGTGAAAGTGAGAGAGTGCCACCATCAGACATCGGTGAGAGAGTGCCATTTATCATTCCTCACTATATTGTCATTCAGGAAGAGCAGCCAGCAGGTGATACATTAATTCAACAATATAAACATGTTTATAGTAGACGAGGCAGGCAAGATCCAGAGGAGGTAGCAACTCCAATCTCTGAGCCTTCCCCATCTTCCTCTATTCGAGAGATTTCTGCATAACCATCTGACCTTGATGCTCCCATTGTTGTTCGCAGAGGTACTCGTTCCTGTACTATTCGACATCCTATTGCAAATGTGTGTTGTTTGTCAAAATTATCCAAGCAGGCCCGGTCATTTGCTCTTGGGATTGATTTTATGGTCATTCCAAGAACTCATCTTGATGTTATGAAGGATATTGGCTGGAAACAGGCGATGCATATGGAAATGTCTGCTCTTCTACAAAACAACACTTGGGATCTTATTGACTTACCTCCAGGGAAAAATGTTGTGGGCTGCAGATGGGTATTCACAGTAAAACATAATCCAGATGGTTCAGTTGAGAGGTTGAAGGCTAGACTGGTGGCAAAGGGTTACACTCAGACATATGGAGTTGATTTCTTTGAGACCTTTTCACCAGTGGCTAGTCTGAACTCAGTGCGGATTCTTATCTCTCTGGCTACTACCTTTAACTAGCCTCTATTTCAACTTGATGTCAAGAATTCCTTTCTCCATGGTGATCTACAAGAAGAGGTGTACATGGAGCAACCTCCTGGTTTTGTTGCTCAGGGGGAGTATCAGAAGGTGTAGATTGAAGAAAGCCATCTACGGGTTGAAACAATCTCCTAGAGCTTGGTTTGACAAGTTCAGTGATGTTGTGTTAAAGATGGGCTTTCTCGTTCTGTGACTGATCACTCCTTATTTTATTCTAGCTCTTCTGTTGGATCCATCATTATTGTTGTATATGTTGATGATATAGTTATCACTGACAGCGACGCTACATGCATATCACATGTGAAGGAAGGATTGCAGGGACACTTTCATACAAAGGATCTGGGCAAACTAAGATATTTTCTAGGCATTGAAGTACTTAGATCTCATGCAAGTACTAATTTGTCTCATAGGAAATATGTGTTGGATTTACTGCAGGAAGCTAGCATGAGTGAATCCAAGCCGGTGTCTACTCCTATGGACTATCATGTGAAGGAGATGACTGATGTTACTGATTATCCAAATCCATGTTACTACAGGAAAATTGTTAGGAAGATGATATACATGACAGTTACTCGCCCTGATATTTCTTTTGTTGTAGGTGTAGTGAGACAGCATATGAGCTCACCACAACAGTCACACTGGATGGCAGTATGCCGTATTCTGACATATCTGAAGGGTGCACCCGGTAAGGGGATCACCTACTATAGACCCAAGACTCCTGTGTCTACTCTTGTTCTTACTGGTTATGTAGATGTAGACTGGATTGGTAATCTGAATGACAAGAGGTCAACTTCTGGTATTGCACATTTCTGGGAAATCACCTTATCACCTGGAAAAGTAAAAAGCAGAATGTTGTGGCTAGATCAAGCACGTAAGTTGAGTATCGAGCAATGGCTCATGCCTGTTGCAAGTTGCAGTGGGTTCAATCAGTACTTTCTGAGTTAAAGATTTCTATTTCGTCTCCCATAAAGCTCAGATGTGACAATCAGACTGCTATCTACATTGCCAAGAATCCAGTCTTCCATGAGCGCACTAAACATATAGAGGTTGACTGCCACTTCATCAGAGATCAGATCAAGAATGGCAAGGTGGTGACTCCGCATGTCAAATCTGAAGATCAACTTGCAAATGTCCTCACAAAGCCATTGAGTCCAGCAACATTTCAGAGCTTTTGCAACAAGCTGGGCATACACGATTTGTACGCTCCAGCTTGAGGGGGAGTGTTAATATATCTCTTTATATTTTTTATTTGTAATTTCTATATATTGTTGGACCTCTATGTAATTTCTCCAGTTCTATTAATAAAAGGGTGAGGTCTTGAACCCTCACACAAGCTGCATTGCGAGCAGCCTTACAACTTACGTTCACAGTACCTTTGTGGGAGGTGTGAAATACTAAGAGACGGCTACTTGTTGTCTTAATAAGAGAAAATCATGCTCCTATGAATAGGAAAATATGGAAGCATACATGACACAACCTAACCCAAATGGGCCAAGGCATGCTTGTGCCCATATTACAAAGACACTTAATAAAATAAATAAACAAACTCTCTAATACTCCCCCTCTGAAGTTGGGAGAATCTCAAATCAGCTTGCAAATAGAGAGACAGACTAAAGACAAAGAAACAGAAAGAAAGATAAGCCAAGCCCATACAAAAAAGTTCTCCCCCACAAGATTACAATAAGACACTCATCTCTCACGCACTCCCCCTCAAGTAGATAATCCAAAGAAGATATGCAAGCAGGCCGAATTTGAATCTGAAGTATGTTGCAAGTCACAAGTGCATGTCGCAAATAGGTAGAAGAAGCCTCTTGACCAAAAAGATGTGGCATCTGGAGTAGTAGTGAACAACAACAACAAGGCATCAGAGTCTTCATCACAGTCGCTATCGTCGCAGTCCAGAGAGTGTTGGTTCACAGAGTCCAGAGAGTGTAGGATCACATCAGCAATGGTCAACGTACAAATAAAGTACAGATAGGTCAACGTGCAAACTGAACACGGACTAACCAGAGAGTGTCGGCTCTGAACAAGTAGAGAGTCAACGTGCAAAAAACACGAACAAGCCAAAGAGTGTTGGCACACAGTAGTAGAAAGTCGACATGCATAAAGCACGGGCAGAGTCTTCGTGCAAATAAAGCATGGACAAATAGCAGGATGTAAAAACAACGTAGCCGGATAGAAGACCATTACCTTTAAGCAAGAAGTAGACTTAAAACTCTAGATAGTAAGTTCTTCAAGAAGCATATAATCAGCAAAAGATGTTTCAGATACAAATATCAATGGAAGAAGTCCAAACTCTTCAAGAAGAGCATAAAGATACAAAAATATATATAGAGTAAAAAAGTCCTTAGAGATATGAGCAGAATAAATTTCCTCTCTTCATCTTATCTCTCCTTATTTCTCCCCCTCACACCAACCACGGAAAGAACCAAGAGTGGTTGGGGTGGAAAATCATCAGCAGTGGTAGAGGTAGTAAAAAGATAGGGGAGGGTACCATTAGACCTCGGAACAATATACTCATCATGAGCTTATTTCATTTGGAACAACACTATTCGATTCGGTTAAGAAGAGAAGAATTAATGGTGGTCAGCAACAGAACTTTGTTCAAGATTTTAAAAGGGCACGATTTTTTATTTAAGATAGGAGGAGTCGACGACCTGCAACCTCCTTTCCCCCCTTTTTTCTATTCCTTATATAATGTTGCAACATAGTAGGCAGCACGTGATACAAGCCATGAAACATGGTTCTTGTAACGTCTCAGGATTTCAGGCCTCAGATAACATGATCTTAAAAGGAATGATTGAACTACCCATATCACCAAGGTCCGGGAGTCCATTACTAAAGAACTCCATAGTTAAGCGTGCTCAGCTTGGAGTAGTACTAGGATGGGTGACCAGTCGGGAAGTTGATCCTGGCTTGCGCGTGAGTTAGATTAAAGCACGCAGTTAAGGCTAGTGGTGGTCTGCGGGGCCAGTCGTCATTTCTGAAACTCTACTAGAGCCTTGGACAGTGGGCCCAGGTGTTATAAATGGTATCATAGTTGTGGTTTTCCATTTAATCTTCCGTAATTATTAAATTTTACGAACTCTTTAGAGCCCCAGGGAGTTATTAGAGGATTTTCTGAGGATGGAGTTGTCTAGAAAAGGATCCCGGTCCGGGGGCTGGCAATATCTTCCTCCGCCCCGCTAGTCGGTCACGAGGACTCCCGGATGCAGTGTGACTGAATGAACTCAAACGGTCCCGAGACCGAATGAACTCAAACGGTTCCAAGACCGAATGAACTCAAACGGTCCCGAGACCGAATGAACTCAAACGGTCCCAAGATCGAATGAACCAGATCGAATGAAGTTCATTCGGTCATGGGACCGTTTGGATCCATTCGGTCTTGGGACCGTTTGAGTTCATTCGGTCTTGGGACCGTTTGGATCCATTCGGTCTTGGGACCGTTTGGGTCCATTCGGTCTTGGGACCGTTTGGATCCATTCGGTCTTGGGACCGTGTGGACTTCATTCGGTCTCCATACCGTTTGCCTTTATTCGGTCTCGGGACCGTTTGAGTTCATTCGGTCTTGGGACCGTTTGGACTTCATTCGGTCTTGGGACCGTTTGAGTTCATACGGTCTAGGGACCGTGTGGACTTCATTCGGTCTCCAGACCGTTTGCCTTTATTCGGTCTCGGGACCGTTTGAGTTCATTCGGTCTTGGGACCGTGTGGACTTCATTCGGTCTCCAGACCGTTTGTCTTTATTCGGTCTCGGGACCGTTTGGACTTCATTCTTTTTGGAAAAGGAACACCCCTAGCTAAGTTAGAGACAAAGTAATCCTCACTTACATATGAAGCTTCTAGGCATGTAATAGCGAACTAATAAATCACTTTCATACCCGATTCTTATGCTTTTACTTCAATTCTGCATCAGACTCTCCACAGGTTAACATCTTGACCGACACAAGCTAAACACTCTCAAGAACGGGAGGGAACCAGGTGAAATCCAAATCAAGGAACCTCGCAAGCAGACCACCGAGTACGAAACCGTAATAAGTGCATGTCAGGAAGCTCTAAGAAACAATTTTCTTCTTTTCAAAAAGAGGCTTGGCAGCCCAAATAAAATCCTAAATACCCAAATCCTAAGCCTGTGAGCATATGAATAAAAGCCTGAGTGTTGAATAAAAACATGAGAGTTGTGCCATGCATAAGGACTTAGACGAAGAACCAATAAAGATCTCGCCCGGCCGGTACATTCAGCTACCCTCACAAAGGCAGATGTATCACGCCCGGTAGTGAGATCCTAAGATATCCAAGTATATGAAAAAGCTGATAAAGGACTCGCCCAGCCGGTACATTTACTTGGAGTAGTACTAGGATGGGTGACCAGTCGGGAAGTTGATCCTGGCTTGCGCGTGAATTAGATTAAAACGCGCAGTTAAGGCTAGTGGTGGTCTGCGGGGCCAGTCGTTATTTCTGAAACTCTACTAGAGCCTTGGGCAGTGGGCCCGGGTGTTACAAATGGTATCATAGTTGTGGTTTTCCATTTAATCTTCTGTAATTATTAAATTTTACGAACTCTTTAGAGCCCCAGGGAGTTATTAGAGGATTTTCTGAGGATGGAGGTGTCTAGAAAAGGATCAAGGTCCGCGGGCTGGCCAATATTTTCCTTCACCCCGCTAGTCGGTCACAAGGACTCCCGGATGCAGTGTGACTGCCTGGCCGAAATTCAAAGAATTGACTCGAAATAAGATACCTCTAGGTTTTCTCATCTATCTCCGTCCCTTCTTTACCTCTTATCTCTGGAGAAACATTAAGAACTTAGGATTTTCTCTCTCTCCACCACCTCCTATGTTTGGGAATACAAAGTGTTAAGGATTAAGGGATCCTCTATCAAATAATGAAATGCATGTAAACAAGAGGACATGGACATAAGTTAAAGCTTATATCTTCCAAGTTATAAATCTGTGCTTAAAAAGATTTTTAACTTGTGTGTAACAACATGGCTCGTGTGAAGACCGTAGCTATCCCCGAGGCCACCGAGAACCCTGCTAAGGGTTGGCCTCCCCGCAAGAGGGTCCTTCCGAGAAAAGGAAGAGGAACCATAGTGATGAGTCCTCAAAGAAGAGAAAGAGACCCGAGGGAGCCTCAGAAGAAGGTTCAGACCCTAAGTCGGTTCTCTTCGACAACCCAGAGATGGACCAGGAAGAGGAACACATGTCCGAAGACGAGGCCAAGTTTGAGGAGCACCCGACTGGTGGTCCAGGACCTGCAATGATAGTTCACACCCATGATGCCATGTGGATGGAACAGCAGAAGAGGCTGACTGAGGCCATTAGTGCCCTGACCCTCAGAGATATAGCCAGAGACAAGAATGGTGAACCACTTTCCGTCCGTCCCCGACTTGGAATCACCATTCTGGACTTCGTCAAGCTGAACATTGAGAAATTCTGGGGAGAGGATAAGACCGAAGTGGTCGACAAAGCAGATGCTTGGTTGATAGCGATCGAGAACGGTTTCCGCATGTTGGAGGTGCAGCCGAACAAGAATGTCCCTTTAGCTGCACATCTCTTGGAAGGAGTAGCCAAGATCTGGTGGGAGAACCACATCATGGGTTGAGATCTGAGTGCGGACCCAATGGCATGGACCGACTTCAGGACTATCTTCACAGCCAGATTCATTCCCACCTCAACTAAGAAGGAGAAGGAAAGAGAGTTCACCAACCTGATCCAAGGCAACTTATCAGTTGCAGACTTTGGTCGCAAGTTTCGCATCCTGCAGCGTTTTGGGCATATGATGGATGAGGAAAAATGAGTGGACCATTTTGTAGAGCGTCATCCTGCCATTAAGCCTCATGTGATGGCAAGTAAACCAAAAACCTTCACCGAAGCCTACAACACCGCCCTGGACATGGAGAGGACGGTGATGCTTGCTCAGAATCCACCCAAAGGATATTTGTGTTTCATTGAAGGTACCCAAGGCCAGAAGAATGATCACAAAAAAGGACAAGGGCGCAACCATACCAAGGGGAAGAATGGAGGAAAACGAAAACCCCGTCATGAGAACAACCGACCTAGGTGTCGCACCTGAGGAAAATGGCATTCAGGTGAGTGCCGCTACAAGAAGAGCACGTGCTACCGTTGCCAGCAAGAGAGACATCTTCAAGTCAACTACCCTCTGCCAGACCCGAGGGGGGCCAGGCCCAGTAGCAGCCCCACCTGTAGTAGCCCAACCTGTAGCTGCAGCCCCACCTGCCGGAGAAAGAAGACAAGCTCGAGTTTTTGCTATTGATAATGAGGAGGCTCAAGCTAATGCTAACCGGTTGATAGAGGGTAATAACCCTTAGAGTTTTCTTTTATGTTTTAAGTTAAGCATGTAATGGTCTAATGTATGGTGAAAAACAATGTAGACATGCTTGAAGTCATGGGACACAGTGTAAAAGCTTTATTTGGCTCTAGATCTACTAATACTTTCATTTCGAGAAATCTTGCAACTATGCTTTGTTTGGATATCAAGGATTTAGGGTAAATCTTGGATGACACAACCCCAAGTGGTCGAATCTTTACGTCCCTTTTGAAAACTCCTGTGATACCTATTAAATATCAAGATCATGAGTTCCCTACGGATTTTATCCTCCTTGACATGAATGACTTTGATGTGATCATTGGTATGGATTGGCTTTATACCTATAGGGCCAATATTGATTGTAGGGAGAAGAAGGTAATCATAAAAAGACCAGGTCACCCGCCGTTCATCATTAGGGGTAGGAAAGATGCTACCACCAGCCTGTATGTGTCAGCTTTGAAGGCAGAGCGAATGATAACCAAATGTTGTCAAGCTTTCCTAGCAGTCTGTCAAATAATAAAAGAAAGCAAATCGTTGTATTAGATAGGAGAAACCCTGCTCCTATAAATGGGAGAACAGGGAAGCATACAGACTTAACTAAACCCTAACGGGCCAAGACACAGTGAGGCCCATATTACAAGGACAATATAAATAACTAATAAACGGACTCTCTAACACTCCCCCTCAAGCTGAAGTTGGGAGAATCCCAAATCAGCTTGCAGATAGAGAGTCAAACTAGAAAACAAATAGACATAAATAAAAGGATAAACCAAGCCCATACAAGAAATTGTCCCCCCTCAATATTACAATAAAGCACACAAATACTCATACACTCCCCCTCAAGTAGATACTCCAAACAAGCAGACAAGCAAGTCACAGAAGCTTCTCGATCATCTGGAGCAGAAATAAGCAGCAACACAATCATCTAGAGCAAAAGATATAATAGTTGATAGGCACCAAGGTCTTCATCAACGTCGTTGTCTTAGTAGCCAGAGAGTGTTGGGTCACAGGCAGCAAAGTCCAGAGAGTGCTGGATCACAGGCAGTAGAGGTCAACGTACAAATAAAGTACGGACGGGTCAACGTGCGAAATAAAGCACGGACGAGCCAGATAGTGTTGGTACACAGTAGTAGAGAGTCGACATGCAAACAAGGCACGGACATGCCAGAGAGTGCTGGCGCACAGCAGTAGAGAGTCGACGACGTAGGCAGATAGAAGGCCAGTATCACAGAGTAGAAAGCAAATACATAACTCCAGTAGACGAAGCTCCATGTAAAGTCAGCAACAAATGTCTTCATCATCTTCCCTCTTCATAAAGCATCCATCACAGTAGCAGACGTCATAAATCCAGAGAGTGCTGGTCCACAGAGTAGAAAATCAACGTGTAAATAAAGCACGAACAGCAGAAAGTGCAAAAGCACAAAACAGCAGGTAAAGTGTGCTAATCATAGCACTAGTAAAGATGGCGTCCAAGTATGCAACTTCATAGCAGCAGTCGAGGTAGATGATGATTAAACAATAATAGCAACAGAAAGCACTAAATAGCAGCAGAAAAATCCATATATCAGCAGTTAATGTGGCATGAAGCAGCATAACATAATTCTTCTCTTTTTTTTCTTCAACTCTCCTCCATCTCATCTCTTCCCTCTACTCTTTCTCCTCTATTCTCCCCCTCACGCCAAGCACGGAAAGAGTAAAGGAGTGGTTGGCGTGGACAGTAAAAAACAATGGTAGAGGCAAAAAATTTCTATAGGCTAATAGGCGGAGGAGGCAACCGATAACATAAATCAAGGTAGAAAATGATCCGGACAAATACATTGCCTTTGGACAGCAACTGTAGACCAGAAAAGGGTCGTGCTACAGTACTCCGCCGGTGACAACGGCTGGGAAGAATTACCAATGCTCCCTCTTTGGAGTACCTTTGCCCTTGACCTTCTTGGGCAACGTAGCAGGGTCCGGGGTTGATCAGATTTAAGAGGGGAAACAGTCCTCTGCACCTTGTTTGTTGAAGTCGTAATCTGCTGCAATAAGAGGTTGTTGACAGCAGCCCATACTCTTGCTGATTTGAAGAAGAAAGAGGGACATAGCAGCTAATCGCAAGCACCATATGGCAGCTACAACTAAGGGAAATGTCATCCCAGAAGGGCATGACCTAATATAAACCGGTGTGGGAGCAGCAGCCACTACAATGGTCGTCGTGCTACAGTACGACACTGTAGCGGTGAATGATAAACTCCAAGTTGTTGCTGTTCCACATGATTGTAGACCTCAAGAAAACTTCCTTGGAGGGATTGATGGCTCTCCTCGGGTTTCCCCTATGACTTTGATGTGGAAGACAATTGCGGAAGCTCGAAGAGGACCAAACTGATTTGGAATGATGGGAATTCCCTGCGGGCAGCAAGCACCGCCAAGGACCTTTCCCAGAGCTCTGATACCATATTAGAATGTGTGGTATTCAACCCAAAACCAATTGGCAATGGGTGAAGGGACCACACACCTTATAAGCCCAGGACCTTTCCCAGAGCTCAGCAGTGTGGGACAATTCTAACATCCCCCCTCAAGTGCAGCCACTTTTTGTGTGCTTGCACTTGTTCTTTTTTTAGGTAGGGTGTTGTCCTCACACTTGTCTCATGGGGTCCGCTCTGATACCATGTCAAATAATAAAAGAAAGCAAATCGTTGTATTAGATAGGAGAAACCCTGCTCCTATAAATAGGAGAACAGGGAAGCATACAGACTTAACTAAACCCTAACGAGCCAAGACACAGTGAGGCCCATATTACAAGGACAATATAAATAACTAATAAACAGACTCTCTAACACAGTCGTTACCGAGCCGGAGCCCAAGGTGCAGCCCTTAGAGGAAATAAAGGTAGTCAAGGACTATGCAGATGTTTTCCCAGATGATTTGCCTGGGATCCCTCCTGAGAGAGAGGTAGACTTTTCGATAGAGCTAGCTCCCGGGACAAACCCTATTTCACGAGCACCTTATAGGATGGCCCCTGCTGAGTTGCTCGAGTTGAAGAAACAACTACAGGAACTGCTAGACAAGGGTTTTACCCGCCCTAGCACATCCCCATGGGGAGCACTAGTTCTCTTTGTGAAGAAGGATGGTTCGCTCAGAATGTGCATAGACTACCGGATGATCAACCGGGCTACCATTAAGAACAAATACGCTTTACCCCGGATAGATGACCTGTTTGACCAGTTGAAGTCAGCTCAAGTCTTTTCAAAGATTGACTTGAGACCGGGGTACCACCAGTTGCGAGTTAAGAGAGAGGACATCCCAAAAACCACTTTTAGAACTCGTTATGGCCACTATGAGTTTGTGGTTATACCTTTTGGGTTGTCCAATGCCCCGAGTGTGTTCATGAACCTCATGAACAGTGTGTTCCAACCCTTCCTTGACTCTTTTGTCATAGTGTTCATAGATGACATCTTAGTTTATTCTGATGATCTAGAACAACACCGAGACCACCTGAGTAGAGTCCTTGATATCTTGAGAAAGCAGAAATTTTACGGAAAATTCTCGAAGTGCGAGCTTTGGATAGACTGTGTCATGTTCCTTAGACACATCATATCCGGAGGGACCATCTCGGTGGATCCAACTAAAGTGTCGACCGTTCAAGATTGGCCAACACCGAAGAATCCTTCAGAGATTCGCAGCTTTCTGGGATTGATTGGATACTATCGGCGCTTCATAAAGAATTTCTCAAAGACTGTGTTGCCTCTTACCAAGCTCACCCGAAAAGATGAGAAGTTTGTGTGGTCGGACCTATGTGAAGCACGATTCCAAGAGCTGAAGGAGAAGTTGACTACAACCCAAGTGTTGACTCTACCATCCGGTAACGAAGGTTTTATGATCTTCATTGATGCATCAAAGATGGGATTCGGATGTGTGTTAGAGCAAGATAGACATGTTGTTGCCTATGCCTCCAAACAACTCAAACCCAATGAAGTAAACTATCCGACACATGATTTAGAGTTGGTTGTGATTATTCATGCCCTAAAGATCTGGCGACACTATCTGTATGGAGCTACCTTCGAGATCTTCACCGACCACAAGAGCTTGAAGTATCTCCTAACTCACAAGGACCTAAATCTGCAACAGAGACGATGGATGGAATATATGAAGGACTATGATTTCATCATTACCTATCACCCTGGAAAGGCAAACGTTGTAGCTGATGCTCTTAGCCGAAAACAGCTCAGGTGTGCAGTTGTCTTGTCTAACCAGTAGAGGAAACTAGAAGATCTTGTGGAGTGGACTCCACAACCGTTAGAAGACCGAGTCCGTTTGGCTAATATACAGATTAAACCAGACTTGTTGGCTGAGTTGATAGCTGCCCAGATAGCCAGTCCAGAGCTTGACAAGGTGAAAGGTTTGCTGGAGAAACCTCAGACCCATCTCTCTGTAGGAGTAGATGGCGGGATCCGATATAAGAGTCGTATTTGGGTTCCTGAAAGCTCGCCTTTGAAGGATCATATATTGCAAGAAGCTCATGGTTCGAAGTACACAATACACCCTGGCACTACCAAAATGTTTAAGGACCTGCAGCGGTACTTTTGGTGGCCTGGAATGAAAAGAGATATAGCGGCATATGTGGCTAGTTGTCTCACTTGCCAGATGGTGAAGGTTGAACACCAGTGACCCAGTGGATTGCTACAGTCGATTGAAATTCCTGAGTGGAAATGGGAACAGATCACCATGGACTTTGTGGTGGGTCTCCCCAAGACCAAGAGAGGTCATGACGCAATATGGGTTGTGGTAGATCGCCTTACCAAGTCGGCACATTTCCTCGCACTAAAGACCACTGCCAAGGTGACAGACTTAGCTGAACAGTACATCCGAGAGATTGTACGACTACATGGTGTTCCGAGTTCGATCATTTCTGATCGAGATCTGAAGTTCACTTCCAAACTATGGAAGCAAGTACAAGCGGAACTTGGCACTAGACTAAAGTTCAGTACAGCATATCACCCCCCAGACTGATGGACAGTCGGAGAGGACAATCCAAACTTTGGAGGATTTGTTGAGAGCTTGTGTGCTCGATTGGGGTGGTTCATGGGAGTAATACCTGCCCCTCGCTAAGTTTGCTTACAATAACAGCTACCAAGCCAGTATCGGGATGCCACCGTATGAAGCTCTCTATGGGAGGTCATGTCGGTCACCACTTCACTGGGATGATGTTGGTGAGAGGACCTTGTTGAGGTCAGATGAGCTCCAGGTATATGCAGATAAAGTCGCTTTGATCAAGCAAAGGCTGAAGAGAGCCCATGATCGACAGAAGTCGTATACAGATGCGAAGCAGACTGACTTGTAGTTCAGCGTGGGAGAACATGTGTTTCTAAAAATCCGACCCCTCCGAGCTATAGCTAAGAATAGAGGAAAGTTGAATCTCTGATATGTGGGTCCGTTTGAGGTTTTAGAACGGATTGGTGAAGCTGCTTATCGTTTGGCATTACCCCCTCAGTATAGTATGATGCATGATGTTTTCCACGTGTCTAATCTAAAGCGCTATGTGAAGGACCCGAGCCATGTGCTGAGCATTGAACCTATTGAGCTCCAAGGGAGACTGACATATCCTGAGTCACCTATGAGAGTATTGGATACCAAGGTAAAAGAACTCAAATTTAAAGGAATAGAGATGGTAAAGGTTCATTGGAAGCACCATGGAGAGGATGAAGCCACATGGGAGCTGAACACAGACATGGAAAAGGCATACCCTGAATTTTTTGTTTGATTGGTTGAATTTTGGGGACAAAATTCTTATAAGGAGGGAAGGATGTTATAACCTCAAATTTTTGCTTATATGACTGTAATTGCAATTGTTTCAAATGAAATGTCCTTGGTTGTAAATTGCATGTTTTATGATAAATATATGGATTTCTTTTACAACTCTTCATTGTGCTTGGTTTTTTGTGGACCCTTTGGTAACAATGATAATAAAAGAGGAAGACAAGTTAAAAGGGAATAAGAATTTCATAAATAATAATGAAAATCGGGATAAAGGTGAAAATATAAGAAATAAATAGAGAAGTGTGGGTTTGATCATAATAGACGGTGTTTCGAACCCCACATGGATCCTTGAGATACAAGGAATAGAAATAAAGGAAAATAATAAAGTGAGAGAGAGGAAATATGAATGAAATATATATATTTAAGTAATAACTTGCACATAAAGAAAAGGTTCGTTTTCTTTTGAATAATGACCCCAAATTTGGCACGCCAATAGATTAAGTCATTATTAAGTTTCCCTCAAAATTTGGGATTAAAAGGATCCATGGTTTGAGAGTTATGATTTTTCCAAAGTGAAAGGGATATCCTTTATTTCTAAGGGAATTATCTTATTTTCCCGATTTTCTATTTATGCGGGTAGCATGACAACCGTGGATCTGAGATCCAACGGTAGAGGTGTCATCCTCTACCTCAAGTCCGACTGGGAATCTGGGAACCTGGGAGAAATTTCTTCTCCACTTTCCTCGCGATCCAGTGCATCATTGGATCTGAAAGTGGGCCCTCTGTCTTCGGGAGGCCACGAAGACTCAATCCATACCAGGATTGGGTACCTGTTGTAGTGGGAATCTAGTTTCCCCAATCTTGTGGAACCTGCGACCCAGCCCTATATAAGAGGGGGGTGTTGTACAACACCAGCAATCGTGAAAACGCTGCTCGTGGGATCGGGTTGATTAGGCGAGTGCTTTGGCATCCTCAATTGGAGAAATCGACCTGTCCTGCATCCCCGTCGAGGAGCTGCTTCCGCCGGAGTTGCGCGACGTCGTCTCGGTGCTAGCAGGGTGTGGGCGGCGCAATCAAAAGGTCCTTCGAGTTCGGGAGAACGTGGTGGAGCTCCAGGTGGCCTTAGATCGCGTGAAGAAGCAGCAACACGGCAAGTCAATAGTCGAGTTGACCGGCGGCTCGCGAGAGAACAGATCAGAGGTTGAAGACGACCAAGGGGGAAATTACTCCCCTGCCCTCGCGTCCCTGTTGAAAGGGTTAGCCCTTTACGGTAATCATAGTCCCTCTCTTGTTAGCGAGCGCGTTGCCTCGCCAGCTTGTTTTTAAATCCGATAAATCCATGTGGTTGTTTCCGATTGGTAGAAAAAGGATTATCTTATAAAATACGTAACTAACAATTGAAATATCGGATGAGGACGATCTATATATGAAAGTTGATCAGAAAAACATGGAGAATCCAATAAAAATATAATTGAAGCCTAATATTGCTTACAATTTAAAAAGTACACAAAGTTACCACTTTTAATGTATTACATTATGGTAAAACCCTAATTTGATATGGAACTCGGATTTAATGGCTCTTTTGGGTTGTTCTGAGTAATACTAACCTAATGAGAATAAAAGGGAGAGTTAAATTTAAAAAAGGTAATTTTATGATTGTTTTAGGGTTTTATGCACATGATTATGTTTAGAAACCCTAATTTGGAAAATATGGGTTTTAATGGTTTAAATCCGAAAAGGTAATTATACAACAGAAATTTGATGATCTCAAACTTGTTTTAAGATTAAAGAACCCTTAATGAGGATAATTGGAATACTTAGGGTTTTTGAGAAATAAGAAATCTGTTTTAGGGTTGTTAGCCTAAAAATGAAATAAAGTTGGATAAAGAAACCTAAGAAACCCTAATGAACCCTAAGGGGCTTGGAAGCCTTAGAAAGTATCCTCATGTCATTAGGAAGGTGTTTTGACATTAGGTAATCTATATCTTTCAGGAATTAAGGGTTGTTTGCATTAAGGTGCTTGCTTGGATATCTTGTTGAATTTGGATTCTTTTGCTCAAGAACAGGTATGCGGTTAGTGGTTACGCTTATGATTAAATCGCTTTAGTTTCCCGGCGATTCCCGAAGTTATATCAATTGCTTGGAATAAATGCTTGTTTGTCTTTTATTTCATGCAATTATAAAGTGACTATGACTATCACCATAATTATATGTGCATAACTAGCTCAGATCCTGGTCCTCCTTTGTAGCTCTGATGTTGATGAGATAGATGACCTAGTACATGATCTACCCGCGAGGTAGGATCATCAGGTTATCATGAGTCGATGTGCTGGTCTACCCTTGGGTAGGACCATACGACTCCACGAACCTATGTATTGATCTACTTGTAAGGTAGGATCATGGGGGTTAGTTGAGATCTACCATATGAGAGGTAGTATCCATGTCCACTGTAGGGACAGCACAAAGGCTAGGGTATGTCAGGATTGAGTAGTCATGTTTAAAATGTAAAGTTTGCTTGTTAAACCATAATTGCTTGTAATATGTTGTTACAATTAAATGCAAGATTCTTATTTCCCCCACATATCAGTATAATTTGTTATACTGACCGCCGTTTTGTTTGTCGACGTTTTAGGTTATCAAGAAAATGGATATTCCTTTAAAGTGACATTGATGGAATAAAGCTTAATAAAAGACTGGAGGATTGTAGTTAGATAAGTTCTTTCTTGGGTAAAGAATTCCACTTCCTATATTTTGCAAGGTATGAATAGAAAAATCTTATTCCATTAAAAGTTTAGTTGTAGTAGAATTTATTAATTATTGTTGATTATTTGCAAAATCATTGATCATATTTTGGTCTCCCTTAACTGGGGGTTACCGGGAGGCGGGGTTGTTACAGTTCTCGATTGCGGTAGTTTCCTTTCCCGTGCTAGCAAAATCAATTGGTCACTTGCGCAACCTATGAAAGTGCACAAAAGACCCAATTCCTTTGGAGACCCACCATTGCAAACAGGTATAGAGAAGACGATAGAGGACTTAAAGAGCAAGTATTTGCCCACTCTTAGGCAGCGATCCTTACGGCTCGTAAGTTAATAGTAGTGTACTTGGTAGGAGTTTATCTTCTCTTAAACCATGTGAAAGTAGACATTGATCTGCCTGCGGGTAAGTTGACGGAGACCACTTGTGTCAATGCATTGAATAACCGATCACATTCCAATCCGCAATTAAACGGACACCGACCGTAATAGTTGTCGGAACAACTTTTGCGGCAGTTCTAATATCGCAGGATTGCACTGTTGCTCACACAGACCATGAAAATAGGCCGGCTGTTGGGTAGTTTCGTTTATTCCAATAACGTCGCGGGTAACAGAAAGAGGAATTGATGATGGAGGAGGGGCCGCACATGCAGAGACCTAAGTCAAACAACTCCAGGTATGCGTTATGGGCCTTATGGCGTACATGAAAGGCAGTAGTGGTGAGGAGAGGACATAGCAGCAGATCTGACTCC
This sequence comes from Alisma plantago-aquatica, assembly GCA_963693085.1. Classification (NCBI taxonomy): domain Eukaryota; kingdom Viridiplantae; phylum Streptophyta; class Magnoliopsida; order Alismatales; family Alismataceae; genus Alisma; species Alisma plantago-aquatica. The sequence continues at coordinate 391,369,624 of OY856412.1, read as the reverse complement.
AACATCAAAGACGCCCAAACCTGGTCTGCAGAAGACGACATCCAAAATAGATCAGACCACCATGGAGCAAATGATGGGGGCAGCCTTTTAGTAGTGAGAGGGTCCACGGGCCACGCAGGGTTGTGGGAGAGGCTGGGAAAGGAAGTGGTGAGAGTTTTCAGTGAGGCAGTAGGCCTGGGAAGTGATGAAGGGAAAAAACGGCTTTTACCAAAGATGACCGGCAGCAGACTTGAAAAGATTGGATTTTTTTAACGACAGAGAGAGTTGAGTGGCAGCGGGCAGCGGAAAAGGTTGCTGGTGTAGTTGACGTTGGCGACTGCTATGAACAGAAGGGTATACAAGGGCTGGTGGCAGCAACAAGGCAGTAAGGAGGCATCACTAGCAAGGAGCGGTGGTAAGATAGGGAGCTGAAGGAACAACAAAAATCATGGAACAGCTTGCGGGCAGCCGACCCAAGGAAGAAGGGTGGCCACCCGCCGGCTACATATCCTTCTTTTTTCTCTTTCTCGCGATTAGGGTCTTAGATCCTGCTCTAATACCATGTGAAATAATAAGAGACAGCTACTTGTTGTCTAAATAAGAGAAAATCATGCTCCTATAAATAGGAAAACATGGAAGCATACATGACACAACCTAACCCTAATGGGCCAAGACATACTTGGGCCCATATTACAAAGACACTTAATAACATAAATAAATAAACTCTCTAATAGGAGGTAATCTTCTTACCTGGCACAGTAAGAAACAGAATGTGGTTGCACGTTCTAGTGTTGAAGCTTGAGTATAGAGCTACGGCTCATACTACTTGTGAACTGTTTTGGGTCTGTGGACTTTTGGAGGAGTTAGATATCTCTGATCCAAATCCTGACAATAAAGCTGCTATATTCATTGCCTACAATCCAACATTTCATGAGCTCTCCAAGCATTGAGGTGGATTGCCATCTTGTTTGAGAAGTTGTCTTCTCTGGCAATATCTCTACTCCATACACATACTTCTGACCAAGTAGTTGATATCTTTACAAAGCCTCTTCCCAAGGCCTGATTCACTACCATGGTGGACAGTCGGGCATGATTGATATCTATGCTCCAGCTTGAAGGGAAGTATTAGTATATATGAGGGGAAGTATTATGCTATGTTATGGATTTTTTATAATGTGCTCAAGACTTGTCATGTCTTTAGTTATTCTTTTATCCCATGTTGCCTAGTTATGTTTCTTACTTACTCTCTTATCCTATAAAAGAGAGAGCATTGTATTTATTTTGAACACATCAAATAAAGGTTCTTCTATTCTGTAAAGATACCACATCTATTCCCAAACATCCAGTTGTTTCTATGATGGGCGAGATGCATGCTCTATGTGAAAATGGCACATGGGGTCTAGTTGATCCTCCACCTGGAAAGAACATTGCTGGTTTTCGGTGGGTATTCTTTGTCAAACACCACTATGGCGACACTTTCGAACGACTCAGCACGGCTGGTTGTCAAAGGTTTTACTCTAAATTTTAACATAGATTATTTTCAGACCTCTCAAGTGATCCAGATTGCTTACGTCCGCATCTTGAACTCTTTGGCAACTCATTTCGATTGGTTGTTGTTCTAGCCAGATATCAAAATGCATTTTTGCATGGTGAGATCTTAGAGAAATTTTATATGAAGCAACCTCTAGGTTTTGTTGCTGAGGGGGACTTTTCCCACAAGGTTTTCCACTTTCAGCAATCCTTGTACGGCCTTATTAATCTCTGAGAGCCTGGTTCGATAAACTGAGTGTGGCCCTTGAAGAGTTGGGTTTCTAGAGGTCTGTTACAAATCATTCTTTAATCTCCTCTCGATCTTTTAGAGGACACATTCGTCGTGTTGTATATGTGGATGACATTGTGTTCACCGACAATATGACACAAAAGGCGTCTCAAGTTTGGAGCAATCTATACGAACTCATTTTCATAAAGGATCTAGGAAATCTGTAATATTTCCTTGGCATAGAGGTTCTTCATTCCATTTGCACCACATGGATCAGTTTATCCTAAAGACGTTATGTCTTGGATCTCCTTCAAGAGACTGGGATGATAAATGCCAAACCGGTCTCCACTTTGATGGAGTACCACACGAAGCTCCAAGCAAGGGGAAGCTCTTCCTGGTCTAGAGAAGTATCATCATGTAGTTGTAAAACAGATTTATGTGATGATTACTCAACCAGATATAACCTATGTTGTTTTAGTAGTTAGTTAACCTATGAGTGTGCCACCTCAAGCTTACTAGTGCAATAACTTATGGATCCTATGACACCTCAAGAGTGATTAACGAAGAAGAGCATTTTACAATTATCCGAAGCAGAAGACTATTACTATCTGCAGATGCAAAATGTGTAGGGGGTGCTCAAGACTAGTGTTCCACATCTGGTTTTTGTATCATGGTCGCCAATCACCCTGTAGCCTCAAGAAGCAAGAAACAAAATGTTGTTTCTTGTTCCAACACTGAGGTTGAATATTGGGATATGGCTCATACATGATGTGATCTACATTGGGTGTAGTTTATGTAACATCCCTGACCTGGGTTATGTGTTAACCCTAGATGTGAAGCCCTAATACAAATGAATGTTATGTGAACCCTAATGCAGGGTAATGCTATGTGAAACCTTAATACAGGGTGATGCTATGTGAAGATCTGATGTAGAGTAATCCTATGTGAAGCTCAAATACAAACTAATGGGTTATGAATGAATAAGATAACCCTTGTATTGCATGGTACTAATATGAAATGGTATCATGATTACTAATCATGCAGATATGTTGAAAAGATGACCATAGCCAGGTATGGGTTATGATGCTTTGTTTATTGAGAATATTTTATAGGCTTTATAAGCCTTCATATGCTTTGTGTAGTAAGAATCATAGAACTTTGTGTACTATGTGCAATACCTTATGTAGCAAGAATCATGATATCCTTGGTCAGATGATCTGAAGGTATTAAGTTACCTAATAAATGGTATCAACTGTTCTATGATGAGATAAGGGTTCAAATACCCAGATACTATAATCATGATGATGAACCTGTTAAGAAATGGAATTGTGCTTGGTGAGTTGAGGGACTAAGTTCCCAATACCTTGTGAAAAGAGTATGGCTACAGGCCATGACTCCACAATGACAATGCCAGGCTTTAGATATATGATCTAAGCCTGAAGAGAGAGTTAATGATGTGGTAATGATTCTGTAGTGAATAAATGTTATACATGTTCTTCATATTCCTTAAAGGATAAGTGACATGTTGTTTTATCAAGTTATAGCTGCATTACTTTTGATAAGAATGATGTTCTAATCTGTTAAACATTGAATTAACTGTTGCCAAACCAATATGATTCCTATGTGCATATTTACCTTCTTAAGCTGCAATAATAATGTTACTGGCGGAGAGTTATATCTCTCGCTGGGGCAATTTTACAATTGTCTCACCCCCGTGGGAATCACATTTTTAGGTGGACGCGGCGAGGAGGAAGGAATCCTTCAGTAGGTGAAGGACAGCAGCAGCAGGGACAGCAGTGAAGTCTCAGGTGGAGACACTGGCTGATATGCCTTGTATAGATGTAGATAGATTCATATGTGTCGTCTCTGTACTCTCAGGTCCTCGGAGTAGTAGTTAGTGCTTTCGAGATTTTGGCTCAGTGCCTCGAGATTTTGTACTGCCTGTATTTAGCTTGACAGGACAGTTAATGCTTGTAATTATCAGAAAGAGATGATACAGAATATGTACCTGTGAACAAGAATGTAATTATGTTACTTTGGTTCTATGTGAGAAAGTTTTCCTTGATGGATCTTTTGATAAAAATGTTTTAATTTTTAGTGATTTTTGGTAATCCGCTGCTTAAAGAACGCTTCCGCATTAGTTAATTATGTTTTCAGGAGTTGTATGTCACAATTAAGTGGTATCAGAGCTCTAGGTTCGCTGAGTCTACAGAGACATAGGACTAAGGTTGTAGAGTCTGTTCTAAGTGTCTTCTAGTTTATCTGATAGTATCTTCTGCTCACATAGGAGGAGAAGAACTTGAAGATGTCTGGACCACATGAAGAACATGCTGCGGAGGGCAGCACTGCTGCACCAGGAGGAGGTGCAGGAGACCATGATAGAGAGGAGCTTGTACCTGAACAGCCCCAGTTCAATCAAGCTGACATGGGGAACCCAGCCCTTCAAGCCATGTTTGGGCAGTTTATAGCTGCCATGACTCACATGACTGATAGGATGCAAATACCTGCACCTAGGACATCAGCTCACCATGAGGGCTATGGAGCCAGCAAGACTTTTGAGAGACTTCGCCGGGTTGGAGCTATAGATTATTCTGGTACATCTGATCCAGCAGATGCGGATTTGTGGCTGACAGAACTGGAAAAGGCTTTCAGGATCCTTGATATCCCTGAAGCTGAAAAGGTCAGACATGTTGTGTACCTCCTAAAAGGGAATGCTGGTCATTGGTGGATGATAGAGGAAGATAAGAGACCAGGTGAAGAAATTGGATGGGAGGTTTTCCGACGAGAATTCGTCAGTAGATACTTTCCTAAGACGTATCTAGATGAGAAGATCTCTCAATTTGAGAGGATCAAACAAGGACAGATGAACGTTAGCGAATATGAAGCTAAGTTCATGGAGTTGTTACGGTTTTGCCCACAAATGGCAGTTAGTGATGAGGAAAGAATTCGACGTTTTGAGAAGGGGTTGAACGCTGAACTGACCACTCCGGTGTCTTCTTTAGAGAACAGGGAGAGGTTTGCCACCTTTGTGGAATCAGTAAGGAGAATAGAGAGGTCTGAAATCGAGAAACGACAGACTAGTGGCAAGAAAGTGTACACTCAGACTCAAAAACAAAGGTCTGAAAGTTTTAAGAAACTGAGATTTTATGCATCAACATCGGTAACTGGACCTCACAGACCCTATTTTGCATCTAGGATCTGTTATCAATGTAGACAACCGGGACATCTAGTAAAGGATTGTCCAGACGGGAATCCAATGATGACTCAACCTCAGGGGCAGAGTCAACAAGGATCACAAAGGAGGCAGTTTTCTAGTAACAATAGAGGACGTGGACAGACGTCCCAGACAGGTCAGATGAAATAAATTCATTCTGATATTTCATTTTTTAATTCTGTGTTAAAGATATAAAGTAGTTGTTTTTGAACTTTCCCTAATTAGTCCTATAAGGACACAAGGGAGATGAGAACTTATATCTTACTCAGTGTTCCTTAAAATATTTTATAATCTCCCTTATCTGTGTGTTGAAAGATGAGATTTAGAAGTGATGCCTGGAGAAAATCTAGGAAATGGAAAATTGTGTGTGTATAATGATATGAAAGTGAGGAATATGATAGCAAATAAAGTGCATACTACCTAATCTCAATACTTATATACCCTGGCCAGGTATATGATTGTTGAAGATAAGGCAAGTATGAAACTCTTAGATTGTTATCTTTTTTATTACTCTGATCAAGTAGTCATTCTGAAACAATCTAGAGAGTATAATCCAATTAATAGGAAGAGCTATGTGAACATTCCCAATTAATAGGAAGAGCTATGTGAACATTCCCAATTAATAGGAAGAGCTATGTGAACATTCCCAATTAATAGGAAGAGCTATGTGAACATTCCCAACTAATAGGAAGAGCTATGTGAACATTCCCAACTTAAAGGAAAAGCTATGTGAACATTCCCAATTAATAGGAAGAGCTATGTGAACATTCCCAACTAATAGGAAGAGCTATGTGAACATTCCCAACTTAAAGGAAAAGCTATGTGAACATTCCCAATTAATAGGAAGAGCTATGTGAACATTCCCAATTAATAGGAAGAGCTATGTGAACATTTCCAACTAATAGGAAGAGCTATGTGAACATTCCCAACTAAAAGGAAAAGCTATGTGAACATTCCCAATTACATAGAGTTTGCTAAGTGAACTTTCCTAAATGAATAAAGGATTGCTGAGTGAATTATCTCTTTTAGATATATATGTTTCTCTTTTGGTAAATATTCTTGAGTAATGATTGAAGTATGTTCTTTTATGCTTCTTCCTTTCAACAATATGAGCACCACATGTTAGGGGTTTATGCTCTACATAAATATAAACATTGATAAGGTTGAATTAGTGAAAGGAACTTTGTGTGAATTACAGATCTATGGTATCTCCATAACATTAAGATGATATGGAAGACTTGAGGGCATGAGTAATGAACAATATGTCCCTCCTTTTCCTGGGATTTTGGGGACGAAATCCTTGTTAGGGGTTTATAATTTGTAACATCCCTGACCTGGGTTATTTGTTAACCCTAGATGTTTTGCCTAATAAGGTGGAGTAAATGCTTAATCTTATCTTGGGAAAAGTAATTAGGGCTCATGAGAAACTTATGTTTCAATTTTGGTCATGTTTGAACAATGTTGAAGCAATGTTTGCTTATTTTGGACTAAAGTGCAAATTACCCAAGTTGAGGGGTTAAGTTGCAAATGTTGCATGATAAGATGTTCCTCTGATGTTGAGACATCATAAGAATGAATATGATGTAGTGGTATGATTTTCACAAGCTTGGGCATCAAGATTAAGCTTGTAAAGCAATCCTTGTGCATTAAAACCTAGTTTTGGTGTAATGTGCAATTTACCCAAAACCTAGGGTTCAACATGCAAATTACCACTTCAATAAGGTCCCTAATGTTTCTTGGCATCATATAGAGCAAAGAAAATGAGAGGGGCGCCTCATTTGAATTAAGTTGGAGGAGAGAGAATCTTGATATTAAAATAATCAAGATTTAATCCTAAGTGAAACCCTAATTCAATTTAGGGCAAAAATGTATGTATTAATTAAAGGGCCTTCAACCAAAATTAAAATGGCTGGATTCAGATGTGTGTGGATGAGCTTAAAGACTTGCAAAGGCACGAGCATATCCTAAGGAGGTGAAATTCCACTCACCATTATTATAAGAAAAAGAATTTCCACTCAAATATGGATATTCTTATTATAAGGGTTAAGGTGCTTAATTTCTTTTCCCTTAATTCTTGGATAATGGAAGGGAGCTCGGTGGGATAGAGATGCCTTTGCATGTAAGAAACCAAGGGGGGGGAGTTGTGGCAACAATTTTGGAATTAATAGACTTTTATAAGAGATTTTCTCTCTCATCAATTTTCTTATAAAAGTACCTTTTCCAAGCCAAAACAAAAGCTTTCTCGGATTCCTTTCTTTCCCCTTGCTTGGAAAACGACCAAGGAGCTGTGGAGGAGCAGGAGGACGACCCTCAACCTGTTGGTAAGGTTCTTGACCTCCTTTCACCTTGAATCCATGGTGAAAATCGAAAATCAATGTATGAATTCTTCATAACTTGATCCCCTCTTTAATTCTAACCAATTCTTTTCACTCAAAGCTTGAGGACGACCCTTGGAATAGTGAAAGGAGTTGCATCCACCATTGTTGCCGTGAGCTTGGAACTTTGGAGCTCAATTGGAGGCGGGTTTTACAACTTGAAACCTTAATTTTATTATTGCAATCAATTCCTTATCAATTGGTGATCATTTCTACATTTCCGAAATTAAGTTTGGTTGATTGATGCAATCTCCATGGAAATCACAGTAGATTTTGTGAGTTTGGAGCTTGATGATGATGACATCATCATAAGCACACACCTCCCCAAATATCTAGGGCAAACGGTTTCAAAGTTGGGACCAAACAGTTTCACCAAACCGTTTGGTGACCAAACGTTTTGCAAACCGTTTGGTGGTTTGGGTTCCAAGACCGTTTGGGATGGTTGACCGTTTGAAATGGTTGACCGTTTGAAGATATGTGTTGTGGTACTTGGATCTTGATCCAATGGTTTCAATTGATAGATCTTGAAGGTTTCAATTGTGTATGATTCCTTAATTGCAAACCCTTATAGGCTAAGTGCTGATTTTGAAATTGATTGAGATGACGTTTTGGGTTGATTGACCCAAACGGTCTCAAGACCGTTTGCGGATCACCCAAACGGTTTCAAGACCGTTTGGGGATCACCCAAGACCGTTTGGAGGTCTAGGGTTAAATATGGCTATGTGTTTGAAGGTCCAAAGGTACCAAATTGATTTGCAACTAAGTGCTGATTTGATGATCGATCCAATGGTTCAAAACCCTAATTGGATGTCATGGTTTTTGATGATGGAATGGGCAAACGGTCTCAAGACCGTTTGGAGATCAACCAAACGGTCTCAAGACCGTTTGGTGGTCATCCAAGACCGTTTGAGGTCAGGTCACATCATGTGATGATGATAGTTCATTAATTTCAATTGATTTGATTCCACAATGTCAACCATTGATGGATTCTCGATTACAAACCCTAAGTGATGGTTTCTTGATTATCAAACCTAGATCAATTGGGTTCAAAACCCTAAATTGAAGGTCTAATTGAATGGTGATTCATTGGTCCAATTGATGAATGCTCTAGTGGTTCAATTTGTAATTGGTCCATGGATTGAAACATTGAGTCGATTGAGTGTTGAAGTGCCTTTTTGGTCCATGCGGTTTTGAGAGGGTTTGGACCAAACGGTCTCAAGACCGTTTGGAGACCCAAAGTGCAAACGATTTCAATACCTACTTTGCCTAATCGATTTCAAGTACAACTTGTTCAAATGGTTTTCAACCAAATGATGTATGAGAACCAAGATCATTGAGGGTCTAAGTAATTAACTTTGTGAAGATCAATATGGTTAATCCATTTGAATATCTCATGTAACTGAACGTCCAATATGGTGAACCTAGTGCATTTGAAGATTTCAATGGTTAACCCAATTGATCATTTTGTGGAATTGAAAGTTTAATTGGTCAATTCCTTATATAAATGATGGTTTAATTGATTAGACCATTTGGACATCTAATATGATCAAAGGTCAATCAGCTATGTGATTATTATAGATGTAGACCCATGATGATTGTGAAGGTTAACCCTAGCTATGTGTACTCATGTGAAGAGTTGACCTAGATTAATCTTGGAATAGTTAACATCCTAAAGAGGATGAGAGAGAGAATGAGAGGGATGAATGTTTATATAATTAAGCTCTAATTCTCTCATTATAAGTAAACTATGTGATAAGGGTTTGATCCATAATAATGAGATCATGAAACCCTAATCATTGAGCCCTAACCCTAATTAGAGCAATGCTATGTGTGAAACCCTAATTAGAGATATGCTATGTGTGAAACCCTAATTAGAGCAATGCTATGTGTGAAACCCTAATTAGAGCAATGCTATGTGTGAAACCCTAATTAGAGCAATGCTATGTGTGAAACCCTAATTAGAGCAATGCTATGTGTGAAACCCTAATTAGAGCAATGCTATGTGTGAAACCCTAATTATAGTAATGCAATGTGTGAAATCCCTAAACAGAGTAATGCTATGTGTGAAACCCTAATTAGAGCAATGCTATGTGTGAAACCCTAATTAGAGCAATGCTATGTGTGAAACCCTAATCCAGGGCAAAGTTGAGTGTTATTATAAATCCAGGGTGATGATGTAACCCTAATTTAGTGTAACAATGAAGGAAACCTTAATTCAATGGGAATTGTATATCCTAACCCTAATTTGGGTATGAGGAAAGAGAAACCCCACTTGGATGTGAATGGTAAACCCTAATCCCTAAAATGGGATAAAGGTATATGAAACCCTAATATAGGGTTGTGCTACTAATTCAATGTGAAGTTCTATCACTGGGTGATGTGTTGTGAAATCCTAATTTCACATAATACCAGGTGAAACCCTGATACAAGTCAAATGCTATGTGAACCTTAATACAGGGTAATGCTATGTAAAGCCCTAATACAAATGAATGTTATGTGAACCATAATGCAGGGTAATGCTATGTGAAACCTTAATACAGGGTGATGCTATGTGAAGATCTGATGTAGAGTAATCCTATGTGAAGCTCAAATACAAACTAATGGGTTATGAATGAATAAGATAACCCTTGTATTGCATGGTACTAATATGAAATGGTATCATGATTACTAATCATGCAGATATGTTGAAAAGATGAGCATAGCCAGGTATGGGCTATGATGTTTTGTTTATTGAGAATATTTTATAGGCTTTATAAGCCTTCATATGCTTTGTGTAGTAAGAATCATTGAACTTTGTGTACTATGTGCAATACCTTATGTAGCAAGAATCATGATATCCTTGATCAGATGATCTGAAGGTATTAAGTTACCGAATAAATGGTATCAACTGTTCTATGATGAGATAAGGGTTCAAATACCCAGATACTATAATCATGATGATGAACCTGTTAAGAAATGGAATTGTGCTTGGTGAGTTGAGGGACTAAGATCCCAATACCTTGTGAAAAGAGTATGGCTACAGGCCATGACTCAACAATGACAATGCCAGGCTTTAGATATATGATCTAAGCCTGAAGAGAGAATTAATGTTGTGGTAATGATTCTGTAGTGAATAAATGTTATACATGTTCTTCATATTCCTTAAAGGATAAGTGACATGTTGTTTTATCAAGTTATAGCTGCATTATTTTGATAAGAATGATGTTCTAATCTGTTAAATATTGAATTAACTGTTGCCAAACCAATATGATTCCTATGTGCATATTTACCTTCTTAAGTTGCAATAATAATGTTACTGGCGGAGAGTTATATCTCTCGCTGGGGCAATTTTACAATTGTCTCACCCCCGTGGGAATCACATTTTTAGGTGGACGCGGGCGAGGAGGCAGGAATCCTTCAGTAGGTGAAGGACAGCAGCAGCAGCAGGGACAGCAGTGAAGTCTCAGGTGGAGACACTGGCTGATATGCCTTGTATAGATGTAGATAGAGTCATATGTGTCGTCTCTGTACTCTCAGGTCCTCGGAGTAGTAGTTAGTGCTTTCGAGATTTTGGCTCAGTGCCTCGAGATTTTGTACTGCCTGTGTTTAGCTTGACAGGACAGTTAATGCTTGTAATTCTCAGAAAGAGATGATACAGAATATGTACCTGTGAACAAGAATGTAATTATGTTACTTTGGTTCTATGTGAGAAAGTTTTCCTTGATGGATCTTTTGATAAAAATGTTTTAATTTTTAGTGATTTTTGGTAATCCGCTGCTTAAAGAACGCTTCCACATTAGTTAATTATGTTTTCATGAGTTGTATGCCACAGTTTAGTCCGATCAAGTTTGGAATTCATGCTCAGACTCTAGCAACTCTCTAGAGTGACAATAATGAGTCTTCCATGAGCGTGCAAAGCACATTGAGGAGGACTGCCATTTTGTACAAGACCTAGTCAAAGATAAGAAGATAGTGACTCCACACTTACTGACTGGGAATCAGATTGATGACATCCTGATCAAACCACTACCTCCATCTCTCTTTCAATATATGGGTGTCAAGTTGGGACTATACAATGTATACCCTCCAGTTTGAGGGGAAGTAACAGTATAGTGGTTATTGGGCTTAGGCCCACTTATATCCTTTTATTATGTTCTTGATACATTTAAGTCAGAGATCCATTCATTCACTTAAGTGTAACCACTTATCTTCTGTACTTCTATATACGGAAGCAACCGTGTACTCATGTTTTTACCTAATGAGAATACTCTCTCTAAAATCATCTACAAACATATACTAACATATGAATTGTATTTATGAGCTAGCTGGAGTATATTTATACACATAATATAGAGATACATATATATAAACTTGTAAACAAACATAAATAGATATATGTGACAAAAAAATACTGATAAAATTTTCATAGAATCTATAATTGTACAATATGGACGTTATATTAACATATCCAAATACTTATGCATATGAATATTATGTTAAGCAAGGAATGAGGTTTCGTCAAAAATGGTAAAATTTTGAAGAAAAAATCAATTTCAATGGATCTGCCACGGAACATTTTGACTGTTTCGATTTCGATGGAAGCTGCTACCAAGATTGCGTCTATTGAAATTTTGATTAACAATTACAATGCATTTCACAAATTTCAATGTATTTTGATGTTTTTTGTGTACAACCCAAAAATTCCGATAGAAATTTGATAATTTCAATCTTGGTGTTATTGTTGTTGTTTAAAGAGGATAGGAGGGGGATTGGGGTCATTTCACCATTTACTACTCATACCTGGTATATACTTATAGTATATCATAATTGCAATGCATTCCCTAATATTTGCTATTCCATGTATTGAATATTAATGCAATGCATGCTTTATCTTGTTTTTATTTTCTTCAATGAGGGCGACATGTATTCTGGTGGTGCTTTATTAGACAATTAGGGTTCTAGGAAGCCAACTACACTAAAAAATAATGATTTTTCTTGGAAACATTGCACCAGTTTTCCCAGGGCCAATGGAATGGTTGAATGTTGAGTCAATATCAACATCAAACTATCGACCTAAGTGAAATATGTGGGGGTGCTCTACAGATCCAAATATGTGATATTAGAGCACAAATAAGTGCATGCATGTATTTGGCTCATGCTTGCAAAATTACATAACTTAATTACTACATTTTGTCATCGAAACCCCAAGTACAAAACTTTTCTTGCCTCCAACATGAAGGACCCCCCAACCTATCCCCACATTAAATTTTATTGCAAACACAATGCAATTAGGTGTAGAAATCATGACTGAAAAATTTCAAGGATTATTTGTTTGTTTCATATCGAAATTGGAACAGTTTCATTTGTCAAAATTTCCATAGATTTCCATTTCCACGCGATCAAAATGGCATCGAAATAGGATACACCATTACTTGGTGTTATGTATACTTATGCATATATTCATATATACATAGATTGATAGAGATTTGTGTGTATTAGTATATAAACATAGTAACTCTAAAATACAAAAGATGACCACGACCGCGGCCACGTCCACGGAAAGAGTCACCAGATCGAACAGTAAGAGAAACATTGTTAGAAAGTTAAGGAGTCGTCTGAGATATAAAAGACAAGCGATGCACGCATTACAGAACATCGTGTAAGGTGAGCAACGAATCACTGGAGAGAATCTGATCAACTACACCCGTAAAGGAGGGTGGTAGGCCAGGAAGGAAGTGAATGAGTTGTAGTTCATTCTGTTGTCTTTGTGCTTCCTTAATATCTGAGGATAGTGGATGATAAACCTCAAACTCATCCCAGAGGGCACAGCATTGATTGCAGTAATCTTCAATAGCATCTGAGGTAGAATACTCCTTCTTGGCCAGGTGTTTGAAAATATCAAACACCTTCTTGGGATTTTGTTGATGAGAATAGACGTGGGAGAGTTGATCCCACATATCCTTAGCCGTGCGCAGGAACAGAAGGGATTGGCTGATTTTGGGTTCAGCATTGTTGACCATCCAGGTCATAACCCCAGAGTCGTCCTTGGACCAGAGGTCATATGCCTGTTTAGTTTTGTCATCAACAGTAGCAGTCGGTTCCGCCAGCCTTGTAGTAGAAAGATGGGAATAGCGCCCTGAGCTTTGACATACAGTTCAAAGGAGGTTGCCCAGGTGTGATAGTTGGAGCCATCCAACTTGGTAGTCGTCACGCAGAGATTGCGAAGCGAATCGAAGGACGCCATGGGAGGTCACGAAGTGTAGGACGACACAGTAGACAGTAGTGGCAGGCCGGAGCAGGAATCACGTAGCAGTCAGCAGACAGAGCAGCAAGCACGTAACAGCAGTAGGCACATAGCAGATGAAAGCAGTAGAAACCCAACACAGGGGCAGATCTAAAAACACCCGTACACAGGAAAAAGATAGCAGAAGATCTGATGCATCAGATCCCAAAAACCCACGTCAGGGCAGCAGTAGATATAGAAAACCTACGCCAACATAGAGGAAAATCTTATTCCACCATGAGGCGCAGGAAGAGAAAGAGCAAGATCCGGTTACGCCTTCAACGCGCTATGATTGGAAAGTTACCGGAGAGGCACAGATGCGAGCCGAAAAAGAAACGAGTGGTGGTGGTGGTTAGGCGGAGGAAAGGATGGTGGGAGAGAGAGGACAGTAATAGATGGTTGTGGGGGGGGGGGGGGGGGTCGGTGGTGGGAGGTGTGGGCGACAGCGGCTGGGTAGGGGCGGCGGGTGGTTGTGGGCAGGGAGCAGGGGCGGCGGCGGTGGGAGGGAGGAGAGGAGGGGTAGGGTGTGGCGGCGGGAAGAGCAAGAGGGGGGGCTGCGACGGCGAGGAGAAGGGGAAGGTGGCGGCGTGAGGGAGGAGGATGGAGGGGAAGAAAGGAAAGAAAGGAAAGGTGGCTAGGGTTTATGGGGGCATAGATTAGGGTTGGGGATTTAGGAGGATCAGGTGGCTCTGATACCATCTAAAATACAAAAGATGGTTTGCCTTAGATGAGTGAAACAATCACAGGAGACTCTCTTATATAGGAGAGAGTAAGAATAATCTAGAAACACGAACATTCTAGAATAAGGAAAAAGACTAATGGGCTAATAAGCAAAGGCCCATAACACAATAATAAAGGTAAAATAAAGCCAGGAAAATATATATACTAATAGTAACAAATATGTCTTATATATTAAATAATATATATATATATATATATATCAAAATATATGCTTACATACACTGATACATGTATATATGCTTGACCAGTCCGACCAATATTACCATTGCAACCAAGAGACAATTTCATTATTTCCTAGTTCTTATGTTTGATCATAATGATGTATATTCCATAATGATTGGTTGAACAACTCCAGTCCAACCCGGATTAAATCAGCCTAGTCCAATCTCAGTCCAACCATCGTTGTAGTTCTCAAAAAACAGATACAGTGAGGCCAAAAAAGAATGGCAATGTTGATATTTAGGTACTACCAAGATTTAATTCACATCAAGGCTCAACTAAGTCATTGTTGTTGATTGAACTCTCATCAAGCAATTCATGAAGCTAGAGACACAAGCCTTTACTATCAATTCAATTGTGAAAGTTTCCTACAAAAAATGTTAATTTTCTAGCAGTGCTAACAAACATGAGGACAAGGAAATAATAGCTTCATTGCAAATGCCTTTTATAGCCTAATGTCGCCATCTTCCTCTTATGATTATTTAACTTATTTCAGTGCATATTGTTAGAGATTGTAATAGTTTAATAAGGGGTTGAATCTTATATTGGCCAAAGTTTGTTGAACCATTAGGGTTTGGTCAAATTTGCAACTGTGTCCCTGTCTCCTATATATAGGAGGGGTTTGCCTTACTAATAAATCAAATTGTCCTCTCATTACTTTCTACATGTATATTGATTTGTTAAATTGAAAGTTTGTATAATAAAAATGACAAATATTTATACGGCTTTTGCAGAAGCCTTCGGAAATGCAAAATGTTTAGCTATCTAATAAGCCTACCTAGAGCACCGCCATCTTTCCCAAGAACGACACCAATCCGAATAAGAACAAGTCTGACATCCTTTTCAACAAAGTGAGCCTTTCCTTCCCATTCTCTGCATACCTGAAATATTGTTTCAGAAAATAAAACAATCAGATAATCACATGCATTAAAAGATGTAAACTTAGTCAAATGCATACAATAAACAAAATGTGACATGGTTGTCCTTTCAATGAACAAGAGCAAATGTATACAACAACCATAACGTGAAACAATAAACCTATCTAGGAACAGGAGTAGCCATCTCATGACACTGTCCATCATGAAAGTATAAGCATTTCCGTTAGGCTTAGAGAATCCTGCTACTAGTACTCGGTATAGGCAGTGTTCTCTAAGTAGATTATATCATATAAGTCCATTTTATTCGTTTATTTGAGTTGGGTTCTAATCTTGAAGCTTCTGTCATCCTGATCAGAAGCAATGGGACCCTTCTAAGGAATTTCATGATTTGCGCTCCAGTTTGCCATCAAATTTCAAGATTTCAATCATATGCCTAAATGATTTTGCCGGTAAACTTTGAATATATGGTGCTCAGGAGATAGCGACAACACCATTGCAGGAATTGCAAATACAATATATTAGGTTCACCCATTGAAAAGATCAAGAATTATTATCTAATGGTTATTGCGAATAATGTCAAGACTCTTGGTAACACAGAAAAAGAGAGTTGTAAGGAATAATGTTATAGTAAATAGGGTAGATATTAATTTTGGAAACAAAATCCCAGTATTTTTCAAAATAAAACATAAAAGAGGTGGATGAATAAACCACTGGGCTAGTATAAAGCCACAACAATAGAAGAAACATTTCTGTGAAGAAGTGTATTCATTGTATGTACACCCTTGTCCTATATATAGGAGAGGAGGTAATTACAAGGAAGCACAAGGAAGCGGACTAAACCATATGGGCCATGGGCTAACAGGCCCACTTACATAATAGACTAATTAACCTATTAACTAAATAAGCTAAAACTTTCTAACACTCCCCCTCAAGCTGGAGCATGGGTGAACACATGTCCAAGGTTGGAGTTAGATTGACTCGATCAAACGATAAATGAAAATGAAAGATAGATATGTCACTCCCCATACAAAAATTGTTACTCCCCCTTAAACAATACTTCCCAACTAAAAACATAAAATGGCGCCTCTTTGAGAAGTGTTCTGCAGGATGGAAAAGGCTCGAGCTTTTGGAGAAGGTCTTTTTTTTAAAGTGCATCTGGAATGAAGAATATCTGAAGCAGACAATGATAAATACCATGACTACGCCATCTTCACTGGGAGGAAAGAGTGGAATAAGCGCACATCAACACATCCCACGTACATAACACGGCATGAAAGTGGAGACATCAATGTCGATGTAGCGGTCGTGGTGTCTTCAAATCGTCAGAGAAGTGTAGCCAACTGGAATTAGTGCAGAAGACTACAGATGTGCATAACGTGGCACAAACACGCTAGACAAGGTTCTCAAGTGTCAACATGTAGTAGCAGATGCAACTTGAAGAAGCGTGATGAAGTAGCTCGGTGAAGATCACTCTGGATGAATCCTTGCAAATACAAAATTTACACATGCTTGAAGATGACGAGCTTCGGAGATGTAGAAGCAACCATCTGGAACACCATTAACACCAGAGAGAACAAGAGGTCGGAATTACCCTCAACAGCTCTTGTCCTGTCTCAAGAGAACGCAGCATGGATGATTAACTGGAACGTCATCAACACCAAAGAGGCAAGAGGCTGGAATTGGCTGTAACAGCTCTTGTCCTAACATACATAATGTAGTACGAACGCGAAAAGCTTGGTGTCAATGATGTAATGGATATCCTTCAAAGTTTCCTGAAAAAGGTAAGCAGATGTGCTAAACAATACGAAGCTCCATGCAGATAGCCTGGAATATATCACTCATCTCTCTATCTCTCTCCTCATACTCTCTCTCATGTTCTCATCATACCCTCCTCTCTATCTCTATCTCTCCTCTATTCCCCCCGCACACCAAATACAACGAGAGTGAGTATATGGTGTGGAAAAGGAAAATATGACCCCCCCCACATGAGGAAGACGCACACCTGATGGATGGGAGAGTGGGAAAGGGAAAATGAGAGGTATAGCATGTAGAGTAGAGCAAAATAAAATTACTACCGGAATGAAAACTCGTTAGTAAGAAGAGAAGCACTACCGAAATGGAACTTGGTAGGAAAAGGAGTGGCACTACCGGAATGGATCTCGGTAGGAAAATTAATAACCAGGGTCAATATGCAAAACAAACCGATAATAAGATCATGGTTGAGAAAATAAATGGATCTTTTCTTGACCCGAAAAGGAAAAAAATTTGGAGAAGAATTTTGAAGGACGTCATAACTTTACTTGAAACAAGCAGTCTGAAACACCCCGTGTAGGGTGTGGATACGCCGTGCAGATTGTCGAGGGTGAGAGGCAGACTCCTGATGACACACCATGTAGCTCCTCATCTTGAAAACGTCAGACTCCTTACACTATGCCGTGTGTAGGTCATGCACGCCGTGTAGGATGTCGGAGGCGTAAACCAGATCTCTAATGGCACGCCGTGTTGGTTGGCCAACACGCTACTATCGATCTGGACAAAGTCGAAGATGACAACCATGTTTCAACACGCCGTGTCGGTTGCCAAAAGGTCGTGACTTGCGATATGGACAAAACCTTGCGTTGTTGAGTAGATTTTGGGCTACTACGTGTCGTGTTGTTGGGGCCAACACACCGTGTGTGACACCGCTAAAGCATGAGTCAAGGAGACAAAGAACCCTGGGAATTCACCATGGGCGACGAGGATTAGCGTTGTCTTTTGTTCTCTTGTAGATCATGATGTAACGGGAGGGTGCTAATCATTGTTGCTCCTTGTAGTGGCCGTTGTCGCTACTCCATGCAGGGGACGGAGAGACTACGTGGTGTGGACGGTGTGGAACGATGGACGCGGCTCCTTGTAGTGGTCGTTGTCGCTACTCCTTGCAGGGGACAATGAGACTACTTGGAGTGGTCAGTGTGGCTGCTTCAATGGTTGGTGCGGCAAATGGATGCAAACTCGGCAGGGCAAAAGGTGGTAAACATGGTGGTGGTCGCTGGAGACGATTGCTTGAGCAGCAGGCAGGAGAACAACATGTGTGGATGCTTTATTGGAGGCTTCTATGTGCGGAGCTACGTGACAAACTCGGGAAAAGTGAGTTGACGATGACGGCCACGAGGGTGGCTGACTTGACCTTTAATAACTCGTAGGGGAAGGAAAGCGTCGACGTATGGATAGAGATAGCCGGGAAGGATGGAGTCAGCTTATGGATGGAAGGTTGGATCTTTAAGAAGAATGAGGAAAAGCCATGGAGGTCGGGAGGTGCCTAGTAGGCGGCCGTCTTAAGCCATGGAGACAACGGCAGCCGCCCGCAGGCTGAGACGCCCCCTTTGTTGCTCTTTCTAGGAGAGAGGGCGGCAACTAGGGATGGAGGGAGCGCCTAGAGAAGGGGGAAGCGGAACGGCGGCTAGGGTTCTCTCTCTCTCTATTGCTCTGATACCATGTGAACAAGTGTATTCGTTGTTATATTGATATGTACACTCTTGTCATATATATAGGAGAGGAGGCAATTACAAGGAAGTGAACTAAACCCTAATGGGCCATGGGCTAACAGACCCATGTACATAATAGACTAATTAACATATTAACTAAATAGGCTAATACTTTATAACAATTTCATGGCTGAAATACAATGGATTCTTCTCGTCATCTTTACTGTTAAATCATGATTTCTTTGAAAGTTTGTTTTATTGACTTTGGGAATATTAA